>CM062812.1:118366815-119741815 GCA_031772625.1 Pinus tabuliformis | reverse complement strand
GTTTGAGATGGATAACAGAGGCATGAGACTTGCCTAAGAGGGTAGCATGACTGTTGATTTGAGCCATACTAACTGTAAGTAGTCAAGGTGACATTTTTTAGTGTAACAGATTGCCCCCTAAAGTGCGAAGCCTGAAATAGAATAGGGTTTTGTAATTCTAGGAAGGGTGAAGCGCTTTATCATTTCAAGGATTGCCTTGTGGATGGCCTGATTGGAACCTGCAATTTTCAACACAAAATACATGGATAAGATTATATCATCACTGAGGTAGGCATTCCCATACTCAGATTCAAAACTTTAACTAATGGACTAACTACTCTGATACAGGAATGATCTTGCAGTACATCATTTTTATAGACTTTTGTAGACACAGTATGGACGCAGCCATCTGTTTATGATTAGTCTACATAGATAATGAATACAAAACTCCTCGCAGCCTGGATGGTAGAAACTAGATCCAGGGTCTTCACTTCTACTTCCCGAATTGGTACGATTCTAGCCATGTGATTAAATGATTCGATGTCGAACATGGTAGAAACCACTTGATTACCAGTCAATGATGTAAACTGTTAACAAGCGTGAGAGAAACCACCAGTAATGTCAATGGTCCTCAAAGTACCAAGCACAACCCGTGAAATGTGAATAGATGTTTTGATGTCGAACACTTCACGGAATCCTCTGATCGAAAGTCAATGATGTAAACTGACGTCAAAGGCGAGAAACCTGCCATTGATGCATGCAGACTTCAAGGTACTGTCGATTCCTAAGTCATCTTTCTAGATAATGTGTCGATGTCGATAGAAAGCGACCCGTTGCAGGCAAGCCCGCAACACGAAATCATTGTTCAAGTTGAAGAAATGTTGCTGTAAGGACTGACTCAGGGATGGTCAAATGGATGACAAGTATTTTGCAGATGAAAGTTTTTGCTTGCAGACCTCTTGAACACATAACGACACAACAGATGGCTTGGTGACGAATAACTCAAAGTTAATCCCCGAAACCCGGTTAAAGACTTTCAAAGTGACTTGGTCAACTGTGAGGTAAAAGATTTCCCAACCCAGGTGAATGAAAAGTGTCGTGTTCAAGAGCGGTAATAAAGTTTCTTCTGAGACAAAAGGTGACAAATAGGTTCATTCTTCTCTTTTTTCCCCCACCATTTCTGGCAAGTACCTCTTTATTTTTAACAAGCTTGAGGAGGATAACATATGCTTGATTATAAGCTCATCCTTCGGACGAGTCCAACCTAGTTTAAATTCGAACCCTAGGAAGGAGTGGTTCGTTCCTGTTTGTAATTGAACAGGTCCTCTACTGTAAAAATTTAACGAGCCCAGTATAGGAGAAACTCGGCGTTTTTCATTTTTAGAGAGTCTGAAAAAACTAAAGGAGACTCCACGTTGAACTTTTTCGTATATTTGTGTCCCTCAAGCCCGAAAAAGTATAAAATAATACCTGGGGGAACCGCTTGATCTTGCGACCAAGGAGTACTTTCATAATAGTGTCGTTAACCTGAAAAGTAAAAAGCGATCAAGGACACGTCGTTTTATTTCCTTATCGAGTTTGAAACGACAAAAACCCGGCAATCTTTTCCTGATTTTGCGGTCAGAAAAGAGCTAAAAGGGGACCGTCTTTTAATTCCGTTTTAACGAGTGAAAAAGAAACACTCGGCGATCTTTTCATTTTTAGGAGTCAGAAAAGGGCTTAAAAGATGACTCTGAAATTTTGTTTGTGAAAAATTACAATTTCCCTCGAAATCCCTTTGTCCTGCACAAAAGCGACACATTACTCATACCTGTTTAAAATAGGCAAAAATACATTCAAAAACATCTTTTCATGGTAAAAAATGAACTAATTCATCCAAAAAACCTATAAAAAGACCTTTTACCATGTCATTTTTACCGTTTCACTGTTGAGGTTGAAAAAAGGCTTTTGACAAGAAACTTCCCGTGGTCGCTGCGGAAAATCTGACCGTTGGAATCGAACGCCGTCTCATCCAGGTATTTTACACATCCTACTCTGCATTTCTATCCGTTTAGAATCAATTTTTAGGTTTTAGTTTCATTTTTTGGGGGGGTTTTGGTTTTGGAATGCGCCTCTCGGCGGACGCAGGTGCCCTTCGGGTGACCTGCGTCCCCCGACTTTTTCTCATACGGGAAAAAGGTCGGAAGACGCAGCCCGCCTTCAGGCCAGCTGCGTCCGGGCGCCCTGTGCTACAAAGCCGGGGTGCGTCCTCCGAGAAACGCGCATTTCAAAACCCCAACTCTCTCAAAAAACCACCAAAAATTCCCAAATTAATTTCTAATGCTATTTTTGATATGCAGGGCATTAATCATGTTAGACTGGAGAGAAAGAGAGCACGTAGAGGAAGATGAAGCTGCAATAAATCATCAACCTTCTCTGGATGCCCTAAGAGCATGCGGATTGTACAAATATTGGACCATACCGGGCATGAGGGGCCAGGTAAGATTCTTGGAATGGCTGGTTGAGCGATGGAACGTACAAGAACAATGCTTTTACATAGGAGGGCACCAGCTCGAGATAGAGCCCTCGGATGTATACTTTCTCACTGGCTTGCCAAACAGAGGTGAGCAACTCAGTCTTGCGGGGACTAGGCCGGGTGGCCAATCCCTTGATAGTCTCCGCGAGACTTGGTGCACACCTGGAGCTCACCATTCAAAAGGCATAGAGATAAAACACATCACTCTGCCGGAACTCAAAGTCATAGCGTTCACGGTTACCAGAATTTGCGGCGCGGCCGCTTTACACATTGCTTCCGGATCCCAAATGCGGATGGCAATTGACTGTTACCAAGGCACCATTTTCAACTGGTGTGAAGCTGTGTCGGCTCATATGAAGAGCCAACTGACCAAGGCAAGGAACGGACGACTAAAGACTTTTGGATATGGGCCTATAGTCGTGAGCTTTGCCTTGGAGAGAATTCCAATGCTGATCCCTCAGCAACTCACTGTTGATATCTTGGGTCCTCAGCAGCCAAAGCTGATACGATGGGTTGCGGTGATGGCCCGGCATCCTGACGAGGGCGCGACAGTAGTTCGATTCTCAGATAGTTATTTTGACTGGTTAGAGAGCCAGCTTTTTGTGATACAGGACTTTCCGTATGCCGGAATGGATTTCAGAGGTGATCCGGACATGGTTCTTCCACAGGGAGAACAATGGGACGACAGAGGTACTTTTTATTTTCACAAGTTTTCTAGTTATGTATTTTTTTGTATTTTTTATATATATCGTCTCAAAACTAATAGTAAATCTTTCAAAATGCAGATGTTGGCCCACAGCGTCCAGCCAACCTCCGGCCTTATGATAGACTACATCCAGCTGCACCGGTACCGGCCCCACAGGATGCGACAGCAGAAGTACTAGCTGATTTGGAGCATGATCTAGAGCGTCTCACGGCAGATATACCTGAGACTACTATGGATGATATTCCTATGAGGCTTCAGCGCTTCGTAGTCGCGGTCCCTGGACCGTTTAGGAGATTTTTGCGTAAGGTAGCCCGCGCAGTGGTGTCGTACAGAGAGCACCACCAGTGATTGACTAGTCACTTTTGTAGTCACATGTGACATTTTGATTTTTGTACTATCATTTTGCCGATCATAAGGTGTTTTAAACCTATGATCGAAGACGATGTATATATTTTTTGACACACTTCTATCTATATATATCACTATTACCGGCTTATCTTGTTTAACATATGTGATGAAATGTTTTTAAATTTACTTGCATGATTATCGTAAATGTCTGTCCAACATTCGAGAAGCAATTGCATCTGCTAATGTATTCAAAGACCTTGGAATATGTTGATATTCAATGTAATCAAATTCACGTTCCAAGAGACGCACTCTCAAAAACAACCTTAATAACACAGGATTTCTAATGGCATAAACTCTATTAAGCTGTAATACAACAAGTTCAGAATCTAACCTCACTATCAAACGTCGAATTCCAAATGAAATAGATTCGGATAATAATTCAACCACTGCACTGTATTCTGCAATGTTATTCGTTGTTTGACCGAGGCTTACCCCATGCATAGAAACTAACTCGTCAGAGGGCGAATAGATAACCCAAGCTGCGGAAGAGATATTCCGTGTACTACGACAAGCACCATCAGCAAATCCAATGTATGTTTGGAGAGGCGTCGACATCTACAATATCAAGAGTAAAACCAAGATGAGCCAAAATAATGACGAAAAACCACACTTGCTAAGCTAAGCACACTGACTAAACTAACACACTTGCTAGCTAGAAAGAAAATCTAACCTATCTAAAAATTTCTCCATACCCATCATTTTAAGCATAATACCTCTTTAGGTAAAGTCCATTTCTGGGTTTACCCAAAGAGTCCCCATCAAAATCAACTAACTCATAAGCCCCTTTTGCTAGCTTTCGCTTTACAATGTAGGGCCCATGCCACATGGGAACGAATTTTCCGGCACCTAGCTTATCGTTAGCTTGATCATATAATAGTACTAGGTCTCCTTCCGAAAAACTTCGAGGGGTTACATTTTTATCGTACTGAGCTTTCATTCGTTTCGCGTGAGTCTCGATAGCTAAAGTAGCGTCACGTCGAGTCTCATCTAATTTAGCCAAGTATAATAACCGTTTCTCCTCTTCGGAAGTAGCTGGAAGTAATTCGACAGCCATTTGAAGTGATGGGATTTCGCATTCAATAGGTAACACAGCTTCTAAGCCATAAACTAGCTGAAAAGGGGTGAAACCTGTTGAATTTTTCACTGAAGTTCGATATGCCCATAGCGCCGAAAATAACATGTTATGCCAATTCGTTCGATGGATACCAATGATCCGTCGAATCATGACGACTAGAACTTTGTTGATTGACTCAACCAAACCGTTGGCTTGCGGATAATAAGGAGTAGAGCTATCGTGGCGCAAACCAAGCTGGCTTGTAAGCTCAGTCATCATGACATTTCGAAAATGGCTCCCATGGTCAGTAATGATTGCTTGTGGGACACCAAACCTAGTTATGATATGATTGAATACGAAAACTGCAGCTGTCTTGCCGCTTGCGTCGAATGTAGGCATCGCCTCGGCCCATTTTGTAAAATAATCAACCGCGAGGATGATATACGCATGCCCCCCGGCCGAGTGAGGGTTACAAGTAATAAAGTCAATGCCCCATTTGGCGAATGGACCAGCGGCAATTATAGGGTGGAGAGGAGCAGGTGGAGCGCGCATCTTTCGATCAAACACTTGACAGTTGTGGCATGTTCTGACAGCAAGGATACAATCTTTAAACATAGACGGCCAGAAATAGCCAGCGCGCAACACCTTCTGAGCTGTGGCATACCCAGACATATGACCGCCACATGCTCCAGAGTGACAATCATTCAAAACTCTCTCAGCCTCTTCGTGAGTTAAACAACGTCGAAAAACTAAGTCTGCCCCCCGGCGATAAAGTGTATCTCCAATAATTCTGTATTGCTGGGATCGAAACCGAATTTTTCGACGGTCTTCCTTGGAAGCTTCAGGCCGAAAGGTTTGGGTTTGGAGATAGATGATTATATCCCCATACCACGGATCTAAAGTGCTAATAAGAAACAAAGATTCGTCCACAATGGACTCCTCTGCCACAGTCTCTGTGTCAGCACTCGGGAAATCACACATCAATTCCGCAAAAACTAAAGATTTCTTAGACTTGGACTTCTCGAACTCCAAGTCGAACTCTTGCAGGATAACAATCCATTTAGAGTACTTGCCCCCTAGCAGTTGTTTTGTCAAAATATAAATCATAGGGTTGCAATCCGAAATAACTGTAGTCTTGCGGAGAAGAATGTAGTGACGAAAACGCTGGACAGCTTGAACGGCTGCCAGGGCCAATTTCTCCACATGCGAATATTTTAACTCAGTTGGGTTTAAGGTTCTACTAAGATAATATATCACATGCTCTGCTTTGAATTCATCTTCTTGAACTAACACCATTCCAATGGTGGAATGCGAAGCTGCGAGGTATAAGAAGTAGTCCTGGTTGTAGTTGGGAGGATGCAATAACGGTGCATGGGTCAACGCGTGTTTCAGTGCATCAAAAGATTGTTGGCAATCTCGTCCCAAAAGAATTGTGCGTTCTGTTTCAACAACCGTGTAAAACCTTTAGTGACCTCGGCGTAGTTTGGGATGAATCGGCGTAAAAAGTTCGCTTTCCCTTGCAAACTTTGGAGTTGGCGCAAACTCGAAGGAGGAGGCAATTTGATGATAGCCTCGACTTTCGAGGGATCGACGCGAATGCCGGTTTTTGAAACAACAAATCCCAGCAATCGACCTGTTTCTATACAGAAAACACACTTGTGGGGATTCAACCGAATTCGATAATGCCTACACCTCATAAAGATTGCTCGTAGGTGGACAAGGTGATCAGCTCGTTGTAAAGAATGAGCAGGCAAATCATCGAGATAGGGTTGCACAATGTGCTTGATGTCATGAAATGCATAAGACATCGCCCGTTGAAAAGTGGCCCCGGCATTCTTAAGTCCAAAAGGTAATTTGCAATAAGCAAATGTCCCCCATGGACAAATGAATGCCGTTTTTGGTTGATCGGCAGGTAGAATATTGATTTGATTATAGCCTGAGAAACCATCCATGAAGGAAAACATCTCACTTCCGGCACAATCATCAATGATTTGATCGATATAAGGCGTAGGATAGTTGTCTTTTGGACAAGCTCGATTGATATCCCTATAATCGATACAGATTCTTATTGTTCCTTGTTTTTTATTGACGGGAACAATATTCGATACCCAATCCGTTAACGGGATCGGATAAATGAAACCTGCTTTCAACAGCTTTTCGACTTCTGCTTTGATTGCAGCCGCTTTTCGAGGGTGAATCTGACGCAACCGTTGCCGAATGGGTTTAGCATCCGGGTAGGTTTTGATTTCATGAACAACAATGGCAGGATCAATTCCCGGCATTTCCTCGTAAGACCAGGCAAACACGTCGCGGAATTCTTGGAATAGGGCCTTGTAAGTTTGGATTTCCGTTCAGTACATGCGGCACCTATATGAATGTTCTCCTCGATTCCGGGCTTCACTGAAATATCAATGGGAATAGTACGAGAAATATTCCCTAAATTCAGCTCTGAATCAGAATGTTTCGTTGGATCCTGAGCGTCTTTGACATATTCAGCGGTAAAGATAGATGAAAAATCATTTTCAAATGCATCATCCTTAGGTAAAAACGAAGATCTGTGATGGAGATCTTCCCATGGTAGATCATCTACACTTAGGATTTCGCGAAGTTGTTCGTCAGATGACACTTCTTCGGGAAACGTTATCCGTTCTAAGGGTGAGGTGAAAAGTGACTCTTCACTGACCACATTCATTTGGTCGGTTGAATGAAAGTCGGTAAAAGACATAAGAGCTTCATAAGCAATCTCATACGGACTCAACGGCATAACATCACCGAGTGAGTCTAGCTCAGAGTCAGAGGGAACATACCAAGGATCATCATAAATAATGTTTTCTGACGTGATCATATGAATTGTTGCGAACGAAGGGTCTGCATTGAGTGGAGGGAGAGGAAAAGTTCCCAGTAAACCGGAATCCTTAACTAAACCTACACCAATGTCCCTATAAGGGATTGTCGTTTTACCAACATGCTGGATAGTTTCTAAAGAGGTTGGGTCGGATGAAAAGTATGTCAGCTGATCAATAGTCACGATCTTACCGTTATGTGGAAACTTAATGACTCTGAAGACCGATGAAACGACCGCTGTCATAGCATATGACCAACTTCGACCCAAAAGAAGGTTGTAGTCTAGAGGGGCATCAACCACTTCCACATCCAGACTAACGGTTTTACCTTCGACCCCTATAGGCAATTCTTGTAGAATACCAAACGGACGGAACCCACGGCCATCAAAGGCCTTAAGGATGGTGGGGGATTGGTTCAATGAAGGAGAACCAAGCGATCTCCAACATTGAATCGACATAATACACGTAGAAGCTCCCTCATCAATCACAGTCCGATGAATAGGCCTGTTTTTGACTATCACTGGAATTTGGAAAGCCATTTGATGGGGGAGACGCGGTGTACTACTTTCTAGATCAAAGATCATTAGGTTCGGGTCCTGAACATCGACAGCTCCAATAGCCGACAAAAGCAATTTTCGTTGCGCTGGACATGATTGCAGCACTTCGAGTGCCGACATTGCTGAAGGTGAAACAGCTAAGTCTTCAACAATGTTGTAATTCTGGGCTGCTCTCGCATGTGGATTGAAAGCAGACCTTCGAAGTACACCCTTGGCGGGCGGCTTAATCACTAAGTCTGGGTTAGGTTTTTCGATCTGTAGTGGATCGGAACCAGGAGCTGAGGTTGATGGGTTAGAGTGAGAAGATTCTGCTTCTTTACCATCAACAGGAGCCTTACTACCATAATCTTGCGATCGAGTCGCAATCCTGACATGAGACATCATCAAAATGGGTTCTTCACTGGCATTCGAAGAAGAACCTATCATCTTATTCTCCTGCTCTGGAAATGGATTCTTTAACACAGCAGGAGTCGGAGAACCTTTGACTATTTTCACTACCTCGGCCCGATGAGGGCAGTCTCTCGTAAAATGATCTTCTTCACAAATAAGACAAGGATAACGAGGTTTGCGTTTTTCGTCATTGGTTTCCGACTTTTCCGTTTTCTCCTTTGGAGCCTTGTCTGCTTTAGCCTTCTTCTTTCCTTTCTTCTTTCCACCGTTTTTGGATTTGGCCGTAGATGACTCTACAGCGTGAATGTCGGCGGTAAGTTCAGGAGGAGAAGACTCTCCTGTCGGAGAATCAGGCAAAGTGATAATTGGAGTATTGGAGGCCTTGGAAGACTTCTTCTTACTCTTCGTAGTCACGATACCGATCATACCATCAGCGGCATGAGATCCCGAAGGAGCAGCAGCGATTTGGTTTGACTTTGGAAGATCCGGAATTTTCTCATGTAACGTACCCGACTGAGTGTAAACTAAGTCAAGGTATTGTGCCTGAGCAATGACTTGCTCCTCAGTAACTACTCCGGCCTTAGCTACATCTTCAGTAATTCTTGGTAATAATGATTTGACAAACCATTCAGCTAAGATTTGGTCCGGGATAAAAACTTTCACTAATCTTCTTCGACGTCTCCACTCATGGATGTGATCAGAAATGTACGTGGATGTCGATTGTTTTAGCGAAGTTAATAACTCTGTACCATTATCGTATCTGACTGGTAACTGAAAATGAGTTAAGAACGAGGTAGCTAACTGGCTAAAGTTGTAAAAAGAGGCCCGTGGTAACTCAATGTACCACTTGGCTGCGAGACCAATGAGTGTACGCTGGAAAAGACGTAAGCGGATGGAATCATCTGAGATGGAATTTGATGCACACCAGAGGTGGTAAGTCATCACGTGATTAGACGGATCCTCTCCAGACTTACCTTCGAACTTGGGTATATCGCTGGGCAACTTATTTGGCATTGGCGGCCAGAACGGAAGATATTGAATTGGATCGTTCGTTAGGCGCGTCAAGTCGGGTAAATCTAAAGTTGCAATAAATGGTAACTGCCGGTTAGGATCTCTGAAACTCTGAGTCACAATACCAGCCCCAGGAGGAGGATATCCAGGATAACTAGGAACAGGATTCGCATTGGGGATATTATATCCTCCTGGAAAACCAGGATTAACCGGACCGTACTGGGGTTGTTGAGGTGGTTGATAAGTGTACCCAGGATACGGTTGATACTGGTAAACCGGTTGTTGGGCAGCTTGCCCAGGTTGATACTGTCCCTGGTACGGAGGTTGAACAAATTGAGGTTGAGTAGTAACAACCGTACTTGTACCAGGTTGGCCTACAGGCATCTGGACTGTGGTTTGAACCGTGGGTCCAGACAACGGTACAGATGTCTGAGGAGTGGTTACAGGGACAGTAGAAACTGGAGCTGCCGATACTCCAGAAGTAAGCATGGTAGATGAAGCGGTAGTTGCTGCAGCCGTGTGAGGTGGAGTACCTGGTGCAATTGGCGGCTGAGTAACTACAGAAGTTACAGGGGTCTGAACACTTGACTGGACAGGTTGCGGTTGCTGGGATGGACCAGGAACTGCAGGTTGTCCTGCTTGAGGTACCGACTGTATACTTGGTTGCGACATCTGTTGACCCTGTGACGGATCCCATGTTAACATTCCAGGGTATTGACTCGTAACAGGTTGAGGATACTGAGATCCATAGCCGTATTGAGGATAGGGTTGATAACTGTAAGGTGCAGTCCCATATGATTGCCCTTGAGGTGGTTGATAACCTTGACCAGGGTATTGACCCGTAGGTTGATAACCTTGAGGTAAATACGAATACTGGGGTTGACCTTGACCTTGAGGTTGGTATCCTTGAGGTTGATACCCTTGGGGTTGATACCCTTGGGGTTGCCATCCTTGAGGTTGCCATCCTTGAGGTGATACTGATACTGAGGTTGACTTTGGGGTACATATTGAGGCTGGGGTTGATACCCTTGAGGTTGCCCCCCAGTCACGAATGAAGTACCTTGAGGTTGCCCCCCAGGTATAAACGAAGGTTGCCCCCCAGGCGGTAATTGGCCACCTTGAGGTTGGTTAATGGGAGTTGAACCTGACATCATATAAACGTCACCTATACTCAATGGTACATTACCACTGTTTCCAACTAATAACCCATGATCAACAGGTTGAGGAGATGCTCCCGCAAAGGTACCAGAAAGTGATTGATACCCAGTAGGAACAGAAGGACCGCCATGTAAAAATGATTCAGGACTTTGTGAAAACACAGATGACTGACCAGACATATTTACAGGAGAATGAATTCCTCTAGGTGGAACCGGAGTACGAGGTGTAGAAAAACCTACTGAGTTGTCTAAAAAATTGGTTAATGCAAGGTACCAAGATTCACTTCTAGGAGGACTGTAAAAGATGGATTCACGCTCCCTTAAATCAAGGGTAATTAGATCTTCAGAATCAGAAACGCCTATTTCTTCCTCTGGAACAAGTTCTTCTATAGCAATTAATCCAACAGGAAGATTTTCGGTGATAATTCTTTCTATTCTTGGTGAATCAGGAACACTAGGAGTTGGAGTAACAGGTTCTGAAATTTCAGGTTCTTCGCCTGTTTCACTGGCAGATGAAAAACTACCAGCAAGCTCGGAAACTGTAACAGCTTCGGGATTGTAACCTGTTTCTAAACTTTGGTAATCGGATGGACTACCAAGGAAGATTCTCCTTCTTCAGGTGATCCTACTCTACTGCCACTAGGAGGAGTTACAAGGACCTTTAACCCTTCTAAATTACCTGGGTCGTCTCGAGGAGGGGATCCCCTAAGTCTACGGGATCTTCTCAACAATTCGGCCACAGACACAACTTCAGGAGACTGGCCCGCAATTCGACGGGACCTTCTCGGTAATTCCGCCACAATTAAAGATTTTAACTACAACACACGAAAACAAAAAAAAATTTCAAATCAAACCACCTAAAGTCTTCTAAAGAACCAATCAAATTTGAAGCACACGCCTAAATAATCTAGAGCGTCAAACCACACACAAACAGTAGTCTTCCGGACCAAAAACGCTAGTTGGTGATTAAGCCCAACCTCGCAGGATTCAGTACAGAAATAGTGGGTGGAACAGTTACCCCGGCAACCTGCTTAATGAATAGACTGGACCAAGTTCCTCCACTTTAACCGTCTCGAAGTGAAGCGAACCCCCCAGAAAATCCAAGTGAGTATAACCGACGTCTGCTCCAGGTACAGTGGGACCTTCCCTCCACCGTCACCTTGGGTAGAATCCTAGATATTATGGCCACTAAGGTTACCAATCACAACAATTACACCTGGGGGAACAGTCTAAACTCCAACAGCACGCAAGGGCAGAGTAGCAAGCTCCAATCCCCTTACCGGCTCCTTGACAACAATCCAAGGTTTACCGATAAGTGACCCCTGGCTCCTCGACAATGGTTAATCCGAGGTTTACCGTTTGTAATACGTACTGTCTGGCGTCGTTCCCAACGAGGGAGGAATGATCCCCTCACTGGTTCGGACACGAGCTCGTGCTTCTCCTTTAAGAGGAGCTTTCCCAGAATGTAACTGAAACAATTGGATTTGTTCTACTCAAGATAGACTATCTGTTTGGTTTTGTAGTCTTGGAGAGTTAAGTACTCACCTACTCCAAGACCCTAGCCTAAGCTATGTTGGTGCTTCAGAGCCCTAGAAAAATAAAGATTACTAGATTGATTTTAATTTAAGCGTTACTTTTAAGGTTGTTTCTTAAGTCAAAAGGTGATGGAAGTGAAACTAGTGGTGTGTTGACTCGACTCGAAACCACTACAAAATGCACCTAGAATGATTTATCCACTACTTTACTTTTTCGATGAATTGCTTTAACTAAAAAGTTGAGAGAATGCAATCTTTATAAAAGCAACCTTTTAATTGAAAACAATCAAAGAAACAATTCGTTTGTCTTTTCCAAGCATAAAAACATAACTTCTCTTTACATGCACGAAAAAACTCTTTTCTTCTTTTGAAAACAAAAAGCTACTTGAAACAAGACTTTTAAGAAGATGTTTTTGTATTTTTTCTTTTAATAAAGCAAGTAAATCTAATTTAAACAAAAAATCAATCTTAACAACTCTTAAAATCTATGAAAATGCACTCATAAGCAAACTAAAGGTAAATTTACTCTAAGCAATCTTAACGAGGCCAAAACTAACAATGATTATTTCTAAGGTGTTTTACTTGATCACAATCAAATCAAGGGCTAGCTTATTGCAGAATCAAAAACTAGCCAAAACAAAATTCTAATCTTTTTGTTCTTTTTGTAAAATGGAAATCAATACTTTATAAACAAGTAATTCGAAATTTGACCCAAAACAACTCAAATGGCAAGTTGCTCACAAAAGGAGACTTTACGACAGGCCCGACTTCTAAGAAGGTTGACTAACCAGAGAGATCTAAGGCTGGACAACTTTCTACTATCAAAGTCACTACAAAGCCTTTCCAAAAATCAAACCCTAGGTCGAAACTTCGTTGAAAACCACTAAAACACTCAAAGCTCACAAAACTAGTTTAGGTGAAAATTCTTGACAGGGTACTAAAGGATCTGGGCGGAAAACACTAAGGAAAAACAAAATCTAAAAGCAATTTGAAGCAAAAATGGAATTTTCTTAAGTTTTACAGGAAGACGCAGGCAACCCGTTGTCACAGGTGCGGCCCCGCTCTGTGCAGACGGCAACAGCGCGTCCAAAGACGCACTGTGCAGTACTAAGAGGGTGCGTCCGTCTGGAAAAATGAAGAAAAACCAAATCTAACTAAATCTAAAGCTAAGCCACCCAAATACTAATTCTCACAGTCAAAAACCAGAAAACAAAAAAAATGATTTTCTCAAAGCAAAGTTCATATAAAGGAAAAGACTCTCTCATTAATGGATTCCCCAGCGGAGTCGCCAATTTGTCACACGGAATCTGTCAAGGGTGCGGACACGACTGACCTTCCTAGAAGTCTAAGACATTCTAATGACAAACAAGACAAAAAGGAGTGATCTTTCTCTAAATACACCTTTTATAACATGAAAACTACAAGTGTTTAGGCTTACCTTATTCCAAAACGCTGTTGTTGAAGTCCGTTCTTGACGATCCGGATGAGCTCCTCCTTCAAGTCAATTCCTGCAACCACAAACAATCAAACAATTACCAAGCACTTGCATTTCATATAATAAAACATATATCCAACATGCAGACCAAGGAACACATGAAATAACTCATTAACACAAGCTATTGAGAAAAATAAACCAGTTTGTATTAATAACGAAACAAAGAAACTCTTACAACCTGGCCTTGGTGTTGTGCAAGTTCCTCCCAGGGTCCATCAAGGGTTTTCCTCTACTTTGACAAAGCTCACCCTCTCCCAAGTAGAATCAAGTGAAGACAATCTCTCCTCACAAAGGCTCTAATGGAAGACCTAAATCCTGCAGCATTTACCCAAAGAAAATGTATAGCTCCAACCTCTCCTCCTTCTGGCTCAATGCCTTTATTTATAGTGCTGTAAAGAGGTTATTCTGGTCCACCATCAATGGGATCATCCCCCTCTTTGGGTGGGATAGCTCCCTTATTGATGGGATAAGCTTCCCCTTAATAGAGATACATGAACCAACTGGAGGCGCATCCATTTCATCAAACCGACCTCTAGAATGTTCTAGAAGTAACCACAAGTAACTTTTTCAAGATAAAACTCGCGCATTTTGTCTTTTACAGAGGGACGCACCTGTCCCTTTACATACAGAGCGTCCATGGACGCAGTTTTTGTGAACGAGGTCCGCGTCCCCGCAGGTAAGACTAGAGAGAACCTGCGACCCCAGAGATAAACATGATTTTTACAAGACTTTCTCTCTTCTTTGAGTTTGAGATGGATAACAGAGGCATGAGACTTGCCTAAGAGGGTAGCATGACTGTTGATTTGAGCCATACTAACTGTAAGTAGTCAAGGTGACATTTTTTAGTGTAACAAAGAGTCACCTTTAAGCTCTTTTCTTGCTCATAAAAATGAAAATATTGCTGAGTATTTTTCCCTTTTAGACTCATTAAAGCAAATAAATGTAGGGAGTCATCTTTGAGTTCTTTTATGACTCTCAAAATATGAAAAGATTGTCGAGATCTTGTCATTTTGAACTCGTTAAAGGTTGTGAATCATCGTTTACCCAGTATACATTTACCCCTTTTTTGGGCTGGGATAAAACTATTTACGAAAAAGGTATACCTTAGTCAAACATGACTAGGAGGTTATCATGAATATTGTTTTCTAGCTTTTCAAGTTCAAGAGACAACTTTACGAAAAGGGACCCTTGGAGTTTTCTTTTCCTTGTCTTTTTCAAACTCTCTAAACATGAAAAAGATTCCAAGTTTCACCTTTGTCAGACTCGTTAAAATATTAAACGACATAGAACTTGTCATTATGACAAGACCAAGCTTATCCTTCCTAGGGATCATTAAAATTTACTAGGTAGGATCGGATGGGCTTATATTACAAGCATATGTTATCCCCGTCAAGCTTGTGTTTCAAAAATAACTGGGGTGCTTGCTAGAAATGGTGGGGAAAAATTGGAAGTATTCATCAGTTGTATTCTTCACTTGAGGCAGCATGTCACTCTTGAACATTGACACTCATTTGTTGTTCGTGTTAGGTTTTGGGACATCCTCACTCTGTCACTTTCCTTCCTGGGTTTGGGTTATCCATTTTAACCTATCATTTAATCTTTGCCACGTCACCATCACCTTTGATCCTATGATGTAAAATGCTGCCAAACTCTGGAGTCATGTCATTCGCATGTTCAAGAGAAGTCTTCTTGTGTGCACATTTTCTGATCATCTGTCACATTCTTGGATTACTCTCATTCATTGTGTTTCCAATTTCACGCCAATGACGAGGGATCCATTATGACCTTACTTCGACGGATCACTTCCTGTCGACCCTAGCTCATTATCCAGGAAGTTGATCTTGAAAATCCTTTCCAGCACCTTAGAGATTACATGCTTCAATGGCAAGTTCTTCTCACTTGCCGACAGGTTCTCACCATTGGCCCTCGATTGAGGGATTTCACAAGTGTTCAACTTCAGTTGTTTATTCACACTTTGTGAATTGTACTAATAGTACCTTGAGAGCCATTGACATTTTGGGTGGTTTCTCTCGCGCTTGTTAACGATTCACATCATTGGCTGGTAATCAAGTGATTTTCTAGCATGTTCGACTTTAGCACGCCTATTAACATGTTATAATTTTTACTTTGATCGAGTCATGTTGGAGCACAAGACCCTGGGATTAGATCACAAAAGTCTAGGTTGAGAGGAGTGATGAGTCATTCATGATTATATACATGATTCTTTAGATGGATGGCTGCGACCATGCCGTGGCTATCATTTTGATCCTGCTCAGTCGAATGGCTGTGATGATACTGTGGGTCATTTCATTTTGATCCTCTCTATGTGGATGGATCTGCCCATGCCGTGGGTCTATTTCATATGATCCCTTCAGTTGGATGGTTGCGTCCATGCCGAGGATCGATGCACATGATCTGTTTCTTGATGGATAAATGTGCCTATACCATGGATTCATGTATTGTTATATTCCTCTGATGTTTATCAGGCATGACTATCAGATTTTAGATATGTACATATATGTTTGAGTTGCAGGTCTGTTACAGATCCATTTGGGCACATTACTCCCATCATCCAGATTAGTGTTTTAGGGCTCATTAAACCCTAATTTCAGTTGCTACATGCCCTAAATAAATCACCCTTTTGAATGTCTCCTTCCCAGATAGTTTCATGACTTGAAGACATCCTGAAATGACCTCTAAAGGGACCAGTGCAGGTAGGCCCATGTAAGGGTTTGCTACAGAGAAGTTGAGTCCATGCCAGGGTGCTTTGCAGAGCACTTAGTCCCTCTTTCACTTGCGCTGGGCGAGAGTGAGTGAAATTCACATAGGGTTTGTGGAATATTCCTATCTCTTGGAGTCATCTAGAAGTTTCCCTCACTTATCAAATCCTATGAGCTCGAAAATGGATGAGGAGTGAGTTAAGATGCATCATTTCCTCTCATCCCTTCCTCCATGGAACTAATTCTAACTATGGAAGGCCATTCAATACCCCCATTTATGACATAACCTCCTTCATCCTCCTATAAATTGAACACTCATCTAAGTGACCAAGGGCTGGACTATGTTGAATTGTAAGGAGATAATGTCGCTATGAGAATTGACTTTGAGACAAGTATTGTTATTCTACAAGTTTATCGTGCTTTTGATGTGATGTGGATGGGATCCAAGCTGGAGGAGTGACTTCGAATCAGACTTGATGGTTGTAATTCCTTCTTCTATTTCAATAAAGTATTTGAACATTTTTCCCATATGTTTGTATTTTTATATGATGCTTATATGTGTGGATGTATCTGATTCTGTTTACTTGTATTTAATAGATCTTTTGCTTTGATCGGTTCTTTGTCTTCTATTTGTGTTTACAGGTACTTCTCAAGTGTGTTAAGTACGGGAAGGAGTGATAGGATCGATACAAAGGAGACAAGAGGAAAGCAGAACTACAAGTAGGTCTTCTCATCTTCTTTGTCTTATCTATTGCTTATAGGAAAAGGATAAAGTGCTTTAAACTGTTGTTCTAGATATGACTACTTATCTAGGGATTAGTATTTATCCGTAGATACCAAATTCTCCAAAACGAATTGGAAACTTTTCTGGGGAAGATCATCCTTCCAAGTAGCTTACCCACCTCCTATGACACTCTTGCAGACCCTACCTATGTTCATTGATTGTATTTAAGCTCTTTTGCATTGAATTTTGGTCAAAACTGTCTCAAATTGCCTCTTGAAATGGCTTACTATCACCAGCACAGTCTTGTGAGGGACACAATGAGAAACAAAGAACCCTTGGCTTAGGGACAGTGCTCAGAAGCACACTGTCTCTCATTCAGGGCTGCGCTGATCCTCCTAGGGTCAATTTCCCACCTTGGCTTGAGTTTTTGCCAAATTTCCTCTGTTTGATTGCTTGTTGATTGATCAATGAATGTGATGTCTCAGAAAACAAGTTTGTCTCTCCTTTGCTAGCCCTAATTTGACTTGATTGATTAATGTTTCTTAAATGTTTTCTTTGTCATTAGCGATCCATATTCAAAGTTAGATTATAGTCGATTAATCTTTGTTTGAAAGAAAGTGTCGTAAAAGTATTCTTTTCCTTCGAAACAGAATTGTCGTAAAGTCTTCATTCTTGTTAAAGGTTGATTGATTGTATGTGCATTAGTTTCCTTTTTTTTCTATTCACATTAAGGAAATCGAAAAAAATACATGCATTTTGCATTGAAAAAGTTTGTGTGTGCTCATAGGAATAGTTTAGGGAAATTGCATTAGATTGTGATCTTTTTTCTTTCATCGAAAGAAATCTGATTGCTCTAACCCTATTAGTTAAGATTTAAATTGTTAAATTGGAAGGAAAGAATGCTTATCATAATAGTTTAATTCCTAGGAATTTCAGAATACATCACGTGGTGAACTTGAAAGGCAAATTCCTAAGCAAGATCAACTTAAAATTAACCTCAATTTACCTAATGCAACATTGTCATTAAATTAAAACATTTAATGGTTCTAGGCTAGAGACATGTTCCGGCATCGTAAAAAAAAGTAGTTGTCGCTAACTTGTCTGCAATACATCCTGAGTGTGATACCTCATTCCACATACATGAGTATATCGTAGCTCGTCCACATACCTTCGGTATATAGGGCAGTTTTATAGTACGTAAAGTATATGGGAATTCTCTCACTGTGCAGTTTTGCATTAGATAACACTGATACGGACTGGGCCTCCATGTAATTAGGTATATATGGTGTTAACACCCAGGTTGTTCCCTTTGACTCCCAAGGGAATACGGCCGGGGTAACCACTAACCAATCTTTGGGTTACAGCTTCTAGCCAAATTGCAACCAGAGAGGGCTCTCTCTTTATGATTTGACTCTGTTTTAGTAGTGTTTTAGGCTAGCTATTATGCTCAGGTTTTTGGTTTATGTTTGTGGTTGAAGGACCTCTTTCAATGCTTAAGATGTAGTTTTCAGACAGTAGTAATTCATTGGGCAATGGAGTCTAGAGCTGTGAAATGTTTGAAATGCTTTAGTGAGAAGGTTCAGACTGCAGGGCCTATTGTATATTCCAACAAACAAAATTAAAACTTAAGTGATGATGTATGATTTAGCCAATGGAAAGCAATTAAGAATTCCCTATTAAGCTGGTGATGTGAAAGTGAAACATGTTGCTCAGGAGCAAACTTGAATTCCTGAAACAAAGGTCACTGTGAAAGATATATTCTGAAAGTGCAGCAATTAAGAATTACACTTATCAAGACTATAGCTGAAGAAAACATTCATTAACAACATAGATTGAGCTCAGGGTATTCCACGAATAAATCCTGAAGGCTATTCTTTTTCTTTGCTACTAAGTACTCAGAAATTAGAAACATATATGGATTGTAAAAGATTGAAAGACATAACGAAGAGAGTTACATAAGACTTATTGTATTGTGAGATGCACAAGAATCCTGCAGTTTTCAACAAACACCAGAACGCATTCAACACTTCAGAACTTTGAAAAATTCCATCACTTTCTTTATTAGATTCTGAAAAGATTACATCATAAGAAACTTCTTCAAGAGAAATCAACAACCACCCTGCAAGCTTGTGCGAGGGTCAAATATATACAAATAGTATTACAAAATATCTAAGGCATTGAGTCATCTGAGAAATAAATATTTCACCAACTTTTTTCAGAGAAGCAGATAAGAAGTTATTGCTACCTTTAATACAACATAAATGCATCTTTCTATCTGTCAGAAGATATTTTGGCTTTTGGAAGCCAACGAGTCGGTTGGAGTGATCTGCATTAACGCTGGAAAATGCGCTTTTGGAGCTGCTCTGCTATAGCTTCTCGGCCTGGACACCTGTAGCTTCTCATCTTGCTTTGTTGGCCGAAAGATCTGCTGAGTTGGCTAAGCTTTCATCCTTAATGCATGCTGATTCTTTTAAATTGTCCTGTGCATGATAATTTGCAATTTCTATGAACAAAATTTATTGAATGGCTTCCTGTTTATAAAATCATCTGTATTGCTTTAGTCCACCATTCTTGTGTAGGTAGTTGATGCCTGAGAATTGCATCCATAGTCTCCTCTGCCTCTGTATATTTATAAAAATTGGGAGGCACTTCAAACAGGTGTTTAATTTCATTCATTATAAAAAATAAACTTTCTACTCTGTTGTAGAGAGTCTGTCCTGTGGCTGGCCCTGTTTCCTCTGAGGTGCTGGGCTTCTCATTGATCTGGCTTGTGGCAAATGCATTGACCCTCTTGGCATACTGCTCATGTGTGAACAGTCTCCTTGCACTGTTCAGTAAGCTAGGGAGCCCTCGGTTTTGTAATACCTGAAATTTGTCCATAAACCTGTTTACCTCAGTCTGCATGTCTTGGGTTCTTCTCTCTAATGTCTGCACCAAGTTTCTCAGTGTAAGAACCCTCTTGACTAACTGAATGGTCTCAGTTCTGTTTGAAATTCCCATGGTAGCCAACTGAGTACTTGTTCTATTGTTAAGCACATTAATCATCTTGGTGGCAATTTCTGGCATATTGCTTAGAGCAGCTCTTGATCTCTGAATTTCAGTCTGTGCTTTTGGAATGAGCTCTAACTGCTCATGGATTGTCTCAATATACTGCCATTGGTCAGTAATAGACTGGCCAATATTAGCCCACAGCACTGTTTTAAGCTCAGCCACAACTTTGTCTAATTTGAGCTCATTCTCTAGCTCTTTGATCCTGTCTTTGAGGGCTTTTATCTCCCTGCCCTTTTCTGCCACAGCTTGCTTGGATTTGTCATATCTATCATTTACTTTGGCCAATTTCTCCCTGGTCTCATTTAGTTCTGTCATTTGAGCTTCCAGGGCCTGAATCTCATTTCTTAGCTTTTGCATATCCAAGCTAGGGGGCCTGCTCTGTTGTTGGTGGTGTTGAAGTAGATGGTGCTGCTTGTTCAGTTTGTTGAGGAGGAGGAATAGCAGTTGGAGCAGCTTCCTCAAGGTTAATGATTTGAGGAGGAGGCTGGGAGGTCTAACCTTCTTCTCTTTGTTTCAGAGTTGCTTGTAATGCTGCCTGTGCAGCCTCTGATTCTCCCAGCTTTTCTTGTGTTTGGATAAGCTGCTTATAAAGAGACACCAGCAAAGCTGCGGCATCTTGATCATGCCTTTGTTGAGCTACTTCATCCGTTTGAGGGTGAATTGTGGCTGGGAGTTTGATCTTTCTCCTTAAAGCTACCATATCTGCATCCCTCAATTTCAATATTTCTTGTATGCCCTTAATATCTTTGGGATCATGCCCAATCTCAATAATTATATCTTCTAAGGACCTTATTCTGTTGTCCTTAGCTTGAGAGGATGCCCTTTCCAACTCAAGTTGGGCAGCTGTATTATGAAGGCTATTCTCTAGCCTATAATTATCCAATGTTTTGTCTGCCAAGGAGGCATAGACCATCTCACCTGTTTGTTTATGCAATTCAATTTTGTCCATTGGGTGGATGTCCTTGGCCAGGACCTCAAGATTGGTCCTCAAGTAATCTGAAGGGGACTGTGGCTGCAAAGTAGTTGGCATGAAGTGACTCATGACCATCTTGCCCTCCTGGACATCATATGCAGACATTAGTTGCTGCTGGTTGGTGGGAGCCATTTTCAATAAATGGTTATACAGCTATATTTTTATGGGTTCATTCCTCCTCTTTATGTCTATGAACTGCTGTTTGATTCCTCCTTCAGCTTCTCTTTGGTGGCTTGAGGAGTTGACCTCTCCTCCCATTGTCCTCTCTTGTTCCTGTTGGAAGGAACTTGCAGATGCTTCTCTACTGGGTGGGCCCATGCCGAGAGACTGCCCTATTGGTATCTCCTCCTCAGAGAAAGGATTCAGTCTCTGTCTTTTCTCACCATGACTTATTGATGTGGTTAAGGGAGTCTCTCTGTCCCTTTTCCTGCTTATATCCTCGTTTTGTGGAGTTTGGAGGATTGATGCTTCAGCTGATGTTTCTTTCCTGGGAGGCACCGTGTTTTGGGCCTGCTGTTCAGTGAAAATTGGGGCCTCAACTGCCCCTTCTTGCTGTGGGGGCTGCTCTCTGTGATGCTGCCCTTCTCTTTGCTGTGATTCCTGTTGTTGTTGTTGCTCTACCTACTGCTGCACTTCTTCTTGCTGTTCCATCTCTTTATCTGTTTGGTCTTCAGTCATGGGAGGTGGTTGCTCTTGTTCCACCTGCTTTTCTTTGCCTTTGCTGCATGTCTGTTGAGTGTCCATGGCAGCTTGCTGATGTGTTGTTGAAGAAGAGGCAGCTGCTCCAAGTTGCCTTTGATATGATAAGGAAACCTATCCACAAGTTTCCAAGTCAGCTTCTTTTTGCATATTCCTAGCCTCTCTTTCTAGCATCTGCTCTCTAGTAATTGGCTCTTCTAGAGTGCCCTCTTTCCAGCTCAAAGAATTTGCATATTTTTCAACATGAGGCAGCCTTTTATGTGCATAGGTACCCAATTTGAGTTTTATCCTCCTGAGGGAAATAAAATGATTACGGTCATAAGGTGACCATTTGAAACTGGTTTGCAATTTGAGCCCTGCTAGGATCATATCTGCCTCCTTCCATCCCTCCTCTCTTTTGTTGTACAAAAAAGGGCCTAGCTGGCTCCTTACCTTCAGTTGTACCTTCTTGTTTTTGCTTTGGAAATGGATGTAGTCAGCATTTCCAAACTGCCTGAAGTATTCTAAGGCAAAAAGTCTCATGGGGACATACCTTGGAAGCCTAAAAGGGTCCAACTCACAGCCATATACTCTGATTACTGTGTGATGTTGGTAAAAATACCAATCACCAATGCTGTAGGATTTGGAGAGATGGAGAACTCTCTGCATGTCATCGGTCAACCTTGGAGGAGGGACACCATACAACAATGTCATAGCTGGGTGAATGAATAGGTCTATAAATTCACAGTATGTGAATGGTGATTGAGAAAAATTATGGAAAACTGAGGTCCAAAACACAACTGACCTTGGATTCCCCTGGGCATTAAATTTCTTGAGTGGAACGGGGAAGCTATTTGGTTGATAAAATAAGAACAGATGGTAAATGTATGAGGTGTATCTGAACACCCTTTCCCTTGGTAGATTCATTAGCTGTTCATGGATCTTTTCTGCAATATAGGTGGCATAGTCATAGTGTACAGCTGGAGGCTTTCCAGGAGAAAATATAGACAACATTGCCATTATAGTGTCATCAACATCCTCAATTCCCTTATACCCCAGGACGTAGCTGATCAAATCCACTAGCATTCTGCCCAAGTCATTCAGGTAGTGATATCCAATAGGAGGAGTTCTCATAGTTTCAGAGCTTGGCTGTACAAATAACTGATTAATTTTTATGATCTGGGCACTTGACAAATTACTCCCCTTCTTTACTAAGTCCAGCATGGAGAGAGGAGTCAATGGCCTTGCAGTATGGAAATGCAGCATCTCATTTATAGTTTCTGGGGTGATATGGAACAAGATTGAGCCTGTAGGACTGAGAACAGCTCTTTTGCATGGATCATAGCATTCCCGGCACTTGTGGATCAAGTCTGGGAGGGCATTGACTTGAGGAAGGTTGTAAATGGGCAAATTTGAGTCCCAAATCCCTAAAATATCAGCTCCACCAAGGTGTTGGGCTTTCAATTCATTTAGCATGTGAATATTGAACTGGGAACCCATTGGAAACCAATCTAACATCTGATAATCTACATCTCCCAGGGCTTTCCATGATATCTCCCTTTGAGGGGCATTCAGAGGCTGGATATTCAGGGCTATTGGTGTTTCCATGGCTAGTAAGGCTTCTGAATTGTATGTGAACTGGTCTGAGTGAGCAGAACAACACAGAGGTGTTTCTTTGCAATGGAAGTGTGAATTTTGAGGACTAGAGGGTGAATTGAGCAAACAACAATTGAAATACTGTTTAAGAGAACTAATTAAAACAGTAGCAGGACTGACAGGAGTTTTTCTATGGTGAATTTAGTCAGTTGAGGTTTCTAGTTCACGACTGTGCGAACTAGCTGTGAGTTCGGGTCAATTTGTCAAATGCGGGCTCTGCATAAGGTTTATTGTTCCACCAGTTTGAAATAGGTGCAGGTCACTGGGTAATTGATGGTGAAATCAGCGTTTTTAGGCCTTCTTAAACAGTTTGTTTGCAGAAATATGATAAAATCAGGTACAGGGAATTATCTTGAGAAATACCTTGCGAATGGCCGATAACAGCTTGTAAATGCAGGTACAATGGAGGCGCTGGCGGTCTCGGGATCAAATTTGGCAGGTTGGCGCTGGTTCGAACGTAAACAGCATGCAGAAATAACAACAGTTTCTTTTGGCAAAAGTGGAAAAAACATGAAATTTTGGCCTAAATATGGATTTTTGGCATATTGGCACGTTTTTGGGATGACGTCAGCGTGACGTCATCAGGTGGGGTCGAAGTCGGATGACGTCATCATGACGTCACTGGGTGAGGTGGCAGGCTGTGATTGGTCCACGGGGATAGTGAGGTGGCAGACATATCAGTGCGGGGGCGGACGAAGATGCTGACGTGACGGTGGGGTGGCAGTGACGTAGGGGTGACGCAGGCCCGGCAAAACTGGTGGTAAACCAAAAGGCGGTAATGGTTTTCTCGGACCGCCTACGATACGGCGATGGTTTTGTTAGAGGCAACCCGAGAAATTGTGAGGGCGACACGTGGCAGAGGCCTGACGTCACCCTCTGACAGTTTCTCGGGTACTAAATGTCGGACGTCGGGCCCAACCCGATATGCATAATGGTCGTCCGATCAAAAGTGCTCGATTGGACAGTTGATGGGTTGATGACATGTGCGGATGATACGGCAGCGGAGAAGGATTAAAATATCATATTTTTTGGGGTCTGCGCTTGGCGGAAAACCTTCGGAATATGGTGTTTTGCAATATTTTCCAATGTATTTTGAAAATAAACTAATGTGCGCCAATACTTTGGATAAGTGCAAAAAGTGGGTTTTTTGCGTGTTATTTGCAATAGGAGCGGGTTAAGGGTACAGGGGTTTTTTATAAGGTTTTCTTAGCCAACAAAGGGTTTAATGGGTCAAATGGGTTCAAAAGAGGGGAGGGGGTAAGGCTTAGGTTTATCAAAGTGACCAGATGTCATTTTGATCCCTGACAGAGAACATATGGCTATAATGCCGAGGGGAGGGATATTTATACCATGTTTGGGGTTTATACCCATGGTGTTATAATACTAGGGAAAGGGCAAGATAGGGGATTTATATAATAGAATTAGTGGTTAATATGGATGAAATGGTTGGATGAGGGGGGATATCACTAAGTTTGTCTGAAACTCACTTAGTGTAGGGAGTAGATCAAAATGAAAAGAATTTTAGACAAGAAATGTGGCTTTTAAAGGATCAAGAACCACCATGAAACCATAAATTCTTCCATGAATCTCAATTGATGATGGGATGTTAGTAATGAATGTGAAAAGGGGAAGAAGGGAGGTTAGACATGCTTCTTTGCTTTGCTGCCACCTGATGGAGAAGAACACCTTCTCAATTTATTGATTTTGCTTTGTGAACAAGGTTAACACACATGCAATTTGTAAGAAATGACATTTCTGCAACCCCAACTGCCTACCCATCTACTTGCCTAGCATTTTTTGTTTTCTTCTTGGAGGGTGCACTTAGGCTTGCAGACCCTTATTTGCCTTTTTCTTTCTTTGGCTTTTTCCTCTTGATATTCTATCTGATTCTACCCTTATTTCTTCCAAGGTCCCAGATTAAGCAGTTGGGAGCCTTACTTTCTCTACCTAAGCTACTTGTCTGCCAAGATTAAACAATTTGGACAGACTTCCTTCTCTATTCTACAACTGAAAATTCAAAACATGGCATGATCCAGATTAGGCTGTTGGACCATCCATCAAAATTGAGTGTTCATGAAGCTATGTACACACCTTGTGTCCCTTTGGAAATATGTGATCTTTGCATGACCAAAGCAGAGCATATTTGGAAATTTTCATTGCCAATTATGAAATATGAAACCTATTGGTATAGGTAGCTAACAGTGGCTCCACATGGGGATGGTTTTTCATTTGAAAGACCAAGAACAGCAGGTCAGATTGCCTCGACTCTTGACTGCTTTTATCAAAACTTGAAGTATGCTGCTTTGACATGCCAAAATTGTGTACTCTCCTTATTGGTAGATCTATAATCCTATTTACCTTTTGCTGATAGTTAACAAAACTTGAGAAACTGCATTTTTACATCTGAACAGAAAGTAATATCTACATCTGAATATGTACAAGGAACCTCAGGCTGCACTCATGGGTAGTAGTCAAAATAATGCTTTAGCATCCTGCCATTCACAGGACCTTCATCCAAGTCAGCTTCACTAAGACTTTAAGAAAATAAGTATTGTTTCCTTGCACTGCTTGGACAGCAAATGGTCCTCTCCAAAGGGAATCAAATTTTCCATGTTTTCCCTTATCCTCTCTTCTTGAGTCCCACTTGAGGACTTTGTCACCAATGTTGAAATCTTATGCCTTAGTTCTTTTGTCAAATGCTTTCTTTAGCTTTTCTTGTAAAACTTGAACTCTGTTGTACACTTGATCTCTAGTTTGCTGCAATCATATTATTTGATTGATCCTTCTTTGCATATCATTTGGTTCAGCTTGGATTTCTTGAAGAAGTTTCATAACAGGGATTCCTAGTGATGAAGGGAATTTGGCTTCTAATCCATAAACCAACTCATATGGGCTGGTCCCAATTGATCTCTTGGTTGTTAGTCTATCTGCCCATAAGGCATTGACCAGCTTCTTATGCCAATTCTTCTTATTTTCTTCCAGCACCTTCTTTATGATGTTTACTAGGCTTTTATTTGATGATTCAGCCAGGCCATTTCCTTGGGGATAATAAGCAGTAGAATGGCCCAAGGTAATATGAAATTTGTGGCAAAAATTCACCATCTTTTTAGATATGAAAGCAGCAGCATTGTCTGTTATTATTTTGTCAAGGCAGCCAAATCTAGCCAGTATGTTATTCTCCAAGAACTGAATGATTATTGAATCATTTGCTTGTCTGCATGGAGCAGCTTCAATCCACTTAGTGAAGTAGTCTGTAGCTGTCAGAATCCATATGTGCTGTCCTGAGGATGAGGGATGAATTTCCCCAATGAAATCCAGGCCCCATTGTTGAAAAGGTCTCTCTGTTGCAATAGGCCTTAAGGGAAGTGGCAGTAACTATCTCTTTCCCTCAAACACTTGACATTTATGACATGCAGTGGTGAATTTTTTGACATCAGAGAACATGGTGGGCTAGTAGTAACCAGCCCTCAGTATTTTATCCACAGTGGACTTCCAGTACAAGTGTCCACCACAGTCCCCTGCATGAAATTCTTTCATAATATTGTCAGTTTTATTTTCAATTAAACAGTTCAACAATATACCTTCATGGTTTTTCCAAAGCAAATTGCCATCCATTACACAAAATCTTGAGGTTTTCATTTTTAAAAATCTACACTTAGTTCCAGACAATCCTGGGGGAGCACACAGGTTTTGTAACACATAACATATATCAGAATACCAGGGGGATTGTTCAAAGGCTACATTGATCTTTGGAGTCGCCAGCTCCGTTTCACTGTCCAGCTGGTTGATGTCTAAGGATTGGAAGTTTGCTTCTGTCATTAATTTAGCCAAACCTTTCCCTTTTATCAGTTTTGTAGGTTTTATTTCAATATCGAATTCCAAGATGTTGGCAATCCATTTTCCTCTTCTGCCCTCTAGGTTTTCTTGGGTGAGAATGTCTTTGACAATAGGACTTGGTACATAAGCTATAACATGTGAATAAAGGATGTAAATCCTAAAGTCTTTGATGGCCTTGACCAAGGCATAAGCTTGTTTCTCCATGATTTGATATTTTAGAGGTGCATCTCTAAGGGCTCTACTAAAGAAAGCAATGGGCTTCTCATTTCCTTGGTCATGTCTTTGTAACAAAACAGCAGCAATAGTATTCTGGGAGGCAAAAGAGAAGATGATGAATTCTCTGTCAAATTGAGGATTGGTTAAGACTGGGGTTTGGGTAAGAGCCAATTTTATACCTTCAAAGGCTTTATTTGCTTCAACTGTCCATTTCACCTTTGAATCTTTCTTTAGCATGTTATTTAGTAATCTGATTAGTTCTGCTAAGTTTGGGATAAACCTTCTCAAGAAATTGATTTTTCCCAAGAATGCTTGCAATTCTTTGATATTTCTTGGGTGGGGCATTTGTAGGATAGCTTGTATCCTATCAGGGTCAATTATTATGCCATCTTTTGAAATGATGTGTCCTAATAGCTTACCCTCTTCCAAACCAAACAGAGAATTCTTGGGATTCAAGGAAATTCCATATTTCCTACATGTCAAGAAAATCTGCCTTAAGTGTTTCAAATGTTCTTGGTCAGATTTTGAAAAAGGTGTGAGGTCATCTAAGTAAATGACTAGAAAGTCATGAATCTCCTTGGCAAAAGCAATATCCATTGCTCTTTGAAATGTTGCCCTTGCATTTTTCAATCCAAAAGGCATTTTTACATATTTGAAAGTTCCCCATGGGGTTGTAAATGCAGTTTTGTCTTGATCATCAGGGTGTACCAGGATTTGATTAAAGCCTGAGAATCCATCAAGTAATGAGATCCTTGAGGCCCCTACCACTCTTTGGAGAATGTGATCCATCTTGGGTAAAGGATAATTGTCTTTGAGGGATACTTGATTCAGATTTCTTAGATCCACGCAGAGTCTTATCTCACCAGTTTTCTTTCTTGTAGGGACTAAGTTCGAAATCCAATCAGAGAACCTGATTGGTGCTATGATGCCAGCTTTAAACATTTTCTGCAATTCCTTTTCAATTGAAGGAAGGAGCATGGGATTGATCCTTCTCAATTTTTGTTTGAATGGCTTTTGATTAGGTTTGAGAGGGATTGTATGCTGTATAACAGAGGTATCATAGGACTTTAGATCCTCATAACCCCATGCAAAGACATCCTGAAACTCTTTGAAGAGATCTATGTATTTGGGTTTTTGATCAGGAGGTAAGGATGCAGACAACTTTATTATTTTAGGCTTGTCAATGGTACCAATGTTGCATTCTTCAATGGCTGCATTTAGGGGCTGCATTTTTGGTTTTCTAGGGATGTCATTTGAATCAAAGATGTCCTCTAGTGGAGTTAGGCCTGTTGGAAGGAAATTATCTTTCAGCTCTATGATTTCAGCTTCAGCATTGGCCACTTCTTCACAACCGATTTGTTGGATTTGCTGAATATTTTCCTTGTTGAAAATGGTTGGATGTAGTATTTGTTTTGCTGTTCTAGGTGATATTGGGTGAATATTCTGTTCAAACTGTATTTGTGATTGACTTGCTCCATCAGTGTCAATATTCAATCCTGCAAATTCTTGTTGCAAAGTCAAGAAATTGTTTATTTGTGCATCATCTTCAAATACTTGCCAGTATTTAACATTGTTTGGAATAGATGGTCTGTGTTTTATCTCAGCTGTGAAACAATTGTTAGGTTCCAATGGTAATTTGCAAGTACTTGCAAATGTGGCCAAACTATGAGCATGAAGATTATGGGTCCTAGAAATTTTGGTGATTTGGAATTCAGAGAAGGAGTTTAGTATTTCAGCAACAGCAGACCTATAAGACCTCAATCTTTTATCATTGGTGACAAAATTTCCCTTCACTTGTTGGATAACTAAATCAGAATCTCCCATGATTGAAATCCTTGCAGCTTGCAAGAATTTTACTAACTTGAGCCCTAGTAAAAGAGCTTCATATTCTGCCATGTTATTAGTACATCTGAAGTTTAATCTGTAGGCTCTGCCTTCTGCGTGAGTGTTTTCTTTATTGTGTACCCAAACTCCAGCTCCTGCCCCCAATTTGTTGACCGAGCCATCAAATTCAAGGAACCACAACGTGTTTTGTTGTAGGGGAGAGTTAATGATATGTTTATGAGCTAGAATTGTTAATTGCAGTTCTAGTTTTTCATCTGGTTTGTGTTCTAGGACAGTCTCATCATTTAATTGAATATCCTTGACTACTAGAGCAGCAGCAGTGTCTAGTGATTGATTTACTGTTGTTTCATGGTTGGTGGTTCGTTCATTAGTGTCTTCCTCTTGTATGAGTATCTTGGATTCAACATCATTATTTGAGAGAGTTGTGCTGTCATTGAAGAGAATGTATGAGTCTATGTCAGAATGGACAGCATATATGGGAAAGTTTTGAGGCTTTTCTTCACTGCTGACCATGTATTTCATAAGTGTTTCTCTGTATAATCTTTTTGGTTGCCCAAAAACAGAGATGGTGGCATATGACATGTCTAATTGCAGGTAACCTTGGAGTTTAGCCCCCCATGATCTTGATAACAGCATCCCATACTTGGGAGGGATGTCAGCAACTACAACATCCATTAGAATTGTTTTGTTTGGGTATTGAACCAGAGACACACATAAATATTTTATGAGACCTAAACACTTGACTTGGCTGGAGTCAAAGGAAAACAAGTCCTTATATGGTCTTGTTATATCTAGATTCAATCTTTCCATGACTGCTTTTGGCATGAGGTTGTGAGAGGCACCTGAGTCAAACATTGCATTATGTAATATTTTATCATGAATATGTAAGCTGACATAAAAAGGTAGTATCCCTGTGACTACTTTTTTTCCATCCACTTCTGGGCCAAACAGTAATTCTGGAGTGTCATCCAATACATTGACATCATCTTTGCTGTTGGTGAGTTGAAGGGACTTCTTGATCTGTTGTTTATAAATGTCCTGCTTGGCTAGTTCTGAGAGAGGAATTGCTATCTTTAATTTGCCAAGTTCAGTTTCTAGGTCAAAGGGTTTTTCAAACTGGGTCTTAGGGTTATGGACAACAATCCTTTCCTTGTTTGCTAACTCTTCTTCTTGATTTTTATCTTGATGTTGGGGCCTGTCCTTATTACTTATCTCTTGAGGAGTAATATTCGGATTAGGGTGAGAGGAAGATGTTGCCATAGGCTGCTGTTTTGAGAAGGATGGTTCAGTGACTTCTTCAATAGTTACTTCTTCTGCAGGTGAATTTGTTTTATCATTAGGTTCTGTGACTATGGCTCTTTTAGGTTGCTGGTTATCCTTTATTTTTTCAGGCTGAGTTACATTTATAGTTCTGCTCCTTAGCTTGTATTGCTTGTGAACTTCATAAACAGCTGTGTCATAGCCTTGTTTAAAGTCAAATGATTCACCTGATTTGGTTTGGAGAAGTTTGATTTCATCATCCTCATGATCTTCTTGTGTTAAGAAAACTTGACTTTCACCATCCAAACCCATTAAATTAATGTGAGGATCTTCATTGGGTTCAGCTGATGTAGAAGTCTCAGCATAGTTTTCTTGAAAAGGAGGTCTTATGTCTGGATCAGCATTTGCCTTGCCCATGTTTGGGTTTTGAGTTCTCCTAAAATTTGGATTCCTAGTAGGGTTGTTCTGTGGTGTTTCCCATGATGATTTTCTTTCAACTAATTCCACTCTATCACCCAATCTCTTCATTCCATTGAGTATTGCATCCAGTTTTTGATCAAAGGCTGAGGGTTCCTCTTTGAAAGCGGTTCGCTTTTCCAACCTTGCTCTGTTTCTTTTGGCAATCAGGTTGGCTTCCACTGTGACAGCAACCTTTTGGGCCTCTGCAAGGGTTTGAGGGTCTCTTTCCTTTAACTGATAGGCCATGTCAGGGTCAAAACCATCAGGGAATTTGTACAAGGCCAAATCAGGAGGAGGTCTTAGATTTTGTGGTATTGCATTATATACATTGTTGAATCTTGCACAATACTCCAACACGGTCTCTTGGGGACCTCTTCTGATTGTATCATATTCCCCAAGTATGTGTAGAGGATCTTTCTTTTTCTCCCATCTGTTAGTAAAGGCTTGATACAGCTCATCAGGAGTTGTGATGGAATTTGCGTTCAGGGATCTAAACCATGTTCTTACATCCCCAGTTAGGCTTTGAACAAACATCCTCATTCTCACACTGTCATCATCTATTTCATAGGTCTCAAAATGGTCTTGCATCCTTTTGGCATGCTGAACAGCTGTCAAAGGGCCAGTGGAGTCAAAATATGAGATTTTGGTTTAGTAGTCTTGGGGTAGAGCTGCAGCATTAGCTGGTATTTGCAAGGGTGCATATCTGTTAGCCATATTCACAAGGTTTGGGGGATTGATAGGGATGAATGGGACCGGGATGACTGGTATAACAAGGTTAATGGGAGGGGTAGAAACTAGGATGTTGGTTAAAGGAGTATGTGCAGTGGATGAAGGTGTGGAAAGAGGGCTTTGAGATGTAGAAGGGGAACTGGGGGAATCAAGGGTAGATTGAAACATAACCTTGATTGGAGTTGGAACCAGGTTTGGATAACCTGTTTCAGGACTTGAATCAGCAAGAGTTTGCTGTCCCTGCTGCTTCCTAATAATCCTAGGGATTATATTAGGATTTTCAAAAACAGCCGGTGGTTCTGGGTCAGGGTTTGACCTAGTATGTATGATTTTCCTTTTAGGAGCCAGTTTCTAAATTTCTTTTTGGTATTTTGCAGGATATTTTTGTATCTACGGGGCCAGACAAGATTTTGAACTTAATGTGTATTTTCCAAAGCTAGCAGCAAAGGGAATGAGCAGCTTTCAAGAGATAAATAGAAATTAGAAAACCTTGAGGAAGTCCCCAGTGGAGTCGCCAATTATGTTAACACCCAAGTTGTTCCCTTTGACTCCCAAGGGAATACGGCCGGGGTAACCACTAACCAATCTTTGGGTTACAGCTTCTAGCCAAACTGCAACCAGAGAGGGCTCTCTCTTTATGATTTGACTCTGTTTTAGTAGTGTTTTAGGCTAGCTATTATGCTCAGGTTTTTGGTTTATGTTTGTGGTTGAAGGACCTCTTTCAATGCTTAAGATGTAGTTTTCAGATAGTAGTAATTCATTGGGCAATGGAGTCTAGAGCTGTGAAATGTTTGAAATGCTTTAGTGAGAAGGTTCAGACTGCAGGGCCTATTGTATATTCCAACAAACAAAATTAAAACTTAAGTGATGATGTATGATTTAGCCAATGGAAAGCAATTAAGAATTCCCCATTAAGCTGGTGATGTGAAAGTGAAACATGTTGCTCAGGAGCAAACTTGAATTCCTGAAACAAAGGTCACTGTGAAAGATATATTCTGAAAGTGCAGCAATTAAGAATTACACTTATCAAGACTATAGCTGAAGAAAACATTCATTAACAACATAGATTGAGCTCAGGGTATTCCACGAATAAATCCTGAAGGCTATTCTTTTTCTTTGCTGCTAAGTACTCAGAAATTAGAAACATATATGGATTGTAAAAGATTGAAAGACATATCGAAGAGAGTTACAGAAGACTTATTGTATTGTGAGATGCACAAGAATCCTGCAGTTTTCAACAAACACCAGAACGCATTCAACACTTCAGAACTTTGAGAAATTCCATCACTTTCTTTATTAGATTCTGAAAACATTACAGCATAAGAAACTTCTTCAAGAGAAATCAACAACCATCCTGAAAGCTTGTGCGAGGGTCAAATATATACAAATAGTATTACAAAATATCTAAGGCATTGAGTCATCTGAGAAATAAATATTTCACCAACTTTTTTCAGAGCAACAGATAAGAAGTTATTGCTGCCATTAATACAACATAAATGCATCTTTCTATCTGTCAGAAGATATTTTGGCTTTTGGAAGACAACGAGTCGGTTGGAGTGATCTGCATTAATGCTGGAAAATGCGTTTTTGGAGCTGCTCTGCTGTAGCTTCTCAGCCTGGACACCTGTAGCTTCTCATCTTGCTTTGTTGGCCGAAAGATCTGCTGAGTTGGCTCAGCTTTCATCCTTAATGCATGCTGATTCTTTTAAACTGTCCTGTGCATGATAATTTTCAATTTCTATGAACAAAATTTATTGAATGGCTTCCTGTTTATAAAATCATCTGTATTGCTTTAGTCCACCATTCTTGTGTAGGTAGTTGATGCCTGAGAATTGCATCCATAGTCTCCTCTGCCTCTGTATATTTATAAAAATTGGGAGGCACTTCAAACAGGTGTTTAATTTCATTCATTATAAAAAATAAACTTTCTACTCTGTTGTAGAGAGTCTGTCCTGTGGCTGGCCCTGTTTCCTCTGAGGTGCTGGGCTTCTCATTGATCTGGCTTGTGGCAAATGCATTGACCCTCTTGGCATACTGCTCATGTGTGAACAGTCTCCCTGCGCTGTTCAGTAAGCTAGGGAGCCCTCGGTTTTGTAATACCTGAAATTTGTCCATAAACCTGTTTACCTCAGTCTGCATGTCTTGGGTTCTTCTCTCTAATGTCTGCACCAAGTTTCTCAGTGTAAGAACCCTCTTGACTAACTGAATGGTCTCAGTTCTGTTTGAAATTCCCATGGTAGCCAACTGAGTACTTGTTCTATTGTTAAGCACATTAATCATCCTGGTGGCAATTTCTGGCATATTGCTTAGAGCAGCTCTTGATATCTGAATTTCAGTCTGTGCTTTTGGAATGAGCTCTAACTGCTCATGGATTGTCTCAATATACTGCCATTGGTCAGTAATAGACTGGCCAATATTAGCCCACAGCACTGTTTTAAGCTCAGCCACAACTTTGTCTAATTTGAGCTCATTCTCTAGCTCTTTGATCCTGTCTTTGAGGGCTTTTATCTCCCTGCCCTTTTCTGCCACAGCCTGCTTGGATTTGTCATATCTATCATTTACTTTGGCCAATTTCTCCCTGGTCTCATTTAGTTCTATCATTTGAGCTTCCAGGGCCTGAATCTCATTTCTTAGCTTTTGCATATCCAAGCTAGGGGCCTGCTCTGTTGTTGGTGGTGTTGAAGTAGATGGTGCTGCTTGTTCAGTCTGTTGAGGAGGAGGAATAGAAGTTGGAGCAGCTTCCTCAAGGTTAATGATTTGAGGAGGAGGCTGGGAGGTCTGACCTTCTTCTCTTTGTTTCAGAGTTGCTTGTAATGCTGCCTGTGCAGCCTCTGATTCTCCCAGCTTTTCTTGTGTCTGGATAAGCTGCTTATAGAGAGACACCAGCAAAGCTGCGGCATCTTGATCATGCCTTTGTTGAGCTACTTCATCCGTTTGAGGGTGAATTGTGGCTGGGAGTTTGATCTTTCTCCTTAAAGCTGCCATATCTGCATCCCTCAATTTCAATATTTCTTGTATGCCCTTGATATCTTTGGGATCATGCCCAATCTCAATAATTATATCTTCTAAGGACCTTATTCTGTTGTCCTTAGCTTGAGAGGATGCCCTTTCCAACTCAAGTTGGGCAACTGTATTATGAAGGCTATTTTCTAGCCTATAATTATCCAATGTTTTGTCTGCCAAGGAGGCATAGACCATCTCACCTGTTTGTTTATGCAATTCAATTTTGTCCATTGGGTGGATGTCCTTGGCCAGGACCTCAAGATTGGTCCTCAAGTAATCTGAAGGGGACTGTGGCTGCAAAGTAGTTGGCATGAAGTGACTCATGACCATCTTGCCCTCCTGGACATCATATGCAGACATTAGTCGCTGCTGGTTGGTGGGAGCCATTTTCAATAAATGGTTATACAGCTATATTTTTATGGGCTCATTCCTCCTCTTTATGTCTATGAACTACTGTTTGATTCCTCCTTCAGCTTCTCTTTGGTGGCTTGAGGAGCTGACTTCTCCTCCCATTGTCCTCTCTTGTTCCTGTTGGAAGGAACTTGCAGATGCTTCTCTACTGGGTGGGCCCATGCCCAGAGACTGCCCTATTGGTATCTCCTCCTCAGAGAAAGGATTCAGTCTCTGTATTTTCTCACCATGACTTATTGATGTGGTTAAGGGAGTCCCTCTGTCCCTTTTCCTGCTTATATCCTCCTTTTGTGGAGTTTGGAGGATTGATGCTTCAGCTGATGTTTCTTGCCTGGGAGGCACCGTGTTTTGGGCCTGCTGTTCAGTGAAAATTGGGGCCTCAACTGCCCCTTCTTGCTGTGGGGGCTGCTCTCTGTGATGCTGCCCTTCTCTTTGCTGTGATTCCTGTTGTTGTTGTTGCTCTACCTGCTGCTGCACTTCTTCTTGCTGTTCCATCTCTTTATCTGTTTGGTCTTCAGTCATGGGAGGTGGTTGCTCTTGTTCCACCTGCTTTTCTTTGCCTTTGCTGCATGTCTGTTGAGTGTCCATGGCAGCTTGCTGATGTGTTGTTGAAGAAGAGGCAGCCGCTCCAAGTTGCCTTTGATATGATAAGGAAACCTGTCCACAAGTTTCCAAGTCAGCTTCTTTTTGCATATTCCTAGCCTCTCTTTCTAGCATCTGCTCTCTAGTAATTGGCTCTTCTAGAGTGCCCTCTTTCCAGCTCAAAGAATTTGCATATTTTTCAACATGAGGCAGCCTTTTATGTGCATAGGTACCCAATTTGTGTTTTATCCTCCTGAGGGAAATAAAATGATTACGGTCATAAGGTGACCATTTGAAACTGGTTTGCAATTTGAGCCCTGCTAGGATCATATCTGCCTCCTTCCATCCCTCCTCTCTTTTGTTGTACAAAAAAGGGCCTAGCTGGCTCCTTACCTTCAGTTGTACCTTCTTGTTTTTGCTTTGGAAATGGATGTAGTCAGCATTTCCAAACTGCCTGAAGTATTCTAAGGCAAAAAGTCTCATGGGGACATACCTTGGAAGCCTAAAAGGGTCCAACTCACAGCCATATACTCTGATTACTGTGTGATGTTGGTAAAAATACCAATCACCAATGCTGTAGGTTTTGGAGAGATGGAGAACTCTCTGCATGTCATCGGTCAACCTTGGAGGAGGGACACCATACAGCAATGTCATAGTTAGGTGAATGAATAGGTCTATAAATTCACAGTATGTGAATGGTGATTGAGAAAAATTATGGAAAACTGAGGTCCAAAACACAACTGACCTTGGATTCCCCTGGGCATTAAATTTCTTGAGTGGAATGGGGAAGCTATCTGGTTGATAAAATAAGAACAGATGGTAAATGTATGAGGTGTATCTGAACACCCTTTCCCTTGGTAGACTCATTAGCTGTTCATGGATCTTTTCTGCAATATAGGTGGCATAGTCATAGTGTACAGCTGGAGGCTTTCCAGGAGAAAATATAGACAGCATTGCCATTATAGTGTCATCAACATCCTCAATTCCCTTATACCCCAGGACGTAGCTGATCAAATCCACTAGCATTCTGCCCAAGTCATTCAGGTAGTGATATCCAATAGGAGGAGTTCTCATAGTTTCAGAGATTGGCTGTACAAATAACTGGTTAATTTTTATGATCTGGGCACTTGACAAATTACTCCCCTTCTTTACTAAGTCCAGCATGGAGAGAGGAGTCAATGGCCTTGCAGTATGGAAATGCAGCATCTCATTTATAGTTTCTGGGGTGATATGGAACAAGATTGAGCCTGTAGGACTAAGAACAGCTCTTTGGCATGGATCATAGCATTCCTGGCACTTGTGGATCAAGTCTGGGAGGGCATTGACTTGAGGAAGGTTGTAAATGGGCAAATTTGAGTCTCAAATCCCTAAAATATTAGCTCCACCAAGGTGTTGGGCTTTCAATTCATTTAGCATGTGAATATTGAACTTGGAACCCATTGGAAACCAATCTAACATCTGATAATCTACATCTCCCAGGGCTTTCCATGATATCTCCCTTTGAGGGGCATTCAGAGGCTGGATATTCAGGGCTATTGGTGTTTCCATGGCTAGTAAGGCTTCTGAATTGTATGTGAACTGGTCTGAGTGAGCAGAACAACACAGAGGTGTTTCTTTGCAATGGAAGTGTGAATTTTGAGGACTAGAGGGTGAATTGAGCAAACAACAATTGAAATACTGTTTAAGAGAACTAATTAAAACAGTAGCAGGACTGACAGGAGTTTTTCTATGGTGAATTTAGTCAGTTGAGGTTTCTAGTTCACGACTGTGCGAACTAGCTGTGAGTTCGGGTCAATTTGTCAAATGCGGGCTCTGCATAAGGTTTATTGTTCCACCAGTTTGAAATAGGTGCAGGTCACTGGGTAATTGATGGTGAAATCAGTGTTTTTAGGCCTTCTTAAACAGTTTGTTTGCAGAAATATGATAAAATCAGGTACAGGGAATTATCTTGAGAAATACCTTGCGAATGGTCGATAACAGCTTGTAAATGCAGGTACAATGGAGGCGCTGGCGGTCTCGGGAACAAATTTGGCAGGTTGGTGCTGGTTCGAACGTAAACAGCATGCAGAAATAACAACAGTTTCTTTTGGAAAAAGTGGAAAAAACACGAAATTTTGGCCTAAATATGGATTTTTGGCATATTGGCGCGTTTTTGGGATGACGTCAGCATGACGTCATCAGGTGGGGTCGAAGTCGGATGACGTCATCATGACGTCACTGGGTGAGGTGGCAGGCTGTGATTGGTCCACGGGGATAGTGAGGTGGCAGACATATCAGCGCGGGGGCGGACGAAGATGTTGACGTGACGGCGGGGTGGCAGTGACATGGCTCCGACGTAGGGGTGACGCAGGCCCGGCAAAACTGGTGGTAAACCAAAAGGCGGTAATGGTTTTCTCAGACCGCCTACGATACGGTGATGGTTTTGTCAGAGGGCAACCCGAGAAATTGTGAGGGTGACGCGTGGCAGAGGCCTGACGTCACCCTCTGACAGTTTCTCGGGTACTAAATGTCGGACGTCGGGCCCAACCCGATATGTATAATGGCCGTCCGATCAAAAGCGCTCGATCGGACGGTTGATGGGTTGATGACATGTGCGGATGATACGACAGCGGAGAAGGATTAAAATATCATATTTTTTGGGGTCTGCGCTTGGCGGAAAACCTTCGGAATATGGTGTTTTGCAATATTTTCCAATGTATTTTGAAAATAAACTAATGTGCGCCGATACTTTGGATAAGTGCAAAAAGTGGGTTTTTTGCGTGTTATTTGCAATAGGAGCGGGTTAAGGGTACAGGGGTTTTTTATAAGGTTTTCTTAGCCAACAAAGGGTTTAATGGGTCAAATGGGTTCAAAAGAGGGGAGGGGGTAAGGTTTAGGTTTATCAAAGTGACCAGATGTCATTTTGATCCCTGACAGAGAACATATGGCTATAATGCCGAGGGGAGGGATATTTATACCATGTTTGGGGTTTATACACCATGGTGTTATAATACTAGGGAAAGGGCAAGATAGGGGATTTATATAATAGAATTAGTGGTTAATATGGATGAAATGGTTGGATGAGGGGGGATATCACTAAGTTTGTCTAAAACTCACTTAGTTTAGGGAGTAGATCAAAATGAAAAGAATTTTAGACAAGAAATGTGGCTTTTAAAGGATCAAGAACCACCATGAAACCATAAATTCTTCCATGAATCTCAACTGATGATGGGATGTTAGTAATGAATGTGAAAAGGGGAGGAAGGGAGGTTAGACATGCTTCTTTGCTTTGCTGCCACCTGATGGAGAAGAACACCTTCTCAATTTATTGATTTTGCTTTGTGAACAAGGTTAACACACATGCAATTTGTAAGAAATGACATTTCTGCAACCCCAACTGCCTACCCATCTACTTGCCTAGCATTTTTTGTTTTCTTCTTGGAGGGTGCACTTAGGCTTGCAGACCCTTATTTGCCTTTTTCTTTCTTTGGCTTTTTCCTCTTGATATTCTATCTGATTCTACCCTTATTTCTTCCAAGGTCCCAGATTAAGCAGTTGGGAGCCTTACTTTCTCTACCTAAGCTACTTGTCTGCCAAGATTAAACAGTTTGGACAGACTTCCTTCTCTATTCTACAACTGAAAATTCAAAACATGGCATGATCTAGATTAGGCTGTTGGACCATCCAGCAAAATTGAGTGTTCATGAAGCTATGTACACACCTTGTGTCCCTTTGGAAATATGTGATCTTTGCATGACCAAAGCAGAGCATATTTGGAAATTTTCATTGCCAATCATGAAATATGAAACCTATTGGTATAGGTAGCTAACATATGGGAGGACAAAACTAGGTTTTTATCCATCCTTAGGTAACCGAGTCAGCCACCTTGTACACTGTGATACACCAAACACAACATTCGAGGAGATTGCCTGCTCGTACTTCTTGGTTCGCTAGAAGGTATTCTGCAGTTCACAGTTGCTTGGTAAACCTTTTGCCTAGCTTACCCCTTTTTGTTTATTTATATTTTGTAATAAAATTAATTAGCAATCATGGAGGAACATCAACACTTACCCCGTCGTTTGCAGAGAATAGCGAGTAAACCGCCTTTGCCACTCAAAGCTACACCTATTCGGTCAAAGCAATCTTGCTTAACTGAGTCAAGTACATTAAGAACTCCTAGTTATTCATCTGAATTACCATAATCATCCATTTCGGTAAGTACTGAGACTCTAGTTACTCCAACTATTTCCGGTACATCCATTTCTAAAGAAGAAGTTTCACAATTACCTGAGGACACTATAAATGATACTAGTAAAATAGTAACCAAAGTTGTTCAACGACAAGTCTATCCTCAACTTGAAGTTGCTCAACAAGAAATTACTTGTGAACTCAAATCAGTTCAACTAGAAGTTAATCAAGAACGTATCACAGTTCAAATAGAAGTTACTTCTGAACTTGAAGTTGTTCAGGAACCTCTCCTTAAAACTGTTGTTCTTTTACCTGAACATCTAGAATTTGAATTTGAACATTCAAAATTTGTTACTTTACTGGAAGATGATCAACTAGTTAACCCTCAGACATCAGTAACTACTCAAAATTTCACTTTACCAATGCTAGAAGTCTATTATGGACAAGACGGTGAAGTTCTTCCACCTGGTTTAATTGCTGTTGAGGAAGAATTAGAAGAAGATACTACACCTAGAACCCCGTTCCATTTTGGAATTAGGCTTTATCTTTATCCTTATACTCCTCATTTTATTGCTCCTTTTGATCTTGCTTCTTTTCAAGAACCCGTTGATTCTTTAGGACATCTATTGGGTCAGTTAACTATGGTTGAACAATTGTCAGCATGCCAGACTGTATCATCTGATACAACTATGAAATAATCTTATGTCGCAACCTCTTCGATGTTTTCTACTACTCCTGAGTCACACCTATATGGTGAATCGTCTATCTTGGTTGGTTACCAATCTTTATCTAGAACCCACTCAGGGGTTGCTTCTACACCATGGTCATCACCCATGTCCTCAACTGGAATTTTACCTGGTTCTTCATTAACGGGAACTCAACAGTTTGATCCTGCATATCAATATCAAACAGGGAAATCTAGTCAACAATGACCTATGTATCCTGACGATGAACCACACTAGTTGGTTCGAAACGCGTTGACAAATGTTTGTCTACATGTGATTTACGCTGAAGTTATTCTTGCAAATATTATGGATTACAGAAGCCTCAATTCAACTAGAAATATTCTTATTCACCTTATCCTCCATATCCTAGAGGATCATCATATGGTAGTATCCCATCGTATTCAGGTTAGTCTAGAATGTGACTCTGTCAATGGAAACCAACAATGCCAGTTCAAACAATACTTGTGTATCTAACACAACCAATGCAAACTATGTTAACTATTCCTACTACCCCTATTGTTACCACTGTACCGCTGTCACAATTTCAAACAGCTGTATCTCAAACTATAGAAGCTACTCCTTCTACCTCGCAACCACAAGTTTTGGGTCAAGAGGCCCAAGTTTCTTAGGATGTTATACAACAACCACTTGTGTCTAGGGTCTAGCAACCTTAGGTTAGTGTACCTTTATCTGGAGTGACTCATACTTACACTTGTATAGTTTATTCACAACCTGGTCAACCTTACATTGCTAGGCAACAAAAACCATTAAATCAACAATAGTTGTACCAACAACAACAAAATTTGATTGAACAACTGTGGCGGGCCCAATATCAATAGCCTCAATTCCAAACTTAATTTGGACCTGCCCAACAAGCTCAACTTGGGTTTGGACAATATCAAGCTTACCAAGGTCCTGGTCAATAAGGCTTTGTTGGTTATGGACAACCGCAAATTCAACCTAGTTATCAACAACCACCCTATACCATATTTTTTCAACAACCACCTTATCAAGGTTACCAGATACATATGACCTATGCTGGTATGCAAATACCTATTGCTCAGGCAATTCCATTATATCCTGGGTATGCTCAACCTGACTTGAATCGACAGTTTCCTTTTCTAGCAACTCTTGAATTACCAGATTTAAACCGGCTACTAATGATCCAATCTTATATGCACCTTGGTGGCCAGTAATTCCGCATAAGTTACCTTCTGCATTCTGAAATTCAATGGAAATCCCAGAGAAGACCCATCAAATCATGTCATGACTTTTCATTTGCGGTGTTCATTGAACTCCTTAAATGATGACTTAGTTAGACACCGTCTTTTCCAAAGAATGCTTATTGGTCCAGCTACGAAGTGGTTCATTGAGTTACCACAAGCTTCTTTTGATAGCTTTACGACTCTAGCCACCACATTTTTCACCCATTTCCACTTACCTATCAGATATGAGACTGGAACGAAACTCCTAACCAACTTTAAACAGAATACTGCTACTCATATATCAGTTCAGATTCATGAGTGGAGTCACAGTCATCGCATGGTTAAGAATTATGTTCCTGATCAGCTTTTGGCTGAGTGATTTATAAAATCCTTTCTTCCATCTGTTAAGAATGCAACAACAAGATGATGGAGCTTAGTGGAAGGAAGTCGCCTTCACTAAGTGGGCCCGCAGGCTATTTTTGGCGCAAAGTCTATTTTTAGACATATGGATCATGGTCTATGAGTTGCAGGATGATATTTGTGGATGATTGGTCATGTTGGTAAAAATAGATGGACTTCTATTTTTAGACATATGGGCGGTTTCTATTTTTAGACTGCCAGGCTAAAAATAGAACAGTCGAATATTATTGTCTCATAATAATATTTGGACTATAAACATTATCTTATCCTCTTGGAGCACTTCAGTTTGAGCTACAGATGTGGCACATGCAGCTGTCAGAAGGAAATGCGCTTTCTTTGTGGGTCAGTTGAGTTGTTGCATGCAAGACTTCAGTTAGAACTCATGTGGTTGAGTTTGGTGGAGTTGATTGTGGAGTTGATGGAGTTGTGTTTAGTTTGACTTGGTTGAACTAGTTGTATTTTAGTCTAACTAAAGAATACACTAGTGATGAGTTGTGTGAATTAATTATTAATTGATTCACTAATTATTAACTCATAAAGCAACTGAAGAATACATCAGTTAACTCAGTGCATGTACAATTCAGTGGATACAGGTGTTAGAGGTTGAGATTGCTATCAGTTGTGACTATAGTTGTGCATGAGATTTGCACATGCACAGATGGAGATTGCCCATGAGGCTTGCGTAGTATAACCAAAGGAATTCGATTTCACAGTATGAATGATTCTCTTGTAGGATTGCGCAGTGGAGGTTGGCAAACAGTGGAGGAGATTTGAGGCATTAGATCTGAGCTAGTTTGTGTGTAACAGGTGGAGATAGTACTGAGTACTTGTGAGGAGTATTGTACTATGTATTTTTACATGTTCTCAATCATTATAACATACAGATAGTGTGGGGTTTTTAGCTGTATGCTTTCCCTGGGTTACATACTGTGTTAATGTGTGCATGTGATTTATGTTTCATTGTTTTTAATGCTGCTAAATTGATGATCAACGTAGAGGAGGTTATGTATTATGCATGTATTTTGCAATAGTGTATAATCAGGATAATCGTTGTGAATAAGTGTCATATTATTCAAAATTTCTACATGGTATTAGAGCTGTTGATCATCAGATCTACTTTTCAGAAAGTGTTTACATTTTATTTCTTCAGGCAGAGTCTGTAATCGGGCCAGGTAGCCTCTGGATTCATCCTTCCTTTGGAAGGTGAGATATCCGGTAAAAGACCATACAGTCAATATCTATACGAGAAATACTTTTTTCTCATGAATTCTAAATCAGAGGGGGTTGAGTTTGGAGCTGGTGGAATTCGAATTTGCAGCAGTGTTTTCTTGGTGTCAATGTTGCAATGTCTTTCAACGAATTACGATTAGAGTATGCTCTTGAGGGTAGCTCAAACTATATTGCATGGAAGGACAAGATGGAGGCGGTGTTAGATGATAATGGGCTGAAGGAGTTCATAGAGGCTGATGTCCCAAAGCCTACTGATACTGCGCAGGTTGATGCTTGGCAAAAGAAGACAGCAAAGTGTTGAAGGATTCTGTTGGAGGGCGTGAAGGATCACGTTGTGTCTAGCTTGCATGGAAATGCTTCTCCATACTTGATGTGGAAAGCGTTGACAGATCTATTCCAAAGCAAGCACGATCAGAGGAAGCTGGCGCTCAAGGATAAACTCAGAAACATTAAATGTGAGAAGGGAGACAGTATGCCCAAGTATCTCACGAAGTTCACTCAGTGCAGGGATGAGCTGGGAACTGTGGATGTGACTGTCGATGATGAGGACTTGGTGAGCTTATCTCTTCTTGGTCTTCCTAAGAGTTGGCATTCCTATAAGGACTCTGTCAATGGTCAAGAGAAATTGCCAGGATGGGAGAGACTTTGGTCAGATCTTGTGCAGGAGGAGATCAGGCAGAATACCAGGGACAAATCTTCATCAAAGGGACCTAATGAAGAAAATTGCGCTTTGGCTGCCAATGCAAAGAAGGGGAAGAACAAGAAAGCTTCTCATTCCGGTGCGAAAGGCAATAAGTAGGACATTTCTAAGGTGAAGTGCTTTCACTGTCACCAGCACGGACACTATGCCACTAATTGTCCCGCAGAAGAAGAAGAACAAGCAAGTTGTTGGATCTGCAGCAGGAGAGGCTCTAGCGTCGCAGTTTGAGCTTGATTTTTCATTGATCGCATGCTTGGTATCAAGTGTGATGGGATCGGTATGGTTCTTGGATAGTGGTGCGTCTTTTCACATGACAAGAGATCGAGATTTGTTTTCTAATCTGGAGGAGAAAGATCTTGGAGTGCACATCGAGATGGGCGATGATGGTAGATATAGTGCGACCGGTATCGATACTATTTCCTTTTAGAGGGATTCTGGTAAACCCTTCATATTGAAGGAAGTGATGCATGTTCCAGGATTGAAGAAGAATCTTATCTCTGTGGCAATGTTAGAAGACAAGGGATATGATGTTGTTTTCAGCGAGGGAAAGGCTTTCCTGCGCAGCAAGACAACTGGAGAAACCTGGAAGATAGGGGTTCAAGTGAGGAACCTTTATCAGTTGCATGTAGATGGCTGTGAAATAATGGCATGCAAGGCAGAAGGATTGGTGAGCCAGGATGATGGCGAGCTGTGGCACAGGAGATTGGGTCACCTTCACCATGGAGCCTTGAAGATACTGCAACAGATTACTACAAGGCTTCCTAAACGCACTCTTGCACAGTTAGGTCAGTGCAAGGGGTGTACTTTGGGAAAGTTCGTGAAAGCCACCTTTCATGAGAAGGATAATCGCATGACGACGATCCTTGAGAGAATTCACACAGACGTGTGTGGACCTTTCTCAGTAGCTTCGACAACAAAACACAGGTATTATGTGATCTTTGTTGATGATTTCTCTCGTAAGTGCTGGATCTTCTTCATGCAAAAGAAGAGCGAGACATACTCAAAGTTCTGTGAGTTCAAAGCACTAGTCGAGAAGGAGTCGGGGAAGAAGGTGAAGGCTCTTAGGAGCGACAATGGTGGTGAATACATCTCTGGCAAGTTCAAGGACTTTTGCAGTGCAGAAGGGATTCGAAGAGAGCTCATAGCTCCCCATAACTGACAGCAGAATGGGGTTGCTGAGGGGAAGAACAGAATGATAGTGGGTTCTGCAAGGGCGATGTTGCATGATCAAGGCCTACCCATTCACTTGTGGGTGGAAGCATGCAATACTGCAGTATATGTGTAGAACCGTTGTCCTCACAGGATACTTGGCATGAGTACACCCGAGGAGGCTTATTCTGGTAAGAGACCTGATATTTCGCATTTGAGGATTTTTGCTTCTAACGTTTACATGCATGTGACGAAGGATGCTAGGAAGAAGCTGGAGCCAATCGCAGAGGTTGGGATATTTGTGGGGTACACTGATACGCCCCACAACTATCGTGTGTATTTGCCAGACAGTGAAAAGACTGTTGTGCGACGGGATATAAAATTTCAGGAGGAGAAAGCCATGAAATGTTTGCTTGAGAGGGAGCCACACTTGCATGCATATGAGGAGCTATTAGTTCCTAAGGATGAGCTTCAGGATGTGGATCAACCACAGGATGAAGTTCATGGAGTGGAAGAGACCATTCATGCAGCACCAACCATCAGAGGGCGAAAGCGCTTGACGAAAGCTGAGCGACTGGCTCAAGATGCAGCGAAGGTTGTAGGACCACCTATAGCTCAATGTAGACAGAGACAGTCCCCTGATCAGTACACTGGATACATGGCTCTTGTGAGAAAATGTGTTGTGACTGAGCCATCCTCTTTCGAGGAAGCTGTGGAGAATCTTGCATGGGTAGACGCCATGGTGGAAGAGTATGATTTGATTGTCAGAAATAGTGCATGGGAGATTGTCCCAAGACCAGAAGGGAAATCAGTGGTGGGTTCAAGATGGATCTACAAAGTTAAGTAGGCAGCTGATGGGAGTGTGGAGAAGTACAAGGTAATATTTGTTGCCTGAGGCTTTTCACAGATAGAGGGGATCGATTATGAGGAGACCTTTGCACCTGTCGCAGGGTATTCTTCCATATGGATGATTCTTGATCTCTCAGCGCAGATGGGGTGGCACATTCATCAGATGGATGTGAAGACTGCGTTCCTCAACGGAGTAATTACGGAGGAGGTGTAGATAGAGCAGCTTGAAGGTTTCAAGATCTTCAGTAGCGAGTTGCATGCGTGCAGGCTCAAGAGAGCGCTGTATGGGTTGAAACAAGAACCACGTGCTTGGTACACATGGATAGACAGTTATTTCACCGAAATTGGATTCTCCAAGAGTGAGGTGGATACTAACCTATACCAGATTGTGGTGGAGGGTAAGTTTCTTATCATTGTACTTTATGTAGATGATTTGATTCTAACAGGTGATGAGCTGTTGATACTTTCATGCAAGGATGATCTTGCTAAGGAGTTTGAGATCAAGGACTTGGGCCTCCTTCATTATTTCCTGGGATTGGAAATCTGGCAGCGCAATGATGGACTATTTGTTTCTCAGGGTAAGTATGCTCGGGAGATACTGGAGAAGTTCAACATGCATGGCTACAAGCCTGTTGATACTCCTCTTCCTGGAGGTTGGAGGAAGGAGGATGCCACTTCAGCAGAAGAAGTGGATGCCACTGTTTATCGACAGTTGGTGGGGTCGCTTATGTATCTAGTCAATACACGACCGAATATATGCTATGATGTTAACCAACTTTCACAAGCTATGGTTAAGCCAACCAAGCTCTTCTGGAAGGCAGGCAAGCATGTATTGCATTATCTTAGAGACACATCGGGATATGGATTGTGGTACAGACAGGAGGATGAGGTGAAGCTATGTGGCTTCATGAATGTAGATTGGGCAGGGAGCCTAACGGATAGAAAGAGCACATCAGGAGGGGTCTTTAGTATCGAGTCGACAACAATTTCTTGGTACAGCAGGAAGCAGAGATCCATGGCACTCAGTTTAGCAAAGGCCGAGTATATGGCAGCAAGTTTGGCTGCATGCGAGGCTATATGGATGAGGAAGATCCTGGTCGGGTTGTTCGGTTCTTACTTGGAGCATACTGTGGTTTACTGTGATAACCAGAGTTGCATTAAACTCTCAGCTAATCTAGTATTTCATGATATATCTAAGCACATTGACATCAGGTACCATCATATCAGAGATTGTGTGCAGCGGAGAATCATGTTACTTTCATACATTCCAACGGAGGATCAGGATGTTAATATCTTGACAAAGGTGCTCACCAAGGGAAAATTCGAATACCACCAAGGCAGGATAGGGGTTGCTGATAATCCATATCTTGTTGAGAGGGAGTGTTGAGAATGCAACAAGATGATGGGGCTTAGTGGAAAGAAGTCGCCTTCACTAAGTGGGCCCGCAGGCTATTTTTGGCGCAAAGTCTATTTTTAGACATATGGATCATGGTCTATGAGTTGCAGGATGCTATTTGTGGATGATTGGTCATGTTGGTAAAAATAGATGGACTTCTACTTTTAGACATATGGGCGGTTTCTGTTTTTAGACTTCCAGGCTAAAAATAGAACAATAGAATATTATTGTCTCATAATAATATTTGGACTATAAACATTATCTTATCCTCTTGGAGCACTTCAGTTTGAGCTACAGATGTGGCACATGCAGCTGTCAGAAGGAAATACGCTTTCTTTGTGGGTGAGTTGAGCTATTGCATGCAGGACTTCAGTTAGAACTCATGTGGTTGAGTTTGGTGGAGTTGATTGTGGAGTTGATGGAGTTGTGTTTAGTTTGACTTGGTTGAACTAGTTGTATTTTAGTCTAACTAAACAATACACTAGTGATGATTTGTGTGAATTAATTATTAATTGATTCACTAATTATTAACTCATAAAGCAACTGAAGAATACATTAGTTAACTCAGTGCCTGTACAGTTCAGTGGAGACAGGTGTTAGAGGTTGAGATTGCTATCAGTTGTGACTATAGTTGTGCATGAGATTTGCACATGCATGGATGGAGATTTCCCATGAGGCTTGCATATTATAACCAAAGGAATTCGATTTCACAATGTGATTGATTCTCTTGCAGGATTGCGCAGTGGAGGAAGGTAAACAGTGGAGGAGATTTGAGGCATCAGATCTGAGCTAGTTTGTGTGTAACAGGTGGAGATAGTACTGAGTACTTGTGAGGAGTATTGTACTATGTATTATTACATGTTCTCAATCATTATAATGTACAGATAGTGTGGGGTTTTAAGCTGTATGCTTTCCCCGGGTTACATATTGTGTTAATGTGTGCATGCGATTGATGTTTCATTGTTTTTAATGCTGCTAAATTGATGATCAACGTAGAGGAGGTTATGTATTATGCATGTATTCCACAATAGTGTATAATCAGGATAATCTCTATGAATAAGTGTCATATTATTCAAAAATTCTACACCATCAATCACCGAGAATGTGGCAAAAGGTGGAGTTGTCATAGAAGAGCAAGTAATTGCTTGTGCCCAATATTTGGATTTGATTTATACACAATCTGGCATGCTTTGTGACAAGATTATGAATGCACCCGACCAAATTTCACTATTCCTCCTCCTCCATAAATGAGTAAGAAATCTCATGCTGATGATGGTGTGATTGGGTCTTCGAGCACGCAAATAGTAGGTAGACCATCTGGTCAAACACTTGCCATTTCCAATAAAACTTCCATTGCATCAGAAAACACTCTTGCTTCCGAATTCAATGTTGTCTCATCTGACAAAGGCAAGAATCAAAAGCAACGAGGAGGTAAGAAGAAGGGGAAAAACAAGAAAATACAAGATAATCCCCCTCAAGAGAAATCATCTGATTACTCTACTTTGGCAAGGAAACCTTGTTATCCATGTCTAATTTGTAATGACGAGAACTTTACAAGAGATTTTCCACACCACTTGGAAGTCTCTAAGATTTTAAAGACTTATAAAACATCTGCAGTGTTGACTGATCTGTTTCCAAACCTAGAGACATATTTGGTTGCGACAGACCATGATTCCACATCCCAAGTACTTATGTTATCCATTGCAAAGCCTAAAAATGAAGTTTCGGTGTCGACATGAAATAAAGATTATGGAAATCCACCACCTTCATCGAATAATTAGGCCACTGATCAACCTAAACCTTTGACTTCGACTTCATTGGAAAATATTCCACCACCTATTGTGCCAGAATTGACAATAAAACCACCAAAGGGAGTTGTGAATAAATCGACATTTAACCCTCGACCTCGAGCAGCTTAGAACTATAACATAGTAGAAGACCTTGCACAATCACCTTCTACTGTGTCAACACTTGAGGTGTTAGAAAACTATCCCTCCCATAAGTAGGTTTTACTGTTAGCAATTGGTGGAATAGAACCTATGGATTTCAATCTAGTGGTTTTTAACCATGCGGGATATACACCACAATTATCGGCACAATTAGCTTTCTTAATTCAAGTAAAAGCTCTAAATAAAAATGTTCACCGAACTATTATTGACGAGGGGGCATCTACTTGCATTATGTCAATGAGCTACTGGAAAACACTTGGTTCACCACCATTCTCACGATCACCAACAATGTTAAAAGCTTTTGACGAATGAACATATACACCTTGTGGGATTTTGAGTAACTTGCAAATTGAACTAGAGGGAAAAAGAGTTACTGTTGAAGTTGAGGTAGTCGATGGACCCCTCGACTACAACATTTTATTGGTAAGGCCATGGGAATATGCTGTGGCTACTGTGGTCTCCACGAACTTTCATATAATTACATTTCCTCATAAAGGTGGAATCACAATTATTGATTATCTTTCCTTCTTTGCATCTAGTTCTCAGGCTACTGGAAGCATTCCGTTGGTACATGGACCTCCGCTATCACTTAAAAGTGTTGGTGTAGGTCTCTTTAAAGATCCTTCCCTAACTGGTACTTTTACGCTGACATCACCATTTGATTTGGCAGAAGTGGAAAGAGTAGAGACTTGCAACATGATTTCCTCCACCTCATCTAATTTAAGGAGGATTACCAACAATTCTAAAGTTGATAGTAATACAGAAGTTATGACACTAAGACCCAGTGAGGTTTCATAGCAATCAAATTTTTTGGCATGTGTGGCAAACCCAAATCCACTTTCAGCAATTGTATGGGTAGACCGTTCATTAGAATATGGTACTCCTTTGGATCCTTTTTCACGTATATTTTCTACGGATGAAGGAATTGTCCAATCAATGATGATAGGAGAAGAGCCTTGGGAAGATTATTGTCATCGTTCCCATCTTCTAGATGACATCGAAGATTATTCAAATGAACTTAACCACCCTTCAGTTGTTGATTTCCTTTCGAATTATTTTTTCATAGACGTAGTAGATTCCGAGTGAAACTTGTCAAATATTGAAGAAATGATTTCTATTAATATTTTGACCAAACCTAATGTTGTAGAAAATATTCATGTCGGAAAATCTTGTTTTTCATCAGAACTTGATAATTGCCATACTCTCTTTTGTGAATTTCGAGATATATTTGCATGGTCATATGAGGAGATGCCAGGTATAGATAGTATTGTTGAACATGAAATGTATCCTAGTATCAAACTAGTATGACAGTGGCTTTGACCTATTCATCCAAAGAAAGTCATTGCAACTAAAGCAGAAGTTGAAAAGCTTTTGCGTGCTGGCTTTATTTACCCTGTACCTCTTATTGATAGGGTTTCCAACATTGTTCATATCATGAAGAAACACAAGACAATTCGAGTGTGTGTCGATTATAGGGATGTAAATCAAGCCTATCCAAAGGACAATTATCCTACTCCTTTTATCGACCAGATTATTGATGAATGTGCTGGATGCGAAATATTCTCATTTATGGATGGTTTTTTCGGCTACAATCAAATCAATATCTGCCTATAGGACCAATCTAAAACAACTTTTATATGTCCATGGGTCACATTCGGTTATAGGAAACTCCTTTCAGTTTGAAGAATGCAGGGGCCACATTTCAAAGGGCAATGAACTATGCCTTCCATGAAATCAAGCACATTGTTCAACCTTACCTTGACGATTTACCTTCTCATTCACGAAAGCGGACTGATCACCTACAACATTTGAGAGCTATATTTTTATGGTTCTCACACTATAAGAAATGACTCAATCCACACAAATGTGTGTTTTGTGTTGGTTATGGTCGATTGCTTGGATTTTTAGTGTCTAGAGATGGAATTCGACTCAATCCTTTAAAGGTTCAGGCAATTCTTGACTTGCTTCCACCTTCAAATATTTTATAGTTATAGAGACTCCAAGGGAAGGCTAACTTTCTGAGGAGGTTCATTCCCAATTATGCTGAAATCTAAATGTTTTACACGTCTTTTGAAAAATGGGATACCCTTCCATTTGGTTCAGGTTGTGCAAGCTTCTTTTGATGCTCTTAAAGATACCTTCATTAGAGCGGCATTAATGTATTCTCTAAACTATCAAAACGACTATTACCTATATCTCGCCACTGCAGATACAACCATTGGCATGGTTTTAGTCCAAGAGGAAAATGGGATTGAACATACAATATATTATTTGAGCCACAATCTCAATGATACAGAAAGTAAGTACTCTTATGTCAAGAAACTAGCTTTGGTAGTTGTGCAAGCTGTTTGAAGATTTTGCCACTACATCTTGCTCTGGAAGACCACTGTCATTTCAGATTGCAACCCCATGAAATATATTTTGTCATGTCAATTTCTGGGGGGAAAATACTCAAAATGGATAGTCATTTTGTAGGAATTTGATATGGAATTCATCAAGTCCAAATCAAAGAAATCTCTCGTTTTTGCCGAGCTACTTTGTGACCTTCCCTCGACCTCCATTGATTTAGCATCTGAACCACTGATTTTGAATGAGTCTCTATTTCTGATATCGTCATCTGACCCATGGTATGGCAATATAATGATCTATCTCTAGACCCAAACTTTTTGGCCTAATACCTCTCACTTGCAACAACCACGTATTCGATACCAAGCCAAAGATTGTCTGATAATTGGCGACACTCTTTACCGTCGTGGTATCGATACAATTTTATGGAGGTGCCTCACACATGAGGAAGTCGAGAAAGCATTGAATGCTTGCCATTCAAGTGCTTGTGGTGGACACTTATTTGGATATGCTACCGCATAGAGAATTTTCCGTGTAGGTTACTTCTGGCAAACTATATTCAAATATTATATTATTGTGTTAGAATCTGTCATGCATGCCAGATCTACGACCATAAAACTAGATTACTTCCTACACCATTGCATCCAGTTGTTGTTGTTGGACCATTCACCAAATGGGGCATTGACTTCATGACATGTAACCCCACCTCAGTTGAGGGGCATGGGTATATTATAATCATCGTTGACTATTTTACCAAATGGGTCGAGGCGATGCCAATATTAAACAACAGTGGCGGAATAGCTACTCGTTTCTTTTTTAACCATGTGGTTGCCTGGTTTGGTGTACCATAAGCCATAATTATAGATCATGGGTCACATTTTCACAATCACATGATGGATGAGTTGACTGCTAACTGAGGACTGTCACATGATAGTTCTACCCATTATTACCTGCAAGCAAATGGACAAGTTGAGGCCATCAACAAAGTCCTAAAGAGGATGTTGCAAAGAATGATAGGGGTTCATAAAAGAAACTAACATTTAATCATGTACTCTACCTAGTGGGCATATTGAACCTCGGTGAGAAATTCAACCAGATTCACACCCTTTCAGTTGGTGTATGGTTTGGAAGCGATCTTACTTATACAATGTGAAATTTCATCTCTCAAACTCATGATTGACCTGTTACCCAACACTTCTGAGAATAAGCATGTTTCTTGGAACTTATCCATTTGGATGAAACCCGTCATGATGCCGCATTGGCTAACGAAATGCATAAGAAATGAATCAAGGCGCAATATGATAGAAATGTCAAACCTCGTATCTTCTCAGAAAGAGACCTGGTCTTACTTTACGATCAAGAAGCTGATAAACTTGGAGCAGGGAAATTTGAACCAGTGTGGATGGGTCCTTATATTGTCAAGTGTGTTTTGGCAAAAGGTGCCTACGAGTTAGTAGATTATGATGGGATTCCATTGTTGTAGCCGTGAAACAAGCTGTACCTCAACTGTTACTATGCTTAATTGAGTGTAGTAAAACTCACTGTATATATTCTTTCATTGCATGTGTGTGTGTCAGTGTGTGTCTTTTAGAGTTTTTATTTGGCTAGTAATCTACTTTGCATTTGTTGCAGATGTCAGAATCTTCGGAACCATTTGTTGGTTACATCTGTTATCACTTAAGAATTCTAATGCCAAAATGTCTCATACTAAGTTTGATGATAAAGGTCGGTGCTAGTCTAAGTTTGGTTTTTGTTTTCCTTAGAGTCTGAGTCTTAGGAGTCAAATATGCATTTTCATTCATCATTGGTCATTCTCATTCATCACCAGTCTCATAGCCATGTGTCAGTTTTGTTTAAAAATTACTATGTGCCACAAATCCCTGAGGTGATTTCGTAGCGCATATAACCATTTTGAAGTGTTTTTGCAGCGCATAAATCCTTTTTTACAGTTTCGCAACACAACATATTTTAGGTGATTTCGCAGCGCGACACGTCTTAGGTGATTTCATAGCGCATAATTCAAAATTTACACTGACTGCGCTACGAAATCGGAGATTCGTGCATTCCGCAGCGAATCTTTCCTAACTGTCAAATATATCAAGTTAAGTTATAGTTGCGTCATTCATTTTCAGTTTATGCACTCCACATATCATGTCCAACCGCTTATATTCAGTATTACAACCACTAGGTACATTGGTACACACAGATTGCAAGTTCCAAGAAAAGCCAGGTATCCACAGTCTTAATGATGATTGTATTCATTGCATGAGGAACGAGTCTGCAATTTTTCAATTTGAATACATTGTTATCAAGCGAGGCAGCCATTCAAACAAGTCAGAGATTGAAATTTGAGCAGTGACACTGTTTCAAACCTTCTTGGAGGGATTGGAAGAAAGGAAAGACCACAGATCAGGAAAATGTTTGAGAAACGAACCTGAAGGTTTAGACATAACCTTGAAGAACAGAGAAGTCAAGCATGCATTTAAACAAGCTGGATGTTGGAATTTTTGCAAGAAACTCCAGGGAGGTCATGCACAAGTCACCAAGGAATTTGCCCTGAATTTCACAGGACTAAACTCAAAGGTTGGTATGTTGGAATTGCAGGTCTCACCAGACATAATATCCACAGTTACAGAGATTCCAAGAGGGCAAGAAATTTGGTTCAAGAATTTCAAATTTGATATGACTCCATGCAAAGAATTTCTAAAGCAGGAGTTCATTAACTCAGATTTAAGCAAGTCTGTTCCTAGAAGTTATGTCAAAGAATCATATGCCAATTTGCTTACTTGTATATAGAAGTACCTTACCTGTGAAGGGAGCTATAATAAGGTGTATTCATACCATTTTAAACTTCTGTTGCATTTCACAGGAAAGACATCTATTGATCTACCTTTTTACCTATTCCACAGCTTAAGCAAAATGTGTAACAAGGTGCAGCTAAGGAAAGAAGCCTGTGAGACTTCATTATTCTGCATGAACTCTAGAGGGTTGGTAGGGACTGGCACACATTCATATTCATGTCTGGTTTCAAGAACAAGACCGGCCTCAACCCTCAAGCTGCAAAATATCTTCCAACAACAACTGGTCATCAGGCAGAAACAAGATCCAAGAGGTTTTCAAAGTTAAAGGCAAGGAAACAAGTAAGAGAATCCACCAGGCCACTGACTATCCAGGAGACACCCCAACATTCCCTTAAAGAGAAAACTTAGGTCAAAGAAACTACACACGAATCAAGCACAGGTGAAGGAGTTCAAAGAAGAAGGAATAGTAGCCAGGTGGCTAAAGAAAAAGGTAAGTCAGTGAGTATTGAAGAAAGCCCTGTTTCAAAGGGAGACTTAAATGACTTATTGCAAGCCATTGACATTGAAGAGTCTCCAATAGTTCAGGAAGATTTGATATAGTCAGGAAAAGACAAGGGTAAGAGAGTCAAAACCTTGAAAAAACTCAAGTTTGATGATCAGGTTGATCAATTTGTTTTTAAGCCCAGGAGACCCGTAACGAGGAAGTTTAAACAAGTACAGGAGGTACTTCTAAGAGCAGATGAAACAGGGGAGGTGACACGGCATCATGAAAGAAAGGAAAAAGGCAAAGCAGTTGCCATTCAAGAAGAAGATAGTGTGGAAGACTTGAAAAGAAGATTGGAATCAACCAACTTTGAAATTTCTAGATTGAAGAAAGCTACAAGGAAATTTGCAGTTAAGGAGGCTTATTTTAACCAAATGCAAGCTCGGTGGGAGGACCAAACATTTCAAATTCCCGAGGTGGTTGATTTTAGTGTTCAATTCCGTAGCTGGACTGTTCTTGCAATAAAGGAAGCTCAATTTATCAGAAAGGTCAATACAAACCTCAGTTCTGGGATCAAGGTCATGAAGGAACAAATTGAAGACTTAAAGATACAGCTAAGCTAGCTGAAAGAATCTCCTTAAAGAAATCCCACTTCAAGTAAGGCTGTGTTTCAAATTTTGATGGTTTTGCTTGGTATAATCTTTCTTGAAGAATCATACATTTCCATTCAGTTTTGAAAAGCATTGGAGCAGTTGAAAGAATGTTTAAACAACAAAAGGCTCAAAACAACAAAATTTTGGGTTGAAACTGTGATTTTTGGAACAACACAGCAGTTTCGTAGCACGCTACGAAACTGCTAAAGATGATGACTAATTCTCAGCAGTTTCGTAGCGTGCTACGAAACTGCTGAAGCTACAAAATCTAATCTCAGTCAACCGATTTTTAAATACAAGCGGAAATTTTGAAAAGGGAATATCTTCAAGGGATCATCTAAAGCTATCAACTTTCAACAAGGTCAAGACAGCTGGAGGAAACATGTATTCGAATCCAATGCTAAACTTTTTGTCCTAAAGTGAGCACATTTACTACAGTCCAAGATATGTCAGATAGAATGGAAGAGCTTTTACCTTCACACATGAAAGAGGTTGACAGCACATCAAAGACGTGGCAATCTGTTATATTTTGGATAATCAAAGATAAAGGGCATGGTTCTTTGGATTCAAACATTTTTGAGGCAAACTAAATGCCGATAAACAAGGGAAGTTTCCTATGTTTCAAGGGAAATGGAGAAGATGTGACATTGAAGACCAGCATGGAGCTTTGAACATCCACCACAGCCAAACTAAAAAGGGACCAGATGTCAAAGAACGAGAATGGTTGTAATTAAAGCTATTATTAGCATAATATGGAGTTAGACTCCTGCTTGATTTAGATCTCTAGAAAGTCTAGTTGCAGTTTGTTACATTTAATAGGTAGTTAAAAGTTGAACAGGTGTCATTAGAAGTAGATTTCGAGTTCCCCTCATGTTTGAGGAGGAATCTCAGTTAGGTAGAAGAACTCTATATATAGGAGAAAGGGAAAGGTAATAGAGGTGGGAAATTTATGTAAAAAAGCTCTGTTATTAGCTTATGTAAAGACTCTATTTCTTTTGGTAATACAGTATTGGCTTCTGCTTCTCAAGAATCATAGAGAGTTCAATGTATGAGTTCCTTTTATTGTCTTTTCATGTTATCTACAGTGTTATGAGTATTTGATTACTTAGAAATCACTTGCAGTGTTCTAATTTCCTTCATATACTCGTAGACTGTCCTTTTTTGTTTGGTGTGCCTAGCTATATTGAAATTTGAATGCCTTGACTTTATTGCAAAGCCAATTCTATTGTTAATGCTAAATCACATATGACTCGATAAGCCCAATGGATGCTTGTTAATTTTGATTCCACCATCTTCATTCCTATTTGTTTCACAAAGAGTTAACCATCTTTATCATAATCAAAAACCTTTAATCCTTTGAGAGAGCCCTCTCAGGCTAAGGAGGCTAAGCCTTAGCTAAAAGATTGGTTTGAAATAGTTACTTGAAGTCTTCCTGGTCTACAGCCTTCCAGGGCTTGATTTTGAGATAACAACATCAATGGTCCTAGTTGTAGTACGCAAAACCTATCTTCTGCAGCATGGTCTATTTTCGCTCCAAGTGGTGAGTTAGTGAGTTTTCAGGGGATTTGTATCGGTCGATCGACGAACAACATCACTGAGTATAACGTGTTGATCGAACTTCTCTCTGATGCCATTTCACTTGGCATTTTCTGAATCATCGTGAGGATGGACTCACAAATCATTGTACTACAACTTACAAGTGTGTATACTGTCTGAAACCCAACAATTCTTCATATGTTCCTTATAGTTCATATTTTGGAAAGGTATTTTGAATACATTCAATATCAACATATTTCAAGAAAATTTAACACTAACTGATTCTCTAGCGAATTATGTGTTAAATAGACATTTGTGACACATGTAAAAGTAACATTTCTAATTCACATCATAAGTTGAATAGGATTGCACATAACCATAGAAAACTATGAAAGTAAAATAGATAGATGTTTCAAAAGTTTTTACAAAATTTGTGTCCAAGAAAAGTTTGGTCATTTCACCCAAAAACTCAAAATGCATGAAAAAACATCCTAAGTAGACCTAGTGATGCTCATGATAATAGGTCACAACCTGTGTTATCATGCGCAAAAGCCTCATCCAGCAGCTAGGAACACCAATAGTGTGGCACTATAACCTCATAGGTAATTCCTCGATTCTAACATCCGGAATACCAAGGGTTAATCCCTCCATGTGATCTTGTAACTCTGCCAAGGTCTTGGCCAAATCCAAATCTTGGAGAACTGCTATCCCAACGTTTCTTTGAGCTGGCCCACCTACACCCTGCTAGTGTCCCACAAGTCAAACAGTACCCACATTTGCATGCATGAGAATGATTTTAGTCTAGTCCTGGAGACATTAAAAACAAAAAAACATGTAGAAACTTGAAAAATAAAAAAACAGTTTGGTCAAAAAATTTACCTATAACACCCCATTGTGCTCCAACTAGTAGAATCAAGTTTGGATCTCAATGGAAATACATCCCTAAGAATGGATGCTCCTCGATGACAAGGTGTTGTCGATTGAGCCAACTGAAGAATGCAATGAAAAGAATGATTGTTGACTGACCCACATGTCGAGCCATCAATTCGACCCACCTCCGCATACATGGATCTCTAGGACCAACTACACCCATTTATACATGTTGCGGTTGCATCAATGGGATTCACTCTAAGGTAAAAGCAATTAAGATCGAACCATAGTATAAATTATTTATCTTACCACTTTTTACCTTGGTCAGTGGTTCTTTCAATGAAGAAAATACGACCTCACGCCTATTGAATACTTTTGGCTGTAGACAATCCAATGCATACTACATATATTATTTGTTTGCCATATGAAGTGTCACACTGCCAAAAAAATTTGCGATTGTGAAGAGGATCATTCTCAAAGGAAAATCACCTACATATCTGATATTTATTTTCCCATCCTTGCTAGGCTGTGTACCTAGCCAACAAAAATGTCGAATGTAATCCCTCACCGATTCACCTCCATGGGAAAATCCAGAAAGTGAGATGGGGGCACCTCGCCTCGACCATCTGGTAAGAAAGTAAATATCATAAATGGTAATAGGGACCATCTTGTCCCTGATGTGAAAAGTCTGATCTGTTGGATCCCATGCATGAACAAGGAATTGCAATAGTTCTATTTGTTGCCTCATTCTAGACAACCTGAAGTATTTGAGTAACCCACAATTTTCGAGGGCTTTGACTGTACCCAGATTTTTTAGGGTGACCATGTCTTGTTCTTCATGCTCTCTTTCTCACCATGTAATTGACATTCTGATCCAATAAAATCCTTAAATCCAAACATATCATTAGTTAGGATCCTTTCCATGCAAAAAAAAGACAAATTTTGGAGCAAACAGATAAATCAAATTTGGGAAACTTGCCCAACACAGCCCAAGCACAGAGAGAAAGCACTGAAGAGCAGGTAAACTTCTATCAGGGTGCTCTTCAACATAGTTTTCAATGTGAAAGCCTGCGCTGATCCCAGGCTGAAAAAATCAAACCCCAGAGGCCCCAAAAAACCCTAAAAATTGCATGAAATAGTAAAAGAATTACCTGAAAAGAAAGAGGAGGGGCAGATCTCCTACATGGTCCATATGGCATGAGAAATGGTTCACAGAATCTCTCACAATCATCTGATGAAGTTTGAGGTGAAAAACTAGCCCAGAGCACAAAATTGAATGGTAAGTCTGAAATGGTAAAATGCCATGGTAAAAACTTGTTTTATGTTTATTTCATGTTCATTAATTGAGTAAACATTAGTATTTGCCTATTTTTACCTATGAAACATGTATTTTTAATCCATCTGGTGATGTTTTGAGCAGGTTTTATAGCTGACTTACAAAATTTTATGTGCTCGATTGTAAATTGTACCTTTGACCACAGAGCATACTTTTATCTCTTTTCCAAGCTCTGTAAAATAACGAAAAAGGAACCCCCTTGGAGTCCTCTTTAAGCTCTTTTCAGACTCTCTAAACATGAAAATATTGTTGACCTCTTGTCCTTTTCAGCTTGTTAACGGATTGGAATTGACATCTACTCAGTATAAGTTTAACCCTTTTTTTGGGCTGAGATAGATTAACTATGATAAAGGAATACATTGACTGAACATGGTCAATAGGTTCTCTCTCCTATTGTTTTATGCTTTTTCGGGCTTGAGAGACAAATTAAAAAAAAGAACTTGTGGAGTTTTCTTTTTGTCCCTTTTTAAACTCTCTAAAGATGAAAAGGACTGAGTTATCTTTGTCATTAAACTCGTTAAAACATCAAATAGTGACAAACTTGTCCTTCTAGAAAAGATTGAGTTTTACCTTCGCTAGACTTGTTAAAACATCACATAGCGATGGATTCACTTGAAGGGTGCAATTATACAACAAGCATATGTTATCCTCCTCAAGCTTGATAAAATATAAAGAGGTATTGGTCAACAATGACTGGGAAAAAGGGAAGAAGGGAAAAACCACTTTATGGTAGTAGTTCGCTCTTGAACATGATACTTTCACTTTATCACCGTGATTACTTGGGTTGGGTTATCAACTTGATGGTTATCATACCGTTGGTCTATAATAGCATACATCACTTTGTTTTGGGTCAATGCTACCAATTCATTTCAGTGTCGCCGAAATGTTCAAGAGAAGTCATCCAGTTTAAATTCATCCTTTGCAATACCATAAACCTTCATTTTCATGACCTCCATTCCTCAACCTTGTGTCATCAGTCAAATTCTATCTCCAAAGTCATTACACTCATTTTGTTTCATTGATGTGGGATACATCAAGGCCCTCCTGCAATGAGTCGCTTCTTGTCGGAATCAACAAATTATCCAAGAAGTTGACTTAGAAACACCCTTCCAGTACCTTGAGGCTTGCATACATCAATGGCAGGTTTCTCGCTTTCAGTGATAGGTGGATATCAATGGCATTTGAACGAAAGACTTTGTATGGTGTTCGACATCAAAACATCTATTCACACTATGAAGAAGGTATTGCAGTACCTTGAGGATCATTATCATTATCGGTGATTTTTCTCGCATCTGTTAATGGCTTACATCATTGGCTAGTAATCAGACGGTGTCTTCCCATGTTCGACTTCAGATCACATATTCAAATGGTTAGACTCGTACTTGAAGCGAACGATTGAAAGAGATAGAAGTCCCCAGATCTAGTTTCATCCATCCGTGCTGCGATTTCAGGTGTACTATATCATATGTACAATGGATTTACATTGATGGTCATTCCAATCATGGGACTATTTCTGTAGACAACTATTTATGTACATGTAATGAAATTTTATATGTGGAGCATGGGTATGCCTTCCCTCAGCGATTTCATGTAAAAAATCAAAACATCATGATATATGTATTGTAATTGATGTAGGTCACCTTCCACTTCAAAACCTCCTCATCACATCGTTAAGAATTTCATTCAACATTTACATTTTTTGACTTCATGCTTTAGGCGGAAGCTGTTACAGATCCATTTGGGCACATCACTCCCATCATCCAGATCAATGTTTTAGGGCTCATCAAACCCTAATTTCAGTTGCTACATGCCCTAAACAAGTCACCCTTTTGAATGCCTCCTTCCCAAACAGTTTCATGACTTGAAGACATCCTGAAATGACCTCTAAAGGGACCAGCACAGGTAGCCCCATGTTCAAGTTTTACAAGAAAAGCTCTGCAGAGCACTTAGGCCCTCTCTCACCCTTGCTAGGTGAGATTGAACGAAATTCACATAGAGTTTCAGGATTATTATTATTATCTCTTGGAGTAATCTAGAAGTTTCCCTCACTTATCAACTCCTATGAGCTCGAAAATGGATGAGGAATGAGTTAAGATGCATCCTATCCTCTCATCCCTTCCTCCATGAAACTAATTCTAAGTATGGAAGGCCATTCAATACCCCCATTTATTACATAACCTCCTTCATCCTCCTATAAATTGAACACTCATCTAAGTGATCAGGGGCTGGACTATGTTGAATTTTAAGGAGATAATGTTGCTATGAGAATTGACTTTGAGACAAGTATTGTTATTCTACAAGTTTGTCATGCTTTTGATGTGATGTGGATGGGATCCAAGTTGGAGGGGTGACTTCGAATTAGACTTGATGGTTGTAATTCCTTCTTCTATTTCAATAAAGTATTTGAACCTTTTTCCCATATGTTTGTATTGTTATATAATGCTTATATGTGTGGATGTATCTGATTCCATTTACTTGTATTCAATAGATCTTTTGTTTTGATCGGTTCTTTGTCTTCTGTTTGTGTTTACAAGTACTTCTCAAGCGTGTTAAGTATAGGAAGGAGTGATAGGATAGATACAAAGGAGACAAGAGGAAAGAGAAATGACAAGTAGGTGTTCTCATCTTCTTTGTCTTATTTATTGCTTATAGGAAAAGGCTAAGGTGCTTTAAATTGTTGTTCTAGATATGGCTACTTATCTCGGGAATTAGTATTTATCCATAGATACAAAATTCTCCAAAACAAGGTCTTCTGATGTTGGTATTCCAAGTCCTCGCTTCATCTTAAATCATTTTAGCCATCACTCTCAGCTCTGACTTCATGCTTTAGGGGGCATCTGTTACACAGTAATTTGTCACTCTCCTGTCACTCCCCATTCTTGATCTCAGAGAACCCTAGTAGTGACTACTATATTATACTTTCACCATGAAACCTATGCTCTTGCATCCCTTGAAGTTTGAAGAAAGTAGTCCCCACTCCCTTCAGAAGATTTCCAGAGAATCCTTCTTAAAACCCAGTTTTTAAGATCAACGCTCTTTCCCAGTGTCTCACCCACGCCGATGGTAGAGTTTTACACTATGACCCATTCTGATCGGTGCTACTGTTAGCACAATACTCGCGCCAGTCTACTTCTAGACTATTTTTATAAAAGGAAATAGAGTTTCACATCTAGAAACTTCTAGTGGTGATCTGATGGATGTTCATTTGGTTAGATAAGGGCTGAAAAATCCATATAAGGTTCTTTCCCCCTTAAAAGTGGACATTCCCAAGGAGATAAGACCTTCTTCCCCCTTAAGTGGATCTCATTCTTAGCCTCCTCTCCCTATATAAATCACTTCCTCTTACCCTTTTTGATTACAATACAACACATAGTGAAAGTGGTGGATAAATAGAACTAGCTGCAAAAATATGAAATCTTTAGCTTTTGATAGAAGAAGATTAGTCTTAGATGATAAAATACTAGTATTTGGTAGCTAAAGCATGAGGAGAGAGATTTAGATCTTGGAATCCATTTCATGTCAAGCTAGAGGAGGAAAAGAGTGCTAAAAAGGCATGTAGTGGGACTTGGATACTGCAAAGGAGATCTCCAACGTCAAGGCTTCGGTTGTATTTCTCTTTGAAGTTTATTTTAATACAACTAATGGTTTATTTCCTATATCGGGTGTAATATTACATTTGATACCTTAGAACTACTTAACCTTTTAAGTAGATTGGATTCGATTTTATGCTATCACATTTACTATTGTTTCTTGTATGTTTATTTTAGGTACTTGAATGAAAGGAATGAAAGGAAGCTGGAGCAAGGAAGCAAGATAAACTTCAAGTGGATTAGCGTTATAAAAGGTAGGCCCTCTTATTTGATTCTAATATAAGGAAATTTACATTAGATTGTCTTGTTTGTGGCTAGACCCACTCTCTTGGGCTAGAGGGATCATCTCTATAGGCAGAGAGGATATTCCTACACCATAGAGGGTCAGCAAGATATTGTGAAACATGTTGAGGATGTATGTGATGAATCAACTGATATAGGTGGATCTCTAAAAAAGGTACCAGTGGTGTGGTAAAAATGCTCAAAAATCAAAGTGGTAGAATCTCGATAAACTTAGCATCAGATTGAAGTGCTCATTATCTTGATTCCAATGATGTGAAGAGAACTCGAATCCAATCTCTTATGAAGAATTTAGGGGAAGTCAAAGGTCAGGTTTGACATGGACAAGTGGTAGGAGAAAATGACATGGAATAACTCTTTAGCGAATGGGGAAACTCCAAGTGGCGAGATGCAGTTCGCTGATCACAACAGGTAGAGGTCTGTAGGTAAAGAATCAACCCCTAGCACTACCGGGTCGTGATTGCGAAATCGCAATTGCCGAGCGGAGGCGGGTCGATAGTTACAAATTGCATATTTTACAACGTAGCGACCCATATGGAGAATCAACCCTGGCTTTGACTGATTGTGATTTGCGATGGTGATATCAGCACCGATAGATTATGGTCGTTGCTGATAAAGCCATCGTGTTCAGGAGTAATATGCTGATTCATCTGCAGTTTGAGTTTTAATGAAAAAACAGTTTGTGAATTGTTGTCGATGGCTATTTTTCTGTGTTTGACAATTTTTTACCTACATACTATTCTAGGTTTGAGATTCTCTGTGTGAAACCACCCTCCTACTATACTTGTCATTTGTTGAAACTGCCCGGGACTGAGGAATATTCCGATCAAAGGTATATATTGGACTATCTGCATAGGAAAAGGGGGAGAGACTGGCACATGAGTTCAGAAACCATTGCGGAAAATAGTAATCCAACCTTGCAGCAGGCTAAAACCTTGCCTTGAGCAACAAGGAGGTTCTGAGAAGGTGAAGAAGCTTCATTCCTTTGAATTGGGTGTTTGGATAAGCAATTATGCATGATTTTTTTGCCAGGAGTTCAATGGTACTGTCTATTTCTGAGGACGGGCTCCTCATTCTTCATCCATCTTCTAGATTGGAGGTATAAGGATTGGAATTGGATGTTTCTTGTACTTTATCTCTCTTTATGCCACTTAATGAATGAAGGCCTGCCCACTATTGAGCAGGGCCCATAGATGTAGTCCAAATTGTATGGACTTCATAATCAAATATCTGGGTCATGGTTTCATGCTTATCTTATTATTTCCACATTGTTTTATGTTCTTTTAAGTCCCATGGTTAATAAGCTCTTTTTCATGTAATTTTGATGCATCTATAAATAAAAGATCTTGGATCAAGTTTAGTATCGGAGCACGTCTTTGTTGATGCAAATTGCACGAGTATATGCTAGTCCGGAACAAGCTGCAAAATGGCAAAGGAAAGCTTAATTCCTTTGATCCTGAAGTAGGACATGTATAATGAAGAAGAAACATGGTAGATGAAGAAACTCGTTGAGAAGAAGAGAGGAATTACCACAAAGTATTCTACAATATGGCAGAGAAAGTGGACAAGTTGGTTTCAGAGTATGAGAAGGCAATTAGGCATGAGAAGAAATATGTCAATGACAATAGATTGGTAAGTCATGAAGGTGGTGGAGAAGAGCCTCCTCCCTCTCCTTCTTCAAGTGATAGTTCTCATCAATCTAATTGATATTTCAAACATACATATAAGAAACCATTCTTTAAGCTAGATGTAAAGTTTGATCTTCCCATGTATACTGGAGAGTGTAGTTTAGAAAAACTTAACAATTGGACAAGACAGATAGAGGTTTATTGTCAGATTCAGTAGATCAAAGAAGATGAGGCAAAGGTCCAGTTAGCATCTCTTAAGTTGAGTGGCACCACTCTCGTTTGGTGGGAAAGCAAGTTGTAGAAGGGCAACAAAAAGTTGGGTAACCTTCTTTCCGCTTGGTCCAATTTTATTTCTGCATTGAAAATCCAATTTTACCCTTTGGGTTATAAACAAAAGGAACTAATGGAATGGAAATATCTAAGGCAAGGTAAAGGCCAAAATTTGCAAAGCTTCATTGAATAATTTCATAAACAAGCAATGAATTTGGGTATCTCATTAGATTTTCCTGAGACTGTAACTAATTATGTTGGTGCGTTACATAGTTACATAAGACACTCACTATTATTGTTTGAGATTCTTACAATTGATGTGGATAGTTGTTGGGTAGCGGAGGTCCCATGTAATAGTTTTTGGTCTAATAGCTTAGAAATTAGGGTAAAAATATTGTAAACCTCCAAAATATGCGGAGCGCAAAATGTAAAAGGTGAAGTCAAAGGGTTGTCTGCCCAAGAAATAATATAGAATAATAGGAAGTGAGTCGGTACATAGACCATAGGAAGGTATAAATAGAGTGTGGCTCTATGAGGGAAAGGTAGTTCTCTTTTTGGTATGTAATCTTGAATCTGATATGGGTTTTTGAGGAGAAAAGGGCCGAAAGCATTTGTAAGTCTGAGTTGAGGGTTTGGGTAGTGGAAGAGGCTCTGCAGCTGTGTGTGCAGAGGCCTGGAAGAGTCCGCAACTATGTGCATGGAACCTTGCAGTTGAGTGCACAGGGCAGATCTACATGTATTGGTGATAAAGTGGAAATAAAGATAAGTTTCTTCTGTAAATTCTGTGTTAAATCTGAATTATCATAGATCTGACTTTTGTATGGTTAATATATTGTTGATCTATGTGCATATGCTTAAATTATGAATGTATGTGAATTTGAGTTTATTCTAAGTGTGTGAGTTGGTTAAATCTGTTAAATGTTTGCTTAAAGACCCGGCTAAGTAGAACTGATTTATACAAAGTAATTAATATCACGAATTAACCCGAATCCAGATCTATGCCAAAGTAGAGTAGTGTGAGGCTATAGGACGACGTGTGAACCCTCCAGACCACATCTAGACATCCCTAGGGTGTGGAAACCTGGTTCGAGCACCCTCCCCTGCTACCTTGGGTGAGACCTTAGTCCGCGCTCTGCGGGCTATTGCTGAAAGGGCTGGTATCTGCGGGATTTGTTTGGCTAAATAATTTTTCCAAACCTGGGTCAGGCCCATATAAGCCAAAAAATGGTTCTGTTTCTAGGACTGGGATCTGCCTAAGGGGTATCATGATGTGGAGCACCGGGACTCTATAGAAAAAGAGTTGAAGGATCGAAGGGACCAGGAATAGTAGTAGTTTGGAGTACGGTGGCAAAGTTGACAGTGACGAGCGTGATCCATCTACCGGTATTCAAAGGAGCAGGAAGCGAAGACCTAGAACAATTTTGGTTCATGCTAACCTCAGTATGGAATGCACATAGAATTGCAGATGATAATATCAGAAAGGCTATCTTAGTTAGTGTGCCGGAGGACCGGGCGTTAACATGGTACATAAAGTACTCAAGCGGTCACCCAACTGCGGGGATAGTAGAAATCCAGACCGAACTAAAGGAGGAGTTTAGCCTGCCAAAGTCAGAAACACAATCGATCATAGGGTTTAAAGAGATTGCGATGATGCCTAGTGAAACCCATGGGATTTGGACCAAAGACTGAAAAGTACTATTTGCCAGGCTAACATGACATTGACAGATGCGCAACACTGTGCTTGGTTTATGGCATCCTTAACACCACATCTGAGGATGGCTTTATCACAACAGAGGATCTCAACCTAGGCTGAAGCATTAGAGACAACGTTGAGGTTGCACGAGACTCCGTTACAAGACTCGGGGTTGGGAGTTCAGCAAATTCAAGCGCAGATACAAAATTTGTGTTTGGAAATGAAGAAGTTAAAACAAGAACAGGTACCATGACCAGAAATCTCGGAGGAAGTATGGTGTATAAAGTGCAGGAGCCTGGGGCACGATAAAGATCACTGCCCGATCTCAGTGAATTATGTGGCAATGGGGGAACCAACACCACTGCGACTAGAGGCATAGGTAGGGCCAAGCACAACAACCTCGCTTTGGTGTGCAATCTGTTAGGTGGGAGGAAAATAGAACACTAATAACTGTCATCTACTGCCAAATTACAACCAGACCCCCATTAGCTATTTCATAACCTTTGCAGATCGGTGGGCTAGGAGGAAAGATACTGTCGAAGCTACCAATTATTAATGGACTAGTCACCTACTTACAGAATGTAGACTGAGGCACAAGGTTAGGATCTAACTGCAGAAATCACGCATGGTGGGTTCCAGGGCTGTGGACGAGGATGGGGCGAAATGGGGCCAGGAAGGGGTCAAAGGCAACGAATATGTTACAACTGCAGAGGTCCAGGACATTACGCGCGGCATTGTACCAACCCAACTAGAATTTCATGCAGTTATTATGAGTAATTTGATCATGAGATGATAGATTTCCCTATGCTAATAGCACAGATTCGTGAAAAAAGGGAAGCGCAACCAACAACAGCCCAGAACGTGCAGATGATGAGGTCCGAACCCCACGAGGAGGATCCCAAAGTAAACATGGTACTAAGAAGTGGCACGGCCATAGGAGTAGACAGAACAAGGAAGATGCAGGGGTTGGTAAGGAGACATTTCTGGAAGCTAGGGAGAGCTTCGCAGAGGTCTCTACCCCAAGTAGTAGGGATCAGCCTGAGCCAGACAAGGATCCCTCGATGATAACTACCTTTTTAGAGACATGTATAAAATTGCTTCGTGACAATAGGGCAGTTAAAGGCTTACAGGAATTGATAAATAGATGCGCAGGATGGAGTGAACCTTGCGTAGTTTGAAAGTTGGGAAGACATGCATCGCGGACCGGGAGGAAAATGCGGCTAATAGCATAGATTGACGATTATGAGATGGATCAGGTCATTCTGGATCAAGGCTCAGATGCCAACATAATGCCTAAATAGACTTGGGAGCGCATGGGTAAGCCCACACTACAATGGTACCCTATCCAATTGCAGATGGCAAACTAGGAGAAGGTCCTGCCCATGGGAAGGCTGCAAGGAATTACGGTAGATGTTGATGGTGCAAGTTCCCGGATGAATTTTGAAGTGATTGAAATCATGGATGAAAGTACACCTTATCCTAAATTTTTAGGAATACACTGGGCCACCGACATGAATGGGGTTATTAATTTAAAGAAATGGACAATGATATTTGAAACAAAGTTGCTCCGTGTAGTCGTTCCACTAGATCCGGCTGAAGGACCGTGCTATATTGAACCTGTGCACAACAAAGAGGGTGACCACGAATCAGATGGTATCTACAAAATCGCTGCACAATGGCAAGAATGGGTCAATAGGAGGATAGGAGAATATCACGGGGCTATGTAGAGTCTTGCACCACCGATTCAGATGAAGAAGATGAGCAGTAGCATAACAGGTTGAATGAAGTGACCACGCTTCACTGCAATATGGTGACTAAATCTTTGTATTGCGTAAGGGCCTAGGATCGTGAATTGCCAACATATGATGGGCTGACAATAATAGAAGAATTCCTAACCAAATTTGAAATCATTGTACCAGAGCACCTACGGTTTGATGCGCTGAGATGGGCGTTGCGCGCGACGCCTGCGTGATGGTGGGGCACACATGAAGGGACTTTCGAAGATTGGTGTGGCTGCAGGCGCATGATGAAGATCATATTTGGGAAGCTGAAACTATGCATAACGGAGAAATACGATGGATGTGATGACCTGCGCATGCACCTTACCAGATGGATCAAAGCCTACAGAGAGGAACCTCAGCCAGAATGGGTGCAATTATTTTATCACACCCTGGACGTCATTCCCAGAAACTAGTATACTAAAGCAGAGCTCCAACATGACACAGGCGAGTGGGATATCTTGCACGAAGTATTTTTTTCAACATTCCTCTTTGAAGATCAATGGATGGATCCCGTGGACGATGTGTTACAACTGGTAAAGGCCACCATTTTCAAGACGCCATTAGAACCAGGAGAAACTGTGTAGCCCGACTAGTCACAACAAATGCGCCAGGCTCTCGAATGCTATAATGTCCAGGTAGAAGATGATGAGGATGATCTGTGAAACATCAATATTTCAGAATCAGAGGGGAGCCGTGAGGTGTGCAGACCCGAAATCGAAGATCCAGATATCACGACGTTGTTAAAAACGAGACAAGTCAATATCAGAACAGAAGAGGAGCCGAAGTATGCAACACTTGGGGATTATTGGGATGACGCCACAGTGGAGAAGGTCATCGAATTGCTTTGGGAATATCGAGATTTATTCCCGAAGAAAATCACGAAGCTAAAAGGGATCTTAGGGGACTTGGGAATGATGATGATAGCATTGAAGCCAGATGCGAAACCAGTTAAACGGTGACCCTACCGATTGAATCAAAAAGATAAAGAAAAGGTATGCGAAGAATTGGACAAGATGCTGGTAGCATGAATCATTAAAATAGTAGAGGAATCCAACTGGGTAAGTCTGATGGTTGTGCAGGAGAAGAAACAGAAGGGTGAGATTTTCATCTGCATAGATCTCGGGAAGCTCAATGATGCCTGTGTTAATGATCCGTTTCCAACACCATTTACAGATGAGGTACTGGAAAATGTGGGGGGGCAGGAAGCCTACTCATTCATGGATGGGTTCTTAGGACACCACTAGATCAAGATTGCACCAAAAGACAGGAGTAAACAACGTTCACCACCAAATGGGGTTGCTTTCAGTACACGGTGATGCCCTTTGGACTGAAGAATGCGCCAATGATATTTTCACGAACAGTGGTAGAGGCATTCTAGGAATTTATACACAAGTTATTGGAGGTCTGTCTTGATGATTGGACTGTGTTCGAACTGGTCAAGAAACACGTAGCGAGCTTACGATTAATGCTGGATACTTGCCGTCGACACCAGAAATTCCCTGGAAAACTACGAATGCATTGGTTGGGACCCTATGTCATCAAAGAAGTTACCGATGGGGGCACGGTTCAGTTTTCCAAACTCAATGGAGACCCATTCTCAAGCTGAGTGAATGGCAGTCGCTTGAAGCTCTACATGGGTAGGCCGACCACTTGACTAACTGCTCGACGAACAGTCTCACTGCTCCATCCAGTTGAAAGAGAGTGCAGGACGATAAAGCAGTCTGGGGGAAAAGGTGCGAGCGCCAGGATACCCGTTAATTTGGCCCATCACCAAGATCGTAGTTGCATGGTAAGCAGTGCGCTGATGTGTTGCTAAGAGGCAAGGTGACCGTTCCTGTCACTATTCATGACAAGATGTCTGCATTATGGCAAAAGGGAGCAGGCAGTGGGCAATTAAGAGAAAGAGTACAAGCCAGATATGGAACGAGCTGCCACAGATTTCACACGAGGATGCTAGAATAGGTGGGAACCAGTGAATTTGAAATTCGAATCGATTACAAATCACCGAGGGGCATCCATCAGGCAACCTACACTTCTGGAAAACATATGCTAGTTATCAATGTGGGGCTTTTCATTATCTCTGCACAAGGAGTAAGCTTGAGGGTGTTGATATGGCCGATGAACAAACAAGACTCTCTAAGGAACATGGTGTTGACAGTTACGGGTGTCCTACAGAGTTCAACATCAATAGTAGGAGATGTATCAGAAAAGTGGAGGCATGAAGCAGAATTGGTCCGGATGCCATCACCCTTGTTGGCATTATGATGCATGTGTTGTACTTGATGGCAACCCTCTCATAGAAGAATATCTCACTTATGTATAACTGGGTGAATCTTCAGAAGAGATATCAGATGTGACTAATGGAGGACAGCTCAAAGGAATCAGATGATGAATCTTCAGAAGAAATATCAGATGTGACTGATGGAGGACAGCTCAAAGGAATCAAATGATAGTTCTAAGTCAAAGGAATCAGATGATGAATCTTCAGAAGAAATATCAGATGTGACTGATGGAGGACAGCTCAAACGAATCAGATGATAGTTCTAAGTGTGACAAGTTAGCTTTGCCATCAAGTCCAAAGGGGGAGATTGTTGGCATTATGAGATAAGTATTGTCCTTGATGGCAAACCTCACTGATGACAAATCATAGTACAGAAGGTCAGCAGCAAGGAATTGATGATCAGACTATAAGAAGAAGAGAAAGTTCATACACACAGGTTTGTTAAGCCCAAGTCGCGTGTACACGCAGGTTGGCTTCAGAAAAAGCGCGTGTATGTGGAAAAGTACCTTTGGTCCATGGCGGTTAGTCCTTGGAAGTTGTGCCTATGGTTTCGGACCATTGTGTCTCGACGGGCGTGTCGATCCCTAGTTTTGAAGTTGATGGTATTGGATTTCTATGGTTTTGGCTCTTGGTATTGAACAAGGCCTAAGGCTATATAAGGAGAAGGAAATCATTAGGCAAGTGCATCTGAAATGTCTTGAATATCTGATGAAGCATTAGATCTAGTATGCAGGGTTATGGGTTGATGATGCATTGCTTGATCTGAGCTAAGGAGAGATCTCATAGGTTGATGGAGAGCAAGATCTAAGGAGAGATCGGGATCAAATGGTTTGAAATGAACTATCTTTATGATGCTTATTCTAGATCTACATACTGACGCATGTATTGTTCTATAAGTGTTATGAGTATGACTGATGTCTGGTACAACTGCAAGTTATGAGAAATTATTTTTAGATCTGTATGCGGGTTGGCTTTGAAAAAAGCGCGTATACACGCGGGTTTGATTCATCGAAGTAGCGTATACATTGTAAATCTTAATATTTGAAGTTGCAGATGGATCTGATGGTTATTACAGAGTTCTGTGTCTGCTCTGTGTTCTGGTGACTGTTGTTAACAGGGTTTCAGTGATTCAGAGTTTGATGATTGTTTTTATCTTCAATGATAGTTATGGGTCCAGTATGAAAATTGGATGAAACGTGGCCTTTCAGATTATGGGTTGTGATTCAGTGTATCCAGTATGAAAATTGATGAAACGTGGTACCTGGAGGTGAGAAGATTGTAGGCAAGCACCTACGTACTAGTATCTAAGCTAGTACAAAAGCTAAGGGAGATCTTTGGAGCATTGTAGCAGGTAGCAGCCTGCGTACTAGTAAATGGATCGGCTAGTACAAGAGCAAAGGGGGTTGTAGCTCCCGTACTGGTATAAGACTGCACCAGTACAAATATTGTAAAAGGATTTTCTTATTAAGAAGAAGATTGAGATGACTTGCAGCAGGTGGTTTTCACCCACATTGGGTTTCCACCTTATATCATGGTGTTCATGTGTGTGGCTCTTGTGTGATGTTCTGTTCTGTTATACTGCACCTGTTTACTGTTAATATGCTTAATAATGTTCTGATGCATCTACTGAAGATTAAGATAACTGAATTATAAGATCTCTGGATATACGCTAGTTGCTTTAGACACAGTAGCGTGTACACGCGGGTTCACTTAACTAAAGTAGCGTATATGTTTCTGAGCATGAAATTGAAAAGTTTTATTGATCTAATAATACTGATTAACCCCCCCTCTCAGTATTATTTCCAACAATTGGTATCGGAGCCGGTCCTTTGATAGAAGCTTGATCGCTTGAAGGAGATCCGTGGAACAATGGGAAAGAAGCTTAAAAAGAAAGCTCATAAGAAGAAGAAGACATCTCAGAAGGACTATGACAGTGGGAGAGTCGATTGGGGATTAGGTATAAGAAGCTCTTCAGATTCAGAATCATTATCAGGTATGAATGTGTTATCCTCTGATGTTCCTGCTATATTTCCTTGTGAAAGTGATGGAAGTGATAGTGAAACTACTGAACATGCTTTTATGGGTGAGCAAGAAAAGTGTCAAATAGAGGCAATGTTTAGAAGGCTTGCAGACAAAGTTAAAGATCAACAAGATCTATTGAACAAAAGGGAATGTGCTTTCAAAGAAGAAGTTACCAAACTAAAGGCCCAAATAGAAGAAGGAAACAAGGTAAGAAAGCTACTCAAGGACAAGGAAGACCAATGTCAAAAATTGCAGCATGAAGTGACATCATTAAGAAAAGAAGTCAACGAAAGAAGCACAACCATCAAGAAACTCAAAGATAGATCCAGCTACTATGAAAATCTTGAAGCTACGATCCTCTCACTAAAGGAAGATCTTGAAGAATCCAAGAAGCAGAATGAAGATCTACACCAAGCAATTGAAAAACAAGACAACGAAGTCATCAGCTTAAAATCACAGTTGGAATGTGCCTTCAGAGTTCGTCAAATTCAGCAGGATCTGTATGAAAAACAAGAAAAGGAGATACTCAATCTAAGGCAACAAATGGAAGAAGGAAGAAAAGATGGAGAAGACATGAAGAAGCAATGTCTAGAAAGAGAGGAACAACTTCAAGTTGAGGTAAATATCTTGAAAGGTAAATTAGAAGAAAAGGATAAACTTTTGAGATTTCAAGATAGTACTAAAGCCTTGGATGATATTCTTAGTAGTCAAAGGTCTCCTGCAATCAAGACTGGTCTTGGTTTCCATGAATCTGTTGAAGGTGAATCTAGTTCACAAGGTGAGGTAAGGAACTCTAAAGAGAAATCCAAAATGATCAACAAGGAGATGAAAGGTCAATCTCATCATCAACCAAGGAAAGAAAGTCTTCAAAGAAAATCTTTTACTCCTCCTATGAATAATATTGAATGTTATGTATGTCATAATCTTGGACATGTTGCAGCTAGATGTAGAAGAAGAAGAGTTCAAGACTATTATGCGGACAGGTCATCTCAATCAAGGTACTTTAATGGATATTGCTTTGCTTGCAATATGTATGGTCACAAAGCTGCTGATTGCTACAGAAGGAACATGAAACATGTTAGATGTTATGCATGTAACAAGCTTGGACATATAGCAAAGGAATGCAGGAACAAAGGATGGACATCACACCAAAAGGAGAAAACCTCATCACACTTGAAGATATGGAGGAAGAAGGAAGTACAGTCAGCACAATGTACTGAGACACAACACAGCACAGACATATCAGACTCAGGGGGAGCTGAAAGTGTAAAACTTTAGTGTTCTGAATCTCATACGCAAGTTCCTTAAAGGGAAGTCGCGTATATACGCGAGTTAGACACTGCAAAGTCGCGTATATGTCAGTCTGAGGAAAAGCAGTGGGGACAGGATCAGAAAAAGGATATGATATGATTCAGTCTATTATTTGCTCTATTGGTTACAGTCTGCTGAGGATGTGTGGAAATGTTTTGTTACTTGTATGATGTCTAGAAGTGCTTTTGATCCTAACTTGAGGATGATGATGTTTTGATGCTTATTGCTGATATATACATGATCAGATCTAACAGATGGCACTGGTTGAGGGGGAGCATATGCCTTTAGTAATTCATTGTTGGCATTATGGTTAATAATCCTTGGTGATGATTCTTATATGGCTAAATGATATATCTTGCTATGATGTGTTTGTGAGTTGTCTATGATAAAATCTCATATGATTCTTGGGGTTACATAGTTGATGTTCAGATCAGATTTATGGATGACTCTTTGATGATGCATATATGGTGCTTACATGGTGATCTTCATAAGGACAAGGAGAAGTACAAAGCTTGAATATACATCTTCCTCACTTGATGATGGGTCACTCATATACTGCTGTTGTCATATGCATAAAAATCATACAGTTATGATGCAGGCACTCTTGTGGATAAGGATTGTTGCTGTTGATGATATCAAGAAGTTTTGTCAAATAAGCTTGAGCTCAAGATACATAATGCTGATACATGGATGACTACTCAAAGTTGCTTTATTGGAGACATGGTGATGAGTTCTTATCTATATGATGATAGGTTTATACTTACATATGTTAATTGATGCAGATGTCCCCAAGTAATGATACTTGGATCATGTAGAGCTTGATGAAATGGCTATGGTGGTTTCACACATGATACAATGTGAATGACTCTGAATTCTGTTCAAAGGGATGAATTGATACAGACATACCTTGTTATAGGTTGATGACCTATTCTCTACAGGACATTTACAGGTTGCTGATATGGAAATTTGTGTACGCGTGTTGTTTAAAGGATATCCGCGTGCATACGCCGTTTTACAAGGGGTTAGTCGCGTATATGGTGTACGCGTATTGCGTAAGGGATATCTGCGTATATACGCTTGTTTATGTGTATACAGACGCGTATATGGAGATTTGAAGGAAATCAGCAGGGACAGATGTTGGTTGCAGAAAGTTTGATATAGGTCTGACAGAGATCATCTGGCACAGGTTCAGGGGGAGCAGATAATCTTCCAATGATGCATTGTTGGCATTATCTTAGAAGCCTTTGGATCTAGTTCACAAGTTGTTGTTGATTTCAGGTGAATCAAAGTTAGAGGAAGAACAAAAGGATCTCTTGGTTGCTGATCTGAATGCTGATTGACAAGATGCTGGCGATATCAGTTATTTGTGACTTTCATAAGTCTTGGTCTAGATCTATTGTCGCTATGTCATTTGTGATATCTCTTTTATGGTGTCAAGGTCATGTAACGGCCTATTTTGGTTTCCCCACTATGCCTGGGATGATTGATGCAATATGATTGGTTGTCATATGTAAAATTTTGATGTATTCCCACTTGGTTGGGTGGATGAGTCAATTTTTGTATATCCTCACTTAGTTGAGAGATGGATGTATGTATGAGTCCTAAGTGATAGGAAGGTCCTTTATGATGTATAGAGTCATGTTCTTCTTGAAGAACATCTTTTGTAGACCTTGCTTACAGTCAGGGAGAGCATGATCAGCACACTTCAGCAAGAACAGAGATTCAGCATGTACTCAGGGGGAGCATGGACAGATTGGTACACCTTGGCATATACAAAGGGGGAGACTATTCAGAGATTTCAGCAGGTACTCAGGGGGAGTATGGACAGTGGAATGATTCAGCAAAGGAAGAGAATTTCTTGGTCCACCCTTTGCCCTTGATGTCAAAGGGGGAGAGTGATTTGGTGTTGTTGCCATCAAGTCCAAAGGGGGAGATTGTTGGCATTATGATGCATGTGTTGTACTTGATGGCAACCCTCTCATAGAAGAATATCTCACTTATGTATAACTGGGTGAATCTTCAGAAGAGATATCAGATGTGACTAATGGAGGACAGCTCAAAGGAATCAGATGATGAATCTTCAGAAGAAATATCAGATGTGACTGATGGAGGACAGCTCAAAGGAATCAAATGATAGTTCTAAGTCAAAGGAATCAGATGATGAATCTTCAGAAGAAATATCAGATGTGACTGATGGAGGACAGCTCAAACGAATCAGATGATAGTTCTAAGTGTGACAAGTTAGCTTTGCCATCAAGTCCAAAGGGGGAGATTGTTGGCATTATGAGATAAGTATTGTCCTTGATGGCAAACCTCACTGATGACAAATCATAGTACAGAAGGTCAGCAGCAAGGAATTGATGATCAGACTATAAGAAGAAGAGAAAGTTCATACACGCAGGTTTGTTAAGCCCAAGTCGCGTGCACACGCAGGTTGGCTTCAGGAAAAGCGCGTGTATGTGGAAAAGTACCTTTGGTCCATGGCGGTTAGTCCTTGGAAGTTGTGCCTATGGTTTCGGACCATTGTGTCTCGACGGGCGTGTCGATCCCTAGTTTTGAAGTTGATGGTATTGGATTTCTATGGTTTTGGCTCTTGGTATTGAACAAGGCCTAAGGCTATATAAGGAGAAGGAAATCATTAGGCAAGTGCATCTGAAATGTCTTGAATATCTGATGAAGCATTAGATCTAGTATGCAGGGTTATGGGTTGATGATGCATTGCTTGATCTGAGCTAAGGAGAGATCTCATAGGTTGATGGAGAGCAAGATCTAAGGAGAGATCGGGATCAAATGGTTTGAAATGAACTATCTTTATGATGCTTATTCTAGATCTACATACTGACGCATGTATTGTTCTATAAGTGTTATGAGTATGACTGATGTCTGGTACAGCTGCAAGTTATGAGAAATTATTTTTAGATCTGTAAGCGGGTTGGCTTTGAAAAAGCGCGTATACACGCGGGTTTGATTCATCGAAGTAGCGTATACATTGTAAATCTTAATATTTGAAGTTGCAGATGGATCTGATGGTTATTACAGAGTTCTGTGTCTGCTCTGTGTTCTGGTGACTGTTGTTAACAGGGTTTCAGTGATTCAGAGTTTGATGATTGTTTTTATCTTCAATGATAGTTATGGGTCAAGTATGAAAATTGGATGAAACGTGGCCTTTCAGATTATGGGTTGTGCTTCAGTCTATCCAGTATGAAAATTGATGAAACGTGGTACCTGGAGGTGAGAAGATTGTAGGCAAGCACCTACGTACTAGTATCTAAGCTAGTACAAAAGCTAAGGGAGATCTTTGGAGCATTGTAGCAGGTAGCAGCCTGCGTACTAGTAAATGGATCGGCTAGTACAAGAGCAAAGGGGGTTGTAGCTCCCGTACTGGTATAAGACTGCACCAGTACAAATATTGTAAAAGGATTTTCTTATTAAGAAGAAGATTGAGATGACTTGCAGCAGGTGGTTTTCACCCACATTGGGTTTCCACCTTATATCTTGGTGTTCATGTGTGTGGCTCTTGTGTGATGTTCTGTTCTGTTATACTGCACCTATTTACTGTTAATATGCTTAATAATGTTCTGATGCATTTACTGAAGATTAAGATAACTGAATTATAAGATCTCTGGATATACGCTAGTTGCTTTAGACACAGTAGCGTGTACACGTGGGTTCACTTAACTAAAGTAGCGTATATGTTTCTGAGCATGAAATTGAAAAGTTTTATTGATCTAATAATACTGATTCACCCCCCCTCTCAGTATTATTTCCAACAATTGGTATCGGAGCCGGTCCTTTGATAGAAGCTTGATCGCTTGAAGGAGATCCGTGGAACAATGGGAAAGAAGCTTAAAAGAAAGCTCATAAGAAGAAGAAGACATCTCAGAAGGACTATGACAGTGGGAGAGTCGATTGGGGATTAGGTATAAGAAGCTCTTCAGATTCAGAATCAGATTCAGAATCATTATCAGGTATGAATGTGTTATCCTCTGATGTTCCTGCTATATTTCCTTGTGAAAGTGATGGAAGTGATAGTGAAACTACTGAACATGCTTTTATGGGTGAGCAAGAAAAGTGTCAAATAGAGGCAATGTTTAGAAGGCTTGCAGACAAAGTTAAAGATCAACAAGATCTATTGAACAAAAGGGAATGTGCTTTCAAAGAAGAAGTTACCAAACTAAAGGCCCAAATAGAAGAAGGAAACAAGGTAAGAAAGCTACTCAAGGACAAGGAAGACCAATGTCAAAAGTTGCAGCATGAAGTGACATCATTAAGAAAAGAAGTCAACGAAAGAAGCACAACCATCAAGAAACTCAAAGATAGATCCAGCTACTATGAAAATCTTGAAGCTACGATCCTCTCACTAAAGGAAGATCTTGAAGAATCCAAGAAGCAGAATGAAGATCTACACCAAGCAATTGAAAAACAAGACAACGAAGTCATCAGCTTAAAATCACAGTTGGAATGTGCCTTCAGAGTTCGTCAAATTCAGCAGGATCTGTATGAAAAACAAGAAAAGGAGATACTCAATCTAAGGCAACAAATGGAAGAAGGAAGAAAAGATGGAGAAGACATGAAGAAGCAATGTCTAGAAAAAGAGGAACAACTTCAAGTTGAGGTAAATATCTTGAAAGGTAAATTAGAAGAAAAGGATAAACTTTTGAGATTTCAAGATAGTACTAAAGCCTTGGATGATATTCTTAGTAGTCAAAGGTCTCCTGCAATCAAGACTGGTCTTGGTTTCCATGAATCTGTTGAAGGTGAATCTAGTTCACAAGGTGAGGCAAGGAACTCTAAAGAGAAATCCAAAATGATCAACAAGGAGATGAAAGGTCAATCTCATCATCAACCAAGGAAAGAAAGTCTTCAAAGAAAATCTTTTACTCCTCCTATGAATAATATTGAATGTTATGTATGTCATAATCTTGGACATGTTGCAGCTAGATGTAGAAGAAGAAGAGTTCAAGACTATTATGCGGACAGGTCATCTCAATCAAGGTACTTTAATGGATATTGCTTTGCTTGCAATATGTATGGTCACAAAGCTGCTGATTGCTACAGAAGGAACATGAAACATGTTAGATGTTATGCATGTAACAAGCTTGGACATATAGCAAAGGAATGCAGGAACAAAGGATGGACATCACACCAAAAGGAGAAAACCTCATCACACTTGAAGATATGGAGGAAGAAGGAAGTACAGTCAGCACAATGTACTGAGACACAACACAGCACAGACATATCAGACTCAGGGGGAGCTGAAAGTGTAAAACTTCAGTGTTCTGAATCTCATACGCAAGTTCCTTAAAGGGAAGTCGCGTATATACGCGAGTTAGACACTGCAAAGTCGCGTATATGTCAGTCTGAGGAAAAGCAGTGGGGACAGGATCAGAAAAAGGATCTGATATGATTCAGTCTATTATTTGCTCTATTGGTTACAGTCTGCTGAGGATGTGTGGAAATGTTTTGTTACTTGTATGATGTCTAGAAGTGCTTTTGATCCTAACTTGAGGATGATGATGTTTTGATGCTTATTGCTGATATATACATGATCAGATCTAACAGATGGCACTGGTTGAGGGGGAGCATATGCCTTTAGTAATTCATTGTTGGCATTATGGTTAATAATCCTTGGTGATGATTCTTATATGGCTAAATGATATATCTTGCTATGATGTGTTTGTGAGTTGTCTATGATAAAATCTCATATGATTCTTGGGGTTACATAGTTGATGTTCAGATCAGATTTATGGATGATTCTTTGATGATGCATATATGGTGCTTACATGGTGATCTTCATAAGGACAAGGAGAAGTACAAAGCTTGAATATACATCTTCCTCACTTGATGATGGGTCACTCATATACTGCTGTTGTCATATGCATAAAAATCATACAGTTATGATGCAGGCACTCTTGTGGATAAGGATTGTTGCTGTTGATGATATCAAGAAGTTTTGTCAAATAAGCTTGAGCTCAAGATACATAATGCTGATACATGGATGACTACTCAAAGTTGCTTTATTGGAGACATGGTGATGAGTTCTTATCTATATGATGATAGGTTTATACTTACATATGTTAATTGATGCAGATGTCCCCAAGTAATGATACTTGGATCATGTAGAGCTTGATGAAATGGCTATGGTGGTTTCACACATGATACAATGTGAATGACTCTGAATTCTGTTCAAAGGGATGAATTGATACAGACATACCTTGTTATAGGTTGATGACCTATTCTCTACAGGACATTTACAGGTTGCTGATATGGAAATTTGTGTACGCGTGTTGTTTAAAGGATATCCGCGTGCATACGCCGTTTTACAAGGGGTTAGTCGCGTATATGGTGTACGCGTATTGCGTAAGGGATATCTGCGTATATACGCTTGTTTATGTGTATACAGACGCGTATATGGAGATTTGAAGGAAATCAGCAGGGACAGATGTTGGTTGCAGAAAGTCTGATATAGGTCTGACAGAGATCATCTGGCACAGGTTCAGGGGGAGCAGATAATCTTCCAATGATGCATTGTTGGCATTATCTTAGAAGCCTTTGGTTCTAGTTCACAAGTTGTTGTTGATTTCAGGTGAATCAAAGTTAGAGGAAGAACAAAAGGATCTCTTGGTTGCTGATCTGAATGCTGATTGACAAGATGCTGGCGATATCAGTTATTTGTGACTTTCATAAGTCTTGGTCTAGATCTATTGTCGCTATGTCATTTGTGATATCTCTTTTATGGTGTCAAGGTCATGTAACGGCCTATTTTGGTTTCCCCACTATGCCTGGGATGATTGATGCAATATGATTGGTTGTCATATGTAAAATTTTGATGTATTCCCACTTGGTTGGGTGGATGAGTCAATTTTTGTATATCCTCACTTAGTTGAGAGATGGATGTATGTATGAGTCCTAAGTGATAGGAAGGTCCTTTATGATGTATAGAGTCATGTTCTTCTTGAAGAACATCTTTTGTAGACCTTGCTTACAGTCAGGGAGAGCATGATCAGCACACTTCAGCAAGAACAGAGATTCAGCATGTACTCAGGGGGAGCATGGACAGATTGGTACACCTTGGCATATACAAAGGGGGAGACTATTCAGAGATTTCAGCAGGTACTCAGGGGGAGTATGGACAGTGGAATGATTCAGCAAAGGAAGAGAATTTCTTGGTCCACCCTTTGCCCTTGATGTCAAAGGGGGAGAGTGATTTGGTGTTGTTGCCATCAAGTCCAAAGGGGGAGATTGTTGGCATTATGATGCATGTGTTGTACTTGATGGCAACCCTCTCATAGAAGAATATCTCACTTATGTATAACTGGGTGAATCTTCAGAAGAGATATCAGATGTGACTAATGGAGGACAGCTCAAAGGAATCAGATGATGAATCTTCAGAAGAAATATCAGATGTGACTGATGGAGGACAGCTCAAAGGAATCAAATGATAGTTCTAAGTCAAAGGAATCAGATGATGAATCTTCAGAAGAAATATCAGATGTGACTGATGGAGGACAGCTCAAACGAATCAGATGATAGTTCTAAGTGTGACAAGTTAGCTTTGCCATCAAGTCCAAAGGGGGAGATTGTTGGCATTATGAGATAAGTATTGTCCTTGATGGCAAACCTCACTGATGACAAATCATAGTACAGAAGGTCAGCAGCAAGGAATTGATGATCAGACTATAAGAAGAAGAGAAAGTTCATACACGCAGGTTTGTTAAGCCCAAGTCGCGTGTACACGCAGGTTGGCTTCAGAAAAGCGCGTGTATGTGGAAAAGTACCTTTGGTCCATGGCGGTTAGTCCTTGGAAGTTGTGCCTATGGTTTCAGACCATTGTGTCTCGACGGGCGTGTCGATCCCTAGTTTTGAAGTTGATGGTATTGGATTTCTATGGTTTTGGCTCTTGGTATTGAACAAGGCCTAAGGCTATATAAGGAGAAGGAAATCATTAGGCAAGTGCATCTGAAATGTCTTGAATATCTGATGAAGCATTAGATCCAGTATGCAGGGTTATGGGTTGATGATGCATTGCTTGATCTGAGCTAAGGAGAGATCTCATAGGTTGATGGAGAGCAAGATCTAAGGAGAGATCGGGATCAAATGGTTTGAAATGAACTATCTTTATGATGCTTATTCTAGATCTACATACTGACGCATGTATTGTTCTATAAGTGTTATGAGTATGACTGATGTCTGGTACAGCTGCAAGTTATGAGAAATTATTTTTAGATCTGTACGCGGGTTGGCTTTGAAAAAAGCGCGTATACACGCGGGTTTGATTCATCGAAGTAGCGTATACATTGTAAATCTTAATATTTGAAGTTGCAGATGGATCTGATGGTTATTACAGAGTTCTGTGTCTGCTCTGTGTTCTGGTGACTGTTGTTAACAGGGTTTCAGTGATTCAGAGTTTGATGATTGTTTTTATCTTCAATGATAGTTATGGGTCCAGTATGAAAATTGGATGAAACGTGGCCTTTCAGATTATGGGTTGTGCTTCAGTGTATCCAGTATGAAAATTGATGAAACGTGGTACCTGGAGGTGAGAAGATTGTAGGCAAGCACCTACGTACTAGTATCTAAGCTAGTACAAAAGCTAAGGGAGATCTTTGGAGCATTGTAGCAGGTAGCAGCCTGCGTACTAGTAAATGGATCGGCTAGTACAAGAGCAAAGGGGGTTGTAGCTCCCGTACTGGTATAAGACTGCACCAGTACAAATATTGTAAAAGGATTTTCTTATTAAGAAGAAGATTGAGATGACTTGCAGCAGGTGGTTTTCACCCACATTGGGTTTCCACCTTATATCATGGTGTTCATGTGTGTGGCTCTTGTGTGATGTTCTGTTCTGTTATACTGCACCTGTTTACTGTTAATATGCTTAATAATGTTCTGATGCATTTACTGAAGATTAAGATAACTGAATTATAAGATCTCTGGATATACGCTAGTTGCTTTAGACACAGTAGCGTGTACACGCGGGTTCACTTAACTAAAGTAGCGTATATGTTTCTGAGCATGAAATTGAAAAGTTTTATTGATCTAATAATACTGATTCACCCCCCCTCTCAGTATTATTTCCAACAATTGGTATCGGAGCCGGTCCTTTGATAGAAGCTTGATCGCTTGAAGGAGATCCGTGGAACAATGGGAAAGAAGCTTAAAAAGAAAGCTCATAAGAAGAAGAAGACATCTCAGAAGGACTATGACAGTGGGAGAGTCGATTGGGGATTAGGTATAAGAAGCTCTTCAGATTCAGAATCAGATTCAGAATCATTATCAGGTATGAATGTGTTATCCTCTGATGTTCCTACTATATTTCCTTGTGAAAGTGATGGAAGTGATAGTGAAACTACTGAACATGCTTTTATGGGTGAGCAAGAAAAGTGTCAAATAGAGGCAATGTTTAGAAGGCTTGCAGACAAAGTTAAAGATCAACAAGATCTATTGAACAAAAGGGAATGTGCTTTCAAAGAAGAAGTTACCAAACTAAAGGCCCAAATAGAAGAAGGAAACAAGGTAAGAAAGCTACTCAAGGACAAGGAAGACCAATGTCAAAAATTGCAGCATGAAGTGACATCATTAAGAAAAGAAGTCAACGAAAGAAGCACAACCATCAAGAAACTCAAAGATAGATCCAGCTACTATGAAAATCTTGAAGCTACGATCCTCTCACTAAAGGAAGATCTTGAAGAATCCAAGAAGCAGAATGAAGATCTACACCAAGCAATTGAAAAACAAGACAACGAAGTCATCAGCTTAAAATCACAGTTGGAATGTGCCTTCAGAGTTCGTCAAATTCAGCAGGATCTGTATGAAAAACAAGAAAAGGAGATACTCAATCTAAGGCAACAAATGGAAGAAGGAAGAAAAGATGGAGAAGACATGAAGAAGCAATGTCTAGAAAAGAGGAACAACTTCAAGTTGAGGTAAATATCTTGAAAGGTAAATTAGAAGAAAAGGATAAACTTTTGAGATTTCAAGATAGTACTAAAGCCTTGGATGATATTCTTAGTAGTCAAAGGTCTCCTGCAATCAAGACTGGTCTTGGTTTCCATGAATCTGTTGAAGGTGAATCTAGTTCACAAGGTGAGGCAAGGAACTCTAAAGAGAAATCCAAAATGATCAACAAGGAGATGAAAGGTCAATCTCATCATCAACCAAGGAAAGAAAGTCTTCAAAGAAAATCTTTTACTCCTCCTATGAATAATATTGAATGTTATGTATGTCATAATCTTGGACATGTTGCAGCTAGATGTAGAAGAAGAAGAGTTCAAGACTATTATGCAGACAGGTCATCTCAATCAAGGTACTTTAATGGATATTGCTTTGCTTGCAATATGTATGGTCACAAAGCTGCTGATTGCTACAGAAGGAACATGAAACATGTTAGATGTTATGCATGTAACAAGCTTGGACATATAGCAAAGGAATGCAGGAACAAAGGATGGACATCACACCAAAAGGAGAAAACCTCATCACACTTGAAGATATGGAGGAAGAAGGAAGTACAGTCAGCACAATGTACTGAGACACAACACAGCACAGACATATCAGACTCAGGGGGAGCTGAAAGTGTAAAACTTCAGTGTTCTGAATCTCATACGCAAGTTCCTTAAAGGGAAGTCGCGTATATACGCGAGTTAGACACTGCAAAGTCGCGTATATGTCAGTCTGAGGAAAAGCAGTGGGGACAGGATCAGAAAAAGGATCTGATATGATTCAGTCTATTATTTGCTCTATTGGTTACAGTCTGCTGAGGATGTGTGGAAATGTTTTGTTACTTGTATGATGTCTAGAAGTGCTTTTGATCCTAACTTGAGGATGATGATGTTTTGATGCTTATTGCTGATATATACATGATCAGATCTAACAGATGGCACTGGTTGAGGGGGAGCATATGCCTTTAGTAATTCATTGTTGGCATTATGGTTAATAATCCTTGGTGATGATTCTTATATGGCTAAATGATATATCTTGCTATGATGTGTTTGTGAGTTGTCTATGATAAAATCTCATATGATTCTTGGGGTTACATAGTTGATGTTCAGATCAGATTTATGGATGATTCTTTGATGATGCATATATGGTGCTTACATGGTGATCTTCATAAGGACAAGGAGAAGTACAAAGCTTGAATATACATCTTCCTCACTTGATGATGGGTCACTCATATACTGCTGTTGTCATATGCATAAAAATCATACAGTTATGATGCAGACACTCTTGTGGATAAGGATTGTTGCTGTTGATGATATCAAGAAGTTTTGTCAAATAAGCTTGAGCTCAAGATACATAATGCTGATACATGGATGACTACTCAAAGTTGCTTTATTGGAGACATGGTGATGAGTTCTTATCTATATGATGATAGGTTTATACTTACATATGTTAATTGATGCAGATGTCCCCAAGTAATGATACTTGGATCATGTAGAGCTTGATGAAATGGCTATGGTGGTTTCACACATGATACAATGTGAATGACTCTGAATTCTGTTCAAAGGGATGAATTGATGCAGACATACCTTGTTATAGGTTGATGACCTATTCTCTACAGGACATTTACAGGTTGCTGATATGGAAATTTGTGTACGCGTGTTGTTTAAAGGATATCCGCGTGCATACGCCGTTTTACAAGGGGTTAGTCGCGTATATGGTGTACGCGTATTGCGTAAGGGATATCTGCGTATATACGCTTGTTTATGTGTATACAGACGCGTATATGGAGATTTGAAGGAAATCAGCAGGGACAGATGTTGGTTGCAGAAAGTCTGATATAGGTCTGACAGAGATCATCTGGCACAGGTTCAGGGGGAGCAGATAATCTTCCAATGATGCATTGTTGGCATTATCTTAGAAGCCTTTGGTTCTAGTTCACAAGTTGTTGTTGATTTCAGGTGAAACAAAAGGATCTCTTGGTTGCTGATCTGAATGGTGATTGACAAGATGATGGCGATATCAGTTATTGGTGACTTTCATAAGTCTTGGTCTAGATCTATTGTCGCTATGTCATTTGTGATATCTCTTTTATGGTGTCAAGGTCATGTAACGGCCTATTTTGGTTTCCCCACTATGCCTGGGATGATTGATGCAATATGATTGGTTGTCATATGTAAAATTTTGATGTATTCCCACTTGGTTGGGTGGATGAGTCAATTTTTGTATATCCTCACTTAGTTGAGAGATGGATGTATGTATGAGTCCTAAGTGATAGGAAGGTCCTTTATGATGTATAGAGTCATGTTCTTCTTGAAGAACATCTTTTGTGGACCTTACTTACAGTCAGGGAGAGCATGATCAGCACACTTCAGCAAGAACAGAGATTCAGCATGTACTCAAGGGGAGCATGGACAGATTGGTACACCTTGGCATATACAAAGGGGGAGACTATTCAGAGATTTCAGCAGGTACTCAGGGGGAGTATGGACAGTGGAATGATTCAGCAAAGGAAGAGAATTTCTTGGTCCACCCTTTGCCCTTGATGTCAAAGGGGGAGAGTGATTTGGTGTTGTTGCCATCAAGTCCAAAGGGGGAGATTGTTGGCATTATGATGCATGTGTTGTACTTGATGGCAACCCTCTCATAGAAGAATATCTCACTTATGTATAACTGGGTGAATCTTCAGAAGAGATATCAGATGTGACTAATGGAGGACAGCTCAAAGGAATCAGATGATGAATCTTCAGAAGAAATATCAGATGTGACTGATGGAGGACAACTCAAAGGAATCAAATGATAGTTCTAAGTCAAAGGAATCAGATGATGAATCTTCAGAAGAAATATCAGATGTGACTGATGGAGGACAACTCAAACGAATCAGATGATAGTTCTAAGTGTGACAAGTTAGCTTTGCCATCAAGTCCAAAGGGGGAGATTGTTGGCATTATGAGATAAGTATTGTCCTTGATGGCAAACCTCACTGATGACAAATCATAGTACAGAAGGTCAGCAGCAAGGAATTGATGATCAGACTATAAGAAGAAGAGAAAGTTCATACACGCAGGTTTGTTAAGCCCAAGTCGCGTGCACACGCAGGTTGGCTTCAGAAAAAGCGCGTGCATGTGGAAAAGTACCTTTGGTCCATGGCGGTTAGTCCTTGGAAGTTGTGCCTATGGTTTCGGACCATTGTGTCTCGACGGGCGTGTCGATCCCTAGTTTTGAAGTTGATGGTATTGGATTTCTATGGTTTTGGCTCTTGGTATTGAACAAGGCCTAAGGCTATATAAGGAGAAGGAAATCATTAGGCAAGTGCATCTGAAATGTCTTGAATATCTGATGAAGCATTAGATCTAGTATGCAGGGTTATGGGTTGATGATGCATTGCTTGATCTGAGCTAAGGAGAGATCTCATAGGTTGATGGAGAGCAAGATCTAAGGAGAGATCGGGATCAAATGGTTTGAAATGAACTATCTTTATGATGCTTATTCTAGATCTACATACTGACGCATGTATTGTTCTATAAGTGTTATGAGTATGACTGATGTCTGGTACAGCTGCAAGTTATGAGAAATTATTTTTAGATCTGTACGCGGGTTGGCTTTGAAAAAAGCGCGTATACACGCGGGTTTGATTCATCGAAGTAGCGTATACATTGTAAATCTTAATATTTGAAGTTGCAGATGGATCTGATGGTTATTACAGAGTTCTGTGTCTGCTCTGTGTTCTGGTGACTGTTGTTAACAGGGTTTCAGTGATTCAGAGTTTGATGATTGTTTTTATCTTCAATGATAGTTATGGGTCCAGTATGAAAATTGGATGAAACGTGGCCTTTCAGATTATGGGTTGTGCTTCAGTCTATCCAGTATGAAAATTGATGAAACGTGGTACCTGGAGGTGAGAAGATTGTAGGCAAGCACCTACGTACTAGTATCTAAGCTAGTACAAAAGCTAAGGGAGATCTTTGGAGCATTGTAGCAGGTAGCAGCCTGCGTACTAGTAAATGGATCGGCTAGTACAAGAGCAAAGGGGGTTGTAGCTCCCGTACTGGTATAAGACTGCACCAGTACAAATATTGTAAAAGGATTTTCTTATTAAGAAGAAGATTGAGATGACTTGCAGCAGGTGGTTTTCACCCACATTGGGTTTCCACCTTATATCATGGTGTTCATGTGTGTGGCTCTTGTGTGATGTTCTGTTCTGTTATACTGCACCTATTTACTGTTAATATGCTTAATAATGTTCTGATGCATCTACTGAAGATTAAGATAACTGAATTATAAGATCTCTGGATATACACTAGTTGCTTTAGACACAGTAGCGTGTACACGCGGGTTCACTTAACTAAAGTAGCGTATATGTTTCTGAGCATGAAATTGAAAAGTTTTATTGATCTAATAATACTGATTCACCCCCCCTCTCAGTATTATTTCCAACAACCCTGCCCAGGGGCAGGCTAGCGAACTACAACAAAACAGAGAAAGGAGGGAAAGACGAAGACCACTGGAAGTAATAGAGTTAATACGCCATCTCTAAGGTACCTTGAGGATTGGGATATCATGGACAGTAGCAAAGGTCTTGCAAAATTGCAACATAAGCTGCAACAGACAATGTGAAGAGCAGATATGAAGGTCGGAAGTGGATGCAGTGGTATGAGAATGTCTTGTATGTGGCTCCCCCGCTCGAGCTAAAATCCTATGAGGGCATGTTCTGTGTTAACCGAGCAGAGTAGAATAATATTGGTTGCAAGAATTGGTAGAAACAATGAAGCAAGAGCCAGACGAAGCGTTGTAGGAGACAACAAAGAAGCAGAAGGACAACGAGTGTCACTCAAAGGGAGGTGAACCGCAAAGCCAAGGCAGCGTGTCTTGCCACACCAACGAGTGACTCGGGACAAGTCACGATGATTGTGTTGGGGGACTGTTGGGTAGCGGAGGTCCTTTGTAACAGTTTTGGGTCTAATAGCTTAGAAATTATGGTAAAAATATAGTAAACCTTCAAAAAATGCGGAGCGCGAAATGTACAAGGTCGAGTCAAAGGGTTGTTCGCCCAAGAAATAGTATAGAATAATAGGAAGTAAGTCGGTTCGCAGACAATTGGAAAGTATAAATAGAGTGCGGCACTATGAGGGAAAGACAATTCTCTTTTTGGTATGTAATATTGAATCTGATATGGGTTATTGAGGAGAAAAGGGCTGAAATCGTTTGTAAGTCTGAGTCGAGGGTTTGGGTAGTGGAAGAGGCTCTATAGCTACATGCACAGAGGCCTGGAAGAGTCCGAAACTATGTGTGCGAACCCCTGCAGCTGAGTGCGCAGGGTGGATCTGAATGTATTGGTGATAAAGTAGAAATAAAGATAAGTTTCTTCTGTAAATTCTGTGTTAAATCTGAATTATCGCAGATCTGACTTTTGTATGGTTAATATATTATTGATCTATGTGCATATGCTTATATTATGAATGCATGTGAATCTGAGTTTATTCTAAGTGTGCGAACAGGTTAAATCTGTTAAATGTTTGCTTAAATACCCGGCTAAGTAGATCTGATTTATACAAAGTAATTAATATCACGAATTAACCTGGATCCGGATCTACACAGAAGTAGGTAGTGTGAGGCTGCAGGACGACGCGTGTGTTATAGAAATGTTTTGGAACTGGAACCCCAATCACATATTTCCATAAACCAAGGGCTTCTAAGTACCTAAAAGTGTTGTTTCATACCCTAAAGGAACAAGGGCAGCTGATTACATCATCTCCCAGAAGTTCTCCCTGAAAAAATTGCTTAGAGCTGGTCAGAACAGAACCATACAGACTACTCTATGCTAAGGGTGTGATGCATCTCACCTGCCACATGCAAAAAGTGCAATGCATATTGGAAAGCCCTTCTGTAGGGTGCGATGATCGAGAGCAGACAAATGGAAAAGGCAGTTAGCTAGGTGGAAACCCAGAGAATCTTCTAGAAACTGCCCATTTGACACTTGCCTCTCTGAATTCGCCCAAGGATGAGTAAGAGATCATGAAATCTCCAAGTGGAACCAAGAACTATCAGAGATATGACACTAATCAAAATCCCAGAAGTTGACTCACCCACCTACAAACATATATATATGGATCCCTCATCCTAGAGATCCCGAGGCTGGAATCTTGTATTTTGTAAGGAAGTGCTGTTGGTTTCTTTGTGCAACATTGTAGTGTTGGGTGATCTAAGCGGAGTCGCCATTTTGTCATGCGGAAAGAGTCAATTTTGCGGACAAAACTGACCTCCCTAGAAGCTAAGGCTTTCTAGTGACAAACAAAACAATCAAGCACTATCTTTCCCTAAATATGCATTTAAAATAAAAGCAACCAGGTGTTTAAAGCATACCTTTAGTCCAACGTGTAGCAGCCAAGCCTCTTCGATCCAGATGAGCTCCTTCTCCTTGAAGCCTGCATTCACTAACAAGCAAACGATTACATAGCACCTGAATAACTCATATAATAAAACATATTCATCATAAAGACCAAGGAGTTTATGAAATAAATTATATATAACAACTTGTTGAGAAAAATGAACTTAATTGTATTAATTGGAAACAAAAGAAACCTTACAACCAGTGCCTTGGTGTTGTGCAGGTCCCTCCCAGGGTCCAGCAAGAGTTCTCCTCTACTTTGATCAGTTCACCCACTTCCAAATGAAGCTAAGAAAGGATTGGAATCTCTCCTCTCAAGCTCTATAAGGGAGTCCTAATTTCAGCAGCATCTACCCTTAGGAATGTTCAGCTTTCAACCTCCCCTCCCTCTGGCCCAATGCCTGTATTTATAATGCTTTGGAGGAAGTTAATCAGGTCCACCATGAATGGGATAAGCCCCTCTTTCAAAGGGATAGCTCCCCTCTTCATGGGATAAGTTCCTCTTTCTTTGGGATGCATGAACCATCTGGAGGCGCTCAATCCACGTCACACCATCTTCTAGAATGCTCTAGAATCGACCGCAAGTAAGTTTTTTGAAGTAAAACTTGCGCCTTTTGACTTTTACAGGCGTACGCACCCACCCCTTTACAGACAGAGCATACAAGTACGTAGGTATTATGTACTTGAGGTGCATGCACGCAGGTAAGAGTAAGAGAAACTGCGTAACCAGAGTTATATTGACTTTTAAAGGCTTTCTCTCTTTTTTGGAGTTTGACATGAGGAGCAGAGGTATAAGACCTGCCAAGGAGGACAGTATGGTTATTGATGGAGCCATACTGACTGCAAATAGTCATGGTGACAAATTTTAATGTAACAATGCAACATTGTAGTGTTGGGTGATCTAAGCTTTTCATGAGGTGAAGAGGGCTTTCATGCTGGGAGGATGGCGCTGGGTCAGACCAATGGGTTGTAATCCTCTCTTCTACTACTTCTATTAATAAAGCTATTTGAGTTTTCCTCCATATTATTGTATATCTTTGAATCTTGTATTGATATATGCATTTGTATGGTTAATATACATCTGATCCTATATTGTTTATGGTTATAGATCTCTATGCTTTGATGGTATTATGTTGCTTTGACTCTATAGGCATTCTTTGAAGCGGGAAAAGTGAGGAAAGAGTGGCGAAGCTCTGTCAAAGGAGGGAGGAAACTAGCAAGGAGCCAAGCGAAAGATTGAGGTTGGTACTCTCTACTTCTCTCTCATCTATCTCTCATAAAGGAAAACAAAAGTAACTTTAGTTTGTTTTTTTCTACGATAGCTACCCGTCTTAGTGGGACTAGTAGCTCCAAGTGGACACTAGTTTTCTCGATAACAAAATGGCGACTCCACTAGGGAGCGAATAGCATGTTTGCTTGTTTCTATTTGTTTTCTTTATAAACTATAGATGGAGCCTGAAGTTAAGCCAACTAGCCTTCAAACTGCATTTGCTGTGCAAGCGCAAAGTAGATCAATGCTACCTCAGTCTATCACTGGGTTTTTCTTATAAATTGAAGAACATCCTGAATGCCATGGTGGTAGCTCAAGTAATCTCATTAGATCAGCCCGTACACTTTGTATTTACTGACTATCATTAGATCAACCTAAATCCCTGAACTAAGCTATAAACTCTGAGCAAAAAACCAAGCCCAGTCTTGTCCCTAGACCATCGCACTGTCTCCCATTGGTAGTCTGGATGCATCGCACCTCCCGTGTGCTGTAGGTGAGATGCATCCTTGTTTCCCTATGTTATAGGTGTGATGATCCGATAAGACTGTTTCTGCCTCCAGATTTTGGTTTTTCTTCATTGTCTTCAGCTTTATTCAGGAGTTTTGTTGTCTGTGATTAGTATACCATTGTTGAAACTCCCTTCTTTAGCATTATTCAGCCTCCATTGTACAAAGAATTGTGAATGTTTTTATGTATTTTTCGCCATTTACAGTTCTCTTTTACAAACAATAGCTTAATCGAACTATCGTCTTTTGATTTGAAAGTGTCGCAAGTTTCGTTTTCAGTCGAAGAAAACAATCCTTCTCTTTTGGGTAGTCGATTACACTGTTACTCTTGTATTTGATTTGAATTAATAGTATTTCAAGTGTGGAAAGCAGTTTTCAATTCAAAATCACAAAGTGTCATCCTTGTCTTCCTTTTGTCTTTTGAAAAGAAAATTGTTAGTACTACCGCTTTGAAAGAAAAGATAGCTCAGATTTGTACTTAGCATTCTTTTTGTCATTCACACATTAAGAAAGCGGAAAACAAATACATGCATGTGAATGTGCATTTAGACTGCTTGTGGATATTGATTTAGGACAGTGCATCTTAGTGTGTGCTCTCTGCTCTTTGTTAAAAGAATTTCTCTTCTCTTTCTTTAGTAGCTAGGATTTTCATTGCAAAAAGAGAAATAAACGACTATTTATCATATTAGATTGCATATTTAGGAGTTGTATATCTACATCACATGGTGAACCTTGAAGGCAAACTTCTTAAGAAAGATCAACCGTAAAATAAATTTCAATGAACATAAAAATGCTTTGGAACCTAATGCACAACATTTAGAAGTCTAGGATAGAGATGTATTCTCGCGTCGTAAACCCTGGTAACTATCGCTTTCATCGTAGGTTGGGTGACTCCTCCTCTTTGAGACGAAAAGTTCCAGTATGGACTTGTGCTCCCATGTACCATCGAGTATATATTGGGAGACCACAATAGGATATATCCTTTATCCTTAGGAAGTCGTGTCTACTGCCCTATCGATCGCAATGAACTGAACACAACATTCGGGAAGATTGACAGCTGTACCGTAAAAAGTATTTTGCAGTTTTGCAATTGGTTTGGTAATCCTTTAGTCTAGATTTCCAGAGTAGTCACTTTCATTCCTTTTCTGACTCCTTAAAAGGAAAGTTCCATCTGAGTTCTTGTCACTTCAGGCTCATTAAAAATCGAAGGCGACTAGAGTCATCTTTAGCTTTTTCTTGACTCTTAAAAATTGAAAAAGAAAGTTGTGTCAAAGCTTCGTAAAATTTATTTTGATCGAAATAACGTCATTGTTCCCTCGTTGGTCTTAGGCTGAGAAAGTGGAGTCAACCAATCAAGGATTTCCCCTTGGGGGAAATCCTAGTCCCTTCTCCTCTTGGGGAGATGTTGGTGTGCCTCATATGGCCACATTGTCCCTTACAAGACTGACAATTGGCCTGCCAGTATGGCTCTTCTCGACCTCTGTTGTTCAAAGCACCGTGACTCTTGAGCAATCAAATCAGCAACAGGATGATACTAGAGTTACCCCCCAATCTTCTACTTCGTTTGTTTCTCCCTCTCCTTCTTCCTCTTCCCTTGGTGAAACTAGTAAATCCCTCTCCTTCTTCCTCTTCCCTTGGTGAAACTAGTAAAACTAAAAGCCAAGTAACTGAGAAGAAGAAGAAAGGGAAGGAGAAGAAGAAGAAGAAGCCAATGGCAAAAGGGAGAAACCAAGAATTCTCTAGTGAAAATCCACACACTGCACCTTCCAAACCTAAATCTCCATGTGTCATTTGCAAAGGGGACCACTATCATCGAGATTGTCCTTGCATCCCACGGATCTTAAGGGATTGGTCTCCTCGCTTGCACAATCTGGTGTCGTCAACCTCTGACGATCATGTTGAGAGTACACTGTCAACTAGTGAAAACGAAGTCAATGGATAGAAAGGAAGATCTAAATTTCCTTGTAGACTGTGTGAAGGCGATCATGCCCTCCACCATTGTCCCTTCCTGGATGAAGCTAAAAGAGTCTTGGATAACCGTCTTGCATCACCGCAACGACTTCCTCCTGGATACAAGAAACTCTTGCCGAATCCATTGCTAGTTGAAAATCTGACTGACACACCTTTGTTGTTGGTCGAAGCACCTATCATTGAAGATAAACCCTCTGAGTCCACATCGGACCAAAGTCAACAGGTCGAGATGGCAGTCGACCCAATCTTGTCTTCAGAGGATCCACCTTCAGATGATACAATCACCAAAGAGAATGAGAACGACACCGTTCAAATTATTTTCGTAAACACAGACTCTGATGAACATAGGGGAATCTTCCCATTCCTTTACCGTAGGAAGGAAGTTCATCAGATATTTACCCAGTTGTTTATTCGGTCCCTCCTCCAAGCAATCTAGCCGTTCCCTTCGATTGGAATCTACTAGGCAAACCCCGCCTACCATCTAATGTACCATTTCGAATAATAGTACAAGCTTACAGAATGATCATGGTTGGTACTATCATAGATGAAGGGGCTTCTGTGAGTATCCTTTCCTCAACTGCTTGGAAAGTGCTTGGTTCACCATCACTCCTGACTGAGATTCGAAATCTAACAGGCTTCAACAAAGGAACCAGTTGGCTGTTAGGGATCCTTTCAAATTTTCCTATAACTTTGAGAAGGAAAACCATTCATCTAAACATGATGGTTGTCCAAGGACCTTTAGATTACAATCTAATCCTTGGGCGTGACTACATTTATAGCATGGAGCTATTGTTTCCTCACTCTTTCGAGTGATGTGTTTTCCGCATGAAGGTAGAGTGGTCCAGCTCATAGACCAGCTTTCATTCCCCGGTTCACACATAGCTAATAGTAAAGTGCCATCCCTAATTCGTCTTTTTGCACAAGGAATGTCTCATCAATCTCCAGTCAGTCCACCTAATGAGGGCAAGTGATTCGATGATTGTGACTAAAACCCAGGGCGCATGCACCGTGGTCTGCTTCGGTAGGAAAACTTTTGGTATAGGGTAGGTTTCCGCGGAGGATATATGACTAGTCTAACACACCTGTCCATTTAGGAAAATGGGATTAGACTAGAATAAGATTCGTCTGTCAAAAGTGATATTCCCAACAGAACCAAGGAAGTGTTTTGTCTACAAATGAATGGTGACCTAGAAACTCTACTTCGCTATACTTGGGGGCATGAAAACCTTTTTGCATACAAGTGAAAAGTGACCATTTTTTTTCTTAGTTTGTAGGTTCTTAACCCTTTAGACCCGTAGGATTGGTCGTTCCTAGCTTGCATACTGAAAGGCTTCCAAGCAAAGTTTTGAATGGGGCAAGCTCCCTAAAAAATGAACCTATTGATGAGACATCCTTATTATATGACTGGAACAAGCAGTTTTACGCGAAGTTCAAGCTCGTTAAAAAATAAACCTAGCAATGAGCATATGTTCCACCAAAGTTTAAGCTCATTAAAAAATGAACCCACCCTCGGTAAATAACCATTGCGATCGCATCATTATTAACTTTTAAGCCTTGGTTGTGTTCTCACCATCACCTCCACTCTTTTTTAGCTGATCATACACCTCCATTTGATTGTTTACCCCTTTTGAGGAATAGCTGCGATGAGTGATCCTATTAGCCACCTTCTTTACACTTCCATGATTGAAGAGTTCCAAACCTTACCTGGAACCAAATGCTATCCAAAATCATCACTCGTTCCTCAAAAAACAAGTCTTCTTTAAGCTCTTTTCATCTGACTCATAAAATATGAAAAGATTGTCGAGAAATTGGCCTCTCCAACTCATTAAAGTGATTGGAAGTACCATCCCTCCTCTAGATTTTAATCTTTTTGGACCTAAGGGATCATTGCACAAAAATCTCGAGCGCTTGTCTTGTTCGGCTAGTTAAAACTATCGAAAAGTCATCCCTTTCGTATTATTTTATACTTTTTTGGACTTAAGGGATTATATTACAAAAAAGGATTACTAGAGTTTCCTTTCCGACTTTTTTCAGACTCCCTAAAATTGAAAAGGACTGAGTTTTCTTTGTCGTTAAACTCGTTAAAACAATAGCGACAAACTTGTCCATGTAGACAAGAACGAGTTTCACTGTTGCTAGGCTCGTTAAAACATAGTGATGGGTTTGCCTGAAGGGCAAGTTATAGAACAAGCATATGTTATCCTCCTTAAACTTGACAAAAATAAAGAGGCACTGGTCAGAAATGACTGGGGAAAAATTGGGAAGAAAACTTGAAGAAACTTTATTGGTAGCAGGTCGCTCTTGAACATGAAATTTTCACTCCATCACCATGATTGAGTCGGGTTGGGTTATTCCGTTCACCGGTCATATCACCATTGGTCAACCGTACCATCCATTTTTGGGGTTAACGCTACCAATCCATGTTAGCATCGCCGATATGTTCAAGAGAAGTCGCTTATAGAGAATTCACCAACCTAGCTTGTGTCTCATCTGTTGGCATTATGAGACAAGTGTTGTCCTTGATGGCAAACCACACTGATGACAAATCATAGTGCAGAAGGTCAGCAGCAAGGAATTGATGATCAGACTATAAGAAGAAGAGAACGTTCATACACGCAGGTTCGTTAAGCCCAAGTCGCGTGTACACGCAGGTTGGCTTCAGCAAAAGCGCGTGTATGTGGAAAAGTACCTTTGGTCCATGGCGGTTAGTCCTTGGAAGTTGTGCCTATGGTTTCGGACCATTGTGTCTCGACGGGCGTGTCGATCCCTAGTTTTGAAGTTGATGGTATTGGATTTCTATGGTTTTGGCTCTTGGTATTGAACAAGGCCTAAGGCTATATAAGGAGAAGGAAATCATTAGGCAAGTGCATCCAAAAATGTCTTGAATATCTGATGAAGCATTAGATCCAGTATGCAGGTTATGGGTTAATGATGCATTGCTTGATCTGAGCTAAGGAGAGATCTCATCGGTTGATGGAGAGCAAGATCTAAGGAGAGATCAGGATCAAATGGTTTGAAATGAACTATCTTTATGATACTTATTCTAGATCTACATACTGACGCATGTATTGTTCTATAAGTGTTATGAGTATGACTGATGTCTGGTACAGCTGCAAGTTGATAGAAATTATTTTTAGATCTGTACGCGGGTTGGCTTTGATAAAAGTGCGTATACACGCGGGTTTGATTCATCGAAGAAGCGTATACATTGTAAATCTTAATATTTGAAGTTGCAGATGGATCTGATGGTTATTACAGAGTTCTGTGTCTGCTCTGTGTTCTGGTGACTGTTGGTAACAGGGTTTCAGTGATTCAGAGTTTGATGATTGTTTTGAGCTTCAATGATAGTTATGGGTCCAGTATGAAAATTGGATGAAATGTGGCCTTTCAGATTATGTGTTGTGCTTCAGTGTATCCAGTATGAAAATTAATGAAACGTGGTACCTGGAGGTGAGAAGATTGTAGGCAAGCACCTACGTACTAGTATCTAAGCTAGTACAAAAGCTAAAGGAGATCTTTGGAGCATTGTAGCAGGTAGCAGCCTGCGTACTAGTAAATGGATCGGCTAGTACAAGAGCAAAGGGGGTTGTAGCTCCCGTACTGGTATAAGACTGCACCAGTACAAATATTGTAAAAGGATTTTCTTATTAAGAAGAAGATTGAGATGACTTGTAGCAGGTGGTTTTCACCCACATTGGGTTTCCACCTTATATCTTTGTGTTCATGTGTGTGGCTCTTGTGTGATGTTCTGTTCTGTTACTCTGCACCTGTTTACTGTTAATATGCTTAATAATGATCTGATGCATTTACTGAAGATTAAGCTAACTGAATTATAAGATCTCTGGATATACGCGAGTTTCATTAGACACAGTAGCGTATACACGCGGGTTCACTTAATTGAAGTAGCGTATATGTTTCTGAGTATGAAATTGAAAAAGTTTGATTGATCTGATAATACTGATTCACCCCCCCTCTCAGTATTATTTCCAACAATTGGTATCAGAGCAGGTCCTTCAGAGAAGCTTGATCGCTTGAAGGAGATCCGTGGAACAATGGGAAAGAAGCTTAAGAAGAAAGCTCATAAGAAGAAGAAGACATCTCAGAAGGACTATGACAGTGGGAGAATCGATTGGGGATTAGGTATAAGAAGCTCTTCAGATTCAGAATCAGATTCAGAATCATTATCAGGTATGAATGTGTTATCCCCTGATGTTCCAGCTATATTTCCTTGTGAAAGAGATGGAAGTGATAGTGAAACTACTGAACATGCTTGTATATGTGAGCAAGAAAAATGTCAAATAGAGGCAGTATTTAGAAGGCTTACAGACAAAGTTAAAGATCAACAAGATCTATTGAACAAAAGGGAATGTGCTTTCAAAGAAGAAGTTACCAAACTAAAGGCCCAACTAGAAGAAGGAAACAAGGTGAGAAATCTTCTCAAGGACAAGGAAGACCAATGTCAAAAATTGCAGCATGAAGTGACATCATTAAGAAAAGAAGTCAACGAAAGAAGCACAACCATCAAGAAACTCAAAGATAGATCCAGCTACTATGAAAATCTTGAAGCTACAATCCTCTCACTAAAAGGAGATCTTGAAGAATCAAAGAAGCAGAATACAGATCTAGTCCAAGCTGTTGCAAAACAAGAAAACGAAGTCACCAGCTTAAAATCTCAACTGGAATGTGCCTTCCGAGTTCGTCAAATGCAGCAGGATCTGTATGAAGAACAAGAAAAAGAAATTCTCAAATTGAGGGAACAAATGGAAGAAGGAAGGAAAGCTGAAGAAGTTTTGAAAAAGAAATCTCTTGAAAAGGAAGAACAGCTTCAGGTTGAGGTAAATATCTTGAAAGGTAAACTAGAAGAAAAGGATAAGCTTTTACGATTTCAAGATAGCTCTAAAGTATTGGATGATATTCTTAGTAGTCAAAGGTCCCCTGCTATAAAGACTGGTCTTGGTTTCCATGAATCTGTTAAAGGTGAATCTAGTTCACAAGGTGAGGCAAGAAACTCTAAAAGGAAATCTAAAGTGATCAACGAAGAAGTGAAAGATCAATCTCATCATCAACCAAGGAAAGAGATTCCTCAAAGAAAATCCTTTACTCCTCCTATGAATAATGTTGAATGTTATGTATGTCATAATCTTGGACATGTTGCAGCTAGATGTAGAAGAAGAAGAGTTCAAGACCATTATGCAGAAAGGTCATCTCAATCAAGGTACTTTTATGGATATTGCTTTGCTTGCAATATGTTTGGTCACAAAGCTACTGATTGCTACAGGAGGAATATGAAACATGTAAGATGTTATACATGTAACAAGCCTGGACATATAGCAAAGGAATGCAGGAACAAAGGATGGACATCACACCAAAAGGAGAAAACCTCATCACACTTGAAGATATGGAGGAAGAAGGAAGTACAGTCAGCACAATATACTGAGACACAGCACAGCACAGACATATCAGACTCAGGGGGAGCTGAAGGTGTAAAACTTCAGTGTTCTGAATCTCATACGCAAGTTCCTTAAATGGAAGTCGCGTGTATACGCGAGTTAGCCACTGCAAAGCCGCGTATATGTCAGTCTGAGGAAAAGCAGTGGGGACAGGATCAGAAAAAGGATCTGATATGATTCAGTCTATTATTTGCTCTATTGGCTACATTCTACTAAGGATGTGTGGAAATGTTTTGTTACTTGTATGATGTCTAGAAGTGTTTTTGATCCTAACTTGAGGATGATGATGTTTTGATGCTTATTGCTGATATATGCATGATCAGATCTAACAGATGGCACTGGTTGAGGGGGAGCATATGCCTTTAGTAATTCATTGTTGGCATTATCCTTGATGATGATTCTTATATGGCCAAATGATATATCTTTGCTATGATGTGGTTGTGAGTTGTCTATGATAAACTCTCATATGATTCTTGAAGTTACATAGAAGATGTTCAGATCAGATTTATGGTTGATTCCTTGATGATGCATATATGGTGCTTACATGGTGATCTTCATAAGAACAAGGAGAAGTACAAAGCTTGAATACACATCTTCCTCACTTGATGATGAGTCACTTATACTGCTGTTGTCATATGCATAAATATCATACAGTTATGATGCAGGCACTCATAAGGATTGTTGCTGATGATGATATCAAGAATCTCTGTCAAAAGAATTTGAGCTCAAGATACATAGTGCTGATACATGGATGACTACTCAAAGTTGCTTTATTGAAGACATGGTGATGTGTTCTTATCTATATGATGATAGGTTGATCCTTACATATGTTAATTGATGCAGAAGTTCCCAAGTAATGATACTTGGATCATGTAGAGCTTGATGAAATGGCTATGGTGGTTTCACACATGATACAATGTGAATGACTCTGAATTCTGTTCAAAGGGATGAATTGATGCAGACATACCTTGTTATAGGATGATGACCTATTCTCTACAGGACATTTACAGGTTGCTGATATGGAAATTTTTGTACGCGTGTTTTTTAAAGGATATCCGCGTGCATACGCAGTTTTACAAGGGGATAGTAGCATATATGGTGCACGCGTGTTGCGTAAGGGATATCTGCGTATATACGCTCGTTTATGTGTATACAGACGCGTATATGGAGAGTTGAAGGAAATCAGCAGGGACAGATGTTGGTTGCAGAAAGTCTGTTATAGGTCTGACAGAGATCATCTGGCACAGGTTCAGGGGGAGCAGATAATCTTCCAATGATGCATTGTTGGCATTATCTTAAAGCTTTTGGCTCTAGTTCACATTTGGTGTTGATTTCAGGAGGAACAAAGGTGAAAGGAGAACAGAAGGATCTCTTGGTTGCTGATCTGAATGGTGATTATCAGATGCTGCTAGTGACTTTCATAAGTCTTGGTCTAGTTATTTCATCTCTATGTCATATATCTCTTTTGTGGTATCTCTTTCATGGTGTCAAGGTCATGTAACGGCCTATTTTGGTTTCCCCACTATGCCTGGGATGATTGATGCAATATGATTGGTTGTCATATGTAAACTTTTGATGTATCCCCACTTGGTTGGGTGGATGAGTCAATTTTTGTATATCCTCACTTAGTTGAGAGATGGATGTATGTATTGAGTCTTTTTGTGATAGGAAGGTCTTTTATGATGCATAGAGTCATGTTCTTCTTGAAGAACATCTTTTGCAGATCTTGCCTACAGTCAGGAAGAGCATGAACAGCACACTTCAGAAGGACAGAGATTCAGCATGCACTCTGAGGGAGCATTGACAGATTGGTACACCTTGGCATATACAAAGGGGGAGATTATTCAGAAATTTCAGCAGGTACTCAGGGGGAGTATGGACAGTGGAATGATTCAGCAAAGGAAGAGAATTTCTTGGTCCACCCTTTGCCCTTGATGTCAAAGGGGGAGAGTGATTTGGTGTTGTTGCCATCAAGTCCAAAGGGGGAGATTGTTGGCATTATGATGCATGTGTTGTACTTGATGGCAACCCTCTCATAGAAGAATATCTCACTTATGTATAACTGGATGAATCTTCAGAAGAGATATCAGATGTGACTGATGGAGGATAGCTCAAAGGAATCAGATGATAGTTCTAAGTGTGACAAGTTAGCTTTGCCATCAAGTCCAAAGGGGGAGATTGTTGGCATTATGAGACAAGTGTTGTCCTTGATGGCAAACCACACTGATGACAAATCATAGTGCAGAAGGTCAGCAGCAAGGAATTGATGATCAGACTATAAGAAGAAGAGAACGTTCATACACGCAGGTTCGTTAAGCCCAAGTCGCGTGTACACGCAGGTTGGCTTCAGCAAAAGCGCGTGTATGTGGAAAAGTACCTTTGGTCCATGGCGGTTAGTCCTTGGAAGTTGTGCCTATGGTTTCGGACCATTGTGTCTCGACGGGCGTGTCGATCCCTAGTTTTGAAGTTGATGGTATTGGATTTCTATGGTTTTGGCTCTTGGTATTGAACAAGGCCTAAGGCTATATAAGGAGAAGGAAATCATTAGGCAAGTGCATCCAAAAATGTCTTGAATATCTGATGAAGCATTAGATCCAGTATGCAGGTTATGGGTTAATGATGCATTGCTTGATCTGAGCTAAGGAGAGATCTCATCGGTTGATGGAGAGCAAGATCTAAGGAGAGATCAGGATCAAATGGTTTGAAATGAACTATCTTTATGATACTTATTCTAGATCTACATACTGACGCATGTATTGTTCTATAAGTGTTATGAGTATGACTGATGTCTGGTACAGCTGCAAGTTGATAGAAATTATTTTTAGATCTGTACGCGGGTTGGCTTTGATAAAAGTGCGTATACACGCGGGTTTGATTCATCGAAGAAGCGTATACATTGTAAATCTTAATATTTGAAGTTGCAGATGGATCTGATGGTTATTACAGAGTTCTGTGTCTGCTCTGTGTTCTGGTGACTGTTGTTAACAGGGTTTCAGTGATTCAGAGTTTGATGATTGTTTTGAGCTTCAATGATAGTTATGGGTCCAGTATGAAAATTGGATGAAAAGTGGCCTTTCAGATTATGTGTTGTGCTTCAGTGTATCCAGTATGAAAATTAATGAAACGTGGTACCTGGAGGTGAGAAGATTGTAGGCAAGCACCTACGTACTAGTATCTAAGCTAGTACAAAAGCTAAAGGAGATCTTTGGAGCATTGTAGCAGGTAGCAGCCTGCATACTAGTAAATGGATCGGCTAGTACAAGAGCAAAGGGGGTTGTAGCTCCCGTACTGGTATAAGACTGCACCAGTACAAACATTGTAAAAGGATTTTCTTATTAAGAAGAAGATTGAGATGACTTGCAGCAGGTGGTTTTCACCCACATTGGGTTTCCACCTTATATCTTTGTGTTCATGTGTGTGGCTCTTGTGTGATGTTCTGTTCTGTTACTCTGCACCTGTTTACTGTTAATATGCTTAATAATGATCTGATGCATTTACTGAAGATTAAGCTAACTGAATTATAAGATCTCTGGATATACGCGAGTTTCATTAGACACAGTAGCGTATACACGCGGGTTCACTTAATTGAAGTAGCGTATATGTTTCTGAGTATGAAATTGAAAAAGTTTGATTGATCTGATAATACTGATTCACCCCCCCTCTCAGTATTATTTCCAACATCATCTGCTGCAATACCTTCACCCTTCAGTCTTTCATGACCACCACCCTAAACCTTGTATCATCAGATCGTTTTCATCTCCACAAAATCATTTGCTTCGTTTCATGTCGTAGATGTGGGATTCATTAAGGCCCTCCTACGACTGGTCACTTCTTGTCGACATCAGCTCATTATCCAAGAAGTCAACTTAGGAACAACCCTTTCAGTACTTTGAAGCTTGCATACCTCAATGGTAAGTTTCTCACTTCCGGCGACTGGTTTACATCAATGGCCTTCGACCGAAAGATTTTGCGTGGTGTTCGACATTGGCTCGTGTATTCACACCACGTGAACTATACTGTAGTACCTTGAGGGTCATTATCATTATTGGTGATTCCTCTCGCGCCTATTAACAACTTACATCATTGGCTAATCAGGCGATGTCTTTCCATGTTTGACGTCAGAACATCTTTTCACATGGATCAACTTGTACTTCGGGCGAAGATTGAATTAGTTTTGAAGACTCCGGATCTAGTTTCATCCATCCGGGCTGCGATATATTCAGGAAAATAAAGACATCAAATGTACATGATTGTTGCACAAATAATCATCCAAGCTAAGGGATGATGGCTCTACCAGAATCATTAGTCTGCCACACAGACGGTTGTTTGTCCCATGTACATGAAAATGAATTTATAAAGCTGAGCATGGGAATGTCCGCCTCAGCTAGATCATGAAAATATTATGAAGATAATGCATTGTATTGTATCTTATTACAAGTCACCTTCCAGTTCGAAAAACCTCGGATCCTCATGATAAAGAACTTCACCCTACATCAGAAGATTTTGAACGTTATGCTTTAGGGGGAAACTGTTATAGACATATCTAGGGACTGAAACCCCAATCACATATGTCCATAAACCAAGGGCTTCTACGTCCCTAAAAGTGTCGTTTCATACCCTAAAGGAACAAGGTCAGTTGATTACATCATCTCCCAAAAGTTCTCCCTGAAAAACTGCTCAGAACTGGTCAGAACAGAACCATACAGACTGCTTAGTGTTAAGGGTGCGATGCATCTCACCTGCCACATCAAAAAAGTGCGATGCATACTGGAAAACCCTTCTGTAGGGTGCAATGAGTGAGAGCAGACAAATGGCAAAGGCAGTTGGCTAGGTGGAATCCCAGAGAATCTTCTAGAAATTGCCCATTTGACACTTGCCTCTTTGAATTCGCCCAAGGATGAGTAAGAGATCATGAAATCTCCAAGTGGAACCAAGAATTATCAGAGAGATTACACTAATAAAAATCCCAAAAGCTGACTCAACCACCTACAAACATCTATATATGGATCCCTCATCCTAGAGATCCAGAGGCTAGAATCTTGTATTTTGTAAGTAAGTGTTGTTGGTTTCTTTGTGCAACATTGTAGTGTTGGGTGATCTAAGCTTTTCATGAGGTGAAGAGGGCTTTCATGCTGGGAGGATGGCACTGGGTCAGACCAATGGGTTGTAATCCTCTCTTCTACTACTTCTATCAATAAATCTATCTGAGTTTTCCTCCATATTCTTGTATATCTCTGAATCTTGTATTGATATATGCATTTGTATGGTTAATATACATCTGATCCTATGTTATTTATGCTTATAAATATCTATGCTTTGATGGTATTATGCTGCTTTGAATCTATAGGCATTCTTTGAAGCGGGACAAGTGAGGAAAGAGTGGCGAAGCTCTGTCAAATGAGGGAGGAAACAGGCAAGGAGACAAGTGAAAGACTGAGGTTCGTACTCTCTTCTTCTCTCTCATCTATCTCTCATAAAGGAAAACACAAGTAACTTTAGTTTGTTTGTTTCTTAGATAGCTACCCATCTTAGTGGGACTAGCAGCTCTGAGTGGACACTAGTTTTCCCGACAACAGCGTGAACCCTCTAGACCACATCTAGACATCCCCAGGGTGCAGAAACCTGGTTTGAGCGTGCTCCCCTGCTACCTCGGCTGAGACCTTAGTCCACGCTCAGCGGGCTATTGCCGAAAGGGCCGGTAGCTGTGGGATTTGTTTGGTTAAAAAAAAATTCTGAACCTGGGTCAGGCCCATATAAGCCAACAATAGTGTAAAGGCCATTCATCTTGAAAGCCAAGACAAGAATGACAAAGTTGATCAAGACAAGAAAAAACCATTCAAACCTCAGCATGGAAAATTCCATAGGAAAGGAAAGGGGAAGGATAAGAAGACCATCGCAGCCAAGAAAGGGGATGGAGCAACACCATCTTGCACACATTGCAATATAGAAAGTCATGATGAGGACCATTGTTGGAAGCTAAATCCACAGATGAGACCAAAGAGATTTAGTGGAAAAGGAAAGACAGTGGCAATAGTGCAGCTAGACCTTGGATCCAATTCTCATGATGAGACATTGATCATAGTGGTGGGCACAAGAGGTACTCTTTCTGTTAATAATGATTCTGATTCGATTTCAAGTTCTAGTTCTTTGAATGAGTCTATAAGTAATGAACAAAAGAGAACTTAATTATTCCACATTAGGGTTATTATAAAACACACAAAGGTGGAAAATATGTTCGATTCTAGTTCTCAAGCAAATTTAATCTCAGAGCCCTTAGTTAAAAATTTATCCCTTGAAACTGTTATCACTCTAAAATTTCCCTAGGGTTGTCATGTTGTATTTAAACAAATAATAGAAGTAACCACAAACCAACTTTTGAGATCAGGATCTAGCCTTCCTAATGCTGAGAGAGGGCTCTCTCTTAATGATTTAACTTTGTTTGATTAATTGATTTTAGGTTAGTTATTTAAGTTTGATTGGGTTTTGATTTGATTTGGCGGTGGAATCACTGATTTGGATGGATAGATAAATGTCTTTTGACCATTGGTCCATGGAGTCCAAATGTCAAGAAAACAGGACTGAATCAAGTTCTAAAGATAGTGTTCACAGGGCTAAATTCAGATCTTTTAGGCTGGATGGTGAAGTGGTTTTTCAATCAGGCTCAAGGAGCAGTTAAGGATTCCTTAAACTGGATAATGAGGGAAATGAAGGAGGTCAATCGAAACTAGGGAGAAATGAAGAATTCCCTATTCTGAATATCAGAAGAAAACATCAAAATGAATAATTGTTCAAGACAGAGTGTACTTAAACAAATTCTGTAGTAAGATTCCCGTTATTTCATTCGAATTGGAAAACATGTATGTATGTGAAATACTTAAGAAAATAAAAATTTAACAAATGAAATATACTTCACTGAAGTGGCCCAACTCAAGAATCCTATAATGCAATGCCTTTCTTACTCAGTCCAGTCTGTTGACTTGAAAATGTTACAATAAACATTCAGGTTTTAGATCAATGTAACTATAGAAATGTTCAGTAATCCACATATTAATACTTCAAATTATGAAGTATTTATACAAAAAATTATTACAAAATATCCTAAATTGTTTTAGGCATTATTCAAGAAAAAAGAAATATCTTCATGCAAGAAGATAGAGCCAGATATGTAACTCATGCAAGTTGTCCCTCTTTTATTCTTTGTTGTTGGATTTTCTTTGATATTATGCTTCTTTTCTCTCTTGTTATTTGCTTTCTCGCTGACTATCTCTTATACTGCCTTTCACTAATACTCTTTCATCTTTAAACAATGTTACTACTCTGTTTCTGTTTTAACCTTGATTTCTATTTTACCTATTTTACTTTTAATCTTCAAAGTAAATCATTCAACTTTTCCCAAGACTCTACATCTGGTAATTTAATATTTACCATTCTTTTGTAGATTTCACCAGTTTCTGTGTATTTTGCAAAAATAGGCTTGTTTATAAAAATATATTTTACCTCATGCGAGAAGTAAAAGAGGTTCTCAAAAGTCTGATAAAGCACTTTTCCTGTAGGAATCCCCTTCATGGAGGAATTGTTGGCTTGTTCCTTTTCCACTTCTCTGATTTTCATATCATAGTCTTCATGTTCCATCAACCTGTCATTAATCACCAATGGAATAGGTAGTCCTTTCTGCCTCAAAGCATCAAATTTCACCATAAACTTGGCTATTTCTAACTCCACTTTTTGGCAGTTCTCCTCAAGTTGTATCATCAGGTTTCTCTTGGTGATTACCTTCTTTACCTCTAGTATGGTCTCAGTTCTATCAGCTATTCCAAGCTCCTGCAATTCATACTTGTTCTTTGAGTTAAGGAACTGGATCATTCTTGAGGCCTCTTTTGGCTTATTCCCAAGTTTAGATCTTACCCTTTGAATTGCTTCACCAACTTCTCTCAAATATCACCTGTATTGATGGCCAAATATCATTGATTGAGTCAATGATATTGGCCCATAAAAGTTGTTTTGCTTGGGCTAGTGGTTCTTTCAGTGTCAATTCTTTCTCTAACTTCTGTATCATTTCATTCAATTTGTTTGACTTTTGTGTTTGATTCTTATGAACGATTTGAGCCAGTTTCTTTTCATCCTCTAGACTTTTTATTTTTTCTTTAAGTTTATTTATTTCATTTGTTTGGATGGACATATCTTCCATGGATTTGATCAGTTTACTTGCTTCATCATTAGGATGAGTTGCTGCTATTGTTGAAACTATTGCTGATGTAGTTGTTGATGCAGTGGGAAGTGCTATAGCTACTGGAGTTGTTGTGGCCACTGAAGTTACCACAGTGGAAGGAAATTCTATAGTAACTATAGGAATAGTAGTGATAGTAGCTGCTTCCATGTTGGCATGTTGATGATCCTAAGTATTGCAACAAGGATGCTGCAACTCCCAGGGCTACTAGCTTTACATATCAACCCCAGGTTCGTACAAAATTGGAGGTGACAGTGCTATATGCACAAGTAAAAGTGAAGGTACCGCCTGTTGTCACTTCTCATTTGGCAAGAGACCCCAGGGGTTCCAAGCCAGACTTCTATAGGGTCAAAAGAAACTTAAATCTTTGATGGAAGAAGAGAAAATCTATCATAAGGGAGAGCTACTTCTACTGCAATATTGAAGAAAACAACATGTAATGATAAACTAAACCATAACCTAACTAACCATCTAAATAGTTATTCTAAGAAGAATGGCTAAAACAATCACTAACCCAATGCTGCTATCTAAGTTGTAGAGGTAAAGAGCATTGAACTATACTAAGGTGTAAGCAAAGAAACTTAAGCAAAACTGGTTTTTAAGCGGAAGAGAAATCGGAGGTTGAAATCAATGAAAGGAGGACATAAGGACGTATTAGTGTATATGGACCATTGGAATGATCAACGAACATAAGATTGACGGTGGAGATCTTATCACGGGGCTTTAAGCGAATAAACGAATGAATGGGATTAATGAACAGGATGAATGATGGAGATCATATCAAGAAGACTTAAGTGAAGAGATGGGCGAACAGGGTAATGAAGTGATGAACAAATGAGATCCCATTGCGAGAGATTAAGTGAAGAGATGGGTAGACAGGGTAACGAAGCAATGAACAATTGAGATCTTATCACGTGGATTAAGTGACTAGATGGGTGCAGAAGATGAATGCATGTGATGAACAACTAAGATCTTATCACACAGATTAAGTCAAGAGATGGACGATGGAGATCGTATCGCAAGAAAAAGAAATGTGCAGAAATGATGGAGCGGGTTTCTAAAGTGGTAAGCAGTTTCTCGCGTGCCCTTAAGGCTGTAAGCTGTATTTTAAAATTTCACACGATTAACCTAACTATGCGACATGTAGCATGAGAAAACCACTTTTCTCACATGCTCTCAGGTGGATAATGTCCGTGCACCAATCCACATGAGATTGCATGATAGCCGTTTGATTAGGAGGACCTGATCAATGGTGAAGATCAGCCAAGCTAGTTGGTGATTAGGTGAAGTGATAGCTGTCGGATCAAGTGAGGCAAATCAATGGCGGGGATTTAAAGAGCATGAAGTGATGAGGTGATGCGATAGCCATTGGATCAAGAGAGGCAAATGGACGGTGGGGAATTAAAGCGCATAAAGTAAGTGATAGTTGGAAAAACTAATGGATCGAATGGTGGTTGTGAAGGTTTGTTGTGGATCGGATGGTGAGGAAGCGAGGCATGAAGAACATGCTGAAGAAGGTTTTTAAATGAAAATGACAGGAAAACACAGTGAGGGTGAATGAGTAACTGAATCAAATGACAAACTCCATAGCTCATGGGAGAACCAAAAACCTATGTTTTTGGAGTTGCTGAAGGGTCTCTTCCTCAAGTCATGGTCCCAGAGGGAGGAGATGAGGCCAAGACACCTGCGCACAACCTTATGGTGATATTTTTCTCTATCTAACCTGTAAAATAAAAGAAAAGTCACAAATGAAAGTATGCTATGGCACAATCAATCTACTTTACGCTATTGTAATGAAAAGGAAACTACTGAAGCAAATGAACAGAAAGACCATAAAACTACTTAAGCAAATGAATAGTGAAAACCATAAAACTGCTTAAGAAAATTAATAGAAAACCATGAAACTACTTAAGAAAATAAACAGAATAGAACTCTATGCTAGCATACATGTACAGTAAAGAGGAGCTTTGACTACTCGGGTCGGGCCCTAACCCAAGAGCTTCAGCCCTCAGAGTTAACTCATAGTTGGCTTAAAACATAACTCCTCATTATGAAAACCATGGATTATAGAACAAATTGTCACAAGTCTTTGTAACTCAGAAATAAAATAGAGTTTTACAATAGAATTCTGAATCCTATTGAGGTCCCAAGACACTCTATTTATACATCTGAAGTCTCTAACGACTTCTTTCTTATTAGGGAGGCTTGGCCTCCAACTCAAGAAAAATTGGTTTCTATCCTTTTCACTTGCTCAACTATCTTTTAGTCTTCAAAGTGATGGTTGTTTGCACTCTGAGCTGATGGAAGAATATTCGAATGGAGGGGTAGTAGATGAGGAGGGTTCACCTCCTATATACTCTCCCTTATCCCATTCTAGTTTTACTAATGTCTTTGCCATAGTTCCTTGCTTTTATCCTTTATACCTACATTTATCATTGCTTTTATCTTCTATTCATGCATTACATGCACATTAGACCACAAAACCAAATATCCAACTCTAACTCATCTCATAAACAAAATATAATCAAAAGTATGCAATAAGTTGTGAGAATAGTTGGTTTGACTAAGCTAGGAGGTGAATTAAGGCCAATTGAGGCCCATATAATTACCCAATGATGAGGCTCATCTTCACCCCCCTACAGAAAGTGTTGCTTATCCTCTAAGAAACTTAGTTAATGTCCATGTCCTTCAAGTCTCTGGTAGCCTCGCTGACATCCCATGCTTCTACTGTGGTCTCTTCTTCTTGTTTATAGAAGCCTGCTTTCCTTTCTACTTCTTCCCAATGCCTCTTTTCCTCTTCTTCTTTTCTCTCTTCTAGCATCCTTAGGAGTAGTGGTGGACTGAGTTTTGGGCCTATCCAATTGACCTTCAACCTTTGCATTGATTGCTTATACCTATGTGTCCTGCTGAGTGCCTCTCTCAACCTTTGAGGGGAGTGATATTCTCTGATCTTCAAGTTGTGTGGCAGTGTGATCCATCTCTTTTAGCAGGAATGTATATTATCATCTCTTAGTAGCCTAAACATATCCTCAAAATGTGAAATTTCTTGCTCTTGGGCAGCAAGAAGCAAGATATCTAAGCGCTAGCTGAGGATCATTTGTAATTAGATTTTGGGTGATGATTAAGGACATGGGATTTGGTTTTCCAGCTCTGATAAAAAGAGGTTCATTTTGCTCTCCAGCTAATATTCTTTTCATCTCTGTAGCCCTTGACTTCTCATGGTTCATTGATGATGCCAAAGCCATTAATTGTAGATCTCCTAGCTCTTCATTAGGATCCCAAATTTTCATGTCTGTGAGGGCCATGTGGTGCAAGTAAAACTCGACCATTTTTTCCCTATCCTCTAGTGCACTTTGATCACAAAGATCAAATAAAATGCTTGCATCCTTGAAATGGCATGGTGCCCCTTTGTGCTGGTGTTTTAATATGAAATTGTAGCCATTGTTCTCTTAGATAAAGAGCATAGTATTTAGTTGGCATCCTACACTATATGGACTCCAAGGAGAGGTTGGGCACATATGCTAGTTGGTATTTCTTTTCCTGTAGCTATCCTCTCTATTGTTCTTATATTTTTCCTTTTCTTGTTCTTTCGCATCTCCCTTAGTTTCTTCCTTCGTTTCCTCCTTTGTTTCAACATCATCCTCCTTGTGTTCTCTTTCATCATGTTCCTCTGTATCAATCTCTTGTTCATCCATATCATCCCCATCTAGCTCTGTATCTTCTTCTTCTTGTTTTTCCTCCTCCTCACTGACAGAAGGACTAACATCATAGATGAGGGTTTTGATGTCATCCTCTACTGGTAAGTCTCTGAAGAATGACCATTTTATAGTGATCCTGAGGTTTTGGAGGGCATCCTTAATGAGGATCGAGTCTATGAGTGATTGCATCAAGAAATAGGGTATGTTGAGTCTTTGGTGAACTGGTGTTCCTACTCCAAATCTTAATTTTTCAACAATTCTCAAATGGTTGCCATAAACAAAACTATGTCTATGGACTCTTGCATTCTCTTTTTACTTATTAAAAAATCTCCTTTTTGCCACCTTTTCACTTATAAACCAACTACCTCTTAACCTTTACAACTTTTGATCAAATGATGCATATGAGTGAGTGAATGGGATACTTACATGTGGTCTTGATGCCATGCTGCAATTGTCAAAGGTCAGAGGTGCTGCTGATGGCAATTCTTCTCCCTCCTTTACTGTTTGTTGATGGTTTATTATCTTTTGTAGGTGTCTATGACTGAAGAACTGATGCTGATGTTGTTGCTATGGAGCTCTTGGATCTGATGCTGAAGTTGTTGCTGTGGAGCTCCTGGATCTGATACTGCTGTTGTTGTGGAGCTATAATGAATGGACAAAGGGAGTAGGAGTGTGTGTGGATGTGGGGATGATGGTAGTGGATGAGGTGATTTTGTAGAAAACATAATCCTTACCTGAAATTATAGTAATGAAGTAAAAAAAATGGAATTGATGGAGGGATGCATGGTAAGGAGTGGAGGAGATGAATGTATGTGAGGCAGGTTTCCCTTTGGATTTTCTCTTTATTCCTTGATTCTGTTTCTCACCCACCTGTAAATAACAATTATGTTTTTTCTTTTATTATTATTATTATTATTATTATTATTATTATTATTATATATTTTTTTAAAACACCTAGGGTGCCTCAATGAGGTTTTCACCCTAGATATCTACCCTGGGCACCTCAAGGAAGGTTTTCACCCAGGGATCTTCTTACTCTTTTTCATTTTCTCTCATCCTTGGGCCTCCTCACAAGGTTTTCAACCCAAAGATGGGAATCGAGCACCTCATGGAGGTTTTCACCTGAATCCTTATTCTTTTTTTCTTTTTTCAGTGTCCTGATGAGGAAGGAGTTGAAACTTGCTCCACCATCATCACTGTCTTATTGATATTATCTATGAACTCTTGTTTTGATAAAGGCCTCTTTTACATTTTCAATCGGTGTCCCATTAACTAGAAATGTAATGGCTTATTCATCAATAGTTCTAATTTGCACTGAACCATTGTCATGGCATCTTTCCACCATATAAGGTTCGAGCCATCTTGTCCTTAGCTTTCCCTTGAAGTATTTATGTCTTGAATCATATAACAATGCGCAATCTCCCTCTTGAAATTTTTTCTCCCTAATGTGTTTGTCGTGCTAGATCTTCCTCTAAAGCTGAATTATTTCTGTATGTAGGAGGGCCTACATTCTAAATTCATCCAAGCCATTCAAATGTAACAACCTTTCCTTCTGTGTATGACTGAGATCCAAATCTAGTTGGGCTTCCATCCTCAATGTGTTATATTCAAACTCAATGGATAACAAAGCCTTTTTCCCATAGACCATCTCATAGGGTGTAAATCCCATGGTGGTATTCCATGTTGTATTATAGGCCCAGGTGGCCTCCACTAGTCTCTCTACCAAATCCTTCCTGTTGCTACTCACTACCTTGGTTAAATTGTTATCCAATGCACTGTTGGTCACCTCCACTTGCGCATTAGCTTGTGGATGATAGTGTTAGAAAATTATATATTATAGAGCAATGGAACACATAAATATTGTAGAACTATAAACACAGAAAACACATAAAACAAGAGAGACACAAATATACGTGGTTCACCCAGTTTGGGCTACGTCCACAGAGAAATGACTAGTCCTTCTTTTATTATATTATCCAGCAAACTGAAGAGATACAACCTAAAGCAGATCCGTTGTAACTCCCTCTTATTTCTCAATATCCTCTCTCTTCCTCACTCAGAATACAAACCTACATAGACACAATACAATTCCCTCATATATAGTGAGGGGTTGCATTCTAGGGCAAAAGAAACCCTAAACTAAACATAACTTCTACCATCAGATCATCTGCCTAATGAATGGCCCAGATTGACTAGAAATTACTAGACTTTTACAAGGAAAATTTGCATCTATTTTTAGCTTCGAGGGCGCTACCCCCGAACCCCCGGCGTGGTAGCGCTGGCCCCTAAACCCCCCAGTAGAGGGGGACCAGTCGCCTCAAACCCCTGCGGGGTGGGACAAGTCCCCCCCCCCCCCCCCCCCCCCCCCACACCCCCCACGTGGAGGGGTGTATAGTCTTCGTGGGGTATACATCTGGCTGAGACCTTTGAATACAGAAGATAATCAGGCTCCACACCCAACATATAGGGAGTGGAGGTCTTATGCTTGATTTTGTGATGGCTGAGTAGTTTTTCAATCATGATATAGGTAAACTAGCTGCCTTGGTCTGTGACTAACTCTCTAGGGTACCCAAAATTGTATAATATATTCTCCCTTAGGAACTCAGCCACCTTCTCTTATGTCGTTGCCTTAATTGCCTTGGTTGCAGCCCACTTAGTCAAATAATTAGTGCACACAATGATGTGTTGTTTTTGCTTTGAAGGAGGGTTGATAAGCCCAATGAATTCCATGCCCCACTTGTTAAATGGCTCGAAAGTCACTTGAGGTTATAGGGGCATTTCATCTCTTGGAGTAGGCTTTCCCATCCTCTGGCACCAATCACACTGACTAATATACTTTTTCACATCCTGATGAAGAGTAGGCCAATAATAGCCTACTTGCAACACTTTGAATGTTGTCCTCTTTGCTGCAAAGTGACCTCCACAAGGCCCATCATGACAGGTCAAAAGGATGTCAAAGACTTCCTATTCCCTTACACACCTTCTTAAGATTTGATCTGGACCAAGTTTGAACATATTGCCCCCAATCCAAGTGAAGGGGGCACTCTTTCTGATTATCTTGCTCTTTTCCTTGGAGGGCAAGCTTGGTGGGAACTGTGCTAATACTAGATAGTTTTCTATATCAGCAAACCATGGGGAAAGAACTGAAATAGCAAACAAATTCTCATCTGGTAACTGGTCATCCATGATTACTTCTTCACCTGTGGGAGCATTCATTTTAGATAGAAAGTCAGCAACAACATTTTCCCTACTAGGCTTATCAACAATAGTTAGATCAAACTTTTGTAATAAAAGCAACCATCTTATAATTCTAGCATTTATATCTGCCTTGTTCATTAAATATTTGATTGCAACATGATCAATATGCACAAATGTTTGATAGCCTGTAATGTAATGGTTAAAATTTATTTAGTGAATGCACAACAACTAGGAGTTCCTTTTCGGTCACAGTATAGTTTAGCTTAGCCTTTGATAGGTTCTTACTGATAAAATAGATGGCATAGGGCAATTTCGCATCTTCCTAACCTAAGGCTATTCCTATGGCTTTGTGTGAGGCATCAACATGAATATGAAAAGGGAGGGCCTAGTTTGGGCCTCTAAGGATTGGTGCGGTGGTTAACTTGCCATTTAGAATGTCTAAGGCCACTTGACATCTCTTTGACCATATAAAATCAGAATCTTTGGCCAACAACCCAAACAAAGTAGAGGAAAACTTGTTGAAGTCCTTTATGAACCTTCGGTAGTATCTAGCTAACCCTAAGAAACTCCTGACATCTCCTTGCTTTTGTGGAGGTGGGACCCTTTGGATGATTGCTATTTTGTTTGGGTCCACCTGCAGTCCTTGCTGAGATATTAAATGACCTAGCACAGTCCCTTTAGTCATTAAGAATTCACATTTTTCTGGACTGAGAGACAGCTTCATTTCAACTCATTTGTGTAATACTTTGCCTAGGTTAGTCAGGGCTTGTTGAAAATCACAGCCATAAGGTGTAAAGTCATCCATATAGGTTTCCACAGTGTCATGTACTAATTCAGCAAAAACAGTCAAGACTGCTCTCTAGAAAGTGGCAGGAGCATTGTATAGGCCAAAAGGAAGGACCCTATAGGCAAAATTACCCCAGGAACAGGTGAATGTGGTCTTATCCTGGCCTTCTGGGTAGATTTGGATTTGGTTGTACCCACCGAATCCATCTAGGAAAGAAAAAAACTTCTTCCCTGCCAGGCCATCTAGCGCTTGGTCAATGAAGGGTAGGGGAAAATGATCCTTCTTTGTGGCTTTGTTCAACTCCCTATAATCAACACAAATCCTCAACTTACCATTTTTCTTGACAACTAACACTAAAGGAGAGACACATTCACTATCTGAGATAGGGTAAATGAATCTTGCATCTAGCAGTTTTTGTAGTTCTTCTTTGACTATGTCCTTAAGAGTGGATTCATCCTTCTTTGTTGTTGCCTGATTGGATTGCAACCTTCTTTGATGTATATGTGGTGAGTACACACTAAGGGGTGTACTCCATTCATTTCCTTCTAACTCCAAGCGAAGGCTTCTAGGTTTTCTCTCAACATGTTGCATAGCTTTTCCTCTTCTAAGGCAGAAAGAGATGGATTAATTTTCAAAGTTTTCTCTGGGCAAAATTCTATGGTTTTGACATGGAGTGGGTTGGAACTGGCCAAGCATAAATAAATTGGATGATTGTTCTGGGTTTCCCTTACCTCTTATTCTAATGGTAATGAAATAGGATTTGGACTTTGGAGTAGGTGTTCAATTAAGTCATCCTCATCTTGTTGTCCTCCTCCTATGGTTTCTTCCAAAGCATAAAGTTGGGAAAAATAAACCTCATCTTTTTCCTCCTCCTCCAACCATAAAGGTAAATCATGCTCTAGGGTAGGTTAAGCAGGAGGCTATAGGACTAACTATTTGGACATATGCCCATTCTTGATGGTCAGATTCCTAGCTCTGCAGCTAATGTAACCATCAGCTGTAGCCAGCCATGGCCTCCCAAGGATGAGAGGGTAACCAATAAGCTTAGCCTTAGGCTAGTGTTGTCTTGTTTGGGCTTGACCCAGGTTCATAAGAGTTATTTAGCCAAACAAATCCCATAGCTACCAGCCCTTTCAGCAACAGCTCGCGGAGCACGTACCGAGGTCTCACCTAGGTAGCAGGGTAGGGTGCTGGAACTAGGTTTCTACACCCTAGGGATGTCTAGATGTGTACTGGAGGGTTTGCGCACTATTTTGTAACTCCGCACTGCTTGACCTTCATGCTGATCCAAGATGAATATAGTTTTCTTATTCATGCGCTATTCTACTTGAAGGAAGCAGTTATGATTCATAACTATTCAACAAGGTCTTTAAGCAAACATTTATCCAACATAATTTATTTTCACACAAAATGAACCTAGATTCGCATACATTCATCGCATTTGCATTAACCAGATATAGAAAGGTAAAAAATAAAGACAGATGTGCGATAATACATAATTACAGAAGAAAACTTATCTTTATTATTATTCTTCACCGATACATCAATACATCCAAATCTACCCTGTGCACTCAGCTGTAGGGGTCCTCGCACATAGCTGCGGACTTTGTAGGCCTCTGTACACAAAGCTGTAGAGCCTCTACCTACTACCTAACCCTCAACTCGGACTTACAGACACTTTCAGACTATCTTCTTTAAGAACCCATTACATCTTCTCTTCCAAAAGAACTACTTTTCCTTCATAGAGCCTGTTAGGCCCCTATACCAATAGGTATCATATGTCATGATTGACTTCTTGAGCTATGTAATATATTCATACCTTTTACTGTTGCAAAGGTTTTCCATATTTTCAAAAAATCAAAAAAATTTAAAAAATATAAAGAGGGTATACCCTAAAAAAAACCAAAGGGTAAAAAGAATAAAGATGGTCGAAAAAATGAAAGAAAATGAACCCCAAACAAAAAAGACCAGGAAAGTGTGCAAGTCTAAATGCCACTACATTTTCATTTTTGTGTAATAAACAATTGTGTACAGCTTGTCACTTATGCCACAATTCATGAATAGTCAAACTGTTTAAACTTGGCTTATTCATCTTTCAATTTCATGTTGTAGAAGTAGAGAATAAATATCTGACCAAACAGTGTAATCTTGGCAGATAAGTAGTTAGGTAGAGTAAATAAAGAGGAGCTCAACAGTTTAATCTAAGCCCTTGGATGTAATAAGTGTAGACTTAGGTAGGCTTGCCATGTAAAAGAAAAGGCAGATTTGATAAGGGTTTTCCAGTCTAAGTGCACCCAAATAAAGAAGAAAAAATGCTAGGTTAAAGTAGGTAGGGTAGGTAGACGATGTTGCAGAATCATGTGTGATGAATAATGTCTCTGAATGTGTTAATATTTCATTTTTCATCATAAGGCAAAGGAATATACTACATTGAAGACATCAAAAGCAAAGAAAAGTCACAATGATTAACTCCCCTTCTCATTTTCCCTAACTATTCACTAATTTCCCCTAAGCACTAAGGTATTTGCTAAATTGGAGGTGCTCAGAGCATTTCTCTGACTTTTGGAGGGACCAGACCCTTGGCCCAATAATTTAAAAAACCTAAGTACTTAGAATCATCCATAAACTATTCATTTGATCTCATAAAAAAATACACAATATCACATGAAAGCCTCTTTTTCCACTTTAAGCCTAAGTGTAAAGCCACAATTTTAATGTTTTTACTTAGTGCTTTCCATTAAATTTTTCATATTAATTTCTAATTTATATTATATATCTCCCACACAATATGACCCTTTTCCCCTATTATTTAAATATATTAAAAAAACCCCAAATTACTATATATCCCGCCCCTTTGGTTAATTATAACCGTAAGTCATACTTAAATAGGATTAACTAGTTAACCCATAAATAGTTAACAACCTAATCCCTCCGTTGCTTCAATTGGGATTAATTAACCCCCACAGTTAATTAAGAACCCCTCATCCAATCATAACACCCCCGATATGATTAATTAACTCCTAATTATATCGGGCCCGCCGTAGTTAAACTCCGCTGCACCACGTCTCCTGTCAGCTGTCTGATCATGCCCCCATCATCCTACACTCGATGTTGATATTGCGCGCCCCCTAGTGACTGCGCTTTAACACGTGATCACCAGGCGGTTTTCATCCCATACCTCCACCACGCGTCATTCGATCAATGGAATCACTGGCTTTCGACTAAATACCGCTCGATCCCGAAAGCGGTGTGAACCATACCACTTACCGCCCTCCACATACGACAAACCATCCTATCATGCTTACGTCATTTTTCCGATAAACAAAAGCCCCGCCAACCTAGATTTTGCGAATAAAACTAAGGAAATGTCATTTTCAATGTTTTATACAGCAAAGTGTGTTCCCATGCAAAGCAATGTCCCAGTCAACTGCTAAAGCTTTCCAACCGCCGCCTGGTCAGAAAATTTGCAGCGATGCTCTCCGGAACCTATTATTCAACCCGCCATTGCATTGTTCACTACCCCATTATAGGTATTTATCCAATTTCCACCGAAACCCTGCAAGTTTTGGTTTCTTACGGAAAATTCCACAAGAAAGAGCTAAATTCAGTACAAATACAAACTACCTTCACTATATATCTTTCCAAACCTGCTGGTTGGCCTATTTTCTCACAGAAAACCCAAATTCCATTTCTGAATCCACAAGAACTAGAAATGGAAACCCCCACTATTTTGAACATCACACCTCTCAATGCCCCTCATAAGGACCTATAATATCTGCCTCTTGTAGATAAAGACTTTTAAATAAATGACCTATCCTCTAACCAGAATCATCTCAAGGTCTTTTGCCAAGTTAGAGACAACTATCTTAATGGCTCAGATATCCTAGGACTATGGGAATCCAACCTTCCCAGGTATTTTCTTCCTTCAGTCCATGTGTTTCTTGATATAATTCATCAATGCCAAGCATCCCAAGCCAAATGGTATTGTTCCCCATCACAGCCGCATCCATAAATGAAATGTTACAATTTTCCCCTAGTCAAGACCTAACCCCCCTTTCTATGGGATATTTTCTTGAAAAATCCACTGTAATACCCCACTCAGAACTCATCCGCATCGGCCAGACCTTCATGTTAGAAAATTTCAACCCAAAGGTCCCCCTCCTTATGTACAGAGCTGTTTTACAGAAATGGGCAAACTTATAGTAGTCATGATATCTTTAATAATGGGATTTAACACAAGTGAATACATTGATGATATAACCCTAGTGTTATTTTCAATTTTTACTCCTGGACAGCCACCTACTGTTAAATATGACTATGAAGGAGTTTTCAAATACACCACTTTCATCTATCATCTTATGTTGTATTATTAGTTAGACAATTTCCCTTTTCATGTCAAGAAACTTGACACCAAAGGAAACCCAAGATCTGTTATCTTTTGGAGTCCCATTTTTCATAAGTCCCTGGAGAACCCTTATACTTACAATGAGTTCATTGATCTATTTTTGCATCCTGCAACCACTTTATTGACAGGAGTTTCCCCTCCTAGGATCAGTGGTGATATAAAGAAGATCCTCCAACTCTCCAAGCAATACAGAATAGGTGACTAGTACCTATATAAGAAACATACAGAAATCCAGATTTATGGGTGTGAGCTCTGCCCTTTTAAACTACCAAAGTATGTCCCAATGAGAGTATTTGCATTGGAATATTTCAAGCAGATGATACATGCAGATTTAGTCCACTTTTGTAATGCCAAGAAGAAAGTTCAGCCTAGAATTAAGAATCAGCTAGGCCCTTTTATCTGCAACACTAGGGATGCATGGAAAGAAGCTGAAATAATTTTAGAAGATCACCTTAGATTACAAAAGAGTTTTGTGTGGGTACCATATGACCCTAACAGTTTTATATGTGATAGAAGAATGAAGAACAGGTTGTCTCCATACATTCATCATAGGATCCCAGAGATTTAGCAGTTTGCAAACATGGATGAATGGGTGGAAGGGACCTTAGTATAAAATGATAATGAACAGGTCAATTTTGAGAATGCTATGAGGAATCTTGAGAAAACACTTGACCTATATTCTTTTGGGCAGGTACCATTGAGCTATCTCAAAGGTTAGGAATTGGTGCATCCACTACTCGAACCTCTCAGAAACCTCCACAGGAAACCAACACACCAGCTACAGGGTCATCAAAAGGTAAAGAACTAGAAACCAACTTTCAGGTCACAATGTCTCAGCAACCTGAAACCTCCAAAGAACAGGTCCAAATGCCAACTCCTCCAACTCAGACCAATGTAGAAGGACAACTGTTGTTGGGAAAAGTATCCAATACGGAATGACCCTATCCCACTCTAAGGGTGATAGTACCTCAGCAACAATCAAAGCAAAGCTATTCGAGATTACTTCTTTATGAGATGTAAGAGAGGGGAGAAAGAGATCCACTAACCGATGTCTTCCGCTAATGATTGATCCAATCTTCTCTCTTTGCTGCTTGCTCCCAGCTCCTTGCTTTTTCACTGGCCCAGCTACACCAAGATCCTGCAAAATAACAAGAAGGAGAAACTACAAGAAGCATACATTCATAATTGATTCAAGGATTAGAATAAATCAAATATACAAGTATCAATACGCCATTGAGACACATGCATATAGAAGAACCTCAAATGCTTTATTAATGGAAGAAGTAAAGTTCAGGAAGTGATACAACCATAAGAGGCCCAATCCAGCATCACCTCCCAGCAGAAAGAAATCTCCTCTTCACCTCCTTCAAGCAAATCACCCAATAGTTCTATACTCAAACCAACAGCACTTCCTTACATTCACAAGATTCCAGCCTCCATAGACCTCATGAGAGAGCTCTATATATAGGAGTTTTGGAGAAAGGATGAGTCAGCTTGAGCTTGACATGGAGCTGACTAGTGTCCTCTCCCACTTCAGTTATTCTTCAGTTCTTGAGTCCACTTGGAGTTTCTTGCTTCCACTTGGAGATCTAGATCCTCTTACTCATCACAAGGCGAATTCCTTGATCCAAGTGTCATTTTGGAAGCTTCCTGGGCATTGACACCTTGAGGAATGACTGTGCCACTTGTCCAAACTTGCCCAGCGCAGGTAGCCTTCTTTGCAGTTGACATTCAGCGTAGGTACACAGTGGAGCACTTGACATTCAGCGCAGATGCTCAGTGGAGCAATTGACATGATCCAGAATTAACTTGTTTTTGAGTGTTTTCAGGTGGAGAACTGATATTTAGTGCTGTGGTTTTCTGACCTTGTTCCTCTAGGGGTAGGAACAACATGTTTAGGGACTTTGGATCCCTTAGATTATGGACATTTCATGCTTCATGCTGTAAGGCACAAAAATGTCTATAACAGTTGCCCCCTAAAGTATGAGGTCGTTTATCGGGTGAAATGCTTTATCAGGAGGATCCGAAGTTCATTCAATCGCTGAGAGGTGACCTGTAATAAAATACAATACAATACATTATTTTTCATTCTGCTTTCATGATCTAGCTGAGGCGGGCATTCCCATGCTCAGCTTTATAAATTCATTTTTGTACATATAACAGACGATCGTCTGGTGATAGACTGATAATTCTCTGCTGAAATTATCATCCTTTGAGTAGGATGATCATATGCTGCAATGATGTACATATCAAATGTCTTTATTTTTCCTGAATATATATCGCAGCCCGAATGGATGAAACTAGATCCGGGGTCTTCAAACTCGTTCGATCTTCACTCTAAGTACAAGTCGATCCATGTGAGAATTGCGCTGAAGTCGAACATGGAAAGACATCGCTTGATTACCGGTCAATGATGAAAACCGTTAACAAGCGTGAGAGGAATCACCGATAATGATAATGACCCTCAAGGTACTGCAGTACAATTCACATGGTGTGAATAAAGGACTTGGCATCGAACACCACGCAAAATCTTCTGGTGGAAGGTCATTGATGTATACCTGTCGCCGGAAGTGAGAAACTTGCCATTGAGGCATGCAAGCTTCAAAGTACTGAGGGGGGTGTTCCTAGATCAACTTCTTGGATAATGAGCTGAAGTCGACAAGAAGCAATCCGTCAAAGGAGGGCCTTAATGAATCCCACATCAGTGACACGGAACGGAGCTAATGATTTTAGTGGAGGTGAAAACAATCTGTGAAATATGATTCAGGGTGGCGATCATGGGTGGATGAAGGATAATGTATTGCAGTGGATGGGACACGGTCGACTCTTTCTGAACAACATCTCTTGAACATATAACGACACTGATGCGATGGATCGGTAGCATTACCCCAAATGTGGATGGTTTGGCGAAGACCATGGTGATGAGACCGGTGAATGAAACAACCCAACCCGATGTGATATGGAGGAAAAGTGTCATGTTCAAGAGCGACTTGCTACCATTAAAGCTTTGAGGTTCTCCCAATTTTTCCCCAGTCATTTCTGACCAGTACCTCTTTATTTTTGTCAAGCTTGAGGAGGATAACATATGCTTGTTCTATAACCTGCCCTTCGGGCAAGCCCATCGCTATGTTTTAACGAGCCTAGCGATAGGGAAACTCATTCTCGTCTAAAGACAAGTTTGTCGCTATTTAATCATTTTAACGAGTCTAACGACAAGGAAAACTCGGTCCTTTTCATTTTTAGAGAGTCTGAAAAGGTACAGAAAGTTAACTCCAAAAATCCTTTTTCGTCATCTAATCCCTTAAGTCCGAAAAAGTATAAAACAATACAGAAGGGATGAGTTTTCGATAACTTTAACGAGCCGAATAAAACAAGCGCTCGACCTTTTTGTGTAATAATCCCTCAGGCCCAAAAAGATTAAAATCTAGAGGAGGGATAGCTCTTCCGGTCCTTTTAACGAGCTGGAAGGCCAAAACTCGGCAAACTTTTCATATTTTATGAGTCAGATGAAAAGAGCTCAAAGAAGACTCGTCTTTTGAGGAACGAGTGATAAACAGGGATAGCAGTAGATTCCAGGTACAGGTTGAAATTTTCCAATCACAGCAGTGTCACAAGGATGGCTAAGTGAAATCACTCTTCGCAGTTGTTCCTCAAAATAGGTAAACAATCATATGGAGGTGAACGATTGGCCAAATGGAATGGAGGTGGTAGGTGCAAACACGACCAAGGCTTTTTATGGCTAATAATTTTACGATCACAAATGGTTATTTACCGGTACTGGGTTCATTTTTTAAAGAGCTCGAATGCGCCAAAACACTGCTCAATCTTATGTTTATTTTTTAACGAGCATGAACTATGTGCTAAAACTGCTTGGATCTCGCTTTTCTATTTTTTAACGAGCATAAATTCCGCGGTAAAACTACTCGATATACCAGTCATAAGATAAGAAATGTCTCCTGTAAGACTCCATTTTTTATAGAGCTTGCGCCTCACATAAGCTATGCTCCCTCTCATCCTTTCTTTATGCAAGTTCGGAAACGGCTAATCCCAAAAACAGATAAATAGCCGCTCCTAGCTTGCACTCCAAAAGGTTTGCATGCCCCCAGGTATAAAATACAATTTCAAGGCTGCCCCTCCTCTCCCCCACCTCTATTTTTCTTTGGGTGTTCACAGCTACTTGTCATCTTGCTAGTCTAATGTTAACGATACTTGTCTTCTCGTTATTCTTAACAGGTCTTATGCGGTACTTATCTTCCCGTCAGCCTAACTTTTGACAGCTCCTTTGCAAGATCGCAAGAGAACAGCTACTTGTGGCAAGAGAGTAGCTACTTGCGACAAGAGAAGAACACTACTCAAAGACAAAACATTAATGTTATTGAGGGAGGCTTGCCTCTTTCTGGTTACCCAAAGATTGTTTTGTTAACACCATCAAACGAAAACATTTCCTCGGCACTGTCTACCGAAGTAGACAATGGTGAATGACCTTTGTCAAACAAGTAACCTTGACAAAAGAATCCTGTTCTAGAACAACCCCTCTTCCATCCACGGACGGGGTACGGACTAGTCATATTCTTTTGCGGAAATTCTACCCTATACCCAAGGTTTTCTCTGCCCGAAGCAGACCAGGATGCATGCCCCCTGGGTTCCAGTCCCATCTTTCCGAATCACTCGCACTCATCGGGAAGGAGGACTGGGGGTGGAGATATTTCTTGATTGAATAGACCATTCAGGGTTGGTATCTGACTATTTGCGATGCGTGATCCCGGAAATGAAAGTTGGTCTACGAGCTTGACCATTCTTCCTTCGTGTGGAAAACACATTACTCTAAAGAGTGAGGAGACTATAGCTCCCATGCAATATATATAGTCTCGTCCAAGGAGTAGGTTATAATCCAAGGGTCCTTGAACGACCATCACGTTCATTTGAACGGTCTTCCCTTTCAATGTAACAGGTACATTGGGGAGGATCCCTAATGGTCGACTGGTTCCTTTATCAAAACCCGAGAGATTTCTTATCTCAGGCAAAAGCGCCGGGGAACCCAGTGCTTTCCAAGCAATAGAGGAAAGGATACTCACAGATGCCCCTTCATCAATGATAGTTCCAGCCATTACCATTCTGTAAATTTGGACTATGATTCTGAATGGTACACTGGCTGGTAACCGGGGTCTGCCTAGTTGGTTCCAATCAAAGGACACAACCAGGTTGCTTGGCGGTGGGACCGAATACACGACCGGATATGACCCTGACGATGTTCCTTCCTGCGATAAAGGAATGGGTGCATTGCCCTGATGCTCATCAGAGTTGGTGTTGATGAAAAGAATCTGGATGGTGTCATCCTTACTCTCTTCAGTGAGGGTGTCATTTGAAGATGAATCTTCAGTGACGGTGTCATTTGAAGATGAAACCTCTGAAGGCGGAACCGGGTCAACTGCCGTATCGACCTTTAGACTTTCGTCTGGTCTGGATTCAGTAGGTTCATTTTCAATGACTGACGCTTCAACTGACCACTTGAGCGGGCCAGCCGTATTTTCAACCAACGAAGGACTTGGCACGAGTTTTTTGTATCCAGGAGGAAGTCTCAACGGTGAAACCGGGCGATCTTCCAAAACTCTCTTCGCTTCGTCTAAGAAGGGACAACGGTGGATGGCGTGATCGCCTTCACACAGTCTGCAGGGGGATCTTTCTCCCCCTCTTTGTCTTGAACCTTCACTTTCGCTGGTTGACGGTAAGCATTCAACATGGCTATCAGAGGTTGATGCTCCCGAATTGTGCAAACGAGGGGACCAGTCCCTTAGTATCCGGGGAATACAGGGACAATCTCTATGGAAGTGGTCTCCTCTACATATGACACATGGTGATTTAGGCCCGGTCTGTGCTGTGTGTGGATTTTTGTTAGATGTCTTTTGCTTGCCCCCAGTCGCCTTAGGCTCCTTCTTCTTCTTTTCTTTCTTCTTCTTCTCCTTCTTCTCCATGGGAGCTTGGCTTTTGCCGGCTCTACCTTGCGAAGATGAAGGATTGGAGGAAGAGTTATAGGAAGTAGAAGGCTGGTGGGGAGCTCTAGATTGATCTAACTGTTGACTCGACTGTTCAGGAACCATGGTGTTCTGAACTACATTGGTTGAGAATAACCAAATTGGCAGGCCAATTGTCAGTCCTGGAAGCGACAATGTGGCCATGTGGGGCGCACCAACTTCTCCCCAAGAGGAGAAAGGACTAGGATTTCCATCATGTGGAATTCCTTGGTTGGGGCGTTCCATGTTCTCAACCTAAAGATCAACACAGGAATAAGAGGTGATTATGTTCCGTTTAAAATAAATTTTATAACGACGCTTTAGACACAACTTGCTTTTTCACTTTTTAAGAGTCGAGAAAAAGCTAAAGATGACTCTAGTCTCCTTCGATGTTTTAACGAGCCCGAAGTGACAAATGCTCGGATGGACTTTTTCAGTTATAGAGTTTGAAAAAGGCCAAAAGAAACTGCTCTGGAGTTCTAGGCAGAGGGTGTGCCAAACTTTTCGCAAAACCACAGAATACGTTTTACGGTACGAGTGGTCGATCTTCGTGAATGCTGTGTTCACTGCATTGCGATCAGTAGGGAGGCCGACACAGTTTCCTATGGATAAAGGCTTTGTTCCTATAGGGGTCTCCCAATATATACGCGACGGTACGTGGGAGCACAAGTCCGTATTGATACTTATCGCTTCACCGTGGAGGAATCACCCAACCACTCAACACTAAGATATCACGTTTAACGACGCCGGAACACGTCTCTAGCTTAGACCTCTATGTGTTTGCGTTATGTTTCAATGCGTTGTTATGTAAATTCAATTTATTTTAAGGTTGATCTTGTTTAGCAGTTTGCCTTTATGGATCACCACGAGATGTATGATAACACTCCTAAATGCAGTCTAAGATGATAAGCAAGCTTTTCAATCTTTCAACTTTGAAAATCTTAACTACTGAGGGAAAAGAAAGACAACATCTTTTCACACAGATCATAGAGCACACACTAATGCACTTTTTCCTAAATCAACATGCAAACTGTCAAAATGCACATGCACAATGCAGGTATTTCTTTTCTCTTTCTTAATGTTTGTGCGATACAAAAAGAAAGCTGTTGTATAACTTTGAATTCAATTTCAAGTGAAAGCAAACAAGTTTGTCCAAAATCAAAAGACACCTTAAGATTTACTTGTTTTGACACTAGAAATATATAAATTCAAACCATATGACGAAAGCAAAAGCTCAATCAGCTATGAACAACAAACAAACTAACTCTTAAGATCAAAACGACACTTTATCACAGGTCTAGATCTAAGAGGCCACAACAAGACTAGTTCACTTTCGTTATGGGAAACTGCAAATGATATAAGAAATACACAAAGAACAAATACAGTTTCTTTATACAACCGAGGCGGAATAGTGGCAAGGAAAGTTGCTTTCAGATAGGTACATTGACTGGTAACAGGCTGCGAAAACAAGGGTGAAAACAGGGCAAGAAACAGCAGGAAACCCCAGTAGCACAAGGCAAGACTGGTTCAACGCAGGTAGTACACTGTCAGTTTGACATTCAGCGCAGGTAGCCCCTTCGGGAACTACGCTGAAATGCAGACAGTCTTCACACAGCCTGCACTGAAGAACGAAACTTTTGTTTCTCTTGGTTTCCGGGGCACAGATTGCTCAAAAATTCACAGTTTTTGGCCAAATCAGAAGCTATCAGTCAAGTACACACTAAGGGATGAAAAGGAGGATGAAAAGCTATCACTAAGAGCTATTTAGAGTCCTTGTGGATCAGCTCTTCAAATCATAAACTTGCCCGGAAACTGAGCTAGAGTAGCTGCCCTCTACTTTGCATTTGAAAGATCCAAATGCAGTTCGATTCGGTACTCCCTGTGTTTATGAAATGAATAGAAAAAACACAAACAACCAACAAGATACGCTCCCCAGCGGAGTCGCCAATTTGTTGTTGGGAAAAGTATCCAATACGGAACGACCCTATCCCACTCTAAGGGTGATAGTACCTCAGCAACAATCAAAGCAAAGCTATTCGAGATTACTTCTTTATGAGATGTAAGAGAGGGGAGAAAGAGATCCACTAACCGATGTCTTCCGCTAATGATTGATCCAATCTTCTCTCTTTGCTGCTTGCTCCCAGCTCCTTGCTTTTTCACTGGCCCAGCTACACCAAGATCTTGCAAAATAACAAGAAGGAGAAACTACAAGAAGCATACATTCATAATTGATTCAAGGATTAGAATAAATCAAATATACAAGTATCAATACGCCATTGAGACACATGCATATAAAAGAACCTCAAATGCTTTATTAATGGAAGAAGTAAAGTTCAAGAAGTGATACAACCATAAGAGGCCCAATCCAGCATCACCTCCCAGCAGAAAGAAATCTCCTCTTCACCTCCTTCAAGCAAATCACCCAATAGTTCTATACTCAAACCAACAGCACTTCCTTACATTCACAAGATTCCAGCCTCCATAGACCTCATGAGAGAGCTCTATATATAGGAGTTTTGGAGAAAGGATGAGTCAGCTTGAGCTTGGCATGGAGCTGACTAGTGTCCTCTCCCACTTCAGTTATTCTTCAGTTCTTGAGTCCACATGGAGTTTCTTGCTTCCACTTGGAGATCTAGATCCTCTTACTCATCACAAGGCGAATTCCTTGATCCAAGTGTCATTTTGGAAGCTTCCTGGGCATTGACACCTTGAGGAATGACTGTGCCACTTGTCCAAACTCACCCAGCGCAGGTAGCCTTCTTTGCAGTTGACATTCAGCGCAGGTACACAGTGGAGCACTTGACATTCAGCGCAGATGCTCAGTGGAGCAGTTGACATGATCTAGAATTAACTTGTTTTTGAGTGTTTTCAGGTGGAGAACTGATATTTAGTGCTGTGGTTTGCTGACCTTGTTCCTCTAGGGGTAGGAACAACATGTTTAGGGACTTTGGATCCCTTAGATTATGGACATTTCATGCTTCATGCTGTAAGGCACAAAAATGTCTATAACAACAACCAAGCTTGCAGACCCCTCTAAATGAGGAAAAGAGTAAAAAGAGAGACAGGGAAGTAGCTACCCCTGCCAGTGAACCTTTAGAGTAGCTTGGAACAAAAAGGAAAAGGTTAAATCCCCTTTCAGAGAAGGAATTTGTGGAGGAAACTACAGATAGTCAAAGGAGAGAAGGAATCACTAGTCAGCACACTGCTCCAGAGGGAGGGACATCCACTAGCACACAGAGAGATGAACCAGAACGACAGCAAAGTGCAGAAGTATCATCTTTTAGACCACCAATGAAGGATGCCATAGATATAAAGAAATCATTCATAGAAATCAAAGCTAGAAATGATCCATTGAGACTCCAAATTTATAATCTATATTTGAAAATGCCCCCCACAAATCAACATAGATTAATGTCAGCCTATGACATTAAAGAGGGAAAAATGATAATGAGCTACTTTAAGCCTAAAGTGCAACAACCTAAGTTAGCAGCAGATTACATCAGAACAAATTTCGAGGTCATGGCAAAGGATATTCATCCCATGGACCAGATTGAATTGCACAAACAAACTGGAGAAATGGTCTACTCATCCTTGGCTAGCAAGGCAATGATGGCTCATCGATTGCAAAATTACTTGGATAACACTACAACACAACTACACTTAGAAAAAGCCTCCTCCTTGGCCAAAGATAATAGGATAAAGTCTCTAGAAGAAATCATTATTGGATTGGGACATAATCCCAAAGATGTGAAGGGTATAGAAGCATTGATAAAAAAGAAAGATGAAGATATTGTTGCCTTGAGGAAACAGTTGAAGCTGCCTCCCTCAAGACATCCACAGACTGCATAAATTATAAAGAAAAAATCTGAAGAAGAATTTATGGATCTACTGTTAAAGCTAAATAAAATATTGAATGAGACTGAATAGGAACTGGAAAGGGCACTGAAGGACAAGCAGGGAGAGTCGACCTCCCAGCCTCCTGATGTAATACCAGTAGTCACAGTAGTAGTACCCTCTACAATTGGAGCTGCATTAGCACCAAATATTCCACCAGCCACGGCAGAGGTGGTCATAGAGACAAGAACAACAACAACAACAGGAACAACACACGGCAATAGTGCCAATTTGAACATAGAAGAATTAATAAAATCAGTGGAGGACATGCGATTACAAGTTTTAGAACTAAAATAGGTAAAAGAACAGCTTGCAAAGATGGAACGAAACTATGATCTCTCAAAAATAAATGTTGTATAAAAAACAAGAGAAATTAAAGGATTGGAGAATAAGGTAAAAGCATTAGAAAAAGATCTCACTTTTGAGAAGCCTCTAATAGAGATCAAGAAAATTCTTTGGGCCAACATCACTAAATCCATAAATGATGTTTGGCCTTCCATCAAAGTGATTTTCGAGTAGATTGATCTAGTGAAGACAAAGGCACAGCTAGGACAAATTCCAGAGGAAGCCAACAGGGTCATACATTTTTTGAATACTGGGAATAGAGAACAGCTAGAAGAACTGGGCATCACAGATAGAACATAAACCATTTTGGAAATCAAGAGGGTATTAACTAAGAAAACTTTAATGCAAAATTTAGAAAGAAGATTTCATGACATGCAGATGGAGATTAATTCCTTCATGGAGAAGTTCACTATTTTGCAGAATAAAGTTATGCCAAGTCCTTTCGTGATTAATGATAGATTAATGAAGTAGAGAGATTACGTAGGTAAGTTGAATAAATATGCAAGTAATCAAGCAAGTCATCAACAAGTGCCTCAGGAATAAAAGCACTCCCCACGGGCCGAATTCTCTATGACATCCTAGAGAACTTATTTTATGTCGAGCATGAACTGAAACACTTTTTTCCAATTCAGCCCACATTCTTCAGATATACTGAAACAGATGAAACCCTTAGAAAGCTTCAGAAAACTAGAATACCACAGCCAAAATGGTGGGAAGAAATGCTTGAAATTTTGTAATTCATTTGTGGTAAAAGATAAAATTTTGGTTTTTCTTATAGTCAATGAGGGTAAAAAGGATGAAAACAGATCAACAGGTAAAGAGTATCAGATGTAGATAAAGTGTATCAGTAGAAAGGTCAAAACAGAGCAGCCAACACATGATTACACCAAGAATAACAGAAGGCCAAATCATAGGGCCTAACTCCAGCACATTCATAAGAATAGGGACAACAAACCATTCGGTTACCTTATCTATCATCTACAAGGTCTTCTAGCCCTATTTTCTTGAAAGATTTGATTAGTCATCTCAGTTATATCTTTATTTTTTTAAGAGATATTTCATTGTAAAAATTCTTGTATAAAGACACCCCCATTCGAATGATTGATGGTGGATTCTTTGACATTGCTATAAAACTAATATTTTGGAATAAAAAGTGTTGTTGGACAAATTTTTCATGGCTGGCTAGATGAAGGATTGATGTAAAGGACTTTTCTCAGGATTCATGTGTTGGACATCAAGCAAATAAGTATCTTATATCTCATGTGTTAATGTTTTCAGGTTTATTATATTCACTATGTTTCATATCTTAACATTAAACGAAAAAGAATAATTCAGAAAGTGCTTCAGTGCAATCTGTCTTCAATCATTTTTGTTCTCAATGTTTTCTTCTGAACTAGTATAAACAGTGAATTCTTAATTGCTCATGTTTTCTAGTTTATTCATCTTAATCATTTAGTAAAGAATTCTTAATTGCTCTTTATTGATGGTTAGTCATGTTCTGCTCTCTTAAAGTATGTTGAAGGATTCTTAGTTGCCCTTTAACCCTTTAAGCTCATCCCATCTTTTTAAGTCTCTATTTTCTCCTTGTTCAACTATCTTGCTGTTGGCATTATGATTCAAGTGTTGTCCTTGATGGCAACTCACTCAGAGGTTGGTACAGGTGCTCAGAGGTTGGTACAGGTGATGGCAACTTAATCAGAAGACAGATCTTAGTACAGCATGCCAAGGAAGTTCATATACGCAGGTTCGTTAAGCCCAAGTCGCGTGTACACGCTAGTTGGATTCAGAAAAAGCGCGTGTATGTGGAAAAGTACCTTTTGGTCCATGGTGGTTAGTCCTTGGAAGTTGTGCCTATGATTTCGGACCATTGTGTCTCGACGGGCGTGTCGATCCCTAGTTTTGAAGTTGATGGTATTGTGTTACTATGGTTTTGGCTCTTGGTATTGAGCAAGGCCTAAGGCTATATAAGGAGAAGAAGATCATTAGGCAAAGATATCTTTTGACAAGGCTTGAATATCTAAGAGAGAAAGAGATCTGATATGCAGGTTCTGGGTTGCTTGATCTAAGCCAAGGAGAGATCACATCGGTTGATGGAAGACTAGATCTAAGGATAGATCGGGATCTAATGGTTTGAAATGCACTATCATGATATGGTTGATTATGCGTATTTCTAGATCTGCATATTGTCGCAATGTTATGTTCTGGGTCTAACTAATGTCTGGTACAGCTGCAAATTGAGAAAGTTTATTTTTAGATCTGTACGCAGGTTGGCTTCGGTAAAAGTGCGTGTATACGCGGGTTTTGCTCATTGAAGTAGCGTATATCTCTTGAAGCTTGATTTTGGGTTTACAGTGGGGTCTGACTGTTATTGCAGAGTTCTGTAGTCTGCTCTGTGTTCTGGTAACTGGTGATTGACAGGGTTCAGTGGTTCAGTGATTCAAAGTTTGGTTGTTTTATGCTTCAATGATCTGTTGTGGAAATTGAATGAATTGTGGTCTTCAGATTGTAATGTTGTGCTTCAGGAATATCCAAGTCTGAAAATGTATGAAAAGTGATACCTGAAAGAAAGAAGATTGTAGGTCAGCACCTACGTACTAGTATCTTGGCTAGTACAAGAGCAAAGGGGGTTGGAGCTCCCTTCCAAAGAAGTTTGGAGAACGGGAGAAGGTTGTAGCCTTCTGCAGGTTGTAGCCTGTGTACTGGTATAAGGCTGCACCAGTACAAAAGATTGTAAACTGAAGTTTCATATTAAAGAAAGATAGAGACAACTTGCAGCAGGTGGTTTTCACCCACATTGGGTTTCCACCTTATATCTTGGTGTTCATGTGTGTGGCTTTTGATCTGTTCTGTTATACTACACATGTTTACTGTTAATGTGGTGAATAATGTCCTGATGCACTTAACTGAAGAATAAGCTAACTAAATTGTGAGTTTTCTTCTTATACGCTGTTTTACTTAGTCACAGTAGCGTGTACACGCTGGTTCACTTAACTGAAGTAGCGTATATGTTTCTGAGCATTGAAAAGTTTGATTGATCTTATAATACTGATTCACCCCCCCCTCTCAGTATTATTTCCAACAATTGGTATCAGAGCAGGTCCTTCAGAGAAGCTTGATCGCTTGAAGGTAGATCATTCATCATGAGCAACTACGAGAAAGAAGCATCAATCAGGCCACCGGTTTTTGATGGAACAAATTTCAATTATTGGAAGGTAAGAGTTACTGCATATCTTCAATCTCTTGGTACAGAAGTTTGGAACATTGTAGAAACAAGCTATGCTTTTCCTTCAGCTACTCCTACAGATCCAGCTGAGAAAAAGACATATGAAACAAATGCAAAAGCAGTCAGTACTCTATTAGGAAGTATATCCCAAACAGAATTCATGAAGGTCATGCACTTCAAATCAGCAAAAGAGATATGGGACAAAATGATCACTAGCTATGAAGGAGATGAACAGGTAAAGCAAGCTAAACTTCAAACTCTCAGGATTCAATATGAGACTCTCAAGATGTATAATGATGAAAGTGTGGCTAATTATTTTCTTCGGGTAGATGAGATTGTTAATTGTATGAAAAATTTGGGTGAAGAAATAAGAGAGACTATAGTAGTTCAAAAGATTCTAAGATCATTATCCCCCAAGTTTGAATCTAAAGTATCTGCAATAGAAGAAAAGGAAAATCTCAAAGTTCTCACTATGTCTCAGCTACATGGAATTCTAACTGCTTATGAAATGAGAAAGGGAGGTCCATCAGACAGAAGGGAAGCTGCTTTTAAGGCATCAGGAAAAGAAGATTACTATGAAGCAAGCCATGTTCCAGAAGAAGAGGAAGAAGAATCAAATTTTGTCAGAAATCTTCAAAGGGGTGCTGGAAGGTTCAGAGGTAAGCTACCTTTCAAATGCTTTGCTTGTGGAAGAGTAGGTCATTATGCTGCAAAATGTCCTTATAAGGATAAAGGAAAAGAACCTGCTAGATGGAACAAGAAACAAAGTGCAAATAAGAAAAGCTACTACACCCATGAAGATAGTGATGGCTTATCAAACAGTGATGAAGATGAACAAGGTAATAAATATAAGCTGTTAATGGCATTTGAAGATGATGATTATGAGGATGCTGTAGATGTGGATAATCTCTATAATGAAATTACTAGACTCAAGAGATGCATAGAAGAAAAGAGTGTGATCATTGATACTTTGCAATTTCAAATTGATGAAAAGGAAAAACATCTTGAAAAACTAGAAGGTGAAATTGTTGGTCTCAGAAAAGAAATTGAAAAAACAAAAGCTATTAATCTTAAGTTTGTCAAAGGATCTGAAACTTTGGATGAGATTATCAATGTGCAGCGGTCTCCTCTAAACAAGACAGGTTTGGGCTATAATGGAGAAACCTCTCAAGCATCCACCTCAAAAAGTTATCTTGATGCAGCAAGAAGAAATGAGCAGAAGAACAATGAAGATAATCAGGTAAAGCAGGGACGAATTACAAACAGAAACTATCAGGGACAATCCTTCTTAAGGGTGAACAAAAGCTACAACCAACCACAGGTAAAATCTTCTCAGTTTGGCACAAGAATAGATGAAAATAGAAATTACAATCAGTTGGCTGGTAGATTCAATAACCGCAGAAGCTTCTTCAATGGACAATGCTTTTCTTGCCATAACTTTGGTCACAAAGCAGCTCAATGTGTTGCATATAAAACAATCATGACTAGGGAAGCTCAAAAACAAAGAAGTATGACAGGGATTACAAAGAGGACCTATAACAACTTTTCGGTTCTTGAAAATGAAGTTGAATGTTCTATTTGCAATAATTTTGGTCATAAAGAGTCTGAATGCAGGAGCAGGTTTCAGGAGAAAAAGGAACAAGCCACGAGCACCAAAAAATGGAGAATAAAGGAACCTCAGACAGAAAGATGTGGGATAGCTTTTTATGCAGAAGGACAGGAAAATCTATGGTACATTGACAGTGGATGTTCAAAACATATGACAGGTGATAAAGAAAAACTTGAATCTTATTCTACTTTAGAAAAGGGAAAGAAAGTTTCTTTTGGAAATGATACTCCTGCAACTATAAAAGGAAAAGGTATTGCTCCTTTGAAAGAAAAGGTCAAGGCTGGAAATGTTTTGTATGTTGATGGATTGAAGCATAATCTACTAAGTGTCAGCCAGATGTGTGATCAAAAAACCGAGGTTATTTTCAGATCGAATGGATGTCTTGTTCGTGATCTTGATACAGGTAAAACAGTTCTCAAAGGCAAAAGAACTCCAAATAATCTGTACATATTTGAAGAAGGACAACAACAATGCTATCTTAGCAAGGATGAAGAGCACTGGTTATGGCATCGAAGGTTGGGACATCTAAGCTTCTCACAAATAAGGAAAGCATGCAAATATCAGGCAGTTCGCGATCTTCCAGATATCAAAATTCCAGACAACACCATATGCAAATCTTGTCAGTTTGGAAAGCAAACCAGAACTAACTTTCCAGAGAAGGAAGGATCAGCTAGCTTGCCTCTTGAGCTAGTCCATACAGATGTATGTGGTCCATTTAGGAAAAGGACACCTCGAGGAGAAGAATATCTGATATTATTCATTGATGATTTCTCAAGGTTTGTTTGGTTAGGGCTTATGAAGCACAAAGATGAAGCATTCGAAAAATTCAAATCCTTCAAAGCATTGGCTGAAAATGAATCAGGACACAAAATTAAGTGCCTCAGATCTGACAGAGGTGGGGAGTTCACATCAAATGAATTTTTCGATTTCTGTGATGAACATGGGATAAGAAGAGAATTCTCTACAGCTAGAACTCCTCAGCAAAATGGGGTTGTGGAAAGAATGAACAGAACTATCCAACAAATGGCTCGTGCTATGCTCGATGAATCAGGTACTCCTGCAACCTTCTGGGGTGAAGCTGCACATGCTGCTGTTATCATTCTTAACAAAACAAATGTCCGAGTAAACAGCACTCAAACACCTCATGAGCTTTGGAGTGGTAAAACTCCTTCCGTGAAGCATTTCAAAATCTTTGGGAGCAAATGTTATATTAAGAATACTGATGAGCAACTTGGCAAACTTGAACCTAGAGCAGATGAGGGCATTCTTCTTGGTTATTCTCCACATAGCAAAGCATACAAGTGCTACAATAAAAGACTTGGCAGAATTGTTGACAGTATTGATATAGTGGTTGATGAGAAGGGATATATTCCTAGGCAAGTTCATCATGAAGACATTGAAGAAGATGAAGGTTACTCTCAAAGGCGAAATGATGAAGAAGAAGAACCTCAAGAAGAAGAAGAATCTCAAGAAGAACCAGAGGAGCAGACAAGAATAGAAGAGAAGACTCCATCCAGATATGTCCAAAAGAATCATCCAGAAACTCAGATTGTGGGGCAGAAAGAAGCAGGAGTACAAACAAGAAGGACACTTGCAGAAGCTTCAAGCTACTTGGCTCTACTCTCCTCCATTGAACCACAAAATGTGAAAGAAGCATGCAAAGATGAATGTTGGGTCAAAGCAATGGATGAAGAACTTGAGCAAATCGAAAAGAACAACACTTGGGAATTAGTTCCTAGACCAAAAGATAAGAATGTAATAGGAACAAAATGGGTCTTCAAGAATAAATTAAATGAAAATGGAGAAGTAATTAGAAACAAGGCCAGACTTGTTTGTAAAGGGTATGCACAGCAAGAAGGAATAGATTTTGAAGAGACCTTTGCTCCTGTGGCAAGACTAGAGGCCATCCGAATGTTCCTTGCTCTCTCAAGCTTTCAAAACTTCAAGGTATTTCAAATGGACGTGAAATCAGCCTTCCTAAATGGAGACTTAGAAGAAGAAGTATATATTGAGCAGCCAGATGGTTTCATTCTTGGGAATGATCCAAACCTTGTATGCAGATTGAAAAAGGCACTCTATGGGCTCAAACAAGCTCCAAGGGCTTGGTACTATCGATTGGACAAATATCTTCACCAACAAGGCTTTTCAAAAGGATCAGCAGATAGCAATCTCTATATAAAAGTTGAAAATAACAAATTGCTAATTCTTGTTGTTTATGTAGATGATATTATTTTTGGCAGCAATGAAGAGACTATGAGTCAAAACTTTGCCTTGGTTATGCAGAAAGAATTCGAAATGTCACTTCTTGGAGAATTGACATATTTTCTTGGATTGCAAATCCAACAAAATGAAGGAGGTATCTTCTTGTCTCAAACCAAATACCTCAAGCAGATCTTGAAGAAGTATGGCATGGAAGAGTCAAAGCCAGTTTGTACACCCATGGTTACAGGATGCAGCCTCAGTGCTAATGATGAATCAGCAGCAGTTCACCAACCCACTTATAGATCCATGATTGGGAGTTTGCTTTATTTGACAGGTACTCGACCAGATATTACACATGCAGTAGGAATGGTTGGAAGATTTCAAGCCAACCCAAAGGAAACTCATCTTCAGGCAGTCAAAAGAATCTTCAAATATCTTCAAGGGACCCAAAACTATGGCTTATGGTATCCTAGAAATGCAGATCTCACTCTTCATGCTTACACAGATGCAGATTGGGCTGGAAGTGTGGATGATAGGAAAAGCACAAGTGGTGGTGCTTTCTTCATGGGTTCCAGATTAGTATCTTGGTTCAGCAAGAAACAGAGTTCGATTGCCTTATCTACAGCTGAAGCAGAATATGTGGCTGCAGCATCTTGTTGCACTCAACTTCTTTGGATGATGCAGACCTTGCAGGACTTTCAAATCACTTGCACTCCACCAGTTTCTATCTTATGTGATAATACTAGTGCAATCAGCATTTCAAAGAATCCTGTCATGCACTCAAAGACCAAGCACATACCAATCAAGTACCATTTTCTCCGGGAACAAGTGCTTGAGCAGAAGGTCAAGTTGGAGTATGTTCCTTCTAAGGAACAAGTTGCTGATATTCTCACAAAACCACTGCCCAGGGAAACTTTTGAATATCTCAGACAAAAGCTGGGAGTAGTTGATGCTTCATCCTGCTATTGAAGCCTGTCTGTTCTACAGAAAAGTTGGTATACGCAAGTTACGAAAAGTATATACGCGTATACACGCGGATTTATACTGGGAAAGTCGCGTGTAAGTTGTACGCTTGTTGCAGAGATTATATCCGCGTACATACGCTGTTTAATGCAGGAGAAATCGCGTATATGAAGTTCTGAACAGCAAGGGCAAACTCTGGAGTTCTGAACAGCAATGGGTATGTCAGAATTCTTCAGGCACGGTTTCAGGGGGTGCAGCAGGCACAGGTTCAGGGGGAGCAGCTTAAAAGTCTCATAAAGCATTGTTGGCATTCAGATGTTTTGGTTGCTGATTTCAGGAAAAGGAGCTCAGAAAGAAATCCTGGTTGCTGATCTAAAAAGATGTTTATCATATGCTGCTGGTGACTTTCATAAGTCTTGGTCTAGATCTGTTGTCTCTATGTCATGTATCTCTCTTGCGATGTCTCTTTTATGGTGTCAAGGTCATGTAACGGCCTATGTTGGTTTCCCCACTATGCCTGGGATGAATGCTGTAATATATATATAATTGGTTGTTTCTGATATGTCCCCTCTTGGTAGGGAGTATGGATGTAAGTATTGAGTCTTTTGGTGATAGGAAAGTCCCTTATGGTGTATAAGTCTTGGTTCTTGTTGAAGAACATCTTTTGCAGATCTGGTCTACTGTCAGGGGGAGCATGAGTCAGCACAGCCAAGCAGAGGTATCAGCATGTCCTCAGGGGGAGCACAGCCCTTTGCCCTTGATGTCAAAGGGGGAGAGTGACTTGGTGTGGTGGTTGCCATCAAGTCCAAAGGGGGAGATTGTTGGCATTATGATTCAAGTGTTGTCCTTGATGGAAACTCACTCAGAGGTTGGTACAGGTGCTCAGAGGTTGGTACAGGTGATGGCAACTTAATCAGAAGACAGATCTTAGTACAACATGCCAAGGAAGTTCATATACGCAGGTTCGTTAAGCCCAAGTCGCGTGTACATGCTAGTTGGATTCAGAAAAAGCGCGTGTATGTGGAAAAGTACCTTTTGGTCCATGGTGGTTAGTCCTTGGAAGTTGTGCCTATGATTTCGGACCATTGTGTCTCGACGGGCGTGTCGATCCCTAGTTTTGAAGTTGATGGTATTGTGTTACTATGGTTTTGGCTCTTGGTATTGAGCAAGGCCTAAGGCTATATAAGGAGAAGAAGATCATTAGGCAAAGATATCTTTTGACAAGGCTTGAATATCTAAGAGAGAAAGAGATCTGATATGCAGGTTCTGGGTTGCTTGATCTAAGCCAAGGAGAGATCACATCGGTTGATGGAAGACTAGATCTAAGGATAGATCGGGATCTAATGGTTTGAAATGCACTATCATGATATGGTTGATTATGCGTATTTCTAGATCTGCATATTGTCGCAATGTTATGTTCTGGGTCTAACTAATGTCTGGTACAGCTGCAAATTGAGAAAGTTTATTTTTAGATCTGTACGCAGGTTGGCTTCGGTAAAAGTGCGTGTATACGCAGGTTTTGCTCATTGAAGTAGCGTATATCTTTTGAAGCTTGATTTTGGGTTTACAGTGGGGTCTGACTGTTATTGCAGAGTTCTGTAGTCTACTCTGTGTTCTGGTAACTGGTGATTGACAGGGTTCAGTGGTTCAGTGATTCAAAGTTTGGTTGTTTTATGCTTCAATGATCTGTTGTGGAAATTGAATGAATTGTGGTCTTCAGATTGTAATGTTGTGCTTCAGGAATATCCAAGTCTGAAAATGTATGAAAAGTGATACCTGAAAGAAAGAAGATTGTAGGTCAGCACCTACGTACTAGTATCTTGGCTAGTACAAGAGCAAAGGGGGTTGGAGCTCCCTTCCAAGGAAGTTTGGAGAACGAGAGAAGGTTGTAGCCTTCTGCAGATTGTAGCCTGCGTACTGGTATAAGGCTGCACCAGTACAAAAGATTGTAAACTGAAGTTTCATATTAAAGAAAGATAGAGACAACTTGCAGCAGGTGGTTTTCACCCACATTGGGTTTCCACCTTATATCTTGGTGTTCATGTGTGTGGCTTTTGATCTGTTCTGTTATACTGCACATGTTTACTGTTAATGTGGTGAATAATGTCCTGATGCACTTAACTGAAGAATAAGCTAACTAAATTGTGAGTTTTCTTCTTATACGCTGTTTTACTTAGTCACAGTAGCGTGTACACGCTGGTTCACTTAACTGAAGTAGCGTATATGTTTCTGAGCATTGAAAAGTTTGATTGATCTGATAATACTGATTCACCCCCCCCTCTCAGTATTATTTCCAACACTTGCCCTGTGAAACCATCCTTTATTGAGAAACCAAATCCAGTTGAGCCATTTTCACTGACTCCATTAGTCCAATGGACTAAACTATTTAGTTCTACCCATTTGCTATTGAACTTCACCAAAAACTTCAAACAAAACCCCAAGCTCTAATAACTAGCCTAAAATCTTATAAAACAAAGCTAAAAATTAAAGAGAGAGCCCTGTCTGGATACAAATTGGCTAGATTCTGTATCTAAAAGATTGGTTTTTGGTTACCTTGGACACCTTTCCCCTTTTTACAACTTCTGGGAAAATCTGAGTGATAACAAAGCCATGCTCTATTTATAGTTTCCCTTGGCCTGCGATCCCTCCACGGGCCGACTCTATTACTATTTCTTTACATTATTTTTAGGCAGACTACCCTTTGACTCAACCTCCTATAGTTCGCGCTCTGTGCTTTCCGCAGAGTCTTTTATCCTAATATTACCCAAAATTCTGGGCTTCACACCCCATACTCATTCCGCAGGGCTTACGCTACCCAACAGTTCCCCAACACAATCATCATGACTCATCCTGAGTCACTTGCTGGTGTGGCTAGAGGCTCTGCCTTGGCTTTGTGGTTCACCTCCTGCTGAGTGGTGCTCGTCATCTGGCTGCTCTTGTTTTGTCTCCTGCAACACTTCATCTGTCTCCTCCTTCAGTGTTTCTACCACATCTCGCAACCGCTGATGTTCATTCCGCTCTGATCGGTTAACACAGAACACCCCCTCTAAGGATTTTAGTGTGGGGGGGGAGGGAGCCACATACGGGACCTCCTAGTACCACCGTAGCCCTTTCCGACCATCGTATCTTCTCTTCGCACCATCCACTGCAACCTGTGTTGTAATTTTGTAAGACCCTGGCTGCTGTCTGCAGGATCCCAATCATTGAGAACCATTAGAGGTGACTTATTGATTGCATCTCCACCCATGGTCGTTGTCTGTCCATCCTTCTGTTGTTCTGTTGTAGTGCGCCATCTTACCCCTAAGCGAGGGATCGACATTCAGACCAATTCTACTTCGCATTCCCTTTTTTCTGGTACATCCCTTGCTAGTGATGCTGTAGCCTACGGGATACCCACAGTTGTCAATACTAGACTCATTAGAGAGCCCTGCTCCTCCCTTGGCCAGATGACTACCTTCGGGCACATGCCTGGTGTAGAGATGATGAATAGATTCATTTGTATTTACAAAGCATAGGCTGCCCAGTGGATTCCCCATGGTGATTTATAAGCCATGTGAACTTCAAATGCCGGTTTACTGCTCGTTCCATCTCGTGTAACCTTCCCATGTGAAATCTGTGGCGGATCATTTCATATCTAGCTGGTACTGTTGCTCTTAATTGCCTGCTACCTGATCCCTTTTGTCATAATGAATCCCTCTTGTCATGAACAGTGTTATTAACAGTCATCATTCCTTGGAGTGGTGCACCCGCATAGCTTTGTCTGCAGAACCATGCCGCTGATTGTTGGCCAAATGTACGTGCACCCAAATACCCGCGCATCTGTCCCCCAGACTGCTTTATCGTACCTCGCTCTCTTTCAACTAGTCGGAGTGGTGAGACTCTTCTTGGAATGGTTAGTTAGGCAGTCGACCTGCCCATATAGAGCTTAAGGTGAATGCCATTCACTCTTCCCGAGAAGGGGTCTCCGTTGAGCTTAGCCAGCTGAACCGTGCCCCCATCAGTTACTTCTTTAACGACATAAGTTCCCAACCAATGCATGTGGAGTTTACTTGGGAATTTCTTGAACTTACTGTCATATAACAATGTGAGATCATCCTTCTTGAACGTGTGTACCTTGATATGGTGATCACGCCATGCTTTCTCGCGCTATTTTTGTACCCATTGATGAAATCCTGCCATAAATCGTTCTTCATCTAGTTCGTCAAGCTATGCGAGCCTTTCATCCAAGGTCCCACGATCTGCTATTCCTATAGCTGCTGCAATTTGCAGACTGGGCATGATATATTCCATAGGCATCACGACCTCCTTACCATAGACTAGTCGAAACGGTGTCTAGCCTGTCAACTTTTGCACGTGGTTCGGTATGCCCATAGCACAGTAGGGATGTGCAGGTCCCAATCATTCTGTTGCGCATTGTAGATCTTAGTTAGCACGGTTTCCAAAATTTTGTTGAATGACTCAACAGTCCCATTTGCTTGCGGATGGTATGGCATGCTCTATTGGTGATATACCTAGAATTCCTCAGTGAGCACGCTGATGGTTTCGTTCAAAAAATGCGTTCCTCGATCACTCATGATAATCTTAGGACACCCAAACCCAATCAACACATTCTCGAACAAGAACTTTGCCGCTGTTGTGGCTATGCAATCCTTAACTGGCTGTGCTTCCGCCCATTGGGTTAAGTATTCAGTCGCAGTGATAATATAGCGCACTCCCGTCTTCCCTAACCGTTCAATAGGCTCGATGAAGTCAATCGCCCATTTCTCAAATGGTTGTAGCGTTACCTATGGCTCAAGTGGCATTTCATCCCTTCGTGATGGCTTTCCCATTCGTTGGCATACATCACAGGCTCGAAAGTATGCTTTTTAATCTTGATGTAGGGTGGGCCACCATAATCTGGTGCGAGGAACCTTCTAGGTTGTGGTGTGGCCCACATAATTTTTGTTAGCAACCCCTCCATGTGGTTCGAAAAGGATGTGTTCTCACTCCAACTCTGCTACATATCGGCGTAATATCTCATCATGGCCCATCTTGTAGAGATGGCCGACAATCACAGTGAAATCTGCTGCTCGTGTCACCAATTCATTCTTTGTTGCACATAATACCCCTACGACGCAGTGCCAATAGTCAAAAAATAGGTTATATCTTCAAAGTGGCCATCCACAATGTGCACTGCATACAACTGGGCATTCGAGAGTCCTTCTTCTAGATTCGTGGGTTCCTCACCCATCTCAATCAAAGATAAGTGGTCTGGACCCACATTCAGACGTCCTGGCTTTACAACAATCTCAATATCATATTCCTAAAACAACAACAACCATCGAAAAATGTGCCCCCACAACACAGGCTTATTCACTAGGTACTTGAGCGTAGAGTGATCCATGTACATCTTAAAATTTCCTCTGAGTAGATAGTGACGGAACGTTTGGAGCGCGTATACCATCGTTAATCCCTATCGTCAGTAGTGGAGTAATTCTTGTCAGCCTTAGACAACCTGCGACTTGCGAATCCAATCGAATGGTCTAGCCACTCCGCTCCAGGTTGAGTGAGTACCGCTCCTAGTGCGATACAATATGCGTCCACATGCACATGAAACTCGACGTCCCATTTTGGAAAGACCAATATAGGATTGGAATCCATTTTCTTCTTAAGCGTCTCTAGGCTTCTATTGCATTCCTCATTCCAGCAATAAGTAGCATCCTTTTTCAGCAATTGTTCCATCAGAGCCATAATCTGGGCATAGCTTTTGATGAAATTCCAATAGTAGCCCATGTGTCCTAACGTAGCATGTAGCTGCTTTACACTACACGGTGCTTGTAGATTCAATATGATAGCAATTTTTGCCGGATCCACCATCAATCCTTGCTTACAAACCACATGGCCCAGAAAGTTCCCGAAAGGGACGAGAAAAGTACACTTTTTTAAGTTGAGGGCAATCTGGTGTCGTCGGCAGGTATCCAGCATTAATCGTAAGCTCGCGACATGCTTCTTGACCAGGCCAAAGATGGTCTAGTCATCCAGGTAGACTTCCAAGAACTTGTGGATAAACTCCTTGAATGCGGCTACCACAATACAAGAAAATATCATGGCTGCATTCTTCAATCCAAAGGGCATTACTGTATACTGAAAACAACCCCATTCAGTAGAAAACGTTGTCTTGCTCTGATCTTTGGTCGCGATCTTGATCGGATGGTACCCAGAGAACCTGTCTGTGAAGGAGTATGCTTCTTGCTCGCACACATTTTCTAGTACCTCGTTTGTAAAGGGTGTTGGGAAAGGATCGTTAACACAAGCATCATTGAGCTTTCACAGATCCACACAGATGCGGATCTCCCCTTTCTGTTTCTTCTCCGATACGACCACAGGGCTTACCCAATCAGACTCCTCAACCAGTTCAATAATTCCTACTACCAACATCTTATCCAATTTCTCTCGGAAATTTTCTATGTATTTTGGATTCAATCGATAGGGTTGCTACTTTAATGGCTTCACATATGGCTTCAAACTTATCTTCATCATCCCTAGGTCTCCTAGAATTCCTTTAACTCCATCATTTTTGTAGGAAATAAATCGCGGTATTAGCGGAGTAGTTTGACGACCTTTTCCACCATGGCGTCGTCCCAGTAGTCCCCAAGGGTGGCATACTTCGACTCTTCCTCTATTCAGATATTTACTTGCCTTGCTTTCAATGGCACCGTGATGTCTATATCTTCTATCTCAGGGCCGCGCACCTCATGATTCCCTTTAGATTTTGGTATATTGATGTTACGCAGGTCATCCTCATCATCTTCTACTTGTACATTATAAAATGCTAAGGCCTAGTTCAACTGTCGCGACAGTCTGATGGCCCAACTTCTTCTGGTTCTGGTGGTGTTCTGAATATGGCAGCCTTTACTAGCTGTAATGCATTGTCCATAGTATCCATACATTGGTCTTCAAAGAGAAAAGTTGACAAAATCCTTTCGTGTAGGATATCCCATTCACCAGTGCCATGCCAGAGCTCTGTTTCTATATACCAGTTTCTTGGAATGACATCCAGGGTATGATAAAATAAGTGCACCCATTCTGGTTGAGGCTCCACACCATAAGCTCGGGTCCAATTGGTCAGGTGCATGCATGGATCATCTCGTCCATTGTATTTCACCGTTATTCATAGCTCGGGCTTCCCAAATCTTATCTGCATCATGCGCCTGTAGCTTCGCCAATCTTTGAAGGTTCCTACATGGGTATCGCACCATAGTGCCGATGTCGAGTGCAATGACCATTTTAGTGCATTGAACCATTGGTGCTCTAGTACCAAGCTTTCGAACTTATCTAGGAAGTCCTCTACTATTGTCAGCCCGTCATATGTCGGTAGTTCGCCGTTCTGAACTTTAATGCAATACAGGGATTTCGTAATCATATTATAGTGGAATGTGGTTGCCTCATTCACCCTGTTGCACCATCATTCATCCTCCTCATCTAAATCCCTGGTGTAACCCCACGAGAATCTCCGCTCCTCTGTTGCAGCAAGTTTGTAGATATTATCTAATACATCGCCCCTATTTTCGCTATGCATTGGTTCTGTGTAGTGCAGTCCATCTGTTGGGTCCAGCGGAACAACAACCCGTAGCGATTTCTTCTCGAATATCATCTTCCTCTGTTTGAGGTTAATAACCCCATTCATGTCAATGGCCTAGTCTATCCCTATAAGTGCAGGATACGGACTATGTTCATCCATAATTTCAATAACTTCAAAATCCATTTGGGTACTCATGCCATCAATGTCTACTGTAACCCATTACAGCCTTCCCATGGGCAAGATCTTCTGTTGGTTGGCCAGCCGCAATTGGATAGGAGACCATTGTAGTGTAGGCTTACCCATATGCTACTAAGTCTATTTAGGCAATACGTTTGCATCAGAACCCAGGTCCAGAATGACCTGATCCATCTTGTAGTTGCCAATTTGCACTGTTAGCTGCATTTCCCGACCTGTCCGTAATGTGTGTCTTCCTATTTTCTAGACTACGCGAGGTTCACCCCACCCTGCACATCTATTAATCACTTCCTGTAACCCTCTAACTGCTCGGTTGTCGTGAAACAGTTTTAGTCAGGTCACTAAGAAGGTAGTCATCATCGAGGGATCCCAAGTTGGCTCAGGCGGATCCCTACTACCTCAAGAAGAGATGTCTGTGAAGCTTTCCCTAGCTTTCATAATAGTCTTCTCATCGACGTTTCCTATAGTTCCACCACGTCGCAAGATCCTGTTGACCGTGGGTTCATAGTCACGAGGTTCGATCTCATCATCTGGACATTTTGCATTGTTGTAGGAGGCACTGCCTTCTTTTTGTGAATCTGTGAGGGAAATCTAGTAGCTCGTGATCGAATTTCTCATAATACAGACATGATATTTGGGTTGGATTGGTACAATCTCGCGGATAATGTCCTTGTCCTCCACAGTTGTAACAGATTAGCTGCCCGCGACCCCTTGCTAGTCCCATTCCACCCCGTCCTGGGAACCCACTGTAAGGACTCTGGACACCACATATCTCCACAATGGTATGATATTGTCCACTTTGGGCCTAAGCCCTCATGGATTTGCTTTTGGACTTACCCCCAAAAGGCCTCATACCAATGGAGATATTTTTCCATCCTTATATACCGATGATCCTGTCCACTTCTAGTCAATGTGGGACTTTGGTCGTATACCCAACACCCACCGCACCCAATCACTATGGCTGGATCCTCACCCTGCCCCTCAGTCTGCATTCTGTAGGCAGGTTCCTGGTCCATCAACATTCAATAACTACGGCAATCCCTTTCCTCATGACCCACTGATCTACAAAAGTTGCAAAAGAGCTGCTGGGGGGTTTGGTTGTATTTTGGTAATAGATGACAATTATCTATGTTGTGCTTTCCTCCACTTGACAGATTGCGCACCAGAGTGGGTTGACCACGCTCGACCCTATTTGTGCCTCTAGTCGTAATGGTGTCAGTCCCCATCGGATCACAAAATTCACTGACACTAGACAATGATCCTTATCGTGTCCCTGACCTCTGCACTTGATGCACCATACTTCCTCCAATATTTCTAAACGCGGCATCTGGTCATGTTTTGGTAATAGATGAAAATTATCTATGTTGTGCCTTCCTCCTACTTGACAGATTGCGCACTAGAGTGGGCCAACCATGCTCGACCCTATTTGTGCCTCTGGTCGTAATGGTGTCGGTCCCCATGGGATCAAAAAATTCACTAACACTGGATAATGATCCTTATCGTGTCCCTGGCCTCTGCACTTGATGCACCATACTTCCTCTTGGATTTCTGAATGCAGCATCTGGTCATTTTTTAACTTTTGTATCTCCAAACACAAATTTTGGACTTGCGCTTGGATTTACTGAACTCCCAACCCTAGGTCTTGTACCGGGGTATCATGCAGCCGCATTTCCGCTTGGGTTGAGATCTTTTGTTGTGAAAAAGTCATATTTATATATGGCATTAACGATGCGGTGAACCAAGCACAATGTTGTGCATCCATCAGGGTCATGTTGGCCTCGTGAATGGTGCTTTTCAGCCTCTGATCTAGATCCCACGGAGTCTCGCTAGGCATCATCGTGATCCCTTTGAATCCTAAGACTGACTTTGCTTCTGTCTTTGGTTGGCTAAACTCCTTTTTCAATTCAGTATGGATATCTGCTATCCCCACTATTGGGTTGGTGCTTAAATATTTCATGTACCATGTTAGCGCCCAGTCCTACAGTGCACTGACTAAGATGGATTTCTTGATGTTATCATCCGCGACTTGCTGCACGTTCCATACTGATGTTAGCACAAACCAAAATTGTTTCGGGTCTTTGCCTCCACCTCCCTTAAATGCAGGTAACTGAGTTGCATTTGCCATTGCTACTCTTAATATATCACCATCCCTGGTTTTCTCAAAATTTTCAACATTCTTTCTCTATTGGGTCCCCACGTTCCACACCTAAACACCCTTTAGGCAGATCCGAGTCCCGCCAACAAAACCATTTGTTGGCTTGTTTGGACCTGACCCAGGTTTGGAAGAGTTATTTAGCCAAAAAAATCCCGCAGCTACCGGCCCTTTTGGCAACAGACCGCCGAGAGCGGACTGAGGTCTCACCCGAGGTAGTAGGGGAGGGTGCTAGAACCAAGTTTCCACACCCTACCGATGTCTAGATGTGTACTGGAAGGTTTGCGCACTGTTCTGTAACTTCGCGCTAGTTGAGCTTCGTGATGATCCAGGATGAATATAATTTTCTTATTCATGCGCTATTCTACTTGAAGGAAGCAGTTATGATTTAGAACTAGTCAACAGGGTCTTTAAGAAAACATTTATCCAACATACTTTATTTATGCACAAAATGAACCTAGATTCGCATACATTCATCACATTTGCATTAACGAGATATAGAAAGGTAAACCATAAAGACAGATGTGCAATAATATAGAATTACAGAAGCAAACTTATCTTTATTATTATTCTTCACCAATACATAAATACATCCAGATCCACCATGTGCACTCAGATGCAGGGGTCCACGCACACAACTACAAACTTTCTAGGCCTCTGCACACACAGCTACAGAGCCTCTACCTACTACCTAACCCTCAACTCAGACTTACAGACGCTTTCAGATTATCTTCTTTAAGAACCCATTACATCTTCTCTTCCAAAAGAATTACTTTTCCCTCATAGAGCCATGCTCTATTTATACTTTCCCTTGGCCTGCGATCCCCCCGCGGGCCGACTTTATTACTATTTCTTTACATTATTTTCAAGCAGACTACCCTTTGACTCAACCTCCTATAGTTCATGCTCCGCGCTTTCCATGGAGTCTTTTATCCTAATATTACGCAAAATTCTAGGCTTCGCACCCCATACTCGTTCCGCGGGGCTTGCGTGTTGGAAATAATACTGAGAGGGGGGGGTGAATTAGTATTATCAGATCAATAAAACTTTTTCAATGCTCAGAAACATATACACTACTTCAGTTAAGTGAACCAGCGTGTACACGCTACTGTGTCTAAAGAAAACAACGTATAACCAGAAAACTTATAATTCAGTTAGTTTATCTTCAGTTAAGTGCATCAGGACATTATTCACCATATTAAGAGTAAACAGATGCAGTATAACAGAACAGATCATCACACAAAAGCCACACGCATGAACACCATGATATAAGGTGGAAACCCAATGTGGGTGAAAACCACCTGCTGCAAGTCGTCACTATCTTTCTTTAATAAGAACTTTAGTTTACAATCTTTTGTACTGGTTCAGCCTTATACCAATACGCAGGTTACAACCTGCAGAAGGCTTCAACCTTCTCTCGTTCTCCAAACTTCCTTGGAAGGGAGCTCCAACCCCCTTTGCTCTTGTACTAGCTAAGATACTAGTACGTAGGTGCTGGCCTACAATTTTCTTTCAGGTACCACTTTTCATCAATTTTCAGACTGGATATTCCTGAAGCACAACATTACAATCTGAAGACCATGATTCATTCACAAATCATTGAAGCATAAAACAACCAATACTAGCATCATCAATCTTTGAATCACTGAACCACTGAAACCCTGTCAACACCTGTCACCAGAACACAGAGCAGACTACAGAACTCTGCAAACCCAAAAATCAAGCTTCTAAAGATATACGCTACTTCAATGAGAGAAACCCGCGTATACACGCGCTTTTACCGAAGACAACCTGCGTACAGATCTAAAAATAAATTCTTTCAACTTGCAGCTGTACCAGACATCAGTTAGACCCAGAACATATCATTGCGTCAGTATGTAGATCTAGAAATACGCATAAACAACCATAATAGTGCTTTTGAAACCATTTGATCCTGATCTCTCCTTAGATCTTGTTCTTCATCAACCGGTGAGATCTCTCCTTAGCTTAGATCAAGCAATGCATCATCAACCCATAACCTGTATACTGGATCTAATACTTCCTCAGATCTTTCAAGACATTTTAGAGATACATTTGCCTAATGATCTTCTTCTCCTTATATAGCCTTAGGCCTTGCTCAATACCACGGGCCAACATCATAGAAATCCAAAACCATCAACTTCAAAACTAGGGATCGACACGTCCGTCGAGACACCATGGTCCAAAACCATAGGCACAACTTCCAAGGAATAACCGCCACGGACCAAATATAAGTTTTCCACATACACGCTCTTTTACTGAAGCCAACCTGCGTGTACACGCGACTTGGGCTTAATGAACCTGCGTATATGAATTTTCTCTTCTTCTTATAGTCTGATCATCAATTCCTTGCTGCTGACCTTCTGCATTATGATTTGTCATCAGTGTGGTTTGCCATAAAGGACAACACTTGTCTCATAATGCCAACAATCTCCCCCTTCGGACTTGATGGCAACCCCAAGATCCTTAGAATCATTCTCCCCCTTTGTCATCAAGGGCAAAGGGCTGTGCTCCCCCTGAGTACATGTTGATATCTCTGCTCTGTTGTGCTGAACATGCTCCCCCTGACTGTAGGCAAGATCTGCAAAAGATGTTCTTCAAACGAACCAAGACTTATACATCATAAGGGACCTTCGTATCACCAAAAGACTCAATGCATGTATCCATACTCTCAATCAAGAGGGGATACATCAGAAATAACCAATAACATTACATCATTCATCCCAGGCATAGTGGGGAAATCATAGGCCGTTACATGACCTTGACACCATAAAAGAGATATTACAAAAGAGATACATGACATAGAGACAACAAATCTAGACCAAGACTTATGAAAGACACCAGCAGTATCTGATAAACATCAGCAGCCAAGATTTCCTTCTGAGCTCCTTCTCCAACAGTTGTGAACTAGGACCAAAAGCATCTAAATGCCAACAATGCTTTATGAGACTTTAAGCTGCTCCCCCTGAACCTGTGCCTGCTATACCCCCTAAAACTGTGCCTGAAGAATTCTGGCATACCCATCTCAGACCTTCTCCAACCAGAGTCTGCCCTTACAGTTCAGAACTTCATATACGCGACTTCTCCTGCATAAAACAACGTATGTGCGCGGATAGGATTTCTGCAACACGCGTACACCATACACGCGACTTTACCCGTGCAAATCTGCGTATGTACGCGGATATCCCTTACGCAACTCGCGTATACCAACTTTTCTGTTCAACAGCAGGATGAAGCATCAATAACTCCCAGTTTTTGTCTGAGATACTCAAAAGTTTCCCTGGGCAGTGGTTTTGTGAGAATATCAGCAACTTGTTCCTTAGAAGGAACATACTCCAACTTGACCTTCTGCTCAAGCACTTGTTCCCGAAGGAAGTGATACTTGATTGGTATGTGCTTGGTCTTTGAGTGCATGACTGGATTCTTTGAAATGCTGATTGCACTTGTATTATCACATAAGATAGAAACTGGTGGAGTGCAAGTGATTTGGAAATCTTGCAAGGTCTGCTTCATCCAAAGAAGTTGAGTGCAACAAGATGCCGCAACCACATATTCTGCTTCAGCTGTAGATAAGGCAATCGAATTCTGTTTCTTGCTGAACCAAGATACTAATCTGGAACCCATGAAGAAAGCCCCACCACTTGTGCTTTTCCTATCATCCACACTTCCGGCCCAATCTGCATCTGTGTAAGCATGAAGAGTGAGATCTGTATCTCTAGGATACCATAAGCCATAGTTTTGGGTCCCTTGAAGATACTTGAAGATTCTTTTGACTGCCTGAAGATGAGTTTCCTTTGGGTTGGCTTGAAATCTTCCAACAATTCCTACTGCATGCATAATATCTGGTCGGGTACCTGTCAAATAAAGCAAACTCCCAATCATGGATCTATAAGTTGGTTGATGAACTGCTGCTGATTCATCATTTGCACTGAGGCTGCATCCTGTAACCATGGGTGTACATACTGGCTTTGAATCTTCCATGCCATACTTCTTCAAGATCTGCTTGAGGTACTTGGTTTGAGACAAGAAAATTCCTCCTTCATTTTGTTGAATTTGCAATCCAAGAAACTATGTCAATTCTCCAAGCAATGACATTTCAAATTCTTTCTGCATAACCAAGGCAAAGTTCTGACTCATAGCCTCTTCATTGCTCCCAAAGATAATATCATCTACATACACAACAAATATTAGCAATTTATTATTCTCAACTTTCATATAGAGATTGCTATCTACTGATCCTTTTGAAAAACCTTGTTGGTGAAGATATTTGTCCAATCGATAGTACCAAGCCCTTGGAGCTTGTTTGAGGCCATAGAGAGCCTTTTTCAATCTACATACAAGGTTTGGATCATTCCCAAGAATGAAACCATCTGGCTGCTCAATATATACTTCTTCTTCTAAGTCTCCATTCAGAAAGGCTGATTTTACGTCCATTTGGAATACCTTGAAGTTTTGAAAGCTTGAGAGAGCAAGGAACATTCAGATGGCCTCAGGTCTTGCAACAGGAGCAAAGGTCTCTTCAAAGTCTATTCCTTCTTGCTACGCATACCCTTTACAAACAAGTCTGGCCTTGTTTCTAATTACTTCTCCATTTTCATTCAATTTATTTTTGAAGACCCATTTAGTCCCTATGACATTTTTATCTTTTGGTATAGGAACCAATTCCCAAGTATTGTTCTTTTCGATCTGCTCAAGTTCTTCATCCATTGCTTTGACCCAGCATTCATCTTTGCATGCTTCTTTCACATTTTGTGGTTCAGTGGAAGAGAGTAATGCCAAATAGCTTGAAGCTTTTGCAATTCTTCTTCTTGTTTGTATTCCTGCTTCTTTCTGCCCCACAATCTGAGTTCTGGATGATTCTTTTGAACGTATCTGGATGGAGTCTTTTCTTCTATTCTTGTCTGCTCCTCTGGTTCTTCTTGAGGTTCTTCTTCTTCATCATTCTGCCTTTGAGAATAGCCTTCATATTCTTCAATGTCTTCATGATGAACTTGCCTAGGAATATATCCCTTCTCATCAACCACTACATCAATGCTGTCAACAATTCTGCCAAGTCTTTTATTGTAGCACTTGTATGCTTTGCTATGTGGAGAATAACCAAGAAGAATGCCTTCATCTGCTCTTGGTTCAAGTTTGCCAAGTTGCTCATCAGTATTCTTAATATAACATTTGCTCCCAAAGATTTTGAAGTGGTTCACCGAAGGAGTCTTACCACACCAGAGCTCATGAGGAGTTTGAGTGCTATTTACTCAGACATTTGTTTTGTTTAGAATAATAACCGCAGCATGTGCAGCTTCACCCCAGAAAGTTGCGGGAGTACCTGACTCATCAAGCATAGCACGGGCCATTTGTTGGATTGTTCTGTTCATTCTTTCCACAACTCCATTTTGCTGAGGAGTTCTAGCTATAGAGAATTCTCTCCTTATCCCATGTTCTTCACAGAAATCGAAAAATTCATTCGAGGTAAACTCCCCACCTCTGTCAGATCTGAGGCACTTAATTTTGTGTCCTGATTCATTTTCAGCCAAGGCTTTGAAGGATTTGAATTTTTCGAATGCTTCATCTTTGTGCTTCATAAGTCCTAACCAGACAAACCTGGAGAAATCGTCAATGAATAATATCAAATATTCTTCTCCTCGAGGTGTTCTTTTTCTGAATGGACCACAAGTATCTGTATGTACCAGCTCAAGAGGCATACTAACTGATCCTTCCTTCTCTGGAAAATTAGTTCTGGTTTGCTTTCCAAACTGACAAGATTTTCATATAGTGTTGTCTGGAATTTTGATATCTGGAAGACCGCGAACTGCCTGATATTTGCATGCTTTCCTTATTTGTGAAAAGCTTAGATGCCCCAACCTCCTATGCCATAGCCAGTGTTCATCATCCTTGCTCAAATAGCATTGTTGTGGTCTTTCTTCAAATATGTATAGATTATTTGGAGTCCTTCTTCCTTTGATCACTGTTTTACCTGTATCAAGATCACGAACACAACATCCATTTGATCTAAATATTACTTCTGTTCCTTGATCGCACATCTGACTGACACTCAGAAGATTGTGCTTCAATCCATCAACATACAAAACATTTCCAGCTTTGACCTTCTCTTTTAATGGAGCAACACCTTTTCCTTTTATGGCTGCAGAGATATCGTTTCCAAAAGAAACTTTCTTCCCCTTTTCTAATGCGGTATATGATTCAAGATTTTCTTTGTCCCCTGTCATATGCTTCGAACATCCGCTGTCAATGTACCATAGACTTTCTTGTCCTTCTGCATAAAAGGCTATCCCACATCTTTCTGGTTGCGGTTCCTTTATTCTCCATGTTCTGACATTTGAGGTTTGTTCCTTCTGAGTTGTTTTCCAGAACCTGCTCCTGCATTCAGAGTCTTCATGACCAAAGTTATTACAAATAGAGCATTCAACTTCATTTTCAAGAACCAAAAAGTTGTTATAAGTCCTTTTCATGGTTCCAGTCATACTTCTTTGCTTTTGAGCTTCTCTAGTCATGATTGTCTTGTAGGCAACACATTGAGCTGCTTTGTGACCGAAGTTATGGCAAGAAAAACATTGGCCATTAAAGAAATTTCTGCGATAATCAGATCTATCATCCAACCGATTGTAGCTTCTATCCATCCTTGGGGCAAATTGGGAAGATTTTACCTGTGGCTGTTTGTAGCTCCTGTTTGTTCTTAAGGCACCTTGTCCCCGAGTTTCTTGATTTGTTCTTGAGGTAAACTGTCCCTGATTCACTTGATGACTTTTATTTGGCCTTTGCTCACTTCTTCTTGCTGCATCAAGATAACTTTTAGAAGTAGAAGCTTGAGATGTTTCTCCATTATATCCCAGACCTGTCTTGATCAGAGGAGAATGCTGCACATTGATAATCTCATCCAAGGTTTCAGATCCTTTAACAAATTTAAGATTAATCGCTTTTGTTTTCTCAATCTCCTTTCTAAGACAAACAATCTCACATTCCAATTTTTCAAGATGTTTTTCCTTTTCAACTAGTTGACATTGTAAAGAGTCAATAATAGCACTTTTCTCTTCTAAGCAAACTTTGAGATTATTCATTTCTTCATAAAAGCCTTCTACATCTATAGCATCCATGTAGTCATCATCTTCAAAAGCCATTAAGAGTTTATATCTATTAACTTGTTCATCTTTGTCACTATTTGAAAGACCATCACTATCTTCATGAGTGTAATAGCTTTTCTTCTTTTCATTCTGTTTCTTGTTCCATTTAACATGTTCCTTTCCCTTGTCATTCTTATCTTTGTGAGGACATTTGGTAGCATAATGACCTACTCTTCCACAAGCAAAGCATTTAAAAGGTAACTTACCTCTGAACCTTCCAGAACCCCTTTGAAGATTTCTGACAAAATTTGATTCTTCTTCTTCTTCTTCTGGGACGTGGCTTGCTTCATAATAATATTCTTTTCCTAATGCCTTGAAAGCAGCTTCTCTTCTGTCTGATGGACCTCCCTTTCTCATTTCATAAGCAGTTAGAATTCCATGTAGCTGAGACATAGTAAGAATTCGTAGATTTTCCTTTTCTTCTATTGCAGATACTTTAGATTCAAACTTGGGGGATAATGATCTTAGAACCTTTTCAACCACTATAGCCTCTTTTATTTCTTCACCCAAATTTTTCATACAATTAACAATCTCATCTACCCGAAGAAAATAGTTAGCCACACTTTCATCATTATACATTTTGAGAGTCTCATACTGAATCCTGAGAGTTTGAAGTTTAGCACGCTTTACCTGATCATCTCCTTCATAGCTCGTGACAATTTTGTCCCATATCTCTTTTGCGGATTTGTAGTGCATTACCTTCATGAATTCCGTTTGGGATATACATCCTAATAGGGTATTGACTGCTTTCGCATTTGTTTCATACTTCTTTTTCTCAGCTGCATCTGTAGGAGTAGCTGAAGGAAAAGCGTAGCCTGTTTCTACGATGTCCCAAACTTCTGTACCAAGAGATTGAAGATAGGCAGTAACTCTTACCTTCCAATAATTGAAGTTTGTCCCATCAAAAACCGGTGGCCTGATTGATGCTTCTCTCTCGTAGTTGCTCATGATGAATGATCTACCTTCAAGCGATCAAGCTTCTCTGAAGGACCTGCTCTGATACCAATTGTTGGAAATAATACTGAGAGGGGGGGGGGTGAATCAGTATTATCAGATCAATAAAACTTTTTCAATGCTCAGAAACATATACGCTACTTCAGTTAAGTGAACCAGCGTGTACACGCTACTGTGTCTAAAGAAAACAGCGTATAACCAGAAAACTTATAATTCAGTTAGTTTATCTTCAGTTAAGTGCATCAGGACATTATTCACCATATTAAGAGTAAACAGATGCAGTATAACAGAACAAATCATCACACAAAAGCCACACGCATGAACACCATGATATAAGGTGGAAACCCAATGTGGGTGAAAACCACCTGCTGCAAGTCGTCACTATCTTTCTTTAATAAGAACTTCAGTTTACAATCTTTTGTACTGGTGCAGCCTTATACCAGTACGCAGGCTACAACCTGCAGAAGGCTTCAACCTTCTCTCGTTCTCCAAACTTCCTTGGAAGGGAGCTCCAACCCCCTTTGCTCTTGTACTAGCTAAGATACTAGTACGTAGGTGCTGGCCTACAATTTTCTTTCAGGTACCACTTTTCATCAATTTTCAGACTGGATATTCCTGAAGCACAACATTACAATCTGAAGACCATGATTCATTCACAAATCATTGAAGCATAAAACAACCAATACTAGCATCATCAATCTTTGAATCACTGAACCATTGAAACCCTGTCAACACCTGTCACCAGAACACAGAGCAGACTACAGAACTATGCAAACCCAAAAATCAAGCTTCTAAAGATATACGATACTTCAATGAGAGCAACCCGTGTATACACGCGCTTTTACCGAAGACAACCTGCGTACAGATCTAAAAATAAACTCTTTCAACTTGCAGCTGTACCAGACATCAGTTAGACCCAAAACATAACATTGCGTCAGTATGTAGATCTAGAAATACGCATAAACAACCATAATAGTTCTTTTCAAACCATTTGATCCCGATCTCTCCTTAGATCTTGTTCTTCATCAAACGGTGAGATCTCTCCTTAGTTCAGATCAAGCAATGCATCATCAACCCATAACCTGCATACTGGATCTAATACTTCCTCAGATCTTTCAAGACATTTTAGAGATACATTTGCCTAATGATCTTCTTCTCCTTATATAGCCTTAGGCCTTGCTCAATACCACGGGCCAACACCATAGAAATCCAAAACCATCAACTTCAAAACTAGGGATCGACACGTCCGTCGAGACACCATGGTCCAAAACCATAGGCACAACTTCCAAGGAATAACCGCCATGGACCAAATATAATTTTTCCACATACACGCTCTTTTACTGAAGCCAACCTGCGTGTACACGTGACTTGGGCTTAATGAACCTGCGTTTATGAATTTTCTCTTCTTCTTATAGTCTGATCATCAATTCCTTGCTGCTGACCTTCTGCACTATGATTTGTCATCAGTGTGGTTTGCCATCAAGGACAACACTTGTCTCATAATGCCAACATTGCGCTACCCAACAGCTGGACAACTAGAAAATTTACAAGGTATTCCCAGGAGTCAATGGAGACCATCACATCCTCCACAATTCCCTCAGGGGTGACTATGGAATGGTCTGCAAGTTGCAAAACTACTGTGGTCTTCCTCAATGACCCTTGGAGGTTGAGCTTGAGCATGGTGTCCTTGGTAATCACATTAATGCCATCCCCAAGATCAATCAGAGTGTGTGGGACAATGGTGCCATTGATGTGGACATCTACTACAGGGCTTCCAAGGTTTAAATATTTTGGACCTATTACCTGCCCCACCATTAAGTCAGACAACTGCCCAATGACATTAATGGTGGGGGCATCCCTTTTTCTTCTTCTTGGATGCTTGAAGCACTTCTCGTTAATAAAATTATTGTAAATGGGAACATCTTTGATTGCTTGGAGATGGGGGATATTTACACATAGATTTTTCAATTCCCCCAGAAGTTCAGTTTCTTCTGGGGTAGGCTGGAGTGGTTGGGCTAATCTCTTAGGAATGGTTGGATTTACTTTAAGGTTTCTTTCCTCTTTTTCTTCCACAATCTCCCTATGTGGAGAGGGAGGTTGGTTATCTGGGATAATTCTCCCAGATCTTAGGTTGATATCCTGGATTTATACAACATAAGCTAGGTATGATGTCTCTCCATTGTATACTTGTTGAGCCTGCCTATTGTTTGGGTTTGGATTTGGCTGGGTAGGCATCTTGGGTTGCTTGGGTGGCGCAGAGTATAGGAGTTGTGGTTGGGTAGGTGGTGGATGAAATAGGGCTAGAACATTGTTGAATTGGGGCCTCCACCCCTGCGGTGGGGTATTCCACTGATGCTGTGGCTGAACATAATGTTGAAATAATTGGCTCGCTGGCTAGGATTGATATTGAGATGCATAGGACCAAGGAGGGGGTGTAGACTAGGAAGGATGAGTAGGGGGTCCCCAAGAAGGTATAGTTGTGGTTTGGTTGGGGTTGTAATATGCATGGGATGACCCTTGCATACCTTGCTGGTATGGTCTAGGCCCAAGAGGTCTCCTTTGGTTGATGTAGAAAAGTTGCTCAGTGACCCCTTCAGCTCCTTGATATATAGCTTTGAGTCCAGGTAAAGAAGGGCACTTGTCTGCAGAGTGGTTTTCTTCAGAGTTTGAGAAAATATTCATAAAATTCAATGGAAATTTGTTCCTAGGATGTGTCCTAGTGCATATAGGACAAAATATGGCCAAGGATCTCTCTGCTTCCTCTTGCTTCCTTTTGATTTTCATGGTGTCCAACTGCAAGGCAAGGGTTTGCATCATATCACTTTCGAAATCTTCTAGCATAGTTCAAATTTCACCGTTGATGGATAAGTTTGAGGATGATGTACTGGCCATAGGTTGAATACCCCTACTCTGTTTCTTGGTTGCCCTAGAATGGTTTCTAAAGACAATATTAATATCCTCATAGGGTAATTGGTAGACATCTCCTCCTACTATCATATGTAACGTATCTAGGAGATCCTCCCTTACTCCTCTAAGCAGGACCAACTTTAATGACTCAGGCATAGAAAATTTTAGGGGCGAATGTTCGCCCTTTGGCGAAATTAAGGGGTTTTAAATTTTTAGTGGGCAAATATTTTGTATCATAGTACATTTTTACAAATCACCCCAAACAGCCAACCTTATTTTAAGGGAGAGGGTAAAAAAGGTAAATTTAGCCCTTGAAATTAGGAGTTACAACCTTCCATTCACCCATTTTCAAGAATAGGTTTTATTTAAGTGAACCCATTCGCCCATTTTCAAGAATAGGTTTTATTTAAGTGAATCCTATGGGCCAAAGGCCCAAATACCATATTTATAAAAGAGGTATGGTAAATTAATAAAAATATAAATAAATGAGAGGTATGGTAAATAAATATAAATATAAATAAACTAGACGCATGGTAAATAAATAAAACCTCTTTTTATATTTAGTCCATAACCCTCATTCTATTTATGAAGGCTCAAGAAAGAGGTTTTATTTAAGTGAATCCTATGGGCCAAATACCATATTTGTAAAAGAGGTATGGTAAATTAATAAAAATATAAATAAACGTGAGGTATGTTAAACAAATAAAACATTTTTTTATATTTACTCCATAAGTCACATTATATTTACGAACACTCAAAAAATGCATTATATTTAGGTGAAACCTATGGGCAAAATACTATGGGACAAATACCATGGACTAAATTGTTATTAATGCCATGCAAAAAAAACATTATTAACCCTAATTTTAGTATTAATAAAAATAAAAATGGCACATGGTATTGACCCATGGTATTCACCTAGAACGTAGCCTATTTAAATGGGGGAATTAAACCAGCATAGATCCATCTTTACTCTGGATCTACTAACCCCCGAGAGGTATCAAATATCGTGATATGTAAACTAGCATAGAGTGAAAAAATATTTGATACGATCAAGAGTAAAAATGGATGTTGTAATTTAATGTATGTTAAACATTTTAGCTTGGTTAAAATAAAAAATAAAATAAAAATCAACTATTAATTTTATTAATTTTTATAAATTACTAATAGTAATTTTTAAGCTCCAGGTTTATGATAACCCATGGTATTGACCCATGGCAATACCATGGTATTCATGTGAGCATAGACTATTTAAAGGGGAAATTATATCATCTTAGATCCATCTTAATTCTGGGTCTACCAAGTTCTCAGAGGGATAAATAAAATAGATTTCATCCCCCTAAGAGTGGTAGATGTGGAGTTAAGATGGATATAGGTTGGTTTTTATGATAATGAAGATATTAAATAAACTTAGGAAATTATATTGTAAAAACATATTAAGGTGAATGGTTAAAGCATAGACATTGGACAAGTATATTTGTATATTTCTGTTTTAAATTGAAACAAATCTAGGGCTAAAAGGAATGGATTGATTGCACTAGTCATCCTTCTCTAACTTTCCAGCATATGCTGGAGTAAACAGATTGTAATTTGGGTAATTTTTCTAATTGCAAACAAGAACATACTTGTGTATTGGCAGGGTGGTTACGAGGTCCCTAGAAGTGATGAATTTGAATTTTTCTTGGTTTTATATATAGTATGAGGTTTTTTCTCAGGCTTTCTGTGAATGGCACGGGTGAATTTTATCCTACACCCACTAGGTTATCGATATGTAATTTCGGTAATTTTGATTTCAAAAGATATTTTAAAGAAATGCAATGATTTCATTTGTGTATTCAATAAACACAAGATTTTATAATTGAGTAAAATATTCGCCATGCCTGGTGAGAGATTTGCCAAAAAATTATATATACATATCATATTATTGATAAAATCGCCTTCCATTTTTCCTATATACCATGGAGATTCACCCATTTATTATATATGTAAATTTAGGGGGGGTTCTTAAAATTTTCCCTGGACTCAAGGTCAAGTGTGCCCCTAGCCCTTTTGTAACTGAGCTGGAATATTTCTTCATAGTCTTCTAAGGATTCATCTTGGCCTATGGTGATCCTAAAAAACTCTTCTTTAGTATCCTTTGACCTACAGTAGTCCCTATATTTGTTGTTGAAAGTCTGCTGCATTTGAGCCCAAGTTGTGATGCTATCTCCAGGTAAACCCATGAACCAGCACAATGCTGCATCCTTGAGGGTAGATGGAAATAGTTTTAACTTTTTCTCATCATCTGTATAGTCATAGGTTCGACATATAACAAAAAACTAAAATAGGAAAGTGTCAAGGTCGTCTGTGGTCAGGCTATGGAAATGAGGTAGAGCAGAGGGGCTTATATTCTTCATCTTAGTGTCCCCATTGGTTTCCCTCATGGGGAAGGCACTCTCAATTCTCTCTCTATCTCCCTTGTCATTTTGGTTTCTAGCCATTGGTTCAGTAGGAATGGGTTCTTTCTCTTCTTCTTCCCTTGTAGGTTCTTCAAATATATAAGGTTGCTCACCTAAAGGTTCTTCCACTTCACAGTTACCAAAGAAGAGAGAAGGTTGATTGTTGGATGTAGTGGGGGTATTTGTAAAGAATTTCCCTAAATTGTCCCTATTCCTATGAGACATGAAAGGAAATGTTTTTGGGTTGGTTTTTGTGAGATTTTCTTTAAAGCTAGAAAGTAATTGTAGAATGGAAAGCAAAGTAGCTAATGACAAATGAAAGAAAGGAAGCTACTAGATTACTTTTGCAGAAATAAACTAATGGAAGAAAATTGAAGATTAGAAGTAGAAGAAAAGAAAGTTAAAGACTAGAAAATAGAAGAAAGCAGTAATTACTTCTAGTTATACACCTCCCCGGAAACGACACCAAAAAGTGATAAGCCTAGGTATTGCAACAAGGATTTTGTAACTCCCAGGGCTACCGACTTTACTTATCAACTCGGGGTTCGTACAAACTTGGAGGTGACAGTGCTATATGCACAAGTAAAACTAAAGGTACTACCTGTTGTCACTGCTCATCTAGCAAGAGACCCAAGGGGTTCCAAGCCAGACTTCTATAGGGTCAGAAGAAACTTAGCTCTTTGATGGAAGAAGAGAAAATCTACTTTAGTATTGAAAGAAACAACATGTAATTATAAACTACACCATAACATAACTAACTATCTAAATAGTTATGCTAAGCAGAATGGCTAAAAAAATAACTAACCCAATGCTGCTATCTAAGTTGCAGAGGTAATCCCCCCACAACATGTTTTGGGGCTCAAAGCCCAAGTTTTGAGTTGTTACTATTGTAAAGACTCCACGAATTGTGAGCGCGGAGAGCGAAATGTATGTTAGAGTTATAGGGATGTCCGCCCTAAGTTTTGAATGTAGTGTTAGCCTACCCATGGTCCACGAACCATGGGATTGTATAAATAAAGTGAGGCTCTAAGCTGTAAAAAGAGAAGAAGATCATAGAATCTAATGGATAGAATGAGATAGTGAAGCATAGAGCAAGAGTCGAAGTGTGTCTTGGGTTGTAGTAGTATGAAGAGGCTCTGCAAATGAGTGCGTAGAGGCCTAGTAGAGTCCGCAGTTGAGTGCACGAACCCCTGCAGTTGAGTGCGCGGGGTAGAGTTGAGTCTGTAACCAGAGAAGAGATTAATAAAGAAAGGTTTTGTTACCAATTCTTCGTATTTGTTTTGAGTTATTACATTTTTGATATCATTTGCAATTATATTGTTTATTTACTGCGCGCACTTGTATGAATTGTGAATATTGCTAAGTATAACCGAACGCATACAAATAATCCAAGTCAATCGACTAATATTGAATTACAAGTAAGGACTTGGGTAATAACAGTGTTCGGCCCTCAAGTAGGGCTATGTGAAGACAGCATCTCAAGTTGCGAGGTATGGGTAAGTGCTTGTAGCGACGTGCACGCTGGGTCGAATTGCGGATGACTTGAACTCATAATACATCTCCAGGGTGCGGAAACCTAGTTCTAGCACCCTCCCATACTACATCAGGTGATACTTCAGTCTGCACTTCGCGGAATGTTGCCGAAAGGGCTAGTAGTACCACAATTTGTTTGGCTAAATCACCTTTGAACTTGGGTTAGGCCCCAACAAGCCAACAAATGGTTCCATTTCCAGGACTGGGATCTGCATAAGGGATGTCTGATGTCATGTCACTGGAATCCAACAAAGAAAGAAATTGAAAATTGGCTGGACAGAAATATTCACGAGTTCGCCGAGAGTATCAAAGGAATAGTGGTTAGAGCACTACCTGTATATGGAAATCCACGATATTTTCTTTACATCCTTCCCCTCTGAGTTGTATGAGTGGATCGCGAAGCTAGAAGATAGTCAAGGAAGGTGTAGGCTCGACAAACCAATCGTGTGGAGTCCGAAATTGGTGCACAAACTAGAAGCATCCGAAGATAAGATTGCGCGTGAGGTGGACCATTGGCTCGATCGGATTATAGGAGGGTTTATCATCGAGTTCACGGTAGACACATAAGTCAGCTATAGCGAGGCGGAATGATGTTTCCTCAAAGGACCGTGAGTGCGAAGATACACAGAAACGGAAGTAGCGAAGAATTAGAGACTTGTCCCTTGATTTCACCTTCGCGAGAAAGCGAGGAAGGGCTCACAAAAGTTTCTCTGAGAAGCGCAATCAGTATAATAAGGCAGCGAATTCCGCACATACCACCCCCACCTACACCTCCACCACCACAGTTCCATATGGCGAGTGCAATAAAGTTGTCGGTATTCAGAGGAGTAGGGAACAAAGATCCGAACCAATTTTGGTTCGTGGTAAAGGTAGTATGGGAAGTGCAAGGGGTTACGGATGACAACATAAGGAAGGCAACACTAGTAAGCACGTTGCAAGATTGCACACTGACATGGTACATTAAGAACTCTAATGAAAATCCAAACGTAGGGATCACAGATATCCAAGCTGTGCTGAACAGGGAGTTTAGCAGGCCAAAATCAGAGATGGAGTCGATTATTGGGTTTAAGTAGATCGCGATGCTTCTAGGCAAGACCCCCTGGGAACTGGATCAGAGACTGAAGGGAATGATTTGTGAAGCAAACATGAGCTTGACGGATGCACAGAACCACGCATGGTTTGTAGCGTCGCTAACACCACATCTAAGGAAAACGTTGTCACAACAGAAGTTATCCACCTAGGCTGAAGCATTGGAACTTGCAATGAGACTGCACGAGACCCAAATACAAGATCCTGGCCTGGGAGTCCAACAAAACCACATGCAACTGAAAAATTTATGTCTAGAAATGTAGAGTTTAAAACAAGACATGACAACTTGCCCTGAGGTGCACGAGGAGGGATAGGGACATGACAAAGGCCATTGTCCAGTCTTTGCGAATTACTTGGCGGGAGGAGGGTTGATGCCATTGAGACTAGAGGGACAAGCAGGGTTGAGCATGACACCTACATTATGGTGCGGGATTTTTCATATCAGAGGAAAAAATGCTATGGATAATTATCATCTACTACAAAAGTATACACAGACGTCTTAGCAATTGTTTTGTAATTTCTGCAGGTCGATAGGCCATGATGAGTGCACCTGTAGAAGTTATGAACTAATGGTGGAATGAACCCCTACCTATAGGGTGTAGACTGAAACACGATCCCTCAATCAAAATGCAAGGATGGCGTGCACTGGATTTTAGGGGCGCAAACAAGGTGGGGGTGGAATGGGACCGGGAAGGGGTCGTGGACAGTTGATTTGTTGCAATTGCAAAGGGCCAGGGCTGTTAGGGTCCCACCCTAAGCCCCTTATTTATGTAGTTAGATCGAGTCATAGTTATAGTTAAGTAAGGAGTCAATAAAGCCCATATTAATAATTGTAAGTGGTTAACCCGCAATTAATGATGGGACCACAGTTAGTTGCAAATGGGCAATGGTATTAGATAGATGGTATTAATAAGAACCATGGTATTGATCCATGGTATTGCATGTATGATTCATATATAAAGGATAGAGACTCCCTGCGAGGAGCATCATGTCCTATTTTGTAATCGAGCTCTGCTCTATTGGAGGTTGCCCCCTCGAAGAGGCAAGTGAACATTTCTTTCTGAATAATAAAATACTTGCTATTGTTTCTCACTATTCTATGTTCTGGGTATATTTCTTCACATATTCTGTATTCTGGTATCGTCTTGCAGGTTAAGAGCATAACAAGTGGTATCAGAGCTCTTTCCAGGGCTGGTGGGATCTCCATTTCTTAGCAAAATTTTTTTTGGCTCGAGACGTGTTCCGGTGTCTTTAAACCACGAGATTTGTCATTGAGCGCATAAACCTGTGGATTTGGGGAGGCATGCACATAGGAAATACAAGAGGTGGTCACGCTTGTTGGACTCCCTTGTAACCCCTGTGGGCACCCCTTCGAGTAGTAGCGCATTAGACAGAACCGCGCACGAACTGTCTTCCAAGTACCCTCTGGGTATATCGAAAGCCCCCTAGCTCCTTTGAAACCTCACCATAGATAAACTGTCAGCTGTCTTGCTGCTACAGTACACCGAGAACAGCACTCAGAGAGATTACTCACCCGTATGATAGGGTAGTTGGGTTGTACGGCTAAGGGTACGGTTGATCCTCCTTAGTTAGGGCCCTGAAACATTGGGCCGAGTACTACTGTCACACCCTTATGTATATTATGATTTGTAGCACCTGACACTCCTCGAGACCATAGTTCCCTTTTCTAACTTGGGATCATGCATAATCTCTGCCAGATCAGGTCTCGCAAGGGGGTTCGCAGTAGCAACAGACATCAGTCCCGCAGTTTCGAGTTAGCAGACCAGCCATTCTAATCTATTAGATCCATCAGATCCGCAGCAGCAATCTATTTTGCTGATCAGAGCTACCCGATCAGCCATTCATATCTCTCAGATCCACCAAGTCTGAGTAGTTGTGTGGGGTTCCTATACTGGGGCATGATTTCCGTAGGACTTTTGGCAGCGTTGACATTTTGAGGATTCAGCTACTGCAGTATTCCTAAGCAAGGATTAAAACTCTGTTAGGAGTTTTCATAAAAAAGAAAAAAGAAAAAGTCTGAGACCCTCCGGGGCGCTTATTGGTGATCTAGCCCATAATAATCAGGACGACGATCTGATCAAGGTGGTACCATTCAATTGTTAGCGAAAAAAATTTGGGCTGTCCCAAATTTCAAGTATATCGGATCGGTGCATGGTAGAAACTAGAGCTCAAGCTATGGCGAATGAGAAGATTGACAAACTTGAACAATCCTTGCAAGCCATCTAAGCTCAGCTTGACAAACTATATGATGCACTCTCTAAGGGCAAGGAGGAAGCCCGCGAGGAGGCGTATATTAGCAATGGACACAGTGAGGGTGAGTCTAGCCACTCTCTTCACCTCTGGGGCACCCGCCAAAAATCCCGTCCGCGACCTCCCAAGCTGGATATGCATAAATTTGATGGTTCTCACCTGGCCGCATGGGTATCACAAATGGAGAAGTATTTCAATCTGAATAACATCTTAGATAATGAGACTCAGCTTATGGTTGGGAGCATGTACTTGGACAATGAAAGATGGCAATGGTGGGAATGGCATCAACGTTGCAATGGAAGTTTTATGACTTGGGCCACCTTTAGACAAGCTCTTACAGAGTGCTTTGACCAGGAATCTTCTTTTTTGGGTCGTCTCACTAAGCTCCAATAGACTAGCACAGTGGATGAATATGTTACAGCCTTTGAAGCCTTAGCTTTCCGCAGTAGGGATCTCCCAGATGCGTTCTACACGGAATGTTTTATCAGCAGTCTTAAAGAGGCCATACAAGCCCACGTCTGACTACGCCACCCCTCCACATGGTCGGAGGCTTGAAAGGTAGCTCGTAATGTGGAATGTGTGTTAGCAGCCCAGTGCATTTGCCCAAATTTCACCGCCAAGGGTCACCCCCCACAAGCTCACAACACGACTCAAACACTTAAGGTTCAAAAGGTGTCACCTGCAGAAATGGTCGAAAGAAGAAAGTAGGGATTATGTTACTACTGTGATGAAAAATACTCCCGAGGTCATAAATGCAAGGAGCCTAAATTTTTTCAAATTGATGCCACTGATTACAGCTCATCGGAGGAAGCCCCACCACTTGAGGAACATGAGGAGGTAGAAGAGGACAACCAGAAGGACAATGTCCCTGACGAACCAGTTATTTCGCTGCATGCTTTGGCAGGGATTTCTTCACCTCAAACTCTCAAAATCAGAGGTTTTATTAAACATCGCCTAGTAGTAGTCTTGATTGATAGTGGAATTACACATAATTTCATCCATCAAAAAGTCGCAGAAGCAGTGCATTGTTTTGTATGAGTAGTTTCTAACTTCCAAGTCCAAATTGCGGATGGGGGAACAATGAAATGTGAAGACCGCCGTGAAAATGTCAAACTTCAAATGGGGGATTATAAGTTGAAAACCCACATGTTTGCCATACACATGGGAGGGTGCAACATTGTCCTCGGTGCTGAATGACTTCTCACTCTTGGGACAATCACAATGGATTTCCAGGAGTTATATATGAGATTTAAGCAAAACAACTCCACACATACCCTCCGTGGACTCCAGGCGGGAGCTCCCTCTATCATCAGCTCACATAGGATGGAAAAATTGCTAAAAAAGGTCCATCATGGAGTTATAGCTCAACTTAATTCCATCCAAGCCGTCGAACCCAATTCTTTGCCGATTCATCCTGAGATGCAATAGATTTTAAATAACCATCTGTCACTCTTTGACAAGCCTCATGAGCTTCCACCCTTGCGATGGGAACATGATCATAGCATCACCTTGGTTCCAGGGGCCCAACCACCAAATGTGTGCCCAAACAGATATCCATTCACCCAAAAGAATGAAATAGAAGAAATAATCAAGGAAATTTTGGACGCAGGTGTCATTCGTACCAGCATTAGTCCTTATTCATCACCGATGGTCATGGGGCTCAAGAAAGATGGGGAATGGCAGATGTATCCAGACTTCATGGCCCTCAATAAGTTGACAGTCAAAGATAAATTTTCCATCCTGGTTGTTGATGATTTGCTGGATGAACTCAATGGGGCTCAATTCTTCACTAAGTTGGATCTTCGCTCAGGCTACCACCAAATTCGCATGAAGGAAGTTGACATTCCAAAGACTACTTTCAGAAATCATGAAGGCCATTATGAGTTCCTGGTCATGCCATTCAGTCTTTGTAATGCCCCATCTACTTTTCAGAGCCTTATGAACCACCTTCTCAAACCATATCTCAAGAAATTTGTCCTGGTCTTCTTCGATGACATCCTCATCTATAGTTGCACTTGGGCCGCACATCTTCAGCATGTAGATCTACTCTTGCAACTGCTCTGCAAGCATAAATTATTTGTTAAGATGACCAAATGTTCTTTTGGCATGGAAGAAGTTGAGTATTTAGGCCACATTGTGGGGCGTGAAGGTGTCAAGGTGGACCCCAAAAAGATCCAAGCAATGCAGGATTGGCCTCAACCTAAGACCTTGAAGAGCCTGAGAGGATTTTTGGGTCTCATATGCTATTATCGCAAATTTTCCACAATTATGGTCACATTGCAAAGCCCCTCACTCAAATCCTCAAGAAAAATTCATTCTTCTGGAATGATGATGCACAACAGGCATTTACAGCTCTCAAAAATGTCATGTGTTCCACTCCAGTCTTAGCACTACCTGATTTCACCAAATCTTTTATCATTGAATGTGATGCTTCGGGTACGGGTATTGGGGCCGTCTTAATGCAGGAAGGTCGATCCTTGGCCTTCACAAGCCAACAACTAAGTGGGAGGAATCTGGGACAATATACTTATGAGAAAGAAATGATGGCCATCTTACATGCAGTAGATACCTAGCGACCTTACTTACTAGGGTGATGTTTCCAAATTTGCACATACCATCACAGGCTTAAATATTTTTTGGAGCAATGCCTATCCTCCCCGCAAAAAAAAAATGGCTCACCAAAATGTTTGGATATGATTATGAGATCATTTACAAGAAAGGGCGTGAAAATAGTGTAGCAGATGCATTATCTCGCCAATTTGAGGAGGAAAATACCCTGCTCGCAATTTCCCTTCCCATTCCAGAATGGATTGAAGAGGCTCGCAAGGAATGGTTTTCACATCCCTGTCTCTCCCAACTCATTACTCAATTGAAGGCGGATCCAAATTCCACCAAGGGCTACTCGTGGCAGGATGAGATTCTTTGCTACAAGGACAGAGTCGTAATATCACCAAAATCCACCCTCAAAAGCCGTATTTTGGCAGAATTGCACTCATCCCCCATTGTAGGACATTCAGGCTTTCAGAAGACATATGCTCGCACTAGAAGATCATTTTTTTGTACAGGCATGAAAAAGGACATCCTTACTTTTGTAGCGGAATGCGATGTCCATCAACTGCACAAAGGGAGACAGTCAAAGCACGAAGCACATTACAACCGTCGCCCATCCAGACATCTATATGGATGGAGGTTTCTATGGATTTCATTACAGGTCTTCCAAAGTCAGGAAACAAGTCAGTCATCATGGTGGTTGTGGACCGACTTTCTAAGTATGCTCAATTCTGTGCCCTACCCCACCCGTATACATCGACTTTTGTCGCTCAATATTTCATGGATCAGATCTTCAAATTGCATGGCATGCCCACTTCTATTGTGTCTGATCGTGACCTGATCTTCACCAGTAATTTTTGGCAGGAACCCTTCAGGCTACAAGGCACCCAACTAAAACTCAATACTTCCTATCATCCACAAACGGATGGTCAAACTGAAGCTGTCAACAAATGTCTGGAAACCTACCTTAGGTGTTTCACTTCAGAAAAGAAACATCTATGGGTACAGTGGTTGCCTCTAGCTGAATGGTGGTATAACTCCAACTATCATGCCACCACCAAAGTGACTCCCTATGAAGCAGTTTATGGTCAACTCCCTCCTTCCCCTACTTCTTATATCAAGGGGTGCTCAAAGGTACAAGCAGTGGATCAACTCCTACAAAACCACACAACCATGCTCGCCCATCTTAGAGAGAATCTTCATCAAGCTCAAAACCGCATGAAGCAACAGGTAGATCAGCATCGCTCAGAGCGCCAATTTCAAGAAGGGGATCAGGTATTTTTGAGGCTGCAACCATATAAGCAAACTTCAATCAAAGACAAGGGTTGTCATAAACTATCTCCAAAATTCTACGAACCATATCAAGTACTTCAGCGCATTGGAGAAGTGGCCTACAAGCTAGCTTTGCCACCCACTACAAAAATCCATCCATTTTTCCATGTCTCATGCCTCAAGAAAGTGATTGGGAACAATTGCAGAATTCAAACCAGTCTACCTGAATTGGATGAAGAAGGGCAATCTGGCTCCAACTTGAACAGGTCCTAGACACACGAGAATTGCACTTGCGTGGCCGCATGATCAGGGAAGTCCTCGTCAAGTGGAAAGACACCTCTCTGTAAGATGCAACCTGGGAACCAGCCACTATTCTTCAGCAGTTTTTGTAGCTTCAGCCTTGAGGACAAGGCTATTCTTAAGGGGGAGGGCATGTTAGGGTCCCACCCTAACCCCCTTATTTATGTAGTTGGATCGAGTCATAGTTATAGTTAAGTAAGGAGTCAATAAAGCCCATATTAATAATTGTAAGTGGTTAACCCGCAATTAATGATGGGACCACAGTTAGTTGCAAATGGGCCATGGTATTAGATATATGGTATTAATAAGAACCATGGTATTGCATGTATGAGTCATATATAAAGGATAGAGACTCCCTGCGAGGAGCATCGTGTCTTATTTTGTAATCGAGCTCTGCTCTATTGGAGGTTGCCCCCTCGAAGAGGCAAGTGAACATTTCTTTCTGAATAATAAAATACTTGCTATTGTTTCTCACTATTCTATGTTTTGGGTATATTTCTTCGCACATTCTGTATTCTGGTATCGTCTTGCAGGTTAAGAGCATAACAAGGGAATTATGCCCTTGATTGTACAAATGCAACAAGGGAATCATGTTTATATTGTGCCCAATTCGACCATGAGATAGAGGACTGCCCTACAATGATAGTGAGGTTGCGCGATAAAGGAATAAGCTAGCCTCCGTCGACTCAGAACGTACAAATGATGAGGTCTGAGCCACGCGAAGATGACCCAAATGTAAACATCATGCTTTAAAGTGGTAGCATGATAGAGGATGACAAGGGAAAGCATCTTGAAGAGAGTGTGTGGGTTCACAAGGCTCCTACAAAGGAACCTGAATTTGATTTGGAGTGAGCGAAGGAGACATTCATGGAAGCTAAGAAGAGCTTCACGGAGGCCTCCACTTTAGGTAGTAAGGATCAACTAGAACCAGAGATGGATCCTTCAATGCTCACTACCTTTCTGGAGACATGTATGAAGCTGTTGTGTGACAGCAAGGCTGTGAAAGGACTGCAGGAACTGATCACCAAGTGCACTAGGTTAGGAGAACCACACTTGGTCCGGAAGCTCAGGAAACATACATCGCGAACAGGAAGGGAAATGATATTGATTGTGCAAATCGAAGAGTATGAAATGGATCGAGTAATTTTGGATCTTAGATCGGATGTGAACATACTGCCAAAGTAGACACGGGAGCGCATGGCCAGGTCCGCATTACAATGGTCTCCTATTCAATTACGAATGGGAAACCAGCAGAAGATCCTATCCATGGGAAGACTGCAAGGAGTAACAGTGGATATTGAAGGTGCAAGCGCGCTTGCAGACTTCGAAGTGATAGAGATTTTCGATGATAGGAATCCATATCCTGCGCTACTAGGCATATACTGGGCCACTAATATGAATGGGGTGATAAATCTAAAGAAGCGCAAGATGAGTTGAGAAAAAGTCACTACGCGTAGTAGTACCGCTAGACCCTGCAAAAGGAGCATGCTACATAGAACCGGTGTGCGATGATGATAGTGATGATGATCTCGACTGTATCTACAAGATAACCATGTGAGAGTAGGATTGGGTGAATCCAACAGTAGATGGTAGGATTTTGTGGGAGCGCGACAACTCCTACACTTCAGATTCAGATGAGGAAGTAGAACGATGGCAGAACCGGTTACACAAGGTAACCATGCTAAATTGCAACATGATGATAAGGTCATTATGTTGTGTAGCAACAGAGGCAAGGGATTTGCCCATGTATGACAGGTTGACATCGGTGGATGAATTCTTGAACAAATTTGAAAGCGAAGTGCCAGACCAACAACAGTTTCTTGCTCTTAAATGGGCACTGTGCACTACACCTGCAAGATGGTGGGGTACGCATCAATGGAGTTTCGAGGATTGGTGCGAATGAAAAAGGGTGATGCTTATATGTTTTGGAAAATCTCAGCTGCAGATGAGATCTAGGTATGATGGGCTAGACAGCCTACGTGCCCACCTTTCCAGATGGGTACAGACGTACGACACGCAGCCCGCACAAATGTACACTGCTCTCACAATAGCAAATAGGAACAACATGCAGAAGCAGGAAAGACGAAGGGCACCAAAGATTATTCATGGAGAAACCTTTGAAAAGGTGTGTGAAGTGTTGAACAGGGTCCACCATGTGAAACGCACTGACTGGGACCTACGCATACCAGTGGTTTGATGGGCCTATATGACCATGTGCAACACCCTGGTAGCGAGAGCAATTCCAAAGTTGAAGTATGAAGCAGGGGTTGTAATATCTGAAGAACATGAAAGGCCGAGTCCTAATGAAACTTGTATATTTGACAGTTTGCGAAGCTTGGAACAAAGAAATCACGCAACTACGACAGACAGAACATATAGGACTTGAGGAAGAAATTCAATGAGGAAACTTTAGACTCCGCAAACTTGAAAAAGATCGGGTATGGATAAGGGAGAAAAGCACCTTGATGGATGCAAAGGTCAAGAAGCTAGAAGACGAAATAAAGGAAGCATTTCTCATTGAAAAACCGAAGATGGTAAGGAAATGTGCATACAATCGTACTAACAAGTTGGAGGACTATCATCGTGAACTAGTTAGTCTACTACCTTGGCTTGGACCGCATATTGCCAAGCATAGTGACCATGTCAACGTGTTGCAAATGGTGAAGCACGCGATGCAAAACCCAAAAATAGAAGGTAGGATGCTTTCGTGAACCATGAAATAGGATCAGATGGAGCTCCGCACGGGTGGTATGACCACATGACTAGCCATAGGAAGAACAGTCTTAGCACTCCAAGCAGTTGAAAGGGAGCACGGGACTATAATTTATTCTACCTGGGAGTTGCGTGCTTTGGGAGATGCACGGAGGAGAAGAACATCACAGGGTTCACGACCACGCACAGAGAGCTGCACTGCCACACGGGTTGGCTGGGAAGTGACTGTTGAGCTCACTATTCATGATGGGATGTGCGATTTGAGGCCAAATGGAGCGAGCAACGGTCATTTAAGACGTGATCTATGGGCAGGATTTGGGAAAATCTGCCACCAAGAAAGTATTAATGGCCCGGAATTGGGGGGGAATGGTTGAATTTGAATTCAAAAGGCATTATAAAACACAAAGGGCTGGACAACGAACAACACTTGGTCACTTGAGAGTTGACCGTTTAAACAGAGAAGTAAGCATTGAGAGCCGAGTGATAATTGAGCCCCTAAGTTTGCGAGTGACAAATTATAGCCTAGCTATGATGACGACCAACAAGGATGGGTTGGGAATTGAAGAGGAAACCGCCAGCGAGGCTGCATAGACCCCAATGGTAGAAGATGGTCTAGAAGGTGCTGGGGTTGTGACAAAAATCCCCAAATCACCGCAGATGTCACGGCCCAAGAAAGATAAACAGGGAATGGGTCCAGTACACGTGTCCCCTAGGAACACGCAGCGCAACAAATTCTCAATGGAAGAAAAGGGGAAAGCACTCACAATTGAAATGGATGAGGACGAAGAAGACTTGCAGGCCCTGATCGCCACAAAAGAAGAAGAAGAAGACATGGAGGAGGATATCCAACCATTACGCTCTGCAACAAAATTGGCCGAATATGTCGCTTCGTGGAAAGGGAAGACTAAAGTGCCAAAGGATTTGGATGAAACCAAGAGTCCGCTCCAGACCCCGCTCCTACCAAACGACATCGTGTTTGAAGGCACACATCTGGACCATGTGCCAACCACGAAGTTCGAAGATTGGGACCTCGTCGACCGCGAGAAGTTCTGGAGATCAGGAACCTGATGAAACAAAAAATTGTGGGCGTGGTGACAACGCTGGAGCTACAGAAGTGGCTGCATAGTGTGGAAAAAGTCAGGTTGTTGAATTTACTGTGGGTACCTCATTTCCACCACGCAACTATCACCATTTTTGTCATCAGGAAGCTTCTCTACCTGGTGCATGATGGGTACTTATGGCTAGATGAGCATATCCCCATAATGGCCAACCTGATTCATCGTATCTCTCGGATCCCCTGTAAAGGAAAGGACCCTGCGATTATAACAGAGGGAAAAAGTAGCGATTTGGCCCTTGCAGAGGCCATGAAGACCAAATATAAGATGGAGAGGAAGAAGAGTGGATACGCTCTCTCTAGCATAAAGGACAAAGGGGTCCAAATAGCCACACAAATATTGGCCAGCAAATTCATGAGAAAGTGCTTCACTGATGAAGTAGCAGCGCTGGTGATGGCACTAGCTGAGCAGTGCACAAAGGGGGTCCAGTTCAACTCGCCCAAATTCCTCTGTGCAAAATTTTTGAAGAACTGTCGAGAAGCCTAGGAGCAGGGTAAGACCTTCCACTATTTTTGGTTGCTATTATCCATTTTGCTCGTAGCGTGAGAACTGTTGCAGGATAGTCAGTTCCCCAACATTGACAAGGAATTACCAGAGGCCACAAAGTAGCTTCGCTCTGGGCCACAAAAGACGCGAAACAGATTTGTGACACAAAAATTTTCTGGGTGCTCATGGACATGAACATCTGGATGTGGATCAATCAGAAGCTGCGTCTGTCACCCACAGTATACAACAGTCTATAGAGTTTTGTAGACTTCAAAGCTAATATGCATAACATCTATATCAGGGCACGAAAGGATCTAGTGACGCAGTGGACGAAGCTACATTTTGTAGCCACTGACGAAGAAATTTTTACTATCTTGGAGACATGGCCTCCAAAGTGGCGTGCCCCAGATTTGGTAGAACTGGAGAAGGTGGCAGCATAGGAAAAGAAGGATGATGCCAAGTTGTGCGTTACCCCACTGGCTGAGAAGAGGTGAAAGGAAACTGTAGCAGCTAATGAAAGGGTAGTGTAAGAAGCGGCACAGAAAGCCGCGGAGCAGAAGAAGGCTGCAGAAGTAGCAACAACAGCATAGGCAGCAGAGGCAGTAACATTATAAGTAGCTGAGGGCCAAGCAACGTCCTCAAGACAAGAGGCAGAGGAAACAGAAATAGCAGAAGCAAGCTTAGACCCAGGGACCGTGTCTACACAATTAAAGCACCCACACATCGTAGAGAGATGAGGACCAAGGACAAGGTCAAGGCCTCGAAGTTGGCCATTGACCCAATCACCTTAACCAAAGGTGATCTCCATGACATTGGCGAGATGGTCCGTGATGTCACAAGTGAAGCACTTTAGGAGTTCATGCAGGAGCATCAGACTATGTTTGGGGCCCTCAGGGCACAGCTGTAGGAGTTACAGGTGCGGCCCCCTTAGGAAGGTACCCTGTCAACCCACGTCGCAGCAGGCACTTCAGCAACAAATAAAATGTTGTGTGCAAGGATAGAAAACACAATAGTGTTGCCAGAGGGAGCACTAGTGTCGTCAAATGCGATGGATCAATTATCAGTTAGCATGATGAAAGGCCTTGGCCTTATTTTGGATGCCCTTCCCCAAGAAACGCTATATCATCTACAGGATGGGATAACAGTAGAGATGCGGGCTACGGAGGGCTGCATGATCCAAGTTCTTAGTGAATAGAAGATCAACATGGAACAACTCACTTTGCAACATGACAAGTTGGTGTCGCAGAATCAACGGTTGGTGTAGACGGTACATGACTCTTGTCGACACGTCCTGGAGCTGACCAACATAGCAGATCTACCAGTAGAAGTGTGGATCCACAACTTGGCAACTAGAGTCTGCGAGACTAGAGAAGAGATGACAAAGGTTCAACTAGAACTGAATCTTTAGATTGCCAAGCTGCAGTTGAAGGCACAACCTTTCACTCCCGTAGAGATCAGAGAACAGCACACTAGTGCTATTACAGTGGGGTTGGAAGAAATTGGAGGAGTAGTGCAAGACTATACTGACATGTTGGAATAAGAACTTGAGGTCCTCACAACGTTGCAGGAGGATCCCAACATCTAGCGCTTGGAGATAGAGGCACGAAAACTCCAATAGTAGTACGACAGTGTCAGAGGAACTACGTAGATAGTAATCCTCGCTCAATGGCTTGCAAGGATGCAGCAAGCCAATGCATTAAAGGAGCAGGTGGATGTGGCGCGCCTTAAGGAGCCAATTCTCAAAGCATGTGTTTAGCCATGGTTTGACGAGGCCTTCACAATCATGGAAAATATTAAAGGGAAGCTTGCGCACATTCAAGGGATGCATGCGTAGATGCAGGGTAGTACGTCAGACACAGAGGTCTGAGAAGAATGGATGCAACAGGTTCAACAAGCAATAGCTCAGTGTGTTGCGGACATCAGGACCATTCGAGAAAAATTGGAGGGACTTCGTGCCAACATAGACACGCTGACAGAGTGACTTGAGAGCGAGTCACGTTGTTAGTGTTGGGGGCCTGTTGGGCATGGAATCCCCCCACGACATGTTTCGGGGCTCAAAGCCCAAGTTATGAGTTGTTATTGTTGTAAAGACGCCACGAATTGCGGGCGTGGAGCGCGAAATGTATGTTATAGTCATAGGGCTATTTGCCCTAAGTTTTGAATGTAATTTCAACCTACCCATGGTCTACAGACCATGTGATTGTTTAAATAGAGCGAGACTCTAAGTTGTAAAAAGAGAAGATCATATAATCTAATGGATAGAATGAGATAACAAAGCATAGAGCAAGATTCTAAGTGTGTCTTGGGTCGTAGTAGTAGGAATAGGCTCTGCAGCTAAGTGCATAGAGGCCTAGCAGAGTCCGCAACTGAGTATGCGAACCCCTGAAGCTGAGTGCGTAGGGTAGAGTTGAGTCTATGATGAGAGAAGAGATTAATAAAGAAAGGTTGTGTTACTAATTCTGTGTATCTTTTCTGAGTTATTACATGTTTGATATCATTTACAATTATACTGTTTATCTACTGTGTGCACTCGTATGAATTATGAATATTGCTAAGTATAACCAAAAGCATACAAATAAGCCAACTTAATCGACTAATATTGAATTACGAGTAAGGACTTGGGTAATAACTATGTTCGGCCCCTAAGTAGGGCTGTGCGAAGGCAACATCTCAGGTTGCGAGGTATGGGTAAGTGCGTGCAGTGACATATGTGCCGGGTCGAACCACTTGAACTCATCAGACATCTCTAGGATGTGGAGACCTGGTTCTAGCACCCTCCCATACTACTTCGGGTAAGACTTTAGTCCACGCTCTGCAGACTATTTCTGAAAGGGCCAATAGTACCAGGATTTGTTTAGCTAAATCACCTCTAAACTTGGGTCAGGCCCGAACAAGCCAACAGATTCATACAAAATTGGAGGTGACAGTGTTATATGCACAAGTAAAGTTGAAGGTATTGCCTGTTGTCATTTCTCAGCTGGAAAGAGACCCAAGGGGTTCCAAGCTAGACTTCTATAGGATTAGAGGAATCTTAATTATTTGATGGAAGAAGAGAAAATCTATCCTAAGGGAGAGCTAGTTCTACTACAGTATTTAATAAAACAACATGTAATGATAAACTACACCATAACCTAACTAACCATCTAAATAGTTATGCTAAGCAGAATGGCTAAAAAAATCATTAACCCAGTGCTGCTATCTAAGTTGCAGAGGTAAAGAGCATTGAACTATCCTAAGGTGTAAGCAAAGAAACTTAAGAGAAATTTATTTTCAAGTGGAAGAGCAATAGGAGGTAAAAATCAATGAAAGGAGGAAATAAGGACGTAGTAGCGCATAGGGACCATTGGATCGATCAATGAATAGAAGATGGATGGTGGAGATCTTATCGCGGGGCTTTAAGTGAATAAACAGATGAACAAGGTTAATGAACAGGATGAATGGCAGAGATCGTATCGAAAAGAATTAAGTGAAGATATGGGCAGACTGGGTAACGAAACGATGAATGACTGAGATCGTATCATGAGGGATTAAGTGAAGAGATGGGTGGACAGGGTAACGAAGAGATGAACGACTGAGATCTTATCGTGCAGATTAAGTGACTAGATGGGTGAATAGGATGAATGACTATGATGAACGACTGAGATCTTATTGTGCGGATTAAGTCAAGAGATGGACGGCGGAGATCATATCATGGGAAAACGAAATGTGCGGAAATGATGTAGTGGGTTTCTAAAGTGGTAAGCAGTTTTTCGTGCACCCTCAAGGCTGTAAGCTATATTTTAAAATTTCATGTGATTAGCGTAACTGCGTGACATGTAGCATGAGAAAACCACTTTTCTCGTGTGCTCTTGAGCAGATAACGGCCATGCACTAATCCACGAGAGATTGCATGATAGTTGTTGGATCAGGCAGGGATGATCAACGGTGGAGATCGGCCAAGCTAGTTGGCGATTGGGTGAAGTGATAGCCGTCAGATCAAGTGAGCTAGATCAATGGTGGGGTTTAAAGTGCACGAAGTGCTAAGGTGACGTGATAGCCATCGGATCAAGGGAGGCAAATCGACGGTGGGGACTTAAAGTGCATAAAGTAGGTGGTAGTTGGAAAAACTAATGGATCAGACGGTGGTTGTGAAGGTTGGTTGTGGATCGGATGGTGAGGAAGTGAGGCATGAAGAATGTGTTGGAGGTTTTTAAATTAAAATGACAGGAAAACATAGTGAGGGTGAATGAGTAACTAAATCAAATAACAAACTCCATAGCTCATGCGAGCACTAGAAACCTGTGTTTTTGGGGTCGCTGAAGGGTCTCTTCCTCAAGTCATTATCCTAGAGGGACGAGATGAGGCCGAGACACCTACGCACAACCTTATGGTGATATTTTTCTCTAGCTAACCTTTAAACTAAAAGAAAAGGCACAAATGGAAGTAAGCTACAACACAAGCGATCTACTCTACGCTACTATAATGAAGAGGCAACTACGGAAGAAAATGAACAGAAAAACCATAAAGCTACTTAAGAAAATGAATAATGAAATCCATAAAGCTAATTAAGCAAATGAATAGAAAACCATGAAACTACTTAAGAAAATAAATATAATAGAACTCTATGCTAGCATACATGTACAGTAAAGAGGAGCTTTGGCTGCTCGGGCCCTAACCGAAGAGCTTCAGCCCTTAGAGTTAACTCAGAGTTGGCTTAAAATATAACTCCTTGTCATTATGAAAACCTTGGATTGCAGAACAAACTGTCACAAGTCTTTGCAGCTCAGAAATAGTATAGAGTTTTACAATAGTCCAAATCATACTGAGGTCCTAAGCCTCTCTATTTATGCATATGAATTCTCTAACAACTTCCTTCTCATTAGGGAGGCTTGGCCTCCAACTCAGGAAAAAATGATTTTTGTCCTTTTCACTTGCTCGGCTGTCTTTTAGTCTTCAAAGTGATGGCAGTTTGCACTCCGAGCTAATGGAGGAATATTCGAATGGAGGGGTAGTAGATGAGGAGGCTTTACCTCCTATAATTACTCTCTCTTGTCCCATTATAGTTTTACCAAGGTCTTTTCCATAGTTCTTTATTTTTATCCTTTATATCTGCATTTGTCCTTGCTTTTATCTTTTATTCCCGCATTACATGCACACTCGACCACAATGCCAAATATCCAACTCTAACTCATCTCATAAGCAAAATATAATCAAAAGTATGTAATAAGTTGTGATAATAGTTGGTTTGACTAAGCTAGGAGGTGAATTAAGGCCAATTAAGGCCCATATAATTACCCAATGATGAGCCTCATCACCTCTTTCTCCTACACTAACTTATCCATCTCATTTTCCATTTCTTTTAATTGAGAATTTAGCTGGAGAATGAGTTCTATCATCCAATATTTTTGTCTTTGACTCTCTAGAAATTCCTTAGTTCATGGATGTTCAGAAGGAGGCAATTTTAGATGCTTCTTCAATGCAACAATGTCTTCATTCTTCTTTTTTATGAGCTTTTCTGCTGCCTTGATGTCATTTCGATCATTGCCAATCTCAATAACCAAGTCTTCTAGTGATTTAATTATGTTATCATTTTCTTGTGATGAAGCCTTCTCTAGTTTAAATTGTGCTGTGATATTCTCTAGAGAATTTTGAAGTTTTTATACACTCATAGCTTTGTTGGTCATAGTTGAGTATATCATTTCTCCTGCTTGCTTATGGAACACAATTTGATCTATAGGATGAACATTATTGGCCAAAACTTCAAATTATGTCTTTTTGTAATCTTTTGATGACTTAGGATGCTGTACTGTGGACTGCAAAAAGGTCATCTGCATTTTCCCTATTTTAAGGTCAAAAGCTGAAAGTAACTTGTTCAGATCACTAGGAGTCTGTTTGAAATATTGGGCATAGGTTTCAACTTTAAATCCTTCATTTCTCAACTTGATTTCTTTCTACTTCTCCTTTATGTCTTTTTCTTTATCCACTGGTTTGCTCGATGATGAGGCTTCAATACTATTATTCTTTTGAATAATTTGAGTATTGGAGGTTGAAGGCTGATGAGTTTCCTCTGAAACTACTGGAGTTGTATTCTCTTTGACCAATGTATCTATACCAATGATCTCAATTGTATAAGTTGTCACTTCTTACTGATTTAGAGGATTTAGCTTAGGCTTCTTCCTGTACATAATTTCAAATTTGTCATTTGTTGTATCTATGTTTGAGCAAGAACCTTCTTCCCTAGTCCTTTTTGCATCTCTGTCCTGTAGGGCTAGAGTATGTAGAATGGAACTAGTTGTTGGGTGCTGTTATAGCTCCAAATCTCACTCTTATGATTTGTGATGCTGCACTTATGGCCTAGGGCAACCCCTCCTTCCAGAACTGGTCCAAAAATTTAAAAAACAGTGTTTTATTCCCTATACGCGACTTTGCCCTATGTTAAACGCGTGTACACGCGGGTATGTCATACCCAACCCGCGTGTATCTATTAAAACACTTAAAAAAATATAATTTCCTCTTTTTCGGGCGGTGATCGCGGGTTTACCTGCTGGATCACCTGTTAGTGCCCGTGGCCCAACTGTTCCCAACCAACTCCTAACTAAAAAACTACTTTGGAGAGGGTATAAAAAGACATCAAAGGGAAGGCCAAGGGGAGAGAGAAAGGAGAGCAAGATTATTATGCTGAGATTTTTCCCTTAGACCAGGTCTGAAGTCCTTGGTGCATTCTGCACTTCCCCCATTTTCCATAGGAAACCCTTGTTTCCATGTGTATTGGTGATCATTCACCCTTGACATCATCATTGAGTAAGACTTGGAAGGAGCTCTTGTTGGAGGCTAGAGGCTGGAACGAATCCGGGAGGAAGCTTGCTTGGAGCCTGCTGAAGGTGTTCAGGTGATATCTTTCCGATATATGTACTTTATTTGCCTTTATATATAAAGAAACATGTCTTTGTTCCCGAATAATCTTTCTTTATGCTTATGAGATTCTTGTGTTGAATTCTTATGAAAGTAGTTACTTAAAGATTTTTTATAACTAACTTTATAGCATAAAGATGATTTATACATAAACTTCTATACATGTACTGTTGTGTTCTTTGATTTGTTTGTCTTGCAGGTCAGAGAAAGAAGAAGGGAACTCCAAGAAGGGTTTGCACCCTAACGGTCTTCTCGAACGTAGGACCTTAGGTATGTACCCTAAACATTAGAATTTGCTTAAAAGTAAAAAAGATGGCTGTGTGTGTGTGTTTCTTTGTATAAGCAATTTTCAGTCTGGTAGAGTCTTAGCCCAAAGGACCCTAGGGGTATTTTCCCTTGAACCAGAATTGGCGACTCCGCTGGGGACAAAACTCTTGTTGTTCCTAGTTTGGGTAGTCCTCAAGCCAATCAAGGCTCAGTCCCTCTATTTGTTGGTTCTGACTGTCTGATATTTTCTTGAACTCCAAGCTTTTCCAGTTTTTCAGTTTGTGTTTTTTATTTTTCTTGAAACACTTCATATACGCACTTTTTCTGGATTACAGATGCGTATATACGCAAGTTGCACTAAGTAAACCCGCGTATACGCAGGTTTCCTTAGTTACAGTCGCGTGTACACGCATTCTGCAAATAATTGCAGGCGCGTATATCACATAATTTTCAAGATTTATAATTTTTCTTTTGGCTGAATGTCTGTCTGGTGGTTTGGGTCAGTTTAAAACAATCAATTCCCAGTGACAGTTCTCTGTTTAACAGGGGGCATCTTGCTTCGAACTCTCTCTAGTTATAAGGAGTGCTAGTCTTGTTTTTCGTTGATTGCAAGCGTCATTGATTTTTGACACACAAGGTTTCTGTTTAAGAATCTTGATTGCTCTATTTCGGCAGAGTGGGAAGATTGTCTTAAAATCTTTGTGTCCATTTTGTTCTCATGACATTTGTGTTTGCTTAACGAAATCATTTTTATGACCATTTGCTCCTTCGTTTCGGGAAAGTTGTTTGTTACCATTTCCTTGAAACTTGTCTTTTGATTTCTTGGACTTTCATTGCTGCTTTTGATTGTCAAAAGCGATTTCGAACACATTTTATTTTTGTTGAGTTCTCATCATTTGGAAGGTGTCAATTCACAAAAGTGTTTGGTGGCTTGTTTATCAATCATTAGTGTCAGTTTTTTTTGAGAGTTTTCCTTTGAAAAAGACTTTTTGGTTTGGTTGAAAGAAAATCTTTTGAAAGTTTTTGAGTTTCGCTTTCTTAAACTTGCTTCTCATCTGATTTCCTTTTTTGCGAAGTGAAAGTGCTTTGTTTTTTATCTTAAAACTTGTTTTTATTGTTTGGACGAAATGATTAGTAACAAATCATCTTCTATCCAAGCATTTCAGTGGCAAGACAAAATCTGGTAAAGCAGCAACTTTCCTTCTTTGTTTTTAGAGTAGTCTTTGAATCGTGCATCCACATTTAGTTCTTGCATTAGGGAAAGATTTGCATCTTTTTTTAGGCATATTTAGTTTTGTTAGTTTTTGTGAGTGTGGAGTCTGAAAAGAAAAAGAAAAAAAAAATTTTGTTTATATTACAAGTGCCTTCTGAACCTCATAGAAATTGCTATTCATCGAAAACAAAGTGCATGTGCATGTAGCTAGGTTTTATTAATTTCTTTTGCGTCCATAAAACACCACAAGTTTCACCTCCATTACCTTTGACTTAAAGAACAGCCTAATAAAATCAAGCGCTTAATTAAAATCCACTAGAACTTTTTGTTTTAGTTATTACACCAACAAGTTTAGGATTTTAGGGCCTTGGATTAGGCGAGTGGAGAGTTAACTCTCCAAGGCCACACAAAACGTCAAACATAAGAGTCTGATTAAAGAGAGTAAATCCAATAGCGTTAGGGAGACCAGGAAAGCTCCGGATCTGGGAGTTAAGCACGAGGGTCTGTGAAGACAGGGAAGAGAGATACCCCCTCTCCTACTTGTCCGAACTTACCTCACGACTGTTCCGCCTGGCTTCTGCGACGAGTTGGTACCCATAGTTGCCTCTCATAGGGATCTGCATAGGTGGCTGTGGAGGGGAATCCCGTGGCACCTGAGGTCGACGTTGTATCACTCTCGACAGTACTTCCGGAGGGCACCCTTGCGAACCTTGGGGGCTTGCACCGGCGCAGACTGTTGTTAGGAGGTCAGCGTAACTTCCTCTGATACCTTCGCTGATAGGACTGGGCCCTCATCATCCCAGACTATCCTCGGAAGGCCCTTTGATTCACTTTCTCGTATTTTGGTGTCCGGTCTCAATCACCCGGAGCGGAAATACTTGAAAGTTGTTTGACTGGCTGTATCTTTAGGAACTTTATACTGTGTGCTCTGTGCTCCTAGTCGGCTTAGCTTTTAATTTTTTTTGAGTCTTTAGTTAGATCTTTAAAAAAAAATTCAAAGTGGCTGACCGGTCTCCAAGACGGTCTCGAAGACTTCGTGGTCTCTCGCCACCTAGTTTAGAGCCTTCTCCTAGAAGGCGCAGAGGGAATACTACCGGTGGGGTCCGTCCCACGCCGGCTGACGCATCGGGGATTGATCCTCCTCTCGGGGATATTAGCGGCCAAGCAAGACCTGGTACTTTTGAACAAGAGAGGGACGCTCCAGTCTTTTCTCAAGTTCGCTTTCAAGCGGAGGATAACGTAGAGGTAGAAGAACTTTCAGAATCATTAGTGATTCCAAATTCTCCACTACCATCTAGTTACCCAGACGTATTGCAATACGTTGGGCCTCCATTATATAGACCAGCGAGTCCAGGTTACGCTACGCGCTTACCATTTATGATCACTACTGGAAGCATGGCTTCCACGAGTGTTGCGACTATGCAAACCCCAACATCGGTGCAAGGGGGAGGAACCATTTCCATCCCCTCCGCTTCCTTGTTCGGATCGTTTGCTAGCACATCTTTGGTTGGGTCTACCTCCATTCCGTCCACGAGTGGAAATGCCCAAACCAATGCTTTTAGTACTGGTTCCTTCCTTTTTGGCACCCAATCACAGGGTATTCCGTCAGTTCCGTTCAGTACCGCTACGTCCATGATGGGCGGATCGGCTTCATTTCAGGGTTTTCCTTTTGGAAGTGGTCATATTCCACATTCCAACCCAACGGTAGGATCCATGCCTTTTTCTTCAATAGGACAAAGCAGCAATCCTTTCCAAGGTTGGAATAACCCTGGGGCTAGTAACGTAGGAACTGCGAATCCATTCATTGGCCAACAAGGAAGTAGGCCGTATTCCACGGTTAGCATGTTTCAAAGTATTCCTCCCCTCGCTTCGGCTTGGAACCCATATCAGGGGTTATCAACTCCTTACAATTCTTTAGGAGGAAACTTTGCAAGCTATGGAGCTTATACGGCAGGAGTTGGTCAAACTCCGAATTTTGCTGGACCACAAGGCTTGCCCTTTGGTTCAGCTGGTTCTACTGGTCACTTGGGGCAGCCTGGTGCCTCTCAAATCCCAGGACAATCTTTTCAGAACTTGGGGAGTTCTGCCCAGTCTGGGTGGAATCCCCTAGGTCCTCCTAGGCTTCCATTTCTGGCAACGTTAAACTTGCCAGATCTCACTAAGCTAACAAACGACCCTATCAGATACAATCCAGCCTGGCCTCCGGTCCCAACCAAACTACCTTCGGACATCCCAAAATTCGAAGGGAAGAGTGGTGAAGATCCGGGCGATCATGTAACCACATTCCATTTGTGGTGCTCATCTAACTCCCTCATCGAAGATTCGGTTAGGTTGAGACTTTTTCAGCGCACCTTGACTGGTAATGCGGCTAAATGGTACATAGAGTTGCCAGGGGGCAGCTTTACATCGTTCGCAGACTTAGCTAATATCTTCTTGAATCACTTTCAGTTGCCTGTCCGCTATGATGCCGGAACTGAACTTCTGGCTACCTTTCGTCAGGATAAGGCAACCCACATTTCTGATCACATACAGGAATGGAGACGGAGGAAAAGGCTCATTAAAGCCGAAATCCCTCCGGAGTACCGTCTAGAGTGGTTTTTGAAGTCTTTGCAACCTGAGATCTCCAAGGATGTCTCCATGTCTGGGGTCTATTCTGAGGAGCAAGCCATTTTCAGGGCCCAGCAGTTAGAACTGATCTACTCTCAGTCTGGGATCCTCCAAAAGTACTTGCCAGATGCTCCTGGATCTAAGGTTGATTTAGCTAAGCCAAAGCCAGGTCCGCATGCGGATGGTATCGTGGGGTCTGTAGACTCGACTACAGTGAACTTGTTGAATCAATTGCAGCAGTTGTCATTACAAACTGCTCCTAACAACCAAGTCACAATGTCTAATCCTCCTGCTTCCCAAAATTCTTCCATTAACGCCGTCCAATCCGATAACCCCAAAGGAAATCAAAATTCCAATGAGAAAAAGAAAGGACGTGGTAAAAAGAAGAACTCGGATGGGAAGCCCGATGCAAATAAATCCGGCAACAACGCTGGTGGTGGTAAGGGTGAGTCGAGGAAGAAAGTCAAGTTTCCTTGCAAGTTATGCAGTGGGGACCATCTAACTCATCTTTGCCCGAGAATCGAAGACGCTCAGCGCTTGTTAGCACAGCAAGGGACTTCTAGTTCGCAAGCTGTGTTGACTAACCCGTTTCCCCAAGGGCAGCAACTTCTTGCTGGCGCAAATTCGAATCCTGGGACCTCCTCAGGGGGCAACCAGGAAGGGGAAAAAGCATCAAATGTTTTTATGATGGGTTCAAACGTTAACGTGACTACTCGGTCACGTGATTATGGTGAAGCCGAAACATCTAAGGATAAAACGGTTCCCGGAAGTAATGACCTTCATATCGAGCGACCTCCTGTTGAGACTGTACCTAGGATACCGAAAGGTTCCGCCAAACGCGCGACAATTAACCCCAATGCTAGAGCTGCTCAAAATTACTCCATTGTGGAGGATTTGGCTCAAAGCCCATGTGCTATGTCCGCTTTGGAAGTTCTCCAGTCGTGTCCGTCTCAGAGAAGTGCTTTACTCTCCGCCATTGGAGCAGTCGATCCAGCTAACTCTCTAGTGCTCTCTTTTGACATGTCAAATGTCAAAAAGAGACTCCCTCATCATATGGCTTTTCAGGTAAAGTCAACATACCGGAAAGTCAATATTTTTCGCACCGTTATAGATGAAGGAGCTTCCACATGCGTCATGTCCATGTCTTGTTGGAAGGCTATTGGTTCACCTTCGGCTGTTCCTTCACCAACCGTCTTAACTGCATTTGATGGCCATTCTCACAAGCCGCACGGGATTATCCCGACCTTTCCTATATGTGTTGGAGGGAAGGTCGTTAATATCGAAGTTGAAGTCGTAGATGCTAACCTAGACTATAATCTCCTATTAGGAAGGAACTGGGTGTACGAGATGGAAGCCGTTGTTTCGACTTTGTTTCGTGTCATTTGCTTTCCTCATGAGGGGAAAATCGTTAAGGTTGATCAATTGGACTATGCTCCAATCGATCCTCAAGCAACCTCCGACTCTACTGTTCCTTTGGTGGATAACCCTCGCCCGCCGACTGAGAATTTAGGAGTAGGGATGTATTCCTCATTGATGGGTACGTTTGATCTTCCCTCTCCTTTTGCAAGAATCAATGCTATTTCATCATCCAAGGAATCTTCTCGAGAGGAGTTCTTCCGAACTCATCATTTTTCCGACCCTTGGACCTTGCCTTCACCTACGACCACATTAGTTGAAGGGCAAGTTAATGGAATGGCGTTTCCTATATCTGCAGCTGAGCTTAGATATCAGGCTATCGTAGACTCTGCAGATAACCATTCTACTCCCTTTTCCGAAGAGGAGCTAGATGGTCATGTGGCCCCCGCTTGGAGCTTTGATTCTAACTCTGCCTTGGACTGCTTAGATTCGGTTCTACCTTCTGAAGAAGCAATCCTCGAAATTATGATGGGTATAGATCGACCTTGGGAAGACTTACACCATCGCTCATATTTTCTTCCTCCATTGCAGGAAGTAGAATCTAGATTCTCCGAGCTCGTTGGTAGTGATGTTTGTACGGTATCGAACCCTTTGGCTCCAACACACATACGTGCTGAAGGTAATATGTCGGTAATCTCAAAAACGATACCTATAAACATCTCTAAGAATCCTAACATCATCGAGAATATCTTCATCGGAAGTGAGTGTTCCCCTGAAGAAATTCAAATTTACACCGACCTCTTCAAGGAATATCGTGATGTATTTGCTTGGTCTTATGAGGAAATGCCTGGCATTGATCCTTCTATAGTCCAACATGAGATCAAGACGTACGAAAACGCAAAACCGATTCGTCAAAGGCTTCGGCCGGTTAACCCTAGGAAAGCAGCGGCTATCAAAGCTGAGGTTGAGAAGCTGCTAAGGGCAAGTTTTATATACCCTGTTCCTCTTACGGATTGGGTTTCGAATCCAGTCCCTGTGGACAAAAAGCAAGGAACAATCCGCGTATGCATCGATTTTAGGGACTTAAACAAGGCTTGTCCAAAAGACAATTACCCCACGCCATTTATTGATAAAATTATTGACGAGTGTGCGGGTAATGCGATTTTCTCCTTTATGGATGGTTTCTCAGGTTATAATCAAATCTCTATTCGTCCTGAGGATCAGCATAAGACTGCCTTCATATGTCCCTGGGGTACCTTTGCATATCGAAAGATGCCCTTCGGTCTTAAAAATGCTGGAGCCACCTTTCAGCGGGCCATGTCTTACGCTTTCCACGACATCAAACATATCATCGAGGCATACTTAGATGATCTCGCTGCTCGTTCTCGAAAGAGAACTGATCATCCTAGTCATCTTCGATTAGTCTTTGAGCGATGTCGTTTTTACAAAATCCGGTTGAATCCTAATAAGTGCGTTTTCGCGGTTACATCAGGTCGGTTGTTAGGGTTTATAGTTTCCAATGAAGGGATTCGGGTTGATCCCTTCAAGGTTGAGGCAATAGTTCAGTTGCCTCCCCCGTCTTCAATTCGTCAACTTCAAAGTCTTCAAGGGAAGGCCAATTTCTTAAGAAGGTTTATAGCAAACTATGCCGAGATCACTAAAGGGTTCATGCGTTTGCTACGGAAAGGAGTTCCATTCCTGTGGGACGACTCTGCACAGCGGTCGTTTGATGCTTTGAAAAAGACATTAGTCTCTGCCCCGCTTTTGAGTCCACCGGATTACGGTAGAGACTTCCTTTTATATCTCGCTGCAGCAGAATCTACCATTGGTATGGTTCTAGTTCAGGAAGACGATGCTCTTGTCGAGCACGTGATTTATTATTTGAGCCGAGGCTTGATAGGCCCTGAACTCCGCTATTCTCCTGTTGAGAAGTTGGCCTTGGCAGCAGTCCATGCTGTCCAGAGGCTCCGTCATTACATTTTTCTACGCAAAACTTTTGTCTTAGCGGCGGTCAATCCATTCCAATTTGTCCTCAGTAGGCGAGTGATTGGGGGCAAATATAATAGATGGATAGTCATTTTACAAGAATTCAACCTCGAGTTCTTGTCCGCCAAGTCTAAGAAATCTATGGTCTTCGCAGAGCTAATTTCTGAGCTTCCTTGTGGAGAGGATGTTGTTTATGAGGAAAGTTTACCCGACGAACATATATTCCTCATCTCTTCACAAGACCCTTGGTATGGAGATATCATTGTTTATCTCCAGACTTCGAAGTTTCCCTCTCCTTCCTCCAAGGATGAACGTCGCAAGTTACGTCACCTGGCTAAAAACTATGTTATCATTGGTGACACTTTATACCGTCGAGGGGTTGATTCAATTCTTCGACATTGTTTAACCTTAGAGGAAGCAGAGTCTGTTCTTAATGATTGCCACAGTGGAGCTTGTGGTGGTCATCTATCCGGGCTTGCTACAGCCCAGCGCATCTTACGTGCCGGCTACTTTTGGCCTTCACTCTTTAAAGACTGTGTGGAAGCGGTAAAACGCTGTCACCCGTGTCAAATTTTTACTCGCAAGATGCGCGCGCATCCAGCTCCCCTTTTTCCCGTTGTCACCGTCGGTCCCTTTACTAAGTGGGGTATTGATTTTACGACTTGTAATCCGCCCTCAGCGGCAAATCACAAGTACATTATCGTGGCTGTAGACTACTTCACGAAGTGGGCTGAAGCCATGCCTACTTATAAGAACGACAGTGACACGGCAGCTTTGTTTCTTTTCAATCAAGTTATCTCAAGATTCGGTATCCCAAGAGAGATTGTCACTGACCATGGCAGTCATTTCCAAAATCAGCTAATGTCCGAATTGGCTTTTAAATTAGGTTTCCGTCAAGAGCATTCGTCTCCTTACTATCCTCAGGCCAATGGACAGGTCGAGGCGGTCAATAAAACTCTTAAGACGATACTCCAATGGACAATCGATAAAAATCGGTCCAATTGGCACATTATGTTGTATCCGGCTCTTTGGGCATACCGAACCTCCGTTAAAACGGCTACTGGTTTTACTCCTTTTCAGTTAGTTTACGGGGTGGAATCTATCTTTCCGGTTGAATGTGAAATTCCATCTCTGAAATTGGCTGTCGAGCTTCTTCCTGAGACTTCGAGTCTCGAGGAGCGCCTAGTTCACCTGGAACATCTCGATGAGCAGCGTCGAGATGCCGCCACGACGAATGAGGCCCATAAGAAAAGGGTCAAAACTCAGTACGATAAGTCTGTCCGACCTCGTGTCTTTTCTGAAGGTGACCTTGTCTTGGTCTATGACCAAGATAAGGACGCCTTGGGGGCAGGCAAATTCAAGCCTATGTGGTACGGTCCTTTCATTATCAAACGAGTCTTAGAAAAAGGATCGTATGAGTTAATTGATTTCGAAGGAAACAAGCTGGCGGAGCCCCGAAATGGGCTCTATTTAAAGAAGTATTTTGCTTAGTTTTACCAGGCAATGGCTTCTTTGTATTTTATGTATATTTGTACATATCTTATCGAGCGTTTTTCTGATATCAGCACTTTTGGTCTGCTTTGGCAGGTGTTGATGGATGATTTGGTTTATTTTGGATTCGCCGATGGTGCTAGTCGGCACACTCGGAATCTTGCTTCCGCAGCTTGGGTACTTTATTACCCAACTGGTCAGTTGATGACATCGAGAGGCGTGTGTATCGGTCCTGCTTCAAACAATATGGCCGAGTATACAGCTGTTATCAATTTATTATCCGAGGCAATCTCTCATGGGATCGACTCGTTGGTAGTGTATCTTGATTCTCAATTGATAGTGTCTCAGTTAAATAACATTTATCGGGTTAGAGATCCATCATTATATCGCCAATATTTAAGGGTGAGGTTGTTGCAAAGATCATTTATTTACATTAATTATTTGCACATTCCAAGATCTCAAAATTGGTTAGCTGATTCTATCGCTAATCAAGCATTAGACTGGCATATCAATCATTCATCATCATAAAATCATGCATCAAAAAGTCAAACTGTATATATATATATATCGCAAAGCATCTCGAGTGTACATATGTGTGTCCAAAAATATACAAAATTGGGACTCAAATGCCCATAATCATGTCAGGCATATCTAATGCCTCGGCTCTGGATGAGCAGCTAAATAACTAACTATAGCATTGGCCACGCGCCGAAAAACGCGAACCCAGTCACGTGGCATCCCAACCACATGACGCTGCATATCTGGAGGAAGGTCCTCTATCTCGGCCATCGGTACTTGATAGCTCAATCTCGCCAAGTGTCGCTGGACGTTGGCGAGGGTCCTTTCCGCATCCGCAGCCGCCTCTTCGGCCCTCGGCCACGCCGTCCGTGCCGTGGGAATCCATCTAGTCGCACAGGCCCAATGTCTGGAACATGATCATCATATCAGTCATTTGAATCTCATCAAAAAAAATATATATTTTTCAAAGTTCATCATTATGCTTGAAAAATCCTAAAAATCATAAAATCATAAAAATCAAAAAATCTTACCGATCTCGCCCCATGCTGCGTCTGGTGGTAACACTAGGTCAGGATCTCCTCGGAAATCCAATCCAGCATAGGGGTAGTCGTCTATGGCGATGATCTGTTGCTCCCACCAAGCAAAAAAGTCATCGTCGAATGCATTCCTGGGCACTTCCCCACCCCCCAGACGTTTCATCAAGTCAGCCCACCGGCCCATACGTGGATCACGTGGACTACTGATGGGAACTGCTACCCTGGGGCGGAGTGCGGGAACCTTCTCGAAGAAAAACGTGCATAAAATGGTTCCGTACCCAAAGTTCTTGGTCTGTCCCTTCCTGATAGAAGCAAGCTGCTCCTTCATGTTGGCAAGTAGAGGAGTACACCAGTCAAACACCGTGGTGAGACAGTCCACTGCTACGCTCATGTTTACTCGTGATGCCTGATGTAGCGAAGATGACCCGTTCACTCGAGCTATGGTGAACAGGATTATCCGCAGTGACAAACTCGCCACATGTGGGATCGAGATCTGACTCCCGACCTTCCGATGACCTGGGCAGTAAAGTTGTACATAGTCGTCTACGCTGAGACTATTCCGGGTCCTGCCCCGGGAGTGGACTACCTCTCCCCTTCGGGAAAGGCCCGTGATGAAATATATATCTTCCACTTCTATCCTGAGTGGCATTTGATCAATCATAAAAGCTTCTTCCTCGACATCCCAATAATCAATAAGTCTCTCGAGCAGACGCACATTTGCTTTCATATTCGGCAACTTGAAGAATTTTAACAATCCGCATCCCCGTAAGGCATCTAATGCCTCATCATTGTCCATAACTTCATTATCTACAGCTGAGTGCTCTCTTTCACGCCATGTGAGAGTCATCCTGGAAGAAAAAATCATTTTCATCCATTAGTTTTTTGTATAAAAATTTTTCGCTGCGCACACGCGGTTTACCCTATACACAGTCGCGTGTAGGGCCGTCGTATACGCGATTTATATACATCCAACCCGCGTGTACGCCGCAGAGCAATTTTTTGCAAAAATCTAACGGTGAAACATTAATTAAACTTCCTAAAAACTATCACAATTGATTGCAAGACAAGTTTAGTGCTTACCTGGAAGTTTTCGGCAAGTTTGAACGGTTAAATAAGTCACGGGGAAAGTTTGCTCCTTTTGCTCCACAATTTGCTCTCCAAGTCAAACGGTGAAAATGGTAAGTCCAAAATTTCTTTTTATAAGTTTTGAAAATGCAAAATTTTTTCAAAATTTTATTTTGTTTGGTTTCATGTCACTTTTAACTTGGGAGCTTGGAATGTCGAGATTGAGTTGTTTTTCAGGACATTTTGGACATTTTTCGACGGTTCGAGACGGTTCCATGACTGCTGACCCGTCATGGCAGGTATCGTGTTCTCACTGGCATATAGGTTAGGGACACCATTTTTCCGTTGCATTATGCATACTAGCCTCCATTTGACCGATACATCTGCCGTAGGGTCGACCCCATCATGTTATGGTTCGCAAGCCATTTTCACTCGCCGATTCTTTAAATCATGACATGATGGTAGAGCCATCCTTTTACATGGGCATCCTAGTTAGCACCTCACTGACATTTGTTGCCCATGCTGCTTCGTTTTGAGTAGGCTCGGGAGTCCTCTGTAGTCCCGCCATGACTTATGCGTTGAAGACTCATTCTTCTTTGCTTCTTCGCTTCGTTCTGGCCTTATATCCTAGAGGCTCCTATGTGTGTTGAGTTGTACTTCTGCATTGCATGGTGACAATTTGCACCTTTTGGCCTATAGCCGGCTTCACTTGGACTCGTGTTTAAGCCCACTTTTGACCATGACGTCTGCAAAAATCAACCTTGCATACCCTTGACCTCTGTAGCTTGACATACCCAGATCCGTGGAAGGGACATACCTCTGAGTGTCACTGACCAGTTTTTCACCTCCCTGCATTGAGCATAGGAAAGTTCCTTTCCCAGGAACTAGATCATCTGTTTCACCGACACTCGTTCTTTCCACTGTACCATAGCATTCTTTTATTCTTTTTCCGGCTTATCAGAAAAAGACAAAAAAATTAAATATTCCAAAAAGAGCGGGAACAGGGACATTATTTCCATTTATTGTTGGCAGCTAGAGTCAGTCGTGTCGCCCTTGAACAAAGCACTCAAAACAAAGTCTCCTCCGTATGGGTGGGATTTAGTTTGACTTAGGTAAGCCATAACCTTGTTATCGAGTCAGTTCTCCCCCGATTGGTTATCTCTTCCAATCATATGGAGGGTTCGTTCGTGCCTCCTGCATGACGAACTTATACAGATTCATTATATGCTGCCACATAGTCACATTGAGTCGTGCTTTTGTTCAAGGGAAGTTAGCCTGAGTCGGCCTTTCTGCGGTGTCTCTTGACTCATTTTTCAGTCGGCCATCCCTGGTTGTCAGTGTCATGTCTATCATCACATCAGTTATATTGGTCCTTCACTCGTGCCGGTTTGAGAAGGTCCCCATTGACTTCTTGCTGGCGGGTCTTGTCCTTATCGACGACGACACATTGCTCTGAGGGCAGACCTAGAGACCGCACCCTGGCCCTATTTTCATTATTGATAGGTCACCTTGTGCTCAGCATCGATCAGTATCATGGGTCTTTGACTGAGTGGTTTCCCTTGTGTTTGACATCAGCATACACTATCACACATTGGGATTCGTGCAGTACCTTGGTTTCCATTTGACCCTATTGGTGGATACCTCGCCTCTGTGTCAGCTTTCATTATTGGTTGGTTCAGAGGGTTTCTGCCGTGCGCTAGCCACATCTTGTGTACGCCGGAAACGTACTTCGGTTGGGTTACTACATCTTTTTCGTCCGATTCCTTCCACATTATTGGCCTACGGGTTACACTCGCGCTAGATTGATGGAGGATGCCTTAATGCCTTCCTTCTAGCGGATCTTTCCCTATCGACTCCGACTCATTGCTCTGGGGCAAAGATCTAGAGTCCATTTGGCAGTACCTTGGGGTTTGCAGTCATTAGTGGCAGATTCCTCGCTATCGACAGTGGGAAACCATCATTGTCTCCTGATTGATAGATTCTTACAGGTGTTCGACTTCAGCTCATCTATTCACACTTGTTAGATTGTACTGGGTACCTTGACGCTCATTATCATTATCGGTGAGTAGTCTCGCGTTTGTTAACGGTATACATCAATGACCGGTAATCAAACGATTTCTCACATGGTCGACTTCAGATCATTTATTCCCATGGTGTAGAAATGTACCACGGCGGTCGGTGAAGACCTCAGGTTGTATCAGCATTCATTGGTTCACTTGACAGTTGCTCCTGTTGCTGCTAGTTGATACCATTCCACCTTATATGTTGCAGTCAGTCATGGCGACATTCTATATGCTGGCACCTGAGTTTGCAGTGTAGTACCATCCTATTCCATCATGTTCAGTTGGTACCTTATGGGATCAGTCTTTGATTTCAGTGATCCGTTGCATCTTTCAGCATCATTGACAGTTTTATATGTGATATTCAGACATGTACTTACTCATTATGATCAGATGATCCATTATGTATTTTTACAGTCATTTATACTTGTATACTTAGTGGATCCGCTTGTACTCGATATGCGGACATGCTTTACTTTTCCTGAGCATGGGTATGCCCGCCTCAGATAGTGTTTCTTTCTGATCTCCTTTCGGTGGCTTGGCAGGCTGAATTCTGGTGAAGTCCTCCTCGGTTTTTTGGCAGAGTTCCTTTCCTTGTACTTACTTAATGTATTTCGGCCATCATGTTCCCCTTCTGACCTCATACATTAGGGGGCATCTGTTATAGCTCCAAATCTCACTCTTATGATTTGTGATGCTGCACTTATGGCCTAGGGCAACCCCTCCTTCCAGAACTGGTCCAAAAATTTAAAAAACAGTGTTTTATTCCCTATACGCGACTTTGCCCTGTGTTAAACGCGTGTACACGCGGGTCTGTCATACCCAACCCGCGTGTATCTATTAAAACACTTAAAAAAATATAATTTCCTCTTTTTCGGGCGGTGATCGCGGGTTTACCTGCTGGATCACCTGTTAGTGCCCGTGGCCCAACTGTTCCCAACCAACTCCTAACTAAAAAACTACTTTGGAGAGGGTATAAAAAGACATCAAAGGGAAGGCCAAGGGGAGAGAGAAAGGAGAGCAAGATTATTATGCTGAGATTTTTCCCTTAGACCAGGTCTGAAGTCCTTGGTGCATTCTGCACTTCCCCCATTTTGCATAGGAAACCCTTGTTTCCATGTGTATTGGTGATCATTCACCCTTGACATCATCATTGAGTAAGACTTGGAAGGAGCTCTTGTTGGAGGCTAGAGGCTGGAACGAATCCGGGAGGAAGCTTGCTTGGAGCCTGCTGAAGGTGTTCAGGTGATATCTTTCCGATATATGTACTTTATTTGCCTTTATATATAAAGAAACACGTCTTTGTTCTCGAATAATCTTTCTTTATGCTTATGAGATTCTTGTGTTGAATTCTTATGAAAGTAGTTACTTAAAGATTTTTTATAACTAACTTTATAGCATAAAGATGATTTATACATAAACTTCTATACATGTACTGTTGTGTTCTTTGATTTGTTTGTCTTGCAGGTCAGAGAAAGAAGAAGGGAACTCCAAGAAGGGTTTGCACCCTAACGGTCTTCTCGAACGTAGGACCTTAGGTATGTACCCTAAACATTAGAATTTGCTTAAAAGTAAAAAAGATGGCTGTGTGTGTGTGTTTCTTTGTATAAGCAATTTTCAGTCTGGTAGAGTCTTAGCCCAAAGGACCCTAGGGGTATTTTCCCTTCAACCAGGTGCAAGAATTGCGCTCGAGCAAACTCATCAACACTTAATTGTCAACCCGAGGGTTTTGTAAAATTAGACACGAAGCATAGGCATTGCCAGAAATGGTATGAAACTTTCCTATTTCTAATCCTACTTTTGAAGGGAATGTTTTGCAGAATCAGATAGAAAACAATTGGAAAGGAAAATTACACCAAGACAAATCTAGTGTTGGAATGTAAAAGACAATTGGCAAGTAAATCAAGTAAAGAAATTCCACACAACAGAAACAATATTAAATGCTGAATGAAACGCTATGTTAATCTCTAGATGGATGATAAGCAGTCTGACAAGTGGGCCCTTGCAGAGTTCTGCCTTTCTTCTGATCTTTCTCCCACACAAACAACCTATCCTTGCATAGTTGCAATCTTTCTTGCACTAGTGCAGGTACAATATTTCTGTGTAAGAGTATATTCAATCTTCCTTACTGAAGACTTATGTCTGAGTGAAGGTGCTCTAAGCCTCAGGGCTTGGATCACTCTATTCCGGTGTCAAGAGACTTTCTCTTGCCCCGAAGCAGGGTTCCCTTTACTCAGTTTCTGGTTTACTTTCGAAAGCTGAAAAGATATGTTGAAAAGGAATTGCAACTGTAATGAAATTCTAAATTAACTAGCTGCAAGAAAGAAAATGCTTCAACTCATTAAACTTCATAAGGGAAATAAACTTCATGAGATAAAACACTTACAAAAGAATAAATCAATAGCCTCAGTACTTTGCATGTGTCAACCAGTTTTGGTACTTCACCAACATTAATGATATTCTTTACAAGTATAATTTGGTAGTTAGTATAACTGCTTCTAGATCTTTTTAGAGATGAAATTTTAATACCAAAACAGTTACTTGATTTATTGATTCATTCACTTGTGAAATAATGGGAAATAAAATGCAGGTGAGTGATTTAATGTTTGCTGCAACGAATGGCTGAGCGTGGTGCACGAAACAACACACATTGGTGAAGGAAAGAGTTCCTCACAAGAACTGCTTCCAAAATGAATTAAAACAGAAAGCAAGAATAAAGTAAATGTGTAAAAGATATCTTATAAAAAGAAACGTACACAAGTACTATGTAAACTATGGATCTGTTCCACACATAGGTTACATAAGATAATTTAATTCAGAACTCAAAGATTAAAAATTAAACTATTTCATCACACAGTTACTACGAAATCAACACATCGTCTTCCCAAATCACGAAAGAGAGAGGGGTCAATGAGATGGGTTGGTCAGGCCTTGGCCAACTAGCTCGTTCCCCTTCTAAGGAATGAAATTGACCAACACTTCAAATAACACATCAAAGACGAAATTACACGTTGTGTGTGAAAACCACAATGATCCTCTTGTATTTACTTGAGTCGGCAAATTACATTACGAAGCAGTCCAACCCCAGAACAAGGCAATAACCAGATTACATAAACCAAAATAATAACCAATGGTTCGATCACATTCCTATCTATGATTTACATCATATATATCCTTCGGCTCTAAGCCGTTTACAATAATTACAGATAATTGTCGTTTAGGCCTCTTGACTGAATAGACTTAGAAACCAAATTACAAACTTGGCCAATGGTTATAACAACACGAGCTTCATTGGGCCATGATCTATCTTTGGAGAAAAATCCCTAGATGCACGCCACCTACTTCAGTTTATCAGTAGTTAAACTCGAAGTTGAAGATCAAGATCTATCCTCATGGAAGATAGCTCTCAGAATCTCGGACAGTGGCGGTGCAGGAATCTTCCTGCACTAGTCAACTCATACATTATTAACACTATGTTCCATGATTACTTCTAGGAAATCAATATGAGTTGCAAGAATATGTAAATAACATGAAATCTACATAAAAATATTAATAAAGTGTTGTATCAAATCTTAATGTAAACTATGAGCATGTGTAGGAAAAGGGTAACCATCTTGTACTAGTGCAGGGAAGAAGGGTCTTGTATTAAGGTAAAAAAGTAGTTGATATTGATGGAAATGGGGTAGAAAATAGGGAAGTTTAGGATACCAACATCCTCCCATCACTAAGTTGATGTGTTTCCTCACACAACATTTTACCTCTGCAAAAAACCTTAAAAAATGAGTGGCCACACCTCAGTTCTGCACTTCAATGTTTATTCCTGTCTTTGTTATCTTTGGATTCCTGTCCTGGGATTTTTGCAGCTGCTTAGTTACCTTTTTCAGGTGTCTATAGCATCTGGAAGGCCAGTATTTCCACACCTTTACCTGTTGCTTCTGCTTCTTTACTTCAGCCCGTAATTCCACCTCACTCTGTTTCTGCCAACTCTGCTCTTTCATGACCTGGTTTAGAGCTTCCAGGTCATGGACTTGTTGCTCCAAGTCCACTATTCTGCTATTAAGGAAGAGAGTGGATGGTGTTGTACTAAGATCTTTGGGAGCAAACGCCTTTTTACCACATACTCAACATCAAGGTCAAGACTGTCAAAAGTCTACTTTAAGATATCGCCAAGGGTTTCTATCCTCGTGGTTTCGTTGTTGCTGAGGGTTTGGATACCCTCACCAATCTCTATTGCAGGGGTTTCAATACACTGTGCAGCTAATTCCTCCAGGCTCTTAACTTTCTCTCCCATTTTCTCAGGGGATTCCACACCTCATCCTTCCAAATAAATAGGGGTTTTGATTCCCCATTCTTCTACTACCACAGGGACTTTAGTACCTTGTCCTTCTAACACCGTAGGGTTTCTAATGCTCTCATCTTCAAAAATTGTGGGGTCTTTAGTACCCTGATCTTCACAACCCACAGGGTCTTCAATGCCCTGTCCTTCAAAAACCACAGGGTCTTCAATGCCCTGGTCCTCGAAATCATTAAGGGTCTCCACCTCCGGTTCACTAAAATTGTCAGGAGATTCTTCATGTTGTTCATCTTCATCCTCCTTTGCTTGGACTTCACTAGTTTTTGGTTTTGACATTATTCTCTTGCTCCTTAACCTGCTGATGAATTTTGACAATAACACATCGTATTTTGCATTCTCCTCATCCTCCACAGTGTGTGCTACTGTGTCTACAAGCACCGAGAGATTGTGAACTATGGGGGAGACTTGGGGTGAGTCGTCGATTACAATTGGGGAGCATGACTGATTTGTTCCTTGGCCGACAACTTTCCTCCTCATCGAGGTCCTAATTTTCCTTGTCTTTGCTATAGGTGGAGTGTTTTCAACGACCCCTTCTCTGCTTTACTTCTTCGCTTGGCAGGAAACAATGTATCTGCCTTTCTCTTTTTGCTTGCACTTTTGCTAGAAGGTTCTTCTGCATCCTTTGCTCAAAATTCCTTCAGAAATGCCTCCCATGCTATTCCCTTTTTCTCTAACTTCTTCTTGACCAACATCGTAATGAGTCCATGGTGGCAGAGTTTGGTTGCAACTTGGCTTGCACTTGCGCTTTGCACATTTTCACCATCTTTTCGAGGCTCCTGAGCAAGAAGTGAGGGAAATTAATCAGTTTCCATGCCTCGAAATGTGACAGTAGTCAAAGGTGGTATACGAATGCCAAGGTATAGTGTCCATCGCCTGTGACAAACTTCTGTAATATAAATAGTAAATCTCATTGTTTTTATACCAAGGTGGTCTATGGCAGTCCCTTTGACCTCAATCTTCTTATCAACCATGAACTGCTACCAACACTTCTTTGTTAACCACTCCTTAAACTAGTGCTCACCTGTAAGTGGTAGGCCTGTGGCTTGCGAAATGAACTCTTCAGTGATTTCAAATTTTAAGGACCTGACCGTAACTCGGCCTTCCTTGAACATTCTTGCAAATTCTAGCACTACGCCCATGTTGAATTCGTCAATTTTTTGGAGAAATGGCAGGAACCCAGTTTCTTGCAAAAGTGCAAGACTATTCCTGTACTCAATAGTTTGTTCAATCTCTTGTAGCAACAGAGTTTCACTCCTCATGGGTGCCATTTCGAACCTCTTCCACTTCATCGATCAGACCTTCGGAAAAATTCCAGGGTAACTCCAACATTAGCCGAGAATTTTGTACTGGAGGTTCCTTGCCTTCCGTCTTTGTAGACCTTCTTACCCAGCTATGATGGAACAATCCTTCCACTTTGGATATAGATCCGTGTCAGCGATCATCGTTATAGGTGAATCGCGATGATTGGATGTAGTGGTAGTATGGGTGGCGGTGATGTAATGGCCAGAATGATCTGATCACACGTAGGTTAATGATGGTAGGATAGTGTAAAATAATTACAAAGAGGGTGAGTGCAGGTTATCGGATAGAGTACCCTTCTGCAGTCATCAACATAATTCAATCAGACTTATTTTCAACATTTACTAAAAAAGATTAGATTTCAGCCTTACACACCTTGCACTTTAAAGATTTATCCCTAGATTAGTAATTAATGAAACAAAGCATCAATTTAAAACATGGAGTGAATTATCATATCAACATATGTACAAAAATACAGGCCCATAGATCTTTGATAAACCATTTCAGGACTGTGTAAATTGCTCCCACAGTCAATTGTATCTCTGCACCAGACCTACTTGCACTCGTGCTTGCACCAAAGAATTTTACCAGATAGAAACTCTGATAGGACATACTTTTGTAGCTGGACTTTTAAATTTTTTTCCTCATTATAAAAGAAAAATTTATTCGCCATCCTTTGGTGCTTCTTGACATGCCTTCTGAATGACTGCATCAAATTCTGCAATCAACTTATGAGGGAATAAAGAAGTGGGAAAGGGGTAAAAATTTCAGAATGGGAAGGAATATTACAACATGGAATTCAAAATGATATCATCAAGAGGGATAAACGAAACGGGATGTGGGAAAAAAAATCAAGGGAGAAGAGGGATTTTATGAATCGGGTAAGGGTGGTTTCTTGGAAGAAAGAGGAAAATAATTCATTGGGGAATTTAGAAAAGAAACTAGTGTGACATTTCAAAATGGGAAATAGAAGAAGATTTTACCTTGAAGTCTGCCTACACTGGTGTAGGAAAATAACTGCAATGGGAAGTAAGCGTTTACTTGGAAAAAATGTCCATGCTAGTTACCCCAAACTTGGGTAAGGGCTTCATTTCGTGAACCTGCTTCTTCTTGGTGGTAGCTAGCATATCTAAAATTCAAGTAACATTCCCTTTTTATAAAAAAAATTGATCTTCTCGCCACCATGCTGGTTTTCGGGTTGATCCTTCTGCAATCATGTCAGTCAACTGATTTTCACAATTACAATTTTTTTTTCCTTTTTATACTTTCTATTTTTGTCATTTAATTTTATTTGATTTTTTTCTTCAAAATAAGGACAAGAAGGAATATTTTCTTCAACAGGTCAGTGTTATCACCTACCAACTCCTTTTCAAATGGCTGTTGGATTTTCTACATAAAATCTCCTTTAGTAAGGGGCTGAAAATATACCTTCAATATATGCTCGTTTACCAAGAAAACTGAATTCCATCCATCAATAGTTTTTATTTCTACCCCTCCATTTTCGAACACTTTGACCACCTCATAGGGTCCCATCCAGTGTGTATGGAATTTTCCTTTAAAATTTTTGAATCTTGAATCGTAAAGGAGCACCCAATCACCTGGTTGGAATTGCTTTTTTTGAATGGACTTGTCATGCCACTTCTTGCATTTTTGTTGAACCAAGATTTTCTGTTGAACATCATCCCTTCGGATTTCATCTAACTCGTTCAATTGTATAAGGTGCTACTGTTATGCCTCAGAGAGATCTAGCCCCAATTGGACTGCGGTCTTGAAAGTCTTGATCTGGAATTATATTGGCAAAAGGATTTGTTTCCCATACACCAGCTCATATGGTGTGTGTCCCATGTTGTTTCTCCAAGTGGTCCGATAGTCCCACAATGCTTCCAGTAATTTGTCATCCCAAATATTTTTGTTGATATTTACCATCTTTGTGAGGATAGACTCAATCACCTTATTTGTGGATTCTACCTGGCCATTTACTTGCGGGTGATATGGTGTGGATTTACTGTGTTGGATTTTGTACTGCTCCATTACACCCTGTACCAAATTAGAAATAAAATGCGATCCATTGTCAGAAACAATTTCTCTAGGTACACCAAATCTATTAAAGATTTTAGTAAAAATAAAATCAACAACAACTCTTTCAATAGCAAAAGCAACAACTTTAGCTTCTACACATTTTGTAACAAAATTTGTACGAACCAAGATATGCTTTTTATCTGATGATGAAAGATTTATTGGTCCTATGAAACCAATAGCCCATTTTTCAAAAGGCTCAATCATAACTTGAGGACATAAAGGCATCTCATTGGTTTAGTTAGGCTAGACAATTCGCTGACAGCTATCACACTACTTGACGTATTGTTTGACATCCACAAACAAGGAAGGCCAAAAATAGCGAGCTCATAACACTTTGTATGCAATTTTTTTATCGGCAAAGTGACCACCACACGGTTCATCATGGGCAGATTTTAAGATATCAAACACCTCTTCCTCTCTTACCATCTACGGATAATGAGATCTACTCCAATGTAAAATAGGTCTCCTTGGATCCAGGAATATGGAAGACTTTTCTGAATGATATTCCGCTTTTCACGAGCGGATAAGTGCGGTGGTAATTTTCTAATGACTAAATAGTTAGCTATATCAACAGACCATGGAGACTTTGCTGACACAAAAAAATGATTTTCATCAAGAAAATCATCATCAATAGGAATTTCTTCACTAGGATTCTTTAATCTTGAAAGATAATCTGCTACTACATTTGATTTCCCTTGTCTATAAATAATAGTAATATTAAATTTCTGTAATAATAGCAACCACCTAGTCACTCCATCACTATTTAATGGTTTATTCATCAAATATCTTATAGCGGAATGATCGGTATGTACAAAAACTTCATATCCTGTAATATAATGTCTGAATTTATTAATAGAAAAAATTACAACTAAAAACTCTTTCTCAGTAACAGTATAATTGAGTGCAGCAAGTGACAAGTTTTTACTAATGAATAAATAGCATAAGATTGTTTGTCTTCTTCCTATCCTAAAGCTGCGCCAATAGTAGTATATGAGGCATCAGAGGAATTATGGAATGGTAGGGACTAGTTTGGTCCTCTCAAAACTCGTGCCTGAACTAATTTTTCCTTCAATGTCTCAAAATATTGTTGGCAAGTTGTAGACCAAGAAAACTCACTATATTTAGCCAAAAGTTGGAAAAGCAGGGTAGCTATCCTTGAGAAATTCTCAATGAATCTCCTATAGTAGCCCGCATGTCCTAGAAAACCTCTCACTTCCCTTTGATTTTTGGGTATAGGAAGACTCAAAATGACTTCTATCTTTGTAGGGTGAACCTGGATACCTTTTTCGGAAATAAGATGGCCAAGAACTACTCCTGCCTTGCAAATTAATCTGCATTTCTTATCACTCAAGGCAAGATGAGCTTCTTGGTAGTGAAGAAGCACTCTTTCTAGATTCCTGAGGGCTTCCTGAAATGAATCACCAAACACAGAGAAATCATCCATATAGATTTCCACGCACTCAAGGTCAGCAAAAATAACCAAAACTACCCTTTGAAAGGTAGCCGACACATTACATAGCCCAAAGGGAAGCACTTGGTAAGAAAATGTACCCCATGGACATGTAAAAGTGGTTTTTTCTTGATCCTTGGGTGCTATCTGTAATTGGTTATATCCGCTAAAGCCATCTAGAAAAGAAAAGTAATTTTTACCAGCAAGGGTATTGAGTACCTGATAGATGAAAGGAAGGGAGAAGTAATCTTTGGGAGTGGCTTTATTTAATTCTCTATAGTCAATGCAAATGTGCCATCTACCATCTTTCTTCAGGACTAACACTAATGTAGAGACCCACTGGCTATCAGAGATGGGATAGATAAAATCAACATCTAAGAGTTTTCACAATTCTTCCTTTGCAACATCTATTAGAGCTCATTTCATTCGCCTCTGGGGTTGTTAGACAGGTTAGGATCCATCTTGAATATAGATATGGTCTATACAAGTTTTAGGAGGGATGCCTTTCATATCCTCATAACCCCATGCAAAGGAATCAAGATGGTTTCACAACAAATTCACAAGCTTCTCTCATTGAGAAGGGTGCAACTCTAAACTGATATACAAGGATTTACCTGGACTAATCTCAACAAGAGTAGTGTTAGGCTCCAAAGTACACAAAGGTGTCACTAGAGGTGGTGATGATGGAGGTAGAGATTCATATCCTTCCTAAAAATATAGACTAAAAATCTGACTTAATGACTCAAAATTAGGCATGGTGTCTAGATTGTTTAGGAAGTCTTGAATCTCACCCTCCTGTGAGGACTCAGCATTATGATGTATCAATGAAATAGGTTGGGTCTCCTAATCACTACTATAGTCTAACCAGAAAGTGTCTCGGAGCTCCTAAATAGATCTAGTAGGTGGATATAGGGTTACTTTATTTCTATAATCTCCATGGGAAATATACATATCACCAGAATGACATCCAATATAAGCATCAACTGTATCAAGCCATGGTCGTCCCTAGATCAAGGGATTCCTTCCTACAAGATTCTTTGGCTGAAGCACAATGAAATCTGTAGGATATTCCAAAGAATCTAAGGAAACGATCACATTATCCAATACTCCTTCTGGCTTGATTTTAGATCTATCTGCCAGTTCAAGCACAATGGGAGTAGGACGAATATGGACCAATCCAAGTTGATCCATGGTTTGCTTGATCATAACATTAATGGTTGCCCCTAGGTCTATAAGTACATTGGAGACAAGGAAATCACCTATCTGAATAGAGACAATAGGGTTTTCGAGGTCATTATATTTTTCCATGTTCATACATCCCTTCATTAACTCTGCTGCTCTACCAACAAATTTAAAGGTTTGGGGTTCCAATATTCTCCTCCCTGGCTTCTTGAGGTAGATTTCCCTAATTATTTTTGTACAGATGGGGATCTCTTTGATAGCTTGGAGCAAAGGTACCTTTATAAAAAGGTTCTTATGCTCAGAACCCAGGCTAGACTCGGGAATGGGGCCTTTCTTCTCCACAGCTAACCTCTCTGGATAGGAAGGTTGGTTGGAAGAAGATGATAAGGGCTCAGAATGTACAGGGATAGGTTGAATGGTGTCATATTTCTTAGAATGGTCTAAAGTTTCCTCCTCTCCTTTCTCATTGATAATCACCATGGGCTGCTTTTGATTTTCTGAGGTTAACACTTTCCCTGATCTCAATTGGAGATCATTGACTCCAACTGGTTTAGTTTGAAATCTGGATGAAGAAAGCGAGGTCATAGAATGGATCATTTATACCACTTTATTATTACGATTGGGTAAATTTTGAGCAGGTAGTTGAGAAGGTCGAAACAATGGAGGTAAATGTAATGGTGGCATAGGTTGACTTAGCTGAGGTAATGATGGTTGAGGCATTGGGTAAGGTGCATATGTATGAGGATATGATTGCATCGGTGCATGATAGGAATTATGTGAATGGTTTGGCCCTCTCCATCCTTGTTGCCAATATTGGGGGGGCTATCCATATTGATATTGATTCCCATGTTGCCAATGCTGAGAGTGACCAATGTTAGGATAGGAATATGAGTGTGCATTATAACCAAAAAAATGTGGTAGAGTTTCAGGAACCATACCCTCACTTACCTGAGGCCAATTTCTTCATGCTCCCATTGCATGTAATGATTCAGCTTCAAGTTGTCCCCCTAATATAGATTTTAGCCCAGGTATGGAGGGACATTTTTCCATGGTCATCTTCATCTTCACCAATTGCACATTTATCAGTCTCTTTAATATCTAGAGGACATTCACTTAGAGGATGCTTTCTTCTACATCCTGAACATAAAATAGACAATGTTTCTTGCTCTTCTACAAGTTTTTGCTGAAACTTCAAAGAGTCTATTTGTTTACTAACAGTATTCGTTATTTCAATTTTCATATTGTCAATTTTTTTTTCTAATCCAATAATCATAGAATCAGTAGATTCACTTTTCCTGTTTTTATTCTGAATTCCTTTACTAGATCTATATTGGTTCCTTGAGAATTTCCTACACATGTTAAAGATTTAATCAAAAGGTTTTTGAGCAATATCCCCTTGTCCTAATAGATTTGGATTACTCCTAGAATCATCAGTAAGTCCACGTAAGAACAAGGTTCTAATAGTACCTATATCAAATTTGTTCTTTGACCTTTTGAGAATATACATGAATCTCTCCAAAGAGTCCTCTAGCATTTCATCATCATTTTGCACAATAGTAAAGATTTCATCTTGGATATCTCTAGTTTTACAATATTCTTGATATTTTTATAAAAACACTTTCTTCATTTTCTCCGAATAATTTATAGTGTTTCCTCCTAGTCCCATGAAGTAGTGGAGTGTTGCATCCTTGAGAGTTGCCGGAAACAACTTTAACTTTTGGGCATCAGATAAGTAATTGTAACATCTACACAAAATATCAAACTCAAATAATAAAGAGTCTGGATCTTTGTGTACCTTACCATAGAAATGAGGAAGAGCTTGTGGTGAAATATTTTTAATTTGTGTTTGTATATTAGGATCCATAATAGAGAATCTGAAAGTAGATTGTTCCTCATTTACCTGATTTTCACCACTTCCTTCTGCGTGGTCTTCCATATCTTCCATTGTTGTTCTTCCACACAAACAACTCTTAATAGGCTAAGAAGGCTGACTATGGATTCCAATAGTCCCCTTCTTCCCCTTTATGGGCTATGTCACACCTGAACTACTGCTACTAGAGCCCAAGTGGACTGTTCCTGCGTGATGAGTCTGAGTTTGTTTGGAATTTCTGCCTGCAAAATAATGCCCAATATGAGTTTTGGTTTCATATTTGTCAGTGTTTCGTTGGCCCCTAGTGGGCTTCAGACCCCTACCTCTTTTAGGAATTCATTTTATAAAAAATGACAAATGAAATTCAAAAAGTAAAAGCTGCAAGTTTTATAAATAAATTGGCACCTATGAACTCCTTCAAACAACAGAAGCACAGTGTGGAAAAAATGATAGCAGACTTACCCTTATTGCAAAAAATGGAAAATTCTTACCAATTCAAATCGCCTCCCCGTAATGGCACCAAAATATTGGGTGCAGGACTTTCGCTTGAGAAAACTCCTCAACTTTTGGGCATGGAATCCCCCCACGGCATGTTTTGGGGCTCAAAGCCCAAGTTTTGACATGATATTGTTGTAAAGACTTCGCAAATTATGGGCGCAGAGAGCGAAATGGATGATAGATTCATATGGTTCTCCGCCCTAGTCTTGTAATGTAATGTTGGCCTACTCATGGTCCGCAGACCATGGGATTGTATAAATAGAGTGAGGCTCCAAGTTGTAAAGAGACATCTAATAGAATAGAGTAGAGGATTGGCATGAAATGTCTTGGTGATTAAGTCGAAGTGCGAAGTGTGTCTTGGGTTGTAGAGTAGGAGAAGGCTCTATAGTTGAGTGCGTAGAGGCCTAGTAAGTTCGCAGCTGAGCGCGCAGACCCCTGTAGTTGAGTGCGCATGGTGGAGCCGAGTTTGTAACCAAAGAAGAGATTAATAAAGAGAAGGTTTATCATAATTATATGTATTTGTTCTTGAGTTAATGCATGTTTATTGTAAGTTTCAAATATATTGTTTAATTACTGCGCGCACTTGTATAATTGATTTATGTTGTTAAGCATAACTTAAATCAGGTGAGTAGGCTAAAGTAATTAGCTAACATTGGACTACTAGTAAAGGCTTGGGGAATAACAGTGTTCGGCCCCTGAGTAGGGCTGCGCGAAGGCAGCATCTCAGGCTATGAAGTAAGGGAAGGTGCGCGTAGCAACGTGCGCGTAGGGTCAAATCGCGAACCACTTGAACTCATCAGACATCTCTAGGGTGTGGAAACCTGGTTCTAGCACCCTCCCATACTACTTCGGGTGAGACCTCAATCTGCACTTCAGAGACTGTTGCTGAAAGGGCCAGTAGTACCAGGATTTATTTGGCTAAATCACCTCTGAACCTGGGTTAGACCCCATTAAGCCAACAAATGGTTTCGTTATTGGGACCGGGATCTACCTAAGAGATGTCTAATGTCATGTCACTAGAATCCGACAAAGAAAGCAATTGAAGGGTGGTTGGACATAAAGATTCACAATTTCGCGGTGCAGGAAAATAGGAATCTATGAGGATCGAAAGAACAATGGTTAGAGCTCTACATATATACAGAAATCCACAAGATTTTCTTTGCATCCTTCCCCTCTGAGTTGTTCGAGTGGATTGCGAAGCTAGCAGATAGCCAGGGAAGGTGTAGGCTCGACAAACCAATCATGTGGACTCTAGAGTTGGTGCACAGACTAGAAGCATCAGGAGATAATATTGCACGCATTATGGACCATTGGGTCGATCGAATTATAGGAGGGTTTATCACCGAGTTTGCGATAGATACATCAGTCAGCTACAGTGAGGTAGAACGACACTTCCTCAAAAGACCGTAAGGTAAGTACATTAAATAGTTGAACACTTGTATTAAAATACTACTATGTGAAAAGCAGGTTATGAGAATAAATTGATGTTTGGGGCTATGCGAAGTGGGAGGATCTACAGAAATAGAAGTAGCAAATAATTAGAGACTAGTCCCTTGATTTCACCTCCCCCGGAAAGGGAGGAAGAGCTCGCAAAAGTTTCACCAACAAGTGCCATCAGTCTGATAAGGCGGTGAATTCCATGCATACCACACCACCTCCGCCACCACCAAAGTTCAATATGGTGAGTGTAGAAAAGTTGCTAGTATTCAAAGGAGTAGGGAACAAAGATTCAGACCAATTTTGGTTCACAATAAAGGCTGTATGGGAAGTGCAAGGAATCACGGATGATAATATCAAGAAGGCAACACTGGTTAGCACCTTGCAAGATCGCACACTGACGTGGTACATTAAGCACTCCAATGATAATCCAAACATAGGGATCATGGATATCCAAGCTGTACTAAACAGGGAATTTAGCAGGCCAAAATCAGAGACACAGTCGATTATTGGGTTTGAGGAAATCGCGATGCTTCCAGGAGAGACCCCTTGGGAGCTGGATCAGAGACTGAAGGGTATGATTTGCGAAGCCAACATGACCTTGAAAGATGGGCAGCACTGCGCATGGTTTGTAGTGTCACTAACGCCGCATCTAAGGACCATGCTGTCACAGCAGAAGTTATCAACTCAGGTCGAGGCCTTGGAGATCGCAATGAGACTGCATGAAACCCCAATACAAGATCCTAGCCTGGGAGTCCAATAGATCCATGGGCAGTTGAAAAAATTGTATCTGGAGATGCAAAGTTTGAAACAAGATAGGACAACTCGCCCAGAAGCGCGCGAGAAGGTATGGTGCATAAATTGGAAAGGCCAGGGACACGACAAGGACCATTGTCCAGTCTTTGCGAACTACCTAGCGGGAGGAGGGCCAATGCCATTGACACTAGAGGCACATGTAGGACCGAGCGTGGTGCCTGCATTATGGTGTGTGATTTTTCAGAGAGGAGGGAAGCATGCTACAGATAACTATCATCTCTTACAGAAGTATATGCAAACGTCCCAACAGTTATTCTGTGATTTCTGTAGGTCGGTAGGCCATGATGAGTGTAGCTATAGAAGTTATGAACTGATGATGGATCAGACTCCTACCTATAGGGTGCAGACCAAAATGTGTGCCCTCGATCAAAATGCAGGGATGGCGCGCACTAGATTTCAGGGGCGTTGATGAGGTCGAGGTGGAATGGGGCCAGGAAGGGGTCGCAAACAGCTGATTTGCTACAATTGCGGAGGGCTAGGGCATTGTGCCTGCGATTGTACAAATCCAACGAGAGCATCATGTTTATATTGTACCTAATTTAATCATGAGACAGAGCACTACCCCACACTAATAGCGAGGTTGCACGATAAAGGAACACTCCAACCTCCCCCGACGCAGAACCTACAAATGATGAGGTCTGAGCCACGTGAAGAGGACCCAAATTTCAACATCGTGCTCCGATGTGGTATCACGATAGGAGATGTCAAGGGCAATCAACCCAAAGAGAGTGCGTGGGTTTGCAAGGCTCCAACAAAGGAACCAAAATTTGATTTGGAGGGCACCATGGAGACATTCTTGGAAGCTAAGAAAAGCTTCACGGAGGCCTCCACTTCAGGTAGTAAAGGTAAACTAGAACTGGAGATGGACCCATTAATTCTTACGACCTCTCTGGACACATGCATGAAGCTACTACATGACAACAAGGCTATGAAGGGACTGCAAGAACTCATCACTAGATGTGGTGGATTAGGGGAACCGTGTGTAGTCCAGAAGCTCGGGAAGCACACAACGCGAATAGGTAGGGAAATGAGATTGAATGTACAAATTAGGGAATATGAAATGGATCAAGTGATTCTGGATTTAGGATCGGAGATGAACATCCTGCCAAAGAATACATGGGAGCAAATGGGCAGACCTATGTTGCAATGGTCTCCTATTTAATTATGAATGGAGAACCAGCAAAAGATCCTAACGATGGGAAGATTGCAGGGAGTAACTGATCTAGAATGGGGCACTAAATGCTTCTTGTCAGCTTACAAGAACCTCTCCCACTCCAAAGCTTAAACAATTTCCAAGATCTATGCTTATGATAGATAAATGCAGAATTAAAAGAACTGGAAATAGGTGTATGCTTTTTGTTTGCCTTTAACTGACCAAATGCCTTAAGTTCATTTGATTTACTAATATTTACACAAACATAACAGTAAAAAATGCAGTGCATAAAGAAACACATAAGGCAACAAGTTTAATTAGGAGTTCACCCAAACCTCTTGGGCTATGTCTCCTTGAGCTCTAGTCAACTCGACTAGGCTCCTTGGGATTATGGTTTCAATTCATTTACAAGTGCTACACTTAACTCCATAGGTTTACAATTGAACCCATGGGATTATAATGCCATCTTTATCCCTGGCTATTTGGCTCCCTAGCTCTCACCTCTCAGCTCTTAGCTCTTGGCTCTGGCTCTCAGTTCTTGGCTCTCGGCTCTGGCTCTCGGCTTTGACTCTCAGCTCTGGCTCTCGGCTCTATCAAGCCTCCAACCTCTGGTGGCTCTTTCGCTATCCTCCCAACCTCTAGTGGCACTCTGTGAATCTACGGCTCTCTGGCCTTTTGCGCTTTGCAACTTTGTTGTGCTCAGCTCTTTGGGAAATCACCCCTTTGCCATTGCCCCAACCTCTGGTGGATGCTTTGGCTTTCTCTAGAACTGTTGTTCTTCCTCCAACCTCTGGTAGCTCTGCCTCTATCATCTCTTTGAAGGGGGAAAACTACTCCTTCGCTTGGCTCTCTCACCTTTGAGGAATCCTCCAACTCTCCGGCTTCCATCTATTCCTCTATCCCCCATCATGAGGAATCATCATTTTCCAGCTCTTCATATTTGCGTGCTTCATAACACATCCCTATTACAAAAATGCCCATTGATAGCGTGGCACAGGTGTGATGGTTGTTTCCAAATGGAAATGAACTGACGGGCACAGGAAACCCAGTCATTTGGCCTTCTTGTGCAGAAATCCTAAAAATAGCCACATAATAGAATACATAGGAAAACCGATGAAAAACACATCATGGAGCGTTTTTCTGAAACTCAAATAATATAGAATCACCCTATAATCCTCTTGGGTTTGTCATTCTATCGTATATCACAATCACATTGCGTATGGCCAAAAACCCAATACACAGGAAAATACAAAGAAATCCCATAAATATGGATTTCAAATGATATGAAATCACGCTTATAAGCCTATCGGGTCTGCACCTTGATTGCAAATCACAATAGCATATGTCAACGACCCTTTATATAGGGGATCCACCGATCGCCAATCGCCGATATCAGTGCATCGCATATCGCTATTAGCCCCATTGCATTGGCGTATCGCTATCGGCCCCCTCGCATCGGTGCTATTGCTGATCGACACCATCACATATCACAATCGCAATGGCCTGAGGCCTATACAACATCTCATGGACTACTCCAATGTGATATATATATCGTTGATCACCAATTCGCTTCGTTGCAATCGCTCTATCGGCTCGCCCAGGTTCTGATATCGCATGATAGCCTACCTTCGATGCAATATATCAGAGATCGCTATCAGGGAGTCCTTTCGACTTTGCTTAATTCCTCCCTTTGAACCTTTTCTGATGCAAGTTTCTTTAAGAAACACATATTCTCCATTAAGTCCCATTTATAAGAAATTGCCTCCTTTTCGAAGGACAATGGGAAAATTTCATTTTAAAGTCCATTTTAGCCCATTCCAGTTGCATTAGATTCAGATTGAAGGGATCTATGCAATGAGACTATTTCCAAGAGCATCCTTTGACTTTCATTTTCCTCTATGAGGAATATTTTTAGAGTTAGGGTCTATACTAGATCCATTTTAGATCATGCCTTCCCACTAAAAGGCTTTTGGACTCCAAAAGACTGATTTACTGATCTAAACAGTAAATGAGAGTACCTCACCCTCTTCTTTCAGCCTCCACACACTTTCCTTGCATAGTGCCTCTAAACCAAAGCCTTTGAACACTTCCTTCCTGGATGTGTTGGTCCTCCTTGGAGGAATTGTCTTCCTCCTTGACATCCTGCAGAACTCCTACTGAGAAGGTCACAGAAAGTAATTTGAACTTCTCTGCCTTGATCATTGATCCAAGGTGGCTCAAACCAATGTGAAGTTACATCTGCTTCACAAAATTTTCATTTGTACCTGTTTGACATACTGTCAACAATAAATGTTAACAACAAGAGGATTACAGACAACAATGGATGGCCTAAACTCCTGCTTCAACAAAAGAAACATATTTCACATCTTGTGAACAACTCCATGTCTTTACATCTGCATACAAATGATTGACAAGATAACAAGCTAACAAAACATGCCTTTAAAACAATTGAACCTTCAAGTCAAGCATGTAGAGAAAGAACTTTAGGATTCTTTTTCAAAGATGAAACACTTCATCATTATCTCCATCTTGGAGACCAAATCAACTTTTCCCAAGTCAATATTACATTACATGCATGTTTAAAAACAAATCAATCAACCCTTCAAGTTAATTACACACACATGTTCAAATATAAGGAAATCATCAACATCCCTGTGTTCATGCACATCATTCTTATGCATGCATTTGACCCTTCAACTTTCACTTAAGTACACTGTACTTTCGAAGCTAAAATGAAATATAACGTTTCATCCTTAAAATTTCATTTAAGTACATTGTACTTTGAAAGCTAAAATGAACATAATGTTGTAGCAATAAAGTGAGTCTCCTACTCAACGTTTCCATTCACCTTCTTGGTAAAACCTTGCAACTTGCATTCCATTAACAAAAAAATGAAAATAGATGCACTATATCAATAGACATGCAATCTTAATTGGATAAGAACTCTAACCATTTCTTACCAATCCATTTCAAAGGTCCTTCCTTTGTCTTCACATCAATAGCAACATGTGAATCATCTTGAAACACATCATTCATGGAATCTTTCTTTCCATTCCTGCCATTTTCTCTTTCCACCTTCTTCAAGTTTTGTGGAAGCATCGTTGGATTCAAAGTCCAACATTTTGCAGCAATATGTCCTTGCTTATGGTAGTAAGTGCAATGCATGTGCATCTTCTTGACATCATGATTTTCCTTGTCCAATGGACCTTTGGATTTTTTCTTCCTTTCCTTAAAAAATTTCAGGTATGTGGCCATTCTCTTCCGACATCTAGAAACATCAAGGTTATTCAAACCACAAAAGGAACACGCAATCCTTTTCCCATGCTTATATGGAAATTTATCATGCTTAACATAATCAAAAGGAATACTATTAGAACTAGATTTATAGCTTTCTCTTCCACCTTTATTTCCTTCATGAGGACGTGAATTGAATGAAGAAGTAGCTCCCTTTGGAACACCATCAACCTCTTCAATGGTTTCAGAGTTTCCACAACTCTCTGGTTCAAGTGTATGCTTATGAACACCTTCTTCCTGCAAATGATGTTTCAAGCTATTGCATTCCCCATAAATACAACCTTTATGGTTTTGAGGTAGAAGACCTGACATGAAACTCCTTCTTGGAACTGTTTTAATGGCCTTCATGGCAGCTTTGGAACTTTCTCCATAAGATTGTCCGTAGCCAAGACCCAAATACTTAGGCCTTTCCTCAACCATTATTGGATCACAATACCCTATGCATGGTTTCCCAAGCCTTTTCCTTCATAGCCCATCTTGGACATTAACTTGGACCCTATGCCTCTGGCATATTTTTCGAAAGAACCAATATAAACATTCTTAGAGGAAATTGAAGACAAACTGCAATTATTTACCTCTTCTTCAAGCTGATACTTGACTAAGGCTTCTTTTCAACAAAGATTTGTGTCTCTAATATGAAAATGGGGCACTTAGGCTTCTTGTACAACTTACAAGAACCTCTCCCACTTCCAAAGCTTTAAATTTTTCCAAGTCTTAATGATTAACCAATGTAGAATGAAGAAATGCTTGAAAATATAGGTGTGTGCTGAGATGTAAATGTGCTTATATATATATATATATATATATATATAACAATGAATAATGCATTAGTAAAAACAAACACATGGAACAACAATTTAATTTGGAGTTCACCCACAACTCTTGGGCTACATCTCCGTGAGCCCTAGTCAACTCAACTAGGCTCTTTGGCATTATGGTATATCTTTTTCACAAGCTCCTGGCTTAACTCCTGTTGTTCTACACATAAACAGTGGGTTCAGATACCATTTTATCCCTTAGCTCTTGAAGCACTAGCTCTTGGCTCTGGCTCTTAGCTCTTGGTTCTGGCTCTTTCGCTCTGACTCTAGCTCTTTGGCTCTGGCTCTATCTCTGGCTCTTCGGCTCTGGCTTCTCGACTCTCAATTAGTTTACAGCTCTCTCTCTGGGCTTTTCACTTGAACTCCAAGTGACTCCCTTGGTTGTGTTTTTGCTTCTGCGCTGCCTCTTTGGCTTCTGCGCTACCTCTTTTGCCTTCGAATCTTGCTTTGGCTTTACTTTTAGCATCAAGACCTCAAGGATCAACAAAAAAAACCCACAATCAACTCAACAACTCTCAACAACCTTAGCAACCCCTCAACATCTTCTGTCTTTGACACCCATGGATTTTTAAGCCAAATCGGCGCTGTTAATTCATCTTCCCTCTCGGGCTCTCTGTCTTCTAGCCACAATCCGCTCAAATCTCTTCTTTGAGCATTAGCCATCATTTCTAAACACCCTCGGGGATGAATGCCACCTATTCCACAATAGAATGGAACTATCAGTGCTTGAAATCCTTAGAAATAGTCGTTCTCTGTTTACACAGAGAACGCTGTAAAAGCACGGGAAAATCTGTAGAAAACATTGTTCTGGACTTCAAGTTTTCATAACCTCACTTCATAACACTATCAGGTCAGCCCTTAGTCGTTGTCGCAAGTCGCAAGGTTTCCCCTTTGTATTTTAGAAATACATTAAAAACATGGGAAAATCCTGCTTGTCAGACTTGAAATTATATGTAACAGTGTTAATAGACCCTTTCGGGTCTGTAATATCGCATCGGGGACTTCCCTTCATATTTCATATACTAAACAAAATATGTAAAATATTCATAAAATGGTCGTTTGAGGGATCTCAACTTTTATGAGATATCACCCATATCTCCATCGGGTTCGGCTATCACATCGCGCATATATATATATATATATATATATATATATATATATATATATATATATATATATATATATATATATATATATATATATATATATATATATATATATATATAGATATACTGGCCCCACTCCATTGTAATGTGCCGACACGATACTACGATGCGACAAGTATCAATCGCAGATCGCACAAGCCCGAGGTCCATTCAACGTTTAATGGAATGTTTCGATGCGATATCACGATGATCGCATATCACAATTGCTTGAGGCCTAAAGGTCGAGTCCACTCTGTTGGCTTTTCTCTGAGGCGATAAAGCGAAGATCGCAATCGCATGTTGCTTGTGCTTTAGGCTTGTTGTCTGCCCTTTATATTATTGCGATGCGATATCTATAATATGCGATATCACGATGATCGCATATCACAATCGCTTGAGGCCTAAAGGTCGAGTCCACTCTGTTGGCTTTTCTCTGAGGCGATAAAGCGAAGATCGCAATCGCATGTTGCTTGTGCTTTAGGCTTGTTGTCTGCCCTTTATATTATTGCGATGCGATATATATATATATATATATATATATATAGCCCCTGTTCCGCACCGTCAATTGGTTCGCTGTCTTATTAAGGTTTGCTTGTAAAAGCGCTTATCTCCATGATCCTGCACCTTTTCCCTTATGTTTATCCGAACTCGGATTTACATGCATTTGCACCATTTAGCACCCCTTTTTTTTTCCTTTGTGAAGAAGATTTTCTTGACTTAGAAGTCTATGATAGATCCATTTTGGATCAGTCTCCAACTCATGCATCCTTTCCAATTTCATATTTGCAATATGAAGTTGTCTCTTCATTTCGTGCAATTTGTTAGAAAGCAACTACTGCTCTTCCCTCATGGAATTCAACTGCTCTCAATGTATGATGCTCTTCCTTCCATCCTCATACATTTCTCTCACGATGTCCATCATGATGAACAAGTCTTGCTTCATGTCTTCATCAAAGAATCTTGTGAAGAAAGAATAATTTGAGGACTCACTTATAGAAGTAGTCATTATTAAAATGAAAAAAAGAAATTCAAACAAGATTAACAAAGAGCTTAGTCAAGCAACCTTTTGCAACAAACCTCTTGTGCTTGAAGGATTGTCATGAGGTTCTTCAGGATAAGAAGAATGCCTTCAACCCTTCTTCCTTCTTGTCCTCTCCTAGAATTAGCTATCAGTAGCTTTCCCTTCACCTTTTCAAACTCAAACAGCAAAATCCTTGCTACTGTTTTAACACCTTTCAAGTCAAACAAGCATATACTGGTACCACTTGCATCATGATACCACTTGCTTTGGGATAACCTGCTCTGGTACCACCTGATTTGAAATGGGGCACTAAAGGCTTCTTGTTAGCTTACAAGAACCTATCCCACTCCAAAGCTTAAACAATTTCCAAGATCTATGCTTATGATTGATAAATGCGAAATTAAAAGAACTGGAAATGAGTGTATGATTTTTGTTTATGTTTAACTGAACAAATGCCTTAAAGTTCATTTGCTTTACTGATATTTACAGACACATAACAGTAAACAATGCAGCACATAAACAAACACATAAGACAACAAGTTTAATTAGGAGTTGACCCAAACCTCTTAGGCTACGTCTCCTTGAGCTTTAGTCAACTCGACTAGGCTCTTTGGGATTATGGCTTCAATTCGTCTACAAGTGATGCAGTTAACTCCATAGGTTTACAACTGAACCCATGGGCTTAGAATGACCTCTTTATCCCTGGCTATTTGGATCTCTGGCTCTCGGCTCTCGGCTCTCAACTCTGGCTCTCGGCTCTAGCTCTCGGCTCTGGCTCTCAGCTCTGGCTCTCGGCTCTGGCTCTCGGCTCTGGCTCTTGGCTTTTGCTCTCAACTCTATCAAGCCTCTAACCTTTGGTGGCTCTCTCACTACCCTCCCAACCTCTGGTGGCACTCTATGAATCTACGACTCTCTGCCCTTCTGCACTCTGTAACTCTGCTGCACTTAGCTCTTTGGGAAATCACCCCTTTCCCATCGCCCCAACCTCTAGTGACTTCTATGGCTTTCTCTGGAACTGCGGCTCTACCTCCAAACTCTGGTATCTCTACCTCTATTAGCTCTCTGAAGGGGGAAAAATGATCCTTTTCTTGGCTCTCTGGTCTTTGACGAATCCTCCGACTCTATGGCTTCCATCCGTTCCTCTCTCCCCCATTATGAGGAATCATCCCTTTCCGGCTCTTTAGCTCTGCGTGCTTCATAACACATCCCTGTTACAAAAATGCCTACTGATAGCATGGCACAGGTGTCATGGTTGTTTCCAAATGGAAATGAACCAACGGGAATAGGAAACCCGATCGTTTGGCATTCCTTTGTAGAAATCCCGAAAATAGCCACATAATGGAATACATAGGAAAACCGATGAAAAACACATCATGGAGCATTTTGACGAAACTCAAATAATATAGAATCACCCCGATAATCCTCTCGGGTTCGTCATTATATTGCATATCACAATCGCATTGCGTATGGCCAAAAACCTAATACACGGGAAAATACAAAAAAATCCTATAAATCGAGATTTCAAATGATATGAAATTGTGCTTATAAGCCTATCCGATTTGCATCCTAATTGAAAATTGAAATCACATATGTCAACGACCCTTTATATTGGGGATCCACCGATCACCGATCACTGATCATTGATATTGGCAAATCGCATATCGCTATCGGCCCCATCCCATCGGCGTATCACTATCGACCCCCTCGCATCGGTGCTATCACTAATCGGAACCATTGCATATTGCAATCATAATGGCTCGAGGCCTATACAACATCCCATGGACTACTCTGATGCGATATATATATCGTCGATCTACTTCGTCACAATTGCTCTATCGGCTCACTCGGGTTCCGAAATCGCATGGCAGCCTACCTCCAATGCGATATATCAGAGATCACTATAGGGGAGTCCTTCTGCCTTTGCTTAAGTCCTCCCTTTGAACCTTTTCTGATGCAGTTTTCTTTAAGAAACACATATTCTCCATTAAGTCCCATTTATAAGAAATTACCTCCTTTTTAGAGGACAATGGGAAAATTTCTTTTTACAATAACTGCTTCATCCGAAGTCCATTTTAGCCCATTCTAATTGCATTAGAGCAAGCCAATCGAGAATCCAATCCCCCGTGTCAGGAAAAATTACTCAATCCTTCCCATCTAGTGTCTAGTTTGCTGCTTTAACTTGCCTCGTAAGTTGCTTTGCTTAAAACTGGAATTTTCTTGCCATGAGTGTCCTTTCTGTCCCACATGTACAATAGTTGTTGAGCGCCTCTCTAGTAGTCACTGTTACCATGTCATCTAAGAGAGTTACATCAAAGGAAACAACCGAGAGAAGTACTAGGGAAGTCATTGAGCAAAAATTAGTTGATTTGCTTATGTCTGCATATATTTAGCTATTTATGGAGAAGCGATCGTCACTGACATGGCAACAGATTAAATATGCTTTTTCAAAATACTTTGAGGAAGACTTAGAGGATCAATAAGTTTATCTCAGTATCCGACAATCACGGCTGTACAAGGTTGCATGTAGGTATCCCACCATCCTCTATGCAGATATCATTATCTAGATTGTCTCACACATGGCTGAGAAGACTATGACATTAAGCATTGTCAGTGGGCAGAAGCTTTCCACATTCCAGGAAGAATACTTTCAGCAGATGTATAACTTTCCCGAGCCATTAGAGCACTTGTACTCACTCTTCTTTGTCACCCACAGTTATGTGAAAACAAGAGATATTTTCAAATGTTGGGTGAAAGAGCCATCAAATTTCGATAAACACCCAACCATGCATACAAGACAAAGTCCCTCAGGAAGGCTTATCAGTGCTTGGTCATCTTTGCTTCAGAATCCATGGTCTAGAGAACACTAAAACATATCCTAGAGGATGCACAGTTTTATTAGATCAATTGGTGAATGATGGGAGGTCATTCAACTGGTCAAATATATCGGCTCAATGATTGAAGGCCCATGTAGCATAGGCTAGAAATCCTCCCAAGGGTGAGCGAGAAAGGCTCTATATGTTTTCATACTTACTGGATGTAATATGTGCGCAACAACAGTTCCTTGGCATGAACTGGACATGGATACCATGAGAGACCATCGTGAACATCTATTACAAGTTTCTTTCTGAATGAATTTACCAAGGAGTAATGGCAATACTAAATAACCATTGTATATTCCCACTTTACAAACTTATCTTTGAAGAAGATCCACCTTGCATGCCCCAAGAAGCAATGGAGGCGATAATTGACATCGCAAATTGGTATGCCTTACCAGGTGGCACCTTCATTAAAGTGTTTTGTGGAGAAAATCCTCTGCATGTCTTACCAAGGTATGCCACTGACAAACTGATCATGCAAGAAGTATCATACCATCTTGCTATAGGGTTGTCAGTAGCACTGTATAGGAAGAAGAAAGAACCATGGCCAACTCTTCCTTTGCATATTGGATTATATGAGATAAAGAACTTGAAATTTACAGATGTTGAGGCTAAGGAGATAGTGAAATTTGAATTCAGCATTAAGGACTTTAATCCATATGATCCCCGCAGTATTTTCAAGGACCACTATACGATAGTTTTCTTCCCATGGATCCGCGGGGAATTTCATTGGCCAAAGGAGAATCCTCACAGGTACTGCTACAATGCCTCCAGACTTTGTGAGCCAATCAGTTTAGCAAGGACTTCACAGGTTGTTCTATAGGTAGTAGCAGCTCCGAAAGAAATAGTAGGAGAAGGTAACAATCTCACGTAGGACAAGGGAAAGAGGAAGATTTCTGATAGTCCAGAAGGAGAAAAATCCAAAAAATGAAAGTAGATCATCTTATCAAGAAAGAAGCTTTGGAAACAGAAGAAAAGAGAAAGTAGAGGATGCATAGAGAAGAGCAGATGAAGAAAGAAAATCGAAGGTTGCAGGATGCAAAACTGAAGTTGCAAGAGACAGAGAAGAAGCTAAAGGAAGAATAAGATTTGAGGAGGAGAGAATGAGAAGAGAATCAGAAATAGGAAGAATAAAAAAGGAAAGGCACGATGACAGAGGAAACAATGCCGATATAGGCTGAAGAAGAGGAACAAGAACAACCAACAGCTAAGGAGGAAGGTGAACATATGCAGGATCGGGAGCTTGTTCAGCAGATTTAGCAACTGATTGAGGTGACAGACATGGAGTTGGAATAAGAGCCCATGAAGATGTTGACCTGATTCCGAGGGCACCACAGGTAGTCCCTCAGTCTCCACCACCTCTAGTAGAAAAGCCAACCCCGAGAAAGCAAGGAGATACTATTCTCCTTGAATGTTGATCCAACGATGGATTTGTACAATCTATCATTCGATTAGTTCCAAAAGAGGATTGTACAAGAACAAAGAAAACACTTTCTGTATGATCAGACATGACCTCCATTCATTATAGAAAGGGTGATAGTGTCAGACATCAGGAAGCATCGAAATTCCATTGTTGAATTCGACTTGGCCTATGCAGGAGAGACAAGATCAAATGTTCAATATTTGACGGCTGAGAATGAGCAACTGGCACAGAACTTGCAAGCTATCAGGAAAGAGGTAGAATATCTCCAAGTAGCAGTGCATAATGCATTTTTCACACTAGGATATATGAGAGCAACGATACTTGCTGAAGTATCAACACTTGGGGAAACCATGCAGAAGCTCTATGACGGGTTTGTCACCGTACATAAAGCAGTTGTCTGTTTGCATTTCTTACAAAAACAAAAAAAAAGAGTTTGTTAAAAGAATAAAAAAACATACAAATTTCCATCACCTATGTGAAATAATTCACAATGCAGTTCAAAGGGGCCCTACTAGACTTAGTGAAGAAAATGAATCCACAGGAAGAGCCGGAGAAAGCGAAGATTCAAATGTTGATTCTGAACAACAGACAAATTTCCTCATTCATTGGCATCATATAGGCCTCATATGTGCAGTTGTGCAGTAGTTTGGATTTCTTGCTAAGAACAAACTAGATCCCATCAATCAGTTCCCTCACCAAATATAAACCAAAGAACCAAGTATGGAAAGAGGTTGAAGAGTACTTAGAGCAGCTAAGACCAAATTCCACCAAGGAAGACTTGGAATTTAATGCACATAACATGAAAAATTTCATCGATGGTCGTATCAAAGTTAAAATAATGTTTCTCATGCTTCAGAGCAACTTGGACACAGGTTCCAAGATAGTGTACTCGGATTCCATGGACGCTAGAGTCCACTTCTAGAAATACACCATTGAGTAGTTTGGGGAAACCATCACACAATACCAATCTTGGCACCAATATCTGACCGAGAAGCAACAAGTGGAGATTGTTGAGCCAGACTTATCCCAAACTCCAACATCATAGTGTTATGTCTTGTTAGGCTGTCCAATTTTCTCTACCCTATTTTGTCTTATATGTTACAAGTGTAAAATGCAATATTATTTGTAATTATGTTGTAAGAGAAATTCCAAGTGTCAATATTGGAATATGAAAATCACCATGTAATGTAATGTGTTATTTTATGAGGAATTTGAAGAGTCATGAGGGTAGTCCAAAGGTCACAAAGGGGAGTTGAAGAGTCACCCCCTCTTGTTATAAACAGAACCTAATAACTCATGTAACCAAATTTTGGGAGCCAAGATTTTGGCTAGGCTTAGGCTTAGAAAGGGTTTGGGAGTATCGTGAAGAGCCTTGGCTTTTTCATAGCATAAAATGATTATACTTATTTGGGGGAGCAGGTGTTCTCGACTTTAATGTTCGACTATTGGGGCTAGTGGTCGTGTTGTAGCGGCTGCAACCACCCTCCAAATTTTTTTCTTATCTTCGTTATGGAGCCTCCCTATAATCCTTTCATAGCAACATGTCCTGTCTTGTCAAGTACACAAGCTTCAGTCATTTTCTTGCTAAATAACACCCTATCCATCAAAGCTTTTTGCATCCCCCTCATAGGCTATTTCACCAGACTTGGTCCAGCTACAGGCTGAGCAACTCCATCAAGAAATTGTTCAATTTTGGATGGCAAACAACCTTCCCTCCAGAAATTTCGCAATTCTGTCTGGTATACTGCTAGGCACCAGAATTACGCAATTCTTCCTATCAGTTTTCATTGAGAAAGCTGGGAAATTCCTCCCAGCAGGGCTGCTCAATCCAAAAATTGTGCAATTATGGGTACCAGTCAGTTGCTCTGCCTAGAAATTGCGCAATCCATCTAGGAATCTAGCCCAGTTCCCTCCCAAAAATGCGCATTTTTTCCTCCTACCTGAGCAGACTGTTGCATGTGTAGTTGATTTGACCGCTTCCCTCTGAGACCAAGCACAACCGATTTGCATGCATGGGTTGCTCCTCCCAAGGAAGCATGCAAAGGCATCCCTTGATTCAGGGATCTATGTTTAGCAGTTGGAGGTTACATGAAAGGATCATCTCAGAAACCTCCCACCAAGTGTTACTTTTCCTAGATTTGTGACATGCACGTCACAACCTTGATCTTATCAAAACGCATCAACTGTAAGCTGTAGAGCTCATTCCTCACATCGACCTTGTAGCCTTAGCATCCCACATTGCATGTAGGATTCATTGGCACATTCAGCTCAGCTGTCTTGGGGTAAGCCTGCTTCTCATGACTTATGCTGTGTTTCTGGCACTTTTTGTGTTTCACTTCGTATGAATGTTGTTTGCTTGATTTTAGTGAGTGCTTGCTATTGTTTGCATGCATACTAGCTTTTACTAGCACCGTTTCAATTTTTATTGCATCTCACTGTTGTCGCGTGCATGACATTGTTTTGCATGGAGGATCACCATTGCGGCAACTCGCTTCACACACATGCATTCTTTCCCATTTTCGGAATCCCACACTTTTTGTTTGCATGAATGATCATTCACTCTCATTTTCACTCATCTCACCATGCATTCATACTTCTCATGTTTTCAGTCACCTGTCGACCAGACTGGGTTGTCTTGGCCAAGACCGTGCATTGCCCGGCTAGCACTATGCATTTCCAGAAGTGAAGACTCTGCCTTCCCTCTAGAAATTGCACAAGTCTAGCCAGGCACTGACCTCCAGGCTTGCATTTCACAATTCTTGGAGGCAGTGCCCTATTGGCCCCAGCAACTACGCAATGCAGTTTGCTGGTTGCATGTCACTGCTGACTGAAATTGCACATTATGCAGTTTCATTATTCAACAGGCCAGGTTGGACTATGCATTGCATAGTTCCAGCAGTCAGTTAGCCTCTTGATAGCCCGGACTGTACCTTGCGAAGTTTTGGCAGTCAGTCTTTCGACCTCCTGACAGAAATTGTGCGGCCTTCATGATCAGCCACATAGGTATGTTGCAAGTCAGTTCTCAAGTTCATTTTGGTTTTCGACTGATAGATTGATTTCCATGAGCGTTTCCATGTCTCCAAGTATTGCAGGTGTTCATCTGACTCTCACCAGTATAGGTACAATGGTTTCCAGGAGAGCATAGTCGAAGGCACCATTCAAAGCACACTTGGGGATGCAGTCGGTCAAGTGTATATGAACTTGCCTACCCATGAAGACATCAAGTTGTTCGTAGACAAGGACATCAAGATATGACTGCATCAGCATCAAAACAAGAAACACCATGAACATCAGCTGAAGGCAGCATGCTAGAAGCAACAAATGCAAGAGGAAGCTTGTTGACAACACAAAGGCGGAACAAAGGTGCAAGCTCAAGAAAATCCACTTGTGATGAAAGCAACTTTGGAGACTCACGCTATGAGGTGACAACGTGACATGAATATGACACAAAGGCAGAGAACAAAACATAGAAGTATTTTCATGTGCTAAAGCAGCAACTTAAGAAGGAACATGAGCTCCATAGACGAGAGAATGAGTTGCAGGAGGAACAGGTATAGCAGGGGGCACAACATGGACTCATGGATGAAATTGTGCCCATACAAGTTATAGATCCATCCTAGCAGCTGGCACGGAGTAGACATGGTGAGTAGTGTCGTTGATCACATGCAAGGGAATTGAGTAGCATGCATGTCATTGTGCACACTCATGCGTTCCCACCCATTCAGAACACTCACCAAGGAAAAGACAAGAAGCAAGTCCGACTGGAGATGAACATGCAATTGACAGTTGACGCACATGACTACCAGCACACACTGGAAGATCAACATAGACACTATGCATCAATGTCTTTCTGATTCAGCCACACCCAAGAAGACCATGAACATGCTAGCAAACGAGTTGGAAGGAGGATCCATACCAATGCACCAGATGCAACGGAGGAAAGAGTTCACTTCAACAAGATGTCAACATGGAGTGCATGCACACCATCATGGACGACCAAGCTTGGCATCAACTCACCACCTTCACCATCACAAGCATGTCAAAGAGTTGGTCTCACCACAATGGACTGAGTGTCAGTGATGTCTTGCATGGCTTGCTCAAGCCATTTTGTCTCACATGGACACATGTGCATTGTAATGTAACATCTTGCAAGTGGAAGTTCAATTGTCGATAGTTGGATGTAACAGCCATAGAGTAAATGAAGAGTCATGAGGGTAGATGAACTGTCACAAAGGGGAATGTCAAGGGTCACCCCACCCTTTTCTATAAATAGAATGTCATAACTCATTGTAAAGGCTTTTGGTCAGCCAAGTTTCTGATAAGACTATCTTGGAGAGAGCTTGGACAATATTGTAACGAGCTTTGGCTTCTCCACTGTGCAGAGCTATTATATCTCTTTAGACAAGCAGGTAGTTGTGGCTGTAACATTTTTATATTGGAACTAGTGGTTAGAAATGGATGCATTGTATTACTGGAACTTACACTTCTTAATATAATAGAGCCAACACGTTCATACATATGTTGTATTTTGTTATATGATATCTGTTTACTCTAAATGATATATGTATTTGTTTGCTCATGCATGCATGTATGGACTATTCTATATAAGTATATATGAATCTTTCTGAAATGTGATGTTGGTTTAACCATCACTTTGGATTTCTCGCTAACTTGCTTTCCAGCTTGTGATGCATCTACGCTTGTGTGTTCCCTTCCAATATGCATACTATTACAGGTTTCCAAGGGGTGCACACACCTCACCCTGAGTGTGTTAGAACCTCTCATGCACCTTCCTTGACTCATTGCAAATGTCACACCCTTGCTATGAACAGGGACATCTTACTTGCCTCTGTATGAAACTGCGGTCAAGGCATTACCATACGACCCAATGCTGGGACTCCTACACCAAACAGTTTGAGGTCTAATTGGGACTTCTTACCGGGGAGATCCCCTTACATGTTGGCGGGTCTAACACTGTCAATATTTTGGTGCTAGAAGGAGGGCCAGATGACAAGTTGAGTCCTCACATCTATTTTGAATCTCTACATATCTATCATGATTAACTACAGAGTTGCTCTTCCGGAGTGTATGTCTTATGGAAACGACTTCATAATCTCAGAAGAGCTCTCAGATAACTTGTCACATAAAACATACGATGGTGGAGGCTATGTAGCCTTGGTTAGGCATGCGATCAGCATTGTAGGTTGATGTGAAAGACATGGAATATTTGAAGAATACATGACCTATGCATTATTTATCTACATGCTTCGAGGGCACCCAATGCACTGGTGTGCCACGCTACCTGAAAAATCTATTCATTCTCTTGCTCATCTAGTCACAAAGATAGACTGTTCTTTCAATCACTTTAACCATAAAGCATTCGATCAAGAAATTATGAAATTATGAAAAGCACCCGATGAATCCGTTGATTAGTTTTACACACGCTTTTGTAATCTTGCATAGCGATTTCCCGAAGATGAAATTGAATGGGAATTTCTTTATGGGATATTTAAGTATATTCTTTGCATATCCAAACCCTGCCCATCACACTTTGGTGATGGAGCTGCGCAATTGCAGGCAGGGACAGTTGTTGTCACAAGTGATTGTCCTCCTTCACCTCATCAAACAACTCCACCACCGCGGAGTGATGTGGGCGATCATGCACACACATTTGTTGAACTGTCACATCCTCCCACCCCACCAACTCTTGAGATTTGTGTAGATTTGGATTGCAAGCCTGTTGGCTGTCATGTGGATTCATTCCCTTAACCTTCATCCTCATGTTTTGTTGATCCTCCAGATTTTACTGTATTGTGTTCTTCCATTCCAAACTCCTCACCTACTATGAACGAGGATCAAGTTGTCGACGGAGTTGGTGTTATGCAGCCAACCTACGCAATCATTCATGATGAGAGTGTGTGGGAATCTAAAGAAGAACCCGCAGTGAAGGATGACTCCCTTCCAACCGTGCCTCATCTGTTTTATCTTGACATTCCTTGTTATTATGTCACTGTTGATTTCCCTTGTGAAAACTCATTTCCTATATGATGTCAACATGTCATTACATTGTGGAGAGGACACATCTTCCTCTGAAAATCCGTCCAATATATCATTTGTCATTTATGAAAACATAGAGGCTGAACATCTTTGCTTCCCATCTAGCCCTCTGTCTGATTCATCAAATCATGAGGATGCCGATAAACATCCTGAATTTTCTGATCTTCATTATTGTGATCTCTCTACTTCTTCATCTGATCATGTTGTTGATTCAATCGTTGTTAATTTGTCTAAGACGCTTGTCTACAATGATATATCTATCAACGAAGTCAAAACCCCATAGATTGTCGAGGCACTTCAGCCTGAGCTGATGATTATGTCAGGCCCTCGCTGTCTTGAGGTTAGTTTCACTTCCGGTAAGGAAATTGTTGAAACACTCAAGGCTCCTCATCACTCTCTACTTTGCATTGAAGATCAATGAAACACCCAAATTTCTCTTCGTCCACTCAAACTACATGATCCCATCACTCATGGATTGGAAGAATCCTACACAACAAGCACACTGTCACAACGTAAGTGGTCTACCTTTCTCACATCTGCTTCCATGTCATAGTCAAAAGAATGCATACACTCGACATCTACGCATAGTGTAGCACAACACCATGGTAGCTCCACAGAGTGTATGCCATGCACTTTCACTCATCTTTATTTTGTGGTCACTTTTAAGCTCGAAGTGTGTCCATCTTCATCATTATATCTTTCATGCTTGTTGGTTTGCACAACTGTGATGTTAACAAACCATGCCTTCACCAACATGGGTCAGCTAATACACCGATGGCTATATTGGAAGTATCACTTCACATGAGATGGCCCATGCATTGTTAGCTTAGGAGTAGGAGTAGTGTTTGTTTTTGGGTTGTTTGCTTGCATGCATGTTTGCTTATTTCTTTGTGTGTTTGTTTTCTTGCTTGTTTGTTTGCTTACTCGCTTTGCTTCCACATTTGCTTTTGGTTCTTGCTTTTCTTTTTGGTTTGTTTTCTTGTTATTATCCATAGGTTAGTTTCACATGGACTGTGTGTGACTCTTGAAACAAGCTGGGTAAAGTATGAGAGGAATTGTACAACTATCAACATTTGGTTATCTGTTGTCCACTCTCTTATGTAAGAACTTGTTGTCTTCACTCCATGATACATCAATGGAAAATACGTACGGTTCGAAGGAACCTTGGTGAAAATAGAACACTTGCATGCTAACTAGTATCACCTACTCTAGTTGGCTGTTTTTGGGTTAATCCTTGTCAGCTTAGTCAAGTAGAGTAAGGTGAAGGGGACAACCTTAACAAGCACGTTAGAGGTATACATAAACTACTTCTTTGAAGGAAAAACCTCTTATGCTCTCATTAAGTCAGGATCCCACTTCCGCATCTAAAATGAATAAGTGCTATGCATAATTATGAAGATGAAAAACGAAAAAAATGAAAAAGTGAAAAAATTTTGAAAAAAGGAAAAAAAAATGAAAATGTATAAGGCAAAAGAAGAGAAAGGCTTCCTACGCAGAGAGGTGATGCAAGTAACTCTGTCGAGGTACTAACCAGGCTCGCTGGTAGTGGAGTGATACTTGTGTTCCTGCATGACTCCATCAAGGTACTGTTCAACCCTATTGGCAGTAGAGCAACACTAGAGATGAAACTAAGGCTCTGACGACTATACTGCTTGTGCACCAATATACCCCTCAACCCCAATCAAAACAATTGTGTTAACTTGTCTTAAAATGTGTGTCAATCAACCAAGAGCTTGGCAGATGTTACATATTACAATCAAACAAGTGTAGAAACCAAGACGAACTGAGAACTGAACAATACTTCCAGAGGTGTTAGACTTGCTTTTCACGAAAGGTCCATTAAGAGAGCTAGAGTTCTACCAATATGTCACCAAGTGTTGTAGCGGCTACAACCACCCTCCAAAATTTTTCCTTAGCTTTGTTTTGGAGCCTCCCTACCAACCTTTCACAACAACATTTCTTATCTTGTCAAGTACACAAGCTTCAGTGATTTTCTTGCAGAATGACAGTCTACCCATCAAAGCTTGTTGTATCCCCCTCACAGGCTGTTTCACCAGACTTGGTCCAGCTGCAAGCCAAGCAGCTCCCTCAAGAAATTGTGCAATTCTGGAGGGAAACCAACCTTCCCTCCAGAAATTACACAATTTTATTTGGCAACCTTCTCGGCTCTAGAATTGTGCAATTCTGCCTATCACTATTCACTAAGAAAATTGTGCAATTCCTCCTAGGAGGGCTGAAAAACCCAGAAATTGCACAATTCTAGGCAACATTCAGCTTCTCTACCTAGAAATTGCGCAATCCCTCTCGACATCTAACCCAACTCCCTCCCAGAAATGCGCATTTTTTCCTCCTAGCTGAGCAAACTGTTGCATGTGCAGTTGAGTTGACCGATTCCCAATGGGACCAAGAAAAACTTATTTTCATGCATGGGTTGCTTCTCCCAAGGTAGCATGCAAAGGCATCCCTTGATTCAGGGATCTATTTTTAGCAGCTGGAGGTTACATGCAAGGATCATCTCACAAACCTCCCGCCAAGTGTCACTTTTGCTAGATTTGTGGCGTGTGCATCACAACCTCGATCTTATCAAAACTCATAAACTGGACACTGCAGAGCTCATTCCTCACTTGAAACTTACAACTCTGGCATCCCACATTGCATCTAGGAGTCATTGGCACATTCAGCAGCTCAACTGTCTTGGGGTAAGCCCACTGCTCATGACTTGTGTTTCGCTTCTGGCACTTTTTTTGTTTTGCTTCATATGAATGTGTTTCTCCTTGATTTTAGTGAGAACTTGTTGTCATTTGCATGCATAAACTAGCACCGTTTCAGTTTTTGTTTGCATCTCACTGCTATCACATGCATGACACTATTTTTCACGAAGGGGCACCATTGCGGCAACTTGCTTCACACACCTGCATGCTTTCTCGTTTTCTAAATCCTGCACTTGTTGTTTTCATGAATGATCATTCACTCTCATGTGCACTTATCTCACCATGCATTAAGACTTCTAATGTTTTCAGTCACCGATCGGTCGGACTGGGCTGCCTTAGCATGGACCATTCCTTTGCTCAGCTAGTACTGCGCATTTCCGGAAGGAAGACTCTACCTTCCCTCCAAAAATTACAGAAGTGTAGCTAGGCATTGACCTCCAGGCTTGCATTGCGCAATTCTTGGAGGCAGTGTCCTGTTGGCCCTAGAAACTGTGCAATGTAGTTTGTTGGTTGCATGTCAATGATGACTGAAATTGCACATTACGTAGCTTCAATCCTCAGCAGGCTAGGCTTGACTATTCATTGCCCAATTCCAGCAATCAGTCAGCCTCTTGACAGCCCAGACAATGCCTTGCGCAGTTTTGGTAGTTAGTCTCCCGACCTCTCGGTGGAAATTGCACGACCTTCATGATCAGTCACATAGGTATGTTGCAAGTCAGTTCTCAAGTTCGTTTTGGTTTTTTCTTGATATATTTATTTCCATGACCATTTCCATGTCTCTAGGTATCGTAGGTGTTCATCTACCTCAACAGTACAGGTACAATGCTTTCCAGGAGAGCAGAGTCGAAGACACTGTTCAGAGCACACTTGGGGATGCAGTCGGTCAAGTCTCTATGAACTTGCCTACCAACAAAGACATCAAGATATGACGGCAGCAGCATCACAGCAAGTAGCTGAAGCCAGCATACTTAATGCAATGAATGCAAGAGGAAGGTTGTTGACAACACAAAGTTGCAACAAAGTTGCAAGCTCAAGCAGATCCACTTGTGTTGAAAGCAACTTTGGAGACTCAGGCTGTGAGGTGACGGCATGACATGAAGATTGGGCGAACTCAGAGAATGAAAGAGAGAAGGAGTTGCATGTGTTGAAGCAGCAACTCAAGGAAGAACAAGAGTTGCATAGATGAGAGAATGAGTTGCAGGAGGAACAGGTACAGCAGGGGGCGCAATATGCACTCAAGGATGAAACTACGCCCATACAAGTTATAGATCCATCCCAACAGCTGGCACGAAGTAGACATCGTGATAAGTGTTGTTGATCGCATGCAAGGGAATTTAGCAGCATGCATGTCATTGTGCACACTCATGCGATCCCACCCATTCAGCACACTCACTAAGGCAAAGACAAGAAACAAGTCTGACTGGAGTAAAACATGCAGTTGATAGTTGATGCACATGACTACCAGTACACACTGGAAGATCATCAAGGACACTATGCATTAGTGTTTTGCCGGTTCGACCACACCCAAGAAGACCATGCGCATGTTAGCAGACGAGTTGGATGAAGGATCCATACCAATGCACCCGGATGCAATGGAGGCAAGAGTTCACTTCAGCAATATGTCACCATGGAGCGCATGCACACCATCATGAACGACCAATCTTGGCATCAACTCACCACCTTCACCATCACAAGCATGTCAAAGAGTTGGTCTCACCACAACGGAATGAGTGTCAGTGATGTCTTGCATGGTTTTCTCAAGCCATTTTGTCTCACATGGGCACGCGTGCATTGTAATGTAACATCTTGTCGAGTGGAAGTTCAAGTGTCAATAGTTGGATGTAACAATCATAGAGTAAATGCAGAGTCATGAGGGTAGACAAACTATCACAAAGGGGAATGTCAAGGGTCACCCCACCCTTTGCTATAAATAGAACATCATAACTCAATGTAAAGGCTTTTTCTCAGCCAAGATTTTGATAAGACTATCTTGGAGAGAGCTTGGAGAGTATTGTAACAAGCCTTGCATTCTCCAGTGCACAGAGCTAGTATATCTCTTTGGAGGAGCAGGTGGTTGTGGCTGTAACATTCCGCTGTTAGAACCAGTGGTTAGACATGGATGTATTGTATGACTGGAACTTACACTTCTTAATATAACAGAGCCAATACGTTTCATGCAAATGTTGTATTGTATTCTATGCTATCTGGTTTAATCTAAATGATATATGTATTTGTTTGCTCACGCATGCATGTATGGACTATTCTATATAAGTATGTATGAATCTTTTTGAATTGTGTTGTTGGTTTAACCATCACTTTGGATTGCTCGCTAACATTATTTCTAGCTTGTGATGCATCTTCACTGGTATGTTCCCTTCCAAGCTGCGTACTATTGCAGGTTTCCAAGGGGTGCACTCACCTCACCCTCAGTGTGTTAGAACCTCTCATGCAACTTCCTTGACTTACTGCAGCTACCACACCCTTGCTACCAACATGGACATCTTACTTGCCTCTGTGCAAAACCGCAGTCAAGGCATTGTTGTATGACCCACTGCTAGGACCCCTACACCAAACGGTCTGAGGTCTAATTGGGACTGCTTACCGAGGAGATCCCCTTACATGTTGGAGGGTTGAGCACTATCAACAGGGCTTTAATGGTGTATGTATGAATGGAACTTTCACTTATAATAATAAAATCAGAGCTAACATACTTTCTTGCATATGTTTTTAATATAGTAGGAATATTCTTGTTGTATTTGCAGTGTATGTTATTTAACTTACTCATATCCTTATGAAGTATTTCATTTTCATGTGTATGAATCTTGTTGAATGTGTGTTGTTGTATTAATTCATCACTTTAACTTGTGGACTATTCTGCATCTTAGCTTGTGATGTCATTCTACTCGTGTGTTCTTTTCAAGCTGTGTACTATTACAGGCTTCCAAGGGGCACACTTCCTTCTCCCTTCATGTGATGGAACCTTCATGCATCGCACTTGAATCTCCTCAGGGTCAAACTTTCTCTCACCCAAAGTTATCATATTTCCTTCTGCACATTTCCGTGGTCAAGGCATAACATTACCACCCACTGTTGGGACTCCCACCCCAAATGGTGTGAGGTCTAGTTGGGACTTCATATTAGGGGGATCCCTTGAATTTTTACGGGTCCAACACCGTCAACATGACACAAAATGTTCAAACACATTCACACATAAAATAAATCCTTGAATGTATCATTTTACATTATAAGATAAAAATAAGTAAGGTTATAAATTAGTAATGTTTGTAGTAAAATGGTTACTAATGTCATGAAGATTGTACAAAATTTATTATTAGCAGAAGGCTTCCTATTTTAACTTAAGGTCGATGAGGATTTTTTCACTTTTTTTTTTATATTTTTAGTTGAAGATCTAGATTGATTCTCAAGGGAATATGCTCAAAATATGCTTTGTATAAATGCTTATCAATGGCTATAGTGTGTTAGAGATTTTGTGAGGTTACATTGAATTTGAATAATTTTTTTAAAATGATGTTCAAATGCCCACCAATTCCCTAGGAATTTTCAAAGCATTCCTAATTTTAGAAAAATTGCCTTATATCTTGGTTGTGAAGGTTAGAAACTCTTCAACACTTCTGTTTTTTATCAAAGCTTGGGATTCTTAAGGGTTAAGTTAAATCAAAGTTAATAATAATAATTTTGTTGCAATAGTTCTATATATATATATATATATATATATATCAATGGTAGATACAAATGTGATCCTCTCTCTTCCTAGAATTCCTTGCCAGACAAAACTCAGACACCTTGGGTGTGAAGTTGGCGTCTAGCAATATATTGTGTGGTTTGATGTTGAAGTGTATGATGTTCTTATTGCAATCTTGGTAAAGATATAAAATTCCATGAGCTGCACCCAAAGCAATTGAATATAATTTATCCCACCTTAACATGGACCCCTTTTCTTTTCCAAAAATATAATTTTGTCGAGAGATCCATTAACCATGTAATAATATCCTAATGCACTTGTAGGGTTTTCAAAACAATATCCCAATAGGCGAATCAAATTGACGTGATGGATGACTCCAATTGTGGCCACTTCATTTATGAATTGAGTTTCACTATGCCTATGTCGATCAAGAAGCTTAAAGACCACTAGAGTGTCGTTAGGGAGATTTCCTTTATACACCACACACTTTTCAACAAAGTTTTTTATGATCTTCCTAAGTTGAGTGTATGTATATATGGTTGGAATTCCAGAAGCATATTCGTTTAGGAATTTATCCACCTTCGAAGTACACATATCAATGTTGGAATAATGTCCAAATGGTGAGTCTAGATAGAGTTGATGAGTTGTGTTCCATAGTTAGTGTTTGAGTCTATATGTCATGAGTTGTGCCTTTGTAGTTGGTGTTGTGAGTTGGTGATTCAAATTATTTGGATCTATATTATCCTAGAGTCTCTCTATGTGTGCAAATATAATGTACTAGTTGTCCAAGTAGTTTTATAAATGAGAAATGGTTTCATTCTTGTGCATCTCTCTCATTCTGTAGTATGGTATCAGAGCCAGAGATGGAGATCTAGTGAGGCTTAAGATCTGAGAGAAGGAGGGCCCAGATCTGTGAGGGATGTGAAATTGAGGGCTGTGAGATCTTATTGTTACGATGTTGCTCATAATTTTTTTTTTATGTTTTTTGGTTGATAAAAATCGTTGAACAATTTGTTGTCTACAGTTCTTGTGTACAATTAAGGCTATGTATGTAACTACATTCGGCGTGAGAACCCCATGGAAGTATATAGATGCCCAACCATCATAATTGTCTAGAGTCTATTGGTCAGAGTCACAATGTGTGTAATTCATCTTTCTGGAGGGTGTGGATTACAATTAAATTGAAAGTGAATATTTTATTCACCACTATTTGTGCCACAACTTTTCCTGGGTTGAAAGGTATGATTTGATTTTTAAATCAATCCAAGCCATACATTTGAGGTTAATTTCTTATGGAGAAGTAAATTGGAGTAACAAGGAGCCATGTCAAAGACGTGAATTCTTATCACGTATTTCTTTAAATTTGTTTTATTTTTGTTTTGAGAGAAAATTACAGATGAGGCATGGAGTCATGAGTTAAAAATTTGGTAAAAATAAAAAAATATGGTAAATTTTTTCGTTTTTTTCTATTGGTGAAAATTATTTTTATAGTTCTTTTTGGTGAAGAGAGTTAAAAAGGTGTTGGGTGTTTTCTTTGGGAGCGTAAATTGTGTTGGGTGGAAAGGAGAAATAAGAAGTATTTATAATTGGCTTTGTTTTTTTATTTGAAGCGAGATTTTTTTTTAGATCTTGTGCATTTGGTTTTAGGTCCGGTGAATTTGGTTGTGGATCTGGTGAATTTGGGTGCAAATCAAGTGGACTTGGTTACATTTTTTTTTTGTTATCATGTCATTTTTTTTGGTTGAAACGCATCTCAATGAGTCCACAAGACTAGATGGAGGAAATTATCCAAATTAGAAATTCGAGGTATTAATAGTTTTAGAGGGAAATAATTTATGTCCCATAGTGAGTGGGGCGGAGCATAAACCCACTAGTGCTGCAACTATTCCAAATTGGGAAAAAAGGGAAACAAAAGCAAAGATGATGATAAGGATTTCTATTAAGGATATCATCATTCCTCATATTAGGGACTGCAAAACATCTAAATAAATGTGGGATGTTCTCAAAATCTTATATGAAACATCTAATACCAACTGGACTTTGTTCTTCAAGACCAAGCTTTTGTCAATTAAAATGGAGGCCAATGAAAGTATAAGAAATTTCATTTCCCGTCTCAAAGAGTTAAGTGATAAGTTAGGAAACATTGGTGAAAAGGTGTCCAATGCTGACTTGGTGACCATCACATTAAATGGCTTAGTGCAAGATTATCAAATTTTTGTTTCAAGTCTTTCAGCTAGAGAGAAACCTCCTACTTTTGGTTAATTGACAAGTATTATTATACAAGAGGAAGAGAGGATGAAGAACTTCAATTTGGGATCAAAATGTTTAGATTTGGCATTGGTATCCAAGGGTAAGCAACCATACAAAGGCAAGCCATGGGACAAAAGGAAGGGAGGCAAGTTTCGAGTAAAGCAGAAAGGTATGACACAATTTAAATTTCTAGTTCATGGTAAGAGAAATGATGATTGTTATTTTTGTGGAAAACCTAGACATCATGCTAAAGATTTTTATAAAAGAAAATATAATGAATCTAAACAGAGAAACAAAAGGCATAATGGGAATTTTGTGGACAAAGACACCTCAATCAATGATGGATTCACAAATCTTAGATTGTTTATTTCTAGTGCTGCATTATCTATTGACACTGATGACGTGAATGCTTGGTTCATTGATTCTAGTGCATCACTCCACATGTCTTGTAATAAGGATTAGCTTGATGAATATCACGAGAACATTGATGGAACATTTGTTTATCTAAGAGATAAAAGGTCTCTTAAAGTTCAAGGTTATGGAATAATACGGGTGATGTTGCCTAAGGGACAAGAGCGACAGATCCATGATGTGATGTATGTTCCTGGTATTAAAAAAAAGAATTATGTTTCTACTATCTCTGATCAATATCTAAAGGTGGAATTTTTCAAATCAAATTGTGTTTTTAAAGAGATCTAGGATCGCTACAAGGTTATTGCCACAAGTTCCAGAGTTTGAGGCTTGTATAAGCTGGATGTGACCAGGACAGGGCATCAAGAATTGACATCTACTACAATGTCAACAGAAGAGTTATAACATCAAATGTATGGCCATTTAAATCAAAATGATTTAATGTTACTTCAAAGAAAAAAAATGATTGAAGGTCTTCCTATTATGAAGAATAATCATGTTGAATTTGAAGCATGTGCACTTGGAAAGCAACATAGAAAGGAAGAAATACTTGAATTAATTCATATTGATGTATGTAGACCTATGCAAACTAGATCTCTTGGAGGAGAGTTGTACTTTCTTATTTTTGTTGATGATAGATATAGATATACTTGTGTCTATTTCATAATAAAGAAAAGTGAGGTTTTGGGTACTTTAAGGAATTAAAAAACATGGTGGAAAAACAAATTGGAAAATACATCAAATTATGAGATCTAATCAAGGGGGAGAATACAAATCAAGAGAATTCAATCAATATTGTAAAAGTCATGGAATTCTATAATAATTTACAGTACCTCATACACCTCAGAAAAATAGAGTTTCTGAGAGGAAAAACATAACACTAGTGGAATGTGCACAAAGCATGCTTCAAGGTAAAACTATCTCTAATGGTTTTGGGTTTGAAGCCATTAATGTTGACGTTTATTTGAAAAATAGGAGTCCAACCAAAATTTTAGATCTGAAAACACCTTTATAAGCATTTTATGGATATAAACCAAAAGTGAATCATCTAAGAGTTTTTGGATGCAAGGCATTTGCTAATATTCCAAAAGATGAAAGAATAAAACTTGATGAAAAATCAATTAAATGCACATTCATTAGTTATTGTGATGATAAAAGAACATACAAGTTGTTTGATCCCAATTCACATAGATTGCTTGCAAGTGGGGATATGGTGTTTCAAGAAAATGCCGATGAAGATGATAAAATGAATAACACATGTGTATGGGATGATATTGATGATTATGTCAAAATAGAAGCAATTTTTTAATAGGAACAAGAATAGGTACAACAACAAGTACAAGAATAGGTACAGGTTCAAGAACAGGAAGCATCTAGAAGTCCTGGTAGTCCAAGAAGAGGTCAAGAGACTCCACAAAGTAGAAATAAGGATGAAAGTAGTAAAACTCCAAGGAGGAAATCACGTCAAATTCAACCACCTATAAGGTATAAAGATTATGCGTTGATGTCTCATGGTATGAATGTTGTAGAACCTTCAAGTTATGAAGAAGCTAAAGAATATAAAGAATGGTGAGATGCAATGGATGAGGAATACAACTCTATAATGAAGAATAGCTCATCGAAATTAACAAAATTTCCGAAATTTAAATTTCCCATAGGATTCAAATGGTTGTTCAAACCAAAGTTTAATTCTAATGGAAGTATTGATCAGTATAAAGCTAGATTGGTTGCAAAAGGATATTCACAAAATGAAGCCATTGATTTTGAAGATACTTTTGCACCTGTAGCTAAACATAATACAATTAGAATCATGATTGCATTAGCTACAAAAAAAATTGGAAAATGCATGAGTTAGATGTAAAATCTTCTGTCTTGAGTGGTGAATTAAAAGAAGAAGTTTATTTGGTTAAGCATGGAGGGTTTGTAAAGTAGGAACGGGAGCATCTTGTTTGTAGGTTAAATAAAAGTTTGTATGGTTTGAAACAAGCACCGAGATCCTAGTATGTGAAAATTGATTCATTCTTTTATGAAAAAGGTTTTGTGAGAAGAAAAAGTGATCCTAAATTGTACATAAAGAAATATGAAGATGGGAATATTGTGTTGATATATTTATATGTTAATGATCTTATAATAATAGACAATGCATTCAGGTTGATTGAAGAAATTAAAATTCATTTGTCAAAGGTATTTGAAATGAAGGATATTGGTGAACTGCATTATTGATTAGGTCTTGAAATTTGGATGGAATATGGTAATACAATCATCACACAAATAAAATATGCAAAGACAATCCTCGAAAGATTCCATATGTTTGAATGAAAACCAATGTCTACTCCTTTGGAGCAAAATCCAAGTTGTACAGTGACGATGGATCTAAAGAAGTGAATGGAACTTTGTATTGTCAATTGGCGGGATGTTTGAACTACCTCATCACTATTGGATCAGTGATAACATATTATGTCAGCATTCTTATTTAGTTTATGGCTAAGCCTTGTGAAATCCATTGGAAAGCAACAAAGAAAGTCCTTCGATATCTGAAGGGAACACTTTATTTTCGTAATTTTTTATATTGATGAATATGATGTTGAGTTTACAAGTTTTTCTGATTCAGATTGGGCTAGAAATCCTGATGATAGAACATCAACCTCTGGATATGCATTCAATTTAGGATTGGGGATCATATCATGAAGTAAAATGAAACAACCAACTGAATCTTTTCCATCAACAGAAGTAGAATACAAAGCCTTGACCAATGCAAGTTGTGAAGCTATTTGGATAAGGAGGATTCTTGAAGATGTTGGAGAAAAACAAACATGACCAACAAGAATCAAATGTGACAACTAGAATTCCATGAAGCTAGAAAATAATCCAGTTTATCGCTCCAGAATAAAACATATTGAAGTCCAGCAACACTTTGTAAGAGAAAAATATACAATCAGATGAGATTCATTTAGTCTATTGTAATACAAGTGAGAATAATGTCGAAATGGATTACTTTGTGAGTTCAAAGTAAGCCTCTTGGAAAGATGAACTTTGAAATATGTAGACAACAGTTAGGCATTGCTCAAAGTCCATTTCTCCATTAAGGGGGGATGTTAAAATAATGTAGAAATGGTGAATCCAGATAGAGTTGATGAGTTGTGATGCAGGAGCATCAAGACCGATTTTCATTTTTTTATGTAAATAAGGGGGTGTGAGGATTTTTTATTAAAATAGGAGAAAGTGAGGATTTTGTAAATATTCTTTTACTAATTAAAAGGATATGAGAGAAAATAGAATTAGGTAGAAATTTTAGGAAGGAGAAATGCTATTTACGGGACTTAGTTGAGTCCACACATAAAATCTATTTAAATTAGATTTAGTTTCAAAACTTTAGGGATGAATCTAGATTTTAGGGGTGTTGAGTTATTTAAGGAGATTTGAGTCTAAATTGGTTTAATTAATTTGTATAAATTATCAAGCCTTAAAGGCGTTGAGAGGAGATTGTGAGTTGTAGAGAGTGTGAGATTGGGAATAGAAAATAGGGGTTTCTACTTGGGAGCCTTCGGGCAATTTGCAAAGGGCCACCGAACTAGAATATCGGGCCAACAAAAGTTTGTAAGTCATTGTTTTGTTTCAGATTATACATACATTGGTTGATTGTTTGAGAAACTGTTAACTTGATTTCTGAAGTTCATGGCATTGTTGAATTAATGAAGAAATGATCAATGGGCTTGAATTTACATTGATTTTGTGCGGTAACTGCCATGTATAATCATTGAGTGTAAAATGGCATTAAATCTCTGCGTAAAGGATGTATTGTAAGGCATTGAGTCTGTAGCTTGGTGTGGAACTCTGTATGTAAAAACTCTGTTCTGTCAAGGTCGTTGGTTATAGAGAAAAACTTGTGTAATCCAGGGACATCAATAATGGATGGATTCCACTGTTGCATAATGTGTTAAATGAACTGTAAACCATCAAAGGGTTGTAGCATTGCTTTGGCGCAGATTAAATAATCGCTGTTAATTGCACTGAATTGGGTATGAACAAATTGTGAATCACTATTATTAATGTGTTGGTCGTCTGTCCAAGAATAAAGGTTGACATGATATATGACCACGTTATTGAAGCTGTTTTCAGAAGAACTTAAAATGGCATCGGTTCTGTATTAAAATACATAGTTGTTGACTGTGCCAGTGGCATTGAGTGACATCGTTTGTATAAGTCGACATTGAGAGCAGGAATATAAAACTGTGTTTCGGCTTGTAAGATCAATGGAACTTGACACACATAGCCTTGTTTTGTAATGCGACTGTGTGAGATGGAGGTTGCTGGAGTATTAATTCATACATGAGTTAAAATGACATTCTAAAGAAAAGAACTAAGTGCAGAATCGATATCTCTTAATCGAATAGCAGGTGCCATAGATGTAGATAAGGAGGTGAAAGATGAAGGGGACTAGCCGGATGACAACATGGCTAATAAACTAGCAAGCAATGACTAGCTATGCTGAGGAAATGAATTTGATATGTGTGGTTAGCCCGCATTCTTAGGATGGAGAGGCCCCTTTTGCTTTTCTTCTTATTGTTGTTGCTCACACTAAGCCCTACGATAAGCCATACACTACTCTATGTTGTGGTCATCAACCTAGTGGTATTCATATCATTTGTTAGGCTCAGGTCTAGTCCTACCCATACCTATGTGCTTTCCATTTGAATGATTTTACTGTATGAAAAAGGCCCAGGTTGCGGGATCGAATCCCCTCCCGAAATCCATAAAGGCATAGATGCAGCCCTGCGAGGTTCGTTATATTCGCCTTCCCCTTTGAATTCTAACGCAATCAGAAAAAAATTCTTGTAATTTCTTACCTGTATTGGTTCCAATTAAGTTTTCAAAATCATTTATAGCGCTTTTAGCTTCTTTGGGCTAGGCACAACAAGATCTGGTTTGCAGGAGTTCGGCCGCTTGAAATTTTTGTAGGTTTTCATAAGGAGGGCATTAAAGGGATCTCTTAGATTTGATCGATGGTAGGTTGTATAAATCAGAAGCGCCGGTATTAATAAAACTTGAGTGTAATGTGTTAAGCTTTGAACACATTCAGAACTTGTAGTCTTATGAACTAATACATCTGCTAGATCGTTGAAGTTGAACACAATATGTATCCATTGTTGGATGGACAGGATTCAAAGCATGAATTTGCTAGACATTGAGAGTTTGACTTGTCAAAAAAATGGAGATGCATGTTTATGATCATAGAGATTAAAGATTTTGGGTATTGCAGGCTCTGCCTGCGTCATTTTTGGTATCAGAGCCTGGCTCTGTTGAGATTGAAGAATGTTTATTTTCTGAATGAAGACAGAAGGTTTTGTTGAAGAGTTGAAATGGCTCTGGGAGAGGATTCAAGTTTTTTTAATTTAGTTAATTGCATGTGGTGAATGAATGTCGGATTGTGAAAATGATGAAGATGGCAGTACAGGTATGCAAGTGCAGTTGAGGAAGGAAGCGAGATCAACAGGATCTTGAAAGGTGAGATTGTGTAGTTGATATTTAACTCTGGTTTGAAGACTATTTACAGAATTTGATTTACAGGCATAGTGAAGAAATAGAAGGGGCCGAGCACTGGTTTGAACCAGAGAAGGATGCAACCCGAATATCAGTGATTTTCGGTTTGAACTTTTATTGAGGAGACCATTCTCATCAATGTTGAGGATGTAAATTTTATTGGGCGGAATTCATTACCTAATCTCAGTCAGCAGATTATGCCAAGGACCAGGCAGGTGCATTCTACGTAGATTGTCAAGGAGGGACGTGTATTACTGGAACAATGAATTGATTGTAGAATTGCTGATGGTAATGAGGAGTATTGTGGAATACTGAGTTCGAATGGCACGGTAATTATAGTGGATGAACTGGTTGCATGGGTTCCTACCCGAATCGGGATAGAGTCAAAGCATCAAGTGCGGAGGGGATCTCGTCTGAAGATGGTGAAGATTTGAAACTAACGAGCACATCAGTAAATGTGCTATGGGTGCAGAAGCAAGCGTGAAGGATTACTGAAGGGAGGATTGGATGAAATCCACAGGTGAACAGATGAGGTTCACAAAAGAGGAGAAGATGACTGCTGATAGTCATTTCAGAGGTTCTAGAAAAGACCTCAACAGAGGAAGGAAGAGGGAAAATGCCAAGGTAAGTGGCATATGTGAGCAGTTGACGGATGAAGAGTACGAGCGGGAGAAAGTTGAAATAACAATTCACCTTGAATTGTTAATGGAGTTGTTGCAGGAAAATGTGAAAAACCAGACACATGGTTGGACCATGAGAAAGAGGATGAAGTGGCAGAAGCTACACGCAAAGAGGGAAACGCTGATAAACATATAGTTGGCAGAAGAGCTAAGGAAGCTCGAGTAGATGTTGAGTTGTGGAGAACTCAGAGAGTCTGAGTTAAAAATGGATGTTTCCATTTGTGGCCCAGAACAGGGTGAAAGTCTGGGTGAAGAGATCAAAGAGGAGGATCTCATGAACTATTTGGATAGTTTAGAAGCATCTGAAGATGTGTTGGCGAGAAAAGCAGATGAGGCTATGCAGTCTTGCAATTTTTCTCACAGTTTATGTATGTTTGCAAAATGTGCGAAAGATGGTGAGCAGTCTGATGGAACTGTCGCAAAGGAGAATGAAACGTTTGAGGTAAAGTCTGGTAGAAAATTCCTTTCAGAGAAGGAAGGTAACGATTTATCACAACAGGAAGAAATCATAAAGGAAGTCTTGTTGGGAGTAAGACAGCAATTCGAAGCTCTTATGGAACAGGAGAAAAGTGGAAATGTCGAAGAAAAATTCCAAGGTAAACAAATGTATTTGTTTAATAAAATTGCTGATGAAAGTTTTCGATGTAATGATGCTGAAACCAAGATAACTCAAGAAGATTGCCAGAGTGAAGGTAGTGATGAAGTGCTAAAAAGATTTCAGAGGGAAATCGAGTTTTTGGAATGGTGGCTAAAGGAACCTGATGGAGGAGGAAAACCTGTTGAATCTGATCCAGGAGAAATTACTGTTACTGTGCATGATAGAAATGAAATATTTTTAACATTTATGGAGTTGAATGAATGCTATAAATTTTCAAATAATGATGTAACTGTAGGTACAAAAAATGACATTGACAGATATGATTTCGAAATCAGAGGAATCGAGCAGCAGTTATTTGGCAATGAAATGGAAGATCAAAATCCGCAAGGAAGTTGGGTCTGTAGGGACATTAAGGAAACCGTGAATCAGCAGGATGAAGGCGAAAGTGGCCAACAATTCGAAACAAGATCTATTGAAGTCCAGAAAGTCGATGATGGGAGATTGATGCCTGAAGCATCAAAAGAGACCGAAAGGTCCTCTTTTTTTAAAACTAACAATTTATTGGTGAATGTAGGTATTGTCGCCGGTGTTGAGAAACATTTGACTCAGTTGAGCAGTCAAATGTTCTAGAAGACAAGAGGGAATGGATGATCGGGTGGCAGTCAGAACAGAAACAAACATAGAAGCAAGAAGACAGCCAGTGATAGTACAGATAGAGAAACTAAAAACTGAGCAAGCCATCTTAGCTTAGCAGACAGCAAGAAATCAACAGCTGGGAGATTTATTGGACCGAGAGATTGAAAGCATCAGAAGACTGATGATGAAAGTATCCCGGAAGAGGCCAGCAGCAGTAAAACAAAGGAGAAGCAGCAAGAGAAGCGGCAAAAGAAAGACAACAGAAGATTATGAAAGCCTAGTCAGTGGGGCAATGCAGCATAAAGTGGGAAAACCTGGAGAACAACAACAAAGAGAAGCAGCGATAAGTGGAAAGTTGCAGTACAAAATATGGGATCCAGGCATACACATATCCAAACACATGATCAGGCGATCATGATAAATTTCAATCTTGGGAGTCTGATGCAGGAGCATCAAGACCGATTTTCATTTTTTTATGTAAATAAGGGGGTGTGAGGATTTTTTAACAAAATAGGAGAAAGTGAGGATTTTGTAAATATTCTTTTACTAATTAAAAGGATATGAGAGAAAATAGAATTAGGTAGAAATTTTAGGAAGGAGAAATGCTATTTACGGGACTTAGTTGAGTCCACACCTAAAATCTATTTAAATTAGATTTAGTTGCAAAACTTTAGGGATGAATCTAGATTTTAGGGGTGTTGAGTTATTTAAGGAGATTTGAGTCTAAATTGGTTTAATTAATTTGTATAAATTATCAAGCCTCAAAGGCGTTGAGAGGAGATTGTGAGTTGTAGAGAGTGTGAGATTGGGAATAGAAAACAGGGGTTTCTGCTTGGGAGCCTTCGGGCAATTTGCAAAGGGCCACCGAACTAGAATATCAGGCCAACAAAATTTTGTAAGTCATTGTTTTGTTTCAGATTATACATATATTGGTTTATTTTTTGAGAAACTGTTAACTTGATTACTGAAGTTCATGGCATTGTTGAATTAATGAAGAAATGATCAATGGGCTTGAATTTACATTGATTTTGTGTGGTAACCGCCATGTATAATCATTGAGTGTAAAATGGCATTAAATCTTTGCGTAAAGGATGTATTGTAAGGCATTGAGTCTATAGCTTGGTGTGGAACTCTGTATGTAAAAACTATGTTCTGTCAGGGTCGTTGGTTATTGAGAAAAACTTGTGTAATCCAGGGACATTGTTATAGACATTTTTGTGCCTTACAGCATTGAGCATGAAATGTCCATAATATAAGGGATCCAAAGTCCCTAAACATGTTGTTCCTACCCCTAGAGGAACAAGGCTAATAAACCACAGCAATTCACAGAAGTTCTCCACCAGAAACTGCTAAAAAATAAGTCAATTCAGGATCATTTCAGTGGCTACACTAGCTGTCTGCGCTGAATGTCAAAGCCAACACTGGCTACCTGCGCTGAATGTCAAATGCAACACTGGCTACCTGCACTGAGAGAGATTGGACAAGTGGCAAGTTCATTTCTCAAGGTGTCAGAACCCAGGAAGCTTCCAAAATGACACTTGCCTCAGAGAATTCGACTGGTGATGAGTAAGAGGTTCCAAATCTCCAAGTGGACGCAAGAACCTCCAAGTGGAATCAAGAACTCACAGAGGGAGAGGACACTAGTCACATCTCAAGCTGACTCATCCTCTCTCCAAACATCTATATATGGATCTCTCCTCTATGAGATCTAGAGGCTGGAATTTTGTGAATGTAAAGAATTGTTGTTGGTTTGAGACTAGAACTATTGGGTGATTTGCTTTGAAGGAGGTGAAGAGGAGATTCTTTTTTGCTGGGAAGGTGATGCTGGATTGGGCCTCATATGGTTGTATCACTTCCTGAACTTTACTTCTTCATCAATAAAGCCATTTGAGTTTCTTCTATATGCATGTATCTCAATGATGTTTTGTTGTATTTGCATATTTAGTTTATTCTAATCCTTAAACTAGTTATGAATGTATGCTTCTTGTAGTTTCCCTCTCTTGCCATTTTGCAGGAACTTGGTGTAGTTGGGCCAGTGAAAGAGCAAGCAGCTGGAAACAAGCAGGAGAGAGTGAGATTGGATCAACAGACTAGCGAAAGACATCGGTTAGTTACATCCTTCTCCTCTATTTAAATTTCATAAAGAAGAACACTTAGATAGTTTTGTCTTGTTTGTTGCTGAGGTACTATCACTCCTTAGAGTGGGATAGGGTCATTCCGTATTGGATACTTTTCCCAACAACAAATTGGCGACTCCACTGGGGACCGTATCTTGTTGGTTTGTTTGTGTTTTTGCTATTCACTTTATAAACTCAAAGAGTACCGAATCGAACTGCATTTGGATTTTTCAAATGCAAAGTAGAGGGCAGCTACTCTAGTCCAATCACTGGGCCTGTTTATGATCTGAAGAGCTGATCCACAAGTGCTCTAACAGCTCTTAGTGAAGATCTTCATCCTCCTTTGAATCATCCCTTAGATTGTACTTGATTGATAGCTTTGATTTGGCCAAAAACTGTGATTTTAACTGCAAACGTAGCTCAAAACCCATAAACAATTCTCGTTTCTGCTTCAACGCAGAGCCAGTGAAGAGGTTCTGCATTTCAACGCAGGTCCCGTGAAGGCTACCTGCGCTGAATGTCAAAACCTCTGTGTTAGACCTGCGCTGAACAGTCCTTGCCTTGTGCAGCTGTGGTTCCCTGTGTCTTTTGCTCAGTTTTTATCCCTGTTTTTTGCAGCCTGTTATCAGTCAATGTACCTATCTGAAACCACCTTTCTTTGCCTCAATTCCGCCTCAGTTGTGTAAAGAAACTGTATTTGTTCTTTGTGTATTTCTTACATCATTTGCAGTTTCCCATTACGAAAGTTAAACTAGCCTTACTGTGACCATTAGATCTAGACCTGTCGTAAGTGTCGTTTTGATCTTAGGAGTAAGTTTGTTTGCTGTTCACAGTTGATTTAGCTTTTACTTTCGTCATATGGTTTGAATTTATGCATTTCTAGTGTCGAAACAAGTAAATCATAAGGTGTCTTTTGATTTTGGAAAAAGAACTTGTTTATGTTTTCACTTGAAATCGAATTCAAAGTTATGCAACAGCTTTCTTTATATAAACATCAATATTAAGAAAGAGAAAAGAAGTACCTGCATTTGTGCATTTGCATTTTGACAGCTTGCATGTTGATTTAGGAAAAAGTGCATTAATGTGTGCTCTATGCTCTGTGAGAAAAGATGATGTCTTTCTTTTCCCTTAGTAGTTAGGATTTTCATATGTTGAAAAGATAGAAAAAGCTTGCTTATCATCTTTAGACTACATTTAGGAGTTATACCATACATCTCGTGGTGATCCAAAAGGCAAACTTCTAAATAAGATCAACCTAAAATAAATTGAATGAACATAACAACGCTTTGTAACATAACGCACAACATAGAGGTCTAGGCTAGAGACGTGTTCCGGTGTCGTTAAGCTTGATATCTTACCGTTGAGTGGTTGGGTGATTCCTCCACGGTGAAGCGATAAGTATCAGTACGGACTGTGCTCCCACGTACCGTCGCGTATATATTGGGAGACCCCTATAGGAATAAAGCCTTTATCCATAGGAAGCCGTGTCGGCCGCCCTACTGATCGCAATGCACTGAACACAACATTCAGGAAGATCGACCGCCCGTACCCTAAAAAGTATTCTGCGGTTTTGTGAAAAGTTTGGCACACCCTCTACCTAGAACTCCAGAGCAGTTCCTTTTGGCCTTTTTCAGACTCTATAACAAAAAAATTCCATCCGAGCATTTGTCACTTCGGGCTCGTTAAAACATCGAAGGAGACTAGAGTCATCTTTTGTTTTTTCTCGACTCTTTAAAACTGAAAACACAAGTTGTGTCTAAAGCGTCGTTAAAATTTATTTTAAACGGAATAATCATCACCTTTCCCTCGTTGATCTTTGAAGTTAGTATCCCTTCATCACAAGTTCTTGTAGAATCGCTAAGAAACCTTTTGGATAGACTAAATATGTCTAAACAACCATCGACATCTAGGACTGTGTCATCCGACACGGTAGCAGCAGAACCTCCTGCTGCTACTCCAACAATGTACGCCGGTATACCATCTGTCCCGGCAAGTTATCAACAACAAGCCGGAGTCCAATCAGGGATGATGACGTGGTTAGTTCCTATTTCTTCATCCGGATTATCATCTGGTATTTCTTATGTTGAAACTCAACAAATTGATCCAATCTGTCTTCAAAGGCCAATCTACCCTTTAAGTACTGGATTTCCACCATATGGAGGGCAGTATGCTCTTTCATTGTTCCCTCCCAGAGAACAACCATATGGGAGTTTATAACAAAGTTCAGGTCAAACTGGAATTACATCCAGCGGTTGGGTACCGATACTGCCTCAACAACCAGGGGTTGTATATTCAATGCAACCAGTACACCTTGTGTCGAATATTCCCACCGTACCTGCTAGAGTGAATGCGTCGCAAGTACAAGCTCCACCTGTTGTATGTCAACCCCAAGTTTCTCAGGTTGCAATACAACAGCCTCTTGTCTCAACAACTCAATCACAATCTCAGGTTAGTGCCTCCTTATCTGGAGCGGCTCAGGCTCAAACAAGTACTGTGACTACTCATCTTGGTCAATCATCCAGTATTGGTCAACAGCAAATGGTCCAACAACCAGAGCTGGTTCAATCTCAACAACCGCCATTCCAGCAATCATATCAAGGACCTGAGCAACAAGTCTTTGTAAGTAATGGACAACCATGCTATAATGGTTATGCCCATCAACCTTGGAAGCATTATGTTGGTTTGCAAAGACCCATTGCTCAGGCGATCCCATCTTATCCTGGGTAGGCTTTGCCTAACCTGAATCAACAGTTGCCCTTTGTAGCAACTCTAGAATTACCAGATCTAAACCGGCTAACAAATGATCCAATTGCTTATGCCCTTTGGTGGCCAGCGATTCCGCATAAACTTCCGTCAAATATTCCTAAATTTAATGGAAATCCGGGTGAAGATCCATCGAATCATGTGATGACATTCCATCTATGGTGTTCATCAAACACCCTGAATGATGATTCGATAAGACTTCACCTCTTTCAGAGGACGTTAACGGGTCCAGCGGCAAAATGGTACATTGAATTGCCTAGAGCTTCGTTCGACAACTTCAGTACCTTAGCCACAACCTTTTTAACCCATTTTCAATTATCGATAAGGTATGAAACGGGAACAGAACTCCTTACCAACTTCAAACAGACGACCGCCACCCACATATCTGATCATATACATGAGTGGCAACGTCGTCGTAGGATGGTAAAAACATACGTCCCCGATCAGCTATTAGCTGAATGGTTTATCAAGTCATTACTTCCAGCCATCACGGAAGATGTGGCAAAGGGGGGAGTCGTAACGGAAGAGCAAGTTATCGCTCGTGCGCAATATCTAGACTTGGTCTATACTCAGTCTGGAACGCTCTACGACAAAATTCCTAACGTCCCTAGACCGGAATTCACAATTCCTCCTCCTCCTAAATCAAACAATGATTCTCACGCCGGCGATGGCGTGATTGGCACGACAAACGCGGAATCGACAAAGGCTACATCTAAAAAGGCCCGTAAGATTTCTAATCAAAATGAAAATGAGGAACTTCTTGCCTCGGAAGTAAATGCCGCGTCAATCGACAAGGGCAAACAACTGAAGCAACCAGGGGGCAAGAAGAAAAAGAAAGGGAGAAAAAGGAAACCCCCTGCGGGGTGTCATATATGCGATGAGGATCATTGGACGAGAGATTGTCCACATATACCTGAAGTTAAGAAACTCTTTAAGAGTTCAAAAACCTCAGTGGTATTGACTGATCCGTTTCCAAACTCGGGAACCAAACTGGTTGCTAGTCAAAATGCTTCCCGATCCCAAGTGCTTATGTTGTCTATCTCAAAGCAGCAAAATGATGCTTTGACAAGGAATAAAGATTACAGGAATCCACAACTGTCGAATAACAAGGAACAACCTAGTAGTTCGACGACAACTTTGACCAAAGTTGTGCCACCCATCATTCCTAAACAAATGATAAAGTCACCAAAGGGAGTAGTACAAAAATCGATATTTAATCCTCGTGCAAAAATAGCACAGAATTATAATATAATAGAGGACCTGGCTCAATCGTCGTCCGCTATGTCGACACTTGAGGTACCGCAAAATTGCCCCTCCCAAGATCAAGCTTTATTATCAGCAATAGGTGGGATTGGCCCAATGGATTCCAATCTTGTGGCCTTTGATCATAAAGGATATGACCCTCAGTTACCAGCTCAACTATCTTTCCTTATTCAAGTGAAAGCCCTCAACAAAACTGTTCATCGAACAATTATTGATGAGGGGGCATCTATTTGTATTATGTCGATGAGTTGCTGGAAAACTTTAGGATCTCCAACCTTGTCGCGGTCTGCGACGACGTTAAAAGAATTTGACGGAAGGACATATACCCCATATGGTATCCTAAATAACTTGAAAGTTGAACTAGGAGGGAAAACAGTAGAAATAGATGTTGAAGTCATAGATGGGAATCTTGATTACAACATCCTACTAGGAAGACCATGGATATATGCCATGGCAGCTATTGTGTCGACCTATTTCAGAAAGATTTCATTTCCTTTTCGAGGAGGGATTACAATCGTCGATCAGCAAAACTTCCTCCCCAATGGTTCTCAAGTTACTAGAAGCATTCCCATGATCCATGGAAGTAATCATTCGCTCCAAAATATCGGAGTAGGTCTCCTAAAAGACCCTGCCTTAATGGGTACTTTTGCCCTACCGCCTCCGAGTAATCTGGCGGAAGTGGCCTCAGTGGAATATGAAACCTTCTATATCTAATGGATTTGGGTACCGAGGTCGGTTCTTATCTCGTGTCAACCTCGTTAAAAAATGAAAAAGGAGTCATGAGGATAGTTCTGTTATTGTGTCAACCTCATTAAAAAATGAAACAAATCCCCTTTTCAAAGCTCGAAGGTAAACCTTCATTCCAACCACCGAGTTGAATGTAATGAAGCTTGGGGGGCATGCACCTCAATTTGCGTTATTATGCTGGGGGCATGCAAACTTATCATCGAGCAGTTTTAGCACACAGTTCATGCTCGTTAAAAAATAAACGCAAGATCCGAGAAGTTTTAGCACAAGTTCATGCTCGTTAAAAAATAAACGCAAGATTCGATCAGTTTTAACGCGGAATTTATGCTCGTTAAAAAATAGAAAAGCGATTATGAGCAAGCTTTCCCCTAGAGTTCAAGCTCATCCAGAAAAAATGAACCGGTAAATAACCATCGTGAATATAAAATCTCAGCCTTTTAAAGCCCTTGGATGTGTTTTGCACCACCACCTCCACTTTTATATTGGCCGATCATTCACCTCCATTTGATTGTTTACCCATTTTGAGGAACAGCTGCGAAGAGTGATTTCACCTAGCCATCCTTGTGACACTGCCGTGATTGGAAAATTCCAACCTGTACCTGGAATCAGCTGCTAACCCTGTTTATCACTCGTTCCTCAAAAGACGAGTCTTCTTTGAGCTCTTTTCAACTGACTCGTAAAATATGAAAAGTTTGCCGAGTTTTGGCCTTCCAGCTCGTTAAAGCGACCGGAAGAGCTATCCCTCCTCTAGATTTTAATCTTTTTGGACCTGAGGGATTATTGCAAAAAACGATCGAGTGCTTGTTTAGTTTGGCTCGTTAAAACTATCGAAAATTCATCCCTTCTGTATTGTTTTATACTTTTTCAGACTTAAGGGATTAGATGACGAAAAAGGACCTTTGGAGTTAACTTTACGTACCTTTTCAGACTCTCTAAAAATGAAAAGGACCGAGTTGTCTTTGTCGCTAGACTCGTTAAATACATTAAATAGCGACAAACTTGTCTTTATACGAGAATGAGTTTCCCTATCGCTAGGCTCGTTAAAACATAGCGATGGGCTTGCCCGAAGGGCAGGTTATAGAACAAGCATATGTTATCCTCCTCAAGCTTGACAAAAATAAAGAGGTACTGGTCAGTAATGACTGGGGAAAAATTGGGAGAAACTCAAAGAAACTTTGATGGTAGCAAGTCGCTCTTGAACATGACACTTTTCCTCCGTACCACAATTGGGTTGGGTTGTTTCATTCACCGGTCACATCACCATGGTCTCGCCATACCATCCATATTTGGGGTAATGCTACCGATCCATCGCATCAGTGTCGCCATATGTTCAAGAGAAGTCGTTCAGAAAGAGTCAACCGTGTCCCATCCACTGCCATACATTATCCTTCATCCTTTCATGACCGCCACCCTGAATCATATGTCACAGATCGTGTTCACCTCCATCACAATCATTAGCTCCATTCCGTGTCACTGATGTGGGATTCATTAAGGCCCTCCTTTGACGGATCGCTTCTTTTCGACATCAGCTCATTATCCAAGAAGTTGATCTAGGAACACCCCCTTCAGTACTTTGAAGCTTGCATGCCTCAATGACAAGTTTCTCACTTCCGGCGACAGGTATACATCAATGACCTTCGACCGAAAGATTTTGCGTGGTGTTCAACGCCAAGTCCTTTATTCACACCACGTGAATTGTACTGCAGTACCTTGAGGGTCATCATCATTATCGGTGATTCCTCTCGTGCTTGTTAACAGTTTACATCATTGACTGGTAATCAAGCGATGTCTTTCCATGTTCGACTTCAAAAAATTCTCACATGGATCGACTTGTACTTAGAGTGAAGATCAGACGAGATTGAAGACCCCGGATCTAGTTTCATCCATCCAGGCTGCGATATATATTCAGGAAATAAAGACATTGACATGTACATCATTGCAGCAGATGATCATCCTATCCAAAGGATGATAATTTCATAAAAAATTATCAGTCTACCATCAGACGATTGTCTGTTCTATGTACAGAAAAATGAATTTATAAAGCTGAGCATGGGAATGCCCGCCTCAGCTAGATCATGAAAGCAGTATGAAAAATAATGTATTGTATTGTATCTTATTACAGGTCTCCTCCCAGCATTGGATGAACTTCGGATCCTCCTGATAAAGCATTTCACCCGATAAACGGCCTCATACTTTAGGGGGCAACTGTTATAGACATTTTTGTGCCTTACAGCATTGAGCATGAAATGTCCATAATCTAAGGGATCCAAAGTCCCTAAACATGTTGTTCCTACCCCTAGAGGAACAAGGCTAATAAACCACAGCAATTCACAGAAGTTCTCCACCAGAAACTGCTCAAAAACAAGTCAATTCAGGATCATTTCAGTGGCTACACTAGCTGTCTGCGCTGAATGTCAAAGCCAACACTGGCTACCTGCGCTGAATGTTAAATGCAACACTGGCTACCTGCGCTGAGTGAGATTGGACAAGTGGCAAGTTCATTTCTCAAGGTGTCAGAACCCAGGAAGCTTCCAAAATGACACTTGCCTCAGAGAATTCGACTGGTGATGAGTAAGAGGTTCCAAATCTCCAAGTGGAAGCAAGAACCTCCAAGTGGAATCAAGAACTCACAGAGGGAGAGGACACTAGTCACATCTCAAGCTAACTCATCCTCTCTCCAAACATCTATATATGGATCTCTCCTCTATGAGATCTAGAGGCTGGAATTTTGTGAATGTAAAGAATTGTTGTTGGTTTGAGACTAGAACTATTGGGTGATTTGCTTTGAAGGAGGTGAAGAGGAGATTCTTTTCTGCTGGGAAGGTGATGCTGGATTGGGCCTCATATGGTTGTATCACTTCCTGAACTTTACTTCTTCATCAATAAAGCCGTTTGAGTTTCTTCTATATGCATGTATCTCAATGATGTTTTGTTGTATTTGCATATTTAGTTTATTCTAATCCTTAAACTAGTTATGAATGTATGCTTCTTGTAGTTTCCCTCTCTTGCCATTTTGCAGGAACTTGGTGTAGCTGGGCCAGTGAAAGAGCAAGCAGCTAGAAACAAGCAGGAGAGAGTGAGATTGGATCAACACACTAGCGAAAGACATCAGTTAGTTACATCCTTCTCCTCTATTTACATTTCATAAAGAAGAACACTTAGATAGTTTTGTCTTGTTTGTTGCTGAGGTACTATCACTCCTTAGAGTGGGATAGGGTCATTCCGTATTGGATACTTTTCCCAACAACAGACATCAATAATGGATGGATTCCACTCTTGCATAATGTGTTAAATGAACTGTAAACCATCGAAGGGTTGCAGCATTGCTTTGGCGCAGATCAAATAATCGCTGTTAATTGCGCTGAATTGGGTATGAACAAATTGTAAATCACTATTATTAATGTGTTGGTCTTCTGTCCAAGAATAAAGGTTGACATGATATATGACCACGTTATTGAAGCTGTTTTCAGAAGAACTTAAAATTTTATCGGTTCTGTATTAAAATACATAGTTGTTGACTGCGCCAGTGGCATTGAGTGACATCGTTTATATAAGTCGACATTGAGAGCAGGAATATAAAACTGTGTTTCGGCTTGTAAGATCAATGGAACTTGACACACATAGTCTTGTTTTGTAATGCGACTGTGTGAGATGGAGGTTGCTGGAGTATTAATTCATACATGAGTTAAAATGATGTTCTAAAGAAAAGAACTAAGTGCAGAATCGATATCTCTTAATCGAATTTCCATTTGAATGATTTTACTGTATGACAAAGGCCCAGGTTGCGGGATCGAATCCCCTCCCGAAATCCATAAAGGCATCGATGCAGCCCTGCGGGTTCGTTATATTCGCCTTCCCCTCTAAATTCTAATGCAATCAGAAAAAAATTCTTGTAATTTCTGACCTGTATTGGTTCCAGTTAAGTTTTCAAAATCATTTATAGCGCTTTTAGCTTCTTTGGGCTGGGCACAACAAGATCTAGTTTGCAGGAGTTCGGCCGCTTGAAATTTTTGTAGGTTTTCATAAGGAGGGCATTAAAGGGATCGCTTAGATTTGATCGATGGTAGGTTGTATAAATCAGAAGCGCCGGTATTAATACAACTTGAGTGTAATGTGTTAAGCTTTGAACACATTCAGAACTTGTAGTCTTATGAACTGATACATCTACCAGATCGTTGAAGTTGAACACAATATGTATCCATTATTGGATGGACAGGATTCAAAGCATGAATTTGCTAGACATTGAGAGTTTGACTTGTCAAAAAAACGGAGATGCATGTTTATGATCACAGAGATTAAAGATTCTGGGTATTGCAGGCTCTGCCTGCATCAAGTTGTGTACTCGTAATTAGTGTTTGAGTCTATCTGTCATGAGTTGTGTCTTCGTAGTTGGTGTTGTAAGTTGGTGATCTAAATTATTTGCATCTATATCTCCCTAGATTTTGTCTATGTGTGACTATATAATGTACTAGTTTTCCAAGAAGTTTGATCAATGAGAAATTGTTTCTATCTTGTGCATCTCTATGATTCTTTGTCTATATCTTTTCCTTTTGGCATCTAATCTTAAGAACAATATTAATTCTATTAGTGTCAGCACAACTCCTACAATGGAGCAACCTACAACAGAATGAATAGATTGATATCAATGTTATCTTCATTCACCCTAGCATTAAATCGGAGGCGCATAATAGCAAGGAATGGTCATATTTACCTATTATAATCTCTGAGTTGTTTTGACCTCATTTATTGTGGGGACCTTCAAGGATCCACATGTAAGAGAATGCATACTTAATATATCGTGAAAAATACATGACTAACACTATTCAATAGTACTAGAAAAATGGTTGATTTAATCTATCTTTACAGATAGAGAAGTTTCAAGGACTGAGCTTCATAAACAAATTTGTAGAAATCAGTGTAAAGTTACCTTTGCCAAGACATTTTCCTGGATTAGATGTGCCATTGGGACAATAGCAAAGAAGTGTAGAACATGGTTCTGAAAATTTATAACCACAACTCCCACCACTATTCACACAAGCATCACAACTTCATCATCTATTCAGGCCAACCCGCCAAGTTACCTCAAAACCCTTCCAAAGAAAAGGACCATTAATGACCTTTGGAGAGATATTGTTATTAATTGGTAGCTAAGATGCATGATATGAGGCTTTCCCCTCTAAGTTTCATTCTGGTTTCAAATTGTAGTACCAATTATCTCTACATAAACTCAAGTTTGGAGAAATTTGACCACAATGCTTCCAAAGCGTGAGATTAGTGTATGTATCATTGATATGAAAAAAAGAGATAGACAACCAAAAAGGAGAGTAATAACCTAAAAAATTACAATTTCATTCCCACGGATTGTCGCTAACAATTCTGAACATTTTAAATGTGCTAGAATTTGTCGAGAAAGAGGACTCCACTATGTGATATTCGCTTCCACTGATATAAATCAGGGGATGGTTGTCATAATCACATGAGTGTACCGGAAACTCAGGGTCACTGCTATTGGAAAGGCGAAGGACACAAAACACACGAGCTGCGACTCTTCTATTGATCACACAAAACTTGATTCTTACAACAAACCCGGTGAAGGGCATTTAAACCTGTTTGACTAAAGACTCGCCTAAAATGTGTTGACATGCAACCACACACTAAAACTCTTCTATCACTTAACTCGACTTGACTCAACGCTCAACACTCAAAACTCAACACTCAATAAACTGCCTCTTTAATTTTATCCAACTCCTCATGGGAGAGTAATTAGCTTATTTTAACACTCCCCCTTAATTACGACTACTAAACTAAAACATGACTCATGACAACTCAAACATGTCTGCTAGTATATGTCCCAGCTAGGCTTACGACACACAAGTTTCTTCTATGAAACTCAAACAAATGACTTAGTAAATATATCAGCCAATTGATCACTCGATTTACAAGGATTCATGTGAACTTCTCCATTGCTCACAAGTTCTCTAATAAAGTGATATATAGTATCAATATGCTTGCTCTTATGATGAAACACACTATTCTTGGATAGTGCAATCTCTGAGGTGTTGTCACAATATATTGTTATTGATCCTTGTTGTTCCTGCTTGAGTCCATCAAATGCTCTTCGTAACCACACTGCTTGACATGTTGTTGATGTTGTTGCTACATATTCTGCTCTTGCTGACGAAAGTGTCACTATGGGATGCTTCTTAGATGCCCATGAAATCACACCTGAACAAAGATGGAACACAAAACCAGAAGTGCTCTTCCTATCATCCAAACTTCCTACAAAATCATTGCCTTTGTATCCAATCAAATCCTTCTTTTCTTTGCTTGAATACATTATGTCACAATCTCTAGTTCTTTCTATGTATCTCAGAATTATTTTTCCTGCACTCCATGTGTGCCTTTTGGAGTCTCCATAAATCTAGAAATCAAACTCACTCCTTGCATGATATCCGGACTTGTGGCTGTGAGATACATGAGGCTTCCAACCAATCTTTTGAATAGATTTGGATTGACATCTGATCCTTCAACATTCTTGCTTAACTTTGTACCTGTTGCAACTAGTGTAGGGATAGGTTTGCAATTTTCCATCCTGAATCTTTTCAACAAATATTTGGCATATTTATTTTGACAAATAAAAATTCCTTTTTCAAATTGCTCAACTTATATGACAAGGGAACATTTCATGAGACCAAGATCTATCATCTTAAATTATTTCAACATGGCTTCTTTAAATTCATCTAACTCAAAATCACCTGTAACAATAATGTCATCAAAATATAAGCAAACCATCAAAATCTGTCCATGCTCATTCACCTTTGTGTACAAGGTAGGTTCAATGTTACTTCTACAAAATCCATTCTTGATCATGTAGTTGTCAATTTTTCTCTACCAAGCTCTAGGCACTTGCTTCAATACATAGAGAGTTTTCTTCAACCTGTAAACTTTCTCTTCATTACTTTCAACATCATATCCTGGAGGCTATTGCACATAAATTTCTTCTTCTAGAATTCCATTCAAGAAGGCTGATTTCACATCCATCTGATATAGTTTCCACTTGTTCTAAGTTGTTGTAGCTAGAACTGCTCTTACAGTGTCCAATATGGCTACTAGAGAAAACGTTTCTCCAAAATCTATTCCTGGTTGTTGCAAGAATCCTTTTACTACAAGTCTAGCTTTAAATCTACCAATTTTACCTTTCTCATTCAACTTTTTCTTGTACACCGACTTTCCACCAATAAGATTTTTGTCCTTTGGCAAATCAACTAAATTCCATGCATCATTCTTTTCAATAGCTTCAATTTCTTCATCCATAGCTTGCACCCAATTTTCATCTTTCATTGCTTCTTCAAAAGAAGAAGGTTGGAATGAAAAAAATGCAAAAATTTGAACTAACATCCAAATCATCATAAATATATTTCAAACTTCTCATATTTCTCTTACCATTGCTTGATTCATCACTTGATTGATTGTTGGGAGAATCTTGATATGTTGATCTTCTTGAGATCCATGTTTCTCTGAAAATCTTGGAGTCCTTATTGGTGTGTCTCTGTTTGGTGTCTTCACCTATGATTCTTTATGCTCCTTTCCTGCTACATCATCTTCTTCCATCGGTGACACTTGTGCATCAACTTTTTTGTCTATAGTTCCATTCCATGACTCTTTTTCTTTGAGCACAACATCTTTTCTAATTATGGTCTTGTTTGTGACAATGTTATACAATTTGTAAGCTTTTAACTACTCACTATAACTAGTAAATATGCATTTTTCACTTTTATCATCTAATTTGCCTCTTTGCTCCTTAGGAACATGTGCATAAGCTACACATCCAAACACTCTGAGATGAGATATGCTGCAATATATACCTAACCATGCTTGTTCTGGTACTCTGCTCATCACACTCTTTGTAGGAGATCTGTTGATCACATAAATAACACATGCAACTACTTCTTCCCAATACTCATTAGACAAGTTTCTGCCTTTCAACATGCTTCTTGCCATTTTCATAATCGTTCTGTTCTTTCTCTCTGCTACACCATTCTGTTTCAGTGTGTACCTGGCTGTAAATTATCTTTTAATTCCATGTTGTTTTGAATAATCATGGAATGCCTTTGAATCATATTCTCCACCATGATATGACCTCAATACCTTGATCTGTCGATCACTCTAGTTCTCTGCTAAGGCTTTGAATTCTTTAAACCTTGCAAAAGTTTCAAATTTCTCCTTCAAGAAGTAAACTCAAGTATTTTTGTTATAGTTATCAATGAAAGTGAGGAAGTAACTATTTCCACCAATCAACTATGTCCTTATAGGTCCACACAAGTTTGTATGCGCTATCTCAAGAGGTTGCTTCGCTCGGTATGCAACTCCCTTTGGAAAACTTTCACGATGTTGCTTTCCCAAGGTGCAACACTCGCAAGTACTAGTAGGTTCTTTGATGGGAGGTAATCCTTTGACCATCTATTTATATTGAAATAATCTTAAACCAAAAAAGTGCAAGTGCCCAAATCGAAAGTTCCATAACCAATAATCATTCGAACATGCAACTATAAAAGAAATGACCTAGTCAATGTAATTCATAATTAGAGGAAAGAGTTTATTCCTCGTCATCTTCACCTTCTCTATTAGTTGATTGCATGGGGGTTTGTCATATATAACACATTCTTTAGCTTGAAAGGTAACATTGTATCCTTTATGTGTCAATTGACCAATTCTTATCAAATTATGTTTGAGACTAGGAACATAATATACCTATGAGATTGCCTTCATCTTCTCTTTCTTGGTCAAAATGTTGACCACTCCTTTGCCATCCACATCCACAATCTTGTCAGTCCCCAACTTTACCTCCTTTGTTTTCAAAGATTGATCCAAATTTGCAACAAATTTTTTTTTTCCTATCATGTGGTTACTACAACCACTGTCTAATAGCCACACATTATCATAAGGTTCTTACAAGGTATGGCAAGTTAGGAAAATGGAGTTAGTACTCTTTGTAGTGACATTAGCTCTTTGGTTCCCCTGATCAGCTATCTTCTTCCTGCAATCACAAGCATAGTGACCAAATTTATTGCAATAATTACATCGCACCTTTGATTTGTCAATATTTTATTATTTTTGAACTTTCTGCAGTTGCTTCCACTTTCATATTCATTCTCTTCTCGGCCATATCTCTGACCACCATATCTTTTGCCTTGTCCTCTTCCTCTTGATCTACTTCTGCCTCGACCTTTGTCTCTTGAAATAGAAACCTGGCTTTTGAAAGTGGTCTCTAAATTGGAATCCTTATTTCTGTCTATCCTTTCCTCATGCGATAGAAGTGATTGTATCAAGTCATCAATTGTTAATGATGCCAAATCCTTGGCTTCTTCTATGGCTGCTCCCACAACATCAAATTTGGTAGACAAATATTTGAGGACCTTTTCAACCACTGTTTCATATTTAATTTCATCACCATAAATTTTTAACTGACTTACAACAGTCATGACCCAATTCATGAAAGAATCGATATCCTCTATCTCCTTCACCTACAGACATTCAAAATCTCTCCTAGTATTCTGCAACTTAACAATATTGACTTTGTCCATACCTTTATAGCTTGTCACCAAATTATCCCATGGTGTCTTTGTTGAAGACATGATCATAATCTTCTGGAACACCACTCGTTCCACTCCCTACTAGATAAGCTGCAATGCTTGTGCATTCTTCTTTTTTTCTTTCTTCCATTGTTCCCTCTCTGCATTAGTGAGAGCTTGTTCTTCTTCTTCAGTTTGAGGTTCTGAAAACACAAACTAGACATAATCCCAAACATCATGAGCCTGCAACGTGGTCTCCATCTTAATGGCCCACACATCATAATCTTTCCTTGTAAATGGTGGGAACTAAGATTGGAAATTTAAGAAAAACATCTTTCTTTATAAATTTATCTTTAAAAAACCCTAAAATTTCTCCTTAAAAAATCCTCTTTTACTAGCCCTTTCAAAAAACCTTTAAAAGAAAAAAACTATATTAAAGGCTTTTACCATACTGTAAAAACCTTTTAAAAAAACCTTTTCACTAAAACACTTATTTATGTAAAAAAATTTATATAAAAAAAATCCTTGTATAAATCAAAGTCTCTCATATGTTATATGAGCCTCTCATATATAAAATTTAATGCACCCTTTATAAAAATTTTAACAAAACAAACTTATATAAGTATTCATGTGAACCTCTAAACACTCTTTATAACTTGACTTATTAACATGCCTCTCTTGATGAGGGGCAAGCATGCTAACGTCATCCATGGTGATGAAATCACACCTATTGTAAGGTGTCTTGTAAGGTGGTGATTGTTGATACCCTTATGCGTTATAACGTCTTATATATAACTTATAAGGTTAATTATAACATTAACTGAAAAAAAATATTTCTCTTTTCTCACACGGACCACTGTTAATTTATTCTCTCTGGTTTTCTTTGTAACTTCGATACTAATTTTTTGGAAAGGAAAAAGAGACAAAACACAAATCACACACAAAACACTTGTGGCTCTTCTATTGATCACACAAAACTTGATTCTTACAATGAACATGGTGAAGGGTATTTAAACATTTTCGATTAGCGACTCACCTAAAATATCTTGACATACAACCACACAGTAATAGTCCTCTATCACTTAACTCGACTTGACTCAACACTCAACACTCAATTAAATAACTCTCTAATTTTAACTAACTCATCATACATAAATAATTAACTTATTTTAACAACTGCAACCCCTACCATCTATCCCAAAAAGATATCCCACTTCAATGCCTTCACATATATTATTATTAGACTCAACACTCAATTAACTAGCTCTCTAATTTTAACTAACTCGTCATACATAAATAATTAACTTATTTTAACAACCCCAACCCCTACCATCTATCCCAAAAGGATATCCCACTTCAATGCCTTCACATATATTATTATTGGAAACACATTCCGCCTGATGACTATTGAGGCATGATGTTGGGTAGAGCAGCGGAATAACACATGCAAAGCAAAGATGAACAATATGAGGAATTTGAATAAGGAAGAAGAGAATACGTATTCTCATGCTTTGCTTTCGTGTTGGAGATAAAAATAAATGCATCTTCAAATTAAGAAGGGAGGTTGTTAGAGATCAAACTAAATCAGAGGCCCCTTCAACTTAAGAAAGGGCGCAAAGGACAACAAACTTGGGAAAAACAGTTCCGTAGATACATTAAAAGGAAGAAGGTGATGGAATTGGAGCTTGTGGAGGTGAGAAGATGATGTGGTAATTTAATGCAGTTCACTGGTTTTATTGGACTTGGTTTTTTTAACACTGGGTCAATTTGTTTAGAGTCTGATATTTGTATACAGTCATTTTAAGATTTTTTTTACAAGGTGGGAAAATTTATGATAATTCAGTTGTCAACCCAGAAGTGAAGTTGTAGTTGGCTGGTATGTGCGAGGTTGTAGTTGGCTATTATCTGAGACTGACTCATCACCCTTATTCAATGAAAACCATGCCACCTAGAATAATCTGTTGGTGGTCTGTAAGGGGGCAATTTTTCACTCGCTTTAACTCCTGCCAGATGCCTCTAGGTTTTGGGTGTTAACATGTTTCTTTACATCCGAGAAAGACAAGAAAGACCCACTCTTATCCAAACAAAAATAATTTTAAAGCAATTTTAGGGCATTCGCCAGGCCCAATACAAACACTTAAGTTATTTGTAAATAAGATAAAATCCATTAATACTAGGAATAAAATAAAAATAAAATAATTTATTAGTCATCAATAAAAAAAATCAAATTTCATGTTTAAAGATATATTTGTAGGTCTTATATCCCTTTTTTACTATCAATTAACTAAGTTATACTTTATAAAAAATAAATACCACTCAATTTTATATAGAAAGTTAAGTCATATTTTTATTTTAATTTTATTTTATGTTTTAGGTTTAAGTTATATTTTTTTGCTACTTTTTTTTTATTCAGTTGGTGAGATATGTTTAAGTATTGATCATTTTATCATTTTGTTAGAGATCCATTTGAGCACATCACTCCCATCATCCAGATAAGTGTTTTAAGGCTCATCAAACCTTAATTTCAGTTGCTACATGCCCTAAACAAGTCAACCTATTGAATGCCTCCTTCCATGACAGTTTCATGGCCCGAAGACATCCTGAAATGACTCCTTAAAGGACTAGCACAAGTAGGTCCATGAAAGGGTGCTTTGCAGAGAACTTAGGCCCACTTTGACCTGTGCTGGGAAAGATTGAGCAAAATTTGCATAGGGTTCTGGGAATATTCATTGGTTCTAGATCATTCTAGAAGGATCCCACCTCTTATCCTCTCCTATGAGCTTGAAATTGGATAGGCTAAGGATCCATTAACCTCCTATTGTCTCATCGCTTCCTCCATGGAAACTAACTCTAAGTTTGGAAGGCCATTCAATACCCTCATTGATGACAAAACCTCCTTCATCTTCCTATAAATTGAGAACTCATCTAAATGTTCAAGGGCTGGACTTTGATGAATTGTAAGGAGATAATGTTAGTTTGAGAATTGAGACTATTGTAAGTGTCGTTATGCTTTCGGAATGTCATGCTTATGATGTGATGTGGATGGAAGCAAAGCTAGAGGAGTGACTTCAAATCAGACTTGATGGTTGTAATTCCTTCTTCTATTCAATAAAGTATTTGAACTTTTTTCCCATATTCGTATCTTGTTATATAATGCTTATATGTGTGAATGTATCTGATTCCATTTACTTGTATTCAATAGATATGTTGCTTTGATCGGTTCTTTGTCTTTTGTTGATGTTTATAGAGCGACAGGATCAATACAAGGGACACAAGAGGAAAGTGGAACTACAAGTAGGTCTCCTCATCTTATTTGTCTTACCTATTTCTTATCAGAATAAGCTAAAGTGCTTTAAACTGTTGTTCTAGATATGGCTACTTATCTAGGGAATTAGTATTTATCCGTAGATACGAAATTCTCCAAAACAAATTGGCGACTCCACTCGGGAACGATCATTGTTCCAAGTATCTTATCCACATCCTAGGACACTCTAGCAGACCTTACATCCTTTCATTGATTTTATTCTAGCCTTGTTGAAGTGTTATTTGGTCAAACATTGAGGTTAGATGACTTTTGAGTGGCCTCTTAGGAATAAATGCAGGCTTGGTCAGGGGACAGTGCTATGCAAAGCACCCTTGAGTGAGAGACAGTACTCTGTAGTGCAGTTAGGCCTTCTTTTACTATATTGATCCACCTTAGGGAAAATTTTCACCTTTCGATTGGGTTTTTTCTCCAAATTTCCTTATGTTTATGCTTGCTGAAAGATCAATGATTGTAGTATGTCTCTGAAATCAACTTGTATTTCCTCTTTCTGGCCCTACTTTGAATTGATTGATTAATGTTTCCTAAATTTTTTCTTTGTCATTATAAATCCATAGTCAAAGTCAGGTTATAGTCAGTTAATCTTTGTTCGAAAGAAAGTGTCGTAAAATTCTTCTTTTCCTTTAAAATAGAACTGTCGTAAAGTCTTCGTTCTTGTTAAAGGTTGATTGATTGTATGTGCATTAGTTTCCTTTTTTGTTCATCATAACATTAAGGGAATTGAGAATAAAAACTTACATCATTCATATTTTAGTTTGTGAATGCTTGAAAGGAATAGCTAGGGAAATTGCATTAGATGTGCTCTTTTCTCTTTGTCAAAGATATGATTACTCTATCCCTACTAGCTAAGGTTTTAATTGTTCAATTGAATTAAAATAATGCTTATCATATTAGTTGCATTTTAGGAATTGCAAACATACATCACGTGCTGAACCTTGAAAGGCAAATTCTAAATAAGATCAACTTGAAATCTATCTAAATTTACCTAATGGAGCATTGTCACCTAATGAAAAACATTTAGAGGTCTAGGCTAGAGACGTGTTCCAGTGTCATGAAACATAGCAACTGTCATTAACTTGTCTGCAATACATCCTGAGTGTGATACCTCATTCCACATATGTGAGTATATCATAGCTCATCCACTTACCTTCGCGTATATAGGGCGATGTTACAGTACGTAAAGTATATGGGAATGCTCTCACTATGCAGTTTTGCATTAGACAGCGCTAATATTGGTTGGGCTTCCACGTACTTTTGGGTATATATGGGAGGACAACACTGGGTTTCTATCCATCCTTAGGTAACAGAGTCGGGCACCTTGTACATTGTGATACACTGAACACAGCATTCGGGTAGATTGCCTACCTGTACTTCTTGGTTCACCAGGAGGTATTTTGTAGTACACAGTTGCTTGGTAAACCTTTTGCCTAGATTATCCCTCTTTTGTTTTGTTATGTTACTTTGCTTAAAATAAAATTAATTGACCGCAGATAACATCCTCCATGCTCAATCCTTAGTTGGTCTTAGGTTGAGTTATATCGCGACAAATCCGAAGTACACCGATCAAGGGATTCCTTTTGATGGGAATCCTAGTCCTTTTCCTCCTTTCAGAAATATTAGTGCTCCATATATGGCTACATTGTCCCTTCTGGGATTTACCATTGGCTTGTGAGTATGGTCGTTTTCAACCTCCTTGGTTCAAAATCTCGTGATTTCTCCACAATCAAGTACTCCTCCAATTGGACAAAATCAACCTCTAGTTGATCCTAAAGTTGACCCTTTGCCTTCTTCCTCAGTTGTTTCTTCCTCCTCTTCTTCCTCTTCACCCGGTGAAAGTATTGGTACTAGTAACCATGTGGCTAAGAAGAAGAAGAAAGGGAAGAAGAAGAAGAAGAAGAAAATTCAACAAAGGGGAAACCAAGCAACCATTGCTTTGAATGAAATATATGATGAGAAACCATCCATCAAGCCTCACAAAGTTTGATATCCATGCAAACATTGTGCAAGAGACCATCTTCTTCGAAATTGTCCTGATATTCCTCAGATCTTAGAAGAATGGTCTTCTCGTTCACATCATCCTGTGTCATCAACTTCTAGAGATCATGCTGATGACACACCATCAACTAGTTGTAGTAAAATTCATGTAAAGAAGGGTAAAGTTAAGTGTCCCTGTAGGTTATGTGAAGGGAATCACCCCATTCACCTTTGTCCCTATCTAGATGAAGCCAAAAAAGCATTGTATAACCGTCCTGCTTCTCCACAACAACTTCCATTTGGTTATAGGAGACTCTCACTTAATCCTTCACTAATTGATGAATTAACTGACTCAAGCCATCCGTTGGTCAAACCCACTCTCTCTGAAAGTGAATCCTATGAGTCTATACCCGATCCAAATCAACAGGTCGAGGTAATAGTTGACCCGATTTCACCTTCAGTTAATAGTACCTTTCTCGAAGAGAGTGAATATGATACCACTTAGGTTCTTTTCATTTCTTCAAATTCCAATAAGCTTGGAGGCAACGCTCCTGTTCCATCAAGATAGGAGGAAAATCCTCCCGCTCTCATAACTCAAGGGATTAATTCTCTCATTTCTACAGCACCCCCTCCAAGTAGTCTGGTCACTTCCTTTGATTGGAATCGAGTGGTAGGATGTCATCTTCCTTGTTATGTGCCTTTCCATATCATAGTACAGGTTTGTAATATGATTATATTTGGCACTATTATAGATGAGGGTGCATCTATGAGTATCCTTTCCTCTATTTCTTGGCAAGCACTCGGTTCACCGCCACTTGTGCTTGTTAACCAGAATCTATTGGCTTTTAATAGAGGAACCAGTCAACCATTAGGGATCCTTCCTCAGTTGCCTATTACTTTGGGAGGAAAAATCGTTTATCTAAGTGTGATGGTAGTCCCAAGCCCTTCAGATTACAATTTACTTCTTGGGCGCGATTATGTTTATGACATGGGAGATATTGTTTCAACACTCTTTCGAGTGATGTGTTTCCAACATGAAGGCAAAATTGTCACCATTGACTAGATTTCATTTCCCAGTCCAAATATGGCTTCCAGTCAACCATCTTCCCTAAATGGTCCTTTTTTACCAATGGTATCTTCCCCGCCATGGGTCAATTATGTGGCAACCTGTTCCATGCCTACATCAACGGACGATCAATTCCGTGATGTTGTACATTATGTACTAGGGGTATTGGAACCAGATCTCTCCTTCCAGAGCATTGTTCTCCCTTTTGATGAGAACCTATTGGAATTCATGACCTCTTATGGGTCGTGCTCAAGGTCATGAGGATAGTTCCTGGTCTTGTGTTAACCTTGTTAAAAAATGAAACAAGGAATATGATTATAGTTATTTTACTATGTCAACCTCATTAAAAAATGAAACAACTCCCATGAGGATAGTTCTTTTACTGTGTCAACCTCATTAAAAAATGAAACAGATCCTATGAGGATAGTTCTTGGTCTTGTGTCAACCTCATTAAAAAATTAAACGAAGGATATGAGAATCATTATTTTACTGTGTCAACCTCATTAAAAAATGAAACAGGTCCTAGAGCATAGTTCCTTGTCTTGTGTCAAGCTCGTTAAAAAATGAAACAAGGAATTAGAGCATAGTTCCTTGTCTTGTGTGAAGCTCGTTAAAAAATGAAACAAGGAATATGAGCATAGTTCCTTGTCTTGTGTCCACTCATTAAAAAATGAAACAAGGTCCCTTGGAGAAAAGTTCCAATTCGAGTCTTTGATTAGATCTCGTAAAATCCCAGTCCAGTCTTTCACTTGATCTCGTAAATGAACCTTCATTCGATCCACCTCATAGCCACGAGTAGTCTACTTAGTTGAATGTAATGAATATTGGGGGGGCATGCACCTAGTGGTAAAGTTAAGTTTCCCTATAGGTTATGTGAAGGGAATCACCCCATTCACCTTTATTCCTATTTGGACGAAGCCAAAAAGGTGTTGGATAACCATCCTGCTTCACCGCAGGGACTTCCATCTTGTTACAAGAGACTCTCCCTTTCATCATGATGGGGGCATGTAAACTAATCTCAAGCATAGTTCTTCATTTCAAACTTGTATAAAAATGAAACTGAATTCAAGCATAGTTCTTCATTTTAAGCTTGTGTAAAAATGAAATTGAATCCAAGCATAGTTTTTCATTTCAAGCTTGTGTAAACATGAAACTGAACCCAAGCATAGTTCCCTATGGTTCAAGCTTGTGTAAAAATGAACCCATTTCCATTTTTAACCCTCGTGATTGCCATTCTATCAGCCTCTTTCGTCAGATGAGCCTTGGTTGTTTTCATCCCATCGCCACCATCCCTTTGGCCGATCATATGCTTTCACTTGGTTGTTTTACCCTTTTTGAGGAACAATTGCAATGATTGGTCTTATTAGCCATCCTCTTCACATAAATCAACATCTTTTGAGAAGTTCCAACATCACCAGAACCAGTCGCTACCCTAGACACCACTCATTCTTCAAAGTGGAGCCCTCTTTAAGCTCTTTCCAAACTCTCGAAATATGAAAAGATTGCCGAGCACTTGTCCTTTTCAGCTTGTTAACGCATTGGAAATGACATCTACTTAGTATAAGTTTAACCCTTTTCGAACTAAGATAGATTATTTACGAAAAAGGAATACGTTGATCAAACATGATCAATAGGTTCTCCCTCGTATCATTTTACGCTTTTCGGGCTTGAGAGATAAACCTACAAAAAAGAACTTGTGGATTTTTATTTTTGTCCCTTTTCAAACTCTCTAAACATGAAAAGGATCGAGTTATCTTTGTCGTTAAACTCATTAAAACATCAAATAGCAACAAACTTTTCCATCTAGACAAGACTAAGTTTCACCTTCGCTAGACTCATTAAAACATCACATAGCGATGGATTCACCCAAAGGGTGGAATTATACAACAAGCATATGTTATCCTCCTCAAGCTTGATAAAAAATAAAGAGGTACTGGTTAGTAATGACTGGGGAAAATGGGAAAAAGGGGAAAACCATATATGCTAGCAGGTCACTCTTGAACATGACACTTTCACTTCATCTTCATGACTATTTGGGTTAGGTTATCTTCTTGATTGTTATCATACCTATGGTCCATCACACCATCCATTACTTTGGTTTTGGGTCAATGCTACCAATTCATTTAGTGTCACCGATCTGTTCAAGAGAAGTCAGTCAGTAAAATTCATCCTTTGCAATACCATAAACCTTAATTTTCATGACCGCCATTCTTGAACCTTGTGTCGTCAATGAAATTCCATCTCCAAAATCATTACACTCGTTTCGTGTCGTTGATGTGGAATACATCAAGGCCCTCCTGCGACAAGTCGCTTCTCGTCGACATCAACACATTATCCAAGAAATTGACTTAGAAACACCCTTCCAGTACCTTAAGGCTTGCATACATCAATGGCAAGTTTCTTGCTTCTAGGGATAGGTTGACATCAATGGCCTTCAACCAAGAGACTTTGTATGGTGTTTGACATGAAATCATCCATTCACACCATGCAGAATGTACTACAGTACCTTGAGGATCATTATGATTATCGGTGATTTCTCTCGCATCTGTTAACGACTTACATCATTGGCTGGTAATCAGATGGTGTCTCCCCATGTTCGACCTCAGATCACATATTCGCATGGTTAGACTCACACGTGAGTGAATGATTGAACGAGATAAAAGACCCTGGATCTAGTTTCATCCATCCGGGCTGTGATTTTAGGAAATGTACCAAATCATCCATACAATGGCTTTACATTGATGGTCATTCTGATCATGGGTCTATATCTGTAGACGACTATCTATGTACCTGTAATGAAATTTTATACGCTGAGCATGGGTATGCCTTCCCTCAGTAATTCATGAGAAAAAAATCAAAATATCATGATATTATGTATTGTAATCGATGCAGGTCACTAACCACTTCTGAACCTCCTCATCACATTGTAAAGCATATCACTCGACATTATTATTTTTGACTTCATGCTTTAAGGGGCAGCAGTTACAAATTCATTTGGGCACATCAATCCCATCATCCAGATCAGTGTTTTAGGGCTCATGAAACCCTAATTTCAGTTGCTACATGCCCTAAACAAGTCAACCTATTTAATTTCTCCTTCCTAGACAGTTTCATGGCCTGAAGACATCTTGAAATGACTCCTTGAAGGACCAGCATAGGTAGGCCCATGTAAGAGTGATCTGCAGAGCACTTAGGCCCATGAAAGGGTGCTCTCCAGAGCACTTAAGCCCACTTCGACCTACGTTGGGCGAGATTGAGTGAAATTTGCATAGGGATCTGGGAATATTTCTTGGTTCTAGATCATTCTAGAAGGATCCCACATCTTATCCCCTCCTCTGAGCTCGAAATTGGATATGCTAAGGATCCATTAACCTCCTATCCTCTCATCCATTCCTCCATGGAAACTAACTCTAAGTTTGGAAGGCCATTCAATACCCTCATTGATGACAAAACCTCCTCCATCTTCCTATAAATTGAGCACTCATGTAAGTGTTCAAGGGTTGGACTTTGATGAATTGTAAGGAGATAATGTTAGTTTGAGAATTGAGACTATTGTAAGTGTCGTTATGTTGCTGGAATGTCATGCTTATGATGTGATGTGGATGGAACCAAAGCTGGAGGAGTGACTTCGAATCAGAATTAATGGTTGTAATTCCTTCTTCTATTCAATAAAGTATTTGAACCTTTTTCCCATATTCTTGTCTTGTTATATGATGCTTATATGTGGGAATGTATCTAATTCCATTTACTTGTATTCAATAGATCTTTTGCTTTGATTCGTTCTTTGTCTTCTGTTGATGTTCACAAGTACTTCTCAAGCGTGTTAAGTACAAGAAGGAGCGACAGGATCAATACAAGGGAGACAAGAGGAAAGCGGAACTACAAGTAGGTCTCCTCATCTTCTTTATCATATCTGTTGCTTATAGGAAAATGCTAAAATGATTTAAATTGTTGTTCTAGATATGGCTACTTATCCAAGGAATTAGTATTTATCCGTAGATACCAAATTCTCAAAAAGACATTTAGATACACAAGAACTTGCCAATATGTTTTTTGTCAATTTTACTATCAACCACTAACATTTGTTTTTTGCTAAATTAAAAATAAGATTAAAGTTTATTTTAAAATTAAAAATAATTTCAATTTAAATAAATAAAATATGTATTTTTAAAATAAAATTACAAAAATATAATTTAATTTTAATTGGAAATAAAATCAAATATTATTTTCCATAACAATTTAATTTTCTTAGTGGAAAATATAAATAATATATATGAATAATAATATAACTAATATTCATTAATATTAAATTAATTTATAAAATTTTATATTTTTATTTTATTTTAATTTAATATTGTAAAGTAACAAAAATTAGGAATTTTCCCGAATCATTAATAATTACTACTCTCAATATCCTTATTATGAAATTTTGTAAAGTGTTAAAAAAACAATTACATACATTAATCAAAACATTATTATGGGAACAATGGGATTTCATTTTTTACTCATATATTTAGTATTTCTATGCACTAAAAATTAATTAAGAATAAAAATTAGTTAACACTAAAACTTAATAGATAAAAGCAGTTACATCAACTCAAAAAAACACAATTCAATTCACCTGAAAGAACTTAAAAAACAGAATTCAATTCACATGAAAAGAACTGCGACTTATAAACTTCAATGCGTTCATTGCTTTCACTAAAATAAAGACCACTCAATTCATATAAAAAAATTTATGCCGATAAGAAAATCTATATCTGATCTAACTAAACTCTTCTAGAAATATCTAGATTTATCATGACTAGTAATATTCTTTTCAAAACACTTTAATAAATCGTGTGGTTTGTTTTCCATATTTTTTCTAAGCATTTTTAACGAGTTGCGATATTGACGCATGGTTGCATCCATTTTCATCCATGCATCTCCATATTGCCAATATTGTCCTTGAGGGGAAGGGCTGCCGTTCGTCACAGAGCGAGAGAGCGAGTGATTGACCAACAGCGATTGCAAAGACATTTGATCATTCAACGTCCCACCATTAGGAAAAACGACATTGTAAAAGCATCCAATCACGTGATAAAGATAACCTTCCAAGTTTGTCCATTGACTGTTCCGAATCCATCTCTATGTCAAATATCCTTAAAAATGCTAAATATTAATGTCGTGATAAACCTCAAATAAATTAACCTTGGAATTAACTCTACTATGTAATTAATTATAGAGAGAATTGGGATAATACAAATTTTAAAACGTGTTTATCAACTCGTTTCCATTAAACGTGAGTAAGTTATGTATGTGCGAAGATAAAAATATCATGTCAAACTATTATTGTCAAATTGCAAAAATGCATATAATGTTGGATAGTTTCATAAAGCTATACCAACTAGATGCAACCATATGGCTGATCATTAAAAGAAAAGGACTCCTATCGTTTTTCCTCTTCCTATGTCTTGGAACATGGGATTTATGATTTCTTTCTTATCGTGAAAGAAACAAATTGAGGCACGTGGTGATGCTAGAGATCATGTGTAATATTGGTATGGTAATATTGGTATTATGGCTAGTTGATTGGTTGGCATTAATGTCAATTTGGATTGTGGTTTTTTTTGCATTCTTGGTACAAAGGAATTGAAGTGATTGACAGCAGAAAAAGATCTAGGCAAGAAATTTAAATTCTCCAAGTGTTACAACACTGTGCTACTTTCAATTTTATCAAAATTTCATACTACATTACTATAGAAATTCCATACTCCAATACTACCAGAATTCTATACTTTGGTAATTCACCAATGATGGAACATGTCAATGTCTTGTTATCATGGATATGGGCAATGGGTTGATCTAGTTGTGGAACGTAATGAATGCACTAATATGGTTGAGAGAAAGATCGCTAGGGATTATTTTTAAATGGCCAAGCGATGAACAAAGATCTAGTTCGATGACTCTAATGGTGTAAACGCAGTGATGAGCTGATTATGGAGTTAGTGGAGTTATTGTGGTCCTCTAATTGGTATACACACGATTAATTATCGGTCATCGAGGTATTGGCCTAAGATTTGGTTGGCACGATGGAATAAACTAAATGGTCCAACCATTTAACGGTCTCGTTCGAGTTATTTGTTTTGGTCCTAAATAGTTATTTTTGGGTGTGAATGTATGGGCGATAGTTGCATTCAATCGATGGCTAGAATACCAATAGACGAATCTAAGGTATTTACCCATGGTAACTAATGAGCCAATGAGATCTAGTCAATACTCCAAAGTTATAAAGATAGGGTGTGATACAACACTTATGTGTGTGTTTTTGTAAGTGTGATTAATCTATTTGATTTGGAGTACTAGCGTAAATCTATTTATTTTTTCTTTTTGCATATCTTGTTCTAGCTCAATTGTTGGTCCAATGCAATGGAGTTCAAGTTGAATGATATAGGTGCGAACGATCTAGTGCATCGAGCCACAGTTTGAATCTTGCTCATAAAGTGCATCTGTGAATTGAGTCATTCCTGGAGATCTAGTTGAAATTGTAAAGGATCAAATTATTGGGTGGATCAATTGCTTGTGGTTGGGCGTTGTGTACAAGCGCAAATAAACTCCACAATGGAAGTGCATCGTATTAATGATAAAATTACTTATTTATACATGTGCAATATGGGTACGAGACAGTTGTCTCTCGGTAACTTATTAACTGTAAAAACAGAATGTAAAACTAACTACATATTATACAATAACAATCCCCAAGGATTAGTCAACATTCCCCCCCCTTAATCCGAAGGGACATCTGACATGTCGAGTAACATTATGAACTTTTCAAACTTTTCACGTCCCAGTGGCTTTGTAAATATGTCTTCGATCTGTTCTGAAGTAGGACAATGTGTCTAATGAATAACTTTGGCCTCTACATAATGTCGAATCAAGTGATATTTGGTCTTAATATGCTTGCTTCAATCATGAAACTTGGGATGCTTGGCCAACTGAATTGCAGAAGAGTTGTCAACGAGTAGTGGAGTTGAAGCATTTTGTTTCTCCTACAAGTCTTCAAGTACTTTGCAAAGCCAAATCATTTCTTTTGTAGCTTGAGTTGCTGCAACATATTCAGCTTCGGTGGTAGAATCAGCAGAAATAGATTGTTTGTGTGATCTCAAATTGATGGTTGCTGATCCAAGACTCATCAAATAACCAGAAGTAGAGGCTCCATTCTCCTTATCTCCATCAAAATCAGAATTTGAATAGCCGGTGAGATGGAAATCTGCAACTTTGGAATATTTGATGCCATATGTTCAAGTGCCTTTCAAATACTTGAGAACTCACTTTGTTGTATTCCAATGACCTTCACATGGCTTATGCATGAACCTAGAAAGTATCCCTACAATAAAAGCTATGTCAGGTCGAGTAGTAGTTAGAAAATTCAAACTTCCAACAAGTTGCTTGTACTTTGTTGGATCTTCAAACATACTTCCTTCAATGGAAGTAAGCTTCAAATTCTGCTCCATAGGAGTAGCGATGGGATTACAATCTTGCATCCCAAATTTGTCCAATAGCTGTCCAATATACTTTTTCTAAGAAATGAAAATATATTTGGGTTTCTGATTAACTTCAATCCCTAAATAATAATGTAATAAACCCAAATTTGTCATGTCAAAAACTTTCAATAATTCTCTTTTAACAGATGCTATATAGTCATCATTGTTTCCTACAATCATCAAATCATCTACATACACAACCAAATATACAAATCACTTTCCAAATTTCTTAACACGGAGTTGCATCATCCAGAATTCAACTTGAGAAGGTGTTCAGTTAATTTTTCATAACTTGCATGAGATGTTTGTTTTAGTCCATACAAAGCCTTAACCAATTTTCATACCTTTTGCTCTTTGCCTTTAGCGGAAAAACCTTCATGTTGAAACATATAAACATCCTCCATCAAATCATCGTTCAAAAAAGTTGTTTTAACATCCATATGGTGTATCTTACAACTATTCTAAGCTGCAAGCGAAAGCAAAGTTCTAATCATGCCCCATTTTGTGGTAGGAGAAAATGTCTCCGTATAGTCAACACCTTCCTTCTGAGCATAGCCTTTTTCTGCAAGTCTTGCCTTGTACTTATCAAGTGACCCATCTTCTTTGTATTTGATCATATACACCCACTTGCAACCAATGGGTTTGCCACCTGCAGGAGGATCCACTAACCTCCAAGTTCCATTCTTAATAAGTTCATCATATTCCTTTTGTAATGCATCCTTCAATTCATCACAATTAGCACCTTCTTCAAAACAATTAGGTTTGCTAATTGTACAATGATTAAATTCATAGTCATGAAAAACATTACATGAATTACCTTTAAAATAAATTCTTCTTTCAAAATCATCATACTTTCTTGGAACTTTTCAAGCACTTGTAGATATTCATAAAGGTTGTTGAAGTGGTTGTGATGGTTGCTCATCCTGAAAAACAGGATCAAGAACAGGCTCTTCAAGAGAAATTTCTGGTCCTTCAGAAACATTACTATCATCCAAATTTTCTTTAGCAATAACATTCTCATGAGTCAAATATGGGATAACCACAGACTGATCCAAAATGGGAACTCCCCCTTCAGTGTGTGGAACATCATTATCAAATTCAAAATAAAACTTCTTAGATGCAAATTTCTCCAAATTATTCAGTTCCTTATCAACAATGCAATTACTTTTATCTAATTCAAGGAAAATAAAATCTCTGGAGAGAATGAACTTCTTGTTCTCCTCATCATACAATCTATAAGTTTTGGAAGTAGTAGAATATCGCAAGAGGATACATTTGCGACTCCTAGCACCCAACTTGTTACGCCAATGTTTAGGAATTAATGCATAACATAGAGAACCAAATACTCTAAAATGTTGAACAACAGGAAGACGATTATACCACATTTCATAAGGAGATTTATTATTGATGATAGAAGAAGGACAACGGTTGCGAATATAAGTTGCACAAAGCATTGCTTCTCCCAAAAATATCAACTTAATATTCTTAAAGAACATCATAGATCTAACCATATTAAGAAAATTTCTATTCATACATTCTGCAATGCCATTCTATTGTGGATTATAAGGCATGGTAGTATGATGTTTGATTCCATTGTCCTTCGAATATGGTTCAAAAACATGAGAAGTATACTAACCACCATTATCAGTTCTAAGAATGCCTATAGGGTAGCAAGGCCCTACGTAACGGTTTTGGGGCTTAAAGCCCATAAGTTAGGGTGATGATATTGTAAATTTCCACGAAGTGCGTGGAGCGCGAAATGTAATAGGTCAAGTCAAAGGGTTGTCCGCCCAAAAATAATGTAAAATAGAAAGTGAGTCGACCTGCCCATGGTCCGTGCACCATGGGAATGTATAAATAGAGCAAGGCTCTAAGTTTAGAGGTCAGCATTTTGGAGAATCTTGAATTTTATGGGTTTATAAAGGCAATACTCTCTCTATGTCTGTAAGTCTGAGTCGAGGGTGTTAGTGGTTAGATAGAGGCTCCGTAGCTGTCTGCACAGAGGCCTAGTAGAGTCCACAGCTATGTGTGCAGACCCCTACCGTTGTGTGCACAGAGCAGTGGATTGTATTGAAATGAAGACATTAATAAAGATAAGTTGGTTCTAAAATATTACGGATCTAGTTATATTCTGGTTTATGCATCTGTTATGAGCTATATGTTTATGCTTATGTTATGAGTTTATGCAAATCTGTAAGATTTATGGGTGCGCGTGCGGGTTATAACTGTTAAATGCTTGCTTAAAGACCTTAAGATCTATAATAAACACACTAATAATAAGAATTAAGAGGCACCATTCGCGGATCTACATGAAGGATGGACAGCCGCAGAAAGCAATGTGCGTGCACAAATCGGATCGCGACCCTTCTAGTCCCCATCTAGACATCCCTAGGGTGTGGAAACCTGGTTCCATCACCCTCCCCTACTAACTCGAGTGATACTTCAGTCCGCGCTCCGTGGATTGTTGCCAAAAGGGGTGGTAGTGTGGGATTTATTTGGCTGAAACACTTGCGAACTTGGGTCAGGCCCCAATAAGCCAACAAATGGTTCCATTGCCAAGACTGGGATCTGCTTAAGGGATGTCTAATGTCGGAATATGGGAACCCTACGAAGAAAGAAATTGAAGATTGGTTGGATTAGAAGCTGCATGAGTTCGTGGTATAGGAAAACCTCCACCAAACCTAAAGTTTAACATGGCGAACGTGATCAAGTTGCCTATATTCAGAGGAGTAGGAAGCGAAGATCTAGATCAGTTTTGGTTCGTAGTGAGAGCGGTGTGGTAAGCGCATGGAGTTATGGATGATAACATTAAAAAGGCCACCTTGGTGAGTGCGTTGCAGGATCCCGCGCTGACTTGGTATATCAAGCACTCTAGCGATCATCCAAATGTGGGAATAGCGGAAATCTAGGATGCATTGAACGAAGAATTTAGCATGCCAAAATCAGAGACGCAGTTGATCATCAGGTTCAAGGAGATCGTGATGCTGCTAGGTGAAACCCCTTGGGATCTAGATCAGAGATTGAAGAGTATGATCCTTGAGGCTAACATGACACTGACGGATGCACAACACCGTGCGTGGTTTGTGCTGTCTTTGACACCGCATTTGAGGACAGCGGTGTCACAACACAAGATCCCAACCCAGGATAAAACATTAGAGATAGCAATGAGGCTGCATGAAACTCCAAACCAAGATCCAGGGTTGGGAGTTCAGCAAGTCCACGCACAACTACAAAACCTATGCTTGGAAATGCAGAGTTTAAAGTAGGAGAAGGCACTCTGGCCAGAAGCACGAGAAGAGGTGTGGTGCATAAAATGTAAAGGCCAAGGCCACGATAAGGATCATTGCCCGGTATTTGCAAACTATCTAGCAGGGGGGACCAATGTCATTGCGACCAGAGGCACAGGCGGGGCCAAGCACAGTGCCCTCGCTCTAGTGCGCAATCTGTCAGGTGGGAGGAAAGCACACCACGGACAATTGTCACCTACTACAAAAGTTTACCCAGATCCCCCAGCAGCTATTTTGCAATTTTTGTAGATTGATGGGCCACGATGAACGAGAATGCCATAGTTATGAATTGTTTATGGATCGAACACTTGCTTACAGGATGCAAACTGAGGCACGAGGTCAGGATCCAACTGCGGCGATAGTGCATGGTGGGTTTCAAGGGAGAGGATGTGGATGGGGAGGAATGGGGCCAGGAAGGGGCCACGGGCAGCTAATCTGTTATAACTGTGGAGGACCAGGGCACTAGGCACGTGATTGTACCAACCCGACCAGAACATCTTGTCCCTATTGCGAGCAATTCGATCATGAAATGATATATTTCCCCATTCTGATAGCACAGATACATGAGAAAATGGTAGCACAACCTCCGCCAACGTAGAACGTCCAAATGATGAGGTCTGAACCGCGCGAGGAAGACCCCAACGTGAACATGATGCTCAGAAGTGGCACAGTCACAGGGGAAGATAAGGGGAAATTAACCAAGGAAGACCCAGGGGTTCACAAGACCCCTACAAAGCAGCCTGAGTTCAACTTGGAACGCATGAAGAAGACAGTTATGGAAGCTAAGAAGAGCTTCACAGAGGTCTCTACTCCAGGTAGTAAGGATCCACCCGAGCTGGAAATGGATCCCTCGATGCTAACTACCTTTTTAGAGACATGTATGAAGTTTCTACGCGATAATAATGTTGTTAAAGGGTTGCAAGAGCTAATAACTAGGTGCACAAGGTCAGGTGAACCTTGCGTAGTCTAGAAACTGGGAAAACATGCTTTGCGCACTAGACGGGAAATGCGATTAACGGCACAGATTGGTGATTATGAGATGGATCAGATCATTCTGGACTTAGGCTCGGATGCAAACGTGCTACCTAAACAAACATGGGAATGCATGGGTAGGCCCCCATTACAGTGGTCTCCTATTCAATTATGAATGGCGAACAAACAAAAGATCTTTCCCATGGGGAGATTGCAAGGAATCACAGTGGATATAGAAGGCGCGAGCACGCAAACGAACTTTGAGGTAATAGAAATTGTGGATGACAGTAACCCTTACCCTACATTGTTATGGATATACTAGGCCACAGATATGAATGGAGTCATTAACTTAAAGAAACGAAAGATGATATTTGAGAAAAATTCCCTACGTGTAGTTATTCCACTAGATCTAGCTGAAGGAGCACGCTACACTGAACCCGTACATGACGATTGAAGTGATGATGACTTGGATCATATCTACAAGATAACTACGCGAGATCAATATTGGGTAAATCTGACTACAAAAATAATAGTATTGTGGGAGCGTGCGGAGTCCTACACTTCAGATTCAGATGAAGAAGATGAATGATGGCATAACCGGTTGAACGGGGTAATAACGCTAAACTATAATATGATGACTAAATCATGACATTGCGTATCAGTTCAGGATCGACACCTACCGACGTATTATGGGTTAACAACGATGGACGAATTCCTGACCATGTTTGAGAGCACGGTACCAGAGCACCAGAGGTTCGACGCATTGAACTGGGCACTGCATGCAATGCTTGCACAATGGTGGGGAAAACATGAAGGAACCTTTGAAAACTAGCGCGGTTACAGAAGGATGATGCAGATAAGGTTTGGGAAGCAGGAAATACAAATAACTGGAAAATATGATGGACGTGATGACCCCCGTGTACAGCTCAGAAAATGGACCCTAGCCAGAGTGGGTACACTTATTTTATCATACCCTGGATGTCATCCCAAGGAACTGGTATACTGAAACAGAACTTTGACATGGCACAGGCGAATGGGATATCTTGCGCGAAGGATTTTTATTAGTGTTCTTATTTGAGGACCAATGGATGGATACTGTTGACGATGCATTGCAAGTTATGAAGGCCGCCATTTTCAAAATACCATTGGAACCAGAAGAAATAGTGCAACCAAAGTGGTCACATCATTTGAGCCAGGCCCTAAAATGTTACAACGTGCAGGTAGAAGATGACAATGATGACCCCAGAAACATTAATATTCTGGAAACAGAGGGGAGTTGTGAGGTTTGCGGACCAGCGATCGAGGACCCTGACATCACCACGCCACTGAAAATGAAGTAAGTAAATATTGGTACAGATGAGGAGCCGAAGTACGTGACGCTAGGAGACTATTGGGATGATGCCACAGTGGATAAGGTCATCGAGTTACTTTGAGAATATCAAGACTTATTCCCGACCAAAATCACGGAGTTAAAAGGGATCCTCGATGACCTAGGAGTGATGAAAATAACTCTGAAACCTGACACGAAGCCAGTTAAGCAGCGTCCGTACTACTTGAATCCGAAGTATAAGGAAAAGGTCCGCAAAGAATTGGACAAAATGCTGGCAGTAGGAATTATTGAACCAGTGGAAGAATCTGACTGGGTGAGTCCTATGATAGTGCAGGAGAAGAAACAGAAGGGCAAAATTCGAATCTACGTGGATTTCCAACAACTAAATGATGCCTCTGTTCATGACCCATTCCCGACGTTGTTTACAAATGAAGTTCTCGAGAATGGTGGTGGACAAGAAGCATACTCATTTACGGATGGGTTCTCAGGGTACCATCAAATCAAGATCACGTCGGAAGATAGAAGCAAGACCACCTTCGGGACCAAATGGGGATTTTTTTAGTAAACGTTATGCCCTTTGGGTTAAAGAATGCCCCAGCGATATTTTCACGCGTAGTAGTGGCTGCGTTCAAGGAATTCATCCATAAGTTTCTGGAAGTTTATTTTGATGATTAGACTCTATTTGGGCTAGTCAAGAAACATATCGCGAGCTTACGGTTGATGTTGGATACGTGTCGACGACACCAAATTGAATTGAACCTTAAGAAATGCACTTTCCTCATCCCCTTCGGAAACTTGCTCGGTCATGTGGTTTGTTGATAAGGCTTGATGGTGGATCCCATGAAGGTTGTTGTCATACTCAATTTGGAGGTGTCATGAAGTGTCAAGCAACTACGCACCACATTGGGACACACTGGGTACTACCGAATGTTCATTAAGAGCTATGCACAAATAACAGTACCTATGGAACAATTGTTGAAAAATGATGCTACATATTGTTGGAATGAGGAATGTAAGAAGAGTTTGGAGGTTCTTAAGGAAAAAATGGCATCTGTGCCCATTCTGGTCTTTCCAAAGTGGGACATCGAATTTCATGTACATGTTGATGCATTGTGTATTGCGCTAGGCATTGTACTTACGCAGGAAGGTGCGGAAGGCGTCGATCACCCGATCGTGTTCGCAAGCCAGCGGCTGTCAAAAGCTAAAAAGAACTATTCTACCACTGAGCACGAAGGATTGGCAATGGTATACGCACTCCAGAAATACCGCCACTATCTGCTGGGTGGGCACTTTAAAATGTATACTGATCATTCCGCATTGAAATACTTAGTGAATAAGCCTGTGTTGGGGGGCGTATTTGTAGATGGTTGTTACCATTTCAAGAATATGACTTCGAAGTTATTGTGAAGCTGAGATGCCTAAATGCAGGTCCAGATCACCTTTCGCGAATTGAGAATGGTGAAGAGCCAACAAATTTTGGAGGAACGACTACCCGATGCACATCTTTATGCAGTACGTGTCACAGACGGCCACTTAGAGGATATAATCCACTTCTTAACCACAAGAACTGCACCGTAGGGATATTCAGTTCAGTAGAGGAAATAATTGGTGACACGTGCAACGAATTTTACTGTTATCGTAGGGCACCTCTACAAAATGGGAAATGACGAAATATTATGAAGATATGTACCTGAATTTGAGCGAGGACAGATCCTGGCAAAAGCACATGGGGGGCTACAGGAGTACACTATGGGAGACGTGCAATAGCACAGAAGATTCTTCGCGCTGGACTATGGTGGACAACTTTACATCAAGACTCAAAAGCGTACTTTCGGGCCTGTGACGTTTGTCAATGGACTGGGAAACCATTGCAGAGGGACGAAATGCTGCTCAATTCGTAGATGACGCTGCAACCATTCTAAAAATGGGTGATCGACTTTGTGGGGCCTATCACACCTCAAGGAAAGACAGGTGTGCGCTATATCATCATCGCGATAGAATACTTGACTCGATGGGCGAAAGCATAGCCGGTTAAGGACTGCACGGCCGCTACAACTGTGAAATTTTTGTTTGATAATGTGTTGACATGGTTTGGATGCCTAAAAATACTAATGAGCGACTGCAGAACACACTTCCTAAATGAAACCATCAGCGCACTCACTGAGGAATTCCAGATATATCATCAATAGAGTACGCCGTACAATCTGCAAGCGAATGGGACCGTCAAAGCTTTCAACAATATTTTGGAGACTGCGTTGACCAAGGTATGTAATGCGCAACGAAACGATTGGGATTTGCGCACACTTGCTGTGTTATGAGCATACCGAACCACATGCAAGAAATTGATGGGTCAAACACCTTTCCAATTAGCCTATGGCACGGAAGTCGTCATGCCAATGGAATACATTGTACTCAGTTTGCGAATAGCAGCAATGACAGGTATGGCAGACCGTGGGGCCTTGGAAGAGAGGCTCGCGCAACTAGAAGAACTTGAGGAGGAACAGTTTCTGGCAGTATTCCATCAGCAGGTGTAGAAGCAGCAGGAAAAAGCTTGGCATGATCACCATATCAAGTTGCGCACGTCAAAGAAAATGATCTAGTATTACTATACGACAGCAAGTTCAAGAAATTACCTGGAAAGCTCTGAATGCATTGGTTGGGACCCTACGTAGTCAAATAAGTCACAGATGGAGGTGCGGTCCAGCTCAACAAGCTTAATGGAGAGCCCTTCCCAGGTAGAGTAAATGGCAGCCACCTGAAGCTCTACACAGGTGGGCTGACTGCCTGACTAACCAACCGAAGCACAGTCTCACCACTATAGACAGTTGAAAGAGAGCGCGGGATGATAAAGCAATCTGTGAGGGAGCTTTGCGACAACAAGGGTGCGCATAGAATTTGTAGGTCACAAGGATCGTGGTTGCACAGAAGTGGTTGCATCGCTACATGGGTAAACATGGAGGTGACCGTTGTTGTCACTGTTCATGACAAGATGTATGAATTATGGAAAAAAGGAGCGAGTGACGAATAACTAAGATACAAAGTAAGAGCCAAATGTGGAATGATCTAACGTAGATGTAACATTAAAGCGCCAGAAAAGGAGGGAACGACTGAATTTGAATTTCAACATGTCTATAAATCGCAGGGGGGCATCCACCGAATGATCTGTGGTATTGAGAGAAGTGAGCTATTGTTCCTTCCCACCAGTATGGAATTGTTGATCATTGGCACTAAAGGGGTTAGCCCAGGGGTTGTAATATGGCCAATGAAGATGCAGGACCTTCTGGATAGTATGATGTCGACGGCCACAAATGCTGTGCCGAATTGAGCACCACCAATAGGGGATGTACCAAAAATTATTAGACACAAAGCAGAACAGGTCCAAATCGTGCTGCCTACACGACGGGCTGGCCGGAGACCTGCGGAAGATAAGGTAAAGACCATGAATGTCGAGACAAATGAGGAAATTGCAGTTAACAGTTCATCTCTGATGCACCTTGAAGATTTAGATCTCGTAGACAACAACATCTTTCTTGCAAAAATTCAACACAAGCTGCAGTAGATAGTGCGTATAGTAGACCAGACATTGGAGACTTGTTGTGTTGGCACGAAGAATTCCCGCAGGTGGCACCCCATCTTGAGCTAAAATCCTATGAGGGGGTGCTTTGTGTTAACCGAGCAGAGCAGAATGAGCATCATCGGTTGCATGAATTAGTAGTGGCAATGGAGCAAGAGCTTGAAGAAGAGTTGCAGAAGACAAGAAGGAAGCAACAAAACGTAGTGCATCACTCACAGGGATGGTGGACCGCGAAGCCTTAGCAGTGCGTATTGCTACACCGATGAATGACTCGGGATGAGTCATGATGATTGTGTTGGGGAACTATTAGGGTGCACAAATCAGATTGTGACCCTTTGAGTCCCCATCTAGACATCCCTAGGTTGCGGAAACCTGGTTCCAGCACCCTCCCCTACTACCTTGGGTGAGACTTCAGGACACGCTCCGCGGACTCTTACCGAAAGGGCCGTTAGTGTGAGATTTGTTTGGCTAAAACACTTCCGAACCTCAGTCAGGCCCCAACAAGCCAACAATGCCTATATTATGTTGACTTTCATTTTTAATCATCAGATGAAAAGTTTTAAAAACTTCAAACACTTGTGACTTATTCTTCAATAAATACACCCAACACATTCGTGATTAATCACCAATAAATGTCAACAAATATTTATTTCCATTGGTAGTTGCAACACGCATAGTTCCACATAATTCTGAATGTATAAGACCTAATTTTCATGAAGCTCTAAAAGAAAAATTATGAAAATGTTGTTTACAATGTTTTCCCAAAATACAAGCATCCCAGGGTGTAATCTTTCTTGGAACTATAGGAAGACCTTTAATACCTTGCTTTTTCATAATTTTGATGCTGTCAGAATTGATGTGACGAAATCGAGCAAGTCACACCAAGCTGGAAGATAGGATATCACTTTGTTGTGCCAAAAGAGAAGAACTTTCATGCGAATTAGTAGATGAAGTACCATTTAATTTCAAAAGCGTACCTTCTTGCACACCGATGATAACAATTGCATGATCATATTCTCTTCTTATCTTGACGATGCCATCAAATATATGAATAGAATGCCCTTGCTGCCAAATATGGATAAGAGACATCAAATTTCATTGAAACTGTGGAATGTAAAGTACATCCCGTAGAACATATTTGCAGAATTTGGTATATTCAAATGAATAGACCCAATGCCAGATGGTTTAATTTGAGACTTGTCAACAAAGTAAATAACACCATCAGTATCATCACTGAATGTTTCAAAAAAATCTTGCCTAAATGTCATATGACAAGTGGCTCCTGAATCTAAATCCAACTATCTCACCATGAAGAAAATGTAGTGTTGAAAACATCATTAATATTAAAATTACAATGAGCAACAATGTAATGTGCAGACTCTGATGATTTTCCATTATCCGGTGGTGGCAAATCTTTCTTTTCATTCAATTGTTCTCTCCTTTCACTGACTTTCTCCCAAGGGATTTTACTATTAGTAGCAGTGTTGACCAATTTTACCACATCTAAAACATTTGATAGTTGGTCTATCAATAAAATTCCTTTGTTGTATATAATTTTTTTGTCTGTCTTCCTTATTATTTTCCCCCCCCTACCTCTATAATTTGTTCTACCATGACATCTACTACTTTTGTCACTGCTAGAAGTTTCAACATGAGACTTCTAATCCTTTTGTTCAAGGCACAAAGTTTCTACATTAGAGTTAGGTGGAGCCTCTTTCTTCCCAAATGATTTTTCTCTCTCAGCTATTTTGCTTACTATTTTATCAAATGTAATTCCTTTTAACTACCCACTAGATTGGAGAGATTCTAAATAGTGTGAATAGACAGGGTGAAGGAATTTTATAAACGTTGTAAGTTGTAAATCTACTTTAATTCCAATGGCTTCTATATCATGAAAAATGGATTTTATTTCAGAGGCACTCTTCAAAGGATCATTATCCTTCATCTCCAAATTAAACAACTTTAACAATAACTGAATAATTTCTAGTTTTGAGTGTGAATCATACAATTATTTCAAATTCTTTAATTTTTTGAATGCAGTACAACAAGAAATGATATATCTTCTTACCTCTTATGTCACCAATGCAGTTATTAATGCATATTCCTTGTTGTCTTTGTCTCCCAAATTGCATGTTTCTTCTCATTATCACGTGGCTTTGGTGCAATTTATTTTCCATTATTCTCCTTCTTGCCATGACAAACTTCCCACAAATCATTAAAAAAATGGCACTTTTAAGCTTTCTCAACCACTCTTGATGATTTTCCTTTCCATTAAGAACAACTCCAACTATGGAAGCTATTGAAGTCATAATTGTTATGCAACCAAATATTCTTCATATCCTTTCAAATTCAAAATATATGTAATACTTTTGAAAATATATAAATTCCTTTCTCCTCATCTTTGAAACAAAGTTGGCTTTGTGGTTTAATGGTAAGTTTCAAAAATAGCCTAGCAAAGAGCTAGGCTCAAATCTTATTAGCCTCCAAAAAATTTTATTTTACCAATGGCCTCTTAAAAAAATATCTATTTCAAATCACTAGAAGATTGACCACTCTTTAATTAAAAATTTAATTCAAACCACCAAAAAATATATATCCTTCATTTTAAGTATCCTTCATAAATAGTTCAGTAAAAACTTTGTATCCTTCAGAATTCTTTCAGTATAAACTCTGGTTTGCACTAAATGTAAATATTATCCTTCAGAAATTTTATTGTCATAGAAATCCTTTGTATCCTTCAGAAATCTTTCAGTAAAAACTCTGGTTTGCAGTAAATGTGAATATTATCCTTCAGAAATTTTATTGTCATAGAAATCCTTCAAATATTTCAGTAAAACCTTTGGTTTGAAATAAATGTATCGTATTATCCTTCATAAAATTTACTTTCATTAAACTCATGTTTATTGTGGTAAATAAAAATATTGTGATTAAACTCTTTTTTACTACAGCAAATGCAAATACTATCTTTCAGAAATTTCACTGTAAGTAAACTCCTGTTTGATGCAGTAAATGCAAATAAAGCCTCCCAAAATTAAACAACAAGTGGCCCTTGGATGCATGGAACTGAGAATTTTAACAAAGAATCCAATAATTATTAGCATTCAACTTAGTCTTGGCAATTTTTATTGAGAATAACAAGCACTCAAAACTCCAACATGTATTTTAACTTCCAAGGATATGTTAAAAAAAAGTATGCCACTGAATTTCTCCAATCTTATTCATTATGACTAAAAGATATGAACTTACAAAGAGTCAATAGCTTGAGCATCCCACAACATTTCTCCATTGGATTAACTTTCTGCTGCACTCTATCTTCACGGCCTTCATGCTCCGCTATGCCATAGACTTCAAATACATGGATTTTAGGAACAACTCAACCAAAGCTCTGATACCATTGTACAAGCCCAAATAAACTCCATAATGAAAGAACGCAATGAAATAACATTGTATTAATGATAAAATTACTTATTTATACATGTGAAATCTAGGTACGAGACAGTTGTGTCTCGGTAACTTATTAACAATAAAAACGGAATGTAAAACTAATTACATATTATACAAGAACAATCTTGAAGGATTAGTTAACATGTTGTTGATAAATTATCATAGTATAGTTGATGACAAAGTTACATTGGGATTTATTTGAGCATGTGCGTTTGTCCTCCCGAATAACTAAATAAAGTGTATTAAAAATTGAAGCTAGAGATGCAACATGGATAACAATGGCAAAGAAAAAGTAATAGAATTGACTACAATTGCTCAATATGGAATAAACAATAAATTGTAAGTAGTTCATGGAGTGGATATAGCACAAAATTTTTGTTTAGCCACACAATTCCTATAGAGAGGTTGTCCGGAGATCCTAAAACATATGAAAAAGTAATGTGATGAAGTTTAGATGGTGCTCAGAAGGTAGGTAGGTGATGGTATGGTGTGATTTGGAGCTAGAAAAGCATGTTTTTCTTAAAATGTTTCAAATGGTTTGTTTATATATGTCTGACAATGCTTTTATCTTGTAAGTTGGTAGAGTGTTTGTGTAGTTGAGAGATGATGGCTTGATCACATGCACTAGGCACCGTAGTCAATAGGTCAGTGTGTTTAATTATCCAAAAGTTATCATATATACATTCCTAGCCATGGTTCAATGCAAAGATCGTAGAATGTGATGGATAGAGTGCATATTTAGTTATGTGCATAGTGTTTCTTGTAGTATTTGTATGACTAGTGACGCAACATAAATTGTCAACCGAAGTCCATAGACTTAGAGGTGCGGCACAGGAAATGCCTCCTTGCAAGACAAACCCTATTCTATTATGTTTATCAACACATCTTGAAGTTCTTGCAATCACTTCTCAAATCCTAATTTAGCTCTTGTCAATACTTTGCCTGTTTATTAGAAAAATCCTTGTTAAAAATCAAAGAAATTAATCTGATCGCCTTAATCAACTAACAAAACAATTGAAAAACTTCCTTGAAAAATTTATAACTCAAACATATAAACCTTAGAAAATCCAACTTGCTTCTAGTTCCAAAGAGGATTCTCAAATCAAAATGAAAACTCTGTTGAAGTTCTTGCACTAGGTTTTATCTCCACTCCCATATATGTGCAATCAAAGAATTCAAAGTATGGCTTGAATCTGCCTTTAGTGCTCACAATTCAAATCAAACGCATTAATTGTATGAATAATTATTGTGTGAAGAAATGAAAGTAATGTCATTTCGTTCTTACGCTTTCTCAAACTTGTAAACACACCTTAACAATTTACCTATCTTACTCAAGCATGAACATTAGAAACTATAGTATCAATGCATAGAAGAAACCATATATAAAGCACTTTGTAGCCTTAACAATACAAACCAATGTTTTGAAAAAAATCACTCAAATAAGGCTACATGTATACAACTCAGATAATCAAAGTTTCATTCTTCCAATAACACTTCGCATAGTCACTATTCAACACATTATAAGTACATGCCATAAATGTAAATCCCATATCCAAATAATTAAAAGTGCAGGCTCTCAAAACCAAATAAATCACTCAAGTCGAATGTATAAACTCAATAAATCAAATAATCATACAAGCCAAGTGTTATCACTCATAAGTCTTCCCTAGAAGTTATAAAAAGAAGGAATAATCCCAGGTAACCACAAACCTAATCTTTTAGACTCGGGTTCTAGCCAACCTAAGTCCAGAGAGGGCTCTCTCTTTATAATTTAACTTTGTTTTGGGTGGGATTTTAGGCTAGTTCTTAATGTTCATAAGGTTTTGCTTTCGGTTGGGTGGTTGGATTCTGGGAACAGATGGACAGAGCAAGGCTCTCAAGCCATTGGGCTATGGATTCAATCAAAGTATGACTTAACTGGATTAGATCAATCACTAAAGGAAGAGTTCACAGGGCAGGCTAGCAAAGAAAAAGGAAAATTTTCAGTTCAATTGGATGAGGTAGTCCTAACTAGGGTGAAAGGCTAATGAAGGATCCTTAAACTGGGATCAAGATGAAGAGCAGGAAGTGATCATGAGAAAAGGGAAACTAAGAATCCTTTACTATATACCTAGGGGGGAAACTATGGAAGTAAGGGAGAAATTAAGAATTCCCAAACTAAGATAGTTTAGCAGAAAACATTAAGAATGTAAATAGTCAAGACAGAGAGCATTTAAGCCAGTTCTGAAATATCATTCCTAGTTTAACATTCAAATTTCATAGAGACACATATGATTATTTATAAACATGAAGAGAAACAATAATACACATGAGATAGAGAATACTTATTTGATTTCTGCTTTACACAAGAATCCTGTGAAATGTCTTTACTTTATTCCTTGATCCAGCAAGCCAATCCAGTCTTGATTACAATAGCTCCTTAACTTGAGAAGAAAATGTCTATAGAAATGTCTTTGAATCCACCCTCAATACTTCGAAAGGTGAAGTATTTATACAAAAAGTATTTACAAAATATCTTAAAACAATATGAGAATTAATCTAGGAAATCAAAATATCTTCAAGCATGAAGATAGAGATAGATGGAAAACTGCATCATGCTGTCCCTTTTATTGTGATTGTGCTGGCTATTTTGCAGTTCAAATTTTAGCTCTTTAAGCTAGCTGCTGGAATCACTTTTGTCTTTAACTTTTGACTGATACTCTTTACTTGTTACTCTTTGACCCTGTTTAACTGTCTTTTCACCTGCCTTCAGATTTACTGTGGTAACTTATAGTAAATCTGTCATTTTTACCCACCATTCATTTTCAGGCAACTTTATCTTGAGCATCTTTCTATATATCTCGTCTGCCTCAGTGTATTTGGAAAAATTTGGCTTGATGACAAATAGATGCTTTACTTCGTGCTCCAGGAAGAATATATTTTCTAAAGTATCATATAATACTTTCCCTATTGGTAATGCTTTGACTCCTGAAGTGCTTGCCTATTCTCTGAGCAATTTCTCTAGTCTGTCAATATAATCCACTTGGCTCATAAGTTTGTCATTGATTACCATGGGATTGGGAAGACCTTTACTTATCAAAATTTGAAGCTTTGCCATGAATATTTCAATACCAACTTGTAAGTCATGGCACTTTTTCTCTAAGTTAAGCATAAGGTTTCTTTTAGAGATAACCTTTTTGATTTTAAGGATGGTTTTTGTTCTGTCTTCCACACCAATCTCATCCAGTTCATAGATGTTCTTACTGTTCAGGAAATGGATGAGTCGATTAGCCTCCTCAGACTAGTCTCCTAGGTCTTCCTTTACCTTCTATATTGTTTTGGTGGCCACTTTCACCAGTTCTGCTTGCTCAAATATTACTTGAATTGATGGCCAAATATCATTGACAGAGTCAATGATATTGGCCCAAAGCATCCCCTTAATTTCTCCTAGTGGCTATTGCAATGTTGAATATTTTTCAAGGAACTTTATCCTCTCACTCATCCTTAGGACTTTTTTTTCTTCTTCTTTCTGTTGTATTTGGGCAAGCTGACAATCAGTTTCTAAGCTTGTCACTTTCTCCTTAAGTCTCTTAAGCTCTGTTGCCTGGATGGACATTTCCTCCATGGCTTTTACTAACTCTGTTTTTTTCTCTGTTGAAGTACCTGTATTTGTAACCTCTGTTGTGACTGGTAGTGTTATAGCAGGTGGAGTCATTGGTGCCAAACAGGCTGCCAATCTTGAAGGGACCACAGTTGTTACCGTGGTAATGGTAGTTGTGGAGGTAGTGGGCAATTCATTCTGTTTGGACTGAATCATTATGTCCAATTCTTTCTCTATTTCTTTCAGCTGATCATTTAACTTAAGGACCAAGTCCATAAGCTCTTCTTGTTCCTTCTGAGTTTCTAAGACTTCTGTTGTTTGTGGATGATGAAGATGTGGAATTTTGAGCTGATTTTTCAAAGCAGCTATTTCATCATTTTTCTTTTTAATTAACCTTTCTGCAGCTTTCACGTCTTTGGGATCATGTACCAACTCTATGATTAAGTCCTCTAAGGACTTGATTCTAGTATCTTTGGCCTATGAGGAGGCCTTTTCTAGTTGAAACTGTGCTGATATATTATTCAGCGAATTCTGTAACTGGTGTGCTGCAATGGCTTTGCTTGTTAAAGTGGAATATATCATCTCTCCTGTCTGTTTATGCAATTCAATTTGGTCAATAGGATGTATTTCCTTTGCTAGCACTTCAAAATATGTCTTCTGGTAGTCAACTGTTGATCTAGGCTGCTGAGTGGTGGGCTTCAGGAAAGTCATCTGTATTTTTCCTTCTTTCACATCAAAGGCTGACATAAGCCTTGTTTGGTTGGTGGGAGCCATTTTGAGGTACTGTGCATAGCTTTGGGCTTTTAACCTTTTATTCCTGGCCTTTATTTCTTTGTACTTTTCTCTAATATCCTAGTCTTGCTCAATTGGAATCCTTAATGAGGACATTTCCACACTTTGTTGTTTTTTTAACGTCTGAGCATGTGATGTGGAAGGTTCTTGTGTTCCTCCAGAGGGAGTAGCATGCCTGCTCCCTTCTCTTTCTGTGCTAGTGGATCCAACTATTTCTTCTGTGAATTCTTGTTCGGAGAAAGGATTTAACCTTTGCCTTTTGACATATGTTTGTGAAATGGATCTGCCTGAAGGAGTCACCTCCTCCCTGTCTCTATTGAGGTTTCTCTCCTCATTGAGAGGAGTCTGCGCAATAGGGGGATTACTCATAATGTGCTCTGGCAGTATTGTTTGAGTTATTCCTTCTGATAGGTCTAGTTGTTCTGACTCTTCTTGAACTTAGGGTCCTTCTTCTGCTTGTTGTTCATTGTGTGCTTGTGATTCCCTTTGGGCTTGGGATTCTTCTGGTACCTGTATGAAAGAATCTTCATCAAGTCTCCTCTCTAGATCAATTAATGCATTTTCAACAGCAACTTCAGTGCTATCTCTGTCTACTAGAGTATTCTCCACCCATTCCAACTGATTTTCATATTGTTCTATCTCAGGGATTCTGTGGTGGACATAGGGAGACAACTTGTTTTTCTGTCTTCTATTGTAGATGAAATCAAAGGGGTCATATCTCCATATGAAGCTTTGTTTCAGTTTGAGTCTTTGAAGGATTTCTTCTACTTCTCTTCCAGCTTCTCGACTATTTCACACAAAGGGGTCTAGTTGATCTTTGATTCTGAGTTGAGTCTTCTTTTTGGCTTTCACAAAATGTACCTCATCAGAATTGATTATATGTCTATAATACTCGAGAGCAAATAACCTCATTGGGAGGTATCTGGGTAACTTGTATGGTGCTAACTCATAGCCATAGATCCTAATTTCAGTGTGATTTTGGTACAAGTACCAATCTCCCACTTTGTGTTGTTTTGAAAGTTGTAGGATCCTCCTGATATCTGAACTGATCCTTGGAGGCAGACTTCCTAGCAGCATGGTCACTACAAGATATATAGAAAGACCTATGAAGTCTGTGTATGGATATGGTGATTCATATTTGTGGATCAAAGGAGTCCAAAAGACTACTAACCTAGGGTTGCCTTTCGTATCAAACTTTTGAAGAGTAAATGGGAATTTATCAGCTTGATAATATAAGTAAAGGTGGTACAAAATTGAGGAGTACTTAAATACTCTTTCATTTTTCATTCTCATGAATTGATCATGCATTGTATCTTTTATGTACTTGGCATAATCATACATGGCAACAGGGGGCTATCCTGTGGTAAAAATGGACATGAAGGCTAGAATGATTTCATCAACATACTCACTTGTAGTATGGCCTAAGACACTAGATATCATTAACACAATGTCTTGGCCAAGTTTAGAAAATATAGTCCACATGTATGGGGGAGGATCCTTTGGAATGTGTTTCTCTTCCATAATAAAGGTCTGGAATATTTCAGCAACTCTGGTAGGCATAATCTTGGGGAATTTTTCAAGCAAGTCTCCAATGGAAATAGGGGTTAGATTTTGTCTAGGTTGTAATTGAAGCATTTCATTGATGGATTCAGCAGTCATGGTATAGAGTACATCCTAGTTTCAAGACATCACTGCTCTTAGACTGGGGTTGTAATTGTTATGGCAATAATGAACAACTTCAGGGAAGATATGCACCTTAGGAACTAGTACTTGGGCAAATTGGATTCCCAAAGCCAAATTTGGTCAGCTTGGTTCAGGTATTGGTCCCTGTACCAGAAGTATAATTTAAGAGGGGATTCACGGACAACAATGTCCTTGATTTGGAAGTCTTTGTCTGTGAAAGGGAGATGGTCTAAATACAGATGGGGAGTGGTAATTGATCGGACATCCATTGAAACTGGAGCGTCCATTCTTAGTTCTTGTGGATTTAAGAATTGGAAAAGGGTTTTTTAGTTAAATTGGGGGAAACTTGGTTCAATTCAGAGTAGTTTGGGGTTGCTGGGAAATTCCTTCACTTAATTACTTGATAAATTAAAGCAATTGAGTAACAGGTTTGGGAATGAGACAGGGTTTCTTAGTGAATTTGAATAAATACCTGGTGTTTGGCGTTGAATGGGTCAATGGGAGACTGTGTACAATTACAGGAGGTGTAGATGACTAAATGGTGGACTGGAAGTTTCAGCAGCTACTGCAGGTTGGCGGTTGGACGTGGGTTGATAGATGCACATAGCCTATCACTTTCATGGAGGTCTGAGTGTCTTTTTCATGATAAAACCGAAAAACAACGAGTTTTTTAGTTATATTTGCAAAGTCAACTATTTGGCAGGCACATGGGAAAAAGGTACACTTGGATTTTAGCGGGAGATTGGATTTTTTGTTGTCTGGCAGGAGGTGGTAAGCGGGTTTGATCACACCAATTTTGGGGCTAGAGTGGTTTCAGGGGGAGGAAGGCCACTGCCATTCATCGAGCACCATGTAGCATTGGGGCCCAAAGGAAAACTACCCATATCGGGTAGGTAAATTTCGGGCTTCAGAGGCCGCCCGATATGGTTAATAACCATTGGATGTAATGGGGAGCGATCGCACGGTGACCGGGGTTAGGAGTTTGTACAAAGGGTAATGGATGGGCCCTTCGGATGTTTAAGTGCGACAAATTTAATCAAATGATGATTTAAGGCGAGTTAGGGCATTTGGGAGTGTTTTCATTGGTGGAGGGTTTTGGTTATTAATTAATCGCTAATCGATTAATTAACCCATCAGTTGGGTTATTGTATTAATAAATTCTATTTTTCAAACTTTTTGGGGGGGCGGGGTATTAATAAAAGGGTTTATTTATAACTATACGGGAAACGTTATACTTATTTTTTGGGATTTAATATATATAAAGTTAAAATTTAATATGAAAAAGCACTAAAGTGTAATGTATTCATTCATTTGTTGTTGTTATAACACATTATATTTAGGCTTGAAGTGTTTTTGGGTTTTTTGAGGAAAGGGGTCTTTTCATGGGGGGATGATCACTTTTTCTAGGATAACAAGGTTTTATCCTTAGAGAAAGGGGTTTATTAGGGGAATGTGACTTTTCCTTAGGAAAATGGTGTCTTTTCTTAGGAAAAGGGATTTGTTTGGGAGTATGAGTGACTTGAAGGGGGTGAATGTTCATGAGGGAACTTTTAGTACTTAGGACCTATAAGTCATTGGGCCGAGGGTTTGGTCCCTCAAGAAGTCAGAGAAATGCTCTGAGCCCCTTTGACTTAAGATTTTAGGTACTTTAAGACTTTTTATTGTAAATTAGTTATGCGAAATGTGTAATGAGTAAGGGAAGTTAATCATTTTTGACTTTGTGAACTTGATATATGCCCAATTTTCATCCATACTTTAGAACTTTGATGATGAAGGTGAATAATCTTTTTTTATATAACAATCATCATAATTCTGCAACCATTCTCATACTTACCCACCTACTCATCCTACCATTTTTACTTCTCTTTATTAGGGTGCACTTAAGCTGGCAAACCCTTATCAAATTTTTTTTTTTCTTTTACAAGAATAATCTATCTAAGTCTAACCTTATTACATCCAAGGGCTCAGATTAAATAGTTTAGCTCCTTTTATTTACTCTTCCTAATCTAATTATCTACCAAGATTAAATAGTTTGGTCAAATTTTATTCTCTATCTATAAGCATAAAATTGAAAACATGAAATAGTCAAGTTTAAACATTTTGACTATCATGGATTGTGGCAAAGGTAACAAGCTGCACACAATCTTTATTCTACATCAAAAGTAGATAGTAGTGGCATTTTGACTTGCACACTTTCATGGTCTTTTTTCTTTTCTTGGGGTTCATTTTTTCATCTTTTTTGACCTTTTTTATTCTTTTTGTCCTTTGATTTTTCTTTTAGGACATACCCTCTTTACATTTTTTAATTTTTTGAATATGGAAAACATTTGCAAAAAGCAAAGGTATGTACATATTATAGGTTTAATCTCAGCCATTCAAAAATTATGACTCCTATTGGTATAGGAACCTAACACCAAGTATGCAATACTTTGTTTCTATGTCAATATAAAATAAGTCAAATAGTATTACATAGCTCGCAATTATACTCAAGTGGTGCTCTGAATGGTTTTCCAACTAGTTATAATTAGGAATTTTATTGCCAACAGACATCAGATCAGTTAAATACAAGTCAAGTGACAACATTTATCAAGTATAAACAAGGTTTATCAGTTAAATACAAGTCAAGCCACAACACTTATCAAGCATCAACAAGGTTATTGACTTGTTTAATAATCCCTCAAGGTATCACAGTATCATTCAAAACCCAGAACACTCTTTGGACAAAAAGTCTTAAGTACTTCACAGATCTTCTATTTCTCGTAATGAAACAAGGCTTTAATATTCAAGAGAAGTCGAGCTCTCTTGTCACTATTGACTCGAGAGTTGTAGATCATACCCATGCTTAGTAATATCTCTATGACAATATTTCATCGAAATATCTCAATTCTATATTAAGACTAAAACCCTAAAGGAAAACGATTATCAAAATTAATATTATTTAAAAAATCACCATTGAGTATGTATTAAAGTATTGTTATAATTTATAGTTTTGGTTCACATAATCAAATATATGAGATGGTTTCAAAGAAATTTGTTACACTGATACTTCACTCTTCATATCTAAATGCCAAACAACCATACGTAAAGGCGTTGTGCAAATATAAAAGAGGAAGAGTATATAAAAAAAGTTCACACACAGAACTTAATGATTTTATATACAAACCACATAGTCAATATTCCATATTTGTAGACAAACACACACTCTATTCCATATTAACAAGCCACACAGTAAAATAAATATCTAAAGCGGTGTCGAGCTAGTACGGTTGAGCCCTAACCAACTAGCTCACACCCTCGATGTGTAGCTTAAATCACATGATCAAAATAACCATTAGATATACCAGAAATGGAGAAAGAAAGAGCGACACCCTATCATTAAACTAGCAACATCTCGTTATCACATGGAGGCTAGCATGGCTCGATTTATATAATTATTTATAATACAAGTGGCTATTAAAAGAGGCGACTAAATAAAAAATAAAATAAAAAAAATTCCCATCAGTCTACCATTGAAGGAAGTCTCGTAAAGTCATGGTCCAAACAAAGAGATCAAGGTCTAGTACGTGAGAAATCATCGTCCTGAACTAAAAGTGATCGTAATAGGCGCACTTTGACTTTAGATTTCTTCCAAAAAAGTCTCTGACAGATATGTACCAACTCATTAACCATTGGCCTGGTTGGATTCAATGATCAAAGCTTCCTATGTGTCCATTATTGTAATGCAGGATCTCTATAATGAGTGCAGGAACTGCACCAATCCTCATTAGAAACTTATAAAAGATTATAAACCTTAGAAAAAACAATAAACAAAGAAATGTGAAAAAAATAGTGATTCACCTATCAACTTTTAAATAATATGCGACTTGGAATCAATTCTTCATTATCATATCAAAAGATTATGGAAATGTTAGGCAAAGTCTCAAAAATTGGTAAAATAAAGGTCCACCAATGGAAGGTATTATATAGGTGAAAATGAAGCATTTTGTGTGTCCTCAGACAAACAAGGGTATACCATTAGTCCTCTGAAAATAGCCAAAACTTGAAATCCCTTCACTGTCGCTTTTGAATTTGGATATTAATATGTGAACTTGAAGTTTGCACCTCCTTAAATTTCTTTTTAAGCCTTATATTCATAGTCTTTAAGTAGGTAGAGCGCAATTTCCACATCTTAGTCTTTCTTTCCACTCTTCAACTTCTTTCAACAACTCTTCGTTTCTATTCCTCAAGGTGAAACTTTGAGACTTCAGTAAACAGTCTATAATATCAATCTCTTTTACTATTTCTTCCAAACGTTTAATATTTTTCTTATCCTTAGCTTTTTCCAGCAAAGGACTTGATTAGCATAAATTCTTCACAATCTTAAAAAGATTGACCAACATGACTAGGACAAGGGTCACCTAATGCCATTGTTGCATCCACCAAGACTAAGAACTTTCCTTTCTTAGACCCAAACTCCTTTCCAAGAACAAACCCCTTGCCGCTCACTATGTATTTTGGTTCTTCTGCCATATGAACTTCCTTTGTAGGGTTTTCACTGACACGACTTTTTGCTTATGTTGATATAAGGACCTCTTCATTCACATCTGGTTGTTCATGTTTTGTGTTAAGATCATCGTCTGATAAGGAGATCTAGGGAGCCATAAATGGTGAATATGTTTCTGTAGAAGAAGGGCTACGTTCTATTTTCATCATCCCTCGAGTTATTCTATGGGTTAACTCTAGTGTCGAAACCTTAGATAAATTTCCCATCTGTGCATATTTTTTATTTAACATGGGAGACCACTATTCTATTTGTGCACTAACTTTCCTATCTTAGTCAAGTTTTGAACCATAAGTATAACCCCTACCTTTTATTGTGAAACCCTCAACCAGCTGCTCCTAATGATTAATAATGCATTTACGGTTTCCTTACTCATGAGATGCAAGGAAATCATTCCAATTCAAGCCCCTCTTGTTCAATTCTTTGGAAACTAATATTTTTATGAGGCCATGGTGATAAAACTTATATCTGACATGCATAGCAAGACTCTTCTGAACACCCCTCAACACTTTACATTAAATCTTCAAAATAAAATGCAAAAAAATTATCAATCGACCTTATTCAAAATGCAAGAGAAGTTGAATATGATAGATAAAGGTCATGGAATAAAACCCTTCACATGTCAAAAACTTCTACAATAAATAAATAAGGCTTTTCCTGTTGATAATGAAATTCCTCGGTACCCCCTACTTTCGGTTAGCCTTGTAATTCTGGTCCAATATGAAACAATGTCATGCACCTCATTCGACCTCTACATTATTAAACCACTCTTCACCCTCAAAAGGGAGCTCCATATCCTAAGAAATTGTTTGCTAATAAACCCTCATTACTAGAGTACCAATTTTGGTCGCCTTACCACCAAATTTGTCAACAAAGGCCCTATCAATCATCATATGAAATCCATCCAACTTATGTAAAAACGGGAGATAGATTACAATATTTCAATTCCTGATATCATACACCAGAGTCATTCAGAGGTTTTTATTTCTTCCCCTTATCCTATGTACATTAATCCATCCTTTAGTGCTATCTTTAATGGTTGAATATCTACCCATTTCCTCGCTCTTCTAATATATCTCCATAGGTCCCAATTCAGTTGAGAGCACTACGTATTTCTCTCTATCCAAATGGTCATATTCATGGGAATAGTTCTGACCATATATAACTAGCACCATTAATGATAAAGCTAATTCATTGTCCTTTTCCAGGTATCAATCCTCTATGGAGGGATGATTCGCTGCAACTACAGATGAAACTAGATCAGGAGAGGATGAAATGTTTAACGGTGAATTCATATGTTGAGAAATATATTTTTTTCTCGCCAGCTTGAGAGCTCTTTGAAGTATTTGGTTCCCTAGATCTCCCCAACCACGACTAGATTTCTTCAACACCTAGGGATGGAATGCTTCTTTAGGAGAAGGGTTGCATTCTAAATGTTCCTGGACTATTGGCATCTTCTGCACTTGAACGTTATTCTCTCATAATCCAATGGCCTTCTATAATACGTACCATCACACTTGAGGATGATTTTATCTAATAACCCTTTAATGAGTTCCACTTCGACATAGATTTGAATGAAGGTGATGAACCCATTTCACAATCTCTCACTATCCACTTTGATGAATCGACCTATAAAATCTCCAATATCTTTTATAATCTCTTACCAAATCCATTGAAGGGGACAATTTTGAAGTCTAACCCACACACGAATAGGCATAGATTTCATAGTGAGAGGTCTATAATCTAGGAAACATGGCTAGATTGAAAGACCAACTCTACCCAAAACCAAGGGCCCTTGTCAAAATAAGCTTTTGAACAAAAAAGAAACTCTATATTCTTGGACCAGTCCAGGTGAAGTTACTCCCAAAGGGTAGATGATGATGGCAAAAATCCATTAAACCTACATATGATTGCTCATTATTTACACTCTACCACCCTTAGCTTGATGATATCATCATCCACCTCCAATGATGGAGACACTAAAGAGTGTTCAACCACAAAGTATTTTTTCGAGAGATCCTTAGGTTTCTAAGAATTGAATCAAGGATTCAGGACATCCTTGAAATACCTAAAATTTGTTTCCGAGGAATCCCCATTACCCCTAGATCCACCTTTCAAGCCTGTAACTATAGATATGGTGGCATTCCTCTTGACGTCATAATATCCAAGACCTTTTGTCACATTTAGTTGTCTCTCTCCATAAAGGAGTGTCAACTCCACCATAGGGATTCTTGTTCGCAAATGAATGATATCATCTAGTGCAAGCACAACAACCACTTCCCTAAACTGGAAGAAAAGAGACTCTCATGACATGGATCTAAGAACAACTGGAAAGTTTTGAAGATCCATGTCTCCATCATTTGGCAGGAGACTTTCTTACAAACATTAAAAAAAACAATTTGATGACATCCTTAACCCTCTCTGTCTCCATCCCACAGACAAAGGGCCAAGCATCCATAGAAGAGGAACTAAACTACAATGCACAAAATGTTGACCACTTCCTTAGCTCTAGAACAAAAAGAATGGTGTTTCCCTGCAAGAACAAAGTCCTAACGATGCCACATCTAATGGTCTCCATGAGCACATATTTAATGAAAGCATAAGTTTTGTAACACTGATACAACAACAACGTCTTCGATCCAGGCCGGAAAAACTCCCAAACCATAGAGAAGGAAACTGAATGGATCACTTACAACTTAGAAGGCCATAACCCTAAAGAGCTAGATGAGGTCAGAGCCTAAGTGAAAAAGAGGGGGAGAGAACATTTCCATAGCTTAATGGAAATTATTTTAGGCATTTCAGCAAATATTTTGTTGATAGCTTTGTACCCTCACTATTATTTGTTAGGTCCCTATATAATAATAGTGATTACCCCACTACTATTGTAGTTGTATCCCTTATTAATATTGTTGTGCCCTTATTGTCCCCATATTTTTGTTACTGTGCCCCATAGAATCCCTCTATTGTTATTTTTGTGGCTTTATATTATTATTGTTAGGTCGGCTGGATTATATTGTGATTCCTTAGACTCCTATATATAGAAAGGAGGTTTTTTCATTTGAATCATCCAAGAATTGTTCATTTGTGTAATGTAAAGTAGGTTGCCCCCTTGAAGAGGCTGAATTCTAAGGCGTTGATCTCTCTTTTCTATATTTTTGTGAGATGGTTTCATAACATTTGGAATCAGAGCAATTTATTGTTCCTCCATTTGCAACCATCACTTGACACTCTAGTGTTGAATATAGGAAGCAATTCAATTCTTTTTCTACCTTACAATGAATAAAATTGTGGGTGCTTCCTGAATCAATCAACACTATTACCTTTTTCTTCTTGATTGGACGACTTTCAAAAGCAATGGGTCTTTCATCTTACATTAAAACGGCACCAATTCCACGGTTTCATAACATTATTGAATTTAGTTCCCCCCCTAGGCTAAAACAAAACCATGGAGGCAAGCCACATCCAAACCAAAGAGACCCACAAAACATTCCTCACAATCCATGATAAGAGAAGCATCTCTACAAAATTTGATCTTCCTTGTGAAACCGATTGCTGCCAGTTTACAGCCAAGGATTTGAGTAGAGGCGAAAACCCTCCCCTTCACCTCACTAGATACTCAAAGTACATTATCCCACCCCATTTACCATTGACCCGCCCATGAGTGCAGAAACCAAAAGAACCTATAGTGAAAACCAGACTCTCGCACACTGTGCTTGCCATGTCATCGTTCACCACTTTTTTATATAATTTAGATTATAAATGGAAGTGTTAAATTTTTATAAGAATTTATAAAAGAAAAAAGTATTTTTCTTTTTAATTATAATTTTTCCTTACAAAAAATATCCAAACACATATGTATGCCATAAAAGTCATCTAAATTTATTCAAAATATAACCATGAAAAATTATGTATATATTTTTACACATCTAAGAAATTAATAAAATAAAAATTTTAGTACATTCATACAAATAAGATAAGGCCTGACATGCAGCCTCTTGCATCACTAGCTGAAAGTTAATATTATTGCCATTAATTAGTTGCTAATGAAATCGAGTTGGATTATTTAAAATGTATTGAACAAATATTTGTAATTTCTTGTTAGTGATATATATCTATATTTGAAAATATAATGAATTTAAACTTTTTGCGTAATGAATTTGTTTTTCATTTAAATTTAAAATTTTGAACATATTATTATTTTTTTAAACTTTATTTATATATATTATGATTCATATTTTATGAAGGAACAAAATGAAATACAGATATAAACAGAAACATAGAAATACAGTGAAAAAAGAACTTAAATTCATCAAATAACAAAGTACTGAAAATTGTTTACATGCATAATGGAAATAAACTAACTTAGGTTATGGTAGCTTATATCTCAGAAGAGATGTGGCAGCTACATGCCTTCTGAACTGTGTTAAAATGAGGCTTGAAGGCATATTTATTATTGAGACCTATTGGAAAATGCTAAACATCCAAAAATCTAACCCTAAGAGATGAAGCGCCAAAAGTCTATGGGCCCCATTAGGCTAAATTGGTACATCAACTTATTGGGGTCGTATATTTGACGCGTATAATATATCATTAGAAATATCTATCTAAAGACTAAAAATTTCAACTAAAAAACCATTCATAGGTTATTGGTTAGCTCGTTTTCCAAAAAAAACATTGTTTAGGGCCTCAAAATGGCTCAAAAGTTACGGACTTGAAAAACTGCCAAAATTAGTAAATTGTTCTACAATTAAAGAAACTGCAAAAAACAATGGTGGGGGTCCAAGTGGAATAGGTGGGTGGCTACCAATATCCACCTAGATCAATTCTCCTCCCTTAGGAAGCAATGGTCTACATTGTGTTGAATGCCTCCATGAGATGGGGAAACTTCTACTAAACTTGGTCCCTCATGAGCCACTTGCCTTGGTGTAGGAGTTGGCCAACTTTGACAACCTGATACAATTGGATCTTCTGTTGGTCAATGTTATTTTATTTTTTTTCCATGATCTGATCATTTGTGGCCTATTCCATTCAGTCTGGGTTTAGCTTTGTTGGTGTTAGTTGTTCGACAATGTCTGATGTGTCTAGTAATGGTAAAAAAATATGCTCGAAAGTGGTCCACATTAAAAATTGGGTGCAAGCCAAGGAATGGGGGAATGCTGACCTCAAAAGAATTATATCCCACAACCATGGTGATGGTGTAAGGCCTATATCAGATTTGTTTGAGCTTCTAATGGGCTTCGGTAAGGCATTCTTTCTGCAAATGAAACCAAACTTGGTCACCCACCTGAAACTTGTGTGGCACCCGATGTTGATCATGTCGCTACTTGTACTTGGAATTGGACTTATACAATATGTCATGAACCTACTGGTGGATGTGTTGGATGAATAAAATTGGTTGTTTTATCATCCTCGAAATGTACATGTGTGGATTATGTCTGTGTAGTCACATGAGGCATGGAAACATCAATCAGACACAATGGTTGAAAATTGAGACCCACTTGAAAAGGATTGTAGTCAATCAGGCTATACAAAGCTCTATTATAATAGTGTTGCACATCATTAGGAGAGTTTTGAGGTCTAAAATGGGCCTCCTATGGAAATTATAAAATAATGGTGTAAATAATAAAATAAGATTAGATTACATCATCAAATTTTAGAGGGGAAAAAGAAACAACTATTTTTTCAACTAATATTTTCAACTTATATCCATATGGGTTTACTCAAATTTCAAGAAGAAACACTTGTTGGATGCATAATTTGATTCCTCATCTAAGGAGTACCCATGTTGCATACTTTCAATCGACCTTGCTACATGCAAAATGAGAAATATATGAAAAACGTGATTGCAATCACGTTTTTTCATGTATTTCTCATTTTTCGTGTAGTAGGGTCCATTGAAAATATGCAACATAGGTGCTCTTTGGATGAGGAATTAAATTTATCATCCAACGAGTACTTCCACTCGAGATTTGAATAAACCCTTAGGGATATAAGTTGAAAATACAAGTTGAAAAAGTAGTTTTATTATTTTATTATTTTTTAATCTTTTTACCTTTTTACCCCAAAAATGGTGAATCACTCCCCATGGTTGACATCATCAACTTGAATCCTATTGGTTTTTGTAAAGTTTATTTTGGTTGTACATTTTTCTTAGGAGGCCCATTTTGGACTTCAAAATTCCCCTAATGAAGGAATTCTCTCATCCTAGGTTCGTGGATGCTTGGAGTTGTACAATATGTGCACTATCATCCCATTGACAACCTCTATCTGACCATCAGTCTTGGGGTGGAATGTAGTAGAAATGGTGAGCTTAGTTTCCAATAATTTCTAGAGGCTTCACTAGAATGTGCTCAGGAACCTGCTATCCCAATTTGATATGGATTCCAAAATGTACCCATGCTCATTCAAGGAAGAGTTTGGAAGTGTATTCTATTTTGATATTGTTTTTGTAAGCTGCCAATATAACCATCTTAGAAAATCTGTCCATGAACACAAATACATAGTCATTACCATGCTTGGTATAAGGGAGGCCCGGAGGCCTGAGAGACAGTTCATGGATATGGATTCCTAGGGATGGTTGGGAGTAGGCAAAGGAGTGTACATACCTTGCTTCTTGATCGTTGGTTTGGCGACGGCACATGCAGTGCGAGATTTGATATATTTTCCAACGTCCTATCGAAGTTTTGGCTAATAAAATACTTTTGTAGTACAACCATAGTTTTCTCAAAACAAAAGTGTCCCTCAACCCTACTGTAGTGTGCCTCCCAAATCAGCTTGGCATGCTCACTTGAAGGAACACAAAGGTGGCCCAGTTAGAATAATAATGCATCCTGTAGGTGGAAATATGGAACTTGCTTTCCATCCACTAGAATCTAGTATGTGGTGGAAAACTCTGGATCATTTTTGTACTATTGCAGCCATCGAGAGGTCTCATGGCCATAAGAGTTGAGAAAAATAGTAATCCTCTTGGAGAGATGAACTTTGAAATATGTAGACAATACTTAGGCATTGCTTAAAATCCATTTCTCCATTAAGGGGGGATGTTGGAATAATGTCGAAATGGTGAATATAGATAGAGTTGATGAGTTGTGTACTCGTAATTAGCGTTTGAGTCTATCTGTCATGAGTTGTGTCTTCGTAGTTGGTGTTGTGAGTTGGTCATCTAAATTATTTGCATCTAGATTTCCCTAGATTTTGTCTATGTGTGACTATATAATGTATTGGTGTTCCAAGTAGTTTGATCAATGAGAAATGGTTTCGATCTTGTGCATCTCTCTAATTCTTTGTCTATATCTTTTCCTTTTGGCATCCAATCTTAAGAACAATACTAATTCTATTGGTGTTAGCACAACTCCTACAATGGAGCAACCTACAGCGGAATGAATATATTGATATCAATGCTATCTTCATTCACCTTGGCATTAAATCGGAGCCGCATAATAGCAAGGAATGGTCATATTTACCTATTATAATCTATGAGTTGTTCAGACCTCCTTTATTGTTAGGACCTGCAAGGATCCGCATGTAAGAGAATGCATACTTAATAGATCATGAAACATAAATGACTAACACTATTCAAGTGTTGAAAATAGCAAGAGGAAATGCTAAAAATAGAAGTGCTAAAAATAACATTCCCATAAATAGCATTTCGGGATACATTCCAACTTTAGTTAGTCCCTGAACTAAAATTGAGAATTAAAATTTGAATTTGATCTTAGTAGCTGTTTGAAAAATAATTAATTAATTCATCTTGAGTTAATTAGTTGGAGAAAATCAAACATGAAGTCTATGTGAAGACATGCAACAGTTATCCCTTTGATTGAGGAAGTTATCCCTTAATTAAGGATATTAGGATGAGTTGTACTTTGAGTTGTAATTAGTTAGCTTAGTTAACTGAGTTAAGTCCAGTTAGATTAGTTCCAACAGTTTGTGGAATTGATTGTGAGTTCAGTTAGTTAATGCATGCATGCATGTAACTAGTGTACTTCAGATAAATGAATATTCTCTCATAAATAACTCATGCATGTCAGTTCAGTCAAAGACCCAGTTGAGATCAGAGGAAGGGACAGTGTACTATCAGTTGCAAGAATATTCCCTTGAGGATATCTCTTGCATGTAGAAGGAATTCATTCCTTGAGGATTGCGCAGTTATTTCTGAGTTTGGTGAGCAGTGTGTGAGGTAATTACACATAGGTGGAATCTTGAGGACCCATGAGAAACTGTGCAAGGAAATAAGAGGCTTTGAGGACTGAAGGAAGGCATATGTTGTGTCTACTCAGTCTATGAGCATCATTGAGGGATTGTACTGCGAGCTGGATAGCTTGTGAGCTAAAGCTTTGTGTAATCTAGAGATATTTCCACTTGTATGATAATACAGATAGCGGGGTTTTTAGCTGAGGCTTTCCCTAGAGTATTCTTCTGTGTTCATATGTAATTGTTTCTTCTTCATCTATTATATGTGTTCTATTTGATCTTGCTCAAAATTGATTAAGCTTCCCCAAGTTTGTTTGTAGAAATAGATCAAGTATTTTTCTTTAGTATATTGCGTTATCAGATGATCTACATTGAGAATTTCTACATGGTATCAGAGCAAAGGTGATCAAAGCAGAGAACAGTATACAAAGAAGGGAGAAGTTAGAAGTTTGAAGTTCCTTATTATAGAAATCGAATTATTATCACATCTCAAATTTCACCAATGGCGTTCAACAGTTTGACACTCGAGTATGCCCTAGATGGCAGCTCGAATTATATAGCCTGGAAGGATTGCATGGAAGTGGTATTAGAGCACAATTGTTTGAAGGACTTCATTGATCAAGAAGCCCCCAAGCAAACAACTACTAATGCCCAAAAATTAGCAGAATGGAAGAAATGTGTGGCTAGAGCGAGGAGGATTCTTATGGAGGGAGTTCGAGACCACATTGTCACGAGTCTCCATGGGAAGGAGACACCATTTTGAATGTGGAAAACATTAAAGGATCTATATCAGAACAACACCGATCAGAGGAAGATAGCGCTGAAAGACAAGCTTCAAAAAATCAAGTGTGAAAAGGGCGACACAATCTCTACATATATGAACAAGCTTACCACCTGTAGGGATGAGCTTGGAAGTGCAGGAATCACGACAGCCGATGATGACATGGTGAGTCTTGCTCTCCTCGGCCTTCCTAAGAGCTGGCATAGCTACCAAAACTTAGTAAATGGAAGAGAGAAACAGCCAAATTGGGAACAACTGTGGTCAGATCTGATGCAGGAGGAGATAAGGAGAAGCACCAGAGATGGTTCTTCATCAAATAATGATGATGAAGAAAATCTAGCCTTAGCGAGTAAGGCGAGGAAAGGGAAAGGGAAGGCTTACCATTCCAAATTGAGTTCTTCCCATGGTAGGAAGAAGATTGACAAATCAAAAGTGCGATGCCTTCATTGTCATGAGGTGGGCCATTATGAAACAAATTGTCGACAGAAGAAATCCAAGAAGGGATCCTCGAAAGGATCATATTGTGAGGCACTAGCCTCACAGTTCGAATTGGATTCCACCCTCATCGCATGCATGGTTTCATAAATGGTGGGTTGTGTTTGGTACCTAGACAGTGGAGCCTCATTCCACATGACCAACGATAAGAGTTTATTCAGTACCTTGGAGGAGAAGGACCTCCAGATGCACATAGAGATGGGCGATGATGGAAAGTACCGTGTTTCAGGTGAAGGAACGGTTGTGTTTCAGAGGGAGTATGGAAGTCCTCTCACCCTGACTGATGTAAAGTATGTGCCTGGACTGAAGAAGAACCTAGTATCCATCGCTATGTTGGAAGACAAAGGCTATGTTGTAGTCTTTAGTAAAGGAAATGCATTCCTGAGGCACATCGATACTGGACAGACCAAGAGGATTGGGATTCGAGTAAAGAATCTCTACAAGCTGTAAGTAGATGACTGTGTTGCATTGAGTTCCAAAGAAGAGTTGGAACAAAGCCAAGATATTGCTGAGCTATGGCATAGAATATTGGGCCACTTGCACCATGGGGCCCTGAAGATCATGCAGTAGATTTCTACCGGACTTCCCAAGGGTAAACTGGAGCAAGTGGATACATGCAAAGTTTGTACCTTAGGTAAGTATGCAAAATCTTCCCTTCAGGATCAATATAGTAGAGCTGGAGCAATCCTGGAGAGAGTTCATACAGATGTATGTGGAGCATTCTCAACAGCCTCCACTACTAAACAAAGGTACTATGTTATTTTCATTGATGATTTTTCTCGTAGATGTTGGATCTACTTCATGCAGAAGAAGGATCAAACCTTCTCAAGGTTTTGTGAGTTCAAATCCTTGGTTGAAAAAGAATCTAGAAAGAAAATAAGGGCCTTGTGAAGTGACAATGGTGGAGAGTATGTCTCTCAAAAGGTTAAGGACTTTTGTGCAGCAGAAAGAAATAAACGAGAGTTGATGACACCCCATAACCCACAGCAGAATGGGGTGGCCAAAAGGAAGAAAATAACGATTGTGGGAGCAGATCGGGCGATGCTACATGACCAAGGCCTACCACTTCATTTGTGGGCTGAGGCATGCAATACAACAATATACTTGCAGAATAGAAGCCCACATCATATACTGGGGATGAAGACACCAGAGGAGGCTTTCTTTGGGAAGAGACCAGATGTGAGTCACTTTAGGATATTTGTCTCATAGGTATTTTTCCATGTGACCAAAGATGCCTGGAAGAAGCTAGAGCTAACAGCTAAGTTGGGGATACTTGTGGGGTACACTGAAACACCCCACAACTATCAGGTGTTCTTGCCAAGTCAAACGATAGTGGTACACAGAGATTTGAAGTTTGACAAGAAGAAGGCCATGCGAGTTTCCCTTGAGTGGGAGCTCAAGTTGCATGCAGAGGAGGAACTTTTGGTTCCTAAGGAGGAGGAGCCTCAGACTGATGCGGAGCAGCCGCATACAGAGGATCCAGGAGTGGAGACATCCACTCATGCAGAGTCTTCCAGAGATGGGCGAAAACGCTCAAGGGAAGCTGACAGATCAATGATGGATGCGAGAGAGAATGTGGGTTAGCCATCTTCTCAGCACAGACAGAGGAGGTCACTTGAGAAGTACACTAGTTACATGGCCCTGGTTGGGGAATGTATAGAGACTGAACCATCTTCCATCGAGGAAGAAGTGCTATGGTGGAGGAGCATGACTCCATAGTTCAAAACAGTGTTTGGGATGTTGTTCGAAGACTGGAGGACAAGTCAGTGGTGAGGTCCCGATGGCTTTACAAGGTAAAGAAAGCAGCTGATGGTAGTGTTGAGAAACATAAGGCAATGTTTGTTGCTCGTGGTTTCTAACAGGTCGAGGGGATCAACTATGATGAGACTTTTGCTCCTGTAGTAAGGTACTCATCTATCAGATCGATGTTGGCACTATCAGCACAAATGGGTTGGAAGATCCATCAGATGGATGTGAAGACAGCGTTCCTCAATGACAAGATTGAGGAAGAGGTGTACATAGAGCAACCGGAAGGATTTGAGACCTTCGATCATGAGTCGCATGTGTTCCGACTCAAGAGAGCTTTATATGGGCTTAAGAAAGCACCTCCTACTTGGTACACCAGGATCGATAGCTATTTCACCGGGTTGAACTTCACAAAGAGTGAAGCGGATGCGAACCTATACCACATCATGGTAGAAGGTAAGCCATTGATCATTGTTCTTTATGTTGATGATCTGATATTGACAGGTGATGATCAGTTGATCAAGTCTTGCAAGGAGGACCTTGCAAGAGAGTTCAAGTTGAAAGTCATGGGTCTCATGCACTACTTCCTAGGCATGGAAGTGTGGCAGAAGGATGGGGAAGTGTTTGTGTCTCAAGGCAAGTATGCCAATGAGATACTCAGGAGATTCCACATGGAGAAGTGCAAGCCCATGCAAACTCCTCTAGTAGGTAACTAGAAGAAGGAGGATGCTACTCAAGTGAGGTAGTAGTTGCTACTATTTATCGGCAACTTGTGGGTTCATTGATGTATTTAGTGAACACATGACTATATTTTTGCTTTGCAGTGAACGAGCTGATCCAAATTGGATCCATAAAGAACTGTCAAATTACTATGAATGTATCAGGTCGGGACAAATCTCTAAAAATAATTCCAAAACAATGATCAAAAATACCCTGAACCAGTGGTAATGGCAGCCAGTGTGGAACAACGAGGACCTCAGTTAAAGAACGCTGACCGAGACCCATGGAGACTGTGCGGGAGGTCAAAGTAGCCCCTGGGAGGCCTGGATCGAGAAAATAAGGAGGTTTTCGATGCGATCACGTAGCACTGGGCGAACAGGGCTATAATGAAGGAAAATCCCGAGCACTCGGTCGCATGGGGGAATCAGAGAACCACGGGTGGAAAAGAGAAAAGTGCTAACGTACAAAGGCAGGATCCACGCTCTGGAAAACTGGCGGTATGGATCAAGGTGCCCACAAACGGTAAGAGGCTCTGGACGAGACTGGGGCGATTCCATACATTGATCGACGTGTGGCAAGCAGAGGTGAGAGAATACCGCCATTGATCACGTGCTATCGATCCAGCAAGTCAACCACATGGGACATGCGTATGGCGTCAGATCTGGAGGCCCTAGATTGGACGACTGAGATTGAGCCCAATGGGGGGAAGCGGAATCAACGAAGGAATGAGCTACATTTTAGAACGATTTGGAATCCATTTGACCACCACAGTGGAGGAAGAACGCATCCACAATGTAACTAAAGAAACAAATCGACGAAGCAGGCTGGCGCCGTTTAGAGAAGGATATGTGACCACTCCCTAAGTGTTCATGATGACGCCGAATAGGGAACTCCAAGCACAGATGCAGAAGGTGAATCAACAGAGGTAGAAGAGGAACCGAACATGCATTGGAACGAATGGCTAAAAGCCATGAACAGAGATAGAATACACAGTTGGAGTCAGTCAGAGCGAACCCCAAGAGGAGGACTAAACACTGAGAGACAGAAACTAGAGAAGAAGGTAGTAAAGCAAAAGCAGAAAGAGACAGAGGGCCGAGCTGACCAGCGGCAGCATTGAGCACCAGAGAGCTTGAGAGATTCAAGCCATCCCATAGAGGAATCTATCCGAACTGAGCACCACATTTGGCTCTTTCCACTGAAGACCAGAAGGTCACAAAGCTGGTAGGAAGAAGAAGAGTCTATGTACTCCAGTGGCTTGGGGAATCCAAGAACCACCCTGCCAAGCAAAACTTTATTCAGGAGAACTCACATTGAGTCCATGTATCATAATTCTCTGCTTAAAGGCACAATAAAACAAGGCCACCATTGAAAGTTGGACCGAAGATGTAGCCTTGGAGAATAGGGTGAACTCCTTATTAATTTCTTGTGTTCTTGTATTTGCTTACTGTATTTTTCTGCTGTCTTTCCATTCAATTGTCCGTGTATTGGTAATCTGATCGATTTTTTGCTTAAATAACATAGACATACACCAACATATGAGTCTGTAATACCTTCATTTAATAAATCTTTAACTAAGGTCACTCATAGGGTTATTATCAAATCAAGTGGTATCAGAGCTCTAGGCTGTAAGGTTAGACAAGCTTGTGTTGGTTTAGCTGTTGAATGCTCACTAGATCAAAGCTCAAATTAGGAGAAGGAGAGTTGGTCGAAAATAATCCTGAAATTGGGAGAGTCTATCCTCGGAAGACAATGTCAGAGGAAGGTTCTATGGGGCTGGACCCTCAATTCATAGAGAGTTTCCTAGCTATAAAGTCTATGGTAGAAGAAATGTATAGGAACTTTAGAAAGCATAAGGATGAAGATTCATCAGGTTCTAAACAAGATAAAGAAGAAGATGAGTCTCATTCCCATGACAACTCAAAAGGAAAAGGAAAAGAGGAAATCTTTCTCACACCTCCTAATAGCCCTGTGCATAATAAGAAAGCATCTCTGATCAAGCTAGATGTTAAATTTGATTTTCCTATATATGATGGAGAGCTAAATGCTGAAAAGTTGGATAATTGGATTAGACAAATTGATGTGTATTGTAGAGTGCAAAACATCGACTCAGACAAAAGCAAAATTCAACTGGCAAGCCTACACCTAGGAGGCAATGCCTTGGTTTGGTGGGAAAGCAAAACCCAAGCTAACATCAAAAGACATGGGAAGACTATCTCTATCTGGAGTGACTTTGTTTCTGCAATCAAGAAGCAGTTCTATCCATTGGCCTACATTCAACAAGCCATGATGAGTTGGAAAACTCTTCGGCAATTGAAAGGGAAAAGCGTGCAAGGGTATACTCAAGAATTTAGAAAGAGAGCATTGATTCTAGGGATCTCATTAGACTCACCAGAGACTCTTTTGAAGTACATTGGTGGTCTACACAACTACATGAGGCATATCGTACTCATGTTTAATCCCACTAGTATAGATGAGGTATCTGTACAAGCTACTCATTTAGAAGCTAGAGGGAAGAATGGAAATCTAGAAGTTGGGGGAACATCCCAACCCACTGTAAGCAAGAATAAGGAGAAAAGAAACCAGAAGTGGAAAGCAAGGAAGGCTAACACTGCACAGAAAGACAAAGCTTCATGCACTCACTGTAAAAAGGAGGGGCATGATGATGAGCATTGTTGGATTCTGCATCCAGAGCTGATACCTAAGAAGACCAAGGGCAAGAAGAAGAAGACTACTGTAGCTATTCAGAAATATTTGGGGTCAAACTTGGGAGATGAAACAATCATTGTAGCCACAGGAATAAAAGGTAAGAATTCTGAAGCACCTACTAGTAATTCTGCTCAAACTATTATTGATGAAGAACATGAGAGAATAAGTCATGAGCTTTTCCATATTCGAGTTATTTCCAAACATCAAAAGATTGATACTTTGTTTGATAGTGGCTCACAAGTAAATTTGATTTCTGAAGCAATTGTAAAGAAATTGGGATTAGCAACTACACCTCACAAGAAACCATACCCATTAGGATGGTTGAATGATAAAGCACAACTACAAGTGACTAGACAATGCAAGCTCAAGTTTTCTTTTGGGTCAGCATTTGTAGATGAGGTTGAGTTAGACATAATTCCTTTGGATATAGGTGGAATTGTTTTAGGAAGTCCTTACTTGTATGATAGAAAAGCTATTTTCTATAGAGCTGAGAACAAGTATCTACTTGTTAAAGATGGAATCGAATACTTTGTAAGAGCTCACAAGCTCAAGAATAATTATACTCTCATAAATTCTGGGCAAATGAAAAGAATGATAAATTCATGCAAAAAATTCTTACTAATGGTTGTAAAGGAAAAGAAACCTGATAAAACCAATGTATTTGAGGGTTGTGATGCTCAACAGCAAGCTGATATAGAAAACATTATTTCAGAGTATGATGTCCTATTTCAGGAACCTAAAGGTATGCCACCCAAAAAGAAAATAGTACATGATATTATTTTGCAGCAAGATGTTCCATTGCCTAACATTGGAATGTACAGGTTGTCTGCTTTAGAGAATGCTGAAATCAAGAAGCAGGTGCAGGAGTTGCTCGAGAAGAGATTCATCAAGCCTAGCACATCACCATGTGGGTCACCAATCGTTTTGGTGAGAAAGAAATATGGCTTGTGGAGAATTTGCATTGACTACCGAGCACTGAATAAGATAAAAATCAAAAATCGTTATCCCCTTCCTCGCATAGATGATCTTTTATACCAATTGAAGGAAGTTGTTTATTTCACCAAACTGGATTTGCACAGTGGATACCATCAGGTCAGAGTTGCAAAGCAAGATGCATGGAAGACTGCTTTCAAAACAAAGTAGGGATTGTATGAGTGGCTGGTTATTCCTTTTGGCTTGACCAATGCCCCTGCTACTTTCATGAGATTAATGAATGATGCACTCAGGCCTTTTCTTGATGATTTTGTTATTGCGTATTTGGATGACATTCTGATTTTTAGTAAAATGTAGGAAGAAAACTTGAAGCATGTTACACAGACATTAGATGTTTTGAAAAGAGAAAAACTTTATGTTAAACTCTCAAAATGTGAATTTGGAAAAACATCTCTAAATTATTTGGGTCATATAGTAGGGGGTGGTGAATTGAAAATAGATCCCTCTAAAGTGGCAGTCATTGTAAATTGGCCTAAACCCAAGTCTGCTACAAAAGTGAGAAGCTTCTTAGGAGTAGCACAATATTGGAGGAAGTTCATTTCTAATTTTTCCTCAATTGCAGCTCCCTTACATGCTTTGACAGGATTGAACAAGGTGTTTCAGTGGGGAGGCAAACATCAGAAAGCCTTCGACACCTTGAAAGAAAATATTAGCACAACACCTGTACTAGCACTACCTGATCTACAAAGACCGTTTGAAATCCAAATAGATGCCAATGACTATGCCATGGGAGCAGTGTTGACATAGCAAGGTAAACCCATAAGTTATCATTCTGAGACTTTTAATCCTGTAGTAGTTAACTATCCTACATATGATAAAGAAATGTATGCATTAGTTCAGAGTGTGAAAAAGTGGAAACATTACTTAATGGACAAAGAGATAGTAGTTCATACTGATCATCAACCACTTCAATATCTACACTCCCAAACTAAGTTGCAGCAATCAAGACACTACAGATGGATGGGTTTTCTACAACAGTTTCATTTGGTCATCAGATATAAAAAGGGCATACATAACAAAGTTGCGGACATGTTATCTAGACCCATTATAAATGCATCTACTATACTTAAGCATAATTCTATACTACATGAAAGTTACATTGACCAATATGCTCAAGATATAGACTTTAAAGATGTATATGCAACTTTGAGTCAAGGCAAAAAGGTAAAAGAATTGGACTATCATGTGAAGGACCGACTCTTATATCATTGTGGGAAACTCTGCATTCAACAAACCGAGAGAGTAAAAATGATTACAGAGGCACACACTTCTCTGATATCAGGTCTCTTTGGGGTAAGTAAAACAGTTGCACAACTGCAAAGACTTTGTTATTGGCCAAAAAATGAATGAGATAGTTTGTAGATATGTAAGAGGGTGTACTATGTGTGCTAAAAGAAAGCCCAACAATAGAAAACTAGGCTTGTAAACTCCTTTACTAGTTCCTTCTCACCCTTGGGAAAGTGTTTCCATGGATTTTGTTGGAGGACTGCCTAAATCTAGGAAAGGTCATGATTATCTATATGTGGTTGTGGATAGGTTCAGCAAAATGTGTATTTTGATACCTTGTAATAAATAGATTACAGCTGAACAACCTGCAAAATTATTCTTTGAACATGTATGGGTTCATTTTGGATTACCCACTTCTATTGTATCTGATCGAGACACCCAATTTGTGGGGAATTTTTGGTCTATTCTGTGGGACTAATGGACACCCAACTGAAGAAAAGCACAGCTTTTCATCCACAAAATGATGGCCAGACAGAAGTAGTTAACATGACAGTGATCCAGTTACTCAGGGTATATTGCAGCAAACATCCTAAGCTTTGGGATGAACATTTGTGTTATGTGCAGCATGCTTACAAGAGAGAAAAACACTCTTCTACACGGAGATCTCCTTTTGAGACCTGTTTTGGTTTCATACCAAGGTCTCCTTTGAATTTTGTCTTTGGTAAAGATACCATGGTTGATGGACGTAGTGATGTGGACAAGGAAACTAAGTTGATTGAACAGATCCAGGAGATCCACCAGGTAGTACAGGAACAGCTGGAAAAGAGCCAAGCCAAATACAAGGCTAGGCATGACAAGCATTGGATGGACCATAGTTTTCAAGTTGGAGACCAGGTTTGGCTATATATCAGCAAGGACAGGATGCAAGGTGAAGGTAAAAAGCTAAAGCCTATCAGGTATGGACCTTTTAGAATACTTGAGAAGATTGGTAAAAATGCTTTTCGCCTTGATCTACTAGCTTACATGCACATCTACTCAGTCATAAATGTAGATTGCTTGAGATTGTTTGAACCTTCTATGATTGAGGATCCTGAAGAGCTAAGTCAATTGCCTTCTATTGATGACCTGCTACCTGAATATCTTAATGAATTATAGGAAGACACAGTCTTGGACAGGAAGGTGAGGACAACACGCAAGGGAGATGTGGAGTACCTTAGGATTGGGTTCAAAGGTTCAAAGCCAGGTAGTGCAAAGTGGATTGAGATTGGACAAGTGAAAAAGCAATATCCTCACTTAGTCAATGCTTGAAAACCAACTTTTGGTGGTCCAAAAGCTTTTTCAGTGGGAAGGTCGTGATTCGAATTGGATCCATCAAGAACTATCAAAGAACTATGACTGTATCAGGTCGGGACAAATCTCTAAAAAAAAATTCCAAAACAGTGATAAAAAACACCCTAAACCAATGGCAATGGCAACGAGCGTGGAATGACGAGGACCTCAGTCAAAGCGCGTTGACCGAGGCCTATGGAGACTGCGAGGGAGATCAAAGTAGCCCTGGGAGGCCTAGATCGGGAAATTAAGGAGGTTTTTGAAGCGCGATCGTGCATCGCTGGGAAAACAGGGCTATAATGAAGCAAAAGCCTGAGCACTTGGTCGCATGGGGGAACTGGAGAACCGCGGGCAGAAAAGCGAAAAGTGCTAACGTACAAAGGCAGGACCTGCGCTTTGGAAAACTGGTGGTATTGATCGGGGTGCCCACAAACGGAAAGAGGTTCTGGACGAGAGCGGGGCGATTCCATACATTGATCGACGCGTGGCAATCGGAGGTGAGAGAAGACCGTCATTGATCACGCGCTATCAATCGAGGAAGTCACACTATCGATCGAGAAAGTCAACCGTGCGGGACGTGCGTAAGGCGTCAGATCTGGAGGCCCCAGATCGGACGGCTGAGATCGAGCCCGACAAGGGGAAGTGGAATCGACGAAGGAATGAGCCGTGTTTTAGAAGGATTTGGAATCCGTTTGACCACCACAGTGGAGGAAGAACACATCCACGACGTGACTAAAGAAGAAAATCGACGAAGCAGGCTGGCGCCTTTTAGAGGAGGACATGTGGCCACTCCCTAAGCTTTCATGGTGACACCGAATAGGGAACTCCAAGTGCAGCTGCAGAAGGTGAATCAACAGAGGCGGAAGAGGAACCAAACAAGCATTGGAACGAATGGCTAAAAGCCATGAATAGAGACAGAATACACAGTTGGAGTCAGTTAGAGCGAACCCCGAGAGGAGGACTGAACACTGAGAGACAAAAACTATAGAAGAAGGTAGTAAAGCAAAAACAGAAAGAGATAGAGGGCTGAGCTGACTAGCGGTAGCATCAAGCACTAGAGAGCTTGAGAGATTCAAGCCATCCCATAGAGGAATCTGTCTGGACTGAGCACCACATTTGGCTCTTTCCACTGAAGACCAGAAGGTCACAGAGCTGGTAGGAAGAAGAAGAGTCTGTGTACTCCAGTGGCTTGGGGAATCCAAGAACCACCCTGCCAAGCAAAACCTGCTTCAGGAGAACTCATATTGAGTCCCTGTATTGTAATTCTCTGCTTAAAGGCACAATAAAACAAGGCCACCACTGAAAGTTGGACCGGAGATGTAGCCCTGGAGAATAGGGTGAACTCCTTATTAATTTCTTGTGTTCTTGTATTTGCTTACTGTATTTCTCTGTTGTCTTTCCATTCAATTGTCTGTGTATTGGCAATCTGATCGATCTGTTGCTTAAATAACATAGACATACACCAACATATGAGTTTGTAATACCTTCATTTAATAAATCTTTAACTGAGGTCACTCATAGGGTGATTATCAGATCACCAGCTGAGTCATGCTATGGTTCAGCCTACCAAGATGTTTTCGAATGCAGTGAAGCATGTGTTGAGATACCTCAGAGGGACATCTCCGTATGGATTATGGTACAGATGAACAGAGGGAGTGAAGCTTCAAGGCTTCACAGATGCAGATTGGGCAGGGAGTCCATCAGATCAAAAGAGCACTTCGGGAGGAATTTTCAACCTTGGTTCAGCTACAGTTTCTTGGTACAGTAGGAAACAGAGGTCAATTGCACTTAGCTCAACAGAGGTTGAATACATGGCTACCAACCAGGTAGCATGTGAGGCCATTTGGATGTGGAAGATTCTAGTTGGATTGTTTAATCAGAGGATGGATCCAACTGTGATCTATTGTGATAACCAGAGTTGTATCAAACTCTCTGAGAATCCAGTATTTCATGACGGTCCAAGCACATCGATATCTGGTATCAACATCTTCGAGACTGTGTGGTGAAGAGGATCATGTTGTTGCAGTATGTTTCGACTTAGGAGTAGGATGCAGATATTTTGACTAAGGCATTGTCAAAATGCAAATTCGAGTTCCACAGAGACAAGATCAGGGTGACAAATAATCCCTTTCTTATTGAGAGGGAGTGTTGAAAATAGCAAGAGGAAATGCCAAAAATAGAAGTGCTAAAAATAACATTCCTATAAATAGAATTTCAGGATACATTCCAACTTTAGTTAGTCCCTGAACTAAAATTAAGAATTAAAATTCGAATTTGTTCTTAGCAGTTGTTTGAAAAATAATTAATTAATTCATCTTGAGTTAATTAGTTGGAGAAAATCAAACATGAAGTCTATGTGAAGACATGCAACAGTTATCCCTTTGATTGAGGAAGTTATCCCTTAATTAAGGAGATCAGGATGAGTTGTACTTTGAGTTGTAATTAGTTAGCTCAGTTAACTGAGTTAAGTCCAGTTAGATTAGTTCCAACCATTTGTGGAACTGATTGTGAGTTTAGTTAGTTAATGCATGCATGCATGTAACTAGTGTACTTCAGATAACTGAATATTCTCTCATAAATAACCCATGCATGTTAGTTCAGTCAGAGAGCCAGTTGAGATCAAAGGAAGGGACAATGTACTATCAGTTGCAAGATTATTCCCTTGATGATATATCTTGCATGCAGAAGGAATTCATTCCTTGAGGATTGCGTAGTTATTTCTAAGTTTGGTGAGCAGTGTGTGAGGTAATTACACACAGGTGGAAGCTTGAGGATCCAAGAGAAACTGTGCAAGGAAATAGGAGGCTTGGAGAACTGAATGAAGGCATATGTTGTGTCTATTCAGTCTATCAGCAGCATTGAGGGATTATACTGAGAGTTGGATAGATTGTGAGTTAAAGCTTTGTGTAATCCGGAGATATTTCCACTTGTATTATAATATAGATAGTGGGGTTTTTAGCTGAGGCTTTCCCAGAGTATTCTTTTGTGTTCATGTGTGATTGTTTCTTCTTCATTTGTTATATGTTTTCTATTTGATCTTGCTCAAAATCAATTAAGCTTCTGCAAGTTTGTTTGTAGAAGTAGATCAAGTATTTTTCTTTAGTATATTGCATTATCACGTGATCTACAGTGAGAATTTCTACATCAAGAGTACTAGGAAAATGATTGATTTAATCTCTCTTTACAGATAGAGAAGTTTCAAGGACTGAGCTTCGAAAACAAATTTGTAGAAAGACATTTTCCTCGATTAGATGTGCCATTGGGACAATTGCAAAGAAGTGTAGAACTTGGTTTTGAAAATTTATAACCACAACTCCCGCTACTATTCACACAAGCACCACAACTTCGTAATCTATTCAAGTCAACCCGCCATGTTACCTCAAAACCCTTCCCAAGAAAAGGACTATTAATGACCTTTGGAGAGATATTGTTATTAATTGGTAGCTGAAATGCGTGACAGAAGGGTTTCCCCTCTAAGTTTCATTCTAGTTTCAAACTGTAGTCTCAATTATCTTCACATAAACTCAAGTTTGGAAAAATCTGTGTAGGTTTTAACCATGCATAGAAATTACCTGCATACGAATTCTAAAACGCAGAAAATAAACGATGTGAGAGCATAACACATAAAACACATATACACAGATATTTTCCGCTAGATCCCAAAACCGGGACTACCAACTTGATTTTTCATTATATTCCTTTCAATGTTACAATACATATTTATACATGCTGAAGCATCCAATACCATTGACCGAAAACCATCGCGTCCAAAAGTATGTGCGAAAATCATGCACAAAACCATAGGTGGGTCCACGCAACCTAACATAGGGTCCAAAAACAAAATTTTCCGAGGCGCTGCCCCGGACCCCATAAAGTCGGGTCACGGGTACGCCTCAAACCCCCTGTGACCTCCCCCCCTCTAACCCCCAATTAACTACGTGGGCTAGTCATGGAAATAATATAACACAACCCAACATTCTCCCACTTGTTGTTTTCTTTCCACAGGGGGCCACAAGAGAGCTTAGTCATTTTTCCAGCCCTGAAATGCCCATTGTCTCTCTACACCAAGAGAACTTCTTAGAGCTCACAGATTTTTTTCAATGCATCTGTAGTATTCTTCAAAATGTCCACCTTTACCAGCAACACCTTTTTGTCTTCTATCATGTCCCTCACAAAGTGATACTGAACATCAATGTGCTTTGTCTTTGAATGATATGCAGGGTTCTTTGCCAAGAAAATTGCACTTTGGTTGTCACAATCTATCCTTATAGCTCCCTATACTAACCCCATACTTGAACACAATCTTTTCAACCAAACTACCTCCTTGCTTGCATGAGTGGTTTCCATGTATTCTGCCTCTGTAGTTGATAGTTCCACTACAGATTGTTTCTTACTCATCCAACTGACTACACCTCCAAACAGGTTAAACACATACCCACTTGTAAATGTTCTCTGATCCAGGTCTACAACCCAGTCTACATCAACAAAGCGACGAATATCCAATATTTTGTCTAATCCTAGTCTTCCTTGGTAGCACAAACCATAATCACTAGTGCCACGCAAACACCTGAAAACCCGCTTCACTAATGTCCAATGCTCCTTCCCTGGTTTTGACATAAACTTGCTCAATACTCCCACCGCATGTACAATGTCTGGTCTAGTACATGCCATTGAATACATCAAGCTACTTGCTACAATTTCATATGGAAACAGGACATGTCCTCTTCCTCTTCTTCTGTCTTGGGACACTTTTCAAGAGATAACCTCACACCTACAGGAATAGGAACCTTCACTAGTTTACTATCCTGCATATTAAACCTTTGTAGTATTGTCTCGACGTACTTCCGCCAATTTAACCAGAGCTTCCTCTTTGCCCGATCTCTTTTAATTTCCATGCCCAAAATATAGTTTGTAGCACCAAGATCTTTCATGTCGAATTTGGAGGACAAATGGGTCTTCAAATCCTAGATAATTTCTTTGTCATTTCCAACCAGCAACATATCATCCACATACAAGACCAGATAAATAACATAGTCACTAATTAATTTAAAATACACACAGTGATCTGCTTTGCTTCTGGTGAAGCCAAGTCCCCATATAAATGTATCAAATTTCTGATACCACATCCTTGGTGACTGTTTTAACCCATACAAAGACTTCTTTAACTTGAATACCAGTTCTTTCTTACCCTTCACTGCAAAGCCTTCAGGTTGCTTCATTTATATTTCCTTTTGCAGATCCCCGTGAAGAAATGTTGTCTTCACATCCATCTAGTCTACCTCAAAATCAAAAGCAGCAACCGTAGTATACCTAGGGGGGATAATATGGGGTACAAAGGGAGGTACCCAAGGGAATAATGTAATAATGGGATGGGCAATAGTAATAAATAAGGTGGTTAACCCATATCATGTAAGGGACCACAAGTAGTTAGCAATAATGTAATAAGCCCATGGTATTAGATAGATGGTATTAAGGGAACCATGGTAATGACCCATGGTATTATATGTATGAGGTCTATATAGAGGCTAGAGATTCCCCATTGGGAGGTGTTAAGGAATATTGTATGAACAGGGATATGGCTTGTGGAGTGTTCTCCTTTCTTAAGGAGTGAATGTATGTTGTTGCCCTACCTTAAGGGCTTTGATCAATAAAGAAGCATTTCTATCTACATTTAGATCTTGTTTTTCTTGGGTTTATTTGTATTGTCTTATATTTTTATATCAAATCCATAATAAGCAGTATTATAGCACTTTCTTGGGCCAAAATGGAGAATATTTTTTTTAATTTTTTGCAAGAAATTTCTGGGGTGGTGAGTTTGTAGATCATATCTGTACGTTTTGGGGGAAAATCTACAAAATCTAATTGCAGATCTGGATTCTTTGTGAAAAAATACCCAAGTTCAAAAAAAAATCGGCCAAATCGGAGTCCGGATGAAGGAGATATCGTTGATCTAAAAATGAGTGGTGTTGCAGACATTTTTCGGGGCAGCGAATTTGCAGATCAGATCTGTACGTTTTGGGGCAAAATCAACAAAATCTAATTGCAGATCTAGATTTTTTGTGAAAAAATACCCATTTTCAAAAAAAATCGGCTGAATAGGAGTCTGGATGTGGGAGATATTGCGGATTTAAAAATCGTTTGGGTTACAGACATTTTTTTCTGAGGCGGAGAATTTGCGGCGCAGATTTGTACGTTCTTGTGCAAAATATGCAAAATTGAATTGCAGATCTGGATTTTTTGTGAAAAAATACCCAAATTCAAAAAAAAAAATGAATCGAATCGGAGTCCGGAAGAGGGAGATATTGTTGATTTAAAAATTAGTTGGGTTGCAGATATTTTTTTTCAAGGCAACAAGTTTGCGGTGCAGATCTATATGTTTTGCTGCAAAATCTATAGAATCTAATTGCAGATATGAATTGTTTGTGAAAAAATACCCAAGTTCAAAAAAAAATCAGTCGAATCAGAGTCCGGATGAGGGAGATATCGCTGATTTAAAATCAGATATTTTTTAGTAATTTTTTATGACAGCGGGACAGTTGCAGCGCGGATTTGCAATTCCAGTCCCTAGATCGGGATTTCTACTGCATGAAAATATGTAGAATGGTTGTTCTAGTTCCGAAAACAGGTCATAATAGGGATTCTGAGCAATATTGACGAAATTGTGGCCATTTAAAATTTTCGCCAAGTGAGTTTTTCCCAAACCCTCTTCATGGAGATGCTATATTTTACAGGAAAAGATGATAGCCCTACTATTGAAGAATTCATACAGAGACAAAAGTTCAAATATGGGAAATTTTGGAGGGATATGGTACCGCTTAATTTCCAAGATGAGGCGTCCAAATGGTTGCGCTCATTTGACAAGAAGCAGGGGACCAAACTGTCAGATGAAGAATTTGAAAGAGTCCTTTTAGACAAATGGTCTCATGCTAGAAAACAGGAGAATGAAACATGTAAGGGGTTATTTTCTACTAGTATATCCTTATTGCAGGTTTATGGATTCATTTAGAAGGAGGAGATCGTTGTGTCTATAAATCCTAGTTGTCAGCACAATTTTATCAATGTTAATTTGGCAAAACAATTGCAAGTCCCAGCAAAACACATGGCGCACACACAGGTTAATAATGAGCAGGTGCAAGTTTATAAAGATTTAAAGATTTCTATGGACAAGTATGTATTGCATTCTGATTTTTATGTTTTAGATATGGATAATATAGATGTTGTTTTGGGCTATCCTTGGATGGAATCTGTGGGTACTGTCAATATTAATGTGCAGAAGAAATTCTTGAAACTCTGGTATAAAAAGAAGAAAATTACATTACAGGATATTTCCATCAATAAACAGGTAGAGTCCATGGAGGCTGAAGTAGAAGATGTTTCAGGGATTGACACATCAGATGATGAGCCCTTGATGGTCGACAACCAAACACAAACATCAAACCAGGTACAGGTAGAGTCCAAGGAGGCTAAAGCAGAAAATGTTACAGGTACTGATACATCAGATGAGGAATTAGTGGTTGAAGTAATATTGGAAGATAAGCAACAACAAAAGATGCCACAACCTGTACCAGCTACCAATCAGGCTCCATTAGGTGGTGAATTAAAGAAAAAGAAAACGTGGGTGAAAACTTTAGCATATTACCACCCACATCACCCAGCAAGAAAACAACCAACAAGATGGCAAAAAATTAGCTAGAAGGACAACAACCTGCACATGATAGATAGCGAGGATCGGCGATCCGCCTACTACACATCAACATAGAAGAACCGCCACGGTCAACTTCCATCTCAAGCGAGCGAGGCACCAGCTGGATCGAGGTTTCACCTTTCTCTTGGATGGCTAGATGCATGTGCATGGTACGAGTGGACTACTCTTTTGAGTAGATCTTATTATTTGTGTTCCTCCCATGTTTCGAGGACGAAACATGTTAAGGGGGGTGGAATGTAGTATACCTAGGGGGATAATATGGGGTACAAAGGGAGGTACCTAAGGGAATAATGTAATAATGGGATGGGCAATAGTAATAAATAAGGTGGTTAACCCGTATCATGTAAGGGACCACAAGTAATTATCAATAATGTAATAAGCCCATGGTATTAGATAGATGGTATTGAGGGAACCATGGTAATGACCCATGGTATTGTATGTATGAGGCCTATATAGAGGCTAGACACTCCCCATTGAGAGGTGTTAAGGAATATTGTATGAATAGGCATATGGCTTGTGGAGTGTTCTCCTTCCTTAAGGAGTGAATGTATGGTGTTTCCCTACCTTAATGGTTTTGATCAATAAAGAATCATTTCTATCTATATTCAGATCTTGTTTTTCATGGGTTTATTTTCATTTTCTTATATTTTCATGTCAGATCCATAACAGCAGCAACAGATAAAAGTAATCTAATAGAAGTTACCTTGGCAACAGGAGAAAAAATATCACCAAAATCAATTCCAAGAACCTAGGAATAACATTTTGCTACCCACCGAGCTTTGTATTTCTCCACCTTTCCTTATGCATTTGTCTTCTTCTTGAACACCCATTTTCTACCAATGGGTTTCCTTCCAACCACCAACTCCACCAGATCCCAAGCCTCATTTTTGTGCAAAAATACCATTTCATCAACCATGGCCTCTTTCCAGAGTTTTCCATCCTCTGAATCTAATGCTTCCTTCGCAGTTCTAGGATCATCATCAGTAATAGATAAAACAAAATTTGAATATAAAGTAGATGGACTATACCTTTCTTGTTGCCTTCTTTCTCGAACGGATCTTCTTACACCCGGAGTTTGTGGCTCTTCATCTTCTAATTCCTCCTCTGCTGTAGAGTCTGATTCTTCCTCCTTTAGCTCAAACTCTATCTTCTCAGGTTCCTTTGGTTGGAATTCATGTTTAACAACATATTTTACCTCTCTGGACACCACATCTCGACTGTACACAACCTTCCATGTGACTGGGTTCCAAAGCTTATAACCCTTTAAACCATCCTTGTACCCAATAAAGATGCACTTTTCAAATTTACTATCCAACTTGGTTCATTTCTCCTTTGGAACATGTACATATGCATAACATCCAAATACCCTCAGATGTGAAAGAGAGGGTTTCTTACCAGTCCATACCTCTTGTGGAGTCTTATCCTCCAACGCTGATGAAGGTGACCTGTTGACTAGGTAACATGGAGTATCCACCGCCTCTACCCAGAATTCCTGTCCTAACCCGGCACCACTGAGCATGTTTCTTGCCCTTTCCATCAACATCTTATTCATTCTTGCTGCAACTCCATTTTGCTGAGGTGTATATGCAGTAGTCTTCTATCGTGCTATACCACACTTCTTACAGAATGCTTCAAAATCCTTGCTGCAAAACTCTCCACCATTATCTGTCTCAAAACCTTTATCTTCTTCTCTGTCTAATTTTCCACGAGAGCCTTAAATTCTTTAAACCTGTCAAAGGCTTCAGATTTCTTCGTAAGGAAATATATCCATGTATTCCTTCAGAAGTCATCTATAAATGATACATAGTACATAGACTTACTCAGTGATGGAACCTTCACAAGTCCAAACACATCACTGTGCACAAGCTTTAATATATGTTTCGCCCTCTTACCACCAGAGGGGAAACTCACCCGATTCTGCTTCCCATATACACAATTTTCACAGAAATCAAAATCCAGAGAGCTATTACTCATAACTTCTACCATACCTTTACCATGAAGTATTCGAAGGCCCTTCTCTCTAATATGTCCAAGACTTTGATGCCACAACATGGTCTTCTCTCTAAAGACCACTATATTTTCTGCTCCACTTTCAAGAACCACAGAACTGTTGCACCCATCAACAACAATGCTACCTTGCAGCTTGTATAGAGTTCTAGTCCAAACTCCTCGCATCAATACGAGTGCTCCCCGAACCATCTTGTAGGTATCCTTCTCGAACACTGTTTTTACACCTGTATCTTCCAACTTGCTTACAGAAATCAGATTTCTTGCCAATGCAGGAATATGCAGAACCCAGAAGTGTTCTAACCCTTCCACCTTGCAAGTTCAACTTTACTTTTCTACGACCAACGATTGTAGCCTTTTTGTCATCCCCCAAGAAGACATCACCACCATCATATTTCTCATACTCGCAAAACCACTCTCTATGGGGACTGAAGTGAAAGGATGCACCTGAGTCAATCAACCATGCCTCATGATCTACATGTGTACTTGAAGAAGCCAAGTACACATCCCCACCTTCATCTGAGGTGGTTTTTGCCTCTACAGAAGGAGCATCATCAGATCCCTTTCCTTTATCAGGAGCTTTAGATTTATAGTCCCTTTTGAAGTGCCCTTCCTTTCCGCATTTCCATCACACCACCTTTACAAGTTTTCCTCGAGATTTAGATCTCCCACTCGATGACTTATTTTTGTTTCTATTCTGGGATCGTCATCGTACAGACAAGGCATCACCATTCTGGCTCTCCATATTTTTCTGTCTCATCTCCTCCATCAGCAAAGATGAGACTATTTCATCAAACTGCAAGGTAGTTGCATTGCTACCTATTGCAATAACCAAACTATCCCATGAATCTGGTAGAGAACACAACAAACTGATGCACTTATCTTCATCTAAAATTTTAATATCAACAAATGCTAACTAACTTACCACAGTATTAAATGTGTTCAGATGCTCTGTCACCGAGTCTCCATCTTTCATCCTCAGGTTATACAACGTTTTCCACTGGAACAGTTTATTCACCAGAGACTCAGATTGGTACAAAGTCCCTAACTTGTCCCACAAAGCCTTCGCCGTAGCTTCCCCTCATACATTCAGCAATAGTGAATCTGAGACACACAATCATATTGTGCTCTTTGCCTTCTGATCCAGCTTCTTCCATTCTTCATCGGGCACTCCCATTGGTTTAGTACCTAGATCTACTGCGATCCACTGATCTTTATCCACCAACAAATCCTCCATCTTGAGTTTCCACAACTCAAAACTTTGACCATTAAATTTCTCGGTCTCTATCTTTCCACTTCTCGCCATATTCTTTCACCAACAGAATCGATCTCGTAGACCTCCCACTGAATAGGGTCTACCATAGGCTCGAGCGAAACCTCTCAGCAACAAAGGCATCCCCTTGAAGCCAAAATAGGTCTGATACCAAATCTAGGTTTTAACCCCATGCAGAAATTACCTGCATACGAATTCTAAAACATAGAAAATAAAAGATGTGAGAGCATAACACATAAAACACATATACATAGATATTTTCCCCTGGATCCCAAAACCGGGACTACCAGCTTGATTTTTCATTATATTCCTTTCAATGTTACAATACATATTTATACATGCCGAAGCATCCAATACCATGGACTGAAAACCGTCGCGTCCAAAAACATGTGCAAAAATCATGCACAGAACCATAGGTGGGTCTGCCCAACCTAACATAGGGTCCAAAACCAAAATTTTCTGGGGCGCTGCCCCGGACCCCATAAAGTGGGGTTATGGGTATGCCTCAAACCCCCTACGACCTCCCCCCTCTAACCCCCGATTAACTACATGGGCTAGTTGTGGAAAGAATATAACACAACCCAAAAATTTGACCACAGTGCTTCCAAAGAGTGAGATTAGTGTATGTATCGTTGATATGAAAAAAAGAGATAGACCGCTAAAAATGAGAGTAATAGCCTGAAAATTTGCAATTTCCTTCCCACAGATTGTTGCTAACAATTCTCAACATTTTAAATGTTCTATAATTTGCTGTTGGGTCCCTATAATACTAGTGATTACCCCATTACTATTATAGTTATACCCCTTATTTATATTGTTGTGCCCCTATTACCCCCATATTGTTATTTCTGTGCCCCATAGAATCCCTCTATTGTTAATTTTGTGGCTTTATATTATTATTGTTAGGTCGGCTAGATTATATTGTGACTCCTTAGACTCCTATATATAGAAAGGAGGTTTTGTCATTTGAATCATCCAAGAATTGTTTATTTATGTAATGTAAAGGAGGTTGCCCCCCTCGAAGAGGCTGAATTCTAAGGCGTTTATCTATCTTTTCTATCTTTTCTTGAGCTGGTTTCATAACATTTGGTATCAGAGTTTTGGATTCTAGGGTTTCGCTGCTCCAAACAGGTCATTGTGGAATTTTCGCTATAACTTTTTTCCTGTGACGTTTCCGAAGTCACAAAACAAACCCATTTGAGAAGAATTTGTGCTGAACCTTGGGTCTGAATTTCAGAGATTTTCGCGTGTTATTTTCGGAGATATGATCTGAGGAAGTTGGTCTTTTTGCAGACTCCTGAATTACATTCAAAAAAGGTGACTTGGGGAAAATTGTCATAACTTTATCTCTGGGAATCAGATTGAAATTTCATAAGAAGGTACAGAAAGAGGACGGACTGTAGTTTCTTTTATATCTTTTTCAGAATCAAATATTGAAAATTGTACACGTGGCACTTCATACAACTTCGCTCTTCTGGAAATGTCTATAATCAGGTCATCTTGGGAGATTGTGCATAACTCTTTCTTGGAGAATCCAATTTGGATCAGACTGGTGGTATTGGAAAGAGGACACAGAGAGCTACTACAGGTCACAAATTTAGAACTAGATGATTGGAAAGTACAGAGATACATCGGAGGCAATATCGAGATCCTACAAAGTGAAAAAAGGTGTGTAGATTTTTTTAAATTTTTGCTTAAGCTTGGTCTGAAAATTTATTTTGAAGGAATTCAAAGGGCATATTAGAGCATTATTATCGGTAACTGATGCCCCGAGGAAAGAAAATGCAAACACCTAGTAAGGAACCTGAAAGCTCTAGCATGACTCATGAAGAAGAGGAAGAAATGCTACATGATATATCAAAATTACAAGAACAAGTGCAACAAATGTCACGCTCACAAAAGTTAACAGATGCTAAGATAAATGGCGTGGAAGCTAAGATAAATGGCATGGAAGCTAAGATGAATGGCATGGAAGCTAAGATGGACAATTTGAAGATAGATTTGAACACAAATTTGAAGACAGGCATGGCAGATTTGAAGACATATTTGACAAATTTTCTACAAGAAATACTTACTAATGGTGAAAAGGTAGTAAAGGAAACTCATGATGAGAACAAAAGAAATGTTAATCATGATTCCATAGACGCTAATGTTGGATTGAAGAATCACCATATTCCAAAAATCGATATGAGAAAGTTTGATGGCAAGGATCCCGCCACATGGATATTACAGATGGAGCAATTCTTCGATCTCAATAATGTGCAAAACGCACAAAAGGTACGTATGGCAACTGTATATTTGGAACCAAATCAGTTTGTATGGTATCAATGGCTTTGTTCTCGTAAACAATTTATCACTTGGGCAATTTTTACGGAAGAATTGATAGCACATTATGAGGATACAAAAAGCAACACTTTTTTTAGCCAATTGATAAGTCTCAAACAAAAGGGTTCAATAATGGAGCACATTGAGGAGTTCCAAAAATTGAACATAAGGGTAAAAGATATTCCAGAGGAGCATAGGATTGATGTGTTCATAGGGTCTTTAAAGGATAATATCCAACATGATGTTCGCCTTTGGGAACCTGATTCATTAGAGAAGGCATTCAGGTTAGCAAGAAAAATGGAAAGCAAAATTATGGCAACTAGGAAGCATACCACTCACAACTATAAAGACGGAAGTGTTGTTGCCCCTAGTCTTCCACAACCTACAAGGTTGACACCACAACAATTGGAAGAAAAAAGAGCAAAAGGGCTTTGTTACAATTGTGATAGCAAATACACAAAAGGTCATAAGTGTGCTGAGAAGAAATTATTCTACATAGATTGTGAAGAGGAAGAAGAAAAGGAGCAAGAAAGGTCAAAAGAAGAGGATATATTCCAGGAACAAAGCCTAGATGAAGAACAAATAAATCCAACCATATCTTGTAATGCATTGGCGGGAATTACCACTCCTCAAACCATCAAGATAGAAGGACAAATCAAGAAGAAAAAGGTAATAGTGTTGATTGATTCAGGAAGCACCCACAATTTTATTCATTGTAGGGTAGCAAAAGAATTGAATTGCTTCCTATATCCAGCACCAGAGTGTCAAGTGATGATTGCAAATGGAGGAACAATAAATTTCTCTGGAAAGTGCCATAATATCAAGCTATCCATGGGAGAATATGTATTGACTAGCCCAATGCTTTCCATTCCAATGGGAGGTGCTGATGTTGTACTAGGAGTCCAATGGCTACAATCCTTGGGTACAATAGCTTTTAATTTTCAAGAACTTTTCATCAAATTTTCTACGGAAGGAAAGGAAGTTGAATTAAGGGTATTGCAGGGAAACCAAGAAAGATAATCAGCTCTAATGGCATGACAAAGCTTCTAAAAAAGGAGCAAAGAGGTGTAATTGCACAATTATGTTCGCTAGATGTTTCCACATTGGAATCATCTATTTCTCCAGATCTCCAAAAAGTCCTGGACAATCATTCCAAGGTATTTGAGACTCCCAAAGGTCTCCCACCTATGCGTGATCATGATCATGCTATTCATCTGATTCCAGGAAGTGTTCCTCCAAACATCAGGCCGTACAGATATCCCTATGTCCAAAAAAGTGAAATTGAACGTATGGTTGCAGAAATGCTAGAGGCTGGTATAATTCAACCAAGTCAAAGTTCTTTCTCAGCTCCAGTAGTATTGGTGCACAAGAAGGATGGATCATGGCGCATGTGTCCGGATTATAGGGAGCTCAACAAGCTCACTATTAAAGATAAGTTCCCCATTCCTGTCATTGATGAATTACTGGATGAATTGCATGGATCAATTTACTTCACCAAGTTGGATCTTCGTTCGGGATATCATCAAATCAGAATGAAGATTGAAGACATTCCTAAAATGGCATTTAGAACTCATGAGGGTCATTATGAATTTTTGGTCATGCCTTTTGGCCTTACCAATGCACCTTCAACATTTCAAGGTTTGATGAATTCAATTTTCAAACCATTCCTTAGAAAATTTGTGTTAGTATTTTTTGATGATATACTAATCTACAGCAAGTCTTGGAAGGATCATGTTGAACATGTTGACAGGGTGCTACAACTATTGGAGGAGAAACAATTATATGCAAAAAGATCCAAATGTTTCTTTGGAGTCCAGGAGGTGGAATATTTGGGTCATATTGTATCTCATGAAGGAGTTAAGGTAGACCCTAGCAAAATTAAAGCCATTAAGGAATGGAAAATCCCCACATCCATAAAGCATCTGCGAGGATTTCTTGGGTTGACAGGGTATTATCGCAAGTTTGTTAAGAATTATGGGAGAATAGCAGCACCTCTAACAACATTATTGAAGAAAGATTCATTTTCATGGACTCTGGAAGCAACAAAGGCCTTTGAACATCTTAAAGAGGCAATGTGCCAAGCACCGGTCTTAGCTACACCGGACTTCACAAAAACCTTTATTGTGGAATGTGATGCTTCAGGAAATGGAATTGGTGCTGTTCTAATGCAAGATGAAAGACCCATTGCTTTTGAAAGTCGTCCAATCAAGGGAAAGTTTTTAAGCAAAGCTATTTATGAGAAGGAAATGTTGGCAATACTCCATGCACTTAAGAAATGGCGACCCTACCTAATGGGAAGACACTTCAAGGTAAAAACGGATCATGATAGCCTTAAATACTTTTTAGAACAAAGATTATCCTCTGAAGAGCAACAAAAGTGGGTCACAAAGATGTTGGGTTATGACTTTGAAATCATCTACAAAAAAGGAAAGAAAAATGTGGTGGCAGATGCACTCTCAAGAAAGGATGAGGATGTGGAAGCATTGTTGTGTGCCATTTCTATTATCCAACCAGATTGGATAAACGAAGCAAGGGAGGAATGGAAGAATGACGAAGAAGTGTGGGCACTTATTCGAAAGCTACAACAAGATTCCAGTACTTCTGATACATTTAGCTGGAAAAATGATTCATTATGGTACAAAGATCGCTTATACCTCTGTAAGAATTCCCAGCTAAAACAAAAGATTCTTATGGAATTGCACACTTCTCCCTTAGGAGGGCACTCAGGATTTTTAAAAACTTACCACAGGGTTAAGAAGGAATTTTTTTGGGATGGCCTTAAATCAGATATTCAAAAGTTTGTGGCAGAATGTTTGGTTTGCCAACAAAATAAAGTTGAAACAATTAAGACACCGGGTCTATTACAACCTTTATCCATTCCAAGCCAACGTTGGGAGGAGGTTTCAATGGATTTTATCACAGGTTTACCCAAGTCTGAGGGAAAGAGTGTCATCATGGTGGTAGTTGACAGACTTACCAAGTATGCACACTTTTGTGCATTATCACACCCATTTAAAGCCAGTACAGTTTCTACTGCATTTATGGAAACAGTTCAAAAGCTACATGGAAACCCAAAGATTATTGTAAGTGACAGAGATCCCATTTTCACTGGAAATTTTTGGACAGAATTATTTTCTTGTCTTGGTACTCAGTTAGCTCATAGCTCATCTTATCATCCTCAATCTGATGGGCAAACTGAGATAGTAAACAAATGTTTGGAAGGATATCTTCGTTGCTTTTATCTGATAAACAGACACAATGGGTCAAATGGTTGCCTCTGGCTGAATGGTGGTATAACACTTCCTTCCATATAGCAACAAAAATGACCCCATTTATGGCACTTTATGGGTATCAACCACCATCCATCACATCATATTTAAGAGAAAATTCTAAGGTTCAGGCAGTGGAACATCACATCGAACATCAAAACAAGTCCTCCAACTCTTAAAGGATAACCTCGTGTTGGCACAAAATAGAATGAAACAACAAGCAGATCAACATCGCAGTGAAAGAAGTTTTGATGTAGGTGATTGGGTATTCCTACGGCTACAACCATATAAGCAAATGTCCCTAAAGCAAGCTAAGAAGGATAATAAATTATCACCAAAGTATTATGGTCTGTACAAGGTGTTGCAAAAGATTGGTACTATGGCATACAAATTGGAGCTTCCTGTAGCTTCTCGATTGCACCCAGTTTTCCATGTTTCATGTTTAAAGAAGGTTATAGGTGACAAGCTCCCAATTCAAACAATATTGCCAGAACTTGACGAGGAAGGAAAAATTATATTGGAACCGGAAGCAGTCACAGAAACAAGAACTCGACAGCTACGAAATCAATCAATTTCAGAGTACCTTATCAAGTGGAAGAACTTATCCGCTGAAGATTCCACATGGGAGGATGAAAATTTTATGCAGAAGTATCCATAATTACTCAAGCGTTGAGGACAACACTTTTTTGAAGGAGAGGGGCATGTTGGGTCCCTATAATATTAGTGATTACCCCATTACTATTATAGTTATACCCCTTATTTATATTGTTGTGCCCCTATTACCCCCATATTGTTATTTCTGTGCCCCATAGAATCCCTCTATTGTTAATTTTGTGGCTTTATATTATTATTGTTAGGTTGGCTGGATTATATTGTGACTCCTTAGACTCCTATATATAGAAAGGAGGTTTTTTCATTTGAATCATCCAAGAATTGTTCATTTATGTAATGTAAAGGAGGTTGCCCCCCTCGAAGAGGCTGAATTCTAAGGCGTTGATCTATCTTTTCTATCTTTTCTTGAGCTGGTTTCATAACATTTTCCAAGAAAGAGGACTCCACTATGTGATATTCGCTTCCACTGATATAAATCAGGGGATGGTTGTCATAATCACATGAGTTTACCTGAAACTCAATGTCGCTGCTATTGGAAAGGTGGAGGAGAAAAAACACAAATTCACTCACAAAACACATGAGTTGTGACTCTTCTATTGATCACACAAAACTTGATTCTTACAACGAACCTGGTGAAGGGAATTTAAACCTCTTTTACTAGAGACTCGCCTAAAATATGTTGACATGCAACCACACACTAAAATTTGTTTATCACTTAACTCGACTTGACTCAACACTCAACACTCAGTTAATTAGCTCTTTAATTTTAGCCAACTCCTCAAGTGAGAGTAATTAGCTTATTTTAACACTCCCCCTTAATTACGACCGCTAAACTAAAACATGACTCATGGAAACTCAAACATGTCTGCTGGTATATGTCTCAGCTAGGCTTACAACCCACAAGTTTCTTCTATGAAACTCAAACAAATGACTTGGTAAATATATCAGCCAATTGATCACTAGATTTACAGGGCTTCAAGTGAACTTCTCCATTGCTCACAAGTTCTCTAATAAAGTGATATATAATATCAATATACTTACTCTTCTGATGAAACACACTATTCTTGGATGGTGCAATCAATGAGGTTTTGTCATAGTATATTGTTGTTGATCCTTGTTGTTCCTACTTGAGTCCATCAAATACTCTTCTTAACCACATTGTTTGACATGTTGTTGATGTTGCTGCTACATATTCTACTCCTGCTCACAAAAGTGTCACTATAGGATGCTTCTTAGTTGCCTATGAAATCACACCTGAATCAAGATGGAACACAAAACCAGAAGTGCTCTTCCTATCATCCAAACTTCTTGCAAAATCATTGTCTATGTATCCAATCAGATCCTTCTTTTCTTTGCTTGAATACATTATGTCACAATCTCTAGTTCTTGCTATGTATCTCAAAATTATTTTTCCTACACCCTAATGTGTCTTTTGGAGTCTCCATAAATCTGGAAATCAAACTCACTCCTTGCATGATATCTGATCTTGTGGCTGTGAGATACATGAGGCTTCCAACCAATATTTTGAATAGAGTTGGATTGGCATATGATCCTTCAACATTCTTGCTTAACTTTGTACCTATTGCAACTGGTGTAGGGACAGGTTTGCAATTTTCCATCCTGAATATTTTCAACAAATCTTTGGCATATTTATTTTGACAAATAAAAATTCCTTTTTCAGATTGCTCAACTTCTATGCCAAGAAAATATTTCATGAGACCAAGATCTGTCATCTCAAATTCTTTCATCATGGATGCTTTAAATTCATCTAACTCAAAATCACCTGTAAAAATAATGTCATCAACATATAAACAAAAAATCAAAATCTGTCCATGCTCATTTACCTTTGTTTACAAGGTAGGTTCATTGTTACTTCTGCAAAATCCATTCTTAATCATGTAGCTATTAATTATGCTCTACCACGCTCTAGGCACTTGCTTCAATCCATAGAGTGCTTTCTTTAACTTGTAAACTTTCTCTTCGTTACCTTCAACTTCATATCATGGAAGCTGCTGCATATAAATTTCTTCTTCTAGAATTCCATTCACGAAGGTTGATTTCACATCCATCTGATATAGTTTCCACTTGTTATGATTTTTTGTGGCTAGAACTGCTCTTACAGTATCCAATCTAGCTACTGGAGCAAACGTTTCCCCAAAAGCTATTCCTGATTGTTACGAGAATCCTTTTGCTACAAGTCCAGCTTTAAATCTATCAATTTTACCTTTCTCATTCAACTTTGTCTTGTACACCCACTTTACACCAATAAGATTTTTGTCCTTTGGAAAATCAACCAAATCCCATGTATCATTCTTTTCAATAGCTTCAATTTCTTCATCCATGGCTTGCACCCAATTTTCATCTTTGGTTGCTTCTTCAAAATAAAAATCTTGGAGTCCTTGTTGGTGTGTCTCTATTTGGTGTCTTCACCTGTGATTCTTGCTACTCCTTTTCTGCTACATCATCTTCTTCCATCAGTGACACTTGTGCATCAACTGTTTTGTGTATAGTTCCATTCCATGACTCTTTTTCTTTGAGCACAACATCTTTGCTAATTATGGTCTTGTTTGTGACATTGTTATACAATTTGTAAGCTTTTGATTGTGCACTATAACTAGTAAATATGAATTTTTCACTTTTATCATCCAATTTGCCTCTTCGCTCCTTAGGAACATGTGCATAAGCTACACATCCAAACACTCTGAGACGAGATACGCTACAATATATACATGACCATCCATGTTATGGTACTCTGTTCATCACATTCTTTGTAGGAGATCTGTTGATCACATAAATAGCACATGCAACTGCTTCTACCCAATACTCCTTAGACAAGTTTCTGCCTTTCAACATGCTTCTTGCCATGTTCATAATTTCCCTTTTTTTTCTCTCTGCTACACCATTCTGTTGCAGTGTGTACCTCGTTGTAAATTATCTTCTGATTCCATGTTGTTTTCAATAATCATGGAATGCCTTTCAATCATATTCTCCACCATGATATGACCTCAATACCTTGATTTTTCGATCACTTTGGTTTTCTGCTAAAGCTTTGAATTCTTCAAACCTTGCAAAAGTTTCAGACTTCTCCTTCAAGAAGTAAACTAAATTATTTCTGCTACAGTCATCAATGAAAGTGAGGAAGTAACTATTTCCACCAATCAACTATGTCCTTATAGGTCCACACAAGTTTGTATGCACTATCTCAAGAGGTTGCTTCACTCGGTATGCAACTACCTTTGGAAAACTTTCACGGTGTTGCTTTCCCAAGACGCAACACTCACAAGTACTAGTAGGTTCTTTGATTGGAGGTAATCCTCTGACCATCTGTTTATGCTATAACAATCTTAAACCAAAAAAGTGCAAGTGTCCAAATTGAAAGTTCCATAACCAATAGTCATTACAACATGCAATTGTAAAAGAAATGACCTAGTCATTGTAATTCATAATTAGAGGAAAGATTTTATTCCTTGTCATCTTCAGCTTCACTATTAGTTGATTGCTTGGGGGTTTGTCATACATAACACATTCTTGAGCTTGAAAGGTAACTCTGTAACCTTTTTGTGTCAATTGACTAATGCTTATCAAATTATGTTTGAGACTAGGAACATAATATACCTATGAGATTGTATTCGGCTCCTCTTACTTGGTCAAAATGTTGACGACTCATTTGCCATCTACATCCACAATCTTGTCAGTCCCCAACTTTACCTTCGTTTTCAAAGATTGATCCAAATTTGCAACCAAATTTTTTTTCCTATCATGTGGTTACTGCAACCACTGTCTAATAGCCACACATTATCAGAAGGTTCTTGCATGGTATGAAAAGCTAGGAAAATGGAGTTAGTACTCTTTGTAGTGACATTAGCTCTTTGGTTCCCCTGATCAACTATCTTCTTCGTGCAATCACGAGCATAGTGACCAAATTTATTGCAATAATAAAATTGGATCTTTGATTTGTCAAAACTTTGATTATTGCTGAAGTTTCTGCAGTTGCCTCCACTTTCATGTTCATGCTCTTCGTGTCCATCTCTCTAACCACCATATCTTTTGCCTTGTCCTCTACCTCTCGATCTACTTCTGCCTCGACCTCTGTCTCTTGAAATAGAAACCTGGATTTTGAAAGCGGTCTCTAAAGTGGAATCCTTATTTCTGTCTATCCTTGCCTCATGCGATAGAAGTGATTCCATCAACTCATCAATTGTTAATGATGCCAAATCCTTGGCTTCTTCTATGGCTGTTACCACAACATCAAATTTGGTAGACAAAGATCTGAGGACCTTCTCAACCACTGTTTGATATTTAATTTCATCACCATAAATTTTTAACTGACTTACGACAGTCATGACCCAATTCATGAAAGAATCGATGTCCTCTATCTTCTTCACCTGTAGACTTTTAAAATCTCTCCTAGTATTCTGCAACTTAACAATATTGACTTTGGCCATACCTTTATAGCTTGTCGCCAAAGTATCCCATGTTGTCTTTGTTGAAGACGTGATCATAATCTTCTGGAACACTACTCGGTCCACTCCCTGCTGGATAAGCTGCAACGCTTGTGCATTCTTCTTTTTGTCTTTCTTCCATTGTTCCCTCTCTGCATTAGTGAGAGCTTGTTCTTCTTTGAGGTTCTGAAAACACACACTGGACATAGTGCCAAACATCATGAGCCTGCAACGTGGTCACCATCTTAATGGCCCACACATCATAATCTTTCCCTATAAATAGTGAGAACTAAGGCTGGAAATTTCAGAAAAAACATATTTCTTTGAAAATTTCTCCTTCAAAAATCCTCTTTTACTAACCCTTTTCAAAAACCTTTGAAAAAATACTATATTAAAAACTTTTACCATACTTTAAAAACCTTTTAAAAAAACCTTTTCACTAAAAAACAATTATTTAGGTAAAAAAAATTATATAAAAAGACCTTTTATAAATCAAAGTCTCTCACATGTTATATGAGAGTAATTTAATGCACCCTTTATAAACAATTTAACAAAACAAACTTATATAAGTATTCACGTGAACCTCTAAACGCTCTTTATAACTTGTCTCTTGCTAACGTCGTCCACGGTGACGAACACACGCCTCGGTTGTTGATACCCTTATGCATTATAACGTCTTATATATAGTTTATAGGGTGAATTATGGCATTAACCGAAAAAATATATCTCTCTTTTCACACGGATTGCTGTTAATCCATTCTTTTTGGTTTTCTTTGTAATTTTACTATGATACTAATTGGTCGGAAAGACAGAAGAGACAAAACACAAAACACTTGTGGCTCTTCTATTGATCACACAAAATCTGATTCCTACAATGAACACGGTAAAGAATATTTAAACATTTTTGATTAGTGATTCACCTAAAATATTTTGACATACAACCACACACTAATAACCCTCTATCACGTAATTCGACTTGACTCAAAACTCAACACTATCTTTCTAATTTTAACTAACTCATCATACATAAAAACAATTTAACAACCGCAATCTATCCAAAAAGGATATCCCACTTCAATACCTTCACATATATTATTATTGGAGACACGTTCTCTCTCATGAACAATAGCACATGCAAAGAAAAGATGAACAATATGAGGAATTTTAATAAGGAAGAAGAGAATACGTATTCTCACGCTTTGCTTTCCTGTTGGAGATAAAAATAAATTCATCTTCAAATTAAGAAGGGAGGTTGTTGGAGATCAACATAAATCAGAGGCTGCTTCAACTTAAGAAAGGGCGCAAAGGACAACAAACTTGGGAAAAATGGTTCCGTAGATACATTAAAAAGAAGAAGGCTATAGAATTGGAGTTTGTGGAGGTGAGAAGATGATGTGGTAATTTAATACAGTTCATTGGTTTTATTGGACTTGGTTTTGGTTTTTTTTAACACTAGGTCAATCTGTTTAGAGTCTGATATTATTTGTATACAGTTACTTTAAGATATTTTTTTTACCGAGTGGGAAAATTTATGATAATTTAGTTGTCAAATCAATAGTGAAGTTGTAGTTCGGTAACGTTAGATTACATGACAACATTGGAAAAACGGCTCCATAGAGAGTTCTAGGGTGTAACTAAGCCAGTGACATAGGGCAACATGCACCCATGGAGGCATAGGGAGGAGGGAGCTCCACTCCCTCCTATAGTAATATGGTATCAAATAGAGGAAGAGGGAAAAAGAACAAACCTCCACAACCCTTGGAGGTCAAGGCAAAAAACACCGAAACTCAGAAGGCGGAAAGTAGCAAAACCCATGCAGATCAAGGGTCCCGTGAAGAAGACCGTCAGGAGGAGAAAGAGGAAGACAGAGGTCAGGGAACAGAGAACAGAGCCAAGATGGGGAACAGTGCCAAGATGGGGCCCTATAAACCCAAGACCATAACTAAACCTTGGGTTATTCTGAATAATCCATCTCTACAAGCACACAAGGATCACATGGAAAACTATGCCATCATATGCAAATTTATGGGAATCTAGCCATCAGAGAAAGCGTTGTACACCTGGATAAAATACAACTGGAAACCAAAGGGGGAGTTAAATATACATCTTGGATCCAAAGGTTTTTTTACTATGGTGTTTACGAACATGGAAGACAGAGACAAGATTTTTGAAGGAGGACCATACTTCTTTGCAGCTGCTAGTCTCTATATGCGGCCATGGACGATGAACTTCGTGCCAGAATGAGAAACCTTCACTTCGGTACCGGTATGGATTAGACTATACTCCTTACCTTTATATTACTAGATGCCAGAGTCTTTAAAAGCTATAGGCAATAAATTAGGTCATTTCTTAAAAATTTCAGAGACAACTCTACGAGGAAAATATACATCCTATGCTTGTATATGTGTGGAGATGGACCTATCAAGAGCCCTTACATATGAGGTCATTTTAGAAGTCTATGATGAGGAATGGGTTCAAACAGTTGACTATGAACATATCCCGTTCAGATGTCACAAATTTCATGAGCATGGGCACCTATTCAGAGACTGTCCTCTTAATAGAAGGGAGGAAAACCTAAATACCAACAAAGGGAAAGACCAGACAAGTTTCACCAAAGTAGGAGGGAAAGGAAAAGGAGGGGGAAGGAAGACACAAAAGAACCCTATTGTGAATGATAACAAAACAAAAAGTTACAACAGTTTTGAGATCTTAGGAGAAAAAGAAGAAGATGGAGGGGATCAAGAGAGTACAAAGAATCAGACAGCAAGGGGGAAAGGAAAAGAGACTAGCATGGAGTTCACTCAGGAACAGAATGAACACACAACGGACCCTTTGAGTACCATGGAAATATAAAAAGACTAGGAAATTACTCAAAGTGAAAGTGGTACAGAGGATCAAGACTTACAGGAGATCCTGGAAAGGGAGAACCTAGAGCTGGAAAAGTTTCTAGAACAAGGAGGAAACCTGGGAATAAACTCCATCCCTCAGGAGGATGTGGACAAGGTCCAACAGATATTCCTTAACAAGTCACATCAAACAGCTGCAAGAGTCAAAAGAGGACATGACAACTAGGAAAACAAAGGGACTTCCTCAATAGAATTAATAACAAGAAAACTAACAAGGAATCCAGGCAAGAGGAGGGGAAGAAAAAGATAGAAAGAACTAATACTGGAGTGTGGAAAACTCATGATTGACTCAGGAAGGATGAAAGACCTTTCCAGTTACTCCTTTAAAACTCCACCTCAATGAAAATCACAATCTGGAACATTAGAGGACTAGGGATTAGAAGAAAATAGAGGAATCTAGGAAAAAGGACCAGAGAGGAAAAACCTGACATAGTATTCTTACAGGAAACAAAATGCTCAGTGGAGAGGATACGTGAAAAACATAGCAAATGGTTAAATAGATATGAATATCTTGAAGTTAAGGAAAATAAATCTGCTGGTGGCATTCTCACTCTATGTGATCCACAAAAATTTGGTGTGATTGATGTGGAGGCATGCAGACATCACCTTTCTCTAATTTTCAAACCAGTGGGTGACAGAAAATGTTACATGATCACCAATGTCTATGGTCCGCAGCCAATGGAGGACAAACTTCGACTCCTCACAACACTGGAGGATATGAAGAAGAGATACCCAGCTCTACCCTGGATTCTTGGAGGTGATTTTAACATAACAAAATCACTCATGGAGAAGAAAGGAGGAACTAGAACACTTGGTAGAGACTCAGTTGCCTTCCAAAACTTCATCACCAATATGAAATTGGTTGATATGGAAACAAGCAATGGAATCTTCACTTGGAATAACAAAAGAGGGGGCCCTACCCAAGTAGCCTCAAAATTGGACAGATTTATTGTTTCAGAGGAACTTCTTCTCAGGGGAAGCAACATTACTGCACTCATACTACCTTTTGGGGGTTCAGATCACTGGCCTATCCAATTGGAAGCTTCTCTTTTTGGTAAACCAAGGAACACCCCCTTCAGGTTTGAGAACACTTGGCTTACACATTCAAACTTCCTCACAAACATTGAAAAATAGTGGAAGGAAGAGCTTCGCCTTCAAGGTACAAATATTTTCCTTCTACATTGCAGGCTCAAACACATGTGGAATAAAAAGGAATTTGGTAACATCTTCAAAGCTAAAGGAGATGTGAAAAAGAAACTAAAGGAAATAAACCAGATTCTTATTACAGAAGGCTATATAGATGAAAGGAAAGTGATGGCAGAGTCACTCCAGCAGGAGTGGGACAACAGATGTCTTTAAGAGGAAATATTCTGGAGACAGAAATCTAGAGTACAATCGATTAAAGAAGTGGAGAGAAACACAAAATTCTTTCACATATCCACCATAGACCACAGAAACAACAATAGAATTGTGAAACTTATAGATCAGCATGGAATAGAGAGAAACACTCATGAAGAGATGGAGAAGGTTCTACTCCAGCATTTTCAGAAAATTGCTGAGGAAACCTTGGAAGACAGATATCAGTTTACGAAAAGATTTACTCAATACATTCCTAAATTGGTTACCAGAGAAGATAATCACAATCTCAACAGACCAGTAACAGAGGAAGAAATTGAGGAAACCATGAAAGAGATTAAAAATGGGAAAGCACCAGGCCCAGATGGCTTTAATGTGGACTTTTTCAAAGCTTTTTGGAGGGTAGTGAAACAAGACATCGTGGAGGTAGTGGAAGACTCTCGAAGATTTAAGACAGTCTTAAAGGCACTCAATGAATCTTTCATAGCCTTAATCCCCAAACAAGAAAAGGTCACCTCTCTAGATAGATTTAGACCTGTAGCATTATGCAATGTGATATACAAAATTATATCCAAAGTCATTGTCAACTGTATCAAACCACTCCTCCCAACCCTAGTGTCAGAGGAGCAAACAGGCTATGTGGAAGGAAGACAAATTCTAGATAATATAATTCAAGCACATGAAATGGTTCATTCACCCAATACCAACAAACAGGTAGGAATGATAATGCAGCTGGACATAGAAAAGGCCTATGACAAACTCAGCTGGTCGTACATAAGAGAAATATTAAAATCCTACAGCTTTGATTACAACTAGATTAAATGGGTTATGGCGCTAGTTACCATCGCCAGCTGTTCAATTCTTCTCAATGGTTCTCCTTCCAAAACCTTCAAGCTTTCAAGAGGTCTCGGGCAAGGAGATCCTCTTTCTCCTTTCCTTTTCATTCTAATGATGGAAGGGTTAGGAAGGGCAATCAGATCTGCTAAGGAGGAAGGGAGAATTTAGGGTCTGAGACTCACTCAAGGTGGGGACACGGTGACACATCAGCAATTTGTGGATGATACTATGCTTCAAGGCACACCCACTATCAAGGAAGCCAAAGCATTCAAACAAATCCTAAGTGAATTTTCCAGGGCAGCAGGAATAGAGGTTAGTCTTAGAAAATCAAATATTTTCTTTTTCAATACTAATATTTAAATACAAAGAATTCTTTCCAAAATTTTGGGCTTTAAAAGGGAGTCACTGCTTGCGAAGTACCTGGGAGTTCCTCTCACTGACAAACCGCTACACAAGGATATCTGGGAGCTTGTTATTAATAAGCTAAAAGATAAGATTTGCAAATGGACAAATAGAGCACTAAATCTAGCATGGAGACTGATTCTCACTAAGGCTATCCTCCAAAGTATCCCTATCTATATGTTATCTGCCATTCCAGCACCAACTGGTGTAATTACCAATATAAGAAACATTCAGAGAGACTTTCTCTGGGGGAAAGGTGAAGAAAAGAAGAAATGGGCCCTTGTGGCATGGGACAGAGTATGCAAACCTAAGTCCCATGGTGGCTTGGGTCTTCATGACCCAGGAATTCTTAACAGAGTTCTTGGTGCCAAAATCTGGTGGAGATGGCTAAAAGAAATACAAGCCCCCTGGGAAAAACTTTGGAAGCAAAAATATGCTAGAGAATGGCAGGAGAAGAATCTAATCAGAATGACAGGACAAGTAAAAGGTTCTGCAATTTGGAATAGGGCATGGGAGAACAGGGCCCTAGTCCAAAATCACAGTTTCTGGGAGATCAGAAATGGAAACCTGGCTTGGTTCTGGGAGGATAATTGGCAGCAGGAGGACAATCTCCGAAGTGAAGAATTAGTAGACATTCACACTGATACCATCAACAAAGGATTAAGGTGGGTAAGTGACTATTGGGACCAAACAAGGAACAATGGGAAATGGAGAACTTGGAAACTTCCAGATTACAGTGGAATGGGCATGCTCCATACTCAAGCTATAGCCCTTAAAGGTCTTTTAGACAAGAGACAAATCTTAAACTCAAACTTAAATGATCAACTAAGATTGGGAAAGAACAAGGCAGGTCTCTTCAACCTTAAGGAAGCCAAAAGGATAGATTCAGGGCTTAACTTTCCAAACACTGATAAGATGTGGAAAGAAATCTGGGAAAATCCTCATTGGATGAAAATAAACTATTCAAGTGGCTGGTTCAATAGGGCAAGATTCTGACATGGGATAACCTAAGAAAAAGAGGCTTTGTTGGCCCCTCAAGATGTCACTTATGTAGAAAATAGGAAGAAACTACAAATCATCTCCTGAATAGATGCACTTTCACTACAATACTTTGGAATTGTGTGGGAGAAGTCTTCGAGCAGACAGACAAAAATGCAAATGACATCATTGATACTTTGAAAAAATGGCAGAATTTTTTTCCGGATAATGAGATCATTAACTCCACCTGGATGCTGGTCCCAGGATTCATAATCTGGAATGTTTGGAAGGAGCGCAACAACAGGATTTTCAAGGATAAAGTGAGTCCGGTGAGCAGCATCCTTCAGCTAATCCTTAAACAACTCACAGAGACTATTCACATCCTAGGATGTGTAGCCACTGGCAAACCTATTGGACAAAGAGAGACCAGAATACTGAAGAAGTTAGAGCTCAAGGTTCATCCCCCTCAAGGTTCTATGCAGATCAACAAGAATACCTCAGCAAAAAAGGCTTCATGGAAACCCCCTTCACATGGCTTTTTAAAATTTAACATTGATGGGGCATCAAAAGGGAATCCGGGAGAAGCTAGATATGGAGTGGTCTTGAGGGATGAGGAAGGAAACATACAAGTCATCTTCCACAGTTATCTAGGAACAACAACCAATAATATGGCTGAGCTCATGGCAATGGAATTATGCCTAGAAATACTGCTCAAGCACAACATTCACAATGTCATCATTGAGGCTAACTCGGAATTAGTCATTAACTCAGTGAAGAGGATAAATGTTGGCGCTGCTCCAGAGAAAATCTCAGAACACTGGCGGCTTCTGCAAGTCTACCAAAGAATCCAAGCACACCTAAGAATGCTGAGAACTCTTAGGTTGGTGCATGTTCACAGGGAAGCCAGCAAAGTTGCGGACTAGCTTGCCAATGAGGGGGTACGAAACAAGCATATTGACTTGTGTTGTTGGTGGAGGAGATAACGGATGATAGGTTGAAGGAGGGATGCTCATCCAAGGCCCTCAGCGACCGATAGCAGTATCAGGAAAAATCAAGAGACAGAATTTTACTCCATGAAAATGATGGATAAGTTTACTTCAGATGGCCTATCAGCGGAGATGCATAGTAGGTTATCGAGATAGAAGATAACCATTCATAGGAGGAATGTTTCCACGGAAGACGAAGACGTCAATGGAAGAAATTACAGGGGTCAAAACTGCTCGGAACCTCTGACCCGGAAGACAAGAAATACCATTGAGAAGGCGATGCATGGAGATGGTTGGACAATGATTACCGCCTTCATCGCTGGGTATTTCGTGAGTAGTTGTGTGGTTCGTTTTGGTCTGTGGCCATCAGATCTGGAGAGGGCAGATCAACGACCACCTTTTGGTGTGTAGGTTGGTGGGGCTGGAAGAATAAACCACTAATGGTTTACCACCTTCATCGGGTGCCTTCCAAACCAAAGACGGTTTCAAAGAAAAGCTAGCCATTCCACTCAGGATTCAACACGTGGCGATGACCGATAAAGCAAATTGCCTTCATCGTGCAATATTCAACAGGCTTTTTAAGCCGCGCGATATGGACTCCAGTCGTTGGACCAAAAGGAATAGATCAACGGTCAGCGTTGATCGTGCAACTTTAAGGTTTTTAGTGTGTGGTCTGATTTGATCTGTGGCCATCGGATCTGGAGAGGTAAGATCAACGACCACCTTTTCATGTGCATGTTGGAGGGGCTGAAGTGATAAAACCACTAATGGTTTCACACCTTCATTGGGCGCCCTCCAAACCAAAGACGGTTTTAAGGAAAAGCCAGTGATTCCATTCAGGAAGCAACACATGGCGGAGGACTGAAAAGGAAAACTGCCTTCATCGCGAGGTATTCAGTGGGCTGTTTAGTCCGCACGATATGGACTCCAGCCATTGGATCAAGAAAAGAAGATCAACGGTCAGCGTTGATCAGGCAACTTTAGGGTTTCTTGGTGACTTCACCCCTGGGTGGGTCGTTTCTTGACTGTCGAATTGGTTGAAGACTGTTCTTTGGTCAGTTTTGGGGAGCGGACCTCGGATCCACTGGCCCGTTCTTGGTTCCTGGGCAGTATAGGCCCTGTCGCTCTCTGATTTTTGGAGGATTTTGTTGGGTACATTGGGTTTTTTCACTCCCCTTTGAGGGAGTTTGTGCCTTTGTGCATTTGTTGTAACATGTGTAAAATATTTTTACCTAAGCTAATAGAAGGACCGTCTCTTGCATAAGAAAAAAAAAGAAGTTGTAATTCGCAGTTATCCGCGAGGTTGTAGTTGGCTGTTATCCGCGAGTGGCCCATCACCCTTATTCAAAGGAAAACCATGCCACCTAGAATAACACATTGGTGGTTTGTAAGGGGGCAGATTGGTTGTTATCCGCGAATGGCGCATCACCCTTATTCAAAGGAAAACCATGACACCTAGAATAACACGTTGGTGGTTTGAAAGGGGGCAGACTTTCACTCGCTTTCACTCCTGTCAGATGCCTCTCGGTTTTGGGTGTTAACATGTTTCTTTAGCCAAACAAAAATAAGTTTAAAGCAATTTTAGGGCATTCCCCAGACCTAGTACAAACACTTAAGTTATGTGTAAATAAAATAAAATACATTAATACTAGGAATAAAATAAAAATAAAATAATTTATTAGTCATCAATAAAAAAAAAATCAAATTTCATGCTTAAAGATATATTTTTAGGTCTTATGTCCCTATTTTACTATCAGTTAACTAAGTTATACTTTCTAAAAAATAAATACCACTCAATTTTATATAGAAAGTTAAGTCATATTTCTTATTTTATTTTATTTTTATGTTTTGGGTTTAAGTTATAATTTTTTTGCTACTTTTTTTTTTTATTTAGTTGGTGAGTTGGTGAGATATGTTTGAGGATAGATCATTTTATCATTTAGATACACAAGAGCTTGTCAATATGTTTTTTTGTCAATTTTACTATCACCTACTAATATTTTTTTTTCTAAATTAAAAATAATACTAAATTTTATTTTAAAAATAAAAATAATTTCAATTTAAATAAAAAATATGTATTTTTAAAATAAAATTACAAAAATATAATCTAATTTTAATTTGAAATAAAATCAAATATTATTTTCCATAACAATTTAGTTTTCTTGCTTAAAGAAATAAATAATATATATGAATGATAATGATAACTAATATTCATTGATATTAAAATTGATTTATAAAATTTTAACAAAAAAAGAGATATTTTATTTTATTTTATTTTAATATTGTAGGGTAACAAAAATTAAGAATTTTCCCAAATCATTAATAATTACTACTCTCAATATCCTTATTATGAAAAATGTCCAGATTTCATCATTAATTTTTTTAAAGTGTTCAAAAAACAATTACATACATTAATCAAAATCTTATTATGGGAACAATGAGATTTCATTTTTTACTCATATATTTAGTATTTCTATTCACTAAAAATTAATTAAGAATAAAAATTAGTTAAGACTAAAACTTAATAGATAAAAGCAGTTACATCCACTTAAAAAACACAATTCAATTCACATGAAAGAACTTAAAAAACACAATTCAATTCACATCAAGAGAACTGCGACTTATAAAGTTCAATGCCTTCTTTGCTTTCACTAAAATAAAGACCACTCAATTCGTATAAAGTTTTCTTATACCGATAAGAAAATCTGTATCTGATGTGATTAAACTCTTCTAGAAATATCTAGATTTATCATGACTAGTAATAATATTTTAAAAACACTTTAATAAATCGTGTGGTTTGTTTTCCATATTTGTTCTGAGTATTTTTAACGAGTTGCGATATTCAAGGTTGCATCCATTTTCAACCATGCATCTCCATATTGCCAATGTTGTCTCGGAGGGGAAGGGCTGCCGTTCGTCAGAGATCGAGTGATCGACCAACAGGTTTCAGACTCTATCAACAGCGATTGCAAAGACATTTGATTATTCAACATCCCACCGTTAGGAAAAACGACACTGTAAAAGCATTCAATCACGTGATAAAGATAACCTTCCAAGTTTGTCCATTGACTGTTCCGAATCCATATCTATGTCAAATATCCTTAAAAATGCTCAATATTAATGCCTTGATAAACCTCAAATAATTTAACCTTGGAATTAATTCTACTATGTAATTAATTATAGAGAGAATTGGGATAATACAAAATTTAACACGTGTTTATCAACTCTTTTCCATTAAACGTGAGTAAGTTATGTATGTGCGAAGACAAAAATATAATGTCAAACTATTATGGTCAAATTTTCTTTTATCATGCAAAAATGCATATAATGTTGGATAGTTTCATAAAGCTATACCAACTAGATGCAATCATATGGCTGATCATTAAAAGAAAAGGGCTCCTATCGTATGGAAGTTATTGTCATATGGATCGTTTTTTCTCTTCCTATGTCTTGGAACATGGGATTTATGATTTCTTTTTTATCTTGAAAGAAACAAATTGAGGCATGTGGTGATGTTAGAGACCCTGTGTAATATTGGTATTGTAATATTTGCATTATTGGTATTGTAATATTTGCATTATGGCTAGTTGATTGGTTGGCATTAATGTCAATTTGGATCGTGGTTTTTTTGCATTGTTGGTACAGAAGAATTGAAGTGATTGATAGCAGAAACAGATCTAGGTAAGAAATTTGAATTCTCCGAGTGTTACAAGACTGTGCTACTTTCAATTTTATCAAAATTTCATACTACGCTACTATCGAACTTCCATACTCCAATACTACTAGAATCCCATACTTCGTTAATTCACCAATGATGGAACATGTCAATGTCTTGTTATCATGGATATGGGCAATGGGTTGATCTGGTTGTGGAACGTAATGAATGCACTAATATGGTCGAGAGAAAGCTCGCTAGGGATTATTTTTAAATGGCCAAGCAATGAACAAAGATCTAGTTCGATGACTCTAATGGTGTAAACGCAGTGATGAGCTTATTATGGAGTTAGTGGAGTTATTGTGGTCCTCTAATTGGTATACACACGATTAATTATTGGTCATTGAGGTTGTTATGAAACCAGCTCACAAAAAGATAGAAAAGAGAGATCAACACCTTAGAATTCAGCCTCTTCGAGGGGGCAACCTCCTTTACATTACACAAATGAACAATTCTTGGATGATTCAGATGACAAAACCTCCTTTCTATATATAGGAGTCTAAGGAGTCACAATATAACCAAGCCAACCTAACAATAATAATATAAAGCCACAAAAATAACAATAGAGGGATTCTATGGGGCACAGTAATAAAAATATGGGGACAATAGGGGCACAACAATATTAATAAGGGATACAACTACAATAGTAATGGGGTAATCACTAGTATTATAGGGACCTAACATGCCCCTCTCCTTCAAAAAAGTGTTGTCATCAACGCTTGAGTAGTTCTGGATGCTTCTGTATAAAATTCTCATCCTCCCATGTGGAATCTTCAGTGGATAAGTTCTTCCACTTGATGAGATACTCTGAAATTGATCGATTTTGTAGCTGTCGAGTTCTTGTTTCTGCGATTGCTTTCGATTCCAATATAATTTTTCCTTACTCGTCAAGTTCTGGAAATATTGTTTGAACTGGGAGCTTGTCACCTATAACCTTCTTTAAACATGAAACATGGAAAACTAGGTGCACTCGAGATGTTGCAGGAAACTCCAATTTGTATGCCATAGTACCAATCTTTTGCAACACCTTGTACGGAGCATAATACCTTGGTGATAATTTATTATCCTTCTTAGCTTGCTTGAGGGACATTTGTTTATATGGTTGTAGCTGTAGGAATACCCAATCACCTACATCAAAACTTCTTTCGTTGCGATGTTGATCTGCCCGTTGTTTCATTCTATTCTGTGCCAACACGAGGTTATCCTTTAAGAGTTGGAGGACTTGTTGTTGATGTTTGATTTGATGTTCCACTGCTTGAACCTTAGAATTTTCTCTTAAATATGATGTGATGGATGGTGGTTGAAATCCATAAAGTGCCATAAATGGGGTCATTTTTGTTGTTGTATGGAAGGAAGTGTTATACCACCATTTAGCCAGAGGCGACCATTTGAACCATTGTGTCTATTTATCAGATACAAAGCAACGGAGATATCCTTCCAAACATTTGTTTACTATCTCAGTTTGCCCATCAGATTGAGGATGATAAGATGAGCTATGAGCTAACTGAGTACCAAGACAAGAAAATAATTCTGTCCAAAAATTTCTAGTGAAAATGGGATCTCTGTCACTTACAATAATCTTTGGGTTTCCATGTAGCTTTTGAATTGTTTCCATAAATGCAGTAGAAACTGTACTAGCTTTAAATGGATGTGATAATGCACAAAAGTGTACATACTTGGTAAGTCTGTCAACTACCACCATGATGACACTCTTTCCCTCAGACTTGGGTAACCCTGTGATAAAATCCATTGAAACCTCCTCCTAACGTTGGCTTGGAATGGATAAAGGTTGTAATAGACTCGAGGTCTTAATTGTTTCAACTTTATTTTGTTGGCAAACCAAACATTCTGCCACAAACTTTTGAATATCCTATTTAAGGCCATCCCAAAAAAATTCCTTCTTAACCTTGTGGTAAGTTTTTAAAATCATGAGTACCCTCCTAAGGGAGAAGTGTGAAATTCCATAAGAATCTTTTGTTTGAGTTGTGAATTCTTACAGAGGTATAAGCAATCTTTGTACCATAACGAATCATTTTGCCAACTAAATGTATCAGATGTACTGGAATCTTGTTGTAACTTTCGAATAAGTGCCCACACTTCTTCATCATTCTTTCATTCCTCCCTTGCTTCATTTATCCAATCTGGTTGGATAATAGAAATGGCACACAACAATGCTTCCACATCCTCATCCTTTCTTGAGAGTGCATCTGCCACCACATTTTGCTTCCCTTTTTGTAGATGATTTCAAAGTCATAACCCAACATCTTTGTGACCCACTTTTGTTGCTCTTCAGAGGATAATCTTTGTTCTAAAAAGTATTTAAGGCTATCATGATCCATTTTTACCTTGAAGTGTCTTACCATTAGGTAGGGTCGCCATTTCTTAAGTGCATGTAGTATTGCCAACATTTCCTTCTCATAAATAGCTTTGTGTAAAAACTTTCCCTTGATTGGATGACTTTCAAAAGCAATGGGTCTTTCATCTTGTATTAAAACGGCACCAATTCCATTTCCTGAAGCATCACATTCCACAATAAAGGTTTTTGTGAAGTCCGGTGTAGCTAAGACTGGTGCTTGGCACATTGCCTCTTTAAGATGTTTGAAGGCCTTTGTTGCTTCTAGAGTCCATGAAAATGCATCTTTCTTCAATAATGTTGTTAGAGGTGCTGCTATTCTCCCATAATTCTTAACAAACTTGCGATAATACCCTGTCAACTCGAGAAATCCTCGCAGATGCTTTATGGATGTGGGGATTTTCCATTCCTTAATGGCTTTAATTTTGCTAGGGTCTACCTTAAATCCTTCATGAGATACAATATGACCCAGATATTCCACCTCTTGTACTCCAAAGAAACATTTGGATCTTTTTGCATATAATTGTTTCTCCTCCAATAGTTGTAGCACCCTGTCAACATGTTCAACATGATCCTTCCAAGACTTGCTGTAGATTAGTATATCATCAAAAAATACTAACACAAATTTTCTAAGGAAGGGTTTGAAAATGGAATTCATCAAACCTTGAAATGTAGAAGGTGCATTGGTAAGGCCAAAAAGCATGACCAAAAATTCATAATGACCCTCATGAGTTCTAAATGTTGTTTTTGGAATGTCTTCAGTCTTCATTCTGATTTGATGATATCCTGAACGAAGATCCAACTTGGTGAAGTAAATTGATCCATGCAATTCATCTAGTAATTCATCAATGACAGGAATGGGAACCTTATCTTTAATAGTGAGCTTGTTGAGCTCCCTATAATCCAGACACATGTGCTATGATCCATCCTTCTTGTGCACCAATACTACTGGAGCAGAGAAAGAACTTTGACTAGGTTGAATTATACCAACCTCTAACATTTCTGCAACCATACGTTCAATTTCACTCTTTTGGGCATAGGGATATCTGTATGGCCTGACATTTGGAGGAACACTTCCTAGAATCAGATGAATAGCATGATCATGATCACGAATAGGTGGGAGACCTTTGGGAGTCTCAAATACCTTGGAATGATTGTCCAAGACTTTTTGGAGCTCTGGAGAAATAGATGATTCTGATGTGGAAACATCTAGCGAACATAATTGTGAAATTACACCTCTTTGTTCCTTTTTTAGAAGCTTTGTCATACCGTTAGAGCTGATTATCTTTCTTGGTTTCCCTACAATTCCCCTTAATTCAACTTTCTTTCCTTCTGCAGAAAATTTCATGAAAAGTTCTTGAAAATTAAAAGCTATTGTACCCAAGGATTGTAGCCATTGGACTCCTAGTATAACATCAGCACCTCCCATTGGAATGGAAAGCATTGGGCTAGTCAATACATATTCTCCCATGGATAACTTGATATTATGGCACTTTCCAGAGCAATTTATCGTTCCTCCATTTGCAACTATCACTTGACACTCTGGTGCTGGATATAGGAAGAAATTCAATTCTTTTGCTACCTTACAATGAATAAAATTGTGGATGCTTCCTGAATCAATCAACACTATTACCTTTTTCTTCTTGATTTGTCCTTCTATCTTGATGGTTTGAGGAGTGGTAATTCCAGCCAATGCATTACAAGATATGGTCAGATTAATTTCTTCTTTATCTAAGCTTTGTTCCTGGAGTATATCCTCTTCTTTTGACCTTTCTTGCTCCTTTTCTTCTTCCTCTTCACAATCTATGTAGAATAATTTCTTCTTAGCACACTTATGACCTTTAGTGTATTTGCTATCACAACTGTAACAAAGCCCTTTTGCTCTTTTTTCTTCCAATTGTTGTGGTGTCAACCTTATAGGTTGTGGAAGGCTAGGGGCAACAACACTTCCATCTTTATAGTTGTGACTGGTATGCTTCCTGGTTGCCATAACTTTGCTTTCCATTTTTCTTGCTAACCTGAATGCCTTCTCTAATGAATCAGGTTCCAAAAAGCGAACATCATGTTGGATATTATCCTTTAAAGTTCGTATGAACACATCAATCCTATGCTCCTCTGGAATATTTTTTACCCTTTTGTTCAATTTTTGGAACTCCTCAATGTGCTCCATTATTGAACCCTTTTGTTTGAGACTTATCAATTGGCTAAAAAAAGTGTTTCTTTTTGTATCCTCATAATGTGCTATCAATTCTTTCGTAAAAATTGCCCAAGTGATAATTTGTTTATGAGAGAAAAGCCATTGATACCATACAAACTAATTTGGTTCCAAATATAAAGTTGCAATATGTACCTTTTGTGTGTTTTGCACATTATTGAGATCGAAAAATTGCTCCATCTGTAATATCCATGTTGCGGGATCCTTGCCATCAAACTTCCTCATATCGATTTTTGGAATATGGTGGGTCTTCGATCCAACATTAGAGTCTATGGAATCATGATTAACATTTATTTTGTTCTCATCATGAGTTTCCTTTACTACCCTTTCACCATTAGTGACCATTTCGTATAGCAACTTATTCATATTTATCTTCAATTCTTCCATCTTATCATCCATGCCATCAATTTTAGCGTCCATGCCATTCATCTTAGCTTCCATGCCATCCATCTTAGCTTCTACGCATTTTTTTAAACAATCCATTTTAGCTTCTACACCTTTCTTTAAACCATCCATCTTAGCTTCTACATCTTTCCTTAAACCATCCATCTTAAATCTTGTTGCTTTTTGTGCAAGTGACACTTGTTGCACTTGGTCTTGTAATTTTGATATATCATGTTGCATTTCTTCCTCTTCTTCATCAGTCATGCTAGAGATTTCAGGTTGCTTACTAGGTGTTTGCATTTTCTTTCCTCGGGGAATCAATTACCGATAATAATGATTTACTATGCCCTTTGAATTCCTTCAAACTAATTTTTCAAACCAAGTTTATGCAAAACAATTTAAAAAACTACACACCTTTTTTCACTTTCTAGAAGCTTGATATTGAATCTGATGTATCTCTGCAATTTCAGATCATCCAGTTCTGAAATGGTGATATATAGTAGCCCTCTGTGTCCTCTTTCCAATGCCACCAGTTTGATCCAAACTGGATTCTCCAAGGAAGATTTATGCACAATCTCCCAAGATGACTTGATTATAGACCTTTCCAGAAGAGTGAACTTGTATGAAGTGCCACGTATCACTGTTTCAACCTTTGGCTCTTAAAAATATATACAAGAAACTACAGTCCGTCCTCTTTCTGTAACTTCTTACAAAATTTGAATCCTATGCACAGAGAAAAAGTTATGATGATTTTCCCCAGGTCACCTGTTTGGAATGTAATTCAGGAGTCTGCAAAAAGACCAACTTCCTCAGATCATATCTCCGCAAATATAGCGCAAAAAGCTCTAAAATTCTGACTCGAGGTTCAATACGATTTCATCTCAAATGGTTTTTTTTTTCTTCTGAAACATCGCAGACAAAAAGTTATAGCAAAAATTCCATGATGACCTTTCTGGAGCAGCGAAACCCTAGAATCCAAAGCTCTGATGCCAAATGTTATGAAATCAGCTCACAAAAAGATAGAAAAGAGAGATCAACGCCTTAGAATTCAGCCTCTTCGAGGGGGAAACCTCCTTTATATTACACAAATGAACAATTCTTGGATGATTCAAATGACAAAACCTCTTTTCTATATATAGGAGTCTAAGGAGTCACAAGATAACCGAGCTGACTTGACAATAATAATATAAAGCCACAAAAATAACAATAGAGGGATTCAATGGGGCACAGTAATAAAAATATGGGGACAATAGGGGCACAACAATATTAATAAGGGATACAACTACAATAGTAATGGGGTAATCACTAGTATTATAGGGACCTAACAGAGGTATTGGCCTAAGATTTGGTCGACACAATGGAATAAACTAAATGGTCCAACCATAGTTAAGTAATAGTTTCATTTAACGATCTGGTTCAAGTTAGTTGTTTTGGTCCTAAATAGTTATTTTTTGGGTGTGAATGTATGGGCGATCGTTGCATTCAACTGGTGGGTAGAATACCAATAGACGAATCTAAGGTATTTATCCATGGTAACTAATGAGCCAATGAGATCTAGTCAATACTCCAAAGTTATAAAGATAGGGTGTGATAGAACACTTGTGTGTGTGTTTTTGTAAGTGCAATTAATCTATTTGGTTTGGAGTACTAGCGTAGATCTAAATTTTTGTTTTCTTTTTGCATATCTTGTTCTGGCTCAAATGTTGGTCCAATGTGATGGAGTTCAAGTTAAATGATATAGGTGCGAACGATCTAGTGCATCGAGCCACAGTTTGAATCTTGCTCATAAAGTGCATCTGTGAATTGAGTCATTCCTGGAGATCTAGTTGAAATTGTAAAGGATCAAATTATTGGGTGGATCAATTGCTTGTGGTTGGGCATTGTGTACAAGCCCAAATAAACTCCACAATGGAAGTGCATTGTATTAATGATAAAATTACTTATTTATACATGTGCAATCTGGGTATGAGACAGTTGTGTCTCGGTAACTTATTAATCATAAAAACGGAATGTAAAACTAATTACATATTATACAATAACAATCCCCGAGGATTAGTCAACATTCCCCCCTTAATCCGAAGGGACATCCAACATGTCGAGTAACATTATGAACTTTTCAAACTTTTCACGTCCCAATGGCTTTGTAAATATGTCTTCGATCTATTCCAAAGTAGGACAATGTGTCAAATGAATAAATTTGGCCTCTACATAATGTCGAATCAAGTGATATTTGGTGTTAATATGCTTGCTTCGATCATGAAACTTGGGATGCTTGGCCAACTAAATTGCAGAAGGGTTGTCGATGAGTAGTGGAGTTGAAGCCTTTTGTTTCTCCTGCAAGTCTTCAAGTATTTTGCGAAGCCAAATGATTTCTTTTGTAGCTTGAGTTGCTGCAAGATATTCGACTTCGGTGGTAGAAACAGCAGGAACAAATTGTTTGCGTCATCTCAAACTGATGGTTGTTGATCCAAGACTCATGAAATAACCAGAAGTAGAGGCTCCATTCTCCTTATCTCCATCAAAATCAGAATATGAATAGTCGGTGAGATGGAAATCTGCAACTTTGGAATATTTGATGCCATATGTTCAAGTGTCTTTCAAATACTTGAGAACTTGCTTTGCTGCATTCCAATGACCTTCACATGGCTTATGCATGAACCTGGAAAGTATCCCTACAAGAAATTCTATGTCAGGTCGAGTAGTAGTTAGAAAATTCAAACTTCCAACAAGTTGCTTGTACTTTGTTGGATCTTATAACATACTTCCTTCAATGGAAGTAAGCTTCAAATTCTGCTCTGTAGGAGTAGCGACAGGATTACAATCCTACATCCCAAATATGTCCAATAGCTGTCCAATATACTTTTTCTGAGAAATGAAAATATATTTAGGTTTCTGATTAACTTCAATCCCTAAATAATAATGTAATGAACCCAAATTTGTCATGTCAAAAACTTTCAATAATTCTCTTTTAACGGATGCTATATAGTCATCATTATTTCCTGCGATCATCAAATCATATACATACACAACCAAATATACAAATCACTTTCCAATTTTCTTAACAAAAAGAGTTGCATCATCCAAAATTCAACTTAAGAAGGTGTTCAGTTAATTTTTCATACCATGCATGAGATGCTTGTTTTAGTCCATACAAAGCCTTAACCAATTTGCATACCTTTTGCTCTTTGCCTTTAGTGGAAAACCCTTCACGCAGAAACATATAAACATCCTCCTTCAAATCATCGTTCAAACAAGTTGTTTTAACATCCATATGGTGTATCTTACATCTATTATGAGCTGCAAGAGAAAACAAAGTTCTAATTGTGCCCCATTTTGTTGTAGGAGAAAATGTCTCCATGTAGTCAACACCTTCCTTCCGAGTGTAGCCTTTTTCTACAAGTCTTGCCTTGTATTTATCAAGCGACCCATCTTCATTGTATTTGATCTTATACACCCATTTGCAACCAATGGGTTTGACACCTGCAAGAGGATCCACTAACCTCCAAGTTCCATTCTTAATAAGTTCATCATATTCCTTTTGTAATTCATCCTTCCATTCATCACAATTAGCAGCTTCTTCAAAACAGTTAGGTTCGCTAATTGTACAATGATTGAATTCAAAGTCATGAAAAACATTACCTAAATTACCATTAGAAGAAATTCTTGTTTCAAAATCATCATAGTTTCTTGGAACTTTTCAAGCACGTGTAGATATTCATAAAGGTTGTTGAAGTGGTTTTGACGGTTTCTCATCTTGAAAAACAGGCTTAAGAATACGCTCTTCAAGAGAAATTTCTGGTCCTACAAAAACATTACTATCATCCAAATTTTCTTCAGCAATAACATTCTCATGAGTCAAATATGGTTGAACCACAAACTGATCCAGAATGGGAACTCCACCTTCAGTGTGTGGAACATCATTATCAGATTCAAAATAGAACTTCTTAGATGAAAAATTCTCCAAATTATTCAATTCCTTATCAACAGTGGAATTACTTTTATCTAATTCAAGGAAAATAAAATCTCTGGAGAGAATGAACTTCTTGTTCTCCTCATCATACAACCTATAAGTTTTGGAAGTAGCAGAATATCCCAAGAAAAAAAAATTGTGACTCTTAGCACCCAACTTGTTGTGTTGATGTTCAGGAATTAATGCATAGCATAGAGAACCAAATACTCTAAAATGTTGAACAACAGGAAGACGATTATACCATATTTCATAAGGAGATTTATTATTGATGACAAAAGAAGGACAACAGTTGTGAATATAAGTTGCACAAAGCATTGCTTCTCCCAAAAATATCAACTTAATATTCTTGAAGAACATCATAGATCTAACTATATTAAGCGAAGTTCTATTCATACGTTCTGCAATGCCATTCTATTGTGCATTATAAGGTATGGTAGTATGATGTTTGATTCAATTGTCCTTCAAATATTGTTCAAAAACATGAGAAGTATACTTGCCACCATTATCAGTTCTGAGAATGCCCATATTATGTTGACTTTCTTTTTTAATCATCAAATGAAAAGTTTTAAAAACTTCAAACACTTGTGACTTATTCTTCAACAAATACACCCAACACATTCACGATTAATCACCAATAAATGTCAGCAAAAATTTATTTCCATTGGTAGTTGCAACACACATAGGTCCACATAAATATGAATGTATAAGACCTAATTTTCATGAATCTCTAAAAGAAGAATTATGAAAAGGTTGTTTACAATGTTTTCCCAAAATACAAGCATCCCAAGGTGTAATCTTTCTTGGAACTATAGGAAGACCTCTAATACCTTCCTTTTCCATAATTTTGATGATGTCAGAATTGATGTGACCAAATTGAGCATGTTACACCAGGATGGAAGACAGAATATCACTTTGCTGCGCCGAAAGAGAAGAACTTTCACGTGAATTAGTAGATGAAGTACCATTTAATTTCAAAAGTGTACCTTCTTGCACACCGATGATAACAACTGCATGATCATATTCTCTTCTTATCTCGATGATGCCATCAAATATATGAATAAAATGCCCCTACTGCCAAATATGGATAAGAGACATCAAATTTCGCTAAAACTGTGGAATATAATGTACATCCCGTACAACATAATTTGCAGAATTCAGCATATTCAAATGAATAGACCCAATGCCGGATGGGTTGATTCGAGACTTGTCAGAAAAGTAAATAACACCATCAATATCATCACTGAATGTTTCAAAACAATCTTGCCTAAATTTCATATGACAAGTGGCTCCTGAATCTAAAATTCCACTATCTCGCCATGAAGAAAATGTAGTGTTGAAAACATCACTAATATTAAAATTGCAATGAGCAACAATGTAATGTGCAGAGTCTGATGATTTTCCCTTATCTGGTGGTGGCTGATCTTTCTTTTCATTCAACTATTCTCTCCTTTCACTGACTTTCTCCTAAGGAATTTAACTATTAGTAGTAGTATGACCAATTTTACCACATCTAAAACATTTTATAGCTGGTCTATCAATAAAATTCATTTGTTGTATATCATTTCTTTGTTTGTCTTGCTGATTATTTTCCCCCCCCTGCCTCTATAATTTGTCCTACCATGACATCTACTACTTTTGTCACCTCTAGAAGTTTCAGCATTAGACTTCTAATCCTTTTGTACAAGGCACAAAGTTTCTACATTAGAGTTAGGTGGAGCCCCTTTCTTCCCAAAAGGATTTTTTCTTGCTCAGCTATTTTTCTTACTAGTTTATCAAATGTAATTTCTTTTAACTACCCACTAGCTTGGAGAGATTCTAAATAGTGTGAATAGACAAGGTGAAGGAATTGTATAAAAGTTGTAAGTTGTATATCTACTTTAATTCCAATGGCTTCTATATCATGAAAAATGGATTTTATTTCAGAGGCACTCTTCAAAGGATCATTATCCTTCATCTCCAAATTAAACAACTTTAATAATAACTAAATAATTTCCAGTTCTCAGTGTGAATCATACAATCCTTTCAAATTATTTAATGCTTCGAATGCAATACCACAAGAAACGATATATATTCTTACCTCTTCTGTCATCGATGCAGTTATTAATGCATATTCTTTGTTGTCTTTTGTCTCCCAAATTGCACGTTGCTTCTCATTATCACGTGGCTTTGGTGTAATTTCTTTTCCATCACAATCCTTCTTGCCTTAACAAATTTCCCACAAATCGTTAAAAACAAGGGCACTTTTAGGCTTTCTCAACCACTCTTGATAATTTTCCTTTCCATTAAGAACAACTCCAACTATGGAAGCTATTGAAGTCATAATTTTTATGCAACCAAATATTCTTCAAATCCTTTCAAATTCAAAATATATGCAATACTTCTAAAAATATATAAATTCCTTTCTCCTCATGTTTGACACAAATTTGGCTTTGTGGTTTAATGGTAAGTTTCAAAAATAGCCTAGCAAAGAGCTAGGTTCAAATCTTATTAGCCTCCAAATTTTTTTATTTTACCAATGGCCTCTTAAAAAAATATGTATTTCAAATCACCAAAAAATTGAGCACTCTTTACTTAAAATTTTAATTCAAACCACCAAAAAATATATATCCTTCATTTTAAGTATTCTTCAGAAATAGTTTAGTAAAAACTTTGTATCCTTCAGAAATCTTTCAGTAAAAACTTTGGTTTGCAATAAATGTAAATATTATCCTTCGGAAATTTTATTGTCATAGAAATCCTTTCTATCCTTAAGATATCTTTCAATAAAAACTCTGGTTTGCAGTAAATGTAAATATTATCCTTCAGAAATTTTATTGTCATAGAAATCCTTCAAATATTTCAATAAAAATTCTGGTTTGAAATAAATGTATCTTATTATCCTTCATAAATTTTACTTTCATTAAACTCATGTTTATCGTGGTAAATGAAAATATTGTGATTAAACTCTTGTTTACTGCAGTAAATGCAAATACTATCTTTCAGAAATTTCACTATAAGTAAACTCCCGTTTGATGCAGTAAATGTAAATAAAGCCTCCCAAAATTAGAACAACAGGCCTCCCAAAATTAACAAGCAGCAGCCCTTGGATGCTTGGAACTAAGAATTTTAACAAACAATCCAATAATTATTGGCATTCGACTTAGTCTTGGCAATTTTTATTGAGAACAACAAGCACTCAAAACTCCAACATGTATTTTAACTTCCAAGGATATGTTAAAAAAAATATATGCCACTGAATTTCTCCAATCGTATTTCATTATGACTGAAAGATATGAAACTTACAAAGAGTCAATAGTTTGAGCATCCCACAACATTTCTCCACTGGATTAACCTTCTGCTGCACTCTATCTTCAAATTCTTCATGCTCTGCTATGCCATAGACTTCGAATACATGGATTTTAGGAACAACTCAACCAGAGCTCTGATACCACTGTACAAGGCCAAATAAACTCCATAATGAAAGAACACAATGAAAGAGCGTCGTATTAATGATAAAATTACTTATTTATACATGTGAAATCTAGGTACGAGACAGTTGTGTCTCGGTAACTTATTAACCGTAAAAACTGAATGGAAAACTAATTACATATTATACAAGAACAATCCTCAAGGATTAGTTAACATGTTGTTGATAAATTATCATAGTATAGTTGATGACAAAGTTACAGTGGGAGTTATTTGAGCATGTGCACATGTCCTCCCAAAGAACTAAATTATGTGTATTAGAAATTGAAGCTAGAGATGCAACATGGATAAGAATGGAAAAGAAAAAGCATTAGAATTGACTACAAATGCTCACTATGGAATAAACAATAAATTGTAAGTAGTTCACGGATTGGATATAGCACAAAATTTTTGTGTAGCCACGCAATTCCTATAGAGAGGTTGTTCGGAGATCCTGAAACATATGAAAAGGTAATGCGATGAAGTTCATATGGTGCTCGGAGGGTAGGTAGGTGATGGTATGGTGCAATTTGGAGCTAGCAAAGCATGTTTTTCTTAACACGTTTCAAATGTTTTGTTTATATATGTCTAGCAATGCTTTTATCTTGTAAGTTGGTAGAGTGTTTGTGTAGTTGAGAGATGATGGCTTGATCACATGCACCAGGCACCATAGTCAATAGGCTAGTGTGTTGAATTATCCAAACATTATCATATATACATTCCTAGCCATGGTTCGATGCAAAGATTGTGGCATGTTATGGATAGAGTGCATATTTACTTATGTGCATGGTGTTTCTTATAGTATTTGTATGATTAGTGACCCAACATAAATTGTCAACCGAAGTTCGTAGACTTAGAGGTGCGGCACAGGAAATGCCTTCCTGCAAGACAAACCCTATTCTATTATGTTTATCAACACATCTTGAATTTCTTGCAATCACTTGTCAAATCCTAATCTAGCTCCTGTAAATACTTTGGAAGTTTATTAGAAAATTCCTTGTTAAAAATCAAAGAAATTCATCACGGTCGCCTTAATCAACTAACAAACCAATTAGAAAAAATTCCTTGAAAGCTTTATAACTCAAACATATAAACCTGAGAAAATCCAACTTACTTCTAGTTCCAAAGAGGATTCTCAAATCAAAATGAAAACTCTGTTGAACTTCTTGCACTAGGTTTTATCTCCACTCCCATCTATGTGCAATCAAAGAATTCAAAGTATGGCTTGAATCCGCCTTTAGTGCTCACAACTCAAATCAAAGGCATTAATTGTATGAATAGTTACTGTGTGCATAAATGAAAGTAATGTCATTTCATTCTTATGCTTTCTCAAACTTGTCAACACACCTTAACAAATTTCCTATCTTACTCAAGCATGAACATTGGAAACTATTGTATCAATGCATAAAAGAAACCATATATAAAGCACTTTGTAGCCTTAATAATACAAACCGATGTTTTGAAAAAAATCACTCAAACAAGGCTACATGTATACAACTCTGATAATCAAAGTTTCATTCTTCCAATAACACTTCGCGCAGTCACTATTCAACACGCTATAAGTACATGCCATAAATGTAAATCCCATATCCAAATAATTAAAAGTATAGGCTTTGGAAACCAAATAAATCACTCAAGTCAAATGGATAAACTCAATAAATCAAATAATCATACAAGCCAACTATGCAATACTTTGTTTTTATGTCAATATAAAATAAGTCAAATAGTATTACATAGCTCACAATTATACTCAAATGGTGGCTCAAATGACTTTCCAACTAGTTATAACTAGGGTTTTTATTGCCAACAGACTTCAGATCAGTTAAATACAAGTCAAGCGACATCACTTATCAAGTATCAACAAGGTTGATCAGCTAAATACAAGTCAAGCCACAACACTTATCAAGCATCAACAAGGTTATTGACTTGTTTAATAATCCCCGAAGGTATCATAGTATCATTCACAACCCGGATCACTCTTTGGAAAAAAAATCTTAAGTACTTCACAGATCTTTTATTTCTCGTAATGAAACAAGGCTTTAATATTCAAGAGAAATCGAGCTCTCTTGTCATTATTGACTCAAGAGTTGTAGATCATGTTATCACTCATAATTTTCTCTAGAAGTTATCAGAAGAAAGAAAATGACCGAGGTAACTACAAACCAACTTTTACGCATAGGCTCTAGCCAACCTATGGCTCAGAGAGGGCTCTCTCTATATGATTTAGCTTTGTTTGCTGGGATTTTAGGCTAGTTCTGAATGTTCAGGTGGTTTTTTATTTGTATTGAAGATTGGATGGTGGAATCCTTAAAACAGATGGATAGAATGATGTCTTTGGACCATTGGGATATGGAATCAACAGAAGGGCATCAAGGCTGGAATTAACTCACTAAAGGGAATGTTCAAAGGGCAAGATAGTAGAATAAAGTGCAGGTCTTTGGAGCAGAGGGGTGAAATGGTTTGAACCAGGGTGAGAGAGCAATTGAGAATTCTCAAACTGGGATTAAAACAAGGAACAGGGGGTAATCAGAAACAAAGGGAAACTAAGAATCCTTTGCTATAGATTATAGAGAGACAACCTAAACTAAGGAGCAATTAAGAATTCCTTAACTTAGATATGAGTTGAAAACATTTAGATGCCTAACAGTTAAAACAGAGTGCAATTAAGAAAATTCTCAGATATCATTCCATGTTATAGCATTTAGTTTCAGATAAACATTATGGAAAAACTTTAAAGAAGATAACAATAACGTGAGAGAATACTTGTCTACACTTCGCTCAACACATGAATCCTTTGAAATATCTGGTCTTTATTCATTAATCCAGCTTGCTGGTTCAGTCGATGCTCCAATGGCTTTATAGTCTTTTGATCAAGAAGTCTATAGAAATGTCTAAGAATCCACCCTACATACTTTGAATTGTGAAGTATTTATACAAAAAAAAAATTATTACAAAATATCTCAAACTATCTTGAGACTTAATCTAGGAAATACAAATATCTTTTGGCAGCAGGATAGAGACAGTTATTGAAATGCTTTCATGTTGTCCCTTTTATTGTGGTGATTCTAGCCTTTACAATTTGGCTTGTAGCCATTTATGTTGGCTTGTTGTTGTGGCCTTTTACGTTGGAATCTTCTTTAACTTTTAACTTTCACCTGATACTCTTTGACACTGATACTTTTTGGCCTGCTGACCTATTTTCATCTATTTTACTTGGTTGTTTTACTTTTACTGTACAGTAACCTTTTAATTGTAAATTTCTTATAGTAAATCAGTCATCGTTTCCCACCATTTCTCATCAAGTAACTTGACATTTGTCATTCACCTATATATCTCATTAGCCTCGGTATACTTGGAAAAATTGGGCTTGGTGATGAACACATGTTTTATCTCATGCTGGAGAAAAAACAAGTCCTCAAATGTATTATACAAAACTTTGCCTGTTGGCAGTGCTTTTATTGTTGAACTGCTAGCTTGTTCTTTAGCCAACTGTTTGAGTCTCTTATCATAGTCCTGTTGTGTCATAAGTTTGTCATTAATGACCAATGGACTGGGCAATCCTTTCTCCCTCAAAATTTTGAATTTAGCCATGAATCTATCAATGGCTACTTGCATGTTATGGCATTTTCCCTCCAAGTTCAGCATTAGGTTTCTCTTGGAAAGGACCTTCCTTATTTCCAAAATGGTTTCAGTTCTGTCTTTTATATCTAGCTCATGAATTTCATACCTGTTTTTATTGTTAAGGAAGTGGATGAGTCTATTAGAATCCTCAAGCATGTCTCCCAATTCCTCCTTGACTTTTTGGATAGCTTCTGTAGCTATCTTTATCAATTTTGTCTGCTAAAAAATAACTTGAATAGATGGCCAAATATCATTGATAGATTCAATGGTATTGGCCCATAACAGTTCCTTGGCTTGTCCAAAGGGTTTCTCCAATGTTAGTTCCTTATCCATAGCTTTGATTCTTTCACTCATTCTATTGGCCTTTTGTGATTCCTCTTTTTGCATAATTTGGGCAAGTTTGTAGTCAGTTTCTAAACTTTCCACCTTTTCTCTTATTTTGTTCATTTCTGTAGCCTGGATAGACATTTCCTCCATGGCTCTGACCAACTCTGTTGCTTTTTCTCCTGGTGTACCTACTGTTGTAGACTCTACTATGACTGGAAATGCTATGGCAGGTGGAGCATGAGGTACTATCGAAGCCGCTAGTGTGGAAGGGACTGCTGTAGATATTATAGGGATGACATTTGTGGAAGTTGTGGCTATTTCAGTTTGTTTTAATTGGATCAAGTTATCCAATTCTTTCTCTGTCTCCCTTAGTTGATCATTGAGTTGTAGGACCAAGTCCATCAACTCCTCATGCTTGTGTTGGGTCTCCAAAACTTCAAGTGTTTGAGGATGTTCCAGCTAGGGTATTTTTAATTGCTTCTTAAGTGCAGCAACATCATCATTTTTCTTCTTTATAAGATGCTCTGTAGCTTTAATATCTTTGGGATCATGTCCCAATTCAATCACCAAGTCTTCCAAAGACTTAATTCTAGTATCCTTGGCCTATGAGGAGGCCTTCTCCAACTGATATTGAGCTGAGATGTTGGTCAATGAACTTTGCAGCTGATGAGTAGCTATGGATTTACCTATAAGGGTGGAGTATATCATCTCTCCAGCCTGTTTATGCAGTTCTATTTGGTCTATGGGATGAATATCCCTTGCCAATACTTCAAAGTCAATCCTCTTAAAGTCTGAAGATGTATTGGGCTGTTGTGATGTAGGTTTGATAAAGGACACTTGAAGCTTTCCCTCCTTGATGTCAAAAGCTGACATCAACCTTGTTTGATTTGTGGGAGTGAGTTTTAGATATTGAGCATATGTCTGAGCTTTGACCTTCTCATTCCTCATTTTAATGTCTTTGTACCTGTCTTTTACATCCTTATCCTTATCAGCAGGCCTACTGAATGAGGATACTTCTACACTTAGTTGCCTTTCCAAGATCTGGGTCTGTGGTGTGGAAGGCTCTTGTGTTTCCCCAGATGGAGTTGTGCCTTTGCTTCTATCCAGCTTAGTATCAGTTATTTCTATTGATCCTTTTGTGTCTTCTTGCTCTATGACAGGATTTAGCTTAGGCCTTTTGCTTGGACTAGTCTCATATTGTATATTTGATGTGCCCATTCCTGAACTTGAGGGTTCCTCCCTGGTCCTTTTGGGGTTCTTTTCCTCATTCCGAGGAGTCTGCATGATAGGAGGGGTGCTCATGGCTGGATCTTACTATTCAGGTACTTGCAGAAACGAGCTCTCATCAAACTACCTTTCTAAGTCACATAAGGCATTTTCTACATCTACCTTTGTACTCTCTCTATCTATAAGAGTGTTTTCCACCCACTCAGATTGATTTGCATAACCTTCTATCTCTGGTATGGGGTGGTGGATATAAGGTCCCAACTTGGCCTTTTTTCTCAATTTGGTCATGAATTCTTGAGGGTCATACCTCCACATGAAACTCCGTTGGAACTTCGTTTGCTGCAAAATGTCTGCTTCCTTCCCTGCCTCTCTAGAATTGCAGTTGAAGGGGCCTAACTGGTTTTTTACTTTGAATTATAATATTTTCTTGGTTGAGACAAAATTTATCTCATCAGAGTTCATTATTTGACTATAGTACTGTAGAGAAAATAACCTCATTGGAAGGTATTTGGGTAGTTTATATGGTGCAAGCTAGCAACCATAAATTCTTATCTGTGTGTGGTGTTGGTAAAGGTACCAATCTCCTACTTTGCTTTGTTTAGACAACTGAAGGACCCTTTTGATCTCTAGACTTATCCTAGGTGGAGGGCTTCCTTTCAGCATAGTCATGATTGGATGAACAAAAGAATCTATGAAATTTGAATAGGTATATGGTGACTCATACTTATGGAACAGTGGGGTCCAAAAAATGACAGACCTGGGTTGGCCTTTGGTATCCAGCTTCTAGAGGGGAAAAGGAAATTTGTCTGGCTGATAATATAAGAACATATGGTAGAGGACATATGAGTATTTGAATACTCTTTCATTGTTCATCCTGGTGAACTGTTCATGCATTCTCTCAACTATGAACTCAGCATAATTGTACACAATAGCAGGAGGTTGTCCTAGGGTATAGATTGACATGACAGCCAGGACAAGTTCATCAACATATTCATCAACGGAGCAGCCTAGGACACATGATATCATTGTGATGATGTTTCTACCCCTTTCAGAGAACATGGCATAAATATAGGGGAGGGGGGTTTAGGAATGTACTACTCCTCAACAATGAAATCTTGGAACAATTTGGCCAGTATAGAGGGACTTAACTTGGAATATTGGTCTAACAAATCTCCAATTGAGAGTGGGGTCAGGTTTGGTCCTGGTTGGAGTTGCGGAATTTCATTTATGGATTCAGTTGTGATAGTAAACAACACCTTTTGGTCATGAGACATTATGGCTCTATGGCTAGGGATGTAGCATGCATGGCACATATGAACAATTTCTGGGAAGATATGTACTTGGGGGAACTGATATTTGGGCAAATTTGACTCCCAAAGGCCAATATCATCAGCATGGTTGAGGAATCTATCCCTACTTAGACAACGTATTTTAAGCAAAAGGCCCTAGGTAGTTGTATATTTAATTTGGAAGTCCCTGTCAGCCAAGGGAAGGTGGTCGAGGTCCAAATGGGGAGTTGTGATGGGTCTAACGTCCAAGTCAACAGGGGCTGCCATAACTTAGTTCTTGTGGATTTAAATTAGGCTTTGGGGGTTTATTCAAAGGTTTTAAATGGAAATTGGAAACTTATCAGAGGGTTTGGCCACAGGTTTTCAAATTTAAGCTATTTTTCAATTAATTTTACTTAATGAAAATACTTGACAGGTTGAACGTTTCCAATTTTGAACGGGGAGTGGTATTCTATGGTGAAATACCTAGAATTGGGTGAATTGGCTTCAAGTTGATGGTTCACGGCAGCTGCAGAGGTTTGTACGGTTCTGGTATGGACTAAGAGGTCAGTTGGGTTGTCTGCAGTGTCTTCTAGAGCAAATTTGGAGGTCTGTGGCAAGTTCGGCGTTTGCAAGAGTTGCAGAGGTTTTCAAAGTTTACAGAGGAAAAATGAGTGAAAAGGGCGAAAGAGGGCTTCACAACTTTTTATAGAAAAATAATTATTTTTTGGTGGGTTCACTTATGAATGAACAGTTGGCGGTTTTTTCGGTTAAGCAGGGAAGCAGTTTTTCTTGGCCATCGCACCGCTTTTGGGGTGAGGGTGGTTTTTAGGAGGGTTCACCCGATGTGCTTTAGAGCGCGACACGTAGCAGTAGGGGGGTCGGGGAAAACTGCCTTATCGGGCAGGTAAAGGTCGACGATTGGGTCTGGCCGATATGGCTGTGGGCCGTCGGATGAGAGGGGCGATGATCGAATGGGAATCGGGTGATGGAGTTGCACAGGGGATAAAGCAAAGGATTTGGGAGGGGGCATGGCTTTTAATCTTTGACAGTATGGGATTAGCTTAGGATTTAATGACTGGGTTAAGTGATCGGGCGGGGCTTTAATCATGGGATTAGGGAATCGGATGAGGTTAATGGTGGGATTAACTTATGTTTACCGGGATTAGGTAAACTAAGTAAAATTGTATCAAGATATGGGTAATCTATGTAGTTTTTATTAAAACTAAGGGTTGAGATATTTAGTTTAGGGGTTTAATTAATATACAGGAAAAGGTAATTTATAGGGGATTTATACAATAACATTAGAAATTAATATGAAATGAATGAGCGGGGTTGGCGAATAATCCTTAAGCATAATGTAACATGTAGTGTTTGTGCGCATATGCTTAATACTTAGGATAAAAAGGTTTTTTTGCATGTTTTTTGGCTGAAAAGGGATTTACATGGAGTTGTTTTACTTTTCCTAAGCAAAAGAGTTTAACCATAGGAAAAAGGAGTTTTGTTTGGGAAATGAGGGGAAATGAAGGGAGATGAATTTCCATGAAGGGGATTCTAGCACTTGCGTCCATAAGTCATTAAGCCAAGGGTCCGGCCCCACCAAAAGTCAGAGAAATTCTCTAAGCCTTTTTGACTTAAAGGATTTAAGTACTTAGAACTTATTTAAGGGAAATTAGTAAGTAGAGGGGTGAAATGAATGAGGGGATGTTAAATAAACCAAGTTGTAAACCATTGTCCTTGCTTTGTTTACTGCTTATGCACATTTAAAAGATGAATTTAAACATGACATAAGTGCTTTTGTGTAATCACCTGATATTTCTGCAACCTTTTTCCTACTTACACATTTACTTACCCTACAATTTTTCTTCATTTTATTTGGGTGCATTTCAACTAGCAAACCCTTATCAATCCTTTTCTTTTACAAAGTAGACTATCTAATTCTATCCTTATATCATCCAAGGGCTCAGATTAAACTGATGAGCTCCTTTTATTTTCTCTACCTATCTAATGATCTGCCAAGATTAAACTGTTTGGTCAGATTTTATTCTCTAACTATAAACACAAAATTCAAAGCATGAAATAGCCAAGTTTAAACAATTTGAATATCATGGATTGTGGCATGAATAACAAGCTGCACACAATCATTTTTATGCAAAAAAGTAAATAGTAGTGCCATTTTGACTGCACACTTTCATGGTCTCTTTTTGTTTTTTTGGGGGGGTTCATATATCTTCATTTTTTGACCTTTTTCCATTCTTCTTGTCCTTTGATTTTTCTTTTAGGACATACCCTCTTTACATTTTTTAATTTTTTAATATGGAAAACATTTGCAGAAAGCAAAGTTATGTACAAGATTACAAGGCTTAACCTTAGTCATTAAAAATTGACTCCTATTGGTATAGGAACCTAAGAGATCATACCCATGCTAAGTAATATCTCTGTGACAATATTTCATTGAAATATCTCAGTTCTATATTAAGACTAAAACCCTAAAGGAAAATGAGTATCAAAATTAATATTATTGAACAAATCACCACTGAGTATGTATCAAAGTATTGTTATAATTTATAGTTTTGGTTCACATAATCAAATATATGAGATGGTTTCAAAGAAATTTGTTACACTAATACTTCACTCTTCATATCTAAATTCCAAACAACCATAAGTAAAGGCGTTGTGCAAATATAAAAGAGGAAGAGTATATAAAAAAAGTTCACACATGGAACTTAATGATTTTATATACAAACCACACAGTCAATATGCCATATTTGTAGACAAACACACACTCTATTCCATATTAACAAGCCACACGGTAAAATAAATATCCAGAGCGGTGTCGAGCTAGTATGGTCGAGCCCTAACCAACTAGCTCACACCCTCGATGAGTAGCTTAAATCACAGGATCAAAATAACCATTAGATATACCAAAAATGGAGAAAGAAAGAGCGACACCCTATCATTAAACTGGCAACATCTCGCTATCACATGTAGGCCAGCATGGATCAATTTATATAATTATTTACAATACAAGTGGCTATTAAAAGAGGCGACTAAATAAAAAATTAAAAAAAAAAAATTCCCAATAGTCTACCATTGAAGGATGTCTCGTAAAGTCATGGTCCAAACAAAGAGATCAAGGTCTAGTATGTGAGAAATCCTCATCCTGAACTAAAAGTGATCGTAATAGGCGCACTTTGACTTTAGATTTCTTCCAAGAAAGTCTCTAACAAATATGTACCAACTCATTAATGACTGGCCCGCGTGGTTGGTTTCAATGATCAAAGCTTCCTACTTATCCATTATTGTAATGCAGGATCTCTATAATGAGAGAAGGAACTACACCAATCCTGGTTAGAAACTTATAAAAGATTATAAACCTTAGAAAAAACAATAAACAAAGAAATTTGAAAAAAATAGTGATTTACCTATCAACTTTTAAATAATATGCGACTTGGAATCAATTCTTCATTATCATATCAAAAGATTATGGAAATGTTAGGCAAAGGCTCAAAAATTGGCAAAATAAGGGTCCAAGAATGGAAGGTATTATATAGGTGAAAATGAAGCATTTTTTGTGTCCTCACACAAACAGGGGTATACCATCACTCCTTTGCAAATAGCCAAAACTTGAAATCCCTTCACTACCACTTTTGAATTTGGATATTAATCTGTGAAAATGAAGTTTTCACCTCCTTAAATTTCTTTTTAAGCTTTATATTCATAGTCTTTAAGTAGGTAGAGTGCATTTTCCACATCTTAGTATTTTATTTCCACTCTTCAACTTCTTTCAACAACTCTTCATTTCTAGTTCTCAAGGTGACATTTTGAGACTTCAGTAAACAGTCTAGAATATCAATCTCTTTTACTATTTCTTCCAAAGGTTTAATATTTTTCTTATCCTTAGCTTTTTCTAGGAAAGGACTTGATTGGCATAAATTCTTCACAATCTTCAGAAGATTCACCCATATGACTACCACCAGGGTCACCAAGACTAAGAACTTTCCTTTCTTAGACCCGAACTCCTTTCCAAGAACAAACCCCCTGCCACTCACTATGTATTTCGCTTCTTCTCCCATATGAACTTCCTTTGTAGGGTTTTCACTAACACAAATTGTTGCTTATGTGGATATAAGGACCTCTTCATTCACATCTGGTTGTTCATGTTCTGTGTTAAGATCATCGTCTGATAAGGAGATCTAGGGAGCCATAAATGGTGAATATGTTTCTGTAAAAGAAGGGCTACGTTCTATTTTCATCATCCCTCGAGTTATTCTGTGGGTTGACTCTAGTGCCGAAACCTTAGATAAATTTACCATCTTCTCTTCTTTTTTATTTAACATGGGAGACCCCTATTCTATTTGTGCACTAACTTTCATATCTTAGTCATGTTTTGAACCATAACCCCTCCCTTTTATTATGAAACCCTCAACCAACTGCTCCTGATGATTAATAATTCATTTACGGTTTCCTTACTCATGAGAGGCAAGGAAATCATTCCAATTCAAGCCCCTCTTCTTCAATTCTTTGGAAACTAATATTTTTAAAAACTTATATCTCACATGCATAGCAAGACTCTTCTAAACACCCACACACGAATAGGCATATATTTCATAGTAAGAGGTTTATAATCTAGGAAACATGGCTAGATTGAAAGACCAACTCTACCCAAAACCAAGGGCGCTTGTCAAAATAAGCTTTTGAACAAAAAAGAAACTCTATATTCTTGGACCAGTCCAAGTGAAGTTACTCCCAAAGGGTAGATGATGATGGGAAAAATCCATTGAACCTACATATGATTGCTCATTGTTTACACTCTACCACCCTTAGCTTGATGATATCATCATCCACCTCCAACGATGGAGACTCTGAAGAGTGTTCAACCACAAAATATTTCTTGGATAGATCCTTAGGTTTCTAAGAATCAGATCAGGGATTTAGGACATCCTTTAAATACCTAAACTTTGTTGCCGAGGAAGCCTCATTACCCCTAGGTCCACCTTTCAAGCCTATAACTATAGAGATGATGCAATTCCTCTTGATGTCATAATATCCAAGACCTTTTGTCACATTTAGTTGTCTCTCTCCATAAAGGAGTGTCAACTCTGCCATAGGGATTCTTGTTCGCAAATGAATGATATCATCTAGTGCAAGCACAACAAGCACTTCCCTAAATTGGAAGAAAAGAGACTCTCCTGACATGGATCTAAGAACTACTGAAAAGTTTTGAAGATCCATGTCTCCATCATTTGGCAGGAGACTTTCTTACAAACATTAAAAAAAACAATTTGATGACATCCTTAACCCTCTCTATCTCCATCCCACAGACAAAGGCCCAAGCATCCATAGAAGAGGCACTAAACTACAATGCACAGAATGTTAACCACTTCCTTAGCTCTAGAACAAAAAGAATGGTGTTTCCCTGCAAGAACGAAGTCCTAACGATGCCACATCTAATGGTCTCCACGAGCACATCTTTACGAAAGCATAAGTTTTGTAACACTGATACAACAACAACGTCTTCTATCCAAGCCAAAAAAATTCCCAAACCATAGGGAGGGAAACTAAATGGATCACATACCACTCAGAAGGCCATAACCCTAAAGAGCTAGATGAGGTCGGAGACCAAGTGAAAATGAGGGGGAGAGGACATTTCCATAGCTTAATGGAAATTATTTTAGGCATTTCAACAAATATTTTGTCGATAGCTTTGTACCCTCACTATTGTTGAATCTAGATCCCCCCTAGGCTAAAAAAAAACCATGGAGGCAAGCCACATCCAAACCAAAGAGACCCACAAAACATTCCTCACAATCCATGATAATAGAAGCATCTTTGCAAAATTTGAGCTTCCCTATGAAACCGATTGTTGCCAGTGTACAGACAAGGATTTCAATAGAGGCAAAAACCCTCCCCTTCAGCTCGCTAGATACTCAAAGTACAGTATCCCACCCCATTTACCTTTGTACCCGCACATGAGTGCAGAAACCAAAGGAACCTATAGTGAAAACCAGTCTCTTGCACAATGTGTTTGCCATCTCTTTGTTCACCATTCTTTTTTATATAATTTAGATTATAAATAGAAGTGTTAAATTTTATAAGAATTTAGAAAAGAAAAAAGTATTTTATTTTTAATTATAATTTTTCCCTATAAAAAATATCCAAACACATATGTATGCCAGAAAAAATCATCTAAATTTATTCAAAATATAACAATGACAAATTATATATATTTTTTACACATCTAAGAAATTAATAAAATAAAATTTTCAATACATTCATACAAATAAGACAAGGGCTGACATGTAGCCTCTTGCATCACTAGCTGAAAGTTAATAGTATTGCTATTAAGTAGTTGCTAATGAAATCGAGTTGGATTGTTTAAAATGTATTGAACAAATATTTGTAATTTTTTGTTAGTGATATATATTATATTTGACAATATAATAAATTTAAACTTTTTGCGTAATGATTTTTTTTTTTCATTTAAATTTAAAATTTTGAACATATTATTATTCTTTTAACTTTATTTATATATATTATGATTCAGATTTTATGAAGGAACAAAATGAAATACAGATATAAACAGAAACATAGAAATAAAGTGAAAATAGAACTTCAATTCATCGATAACAAAGTACTGAAAATTGTTTACGTGCATAATGGAAATAAACTAACTTAGGTGATGGTAGCTTATATCTCAAAAGAGATGTGGCAGCTACATGCCTTTTGAACTATGTTAAAATGAGGCTTGAAGGCATATTTATTATTGAGACCTATTGGAAAATGCTAAACATCCAAAAATCTAACCCTAAGAGATGAAGCGCCAAAAGTCTATGGGCCCCATTAGGGTAAATTGGTACATCAACTTATTGGGGTCATATATTTGACACGTATGATAGCTCATTAGAAATATCTATCTGAAGACTAAAAAATTCAACTAAAAAACCATTCATAGGTTATTGGTTAGCCCGTTTTCCAAAAAAACATTGTTTAGGGCCTCAAAATGGCTCTAAAAGTTACAGACTTGAAAACTGCCAAAAATAGTAAATTGTGCTACAATGAAAAAAACTGCAAAAAACAATGGTGGGGGTTCAAGTGGAATAGGTGGGTGGCTACCAATATCCACCTATATCATTCCTCCTCCCTTAGGAAGCAATGGTCTCCATTGTGTTGAATGCCTCCATGAGATGGGGAAACTTCTACTAAACTTGGTCCCTCATGAGCCACTTGCCTTGGTGTAGGAGTTGGCCAACTTTGACAACCTGATACAATTCGCTGATACAATTCGATCTTCTGTTGGTCAGTGTTCTTTATTTTTGTTTCCATGATCCGATCATTTGTGGCCTATTCTGTTCAGTCTGGGTTTAGCTTTGTTTGTCTTAGTTGTTCGACAATGTCCGATGTGTCTAGTAATGGTAAAAAATATGCTCGACGATGGTCCACATTGATCATTGGGTGCAAGCCAAGGAATGGGGGAATGTTGACCTCAAAAGAATTGTATCCCACAACCTTGGTGATGGTGTAAGGCCTATATCAGATTTGATTGAGCTTCTAATGGGCTTCAGTAAGGCATTCTTTCTGCAAATGAAACCAAACTTGGTCACCCACCTGAAACTTGTGTGGCACCCGATGTTGATCATGTCGCTACTTGTACTTGGAATTGGACTTATACAAGATGCCATGCACATACTGGTGGATGTGTTGGATGAATAAAATTGGTTGTTTTATCATCCTCGAAATGTACATGTGTGGATTATGTCGGTGTAGTCACATGAGGCATGGAAACATCAATCAAACATAATGGTTGAAAATCGAGACCCACTTGAAAGGATTGTAATCAATCAAGCTATGCAAAGCTCTGTTATAATAGTGTTGCACATCATTAGGGTAGTTTTGAGGTGTAAAATGGGCCTCCTAAGGAAATTATAAAATAATGGTGTAAATGATAAAATAAGATTAGATTACATCATCAAATTTTAGATGGGAAAAAGAAACAACTATTTTTTCAACTGATATTCTCAACGTTTCTCCCTAAGGGTTTACTCAAATTTCGAGAAGAAACACTCGTTGGATACATAATTTGATTCCTCGTCCAAGGAGTACCCATGTTGCATACTTTCGATCAACCTTGCTACATTCAAAATGAGAAATATATGAAAAACGTGATTGCATTCACGTTTTTTCATGTATTTCCCATTTTTCATGTAGTAGGGTCCGTTGAAAGTATGCAACATGGGTACTCTTTGGATGAGGAATTAAATTTTTCATCCAACGAATACTCCCACTCGAAATTTGAGTAAACCCTTAGGGATATAAATTGAAAATACAAGTTGAAAAAGTAGTTTTATTATTTTATTATTTTTTAATCTTTTTACTTTTTTACTCCAAAAATGGTGAATCACTCCCCATGGTTGATATCATCATCTTGAATCCTATTGGTTCTTATAAAGTTTATTTTGGCTGTACATTTTTCTTAGGAGGCCCATTTTGGACCTCAAAATTCCCCTAATGAAGGAATTCTCCCATCCTAGGTTCGTGGATGCTTGGAGTTGTACAATATGTGCTCTATCATCCCGTTGACAACCTCTATCTGACCATCAGTCTCGAGGTGGAATGTAGTAGATCTGGTGAGCTTAGTTTCCTATAATGTCTAGAGGCTTCACCAGAATGTGCTCAGGAACCTGCTATCCCAATTTGATATGGATTCCAAAATGTACCCATAATCATTCAAGGAAGAGTTTGGAAGTGTACTCTGTTGTGATACTATTTTTTTAAGCTGCCAATATAACCATCTTAGAAAATATATCCATGAACACAAATACACAGTCATTACCATGCTTGGTATAAGGGAGGCCCGACAGACAGTTCATGGAGATGGATTCCTAGGGATGGTTGGGAGTAGGCAGAGGAGTGTACATGCCTTGCTTCTTGATTGTTGGTTTGGCGATGGCACATGCAGTGTGGGATTTGATATATTTTCTAACGTCTTGAAGATTTTTTGGCTAATAAAATACTTTTGTAGTACAACCATAGTTTTCTCCACACCAAAGTGTCCCTCAACCCTACTGTAGTGTGCCTACCAAATCAGCTTGGCATGCTCACTTGAACGAACACAAAGGTGGCCCAGGTAGAATAATAATGCATCCTATAGGTGGAAATATGGAACTTGCTTTCCATCCACTAGAATCTAGTATGTGGTGGAAAACTCTACATCATTTTTGTACAATTGCAGCCATCCAGAGGTCTCATGGCCATAAGAGTTCAGAACAATAGTAAGCCTCTTGGAAAGATGAACTTTGAAATATGTAGACAACAATTAGGCATTGCTCAAAATCCATTTCTCCATTAAGGGGGGATGTTGGAATAATGTCAAAATGGTGAATACAGATAGAGTTGATGAGTTGTGTACTCGTAATTAGTGTTTGAGTCTATCTATCATGAGTTGTGTCTTCGTAGTTGGTGTTGTGAGTTGGTGATCTAAATTATTTGCATCTAGATTTCCCTAGATTTTTTCTATGTGTGACTATATAATGTACTGGTTTTGTAATCAGTTTGATCAATGAGAAATGGCTTCAATCTTGTGCATCTCTCTGATTCTCTATCTATATCTTTTCCTTTTGGCATCGAATCTTAAGAACAATACTAATTCTATTGGTGTTAGCACAACTCCTACAATGGAGCAACATATAGTGGAATGAATAGATTGATATCAATGCTATCTTCATTCATCTTGGCATTAAATCGGAGCCGCATAATAGCAAGGAATGGTCATATTTACCTATTATAATCTCTAAGTTGTTCTGACCTCCTTTATTGTTAGGACCTGCAAGGATCCGCATGTAAGAGAATGCATACTTAATAAATCGTGAAACATACATGACTAACACTATTCAAGAGTACCAGCAAAATGGTTGATTTAATCTATCTTTACAGATAGAGAAGTTTCAAGGACAGAGCTTCAGAAATTTTTTTGTAGAAATCAGTGTAAAGTTACCATTGCCAAGACATTTTCCTGGATTGGATGTGCCATTGGGACAATAGCAAACAAGTGTAGAACTTGGTTCTGAAAATTTATAACCACAACTCCCGCCACTATTCACACAAGCACCACAACTTCGTATTCTATTCAGGTCAACCCGCCATGTTACCTCAAAACCCTTCCCAAGAAAAGGACTATTAATGACCTTTGGAGAGATATTGTTATTAATTGGTAGCTGAAATGCATGACAGGAGGTTTTCCCCTCTAAGTTTTGTTCAGGGTTCAAACTGTAGTATCAATTATCTTCACATAAACTCAAGTTTGGAGAAATTTGACCACAATGCTTCCAAAGCGTGAGATTAGTGTATGTATCGTTGATTAGAATGCCAGAAAGGAGAGTAATAGCCTGAAAATTTGCAATTTCCTTCCCACGGATTGTCACTAACAATTCTCAACATTTTAAATGTGCTAGAATTTGCCGAGAAAGAGGACTCCACTATGTGATATTCACTTCCACTGATATAAATCAGGGGATGGTTTTCATAATCACATGAGTGTACCTAAAACTCAGGGTCACTGCTATTGGAAAGGCGGAGGAGAAAAAACACAAATTCACTCACAAAACACACGAGCTACAACTCTTCTATTGATCACACAAAACTTCATTCTTACAACGAACCCGGTGAAGGGAATTTAAACCTTTTTGACTAGAGACTCGCCTAAAATATGTTGACATGCAACCACACACTAAAAGTCATTTATCACTTAACTCGACTTGACTCAACGCTCAATACTCAACACTCAACACTCAGTTAATTGGCTCTTTAATTTTAACCAACTCCTCATGCGAGAGTAATTATCTTATTTTAACAATCCCCCTTAATTACGACCACTAAACTAAAACATGACTCATGAAACTCAAACATGTCTACTGGTATATGTCTCAGCTAGGCTTACAACACGCAAGTTTCTTCTATGAAACTCAAACAAATCACTTGGTAAATATATCAGCCAATTTATCACTAGATTTACAAGGCTTCAAGTAAACTTCTCCATTGCTCACAAGTTCTCTAATAAAGTGATATATAGTATCAATATTCTTGCTCTTCTGATGAAACACACTATTCTTGGATAGTGCAATCGCTGAGGTGTTGTCATAATATATTGTTGTTGATCCTTGTTTTTCCTGCTTGAGTCCATCAAATACTCTTCTTAGCCACACTGCTTGACATGTTGTTGATGTTGCTGCTACATATTCTACTCTCGCTGACGAAAGTGTCACTATGGGATGCTTCTTAGATGCCCATGAAATCACACCTGAACCAAGATGGAACACAAAACTAGAAGTGCTCTTCCTATCATCCAAACGTCCTGCAAAATCATTGTCTATGTATCCAATCAAGGCCTTATTTTATTTGCTTGAATACATTATGTCACAATCTCTAGTTCTTGCTATGTATCTCAGAATTATTTTTCCTGCACTCCAATGTGTCTTTTGGAGTCTCCATAAATCTGGAAATCAAACTCACTCCTTGCATGATATCCGATCTTGTGGCTGTGAGATACATGAGGCTTCCAACCAATATTTTGAATAGAGTTGGATTGACATCTGATCCTTCAACATTCTTGCTTAACTTTGTACCTGTTGCAATTGGTGTAGGGACAAGTTTACAATTTTCCATCCTGAATATTTTCAACAAATCTTTGGCATATTTATTTTGACAAATAAAAATTCGTTTTTCAGATTGCTCAACTTCTATGCCAAAAAAATATTTCATGAGACCAAGGTCTGTCATCTCAAATTCTTTCATCATGGATGCTTTAAATTCATCTAACTCAAAATCACATGTAAAACTAATGTCATCAACATATAAGCAAACAATCAAAATCTGTCCATGCTCATTTACCTTTGTGCACAAGGTAGGTTCAATGTTACTTCTGCAAAATCCATTCTTAATCATGTAGCTGTCAATTTTTCTCTACCAGGCTCTAGGCGCTTGCTTCAATCCATAGAGCGCTTTCTTCAACCTATAAAATTTCTCTTCATTACCTTCAACTCCATATCCTGGAGGCTGCTGCATATAAATTTCTTCTTCTAGAATTCCATTCACGAAGGTTGATTTCACATCCATCTGATATTGTTTCCACTTATTCTAAGTTTTTGTGGCTAGAACTGCTCTTACAGTGTCCAATCTAGCTACTGGAGCAAACGTTTCTCCAAAATCTATTCTCGATTGTTGCGAGAATCCTTTTGCTACAAGTCTAGCTTTAAATCTATCAATTTTACCTTTCTCTTTCAACTTTGTCTTGTACACCCACTTTACACCAATAAGATTTTTGTCCTTTGGCAAATCAACCAAATCCCACATATCATTCTTTTCAATAGCTTCAATTTCTTCATCCATGGCTTGCATCCAATTTTCATCTTTGATTGCTTCTTCAAAAGAAGAAGGTTGGAATGAAAACAATGCAAAATTTGAACTAACATCCAAATCATCATAAATATATTTCAAACTACTCTCAATATTTTTATTATGAAAAATGTCCATACTTCTGTTGGAATCCAGAGGCACAGCAAACAAAATAAACACACAGCAGAATATCAAGCACATAAACACAAGAGTTTAACGTGGTTCACCGAACCAATCTGGGCTACGTCCACCAAACATAGGCATCAGGAATTTATTAATCAAATTGGAGATTACATACTGAAAACCTCATAAAACTCTCACCCTCTTAGCAAACCATCTGAATGATTGCCTGTTATATAGCATAGAGAATCTAACAGCCTCATTAACTCCCTCACATCAAATATAGGAGGCATTAACTCCCTCCCAACAACCTGGAGCTAATCTAGGAACTGAATTTCTATTGTTGTCATCAGCTAAGATTTTTCCTATTTTGCTCCAAAACAGAAAATCTCAACAATCTCCACCTTGACAACAATTAGCCTGATGCCCTGTTATTATTATTTTATATTTTCTGCAAGCCAAGAGAAGCCAAACACCAGCGTAGCTTCTCCAACAAAATTGGTTTCGTGAACATGTCTGCACAATTCTCCTTTGTAGGCACCTTTTCAAGAGAAACGGCCCTTTTGGTGATAACCTGTCTTAGAAAATGATACTTGATTGGAATATGCTTTGATTTACTATGATAGGCTGGATTCTTAGCCAAATGTATTGCACTTTGACTGTCACAAAGTAACCTGATGTTGTCCTGTAACCTACCAAATTCACCAAGCAAACCTTTCAACCAAACCGCTTCTTTGCAAGCATGAGAAGCAACAATGTATTCTGCTTCAGTAGTGGACAAAGCAACAATGTTCTGTAGCTTTGACATCCAGCTTATAGCTCCACCTGCAAGAGTAAAGACGTACCCTGAAGTTGATCTTCTCTTATCCAAATCACCTGCAAAATCGGAATCAACATATCCGCAAACAAATTCACTACTCTTATTGTAAGAAATACAATAACTACTTGTGCCTCTCAAGTACCGAAGCACCCATTTCACTGCTGACCAGTGTTCTTTACCCGGATTTGCCATGTACCTGCTGACAACCCCAACTGCATGTGAAATATCTGGTCGAGTACAAACCATCGCATACATTAAACACCCTACTACATTGGCATATGGAATTCGAGACATATAATCCTTTTCTTCTTCTGTATTAGGACATAAACTCGAAGAAAGCTTAAAATGGGAAGCTAAAGGGACTGACACAGGCTTCACATTATTCATACCAAACCTCAAAAGTATTTTCTCAACATACTTATGTTGTGATAGCCACAGCTTACCATTGCTCCCGTCTTTGAAAATCTCCATGCCCAAAATCTGTCTTGCTGCTCCTAGATCTTTCATATCAAACGTCCTTGCCATCTGAGTCTTCAACCTGTTGATTTCTTCAATGCTTTTGCTTGCTAAAAGCATATCATCAACATACAACACTAAGATAATGAACATGCCATTATTTAACTGCTTAAAGTAAACACAATGATCATATTCACTTCTTACATATTTCTGACTCAACATGAAATAATCAAACTTCTTATACCACTGCCGAGGCAACTGCTTCAGGCCATATAATGACTTCTTGAGCCTGCAGACAAATTTCTCATTGCGATGGTGAACAAACCCTTCCAGTTGTTCCATATATATTTCCTCATCTAAGTCACCATGTAGAAATGCAGTCTTAACATCTAACTGCTGCAACTCTAAATCAAGCAAAGCCACTAATGCTAACACAATTCTAATTGAAACAATTTTAACCACTGGTGAAAAAATCTCATGAAGGTCAATACCGGCTTTCTGAGAAAACCCTTTTGCAACCAGTCTCGCTTTGTACCTGTCTTCCGTATCATTCACACCCCGTTTTACCTTGAACACCCATTTGCATCCCACAGTTTTCCTGCCTTTGGGAAGTTCAACCAGATCCCACGTGCCATTCTTACCTAAGGCCATCATTTCTTCCTTCATGGCTGCTTTCCATTTGTCACTATTTGAACCTTCTACAACTTCCTGATAAAACAAAGGTTCATCATCGTTAGCGATCAAAGCAACTGAAGTAACATGATCATCATACCTTCTCGGAGGGCGTTTGATCCTTGTAGACCTCCTTAAGAATGTTTCTGGTGCTTCCACAATTGGTTGTCTATCATTTGTAGGAACTTCTTCATGATCGCCATCTGAGACCTGTTCATGACCTCCATCTGAACCCTGTTCATAATCTGATTCTGAAACCTGTTCATGACTAGAATCTGAACTATGGTCGTTATGACTATCATTAGAAATGCTGTCAAACTGAATATGCTGGAAATCAGATACATCATCCTGTTTCAATCTACTATTTACATCTAACTATACAAGAGAGGATTCATCAAACTTTACATCTTTGTTGATGATGATTTTGCGAGTAGTAGGATCCCACAATCTATATCCCTTTGTTCCATCACCATACCCAACAAAGATATACCTTTTAGACTTTGGATCTAATTTAGTTCGCTGATGTTTATGCACTAGAGCATATGCATCACAACCAAACACTCTGAGTTTAGAATAGTCACAAGGGTGTCCTTTCCATACCTCTTGCGGAACCTTGCAGCTTATCGCCGTTGATGGAGATCGGTTTATCACATAACAAGCTGTTGCCACTGCTTCTATCCACAACTCCTTTTGCAGCCCGGCGTTACTCAGCATACACCTTGCTCTCTCTAGAAGAGTCTTGTTCATGCGTTTAGCAACTCCATTCTGCTGAGGAGTATAAACTGTGGTCTTATGTCGCTCGATCCCTGCATCCTTGCAATAGTTGTCAAACTCCTTGGAGGAAAACTCACCACCATTGTCAGTTCTTAAACATTTTATAGTTCTACCAGTGCTGTTTTCTACCAATGCTCTAAACTGCTTGAAAACTGTAAAAACATCAGACTTCCTTTTCAACATGTAGACCCACACTTTTCTAGAAAAGTCATCAATAAACGATACAAAATATGACGAGCCACCATATGACGCTGTAGGGGCTGGACCCCAAACATATGAATGGATATAATCAAGTATGCCTTTACTAGTATGTTTGCCTGTTTTAAACTTTTGTTTACTTTGTTTACCAAACAGACAATGTTTACAGAAATCCAATTTTCCAGATCTTAGATTAGGAAGTAACTTTCGGTCAGCCAAAAATTTTCAATCCTCTTTCACTCATATGCCCCAATCTTTGATGCCATAAGTGAATGGAACTACTGTCATGTTCAGACACAGACACATGATCTGACCCAGTTCTACCTTCTAACTAAAATAGATTTCCTACTTTCTTAGCTTTCATAACTAGTAAGATGCCTTTGTAAATTTTCATTACTCCACCTTGAATTACAGTTTTATATCCATTTGAATCAAGTGCCCCTAATGAAATCAACTTTTTCCTTAAATCTGGTACATGCCTCACATCAGTTAACATTTTGGTTGTGCCATCAAACATTTGTAGTTGTACACTTCCTATTCCAACAATACTGCACGTGACATCATTACCCATGTACACGACTCCATCATCAACTGATCTATATGTTTTAAACCAATCTCTATGTATACACATGTGGTTAGATGCCCCGGAATCTAACAACCAATGTTGATCATGTTTTGAAACATTAACAGACAATACCTCATCACTCATACCTGAACCAGATACTGAATTTGTATCTGTGGTGTTGGCTTCCTTCTTTTCTGTCGAAGAGCCTTCTTTAGCAGCCTGCTTTCGCTTCCAGCAATCCTTTTTCAGATGTCCAACCTTGCCACAATGCCAGCACTTCACCTTTGGCTTCTTTCCTTTGGATTTTGAACGAGAGTCGCTATGCTTGCCCCCGGAGTGTCTCTCTCTTGAGCGACCTCTGACCATCATTACCTCTGATGTAGAGGTGTCTGCATTCGACCTCTTCCTCGTCTCCTCAGCCAACAAGGCTCCAACAACATCGTCAAACTCAAGGATGTCTGTAGTACTAAAGCTTATGGAAGTAACAAAGTGATCCCAGGATTCGGGCAATGAACACAAAAGAGTTATTGCCTTATCCTCTGAATCAAATTTCACATCTAGACTGTCTAATTGCACCAGTAAGGTATTAAAAACATTCAGGTGATCAGTAATTGAGGTACCTTCTTTCATTCGCAAACCATAAAGCTGCCATTTCAGGAGAATCCGATTTGTCAAAGATTTCGTCATATAGAGCTTCTCAAGCTTTGACCACAGGCCCGCAGCGGTTTTCTCTGACACAATGTTGAATAGAACATCGTCCGCCAGACATAACCAAATTGCGCTCAGAGCTCTATCGTCCATCTCATCCCATTCATCCTGCGTCATGGAATGAGGCCTTTTGTTTTTCCCCAACAGTGCTTTCGCCACACCTTGTTGAACCAGCAGATCGTGCATCTTTACCTTCCAGATCTCAAAATTATTCTTGCCATTAAATTTCTCAATTTCAAACCGGGCACTTTGAGTTTTCGCCATTTTGTATCAAAAAAACACAATAATCTCCAATACCAATGTTTAAATACCAGCAATTTAAAAAACCAAACTGCCTATGCCTCAAAAAAATATCTTCCGTTTGCACTTCACACAAAATATTTATGCCTATGCCTTTGTTTTGACACAACAAAAAAACTGCCTTATTACAGTATATAAAGACCTCCGCCAAAAACTATTTTTTTTTGTTTTATTAACTTTTGTTTCAAGTATTTTGATGGATGTCCTGGAAATGTCGTGGGAGTACGGTATTGAAAACTCTGGTTCCCAAAATATATACCCCAATATATTTTAACACCCCACCATTATTTGATTTAAATCATAACTCTATTCACCATTCGAAACCATAACCTTACGAAGCGTTCCACTTAATAACCATGAGTTTTAAGTGTCTTGCGTTTTACATTTCACACAAATTGCGAGGCATTTTTGTCATACTACATATCCAACCTACATATCATTTGGATCCGTAGGTTCCCTGATTAACTGCATGCAAGTTCGTAAATACTGAGTGGAGGATGGCCTTTTTAATTGCTATTACCAAAATGTTCCTTGACACGACAGTCTCAGGTTTAAAAGAAAAACAGGCTCCACGCAACAGAGATTACAGCGCAATTAGATAGCGCACTAGCAGATAGCACACCATCAATGTTATAGACTACGCCCAGCGTTTTAAAAAACATACGCACCAGCAATTTCATAAAACACCAGCAGTTTAAAACAGGCTCCACGCAGTTCAAATATGCAAAGTAACATACCGGTCAACAGCGTGCTCAATGCGTGCTCCCACAGCGTGCTCAACAGCGTGCTCAATGGAGATCCACGCAACAGCTCTTCACGTTACAGCTCCGGCAACAGCTCTTCACGCCGAACTTCGTCAGGTATCTCTCCACGCAGTTTATGATCAGCTCCAGTAACCAACTCCGCGCTCCACCTCCAAACCAACTCCGTGCTCCAGCAGTGCCGCTCCTCCAACATGCTCTGATACCAATTGTTGGAATCCAGAGGCACAACAAACAAAATAAACACACAGCAGAATATCAAGCACATAAACACAAGAGTTTAACGTGGTTCACCCAACCAATCTGGGCTACGTCCACCAAACATAGGCATCAGGAATTTATTAATCAAATTGGAGATTACATACTGAAAACCTCATAAAACTCTCACCCTCTTAGCAAACCATCCGAATGATTGCCTGTTATATAGCATAGAGAATCTAACAGCCTCATTAACTCCCTCACATCAAATATAGGAGGCATTAACTCCCTCCCAACAACCTGGAGCTAATCTAGGAACTGAATTCTATTGTTGTCATCAGCTGAGATTTTTCCTATTTTGCTCCAAAACAGAAAATCTCAACAACTTCAAGATTTCATCATTAGTTTTTTAAAGTGTTCAAAAAACAATTACATACATTAATCAAAATCTTATTATGGTAACAATCAGATTTTATTTTTTACTCATATATTTAGTATTTCTATCCCCTAGAAAATAATTGAGAATAAAAATTAGTTAAGACTAAAACTTGATAGATAAAAGCAGTTACATCAACTAAAAAAACAGAATTCAATTCACACGAAAAAACTTAAAAAACAGAATTCAATTCACATGAAAAGAACTGCGACTGATAAAGTTCAATGCGGTCATTGCTTTCACTAAAATAAAGACCACTCAATTGGTATAAAGATTTTTTATACCGATAAGAAAATCTATATCTGATGTGATTAAACTCTTCTAGAAATATCTAGATTTATCATGACTAGTAATAATATTTTAAAATATCTAGAGATCGAGTGATCGACCAACAGGTTTTAGACTCTATCAACAGCGATTGCAAAGACATTTGATCATTCAACGTCCCACCATTAGGAAAAACGACATTGTAAAAGCATCCAATCACGTGATAAAGATAACCTTCCAAGTTTGTCCATTGACTGTTCCGAATCCATCTCTATGTCAAATATCCTTAAAAATGCTAAATATTAATGTCGTGATAAACCTCAAATAAATTAACCTTGGAATTAACTCTACTATGTAATTAATTATAGAGAGAATTGGGATAATACAAATTTTAAAACGTGTTTATCAACTCGTTTCCATTAAACGTGAGTAAGTTATGTCTGTGCGAAGATAAAAATATAATGTCAAACTATTATGGTCAAATTTTCTTTTATAATGCAAAAATGCATATAATGTTGGATAGTTTCATAAAGCTATACCAACTAGATGCAACCATATGGCTCATCATTAAAAGAAAAGGGCTCCTATGGTATGGAAGTTATGGTCATATGGATCGTTTTCTTTCTTGCTATTTCTTGGAACATTGGATTTATGATTTCTTTCTTATCTTGAAAGAAACAAATTGAGGCATGTGGTGATGCTATATATCATGTGTAATATTGGCATTATGGTTAGTTGATTGGTTGGCATAATGTCAATTTGGATTGTGGTTTTTTTGCATTCTTGGTACAGAAGAATTGAAATGATTGACATCAAAAACAGATCTAGGAAAGAAATTTGAATTCTCCAAGTGTTACAAGACCATGTTACTTTCAATTTTATCAAAATTTCATACTACATTACTATTGAAATTCCATACTCCAATACTACCAGAATTCCATACTTCGGTAATTCACCAATGATGGAACATGTCAATGTCTTGTTATCATGGATATGGGCAATGCGTTGATCTGGTTGTGGAATGTAATGAATGCATTGATATGGTCAAGAGAAAGCTCGCTAGGGATTATTTTTAAATGGCCAAGCGATGAACAAAGATCTAGTTCGATGACTCTAATGGTGTAAACACAGTGATGAGCTGATTATGGAGTTAGTGGAGTTATTGTGGTCCTCTAATTGGTATACACACGATTAATTATTGGTCATCGAGGTATTGGCCTAAGATTTGGTCGGGACGATGGAATAAACTAAATGGTCCAACCCTAGTTAAGTAATAGTTTCATTAAACGTCTGGTTCGAGTTAGTTGTTTTGGTCCTAAATAGTTATTTTTTGGGTGTGAATGTATGGGCGATCGTTGCATTCAACCAGTGACTAGAATACCAATAGACAAATCTAAGGTATTTACCCATGGTAACTAATGAGCCAACAAGATCTAGTCAATACTCCAAAGTTATAAATATAGGGTGCGATGAAACACTTGTGTGTGTGTTTTTGTAAGTGCGATTAATCTATTTGGTTTGGAGTACTAGCCTAGATCTGAATTTTTGTTTTCTTTTTGCATATCTTGTTCTGGCTCAATTGTTGGTCCAATGCGATGGAGTTCAAGTTGAATGATATAGGTGTGAACGATCTAGTGCATCGAGCCACAGTTTGAATCTTGCTCATAAAGTGCATCTATGAATTGAGTCATTCTTGGAGATCTAGTTGAAATTGCAAAGGATCAAATTATTGGGTGGATCAATTGCTTGTGGTTGGGCATTGTGTACAAGCCCAAATAAACTCCACAATGGAAGTGCGTCGTATTAATGATAAAATTACTTATTTATACATGTGCAATCTGGGTACGAGACAGTTGTGTCTCAGTAACTTATTAACCGTAAAAACGAAATGTAAAAGTAATTACATATTATACAATAACAATCCCCAAGGATTAGTTAACATTCCCCCCTTAATCCAAAGGGGCATCTGACATGTCGAGTAACATTATGAAAATTTCAAACTTTTCACATCCTAGTGGCTTTGTAAATATGTCTTCGATCTGTTCTAAAGTACGACAATGTGTGAAATGAATAACTTTGGCCTCTACATAATGTCGAATCAAGTGATATTTGGTGTTGATATGCTTGCTTCGATCATAAAACTTGGGATGCTTGGACAACTAAATTGCAGAAGAGTTTTCAACGAGTAGTGGAGTTGAAGCCTTTTGTTTCTCCTACAAGTCTTCAAGTATTTTGCGAAGCCAAATGATTTATTTTGTAGCTTGAGTTGCTGCAACATATTCGGCTTCGGTGGTAGAATCAGTAGGAACAAATTGTTTGCGTGATGTCAAACTAATGCCTGCTGATCCAAGACTCATCAAATAACCAGAAGTAGAGGCTCCATTCTCCTTATCTCCATCGAAATCAGAATCTGAATAGCCGGTGAGATGGAAATCTGCAACTTTGGAATATTTGATGCCATATGTTCAAGTGCCTTTCAAATACTTGAGAACTCGCTTTGCTGCATTCCAATGACCTTCACATGGCTTATGCATGAACCTGGAAAGTATCCCTACAACAAAAGTTATGTCAGGTCGAGTAGTAGTTATAAAATTCAAACTTCAACAAGTTGCTTGTACTTTGTTGGATCTTCAAACATACTTCCTTCAATGGAAGTAAGCTTCAAATTCTGCTCCATAGGAGTAGCGATAGGATTACAATCCTGCATCCCAAATTTGTCCAATAGCTGTCCAATATACTTTTTCTAAGAAATGAAAATATATTTGGGTTTCTGATCAACTTCAATCCCTAAATAATAATGTAATAAAATCAAATTTGTCATGTCAAAAACTTTCAATAATTCTCTTTTAACGGATGCTATATAGTCATCATTGTTTCCTGTGATCATCAAATCATCTACATACACAACCAAATATACAACTGAATTTCCAATTTTCTTAACAAAAAGAGTTGCATCATCCAGATCAAATAACTAATAATTCAACTTGAGAAGGTGTTCAATTAATTTTTCATACCATTCATGAGATGCTTGTTTTAGTTCATACAAAGCCTTAACCAATTTGCATACCATTTTCTCTTTCCCTTTAGTGGAAAAACCTTCACGCTGAAACATATAAACATCCTCCTTCAAATCATCGTTCAAAAAAGTTGTTTTAACAACCATATGGTGTATCTTCCAGCTATTCTGAGCTGCAAGAGAAAACAAAGTTCTAATCATGCCCCATTTTGTTGTAGAAGAAAATGTTTTTGTGTAGTCAATACCTTCCTTCTGAGCGTAGCCTTTTTCTACAGGTCTTTCCTTATATTTATCAAGCGACCCATCTTCTTTGTATTTGATCTTATACACCCATTTGCAACCAATGGGTTTGACACCTGCAGGAGGATCCACTAACCTCCAAGTTCCATTCTTTATAAGTTCATCATATTCCTTTTGTAATGCATCCTTCTATTCATCACAATTAACAGCTTCTTTAAAACAATTAGGTTCACTAATTGTACAATGATTGAATTCACTGTCATGAAAAACATTACCTGAATTACCTTTAGAAGAAATTATTGTTTCAAAATCATCATACTTTCTTGGAAATTTTCGAGCACATGTAGATATTTGTAAAGGTTGTTGAAGTGGTTGTGATGGTTGCTCATCTTGAAAAATAGCCTCAAGAACAGGCTCTTCAAGACAAATTTTTGGTCCTGCAGAAACATTACTATCAGCCAAATTTTCTTCAACAATAACATTCTCATGATTCAAATATGGAAGAACCATAGACTGATCCAGAATGGGAACCGCCCCTTCACTGTGTGGAACATCATTATTAGATTCAAAATAGAACTTCTTAGATGCAAATTTCTCCAAATTATTCAGTTCCTTATCAACAGTGGAATTACTTTTATCTAATTCAAGGAAAATAAAATATCTGGAGAGAATGAACTTCTTGTTGTCCTCATCATACAACCTATAAGCTTTGGAAGTAGTAGAATATCCCAAGAAAATACATTTGCGACTCCTAGCACCCAAATTGTTGCGCTAATGTTTAGGAATTAATGCATAGCATAGAGAAGCAAATACATAAAAATGTTGAACAATAGGAAGACGATTATACCACATTTCATAAGGAGATTTACTATTGATGATAGAATAAGGACAACCGTTGCGAATATAAGTTTCACAAAGCATTTCTTCTCCCCAAAACATCAATTTAACATTCTTAAAGAACATCATAGATCTAACCATATTAAGAAAAGTTCTATTCATACGTTCTGCAATGCCATTCTATTGTGGATTATAAGGTATGATAGTATGATGTTTGATTCCATTGTCCTTCAAATATTGTTCAAAAACATGAGAAGTATACTCGCCACCATTATCAGTTCTGAGAATGCCTATATTATGTTGACTTTCATTTTTAATCATCAAATGAAAAGTTTTAAAAACTTCAAACACTTGTGACTTATTCTTCAACAAATACACCCAACACATTCGCGATTAGTCACCAATAAATGTCAGCAAATATTTATTTCCATTGGCAGTTGCAACAAGCATAGGTCCACATAAATCTAAATGTATAAGACCTAATTTTCATGAAGCTCTAAAAGAAGAATTATGAAAAGGTTGTTTACAATGTTTTCCCAAAATACAAGCATCCCAAGGTGTAATCTTTCTTGGAACTATAGGAAGACCTTTAATACCTTGAATTTTCATAATTTTGATGCTATCAGAATTTATGTGACCAAATCGAGCATGTCACACCAAGCTAGAAGACAAGATATCACTTTGGTGCGCCAAAAGAGAAGAACTTTCACGTGAATTAGTAGATGAAGTACCATTTAATTTCAAAAGGCTACCTTCTTGCACACCGATGATAACAACTGCATGATCAGATTCTCTTCTTATCTTGATGATGCCATCAAATATATGAATAGAATGCCCCTGTTGGAAAATATGGATAAGAGACATCAAATTTCGCTGAAATTGTGGAATATAAAGTACATCCCGTAGAACATAATTTGCAGAATTCGGTATCTTCAAATGAATAGACCCTATGCCAGATGGTTTAATTTGAGACTTATCAGCAAAGTAAATAACACCATCCATATCATCACTGAATGTTTCAAAAAAATCTTGCCTAAATGTCATATGACAAGTGGCTCCTAAATCTAAAATCCAACTATCTCGCCATGAAGAAATTGTAGTGTTGAAAACATCACTAATATTAAAATTACAATGAGAAACAAAGCAATGTGCAGACTTTGATGATTTTCCCTTATCTGGTGGTGGCTGATCTTTCTTTTCATTCAACTGTTCTCTCCTTTCACTAACTTTCTCCCAAGGGATTTTACTGTTAGTAGTAGTATGACCAATTTTACCACATCTAAAACATTTGATAGCTAGTCTTTCAATAAAATTCCTTGGTTGTATATAATTGTTTTTGTCTATCTCCCTGATTATTTTTGCCCCCCCTGCCTCTATAATTTGTCCTACCATGGCATCTGTTATAGACATATTTGGGCACTGCGACCCCAATCACGTATGTCCATAAACCAAGGGCTTCTAAGTCCCTAAAAGTGTTGTTTCATACCCTAAAGGAGCAAGGTCAGCTGATTACATCATCTCCCAGAAGTTCTCCATGAAAAACTACTCAGAACTGGTCAAAGCAGGACCATACAGACTGCCTAGTGCTAAGGGTGCGATGCATCTCACCTGCCACATGCAAAAAGTGCGATGCATACTGGAAAGCCCTTCTGTAGGGTGCGATGAGCAAGAGCAGACAAATGGCACAAGCATTTTGCTAGGTGGAGACCCTGAGAATCTTCTAGAAGCTGCTCATTTGACACTTGCCTCTCTGAATTCACCCAAGGATGAGTAAGAGATCATGAAATCTCCAAGTGGAACCAAGAACTATCAGAGAGATGACACTAATCAAAATCCCAGAAGCTGACTCACCCCCCTGCAAACATCTATATATGGATCCCTCATCCCAGAGATCCAAAGGCTGGAATTTTGTAATTTGCAAAGAAGTGTTGTTGGTTTCTCTTTGAAGACATTGTTGGGTGATCTTGCTTTGTATGAGGTGAAGAGGGCTTTCAAGCTGGGAGGATGGCGCTGGGTCAGACCAAGTGGTTGTAATCCTCTCTTCTACTACTTCTATCAATAAAGATATTTGAGTTTTCCTCCATATTCTTGTGTATCTCTGAATATTGTGTTGATATATGCATTTGTATGGTCAATATATATCTGATCCTATATTGTTTATAGTGATAGATCTCTATGCTTTGATGGTATTATGCTGTTGTGACTCTACAGGTGCTCTTTGAAATGGGACGAGTAAGGAAGGAGTGGCGAGATTCTGTCAAAGGGGAAAGGAAACAAGAAAGGAACCAAGTGAAAGACTGAGGTTGGTACTCTCTGCTTCTTTCTCATCTATCTCTCGTAAAGGAAAACACAAGTGACTTTAGTTTGTTTGTTTCTAAGATAGCTACTCGTCTTAGTGGGACTAGCAGTTCTGAATAGACACTAGTTTTCCCGATAACAAAATGGAGACTCCACTGGGGAGCGAATAGTTTGATTGCTTGTCTCTATTTGTTTGATTCATAAACCATGGACGGAGCCTGAAGTTAAGCCAGCTAGCCTTCGAACTGCATTTTCTATGCAAGTGCAAAGTAGATCAACGCTGCTTCAGTCAATCTCCGGGTTTGTTTATGAACTGAAAAATTGACTTGCAAACATCCTAAGTGCCCTAGAGGTAGCTCAAGTAACCTCATTAGATCAGCCCCTATACTTTGTAGTTACTGACTATCATTAGCTCAGCCTAAATCCCTGAACTAAGCTGCAAACTGTGACCAAAAACCAAGTTAAAGTCTCGTTCCTGGACCATCGCACTGTCTCCTTTTGGAAAACTGGATGCATCGCACCTCCCATGTGCAGTAGGTGGGATGCATCCCTGTTTCCCTATGTTACAGGTGTGATGATCAAGTAAGACTGTTTCTGCCTCCAGATTTTTGTTTTTTCTTCACTGTCTTCGGCTTTATTCAAGAGTTTTGTTGTCTATGATCAATAGACCACTGTTGAAACCCCCTTCCTTTGCATCATTTAGCCTCCATTATACAAAGAATTGTGAATGTTTTTATGTATTGTTCGCCATTTACTGTTCTCCTTTACAAAATAGTAGCTTAATTGAACTGTTGTCTTTTGATTCGAAAGTGTCGCAAGTGTCGTTTTCAATCAAAGAAAAGAATCCTCCTCTTTTTGATAGTCGATTACACTGTTACTCTTGTATTTGATCTGAACTAATACTCTTTCAAGTGTCGAAAGTAGTTTTCAATTCAAAATCGCAAAGTGTCGTCTTGTCTTCCTTTCGTTTTTTGAAAAGAAAATCGTTAGTATTGTCGCTTTGGAAGAAGAAATAATTCAGATTTGTATTTAGCATTCTTTTTGTCATTCACACATTAAGAAAGCGGAAAACAAATACATGCATGTGCATTTGCATTTAGACTGCTTGTTGATTTTGATTTAGGACAGTGCATCTAGTGTGTGCTCTCTGCTCTATGTTGAAAGAATTTCACTTCTCTTTCCTTAGTAGCTAGGATTTTCATTGCAAAAAGAAGAGTAAACGACTGTTTATCATCTTAGATTGCATATTTAGGAGTTGTATATCTACATCACGTGGTGAACCTTAAAGGCAAACTTCTTAAGAAAGATCAATTGTAAAATAAATTCAATGAACATAAAAACGCTTTGGAACCTAACGCACAACATCTAGAAGTCTAGGCTAGAGACGTATTCTGGCGTCGTAAAGCCTGGTAACTATCGCTTTCATCATAGGTTGGGTGATTCCTCCTCTTTGAGACGACAAGTGCCAATACGGACTTGTGCTCCCACGTATCGTTGAGTATATATTGGGAGACCACAATAGGCTATATCCTTTATCCTTAGGAAGCCGTGTCTGTCGCCCTATCGATCGCAATGCACTGAACACAACATTCGGGAAGATTGACTGTCGTACCATAAAAAGTATTCTGTAGTTTTGCGATTGGTTTGGTAATCCCTCTGTCTAGATTTCCAGAGTAGTCTCTTTTGTTCCTTTTCAGACTCCTTAAAGGAAAAGGTCCATCTGAGCACTTGTCACTTCAGGCTCATTAAAAATCGAAGGCGACTAGAGTCATCTTTAGCTTTTTCTAGACTCTTAAAAATTGAAAAAGCAAGTTTTGTGAAAGCGTCTAAAATTTATTTTAATCGGAATAACGTCACTATTCCCTCGTTGATCTTAGGTTGAGAAAATGGAGTCCACCAATCAAGGATTTCCCCTTAGAGGAAATCCTAGTCCTTTCTCTTCTTGGGGAGATGTTGGTGCACCTCATATGGCCACATTGTCCCTTCCAGGACTGACAATTGGCCTGCTAGTATGGCTTTTCTCGACCTCTGTCATTCAAAGCACCGTGATTCCTGAGCAATCAAATCAGCAACTAGATGATACTAGAGTTACCCCCCAACCTTCTACTTCATTTGTTTCTCCCTCTCCTTCTTCCTCTTCGCTTGGTGAAGATAGTAAAACTAAAAACCAAGTAACTGAGAAGAAGAAGAAAGGGAAGGAGAAGAAGAAGAAGGAGCCAACGGCAAAAAGGGGCAACCGTACATCGTCTAGTGAAAATCCACACACTGCACCATCCAAACCTAAATCTCCATGTGTCATCTGCAAAGGGGACCACTATCATCGAGATTGTCCTTTTATTACATGGATCTTAAGGGACTGGTCCCCCCGCTTGCACAATCCGGTGTCAACCTTTGATGATCATGTTGAGAGTACATCGTCAACTAGTGAAAACGAAGTCACTGGACAAAAAGGAAAATCTAAACTTTCTTGCAGACTGTGTGAAGGCGATCATGCCCTCCACCGTTGTCCCTTCCTGGACAAAGCTAAAAGAGTCTTGGATAACTGTCTTGCATCACCACAACGACTTCCTCCTGGATACAAGAAACTCTTGCCGAGTCCATTGCTAGTTGAAAATCTGACTGACACACCTTTGTTGTCGGTTGAAGCACCTACCATTGAAGATAAACCCTCTGAGTCCACATCGGACCAAATTCAACAGGTCGAGATGGCAGTCGACCCCATCTTGTCTTTAGAGGATCTACATTCAGATGATACAGTCACCAAAGAGAATGAGAACGACACTGTTCAAATTCTTTTCGTAAACACAGACTCCAATGAACAAGGGGCCAATCTACCCGTTCCTTTACCATAGGAAGGAAGTTTGTCAGAGATGTATCCGGCCGTTTATTCAGTCCCACCTCCAAGCAACCTAGTCGTCTCCTTCGATTGGAATCTACTAGGCAGACCCCGTCTACCATCTAATGTACCATTCCAAATCATAGTGCAAACTTACAGAATGGTCATGGTTGGTACCATCATAGATGAAGAGGCTTCTGTGAGTATTCTTTCCTCAACTGCTTGGAAAGTGCTTGGTTCGCCATCGCTTTTGCATGAGATGCGAAATCTGATAGGCTTCGACAAAGGAACCAGTCGACCGTTAGGGATCCTTTCGAATTTGCCTATAACTTTGAGAAGGAAAACCATTTATCTGAATGTAATGGTAGTCTAAGGACCTTTAGATTACAATCTACTCCTTGGGTGTGACTACATTTATAGCATGGGAGCCATTGTCTCCTCACTCTTTCGAGTGATGTGTTTTCTGTATGAAGGCAAAGTGGTCCAGCTCGTAGACCAGCTTTCATTCCCCAGCTCACACATAGCTAATAGTCAAATGCCATCCCTAACTGGTCTTTTTGCACAAGGAATGTCTCATCAGTCTCCAGTTCGTCCACCTGATGAGAATGAGTGATTCGGTGATTGTGAATGAAACCCAGGGGGCATGCACCCTGGTCTGCTTCGGCAGGAAAACCTCAGTTATAGGGTAGGTTTCCGCAGAGGATATATGACTAGTCTGACACACCCATCCATCTAGGAAAATGGGATTAGACTGGAATAAGATACCTCCGTTAGAAGGTACCTCCGTTAGAAGGTATTCCTTTCCCGATAGAACAAATGTTTTGTCTGCAAATTGAAGGGTAACCTGGAAACCCTACTTCGCTATACCTGGGGGCATGCAAACCTTTTACACACAAGTGAAAAGCGACCAGCATAACGCTAACCCCATAGTTCTGCTGACTTCAACTGCTTAAGTTAGGTGATTGGTCAGATCGACCGTTCACACCTGCAGGGGCCAAATGGCACCAGCAAAGTAAAGGAAGAGTTTTCCTACCTAACCCAGTAGTTAATTAACCCCTAGGACAGTAGTTGGTCATTCCTAGCTTGCATGCGAAAGGCACCGGAGCAAAGTTTCGAATGGTGCAAGCTCCCTAAAAAATGAACCTATCGATGAGACATCCTTATTATACGACTGGAACGAGTAGTTTTACGCAAAGTTCAAGCTCGTTAAAAATTAAACCTAGCAATGAGCATATGTTCCACCAGAGTTTAAGCTCATTAAAAAATGAACCCACCTCAGGTAAATAACCATTGTGATCGCAGTATTATCGACTTTTGAGCCTTGGTCGTGTTCTTACCATCACCTCCACTCTGTTTTAGCCGATCATACGCTTCCATTTGATTGTTGACCCCTTTTGAGGAACAATTGCGACGAGTGATTCTGTTAGCCATCTTCTTGACACTGCCATGATTGGGAAGTTCCAACCCTTACCTGGAACCAGCTGCTACTCGAAAATATCACTCGTTCCTCAAAAAAAGAGTCTCCTTTAAGCTCTTTTCATCTGACTCATAAAATATGAAAATATTACCGAGCAATTGGCCTCTCCAGCTCGTTAAAGTGATTGGAAGTGCCATCCCTCCTCTAGATTTTAATCTTTTTGGACCTAAGGGATTATTACACAAAAAGATCGAGCGTTTGTCTTGTTCGGCTCGTTAAAACTATCAAAAAGTCATCCCTTTTGCATTGTTTTAGGCTTTTTCGGACTTAAGGGATTGTACTACGAAAAAGGAATATTGGAGTTTCCTTTCCGTCTCTTTTCAGACTCTCTAAAATTGAAAAGGGCTGAGTTATCCTTGTCGTTAAACTCGTTAAAACAATAGCGGAAAACTTTTCCATTCAAACAAGAGTGAGTCTCACTGTCGCTAGGCTCATTAAAACATAGTGACGGGTTTGCCCGAAGGGCAAATTATAGAAAAAGCATATGTTATCCTCCTCAAGCTTGAAAAAAATAAAGAGGTACTAGTCAGAAATGACTGGGGAAAATTGGGAAGAAAACTTGAAGAAACTTTATTGGTAGCAGGTCACTCTTGAACATGACACTTTCACTCCATCGCCATGATTGAGTCGGGTTGGGTTATTCCATTCACCGGTCATATCACCATTGGTCCACCGTACCATCCACTTTTGGGGTTAACGCTACCAATCCATTTCAGAGTCGCTGATATGTTCAAGAGAAGTCGCTCGGAGAATTCACCTACCTAGCTTGTGTCTCATCTGCTGCGATACCTTCACGCTTCATTCTTTCATGATTGCCACCCTGAACCTTGTATCATCAGATCGTTTTCACCTCCACAAAATCATTTGCTCCATTCTGTGTCGCAGATGTGGGATTCATTAATGCCCTCCTACGACGGGTCACTTCTTGTTGACATCAGCTCATTATCCAAGAAATCGACCTAGGAACAACCCTTTCAGTACTTTGAAGCTTGCATGCCTCAATGGTAAGTTTCTCACTTTCGGCGACAGGTTTACATTAATGGCCTTCGACCGAAAGATTTTGCGTGGTGTTCGACATCGACTCATGTATTCACACCACATGAATTGTACTGCAGTACCTTGAGGGTCATCATCATCATCGGTGATTCCTCTCGTGCCTGTTAACAGCTTACATCATTGGTTAGTAATCAGGCGATGTCTTTCCATGTTTGACATCAGAACATCTTTTCACATGGACCGACTTGTACTTTCGGGCAAATATTGAACGAGTTTTGAAGACCCCGGATCTAGTTTCATCCATCCGGGCTGTGATATATTCAAGAAAATAAAGACATCAAATGTTCATCATTGTTGCACAGATAATCACCCAAACTAAGGGATGATGGCTCTACCAGGATCATCAGTTTGCACATAGACGGTTGTCTGTCCTATGTACATGAAAATGAATTTATCAAGCTGAGCATGGGAATGCCTGCCTCAACTAGATCATGAAAATATTATGAAGATAATGTATTGTATTGTATCTTATTATAGGTCACCTTCCAGTTCGAAAAACCTTGGATCCTCATTATAAAGCATTTCACCGGACATCAAAAAGATTTACGACCTCATGCTTTAGGGGGCAACTGTTATAGACATATTTGGGCACTGCAACCCTAATCAAATATTTCCATAAACCAAGGGCTTTTAAGTTCCTGAAAGTATTGTTTCATACCCTAAAGGAGCAAGGTCAGCTGATTACATCATCTCCCATAAGTTCTCCATGAAAAACTTACTCAGAACTGGTCAAAGCAGGACCATACAGACTGCCCAGTGTTAAGGGTGCGATGCATCTCACCTGCCACATGCAAAAAGTGTGATGCATACTGGAAAGCCCTTCTGTAGGGTGCGATGAGCAAGAGCAGACAAATGGCACAAGCAGTTTGCTAGGTGGAGACCCTGAGAATCTTCTAGAAGCTGCTCATTTGACACTTGCCTCTCTGAATTCGCCCAAGGATGAGTAAGAGATCATGAAATCTCCAAGTGGAACTAAGAACTATCAGAGAAATGACACTAATCAAAATCCCAGAAGCTGACTCACCCCCCTGCAAACATCTATATATGGATCCCTCATCCCAGAGATCCAAAGGCTGGAATTTTGTAATTTGCAAGGAAGTGTTGTTGGTTTCTCTTTGAAGACATTGTTGGGTGATCTTGCTTTGTATGAAGTGAAGAGGGCTTTCAAGCTGGGAGGATGGCATTGGGTCAGACCAAGTGGTTGTAATCCTCTCTTCTACTACATCTATCAATAAAGCTATTTGAGTTTTACTCCATATTCTTGTGTATCTTTGAATATTGTGTTGATATATGCATTTGTATGGTCAATATATATTTGATCCTATATTGTTTACAGTGATAGATCTCTATGCTTTGATGGTATTATGCTGCTGTGACTCTACAGGTGCTCTTTGAAATGGGATGAGTAAGGAAGGAGTGGTGAGATTCTGTCAAAGGGGAAAGGAAACAAGCAAGGAACCAAGTGAAAGACTGAGGTTGGTACTCTCTGCTTCTTTCTCATCTATCTCTCGTAAAGGAAAACACAAGTGACTTTAGTTTGTTTGTTTCTAAGATAGCTACCCGTCATAGTGGGACTAGCAGTTCTGAATAGACACTAGTTTTCCCGATAACAACATCTACTAGTTTTATCACCTCTAGAAGTTTCAGCATGAGACTTATAATCCTTTTGTGCAAGGCACAAAGTTTCTACATTAGAGTTAGGTGGAGCCTCTTTCTTCCCAAAGGATTTTTCTCGCTCAACTATTTTGCTTACTAGTTTATCAAATGTAATTTCTTTTAACTGCCCACTAGCTTGGAGAGATTCTAAATAGTGGGAATAGATAGGGTGAAGGAATTTTATAAAAGTTTTAAGTTGTAAATCTACTTTAATTCCAATGGCTTATATATCATGAAAAATGGATTTTATTTCAGAGGCAGTCTTCAAAGGATCATTATCCTTCATCTCCAAATTAAACAACTTTAAAAATAACTGAATAATTTCTAGTTCCGAGTGTGAATCATACAACTCTTTCAAATTATTTAATGCTTCGAATGCAGTACCACAAGAAACGATATATCTACTTACCTTTCTGCCTTCGATGCAATTATTCATGCATATTCCTTGTTATCTTTTGTCTCCCAAATTGCACATTGCTTCTCATTATCATGTGGCTTTGGTGCAATTTCTTTTCCATCACTATCCTTCTTGCCTTGACAAACTTCCCACAAATTGCTAATAACAAGGGCAATTTTAAGCTTTCTCAACCACTCTTGATAATTTTCCTTTCCATTAAGAACAACTCCAACTATGGAAGCTATTGAAGTCATAATTGTTATGCAACCAAATATTCTTCAAATCCTTTCAAATTCAAAATATATGCAATACTTTTAAAAATATATAAATTCCTTTCTCCTCTTGTTTCAAACAAATTTGGCTTTGCAGTTTAATGGTAAGTTTCAAAAAATAGCCTAGCAAAGAGCTAGATTCAAATCTTATTAGCCTCCAAATTTTTTTATTTAACCAATGGCTTCTTAAAAAAATATGTATTTCAAATCACCAGAAAATTGAAAACTCTTTAATTAAAAATTTAATTCAAACCACCAAAAAATATATATCCTTCATTTTAAGTATCCTTCAGAAATAGTTCGGTAAAAACTTTGTATCCTTCAGAAATCTTTGTAAATATTATCCTTCAGAAATTTTATTGTGATAGAAATCCTTCAAATATTTCAGTAAGAACTCTGGTTTGGAATAAATGTATCTTATTATCCTTCATAAATTTTACTTTCATTAAACTCATGTTTATTCTGGTAAATGAAAAGATTGTGATTAAACTCTTGTTTACTGCAATAAATGCAAATACTATCTTTTAGAAATTTCACTGTAAGTAAACTCTCGTTTGATGCAGTAAATGCAAATAAAGCCTCCCAAAATTAGAACAACAAGCCTCCCAAAATTAAAACAACAAGCGGCCCTTGGATGCATGGAACTGATAATTTTAACAAAAAATCCAATAATTATTGGCATTCGACTTAGTCTTGGAAATTTTTATTGAGAACAACAAGCACTCAAAACTCCAACATGTATTTTAACTTCCAAGGATATGTTAAAGAATTGTATGCCACTTAATTTCTCCAATCGTCTTTCATTATGACTAAAAGATATGAAACTTACAGAGAGTCAATAGTTTGAGCATCCCACAACATTTCTCGAAAGGATTAACCTTGTGCTGCACTCTATCTTCATAGTCTTCACGCTCCGCCATGCCATAGAATTCAAATACATGGATTTTAGGAACAACTCAACCAAAGCTCTCATACCACCAAGCCCAAATAAACTCCATAATGAAAGAAAACAATGAAAGAGCGTCATATTAATGATAAAATTACTTATTTATACATGTGAAATCTAGGTGGTAACTTATTAACCGTAAAAATAGAATGTAAAACTAATTACATATTATACAAGAACAATCCTAAGGGATTAGTTAACATGTTGTTGATAAATTGTCATAGTATAGTTGATGACAATTTTACATTGGGAGTGATTTGAGCATGTGCGCATGTCCTCCGGAAGAACTAAATAATGTGTATCAGAAATTGAAGCTAGAGATGCAACATGGATAATAATGGCAAAGAAAAAGCAGTAGAACTGACTACAATTTCTCACTATGGAATAAACAATAAATTATAAGTAGTTCACGGATTGGATATAGCACAAAATTTTTGTTTAGCCACACAATTCCTACAGAGAGGTTTTCCGGAGATCCTGAAACATATGAAAAAGTAATGCAATGAAGTTTAGATGGTGCTCAGAGGGTAGGTAGGTGATGGTATGGTGCGATTTGGAGCTAGCAAAGCATGTTTTTCTTAACATGTTTCAAATGTTCTATTTATATATGTCTCACAATGCTTTTATCTTGTAAGTTGGTAGAGTGTTTGTGTAGTTGAGAGATGATGGCTTCATCACATGCACTAGGCACCATAGTCAATAGGCCAGTGTGTTGAATTATCCAAAAGTTATCATATATACATTCTTAGCCATGGTTTGATGCAAAGATTATAGAATCTTATGGATAGAGTGCATATTTACTTATGTGCATAATGTTTCTTATAGTATTTGTATGACTAGTGACCCAACATAAATTGACAACCGGAGTCCGTAGACTTAGAGGTGTGGCACAGGAAATGCCTCCCTGCAAGAAAAACCCTATTCCATTATGTTTATCAACACATCTTGAAGTTCTTGCAATCACTTGTCAAATCCTAATCTAGCTCCTGTAAATACTTTGGAAGTTTATTACAAAAATCCTTGTTAAAAATCAAAGAAGTTCATCACGATCACCTTAATCAACTAACAAACCAATTGGAAAGACTTCCTTGAAAACTTTATAACTCAAACATATAAACCTTAGAAAATCCAACTTGCTTCTAGTTCCAAAGAGGATTCTCAAATGAAAATGAAAACTCTATTGAAGTTCTTGCACTAGGTTTTATCTCCACTCCCATCTATGTGCAATCAAAGAATTCAAAGTATGGTTTAAATCTGCCTTTAGTGCTCACAACTCAAATCAAACGCATTAATTGTATGAATAGTTACTGTGTGCATAAATGAAAGTAATGTCATTTTATTCTTATGCTTTCTCAAACTTGTAAACACACCTTAATAAATTTAAATTACCTATCTTACTCAAGCATGAACACTCGAAACTATTGTATCAATGCATAGAAGAAACCATATACAAAACACTTTGTAGCCTTAATAATACAAACCATTTTTTTTGAAAAAAATCACTCAAATAAGCCTACATGTATACAACTCAGATAATCGAAGTTTCCTTCTTCCAATAACACTTCGCATAGTCACTATTCAACAACGCTATAAGTACATGCCATAAATGTAAATCAAATATCCAAATAATTAAAAGTACAGGCTCTGGAAACCAAATAAATCACTCAAGTCGAATGTATAAACTCAATAAATCAAATAATCATACAAGCCAAGTATGCAATACTTTTTTTTTATGTCAAGATAAAATAAGTCAAATAGTATTACATAGCTCGCAATTATACTCAAATGGTGGCTCGAATGACTTTCCAACTAGTTATAACTAGGGTTATTATTGCCAACAGACTTCAGATCAGTGAAATACAAGTCAAGCGAAAACACTTATCAAGTATCAACAAGGTTGATCATTTAAAGACAAGTCAAGCCACGACACTTATCAAGCATCAACAAGGTTATTGACTTGTTTAATAATCCCTAAAGGTATCACGGTATCATTCACAACCCAGATTACTCTTTGGAAAAAAAGTCTTAAGTACTTCATAGATCTTCTATTTCTCGTAATGAAACAAGGCTTTAATATTCAAGAGAAATTGAGCTCTCTTGTCACTATTGACTCGAAAGTTGTAGATCATACCCATGCTTAGTAATATCTCTGTGACAATATTTCATCGAAATACCTTAGTTCTATATTAAGACTAAAACCCTAAAGGAAAATGAGTATCAAAATTAATATTATTGAACAAATCACCATTGAGTATGTATCAAAGTATTGTTATAATTTATAGTTCTCGTTCACATAATCAAATATATGAGATGGTTTCAAAGAAATTTGTTACACTGATACTTCACTCTTCATATCTAAATGCCAAAAAACCATAAGTAAATGCGTTGTGCAAATATAAAAGAGGAAGAGTATATAAAAAAAGTTCACACACAGAACTTAATGATTTTATATACAAACCACATAGTCCATATGCCATATGTGTAGACAAACACACACTCTATTCCATATTAACAAGCCACACGGTAAAATAAATATCCAGAGCGGTGTCGGGCTGGTATGGTCGAGCCCTAACCAACTAGCTTGCACCCTCGATGAGTAGCTTAAATCACAGGATCAAAATAACCATTAGATATACTAGAAATGGAGAAAGAAAGAGCGACACAGATCATTAAACTAGCAACATCTCGCTATCACATGTAGGCTAGCATGGCTCGATTTATATAATTCTTTACAATACAAGCGGCTATTAAAAGAGGCGACTAAATAAAAAATAAAATAAAATAAATTCCCAATGGTCTACCATTGAAGGAAGTCTCGTAAAGTCATGGTCCAAACAAAGAGATCAAGATCTAGTGGGTGAAAAATCCTCATCGTGAACTAAAAGTGATCGTAATAGGTGCACTTTGACTTTAGATTTCATCCAAAAAAGTCTCTGACAGATATGTACCAACTCATTAACAACTGGCCTGCGTGGTTGGTTTCAATGATCAAAGCTTCCTACATGTCCATTATTATAATGCAAGATCTCTACAATGAGCGCAGGTACTGCAACAATCCTAGTTAGAAGCTTATAAAAGATTATAAACCTTAGAAAAAATAATAAACAAAGAAATTTGAAAAAAATAGTGATTTACCTATCAACTTTTAAATAATATGTGACTTGGAATCAATTCTTCATTATCATATCAAAAGATTATGGAAATGCCATGCAAAGGCTCAAAAATTGGTAAAATAAGGGTACACCAATGGAAGCTATTATATAGGTGAAAATAAAGCATTTTGTGTGTCTTCACACAACAGGGGTATACCATCACTCCTCTACAAATAGCCAAAACTTGAAATCCCTTCACTGCTGCTTTTGAATTTGGATATTAATCTGTGAACATGAAGTTTGCACCACCTTAAATTTCTTTTTAAGCCTTATATTCGTAGTCTTTAAGTAGGTAGAGTGCATTTTCCACATCTTAGTCTTTTCTTTCCACTCTTCAACTTCTTTCAACAACTCTTTGTTTCTAGTTCTCAAGGTGACATTTTGAGACTTCAGTAAATAGTCTAGAATATCAATCTCTACTATTTCTTCCAAAGGTTTAATTTATTTCTTATCCTTAGCTTTTTCCAGCAAAGGACTTGATTGGAAAAAATTCTTCACAATCTTCAGAAGATTCACCCATATAACTAGCACCAAGGTCACCTAATGTAATCATTGCATCCACCAAGACTAACAACTTTCCTTTCTTAGACCCAAACTCCTTTCCAAGAACAAACCCCTTGCCACTCACTATGTATTTCTCTTCTTCTACCATATAAAATTCCTTTGTAGGGTTTTCACTGAAACGACTTTTTTCTTATGTGGATATAAGGACCTCTTCATTCACATCTGGTTTTTCATGTTATGTGTTAAGATCATCGTCTGATAAGGAGATCTAGGGAGCCATAAATGGTGAATATGTTTCTGTAGAAGAAGGGCTACGTTCTATTTTCATCATCCCTCGAGTTATTCTTCGGGTTGACTCTAGTGCCGAAACCTTAGATAAATTTCCCATCTTTGCTTATTTTCTATTTAACATGGGAGACCCCTATTCTATTTGTGCACTAACTTTCCTATCTTAGCCAAGTTTTGAACCAGAACCCCTACCTTTTATTGTGAAACCCTCAACTAGCTGCTCCTGATGATTAATAATGCATTTACGGTTTCCTTACTCATGAGATGCAAGGAAAAAATTCCAATTCAAGCCCCTCTTGTTTAATTCTTTGGAAACTAATATTTTTATGAGGCCATAGTGATAAAACTTATTTCTGGCATGCATAGCAAGACTCTTCTGAACAACCCTCAACATTTTACATCAACTCTTCAAAAGAAAATGAGAAAAACTTATCAATTGACCTTATTAGAAATGCAAGAGAATTTGAATATGATAGATAAAGGTCATGGAATAAAACCCTTCACATGTCAAAAACTTCTACAATACATAAATAAGGCTTTTCCTATCGATAATGAAATTCCTCGGTACCCCCTACTTCCAGTTAGCCTTGTAATTCTGGTCCAATATGAAACAATGTCATGCACCTCGTTTGACCTCTATTAATCTAGGTTGTCATTGATGTCAATATGGTAATGTTTGTGATGGAAAATTCTTGTGACGTGTGGTTTCCCATTGATGCCCATTGATCATAATACTGCTCATGGAGGATCCAAGGATTGAACACAGACATAATAGAAATAGTGGAACCGAGGAGGAAAGATATCAGAAGCCATTAGAAGACAAAAAGAAAGAGCAAAGAGGAGAAGCCATTGTGAAGCCAAAAAGTGAGAGGAAGAGTTCATCGGAAGCCATCAAAGAAGCAGGTTACGAAGCAACAGAAGCAAGTTTTCACATATGCCCAAGGATAAGTGCTATCGGAAGAAAAAAGAGGAACATTGCATCAGAGGAATTATATCGGTGGGTTATCGGCAGCTTTATCATTTTATTATGTGTCACATTGAATCCCTCGACTGCGATATGTATTTTGGACCCGAAAACAAGTTATGGTAACCTTCCTATTGTAATATCACATCCACGTGTATCGAAACCTTCACATCGCAAGTCTTAAAGGAATGTTACACTAAAACTGCGATTGCGATAAACCCTTGATTGCAATATAATGGAGTCAAGAAATGAATGAAGGAGATCAAACCCAAGTGCTTGCGGAAGAAGAATGGTGGAGGAATAGATCTGGATCGTCAAATCAACAGATCTGTTAGATCGACGATGATTAGCAACTGCAGGGGTAGGAAAGTACAGATTTCCTTGATCGTGGCTGAAGTCCCACACTCAATCCTAGCCGTCGATCTCATATTCAACTCTTAGATCACAGTCAACTATGGGGGTTAAGGCCGTTTTAATCCATGTGTGAGTCGAAGTCCTGTAAACCATAGATTGTGATATAATATGTGGACTCGATAGCTCCATTAGAACATACCTTTATGTAGTATCGCATCTAGATATTGGGGAAGTTATGCAAATTATAAGAGTTGTCACCATCAGATTGTCGATTGTGATAAGACTTGTGAACCCAACCACCTATTGCGATAATATTGTGAACCTGATGGATTCATTAAAAACAATTCATTGAATATTGCATCCGCTCCAATGGAAGACAGAGCATGTGCACACTTGTAAAACCTCCGATTTTTATGAAGTTGTGATTGTGGGATTAAAGGAATGACTCCAATTCTCATGAAATTGCAATTGAGGGATTAAAGGTGATGACATGGCATGTGGGACCTCCATGTGGGTATAGTAGCTCTCATATGGTTTTGTGAATAATCAAGTCTTTGGATAAAAGACTCTCCGATATATATTTTTAATATACAAGTCAGCCTCCCTCCAATAGATGTGTCCTTTGGTCATTGGTGAAACTCGTATAAAAATGAGTTAAAACACTTCAGTTCTGAGTATCTATCTCGGGCATAAAAATAGAGCATAAAGAAGTTCACAACTCGTGAACTTGAAGAGACAGAGGAAGCTGAAGGAACAATAGAAAGAAAGCCGAAGGTCGAGCGAGTGAAAAAGGAAGCCAAAGGTCGAGTGAACGAAAGTGGAAGCCGAAGGTCGAGCGAGCGAAGAAGGAAGCCGAAAGGTCTAGTGGAAGAAGAAGGAAGCTGAAGGTTGAACATTCTGTTGACTGGGTTATTTATTGAAAAGCTCGAACCTGTGTTTGACAGTGATTGAGATAACAGTTCAAAGCACGCTCTGCGAATCTAAGAATATTATCTGAGTATGAACAAGGTTGCTTTTAATTGAATGCACAATATGAAACCGCGACAGTCACTCCTCTAAAGAAGTCACTCCTGAAGCAGTTAATCCTGAAGCAGTCACTCCTGAAGCATTTACCATGACAGTGAGAACAAAGTCTTGAAACAAGGAGTTTTTTTTGTATAGAGCTTAGTGCATTTCATTGTAGACACATTGAAGTTGTGTGAAGACTATTGTAGATCATGATGGCTATTTGAAATCATCAGGAGGTAACTTTGCAGACTCTATTTGGGCAATATGAAGAATTGTGAAGACTCCTTCATATGAAAACAGGTTGCCATTGATGTAGCAGTGAAGTTATAGATCAACAAAATTCATTGAAGAAGATTTTGGGAGCAGAGAATTACTCTCAAACATATCTAGACAAAATATAGTAGTGGGTTGGAGCCCAAAGGGTTGGTGCCCTGAAGGTTGGAGCCTCGAAAAAACAAGGTTGGTGCCTTAACAAGATAGGGTTAGAGCCCTTGGGGTTCGTGCCTCAGAATTGGAAGGATTGGTGTCCTTGGAGTTGGTGCTCCTAAATCCAAGGTTGGTACCTTGACAAGATAGGGTCGGAGCCCTTGGGGTTGGTGCCTTAGAATTGGAAGGATTGGTGTCCTTGGAGTTGGTGCTCCTAAACACAAGGTTGGTGCCTTGGGAAGATAGGGTTGGTGCCTTAGAGGTTGGAGCCTTATATATATTGTACCTGATTTATTGTAAATATTATATTAATAAAATCCTTTATTCCTATCGTTCATTTTGCATTCTAAATATAAATGATTTAACTGGTAAAAATAACAATTGAAAAGGAATACTGATTCACCCCCCCTCTCAGTATCTCCAACCTCTACATTCTTAAACCACTCTTCACCCTCAAAAGGGAGTCCCATATTCTAAGAAATTGTTTGCTAATAAACCCTCATTACCAGAGTACCAATTTTGGTCACCTTTCGACCAAATTTGTCGACAAAGGCCCTATCAATCACCATATCAAATTCATCAAACTTATTTAAAAATGGGAGATAGATTACAGTCTTTCACTTCCTGATATCATACACCAAAGTCATTCAGGGGTTTCTATTTCTTCCCCTTATCCTACGTACATCAATCCATCCTTTAGTGCTATCTTTAACAGTTGAATATCTACCCATTTCCTTGCTCTTCTAATATAGCTCCATAGCTCCTAATTCAGTCAAGAGCACTACGTCTTTCTCACTATCTAAATGGTCATATTCATGGGAACACTTCTAACCATATATAACTAGCACCATTAATGCTAAAGCTAATTCATCATCCTTTTCTAGCCATCACTCCTCTATAGAGGGACCATTCGCTGCAACTACATATGAAACTAGATCAGGAGAGGCTGAAATGTTTGATGGTCAGTTCATATGTTGAGAAAGATATTTCTTCTAGCCAACCTAAGAGCTCTTTGAACTATTTGGTTCTCTAGATCTCCCCAGCCATGACTAGATTTCTTCAACATCTAGGGATGGAATGCTTCTTCAGGAGAAGGGCATGCATCCTGAAGGTGCCTAGGCTATTGTCATCTTCTGCACTTGAACGTTATATTCTCATAATCCAATGGCCTTCTATAATACGTACCATCACACTTGAGGATGATTTTATCTAATAACCCTTTAACGAGTTCCACTTCGACATAGATTTGAATGAAGGTGATGAACCCATTTCACAATCTCTCACTATCCACTTTGATGAATTGACCTATAAAATCTCCAATATATTTTATAATCTCTTACCAAATCCACTGAAGGGGAAAATTTTGAAGTCTAGCCCACACACGAATAGGCATAGATTTCATAGTGAGAGCTTTATAATCTAGGAAGCATGGATAGATTGAAAGACCAACTCTACCCAAAACCAAGGGCCCTTGTTAAAATAAGCTTTTGAACAAAATAGAAACTCTATATTCTTGGACCAGTCCAAGTGAAGTTATTCCCAAAGGGTAGATGATGATGGGAAAAATACATTGAACCTACATATGATTGCTCATTATTTACACTCTACCACCCTTAGCTTGATGATATCATCATCCACCTCCAATGATGGAGACTCTAAGAGTGTTCAACCACAAAATATTTTTTGGAGAGATCCTTAGGTTTCTAAGAATCAGATCAAGGATTCACGACATCCTTGAAATACCTAAACTTTGTTGCCAAGGAAGCCCCATTACCCATGGATCCACCTTTCAAGCCTGTAACTATACATATGGTGGCATTCCTCTTGATGTCATAATATCCAAGACCTTTTGTCATATTGAGTTGTCTCTCTCCATAAAGGAGTGTCAACTCTGCCGTAGGGATTCTTGTTCACAAATGAATGATATCATATAGTGCAAGAACAACAAGCACTTCCCTAAACTGGAAGAAAAGAGACTCTCCTGACATGGATCTAAGAATGACTGGAAAGTTTTGGAGATCCATGTCTCCATCATTTGGCAGGAGACTTTCTTACAAACATTAAAAAAAACAATTTGGTGACATCCTTAACCCTCTCTGTCTCCATCCAACAGAAAAAGGGCCAAGCATCCATAGAAGAGGCACTAAACCACAATGCACAGAATGTTGACCACTTCCTTAGCTCTAAAACAAAAAGAATGGTGTTTCCCTGCAAGAACAAATTCCTAACGATAACACATCTAATGGTCTCCACGAGCACATATTTAACCAAAGCATAAGTTTTGTAACACTGATACAACAACAAAGTCTTTGATCCAAGCCAGAAAAATGCCCAAACCATAGAGAAGGAAACTGAATGGATCACATACAACTCAGAAGGCCATAACCCTAAAGAGCTAGATGAGGTTGGAGCCCAAGTGAAAATGAGGGGGAGAGGACATTTCCATAGCATAATGGAAATTATTTTAGGCATTTCAGCAAATATTTTGTTGTTAGCTTTGTATCCTCACTATTGTTGAATGTAGATCCCCCCTAGGCTAAAAAAGAACCATGGAGGAAAGCCACATCCAAACCAAAGAGACCCACAAAACATTCCTCACAGTCCGTGATAAGAGAAGCATCTCTACAAAATTTGAGCATCCTTGTGAAACTGATCGCTGCCAGTTTACAGCCAAGGATTTGAGTAGAGGCGAAAACCCTCCCCTTCACCTCGCTAGATATTCAAAGTACATTATCCCACCCCATTTACCATTGTACCCGCCCATGAGTGCAGAAACCAAAGGAACCTATAGTGAAAACCAGACTCTCGCACACTGTGTTTGCCATCTCTTCGTTCACCATTTTTTTTATATAATTTAGATTATAAATGGAAGTGTTAAATTTTTATAAGAATTTAGAAAAGAAAAAAGTATTTTCTTTTTAATTATAATTTTTCCTTATAAAAAATATCCAAACACATATGTATGCCAGAAAAATCATCTAAATTTATTCAAAATATAACCATGACAAATTATGTATATTTTTTACACATCTAAGAAATTAATAAAATAAAATTTTCAATACATTCATACAAATAAGATAAGGCCTGACATGTAGCCTCTTCCATCACTAGTTGAAAGTTAATATTATTGCTAGTAAGTATTTGCTAATGAAATCGAGTTGGATTGTTTAAAATGTATTGAACAAATATTTGTAATTTCTTGTTAGTGATATATATTTATATTTGACAATATAATGAATTTAAACTTTTTGCGTAATTATTTTGTTTTTCATTTAAATTTAAAATTTTGAACATATTATTATTTTTTAACTTTATTTATATATATTATGATTCGGATTTTATGAAGGAACAAAATTAAATATAGATATCAACAGAAACATAGAAATAAAGTGAAAATAGAACTTCAATTCTTCGATAACAAACTACTGAAAATTGTTTACATGCATAATGGAGATAAACTAACTTAGGTGATGGTAGCTTATATATCAGAAGAGATGTGGTGGCTACATGCCTTCCCAACTTTGTTAAAATGAGGCTTGAAGACATATTTATTATTGAGACCTATTGGAAAATGCTAAACATCCAAAAATCTAACCCTAAGAGGTGAAGCGCCAAAAGTATATGGGCCCCATTAGGGTAAATTGGTACATCAACTTATTGGGGTCGTATATTTGACGTGTATGATAGCTCATTAGAAATATCTATCTGAAGACTAAAAATTTCAACTAAAAAACCATTCATAGGTTATTGGTCAGCTCATTTTCCAAAAAAACGTTGTTTAGGGCCTCAAAATGGCTCTAAAAGTTCCGGACTTGAAAAACTGCCAAAAATAGTAAATTGTGCTATAATTAAGGAAATTGAAAAAAACAATGGTGGGGGTCCAAGTGGAATAGGTGGGTAGCCACCAATATCCACCTAGATCAGACCTCCTCCCTTAGGAAGCAATGGTCTCCATTGTGTTGAATGCCTCCATGAGATGGGGAAACTTCTACTAAACTTGGTCCCTCGTGAGCCACTTGCCTTGGTGTAGGAGCTAGCCAACTTTGACAACATTATACAATTGGATCTTCTATTGGTCAGTGTTCTTTATTTGTGTTTCCATGATCCGATCATTTGTGGCATATTCCGTTCAGTCTGGGTTTAGCTCTGTTAGTGTTAGTTGTTCGATAATGTCTGATGTGTCCAGTAATGGTAAAAAATATGCTTGAAGGTGGTCCACATTGAACATTGGGTGCAAACCAAGGAATGGGGGAATGTTGACCTCAAAAGAATTGTATCCCACAACCTTGGTGATGGTGTAAGGCCTATATCACAATTTTTTGAGCTTCTGATGGGCTTTGGTAAGGCATTCTTTCTGCAAATGAAACCAAACTCGGTCACCCACCTGAAACTTGTGTGGCACCCGATGTTGATCATGTCGCTACTTGTACTTGGAATTGGACTTATACAAGATGTCATGCACCTAGTAGTGGATGTGTTGGATGAATAAAATTGGTTTTTTTATCATCCTCGAAATGTACATGTGTGGATTATGTCTGTGTAGTCACATGAGGCATGGAAACATCAATCAGACATAATGGTTGAAAATCGAGACCCACTTGAAAAGGATTGCAGTCAATCAAGCTATGCAAAGCTCTATTATAATAGTTTTGCACATCATTAGGGGAGTTTTGAGGTCTAAAATGGGCCTCCTAGAGAAATTATAAAATAATGGTGTAAATAATAAAATAAGATTAGATTACATCATCAAATTTTAGATGGGAAAAAGAAACAACTATGTTTTCAACTCATATTTTCAACTTATCTCCCTCTGGGTTTACTCAAATTTCGAGAAGAAACACTCATTTGATGCATAATTTGATTCCTCGTCCAAGGAGTACCCATGTTGCATACTGTTGATCGACCTTGCTACATGCAAAATGAGAAATATATGGAAAACATGATTGCAATCACGTTTTTTGATGTATTTCTCATTTTTCATGTAGCAGGGTCTGTTGAAAGTATGCAACATGGGTACTCTTTGGATGAGGAATTAAATTTTTCATCCAACGAGTACTACCACTCGAAATTTGAGTAAAACCTTAAGGATATAAGTTGAAAAAGTAGTTTTATTATTTTATTATTTTTTTACTTTTTTACTCCAAAAATAGTGAATCACTCCCCATGGTTGACATCATCATCTTGAATCCTATTGGTTCTTATAAAGTTTATTTTGGTTATACATTTTTCTTAGGAGGCCCATTTTGGACCTCAAAATTCCCCTAATGAAGAAATGCTCTCATCCTAGGTTCATGGATGCTTGGAGTTGTACAATATGTGCATTATCATCCCATTGACAACGTCTATCTGACCATCAGTCTTGGGATGGAATGTAGTAGATTTGGTGAGCTTAGTTTCCAATAATGTCTGGAGGCTTCATCAGAATGTGCTTAGGAACCTGCAATCCCAATTTGATATAGATTCCAAAATGTACCCATACTCATTCAAGGAAGAGTTTGGAAGTGTACTCTGTTGTGATACTTATTTTGTAAGCTGCCAATATAACAAATACACAGTCATTACCATGCTTGGTATAAGGGAGGCCCAACAGATAGTCCATGGAGATGGATTCCTAGGGATGGTTGGGAGTAGCCAGAGGAGTGTACATGCCTTGCTTCTTGATCGTTGGTTTGGCGATGGCACATGTAGTGTGGGATTTGATATATTTTCCAACGTCCTGTCGAAGTTTTGGCTAATAAAATACTTTTGTAGTACAGCCATAGTTTTCTCCACACCAAAGTGTCCCTCGACCCTACTCTAATGTGTCTCCCAAATCAGATTCACATGCTCACTTGAAGGAACACAAAGGTGGCCCAGGTAGAATAATAATGCATCCTATAGATGGAAATATGGAACATGCTTTCCATCCACTAGAATCTATTATGTGGTGGAAAACTCTAGATCATTCTTGTACAATTGCAGCCATCCAGAGGTCTGATGGCCATAAGAGTTGAGAACAATAGTTATTGCTATGATTAGGGGCCAACTGAGGCAATTTGAAACATGATTAGTGTTTCCCTTATTTTGTTTAATGTTCAAGTGGAATTGTCACAGATATGTATACCACTTTTGATGTCAATCCTTTTGAAACTTCTCTTGTATCTGAATAAACTAAATAGGTTGGTGATTTGTGTGGATGATTGTCTCCTTCCCCAGAAGTTAATGTTTCCATTTCCTGTACACCTACACCATGTAATACATCTCTTTATCATAGGTGGGGTATTTCTGAATTGTATCAGAAAGTGTCTCACTGTGATAGGCCACTGGATTCCCCTATTGGGTGAGAACTACACCAACAGCATAGTTAGGGTCGTCTGTCTCAATTTCAAATGGTTGTTATAGGTCTATCAATGTGAGTAAAGGTGAAAACTAAATGTAGTGTTTCAGCTCAATGAATTCCTTTTGTTGGGACTTAGACAAAAAAAAAAATTGATTTCACTCTGCCCTTGGTAACTTGACTTAGAGGCCAAGTCATATGGGATAATTCTAACATGAAACTCTAATAAAAATTGGCAAAGCTAAAAAAGTTGTGAAACTCTGTGAGAGTGATCAAGACTGGCCAATCCTGAATGACTTAGATCTTAGCTAGATCCACATGCATGCCTTGCTCATCAATGATGTAGCCCAACTATTGGACCCGACCCATGCCAAATGAACATTTTTCCATGTTGGCATATATTTTGTGTTGTCATAGGGTTTGAAGGACCTGTTGAATGTATTGTAGGTGCTCTTCCCAACTCTTGTTGAAGATGAGGATGTTGTCTAGATATACAACCACGAATGAGTTGGTGAAGGGCCACAAGATGTCATCCATCAACCTCATAAAAGTTGTAGGGGTATTTTCTAACCCAAAAGCCATGAATAACCACTCAAAAAATCCCTCCTTGGATTTGAAGGTGGTCTTCCATACATCTGTGGGTTGTATTGGCACCTAGTGATAGCTAGACTTCAAGTCGATATTGCTGAAATACGTGGCCCCCTTGATCTGCTCAAGAAGGTCATCAATCCATGGGATTAGATACCTACTCCTGACAGTGATTTTGTTTAGTTCCTAATAATCAATGCAAAATCTCCAAGTTCCATCTTTCTTTTGTATAAGTATAATCGAGCTCCCATAGGGTGAGGAACTAGGTTGGACGTGCCCTTTTCATAGCAACTCTTGGATCTTCCGCTTGATTTCATCATTTTCTAGAATGGAGCGGTGATATATCGACCCATTGGGTAGAGGTTCTTTGGGAGTTATATCAATCAAATGCTTGACCTGAAAGTGAAAAGGTACTTGTTTGGGTGAGAAGAATATGTCCTTATATTATTCCACAGCCTTATCCATCTGCTTTTGCTATGTGTGGAAATCCTTCCTAGGAGCTATGGATGAGATCACTATCTTCCCCTTGCTTTGAGAGAGAATCAGAAAGAAAAAAAAAAATTGGTCTGGGAGATGATATTACTGCATTTCTTAGTAGAGATCAAAGAGATGGTAGTAGGATGAGCTACCTCTAGTATCCTCTATAACTTATTTCCCAAAGTAATAATAATAGTATAGGGCATAAACTCATACATAACATGATGCTTCCACAAGCACGGTTGGCATAATAACACATCACAAACTTCAAGAGGAGAAACATCACATAGTACCTGATCCGTGAAGGGCTTGATGTTGTAGGGAAGGCACACTTATAGTTGACGCAGAGATCTCATCCTTGTTGAAGCCACACGATGGTGTATGGTTGCAGGTGTTGTGTGGCCAGTAGCCCTAGTTGCTTCATGACCTCTGTTGAAATGAGGTTATTTTTGCTCTTGTTGTTGAGAATGAACTGTAACAAAGAACCCTTCACCTAAATATATGAGTGGAATAGACACTTCCCCTCCTCTGGATCTTCGATCTCAATCTTTTGGACCTTGGTGCTGCAAACAGTGGCACTGGGTTCTGCGTCAATAATTTTATTCCCCTTGTCGTTCCCCTTATTTGTTTCTAGCTCAAAATAAGAACATGCATGGGGCTCTAAAGATTTCAGCTCGACCACTGATGACTGCTTGGTGCAATGCTCATTTGTGTTGTGAGTGGGGCTCTTGTGGAACTCACACTATTTTCCCATGTCCTTCTTCGTCTTCATGGTTCCATTCTTTGCTTGTAGCTTTGATGGGTTGTATTGGGTCACTCCACCTTGGATTTGTTATTTTTTCTATGGTTTGGAGGTACTCTTGCCCTACTTATAATTCATAGATCCAAAGTAACGCTTTTTTTGCTTAAATTTTTGCTTAATAATGGAAACATATCAGTATGCTACACCAGGCGAGGACACTTCTAGGAACTCCATTTCTTCATGAATGTATTTTTGCTAACAAACGCAGTACTTAAGCACCAGATTTCACTCAGAGTCTTTGATACCCAACTTTGTGCATAGAGTATGAATAATATTTGTGTACTCATGCACATCTTAGTCTCTTTGATGACGTAGTGTGGTCCATTGTATGTACTTTTCCTTGTAGCAACCCACGAGGTAATATTGTTCCTTGAAAATATCTCAGAAATAGTTCCAAGGGGGGGAGGCTATAAAAATATTGTAGGTTTTGACCCTGTACATAAATTACTTGCATACAAATTCTAAAACACATAAAATAAATAATGTGAGAGCATAACACATAAAACACATATACACAGATATTTTCCCCTGGATCCCAAAACCGGGACTACTAGCTTGATTTTTCATTATGTTCCTTTCAATGTTATAATACATATTTATACATGTCGAAGCATCCAATACCATGGACAGAAAACCATCGCGTCCAAAACCATGGACTGAAAACCATCGCGTCCAAAACCATGGACCGAAAACCATCGCATCCAAAAACATGTGCGAAAATCAGGCACAAAACCATAGGTGGGTCCGCCCAACCTAACATAGGTTCCAAAACCAAAATTTTTTGGGGTGCTGCCTCGAACCCCATAGAGGGGGTTACCTGCACCACTCAAACCCCTTGTGACCCCCCTGCTACACAATCGGCATAACGAAGGGGGGGCTCTGCTCCCCCTCTAACCCCCCAGTTAACTACGTGGGCTAGTCGTGGAAAGAATATAACGCAACCCAACATTCTCCCACTTGTTGTTTTCTTTCCATATGGGGCCACAAGATAGCTTAGTCATTTATCCAACCTTGCAATGCCCATTTTTTCTCTACACCAAGAGAACTTCTCAGAGCTCACAGATTTTCTCAATGCATTTGCAGTATTCTTCAAAGTGTCCACCTTTACCAGCAACACCTTTTTGTCTTCTATCATATCCCTCACAAAGTGATACTGAACATCAATGTGCTTTGTCTTTGAATGATATGCAGGGTTCTTTGCCAAAAAAATTGCACTTTGGCTGTCATAGCCTATCCTTATAGCTCCCTGTACTAACCCCATACTTGAACACAACCTCTGCAACCAAAATTCTTCCTTGCTTGCATGAGTGGCTGCCATGTATTTTTCCTCTGTAGTTGATAGTGCCACTACAGATTGTTTCTTACTCATCCAACTGACTACACCTCCAAATAGGTTAAACACATACCCACTTGTAGATCTTCTCTGATCCAAATCTCCAACCCAGTCTGCATCAACAAAGCCACGAATATCCAACACTATGTCCAATCCTGGTCTTCCTTGGTAGCACAAACCATAATCAATAGTGCCACACAAATACCTGAAAACCTACTTCACTGCTGTCCAATGCTCCTTTCCTAGTTTTGACATAAACCTGCTCAATACTCCCACTGCATGTGCAATGTTTGGTCTAGTACAGACCATTGCATACATCAGGCTACTGACTACACTTGCATATGGAACATGGAACATGTCCTCTTCCTCTTCTTGTGTCTTGGGACACTGTTCAACAGATAACTTTACACCTATAGGAATAGGAACCTTCACCGGTTTACTATCCTGCATATTAAATCTCTGCAATATTGTCTTGACATACTTCCTCTGGTTTAACCAGAGCTTCCTCTTTGCTTGATCTCTTTTAATTTCCATGCCCAAAATATAGTTTGCAGCACCAAGATCTTTCATGTCGAATTTGGAGGACAATTGGGTCTTCAAATCCTGGATAGTTTCTTTTTCATTTCCAACCAGCAACATATCATCCACATACAAGACCAAATAAATAACACGGTCACCAATTAATTTAAAATACACATAGTGATCTGCTTTGCTTCTGGTTAAGCCAAGTCCCCGTATAAATGTATCAAATTTCTGATACCACATCCTTGGTCACTATTTTAACCGATACAGAGACTTCTTTAACTTGCATACCAGTTCTTTCTTACCCTTCACCACAAAACCTTCAGGTTACTTCATGTAGATTTCCTCTTCCAGATCCCTGTGAAGAAATGTTGTCTTCACATCCATCTATTCTACCTCAAAATCAAAAGTAGCAGCAACAGGTAAAAGTAATCTAATAGAAGTTACCTTGGCAAGAGGAGAAAAAATATCACCAAAATCAATTCCTGGCACTTGGGAATAACCATTTTCTACCAACCGAGCTTTGTATTTCTCCACCTTTCCTTCTGCATTTGTCTTCTTCTTGAACACCCATTTGTTTCCAATGGGTTTCCTTCCAGCTGACAACTCCACCAAATCCCAAGCCTCATTTTTGTGCAAAGATGCCATTTCATCAACCATGGCCTCTTTCCAGAGTTTTCCATCCTCTGAATCTACTGCTTCCTTCACAGTTCTGGGATCATCATCAGTAATAGATAAAGCAAAATTTGAATAGAAAGTAGATGGACTATAACTTTATGGACGCCTTCTTTCTCGAACTCATCTTCTCACACCCAGAGTTTGTGGCTCTTCATCTTCTGATTCTTCCTCCTTTAGCTCAAACTCTATCTTCTCAGGTTCCTTTTGTTGGACTTCATGTTTAATAACATCTTTCACCTCGTTGAACACCACATCTCGATTGTACACAACCTTCCTTGTTACTGGGTTCCAAAGCTTATAACCCTTTAAACCATCCTTATACCCAATAAAGATGCACTTTTTAGATTTACTATCCAACTTGGTTCATTTCTCCTTTGGAACATGTACATATGCATCACATCCAAATACCCTCAGATGTGAAAGAGAGGGTTTCTTACCAGTCCATACCTCTTGTGGAGTTTTATCCTCCAACACTGATGAAGGTGATCTATTGACCAGGTAACATGATGTCTCCACCACCTCTGCCCAGAATTCCTGTCCCAATCCGGCACCACTAAGCATGCTTCTTGCCCTTTCCATTAACATCTTGTTCATTCTTTCTGCAACTCCATTTTGCTGAGGTGTATATGGAGTAGTCTTCTATCATGCTATACCACACTTCTTACAGAATTCTTCAAATTCCTTACTACAAAACTCTCCACCATTATCTGTCCTCAGCACCTTTGTCTTCTTCTCTGTCTGGTTTTCCACCAGAGCCTTGAATTATTTAAACCTATCAAAGTCTTCAGGTTTCTTCTTAAGGAAATATATCCATGTATTCCTTGAGAAGTCGTCTATAAATGATACATAGTACACATACTTACCCAGTGATGGAACCTTCACAGGTCCAAACACATCACTATGCACAAGCTTTAATATATGTTTCACCCTCTTACCACCAGAGGGGAAACTCACCCGATTCTGCTTCCCATTTACACAATTTTCACAGAAATCAAAATATAGAGAGCTATTACTCATACCTTCTACCATACCTTTACCATGAAGTATTTGAAGGCCCTTCTCTCCAATATGTCCAAGCCTTTGATGCCACAGCATGGTCTTCTCTCCAGAGACCACTAGATTTTCTACTCCACTTTCAGGAACCATAGAACTGTTGCACCCATCAATAACCGTGCTACCTTACAGCTTTTACAGAGTTCCAATCCGAACTCCCCACATCAATACCAGTGCTCCTTAAACCATCTTGTAGGTATCCTTCTTGAACACTGTTTTTACACCTACATCATCCAACTTGCTTACAGAAATAAGATTTCTGGCCAATGCAGGAATATGAAGAACACCCGGAAGTGTTCTAACCCTTCCACCTTGCAACTTCAACTTTAATTTTCTGCAACCAACGATTCTAGCCTTCCTTTCATCCCCTAAGAAGACATCACTAGCATCGTATTTCTCATACTCACAGAACCACTCTTTATGGGGAGTGAAGTGAAAGGATGCACCTGAGTCAATCAACCATGCCTCATGATCTACATGTGTACTTGAAGAAGCCAAGTACACATCCCCACCTTCATCTGAGGTGGTTTTCGCCTCTGCAAAAGGAGCATCATCAGATCCCTTTCCTTTATCAGGATCTTTAGATTTACAATCCCTTTCGTAGTGCCCTTCCTTTCCACATTTCTAGCACACCACTTTTACAGGTTTTCCAGGAGATTTAGATCTCCCTCTAGATTTAGATCTCACACTCAATGACTTATTTTTGTTTATGTTCTAGGACCGTCCTCATACAGACAAGACATCACCATTCTGGCTCTCCATATTTTTCTGTCTCATCTCCTCCGTTAGCAAGGATGAGACTATTTCATCAAACTGCAAGGTAGTTACATTGCTACCTATTGCAATAACCAAACTATCCCATGAATCTGGTAGAGAACACAACAAACTGATGCACTTATCTTCATTTTAAATTTTAATATCAACAGACGCTAACTGACTTACCACAGTATTAAATGCGTTCAGATGCTCTGTCACCAAGTCTCCATCTTTCATCCTCAGGTTATACATCGTTTTCCGTAGGAACAGTTTATTCACCAGAGACTTAGATTGGTACAAAGTCCCTAACTTGTCCCACAAAGCCTTCGCCATAGCTTCCCCTGATACATTCAGCAATACTGAATCTGAGACATGCAATCATATTGTGCTCTTTGCCTTCTGATCCAACTTTTTCCATTCTTCATCAGACACTCCCATTGGTTTAGTACCCAGATCTACCATGATCCACTGATCTTTATCCACCAACAGATCCTCCATATTGAGTTTCCACAACTCAAAACTCTGACCATTAGCTTTCTCGATCTCTATCTTTCCACTACTCGCCATCTTCTTTCACCACCAGAATCGATCTCGCAGATCTCCCACTGAACAGGGTCTACCACAGGCCCGAGCGAAACCCCTTAGCAACAAAGGCGTCCCCTTGAAGCCAAAATAGCTCTGATACCAAATGTAGGTTTTAACCCCGTATAGAAATTACCTGCATACAAATTCTAAAACACGTAAAATAAACAATGTGATAGAATAACACATAAAACACATATACACAGAGATTTTCCCCTGGATCCAAAAATTGGGACTACCAGCTTGATTTTTCATTATGTTCCTTTCAATGTTATAATACATATTTATACATGCTGAAGCATCCAATACCATGGACCAAAAACCATCGCATCCAAAACCATGGACCGAAAACCATCGCGTCCAAAAACATGTGTGAAAATCATGCACAAAACCATAGGTGGGTCCGCCCAACCTAACATAGGTTCCAAAACCAAAATTTTCTGGGGCGCTATCCTAGACCCCATAGAGTGGGGTTACCTGCACCCCTCAAACCCTCTGTGATCCCCCGCTACGCAATCGGCGCAAGGAAGGGGGGGCTATGCCCCCCTTCTAACCCCCCGGTTAACTACGTGGGCTAGTCGTGGAAAGAATATAACACAACCCAACAAAGATAGGGTTCCTCAACCATTTTCTTACATCAATTTTCCCACAATCCCGTGACATGGGTGGTAGCCTTAAGCAGTGCAAAAGTAATCTTCTCCCTATCAAAGAAACTATGGACCAAAAATTAACCTTCCAACATATTCAACCATTTATCTACAACATCTGCATATATTTTACCTTTTCATATATCTATATCAAAGTTCACTTGTACCTTGAAGAGGGCCGTGCCTCTCAAGTGACTGCTCAATGAAGATGCGTCATTGGTGGGCATCCGCTGAAGGATCTGGGCAAAGTTTTCCACAATCTCGTTCCTTTGTCGTTTGAAGACTTCTTCGAGAAACAATTTGATAGGATCTATTTCTTCCTTGTCTTTATTTTCTTCCACCATGGGTGGTTGTCAGTGTTAGTGGGGAGGGTCTTGCAAAGGGTCAACCACTTCAGGTCCCAACTTCTTATACCCCAACCTCATTGGGGACATGCACAAAAAAACAGAGAAAGAGAAGACTGCTATGATACCACTGATCCCGATTTTATGAAGGAACGAAATGAAATATAAATATAAATAGAAACATAGAGATACAACAAAAAGCATAACTTTAAGTCATTAATAACAAAGAATTGAAAACGTTTTACATGCAAAATGGAAATAAACTAGCTCAGGCGATGGTAGCTTATCTCTGAGAAGAATGTGGCAGGTACATGCCTTCTAAATTATGTTACAATGATGTTCGATGGCCTATTTATTATTGAGAAATAATGGAAAACCCTAAACATCCAAAAACCTAACCCTAGGAGATAAAGCGCCAAAAGTATGTGTGCCTTGTTGGGGTAAATTGGTACATCAACCTCCCAGGGTTGTAACTTTGGCATACGATATTTTTTTGATGCGTACGATACCTCGTTAGAAAGATATATCCAAGGATTATACATTTTGATTACAAAACCATTTGAAACTAATTAGTTTGCATGTTTTCCAAAAAAAATTTGTTTAGAGTCTCAAAACGACTTCAAAAGTCCAGGACCTGAAAAACTGCAAAAAATAGTAAATTTTGCTACAATTAAGGAAGCTGAAAGAAACAATGGTGGGGGTCCAAGTGGAATAGGCGGGTGGCCACCATTATCCACTTGGATCATATCAATATATTAATTTTTTAGTAACTATATTTTATTATTATTTTGGACAAAGAATAAATCACAAGAGTTGCCACTATTAACCTCAATATCAAGATATTTAAACTTTCCTACCCTCCACGATTCTAACATGTTCAAATTTTTTCCACACAAACTAACATGTGTCCAGAAAATAAAACTAGGGTGAAAAGAGAATTTAACCCACTAATTACCACTCAAGCTATTGTCCTTTGACATTTAACACAATTTGGGAATTTCATCTTTCGATAATCATAGCCCACTATTGAATGCATGTGTATAAGTTTTACCTAACTCTCCAATGTAAGAACCAACAGGAAATCCCACTTCTCACAATCTATGCATGAGCACAAAGTGTTGATAGACCTTTCCCCAAGTAAAGAAATTCAAGTATTTATGAGGTCCCTTTGAGGGGAAACCTTCTCTTTTTAAATGAATCCATGGTTTTTGTTTCTAATTTGATGTCTCAAATACAATAGGAGTGTATCCCACCAAACCATTAGAGGTTTTTATATGTGAGAAGTTAATTCATCGAAGGTTTCCTTATAGTATATTATGTCATCAACAAGGATGCTATAATCCATTTTCTCTTAAGCCTTTTGGAGGAGCCCTAGGTGCCAATGCACCCTCCACTTCCCAAACCTATTCCTTCAAGGATGTAGTGAAGACTAGGACATTATCATTTCATTGATCCATTATCAAATCAAATAATCCATTGATGTTTCCAAATTAGATGCTAAATACACTACCCTTTTTCCCTTTTGGACAATCTATATGAATTAGGGAAGATAAAAAGTTCTAGAACACATTTCAAAGTTTCTAGGAAGAAGTTAGATTAGAGTGACATACAAAAATTTTAAACAATGGAAATGCACCTCTCCAAGTGTACGAAAGCTTGAAAGATTGGAGACTGGAAAATTGTATTGAAAGAAAGTGATGCAATTATGATGGCGAGTATTGATTCTGCGTGACAGGTTTATAGAACCTATTATATTCCTTTTTTCTTGAGTTTCTAAGAGAAATTATGTAGCTAATGTTGGTTGTATTAGATTTTTATTCTTAGATTCCTTATAAATATTGTTCCAATCAATCTTATTCTAGTTTCATGCATTTCTTGCAGTTCTTTGCATCTGAGGCAGAGACACTACTAAATGTCTACATATTAGATCAGGGAGCTATGGTTCTAATAAATAAACCCATGATATCAATTGATACATATACTAGATATTTTGGGGTTGTGGGAAATTCTTATTTGGTCCTTATCAAAACAGAGGTGGGCATGTCATTAGGAAGGTAAAATATTGAAATGCAATTGTTGGATTGACCTTTTGCTGAGTGTAGTTTTGTTAGAGTGAATTTTCAAGAGAAAAATTGTTATAAAGGTTTTGTTGGATAATATTCTTTGACATAACCGTTTCTAAAACAATTTGTAGATAAATAACTAAATTACTCTAGGAAACACCATGCAATTCTAGAGGACAACTTCAAAGAAGTAAACAAAAATTTTACTAGAGATTGGAACCACTCTTGAACTTAGAGATATGATTAACTGAATAGTTTCTACTTCATGTGAACACATTGCCACCGAATCCTGCAAATAAATATTTAAATACATTATAATCATTCCAAAGTAAACGAATTATGAACTAACATAATCTTTTGAAAAGCATAGTTTTAAAACCTATTTTCAACATATATAAATACAAATGATCTTTTGAAGAGTCAAATCCTTCATTATCACATTCACACTAGTGAGATGAGTGTTCTGAGCTTCCATTCTCTATGAAATCAAGCACCATGGCCTCCATATCATGTTCCAATTCATCGTTGGTGTTTTAATGAAAAAGACCACAATTCGAATCTAGTTGCCAATATTTGAAAATCTAGTTCTAAATCTTTGAACGATGAAAAGGGAGATAAAAGGAAATATATCTAAGTTATTTGAAGAAAGAGATGATAAATATCTCAAAGGTCTTTGGAGGACAACATTAGGTTCCAATGCACCCTCCACTTCCCATCCATATTCCTTCAAGGATGTAGTGAAGACTGGGCCATTAGCATTTCATTGATCCATTTTCAAATCAAATGATGCTTTGATGTTTCCAAATTAGAAGCTAAATACACTAACCTTTTTCCCTTTTGGAAAATATATGCAGACTAGGGGAGATAAAAAGTGCTAGAACACATTTCAAACTTTTGGGGCATTAGTTAGATTGGAGTGACATACATAAATTTTAAACAATGTAATTGCACCTCTCCAATTGTGCGAAAGATCGAAAGAGTGGAGACTAGAAAATACTATTGAAAGAAAGTGATGCAATTGTTATGGTGGTATTGATTCTACATGACAACTTTGTAGAACCTATGTATTCCTTTCCTCTTGAGTTTATAAGAGCAATGCTTTAGCTAATATTGGTTGTATTAGATTTTTATTCTTACATTCCTTATAAAGATTGTTTCAATTAATCTAATCCTAGTTTCATGCATTTCTTGCAATTATTTGAATCCGAGGCAGAGACACTACTAAAGGTCCAAAGATTAGATGATGGACCTACATTTATGATGACTAAACCCATGATAGAAATTAATACATCTACCAGATATTTTGGGGTTGTGGGAAATTCAAATCGGGTCCTTGTCCAAACATAGGTGTACATGTCATTAGGAAGGTAAAATATTAATAAACAAATTGTTGCAATGACCTTTTTTTTAGTGTAGTTTTTTTAGAGTGAATTTTCAGGAGCAAAATTTGTTATAAATGTTTTGTGGGATAATATTCTTCCACATAACATCTTCTACGACAATTTGTAGATAAATAACTAATTCCTCTAGGAAACACTATATAATTCTAGAGGATAACTTCAAAGAAGTAAACAAAAATTTGACCAGAGGTTGGAGCCACTCTTAAAGTTATAGATACAATTAACTGAAGAATTTTTATTTCATGTGAACACATTGCCACCAAAGCTTGCAAATAAAGATCTAAATACATTCTAATCGATTCCAAAGTAAACAAATTTTGAACTAACATAATCTTTTGAAAAGCATAGTTTTAAAACCTCTTTCCAACATATATATAACTACAAATGATCTTTTGAAGAGTCAAAGCCTTCAGTATCACATTCACACTAGTGATATTTGTGTTATGAGCTTCCATTCTCTATTTAATCAAGCACCATAGCCTCTGATGCAAAAGACCGCAATTCAAATCTAGTTGCCAATCTTTGAAAATCTAGTTCTGAATCTTTGAACGATGAAAAGAGAGATAAAAGGAAATATCTCAAAGGTATTTGAAGAAAGATATGAAATAAAATATCTCAAAGGTATTTGGAGGACACTTACTAGAGAAACGAAAACACCGACATCAGCATGGTATATATTCCAAATACTCAACAGAAATCATTTATAAGAGTTTTTGCAAAAATCCTTGATCATCCTTTTCTTCAAGCACTAATGAATCACTAAAAGGAACCTCAGTCAATCTTTTATACGCAAAATAATTGTTTGCTTTTAAATATCATCTGACGTGTATCCTTTTGAGTGCATAAGAAACTAAGTCACTAATAGTTTCTAATACGTGGTTATCAGAATCGCCAAATTTGGTTGGATCTATTCTATAACGTCCTATTGATAGTGTTGGACCTGCCAACATGTTAGGGGATCTCCCCCGTAAGAATTCCCAACTAGACCTCAAACCGTTTGGAGTAGGAGTCCCAGAAGTGGGTAGTAAAGCTATTCCTTGACTGTGATAGCACGCATAGGTAAGAAAGATATCCTTGTCGGAAGAAAGTGTGTGACCTTGCAGTGAGTCAAGAGAGATGCATGGGGAGGTTCTAACACATAAAGGGGAAAAGGAAGTGTTCCCCTTAGAAGCTCGTAATAGTACGCAGCCTAAAAGGACACACTAGCTGAATGACATCACAAGCTGCAAAGCAGAATAGTCGACAATCCAAAGTGATGGGTTAAACCAACAACATGACTTCAACAAGATTCATACAATCGTATATGAAATAGTTCATACACAAATGTGTAAGTTAAACAACATACATTGCTAAAGTGACCAGAATAGTCGAACTACCATAACAACACATGCATGAAGACATGTTGGCTTTGTTATATTATATAATGTGAAATTTGCATTCATACATACAACCATGAAATCCACTAGCCCCAATGGTGGAACGTTACAGTCAACACCTCCTACTCCTCCAAAGACATGTACTCGCTTTGCACTGTGGAGAAGCCAAGGCTTGTCACAATACTCTCCAAGCCCTCTCTAAGCAATGCCTAGCAAAAACTTGGCTCCCAAAAAGCCTCTTCTATGAGTTATGAGGTTATATTTATAACAAAGGGTGGGGTGATCCTTGATATTCCCCTTTATGACTCTTGGAATACCCTCATGACTCTTCAACTTCATTACATAACTCGTTACATTACATATGATTGTTTCCATTCCACTAATGACACTTGGAATCTCACTTTACATCATGTTTATAAATATAGATTTTCCACATATACCCATGTGGGACAAAAATAGGCTTGAGTCAGTGAGACATGACAACACTAAGACTCGGATGGCTGTGGAAAGACCAACTCATCAATATCCTCTCTGTGATCCTCAGTGACAAACTGATGCCATTCTTGGTAATGTGCAATGGTGTCCATGTACTCTTTTACGATGTCTTACTGGAAATGAACTCTTGCCTCCATTTCTTCCGGGTATACTGATTTGGAACCTTTTTCCAACTCGTCCTGTAACATGCACAACTTTTTCCTGAGCAAGATCGGATCAATGATATACATCTGTATGTTATCTGCATTGACCTGTAAATCTGTGTTGGTTGCCATGAGCATCAACTGATAAAAGTACACATCGAGCTCCAGTCAGACTTGGTTCTTCTCTTTGGCCTTGGTGAGTGTTCCAATTGGCGAGGTGTCAAACTTTATTACCAGGACATCCAAACTCTTGTACAACCTGTTATCACCCAAGAAACTCTCCTAGGTTGTATATCAGAGATGCTCGGGAACATTACAAACTCAACAAAAATGTTGCAAAATGGTGGATGAATGAAATAAATGTTGCATATTCAAGCCAGATAATCACTTCTACTATGCTTAACCCCAGACATGGGTGAACACCCCCAGACTATAAGGCTTTAGACCACCAATTACTCACAATTTAAAGAAAATGAGATGATGGAAAATACTGATCACACCAGCAGATGCACAGGACCCTGTGATGGCCAGCTGCAACCAGTTAAAAAGTCTATAAATTTATTCTCTAATGCACAAATAGGATGATAGCTCTCTGGCATTAAAACAACAGAAACCTACATACAAATTCAATGATACAGCTAGATTCTAACACAGAGGTGGGATGACAGCCCCTCTAATGCTAAGCATCAACAGCACATGAATAAATACATAACAGGCACAGCTTGGAACAAAGAAGAAGAAGTGGAAAGTGAGCAATCAACAACAAAAGAAGCTTGTATTAGCTGGAAATGAAGACCAGAAGCTGCAGGTGTCAGAATAGTTGTAGTCTCTAGAAGTTGAAGTTTACACCAAAATAACATTCATCAACCTATTACATTCTGTCTTCTGGATATATATTGAGGTTGGTTTACAAAAATAGTCTGCTAAACTATGCGTGGAGGGGTCATAATGGACCACCAACCACATTTACAATCTGAAATGGGCCTCTGCTGCAATCTTAGTGTCTTAATGAACAAAATCGACCTTTTTAGATAGTCTGATGTCCTTCTCTGAGCAGGCAGAATGTTGACTGAAAGAAACCCATAACAGATAAATGCTTTAACTGCTCGAGGCTGTCCTGCTTCCTTCTCGGCCATGCTACTGGTTAATTGCAGTTGGTGAAACTTTATTATGCAGGGTACAGGTAGCTAATCATTGATGTCCATCGGGAGCTCCAGATAGTCAAAGGAGTTAAGAATCATGGCAGAAGCATGAGCAAGCAGGGGATAAAGCTCAGCCGTTGGATCGCGTGGATCAACGGTGAGGATCTATCAGAAGGGGAAATCTTGGTAGAAGCGGGTCAAACAGATGCAGGCCGTCGGATCGCGAGGATTGAATGGCCTAGATCACATTAGGAGGAGCTATCGGGAGGTGACGTAGATGGAACAACGAGGGCCGTCGGATCTGGACGTGGCAGATCCGACGGTGATCGGGAGCAGAAGTCGCGCACATGTTAACGGTCGGGGGACAGGCGGTTTCGAGGCGGGCGGTATTCCCCGCACCGCCTATCGGGGGTAGGCAGTATCCGTAAATCGCCGTGCGATCCAATCAAAACACGATACGTGGTAGCCAAAACCACCGCCCCGCGAGCTAACGAGTGCACAAGTCGTGTGATTGGGGGAAGCATCAACCGTTTGATCATGCGATAGATGTGATCGACGACGGGAAGGCGAACGACGTTTAATGTGCGGCAGAAACGGCGGAGACCGTCGGATCTGGATGCAATCAATGGTGGAGATCAGAGTGGAGGAATAGAGGGGTTTAAAAGAGAGCACAAAGTCATATGATGGGGTCACATGGTGATCAGAAATAGCGCTCAGGGCCTAAAGAACATAGGCTTTCAAAGTGAAATAGGAAAGAAATAGAGGAAACGTATGCAGCGAGGTTTAAAAAGAAACGAGTTTAGGTTGAACTACGGGGGTTAAACAGCGGCAGTGGAGTAAAAGGGATTAAACAGGAGTTAAGAGAGTATCAGGAGAATAAGGGGAAAGAGGGCACAGACTGCAGTGAGCTCCCTTTCTTGGCACAAACCAACCATCAGTCCCGAAAATGACCTTCAATCGCTGAAAATTGTAGCAAAGCTAACACAACCATTAATACGAGGCCTCAAAATTGTGATGAGTGGCGAGAGTTTGTCGTAGATTCGAATCAAGCTCTGGATGTGTTCTTTGTCCAACTCTACCTATGGCTTCATCATCTTGTGCACGTGAAGTGAGGTTCCCTTGTACCTCATTGTCCATGTTTGTACATGATCAACATTGGTATGTATATCTGTGAGTGTTCACGGTATGTTGGTGTAGCGTTGTTGATGACCATCTAGATGGACAACTGCCTTCTACACTGTGACAAACCTGTCATACAGTCTCCGCATGACTGTCTCAAGAGACAATACTTCAGCTAGTATTGCTTTCTTAATCTCTGCTATGGTGGATCTTGTTGATTGTTCCTCTTTCTGCCTGGTTGTTTGCAATTCCTTAGCCATGCACTCATTTTATGCTATCAAGAAATTCACACTTGAGCCCATGGCTTCGGCATAAGCCTTTGTAGCATCAGCCAAGGTAGTTGGATGTCTTCGCACATTTGACACAATCACCCGTTCTTCAAAGTGTGCAGGTGGTGCATGCTCATCCGGGGTGTGCACTCTATGTGATTTTACAAATCTGTGTTATGACACATCAAAGGCTATGTTGTACACATCTATTCCCATATTATCCTCAAGGAGAGCAGTATCCCCTAGTTCACTTGGGACTTTCTCTACTGCTGGAGTTGGTGAAGCCTGTGAGGTGACCTTGGTTTCTTTCGGCATGAGGTCAATGCCCTAATCCTGTTTCAGCTGCTCCATCTTTGTTTCCATCTATTCTACTATCGATTCATCCTATTGAGCAAGTTCATGTTCCTGCAGCTGCTCACCCTGTTCCTCATCTGCTACCAGTTTTGAGTATGCAACCTGTATCGACGCAGTTTGCGTTGTCTATGTGCCTTGCACTTCCTCCTGTTCTTGTTCTTATTCTTGTTCCTGCTGCACTTCCTTCTCTCTTTTGTGCAGCTCTTGTTATTCTTTGAGCTTCCACTCTACTTCCTACAACTTCCTCTTCGTCTCTTCTAGCATTTTCTCATCTCTCATTTTTTGCTCTCCTCTCCTATCGCATTTTCACCTCTTTGCTTCTATCTACAAATCTACTCTTTCCACAAGCGGGTCTTCCTTAAAATTGTGGCTTTGCTCTGCATCTGCGCTTTCAACAATCTTCCTCTTGCCTTTATCTTGCACCAGTTTTCTTCTTGCTGCTATTGTTGTTGCTGCTCCCTATGGTGTTGCTTCCTTGAGTGCTGCTAACCACTCTACTACCATGCTAACTAGTTCATTGAGCCCGAAGGCATTATAGCACTCCATGGGTCTTCCTCTAGTCAATGACATGCCTCATGGATCCAAGAATAGTACACTCTAGCACAGTGGCCTTGAATAAGCCATGTGGATCGTACGGATTGAAATTCTTGGTGCCAAAATGAAACTTCTTGAAGTCTTCGACCTCAGAATCCACTTATTTCAAACTTTGGATCGTGTAAAACCCAATCCACAAAGGAAGGATAGGCTATGGTGTTTTCTTCTTCCAATTCAATCCAGCTGATAACCCTATCGAAATGTGGTATGCAACCTACTGCATGACCAGCTTGTCCATGGAAAACTTCGGCAACAAATGCGGAGCCTTCTTTGCATTATGCATCCTGATGAAGGTTCCATCAGGTGAGGTGTACCAATCTGCAATGTTTAGCAACGCCTCCATTGCTTCCTGGGACACGCAAGGTAGATATTGTTCAAAGATTATCGTGTAAAAAGGGGCAATGAAGTGATCAGATAACCTATCCATCACTCATAGGTAGTTGCACTATGAGAGCAACTAGAAATATGCGTTCACAACATTCTCTAAAGGTATCAATGCCCAACCCATGCCAGGAAACTTTTGATGGGAACAAATTGCATCGAGAAGGTAGGCGAACATCAAGAATCTTGCTTGCTAATCCTTGGGCGAACTCCGGGCATTGGATACATGGATTTTCAACTGGAAAGCCTTTATGTCGGACCAGCTGAAAGGTTTTCCAACACTTGCCAGTTGATCCAACATAACAACCCAACTTTGCGGGAAGGTATTTGTACTCACTTGGCCATACAAGCGGCATGCAAAGATGACCAAGAATTGGTAAGCCTTCCTAAGTGTATATGTCTTGTATATCTGGTTGGGTGCTGCCTTAAACTTCTATGGATCCCTTACCCAATGCTTCAATGTGTCTCTTGTGTTCACGCTGTTGTTGGGAATGTAGAATGGTGCATCCATCCTATTCACCAGATGTGGAAAATGGTACATATTTTGATAATATTTTTTCTTGAAGGTAGCAAGCTCTACTCCATTGACACTGCTCGGTATCATCATCTCAGGATCAGTGTGTGAGACAATCTAGTGGATCATATCCGCGCAAGGGACGGTGGGATACCTACATGCAACCTTGTAAAATCTTGACTTATGGATGTTTACATAGACCTGTCCGTCCTCCAAATTCTCCTCAAAGTTTCCTACGAAAATAGTGTTGATGTCTTGCCATGTGATCTTGATGTCTTTCTCAATGAACAGGTGGGTGTTTGTGTACACAGAAAATCTTATAGACACCAGCTCAACCACATCTCCAATACTGCTTTCAACTGTCTTTTGATCCAACTCTTTCAAAGGCCATGATACATGTACTTTTGAGAAGGTGCTCAAAACATGTGGTACCTGGAAATAGAGAAGACACTCACAACAAGACAATGTCAACTAAAAAACATAAAGCAACTCGAGAATCAATCGGGCAACAAACTGGTGATTGTTCGGCGAGATTGCGCAGCATTGACTCTAGTAGGTTGGGAGACTATTAGCTGGAAATGTGCATTACGCAGTCTCAGTTACTAGTGAGGCTCACTGCTAACTGGAATTGCACAATGTGCAGTCCAAAGAGGCTGACTACTGAAACTGTGTAATGCGCAGATCAGTCAAGATGGGTTACTGGGTAGAACTTTGCAATGCACAGTTCCAGTGGACAAGACTAGGGCACCGCCTCCCGGGATTGTCCAGAGCACAGCTGGGAGCTAGTTTGGGTAGCCTTTGTGCAATTCCTAGGGGCAAGGTAGAGCCTTCACTACTAGGAATGTGCAATGCATTCCATGAGAAGCAAGATTTGGGCTAAGATAGCCTAGATCTACCCAAGGGCAACCTAAAAATGCGAAGGACTGAATGTGTGTGAAAATATGGTGTAGATATGAGTGAATAGACATGCATGCAATTCAAGTGAGTGTAGAAATCAGTTAAACGACAAAACCATGAACCTCATGAACAGAGTCGCCGCAACGATGACTCCCAGTACATAAAGAATGTTAAGCATGTGACACTAAAGAAATGCAATGAAAAAATCGAAACAACACTTCTACAAGTTAAAACACATTGAAATTCGAGCAGTTGTTCAATAAAATAAGGAAAACAACAATCATACAAGCCAAGAAATAAAAAGCAATAGAAAAAGCGACAAAAGACATGAAAAGAAAAACTTACTTGGAAAAGTTGTGCCGATTGTGCCAAAGATTCCTAGATGCCTCGGGAAAACGAGATCTCCAAGAATGTGAAGAATGTGATCTAAGGCATCGTTTAAATAGATTTGGTGAACATAGTGTTTACGACGTGCGTGCCACAAATCTAGGAAAAAGTGACACTTGGCTGGAAGTTTCTAAAATCAACTTTGCATGTAACTATTGTTGCTAAAATAGATCCCTAAAATCTAGGAATGATTTTTCTCTTTTTTCTTTTTTATTTTTTTGGAAAATCTACTCGAAATGAAAGGAAGGATTGTGCATTTCTGGAGAGTACCGAGTAACCTACCGATACATGCAACAGACAGTCACTGAGGGAAAATCTTATGCGCTGATTCTAGGCTAAGTGGCCCTCGCTGGCTGGCTAACTTTACGCAATTTTCTTGAGTGAGGTTGTTGGCCTTCTCTACGCATTTATGGAGAGAAATGCTGGTTGACCTGCTCTACGCATTTCTGTAGAGCAGTGGGGCCTAGCCTACTTTGCGCAATTTTCCAAAGAAAATTTGTTTGGCATGCTCTATGCAATTTTTGAGTGCAGGGCAACTGTTGGGCTGCTCTGTACAATTCCTGAGGAGAAGACAGACTACCTTCCAGAATTGCACATTTTTCCCAAATATCATAATGATTGGATGTGAACCAAGTTCTAGGTTAGCTTATGGTTAGTAGACGGAACAAGTAAGTGAACACAAGTTGTTAAGCGACAAATAAAGTTGAATAAACACAAGTACCTTATCATTGTAGGATAGCTGCTATGATTTCGAGGAGGGAGGCTCCAAAACAATGCGAAGGAAAAATTTTGGAGGGTAGTTGTAGCCGCTACAACATTGGTGACACTCTCGTAGAAATTTAGCTCTCTATATGGACCTTGTTCGTGAAAAGCAAGTCTAAATCCTGCGGAAGTATTGTTATATTATTTGATCGTCATGGCTTCAACATTGAAGTTGAGTTAGAGATATAGTCCCTGTCATTCTCTTGATCGGTCAGCACATATACCAAGCCAAGTCAACTGAGTTGTTTTGACTGGGGATGAGGTGTATATTGGTGCACAAGTAACATAGATGTTAGACTCTTAGTTTCATCTCTGGTGTTGCTCCACTGTCAGCAGGCCTGCGCAGTACCGTGATGGAGTCACACAGGAACACAAGCATTTCTCTGCTACCGGTGAGCCTGGTTAGTATCCCGATGGAATTGCTTGCATCAGCTCTTTGTGCAGGAAGCCTTTCTCTTCTTTTGCCTTATTTATTTTTTCATTTTTCATTTTCTTTTCTTTTCAGAGAACTGTGCATAGGGAATTATTTATTTCAGAGGCGGAAGAGGAATCCCGACTTATTGAGAGTGGAAGAGGTTGTCCCTTCAATGAAGTATTTTATATATACCTCACCTTACTCTACTTGACTAAGCTGACAAGGGTTAACCCAAAGGAATTGATTAGAGTAGGTGGTACTAGTGAAAATTTTAAGCGTTGTGTTTTCACCAAGATTCACTCTGAACATAACGTATTTTCCATCAGGGTATCATCGTCTGAAGACAACAAGATCTTCATAAAGAGAGAGGACAAAAAATAACTAAGTTTTGATAGTTATACAAGTCCTCTTGTACTTCACCTTGCTTGTATTAAGATCCACACAAGGTTTCATACAGAACTAAACCTATGGGTGTATAAAAAAGCAAAAAAAACAAATGAGAAAAGAGAAGAATTAAAGTGAAAGAAAAGAAAGTAAGCCAAGCAAGAAAACAAGTAACGCAAAAAAAAAAACAAAGTAAGAATGAAAACAAAGAAAAAAAGAAAGCAAACACTACTCCTACTCCTAAACTAAATAGTGCATGGCCCTACTTACGTGAAGTGATATTTCCAATGTAGCCATTGATGCATTGGTTGACCCGTGTTGGTTAAGTCCTGGTTAACAAGAAAGATAGGCATGTAAACCATCAAATGAGAAAGATATAACAGTGAAGACCAGCACGCTCTAAGTTTAAAAAAATTTCCACAGAAAAGAAAAGAATAAAAGTGCAAGAAAAACATTATGCGGACCTATCATCATTATGAAACACACTGCACGTAGATGATAAGAATTTACACTCTTTTGACCATGAAAAATGATTAAACATAAGAAAGAAAGACAATTTACATTTACCAAGAGTGCTTGGTGTGTATGATTCCTCCAATGCATGAGTGATGGGATCATGTGATTCTGGTGGAGGATGTGACATCTGTGAATTAGATTGATATTCAATGTAAAAAGGAGAGTGATGAGGAGCCTTGGGTATTTCAACAGATTTTCGATCTGAGGTGGAATCAACCCCAAGACAATGAGGGCCTAACATAACCATTAGCTCGGGCTGAAGTGCCTTGGTAGCTTGCAGTTTTCCGCTTCATCGGCAAGTATATCGTCAAAGACTGGTGGCTTAGAAATATCAACAACGATTGAATCATCATCATGATTGAATTAAAGAGCAAAGAGATCATGACTACCATGACCAGAAAATTCAATATGTTCATCGACATCCTCATGATATGAAAAATCATATAGAGGGCTTGATGAGCAACATGAATGTTCACCCTCTGCATTTCTAGAAATGACAGATGAAATATTGATTGGATTTGCAAGGAAAGATGTGTCCTCTCTGCTATGCAATGGCAGACTGACATTTGTTGTGATTTGTGAATGATCAGAAGTAGATGCATCCGTAAATGAATTCTCACATGGAAAATTAAAAATGTCAAAATCACCAAAGATGTTACGAAAAAGCAGATGAGGTGCAAACAGAAGGAGGTCATCCTTCACCATGGGTTCTTCTTCATATTCCCACACATACTCATAATAAATGATAGTGCAGGTTGCTTCTCAACACCAACTCTGTCAACAACTTGATCCTCATGAAAAACAGGTGTGGAGCCAAGCAAAAGAGAACACAACACAGTAAAATCTATAGGATCAATGGAATGCGAGGACGGAGGTTGAGGAAATAAGTCCATGTGAAAACAAACACTCTTGCAAGCTAAATATCAGATATCAAGGTCAGGTGGGGTGGGAGGATGTGAAAGTTCAATAGATGTGTGCGTACCTTCTCCCACCTCGCACTGCAAGGCTAGAGCTGTATGATGAGATGAAGACGGACAATCACTTATGACAGCGACCTTGTCCGTCTTATATTTGGCAGCTCTAACACCAAGGTATGTTGATTCTAACAATTGTGGATTTTTAGATATGTGAAGAAGATAGTGAAATATTTCACGAAGAAATTTCCAGTCAATTTCATCCTCTAGGAATTGAAATGCGAGATTACGAAAGCATTCCCAAAATTGCAACAAGGATTCATCAGGAGCTTTCTGTAATTTGAGAATTTCTTTTCTAAGTGCTTTACGATCAAAATGATGGAAAGCATAGTCCACCTCTACAACGAAGTGATTAAGAGAGTGAATAGATTGATTAGGTAGTGTGACACACCATTGCAATGGGTGCCCTCGAAGCATGAATGCGAACAACGAGCAGGTCATGTAATCCTCATAGATTCCATACCTGTGACAGAGACTGGCAAAGACAACTCTGTGTCTAAGCTAGGTTATTCTGCCTTCACCTTCGTATGTGTTTTGTGACAAGTCATTCGAGAGATCCTCTGAGATTTCAAAGTCATTTCCATAAGACATACATCTCGGTGGACAAGTTACACAGATAGCCATGGTAGATGTGTAGATATTCAAAATAGACTTTGAGGACTCAGCTTGTCATATGGCCCTCCTTATAGTGGCAGAAGTTTTGATAGTGTTGGACCCCCCAACATGTCAGGGGATCTCCCAAGTAAGAAGTTCCAACTAGACCTCAGACTGTTTGAAATAGGAGTCCCCGCAATGGGTAGTAAAGCTATGCCTTGACTGCGATAGCGCGCAGAGGTAAGCAAGATATTCTTGTCAGAAGTAACTGTGTGACCTTGCATCAAGTCAAGAGAGATGGATGAGGAAGTTCTAACACACAAAAGGGAAAAGGAAGTGTGCCCCTTAAAAGCCTGTAATAGTACGTAGCCTGAAAGAAACACACAAGCTAAATGACGTCACAAGCTGGAAAGAAGAATAGTCGAAAATCCAAAGTGATGGGTTAAACCAACAACATGACTTCAACAAGATTCATATAATCGTATATGAAATAGTTCATACACAAATGCATAAGTTAAACAACATACATTGCTAAAGTAACCAGAATAGTCGAACTACAATAACAACATATGCATGAATACGTGCTAGCTTTGTTATATTATATAAAGTGAAAGTTACATCCATACATACAACCATGATAGCCACTAGCCCCAATAGTGGAATGTTACAGTCAACACCGCATGCTCCTCAAAAGAGATGTACTCGCTCTACACTGTGGAGAAGCAAAGCTCGTCACAATACTCTCCAAGCCCTCTCTAAGCAATGCCTAGAAAAATGCTTGGTTCCCTAAAAGCCTCTTCTATGAGTTATGAGATTCAAATTATAACAATGTGTTGGGTGATTCTTGACATTCCCCTTTGTGACTCTTGGACTACCCTCATGACTCTTCAACTTCATTACATAACTCATTACATTACATATGATTGTTTGCATTCCACTAATGACACTTGGAATCTTACTTTACATCATGTTTAAAAGAATACATTTTCCACATATACCCATGTGGGACAAAAATGGCCTTGAGTCAACCAGACAAGACAACACTAAGATTCGGATGGTTGTGGAAATACCATATCCTCAACATCCTCTTCGTGATCCTCTGTGATGAGCTGATGCCATGCTTGGTAGTACACAATGATGTCCGCGTACTCTTTGATGATGTCTTCCTGGAAACGAACTCTTTCCTCCATTTCTTCTAGGTATATTGATTTGGAACCTCTTTCCAACTCATCTTGTAACATGCAGAACTTAGTCCTGAGCGAGGTCAGACTAACAATGTACATCTGCATGTTATCTATGCTGACTTGCAAATCTACGCTCGTGGCCATGAGCATCAACTGGTTAAAGTACGTGTCGAGCTCTAGTCAAACTTGGTTCTTCACTTTGGCCTCATTTAGCTTTCCAATTGACGGGGTGCCATACTTTCTCACAACGACATTCAAACAATTATACAATCATGCATACGAAGCCTCAATATTTTTCATGAGCAGTGGGAGTTCCTCATAGTTCTAGATCAAGCTCTGGATGTGTGCTTTTTCAACCTCTACTAGCACTACATCATCTTGTGCAAGTGAAGCAAGGCTCCCTTATACCTTATTGTCCATGTCTATACATCATTAACAACAGTATGTATATCTGTGACTGTTCACACTATCTTGGTGCAACATTACTTATAACCATGTAGATGGACAACTGCCTTGTGCACAGTGATAAACTTGTCATATAGTATTCACATCACTGTCTCAAGAGACAATACTTCAACCCGTATCGCTTTCTTCATATCTACTATGGAAGATCCTGTTGATTGTTCCTCTCTCTGCCTGGCTTCTTGCAATTCCATAGCCATGCACTCATTTTCTGCTATCAAGAACTTCACACTTGATCTTGTAACTTCGGCGTAAGCCTTTGTGACATTGGCCAAGGCAGTTGGAGGTCTTCACACATCTAACACAATCACCTGTTCCTCAAAGTGCATAGGTGATGCATGCTCATCCGGGGTGTGCGCTCTACGTGCCTTTACAACTCTGTGTTGTGACTCATCAAAGGCTATGTTGTACACATCTATTCCCATATTATCCTCAAGGCGAATAGTATTCCCTTGTTCACTTCGGACTTTCTCTGCTGCTAGAGTTGGTCAAGCCTGTGGGGTGAACTCAGTTTCTTTTGGCATGATGTCTATTTCCTCATCCTATTCCGGCTACTCCATGTCCGTGTCCATATATTCTACTATCAGTTCATTCTATTGAACAAGTTCCTATTCCTACGACTGCTCACCCTATTCCTCATGTGTTGCTGGTTCTAAGTATTCAACCTATATCAATGCAGTTTTCACTATCTGTGCACCTAACACTTCCTCATGTTCTTGTTCTTGTTCTTGTTCCTGGTACGCTTCCTTCTCTCTTCTATTCATCTCTTATTCTTCTTTGAGCTTCTGCTCTACTTCCTACAGCTTCCTCTCCATCTCTTCCAACCTTTTCTTATCTTTTCTTTTCTGCACTTGTCTCCTGTCACATTGTCGCCTCTTTGCTTCTATCTCCAAAGCTACTCTTTCCACAAGTGGGTCTTCCTTAAACTTGTAGCTTTTATCTACCTCTGTGCTTTCAGAAATATTCCTCTTGCCTTGGTCTTGCATCGGTTTGCTACTTTTTTCTGTTGTTGTTGTTGCTCCCTATGGTGTTGCTTCCTTGACTGCTACTAGCCACTCTACTACCATGTTGACCGGTTCATTGAGCCTGGAGGTGTTATAGCAATATCTCCATGGGTCTTCCTCTGGCCAATGCCATGCCCCGTGGATCCAAGAATAGTACATTCTCGCACAATGGTCCTTTCATAAGCCATGTGGATTGTATGGATTGAAATTCTTGGTGCTGAAATGAAAATCTTGAATTCTTCGACCTCGACATCCACTTCTTTCAAACTTTGGATCGCGTACAACCAAATTTGAAAAGGAAGGATAGGCCATGATGCCTTCTTCTTCCTGTGAAGTCAAGTTGATAACCCTGTCAAGATGTGGTATGAAACCTCCGACATGACCAGCTTGTCCGTGGAAAACTTCATCAACAAATGTGGAGCCTTCTCTGCATTGTGCATCCTAATGAAGGTGCCATCAGGTGAGGCAAACCAATCTGCAATGTTTAGCAATGCCTCCATTTCCACCCGAGACATGAAAGTTGGATCTTGTTCAAAGATCATCATGTATAGAGGGGAATGAAGTGTTCAGATAGTCTAGCCATGACTCCTAGGTAGCTTCACTTTTAGAGAAATTTGCAATATGCATTCACAACATTCTCTGAAGGTGTCCATGCCAAACCCATGCTAGGAAATTGTTGGCAGGCACAAATTGCATTAATCAGGTAGGTGGACATGAAGAATATTGTTTTCTAATCCTTCGGCGGACTCTGGGAATTGAATATAGGCACTTTCAACTAGACAGCCAACATGTTGGACCAGTTGAAAGGTTTTCCTTCACTTACGAGCTGATCCAACATAACAACCCATCTCTTAGGGAAGGTCTCCATACTCTCTTTTTCATACAAGCAAAATGAAAATATGACCGAGAATTGGTAAGCCTTCTCGAGTGTCGTTGTTTTGCATATCTTGTTGGGTGCTGCCCTAAACTTCGATGACTCCCTTACCCAACACTTCAAGGTGTCTCTTTTGTTCGCGTTGTTGTTGAGAGTGTAGAATGGTGCATCCATCCTATTCACCGACAGTGGAAAATGGTAGCAATATCTACTCCATTGACACTACTCAGTATCATTGTCTTAGGATCAGTGTGTGAGACAATCCAGTGGATCACATCTGTGCATGGGAAGGTTGGATACCTGCATGCAACCTTGTATAATCTTGACTTATAGATGTTTACATAGACTTGTCATTCCTCTAGATTCTCCTCAAAGCTTCTTATGAAAATAGTGTCGATGTCTTGCCATGTGATCTAGATGTCTTTCTCAATGAACAGGTTGGTGTCTGTGTACATGGGAAAGCTCATAGATGCCTACTCAAACACATCTCTAGTACTGCTCTCAACTATGTCTTTTTATCCATCTCTCTTGGAGGCCATGATACCTGTACTGATGAGAAGCTGCTCAAAACCTATGGTACCTGGAAACAGAGAAGACACTCACGACAAGACAATTTCAGCTAAAAAACATAAAGCAAATCGAGAATTAATCGGGCAATAAACTAGTGATTGTTGGGTAGGATTGCGCAACATTTACTCTGGGAGGCTAGGAAACTATTAGCTAGAGCTATTGCAAAGTCTCAGATACTAGTGAGGCTCATTTCTGATTGGAACTATGCAATTCTTTATCCAGAGAGGCTGACTATTGATTGAAATTGCGCAATGCACAAATCAGTCAGGTTGGGTTGCTGGCTAGAACTACACAAGGCACAGTTTCAGTGTGCAAGGCTAGGGCACTGCATTCTAGGTTTGCACAGAGCACAACTAGGAGCCAATGCAGGTAGCCTCAGCATAATTCCTAGAGGCACGACAGAGCCTTGATTGCTAGGAATGTGCAGTGCATGTCGGGAGAAGTAAGATCTGGGCCAAGACAACCCAGATCTGGCCAAGGGCAACCCGAAAATGCGAAGAACTGAATCTGTGTGCAAATATGGTTGAGATATGAGTGAATAGACATGCATGCAATTAAGGTGAGTGAAAAAATTAGTCAAACAACAAAACCATGAAGTTCATGAAGAGAGTCGTCGCAACGACAACTACTAGTGCAGAAACAGTGTTATGCATGTGACACTAAGGAAATGTAATGAAAAACTTGAAACAACACTTCTACAAGTTAAAACACATTGAAACACCAATTTTCGTTCAATAAAACAAGGGAAACAACACTCCTACGAACCGATAAATGAAAAGCGATAGAAAAAGCAGCAAAAGACATGGAAAACAAAACTTACCCGGAAAAGTTGTGCCGACTATGCTGAAGGTTCCTAGATGCCTCAAGAATGCCAGAGCTCCAAGATAAAATGTGAAGAATGATCTCTAAGGCATCATTTAAATAGATTTGGCGAACCTAGGGTTTATGACACGCATGCCAAAAGTTTGGGAAAAAATGAAACTTGGTGGGAAGTTTCTAAAATCGACTTTGCATGTAACTCCCACCGTTAAAAATAGATCCCTTAAATATAGGGATGCTTTTTCATTTTTTCTTTTTCTTTTTCGAGAAGAGATACTCAACATGCAAGGAAGGATTGTGCAGTTCTAGAGAGAACCAAGCAACCTACTAGAAAATGCAATAGAGAGTCATTGAGGGAAAAGCTTCTAAGATAATTCTAGGTTGAGTGGCCCTGGCTGGTTGGCTAGCTCTGTGCAATTTTCTAGAGCAAGGTTGCTGGCATACTCTAAGCATTTCTGTAGAGCAGTGCTGGCTGGCCTACTCTGCGCAATTTTCTAGAGCAAGGCTGGCTGGCCTACTCTATGGAATTTTTGAGTGTAGGGAAACTGTTGGGCTGCTATACGTAATTCCTGAGGGGAAGACGGACTGCCTTCTAGGATTGCTCAGTTTTCCCAGACAACACAAAGACTAGATGTGAACGAAGTGTTGGGTCAGCTTGTGGTTAGTCAAAGGAACAAGTAAGTGAACACAAGTTGTGAAGCGATAGATATAGTAGAATAAACACAAGTACCTGATCAGTGAAGGATAATTATGATTTCGAGGAGGGAGGTTCCAAAATGAAATGAAGACAAAATTTTGGAGGGTTGTTGTAGCTGCTACAACATGTCCTTAAATGGACCTCCACAACCCAAACATAATACAAGCGATGAAATTAGTGAATACTTCAAATTTCATAACACTCAAGATAAGATTAGCGCTGATGGCACAACAAAATCAAAGGATTTTTTCACAGCGTATTGTTGATTTGACAAGAAATACAGTGTTTTATAATAATGAAACCTAAGACACTTATTTTCAGGAAACATGGCCTAAGAAAGGGTGAATATAAGTGAGGGTAAATATGTTTGAATATTTTCATCAACAATGAGGGTACATAAGTGAGGGTAAATATTTATGAATATGTAGTAAATGTATAAATATTATGCAATACAGCGTAAATATTTCGCAGTACTTAGCCTATGTATAAGCCTACACTTCCGTTAAGAATGATGTGGAAAATATTTGTTTAAAACCTCAAGTCAAGTCATACATCATCATTGATCATCTCCTACAAGCCAAAGAAACACTTCTTGCAGTGCAAGCCAAATCAAAACTTCTTGCAAGTTTTTTTCAAACGAAAAATACATGTGTTGGCATATAATTGAGTAACTCTTTTTTTTCCAACAAATCTACCACTGAAAGCTTATGCTCATCGCCACCTTGCTTTTTTCTAACAACGGTAACGACTGAACTTTTCTATTTTCTGGCAAATCTTCCACCAAAATCTTGGGCTCATCACTGCCATGATTTTTGTCAATGACAGAAGTGATCGCCTACTCTGTTGGGTTGGCAATCTGAAGGTTGTGATATGGAAAGGAGAGTGCTACATGGAAAGCAATCAATTTCTAGAGGCAGACACAAATGGAAGGTTTTGGTTGGCTAGATCTACTTAACCCAACCCTACAGAGGAACACCTTTGTTGTAGATATTAACTTAATATATTGAAAATTAGGTTAAAATTCACTATATTAATTTCCTACTAGTTTGACACTTTTTATAAGAAACTATTTGTAAGAAACAAATGTATACCAAAACCAATTTATATGTATTTTTTCACTAAACCATATTAAATTTTAACCACTACAAGAAATATATGGTGCTTGAGTAGAGCTGACTAATTCCAATTAGGAAATTTGGACTTATAAAATAACTAAATAAATATAAATATAAATTTTGTTTTATTATTTTTTCATAAATGAATACATAATAAATAAATAACTTTTCAAAATATTAAATAAAATATGATAATTCATGAAAAATAATTTAAAGTCAAAATCTAATGATTATAATGATTGTTACCTGCCAAGGGCTAAGAATTTCACTTCCTGTGTCATTTTTAACATTTTAAGAGCTATTGCCCGATCTTTTATTCAACACGCTTAATTGTGTTATTCCAAAACTCATTGAAAATTTATTTTCACAAAATGCTAAAAAATATTCATTGAATATATTTATTTTTAAATGTTATTCTTGGAATTGGGACATTCTTTCTGCAATGCCCGAGTCTCTCATGAAAAGAACACACGACAACATATTATGTAGGAACGCGAGGATTGGCGAATGCAAACTGGATGACGACCCAAACGTGGACGCTTCATCTGTTGGAACCTTCACAATCCATTCCCAATCTTTATCATCTTTAATGACAGTGTCGCACTCTTCAAGGAAGCATTTTACAGAGGGGTATTTGACCGTGATATTTGTCATGGTGTATTTCCATTGTATTTTCCTTCATTTTTTGGGGAAAATAATAAAAGAAAGGCTTCTAGAGAGTCTATCAAACCTATAAAAGGGGAGAGGAGTAAGATATTTGGGCATTCTAATATTATCTATCTTATTGTGTTTTGTTGATAACTTAGCGTGGCCAGTTCTAATTTGATCTCAGGATGAAAACCCTGCAAATAATTTGTCTGGTTGATCTACCCAGGATTCACAAGTGTACTTCAGTTTCTTAGATTAGTCGTTTAGTGAGTAGTCATGAATTACATTGGAAATGGATCCAATATTATTTGTATGGGAATGTATCATTTTTACAGTTATTAATATAAATAAGTGGTTGCGTTTTTCAGATCCCTTTTGTGTTTAGTGTTTTTGGTAAAGAGCATTTTGATTAGAACACTATATTGTACTAAATCTATTGAAAATTTTGTTGTTTTGGATCTTACAGTGGTTGTTAGAAAATTATATATTACAGAGCAATGGAACACATAAAATATTGCAGAAATATAAACACAAAAAATGCATAAAACAAGAGACACACAGATATATGTGGTTCACCTAATTTGGGCTACGTCCACGAAGAAACAGCCAGTCCTTCCTTTTATATTATCCAGCAAACTGAAGAGATACAACCTACAACAGATCCACTGTAATTCCCTCTTCACTCTCACTCAATCTCCTCTCTCCTCTCGTTCAGAATACAGATCTACATAGATGCAATACAATTCCCTCATATATATTGAGGGGTTGCCTTCTAGGGAAAAAACCCTAAATTAAACATAACTTCTACCGTCAGATATCTGCCTAATGAACGGCCCAGATTGACTATGAAATTACAACATTTTACAAGGCAGTTTTACATCTAGTTTTAGCTTCGGGGGCAGCGCGGGGGGAGGGGGTCCCAAAGGCCGCAGCCACCCCCCTGGAGCCCCCCTTGCCACGTATATTTTACAGGCGGCGTTTCCGCCACATTACGAACTGGGGTCCAATGTGGCGATACCTCTAAATAAAGAAGATAATCTGGCTCCACACCCAACAGTGGTGTCATAGTTGTGCTTCTTGCCACCGTGAAGGTATATTTATTACAGATCAAGAGTTTGAGGAGAAATTAGTCTTTGGTGATCCTCCATAATCACCCTAGCTAGTAACTCGACCAATTTCGACAGTTTTCTATAGCTACCCTAGTTGGCTGAATAATTTTATCTGTGGGAGATTTCCTAGTGTCAAGGATCATTATCTTTATGTGAAAAATATCTCCTAGTTCTAAGAAAGAATACTATCTTCCAAAATATTGTTATTTGCAGGTGATCTAGGTTTGTACCAAAGGAGATTTATTTGTTGGAACATAAGGGTTTAAAAAGGTAGATCCATATGAGCTTCCCCATCTCTCAAAGGGATGAGGGCATCCAAACCATTATCAAAGGATATCTAGAGTTATTTTATAGATCGAATCTACATGGTTTTGAAAAGGCTGAGTTGTATCCTCATCTGGAGATCAAGAGGTTTTTCATTTGAGGATCGATTAGCTTATTTGAAGGGCCATTCAATCAAGTCAAAGCGTCATAATTTTTCAGTAAGGGAAGTTGAATAATTTAACAGTGTGGTTGAAAGAATGATGACCATAGATTGATTGAGAATTTGATCAGTCTTCCATGTATGTAGATCAGATATTACGTACCATCATCAATCAAGGGGGTCGACTTGTTTGTCAAGAGGTCGAGTTCAGTCTTGCTTCTATTAGTTATAGAGGCTGAATCAACATAACTTCTTTTGAGTCGTAATTATAAGAACATGGAACTAACACATATATGTGTCTATAGTTGTGCGATCCGAGATACTCAAGAACCACTCACTATCCAAGATCTTTTACTTCTATGATGTTAGTAGAATTGCATGTAAAAACAATATGAAAACTACATGTGAAAAAAATTAAAGGAAAGGAAACATAAAGGATATCATACATCATGTAGTTCTAATTTGTCACTTAGTTATTTTCCGCCAAATTTAAGAGTTCCTCCATATTTAGCTAGGATGCCATATTTAGGGAGCCTCCAAATTTAGTTGGCGATAAAAGTACTAATCCCTTTGAGTTGAAATTTGACTGCTAATATGTTGCACACACAAAGTTGGATTTCAGTGTTGTTTGCATCATTGGAATCAAGATGAGGAGCTCTTCATTCTAGTCCTATTTTGCACAAAATCCATAGACTTTTATTTTTGAGCCTCTTCATAGCAACCTGGATCACTGTGAAATAAGATGATGTCACCGAATGGTGAGGAGCCACATCTAGTTAATTGGTGATTGATTTGAATTATAACAAAAAAATGTCGATCTACTGTGTGGAAGGGAATCGACCGGTCTCATAGACTCAATTTACATTGTGGTCATTTATGTATATAGGGAGGAGGTGCTCAATTTAATTATGAATCTATTGTGTGGAGCTCTAACAGAGGTCAACATTGTGGCTATGTAGGATAATTAGGAGCCAAATTCTCCAATTTCCGATTACAGGTTAGAGAGGGATTAACGTTATGGTTTATATAAGTAATCACAAAGACCATATAATCACAAGGATCAATAGTAATTGTTAAATATTTATTTCCATAGGCCACCAAATTGGAGGTTGAGCCACCATTTAAAGAAGAAATTGTGATAGTGATCGTTGTTCGAAGGAGGAGGGGCCACACATCTGTGCAAAAATATGCAATCAATGACAACGGTGACATCACACTTATTCTCAAGTTAATCAAGGCAGAAAGGACATATGTCTATGTGGATCAGCCACACAAAAGTTGGGAAATCCAAATAACCATTCCACTTCTAATGAATGTAGGTGTATCAGTCATGTGAAAGCCACCATCAAGGAGCAGTTGAGAGTTGATGAAAGTAAATCTCACATGGTATTCACCAGTTTCCTACACATAAAGGGGACATGAACATAACCAATCTAACCATGATCTAAATCTAATAGAAAATACCAAATTCATCTCTTAGTGGCACCCACATTTGTAGATTGGTTAAGGTGGAGAGGGTCGAGAGGCCATAAACTACCGTAGATCAAGGTTAAGGCACTTCATACACTGGCTTTGGAGGGAAATACTGTGGATGTGAGGGACAAAAATCAACTGTGGATCATACCACAGTATCCCCACGAATAAATGTTGTCTTCACATCCATCTATTCTACCTCAAAATCAAAATTAGCAGTAAAAGATAAAAGTAATCTAATAGAAGCTACCCTGGCAACAAGAGAAAAAATATCACCAAAATCAATTCCTGGCACTTCGGAATAACATTTTTATACCAACCAAGATTTGTATTTATCCACCTTTCCTTCTGCATTCGTCTTCTTCTTGAACACCCATTTGTTGCCAATGGGTTTCCTTCCAACCAGAAACTCCACTAGATCCCAAGCCACATTTTTGTGCAAAGATGCCATTTCATCAACCATGGCTTCTTTCCATAGTTTTCCATCCTCTAAATCTACTACTTCCTTCACAGTTCTAGGATCATCATCAGTATTAGATAAACCAAAATTTAAACAAAAAGTAGATGGACTATACCTTTCTGGCTACCTTCTTTCTCGAACTGATCTTCTCAGAACCAGAGTTTGTGGCTCTTCCTCTTCTAATTCCTCTTCTGTTGTAGAGTCTAATTCTTCCTCGTTTAGCTCAAACTCTATCTTCTCAGGTTCCTTTGGTAGGAATTGATGTTTAATAATATCTTTCACCTCTCTAAACACCACATCTTGGTTGTACATTGTTGGTCGCTCTAATTGTTTTCACAATTCGAGCTCCACATAAATTGTCAACCCGAGAAGGTCTTTTTATTCCAAAGGTAATAGCGCACTGGATATGCTCAATTTCAAAAGCAGTTCAATGTTGTAGTAAAAGAAAGTCACACACAGTTGTTAAATTCAGCAATCTATCAATTCACAGTCTACTTAATTAAAGCTGAAGTCAATTAACTCATAGCAGACACGATTTCTCTGTTACAGCAAAAGGGAAATAAATGTATAAGGAAAGAAATCATTCAACTATAGCAGGAACAGGACCCTATTCCTTGGTGGGAACTTCAGCACCTGCTGCCTGGCACTAATCACACTGCAAGAGAAGTAACCTTAAGAGGTCAATACCCTATTCCCAGGAGCAGGAATCTTCAGCACTTGGCCTCTCTGTTCTAATCACACTGCAAGTAAAAGAAAGCAATCAATGGAGCAAGACCCTATCCCTCGGTACAGGGATCTTCAGCACATGCTCTCATCATCCACTCGTGCAATCAATACATGTAGCGCTAAGAAACAGAGTATCACAAACCATGTAACTAGTGTTTCAGCAACAGAACTAAACACAATGCAAATACATAAGAAATAAACAACTACAGGAATGAAGGGGTGAATCTTGTGAGGAAGGCGGGCCCTTTCCTTCTCACAAGATTCCCCAAGAGGAGGAATTAGACTAAAATGCTCAAAACAGGTCTTTATTCATCTGTCAAGAAACTGGTACATAAAAGAGGAGACTAGCTCCTGTCTCACACAATGCTGTTCTCAAAATTACAGTTCGAATGATCCCCTCTAATGATGATGTCTCCTCTTTTTAAAGAGGAGACGTCATTTACAATTTTACACAAGAGCGAAGATCTCGATTCTGTTCTAAACAAAACTATTCCGTTCTTTCTTAAAAAGAGATACTGTTACAACCGAGACAACAGAAATGCTATCTTCAAGATAATTCAGGTAACCGTATCTTCTGGCTGCTGCTATTATCCACAAAAAGTTCTTCCAGAATCGCAAAAACGCATAGCGGGAGTTGCGTACTTTGACGGTTGTTTCAGCAACTGCGTTAGCTGTTTCAGCAAGGGACCAGCTGTTTCAACAACGGGACCAGCTGTTTCATCAACGGAGTTGGCTGTTTCAGCAATGAAGTTCAGCTGTTTCAGCAACGACCGCTCGTTCCCGACAAGGCATATATTATCTGCGATCTTTGACTTGTGTTAGCAACAATGCACTTCAATAATTGATAAAATATAAGAGTATTATGGAATTAAATGTAAGACAGATTAATCATATAATAAAGAGAAGGTTTCCATATACCTTAGGATATAGTGAATGAAAAAGACATTGGAGCTTATGGTTTTGAGAGTAAAATGATATGAAAGTATATAACAAAATGATACATATTGGAGTCCTAACATCCCCCCCAGCTAAAAATGTTGCATGTCCTCAGGCAACCCCTTCGTCTGAATCAGAGTCTGAGTACTGGGACTGGCAATGCAAATTACTCAGGCAGTAGCTGGAGAAAGTGGCGTCTGTAGGAGCTCGGAATCCGTTGTTGATCTGCAACCGTTGCCATGCCGAGGCTTCCTCTTCGTCAGTCAACAGGTAATGATTTTGATATTTCTCTGACGGCAGCCATAAGATTGGAAAACGGAAATGATACCCAATCCAGTTGACTCCACAATGCTGAATGCAATCGATATACTTAGGGACTCTATACAATGCAGCGTGAAAATTGAGAGGGTTAAGAGGATGATAATCCTGTCTTTCCTTATTTGATTGCTGCCAAAAGAGATCATTGGCCTTCAGTGCAGCAGGACCCTTCAGTCGAATATGCTCTTGACAATTAAAAAGGATGGAAGCCTGTAATTGCTCTATGTGCTCGCTCATACCTGGCTTCTGCAAGAATTCATAGTACTGTGCTATGAACATGGCTGGGCTTACTGGCTCTAGCCGAATCCACAGGAGTTTATTCTCCTCATTATGACTGCTTGTATTGAACGCAGTCTGCCAAGTGAGCTGATTAGACAAAAATGAAGCAAATGCCCTAATTTGTATATCACCTGCAATTGGAGTAAGATTAATTCTTCTTTCTTCAGGCATGGCTTCATTATGAAGGTAGAGTTCGCACAGCAGATGCTGGTCGCTTTCAGGGGCCTCCTTGAAGGTCTCAACAAATTTTTCTGAAGTCAGTACTTCATGTGATCTACCATGTGCTATTGATTTAATTTGAAAGTAAGCTAATCGTTCAGCAAGAAAAAGAGCATAGTTTACAGAAGGTTTCCGTGTAACCATCAACTTTCGCACCAATGAAAACATCAGGGCTATCCGTTCCTTAGACCATCTGGCTTCCTTCTTATATTCCCTGTGCTCTTGCAGTAATTGCTCCAAGTTCTCCCAGTTAGTGTATACAAAGTTTTGCCATTGCAACTTATGCTGTTGTAATATTATATCCTGGTTCTCGGCATGTTCCTTCTTCCATCTGTTGAATTGTTCCAATGGGTCCCATGGCCGAGTCTGTGTCTTTTTAACAGAAGTAGTAGGTTTGGGCATTATTTCCTCTGTCTGTATGGCTGCCTCAGAAGAAATGCATTGAGGCATTATTTCTTCTGTTGGAATACTTGCACCAGTAGTGTGCTGAGGCAGTGTCTCTTCTGCCGAAACAGCTGTTTCAGTAGTAGTATGTTCTGGCGATGTTTCCTCAGCTGGGATATCTGAATCAGTAATCATGTGCTCTGGCAATGTTTCTTCTGCTGGAATATCTAAATCAATAGTGGTGTGCTCTGGCAGTGTTTCTTCTGCCGGGATTGCTGCATCAGTCCCCAAGGGATGAGATATCTCTTGTTCGGTTTCTTCTTCTTCTTCTTGCATCACAGGAGGTCCTACTGGTTCTTGTGGAGCAGTGGGGCATTCCTCCTGTGTTCCCTTTGTCATAATTGTCTCAGGGAGTGAAATTTCAACTACTTTATAGCCTGCATTCTGATAAATAATGCCACACTCTTTGCACATATATTCTATACATGTCTCCCTGTTCTGCATTGAGGCTACTTGTGCTAATGTATGGAGATTGAGTTCTTTTTCAAAAGCCTCTCGAGCCATGGCTAACTCAGCTTTGTAGGCTTCTATTTCAGACTTCAGGAACTCATTTTCCTGCAGTAGAGATGCCATCGTATGTGGGCCTGGTATGCTAGTTGTTTCTGCTGGAATATTTTGCTGGTGCACAGTGGTAGCTGGTTGTTGCACCACAATGGGTGCCTCTGGTGTTTCATCCATCGTGCCAGGAATGGATTCTTGTTTGTCAGAAACTAGTTCTGATACCACAGTAAATAGTCCTCGTGCTCTGTCAGGAATGAATCCTTGTTCCTCAGCTACTAGTTCTGACATTTCAATCTCTGGGCATTTCCCACTATCATCTTGCTTGTTGTGTTCCTGTGGCTCAGTGACTGGTTCTTGTGGAACAGTCACTGGGCATTCTTCAGTATTGATCTGCTCTGTGAATTCTTCTGCCTCAGTGACTGGTTCTTGTGGGACAGTCACTTGGCATTTTTCAATATCCTGCTCTGTAAATTCTGCTGCCTCAGTGACCGGTTCTTGTGGAACAGTCACTGGGCATTCTCCACTAACAACCTGCTCTGTAAATTCCTCTGCCTCAGTGACTGGTTCTTGTGGGACAGTCACTTGACATTTTCCAATATCCTGCTCTGTAAATTCTGCTGCCTCAGTGACTGGTTCTTGTGGGACAGTCACTGGGCATTTCCCATTATCGACCTGCTTGGTGTATTCTTCTTCCTCAGTGACTGGTTCTTGTGTTACATTCACTGGGCGAGTGACTGGTTCTTGTGGAGCAGTCACTCCTTGATCCATAACCAATGTCGTATTATCCCGAGGCACTGATTTTTGTGTGACAGTGTCTTCGGACGAAGCCGGCTGGGAAGTTCGGGATGGGGATAAGGGTTTCAATACAATAGTGGCAGGGTTAGGGAAAATGGAGGTAGATTCTGCCTCAACAGTCTTTGTCCTCTTTCTTTTTGGTAGGAAGGCAGCAAAATCGCTGCCTTTCCTTTTTCTCGAATGGGAGTGCTTTTTCTTCAGGACAGGGTTTTGCGAAGAGATAGGAATTTGGGATGTGGACCTTGTCCGTGGTCTAGAACTTGTGACTGCTGGGGTTTTCCTTTTTTTCTTGATGGGTGAAGAAGGGGGTGTTGGAGAATCGTCACTAGGGACAGGAATAGTAGAGGGTGTTAGCTCTGCTAACTGTGGCGAGCTCGGGGTTGGGTTGACAGGAGAATTCAGGGTTTCCTCCTGTTGTTCTTCATGAGGATTTTCAGACAATTGGGACGTTTTCTCTTGTTGAGGAGTTTCGGGTGGGGTTTGCAAAGGGACTTCAGGTGGGGCCTGCGAAGGAATTTCAGGTAGGGCCTGCAGAGGGATTTCAGGTAGGGCCTGCAGAGGGGGATTTTGCTGAGCAAAACCCCTCTGTATTAACAGCTGACATAAGCGATGATGGGTAAGGGATGTCATGGGAGTTTTGGCTTGCTTACAATAATACGACATGTTCTTAATACAACCAAGCAGATAATAAGGGATATTAACCAATCTTCCATTTCTCAAATGATTCAGCAGAACAAAGTCGTGATTGTACACTACCTGATAACGCCCTTCACATGTGAGGTAGTGTTTGACGAATTCTGCCACTGATGGCCATGGTTGAGGAAGTGAATGCAGACTGACCCCGCGGCCTCTAGGTTCCACTTGCTCGTCCGGGCGCAAAAAGTCTTGTTGGGCGTTAAGAACGACCGTCTTTCTGCTGAACCAGCGAATGCCCTCAGCTGGCAACCCTGATACCTGAACTATGTCATCCTCTGTCACTGAAATGCGAACCCCTCGGACCACTGAGAAATTGCCTTCAAAGTTCTGTGCGAATTCTAATACTTCTTCTGCGTTAAAATCTCCCAACCTTTCAAAATATGCTGTCCACCCTGCTTGTTGGAAGATCTGATATGCTTCCGGAAAGAACTGTAGAAGACTTATGGAGCCGGGCTCACTTCTAATGGCCGCCTTTCCCATGGCTAAAGCTCTGAGTTTTTCCGCAAAGGCACAATTCAGTATTCTCAGACCCTGATCAGACGTAGTTGTTGCAACAATGGCTGCGAAGTCTAAATGACGGCAAAAATGGATACGATAACAGGTGGCAGGTTGGTGCATGTGAAATAATCATTCCATTTTTGGAATTCCCCCCCCTACGTATGGTATAATTATGATTGGACGTGGGGAGATATGCAATCATTATGAAATGAAATCCTCTCTTTTAATATGATTTAACCGAATTACATAAAAACCATATACCTTATACTTTACCTTTAATTAATAATTCGAAGTGTCGGTTGCAATAGCCTCGAGGGATCATGGAAGGGTCTGTGGATTGAAGGTGTAACTGAGTCTGGTATATGCCAAATAATTTTCACCAAAAGTATCGTGAAGAACCAGAAAGCTTCTGTAAGAACAAGAAGGGATATTACTTTGATGATAACCAATTGCCGGAACTGTTGTTTAAGCAACTGAAAAATGAACAATGCATTGCTGAGGTAAGTGTTTCAGCAATCGGAGAGATTGATAATGTATTGCTAAAACAGGTGTTTCAGCAACGGGTGGAATCAATGATATGTTGCTGAAACAGGTGTTTCAGCAACGGGAAAAATCTGGTGTTTCAGCACGGGAAAAATCTGGTGTTATGTTGCTGAAACAGGTGTTTCAGCAACGGGAAAAATCAAAGAATTGGGATAACTGACTTAGGTCTGTGAATGGTAAGGGATTATTTCAGCAGTAAGGGGTGGAAAATACTGACTGAAGGAGGATATTTCAGGAGTGGTGGGAGTGATAGAAATAATGTGGGTATGGGGGATATTGCTTTTTAGGAGAAAGGGGGTAAAATGAATGGGAAGAAGCTTCTTGATTTAAAGCTCCAGATCTTCTCATGATGAATCTGTCCTCCTTATTGCTTTTCCAGAATCTGCAAAATTCAATTGTAATATGCCAATCCTTGACAGGGATTATTAGTGCTAAATCTAATCTACTACTAAAAATATAGTGCAGAAAATTAAGTGCTGTGAGGAGCAGAAGACTCCCCTGGAAAAAGATAATGAATATCAGTCATGCAAGCAGTCTTGAAATCTTCTTTAGAAACAGGGCGCTCGTATAAACGGAGCCTATGGCCATTGACTAGTAGAGGTGTTTTAGCATCATCAATTGTTACAAGTCTTACCGTTCCGTTTGGAAAGACATCTTCTACTTCATATGGTCCAAGCCAACGTGTACGTAGCTTTCCCTGAAAATTTTCAAACCGAGAATCATACAGCAAGGCCCAATTACCTTTTTGGAACTGCTTGTGTTTGATAATTTTGTCATGCCATTTCATCCTTTGTTGCTGAATCATGTTTGTTTGGTGAATAGCATCCAATCTCTTTTCATCCAACTCCAAAAGTTGCTGCAATCTAGCTGTCTGCACATCATTCAAATCAAGATTAACAGCTAAGGCAGTCTTTAAAGTTTTAATTTCAAATTCCACAGGAAAAATAGCATTTTTACCGTAAACCAATTCATAGGGAGAAAAACCGGTAGTGTTTCTCCAAGTAGTCCTGTAAGCCCATAATGCCTCAGGGAGCCTTTGGGACCAATCCTTTCGGTTGTCCTTTACTGTTTTAGTTAGAATGGCCTCTAAAACTTTGTTTGTGCTTTCCACCTGCCCATTGGCCTGGGGGTGGTATGGTGTGGTCATTCTATGTTGAATATGATATTTGTGAAGAGTAGATTTGAAACCATGAGAATTGAATGGAGGTCCTCCATCAGTAACTAGCTCTCTGGGGATTCCAAATCTAGTGAAAATATCTTCAAACAAGAAGGACAAAACAGCCTCTTCATTGGCTCTAATAAGTGCTTTGGCTTCCACCCACTTAGTCATATAGTCTGTGCAGACTAATATATAGGTTCTTTGATTGGATGGAGGGTTAATAGGTCCTATGAAGTCCAAGGCCCATCTTTCAAATGGTTCAGAAACTACCTGGGGGTTTAGTGGCATTTGGTCTCTATGATTGGGTTGACCCATTCTCTGGCAGCTATCACAAGCCCTTACATACTTCTTTGCATCCTTGAATAGTGAGGGCCAATAGTAGCCCATCCTCAGAATTTTATGCGCTGTTCTTTTATCAGCAAAATGGCCTCCGCAAGGACCATCATGACAAGCTTTGAGTATGTCATACACTTCATCTTCTCTGATGCATCTTCGAATCTCCTGATCAAGCCCAGTATAGAAGAGACATCCGCTGATCCAGCTATACCTGGCACTTTGTTGAACAATTCTTCTTTTTTCCCTATATGACAGGTGTGCTGGTAGTTTTCCTGCAACCAAGTAGTTAGCAATATCTGCATACCATGGAGAATGAGCAGAAACTGCAAACAAATATTCGTCAGGAAAACTATCATCCACTGGAATATCATTATCAGTTTTTAACCGTGAAAGAAAATCAGCCACCACATTTTCTTTGCCAGGCCGATCTATAATTGTAATATCAAATTCCTGCAATAGTAATAGCCATCTGGTAACTCTAGCATTTGTAACAGATTTGTTCATTAAGTATTTAATAGCTGAATGATCAGTGTGCACAAACGTAGGATAACCAGTAATATAGTGTCTGAATTTATTAATGGCATAGATTACTGCAAGGAACTCTTTCTCGGTAACTGTATAGTTAAGCTCAGCAGAGGTCATGTTCTTACTGATAAAGTATATAGCATAAGGAAGATGATTTTCCTCTTGTCCCAGGACTGCTCCAATAGCACTGTCTGAAGCATCAGAGGATATGTGAAATGGAAGATTCCAGTCAGGCCCCCTCAAAATAGGAGCAGTAGACAGCTGATGCTTCAGTTCTTCAAAATCTTTTTGACAAAGACTATTCCACTTGAATTCAGCATTTTTCATAAGCAATACAAACAATGGAGAAGCTATTTTAGAGAAATCTTTAATAAATCTCCTATAATAACCAGCATGTCCTAAAAAACTTCTCACATCAGTTTGAGTTTTAGGAACAGAAAGATTCTGAATGACTAATATTTTAGATGGATCTACCTGAATACCTAGAGCTGAAATAAAATGTCCAAGCACTATTCCCTCACTCATCATCATGTGACATTTTTCGGTACTTAAGGAAAGGTGAGCTTGAATACATCTTTCTAGTACTTTCTCAAGGTTTTGTAATCCCTCTTCAAAAGACACACCATAGGGGGTAAAATCATCCATAAATATTTCCATACAGTCATTCAGCATATCTGAGAAAATTCCTATAACAGCTCTTTGAAAGGTTGCTGGTGCATTGCATAATCCAAATGGGAGAACTCTATAGGCGAAAGTTCCCCAAGGACTGGTGAAAGTGGTCTTGTCTTGATCCTGGGGCGCAATTTTTATCTGATTATAACCACTGAATCCATCTAGAAAAGAGAAGAATTTCTTCCCTGCAAGACTGTCCAACACCTGATCAATGAACGGTAAGGGAAAGTGATCCTTTTGGGTAGCTTTGTTTAAAGCTCTATAGTCAACACATACCCTCCATTTCCCGTTTTTCTTAGGAACAATTACTAACGGGGAAACCCATTCACTGTCAGATATGGGGTATATAAACCCTGCATTAAGCAATTTTTGAAGTTCTTCTTTAACAATTTCTCGTAAATTAGGATTCATCCGTCTTTGGGGTTGACAAACAGGTCGGCATCCTTCTTTAATGTAAATTCTATGAGTACATAATTCAGAAGAAATACCTTTCATGTTCGTGTAATCCCAGGCAAATGCCTCCTTATATTTGTGTAATAACTTCATTAGCTGCTCTGTTTCAGTGTCTGTTAAATCAGGATTTATGTTTAATGTCTTACCAGGTTCAATCTCAATTGTTACGCTCTTAGATGGGATCGTGTTTAAAGTTTGAGATGAATCTTCAGGTTCAATCTTTTCTTGCATATCAGTTTCAAAAATTGCAGTCAATTGATTGTGTGTTTCAGCAATAACAGAAGAAGGTTCACAAATAAAATTATTGATTATTTCATCTTCTGTATTGTCCTTAAGAGTTAAAGCTTGTCCTATAGTTAGAATCGGCTGAACAGCATTATCATCATAATCCATCCATATAGAATCTTCATTATTAACTACTGGCATAGCGTGAGGATAAAGAGTTAATTGTTTTGTTTCATAACCATTAGAAATTGTCATTGAACCAGATCTGCAACTTATAAATGCATCAGCTGTGGCCAACCATGGCCTTCCTAGAATTAAGGGATGTCCCCCAGCTTTGTTTTAGTTTGCAATACAACAAAATCAGCTGGATATTTCCAGGATTCAACTGAAATGAGCAGGTCTTTGACAACCCCTTCTGGTTTAATTGTGGAACGGTCAGCTAACTCTAAAATGGTGGGTGTATCTCTGATTGTGTTATTCAGCTGTAACAATTGTGAAGTTTCCAGAGTCATTATATTAATTGCTGCACCTAAATCTACCAAAACCCGGGGATTACTGCTTTACCAATCTGAACTGTAACAGTAGGATGGCCAGGATCACCGTATTTTACAGGGGGGGTTTTTCCAGACATTAATGCAGACAAGTCTCCCATCACATGTACTGTAAGGGGATCCTTGGTTTTCCTACCAGGTTTCTTCACACAAATATCCCTTAATGTTTTGGCATAAATTGGTACATCTTTTAATGCTTGTAAAAGTGGAATCTTAATATACAAATTTTGCAATTCCCCCATAAAATTAAAAGCAGGTGTTTCAGTTGTTTTGGTTAAAACCAAACGCTCGGGGAATGGAGGTTCTGTTGATTCATCATTTTTGTTAGAAGGTGGTTGAGCTTCTTTTTGCTTTTTGGTTTCATTTTTATCTGAATCAGTTATATCATCAATAATAGGCTCTACTACTCTTCCAGATCTCAAATGAATATCATTACATTGCATAGTAGGGGATATAGACTGATTCTAAATTTCAATAACTTGCACAGCTTTATTGTTGGGGTTAGGATTTGGTTGCGCGGGTAGTTGGGGTCTCATTTGGTTGTTTGGTGGGGCATTTGATGGCAGAGAGAGTGATTGTTGGAATTGAGGCATCTGATTTGGGTATGGAAGTGATTGATTATTCCAACTTAGGTTCCAAGGATTGAAAGGAGGTGGTTGCTGTGGAGGCCAAGGAGTCCACATTGAAGGATCAACAAAGGGAGGGTTTTGCATTTGCATGGGTGGGAAACTCATTTGATTGAAAAGTGGATATTGCATTTGGTTGAAGGAGGGGTAGCTTGTTTGGCCAAAAGCTGAATGATTATTCCAACGATTAAATGGCATACCAGAATTCGTACCTTTCCCTTTAGGTTGCCATTGTCTTCTTTGAGTTAGCAGGTAGACGGCTTCATCTTCTTCCTCTGTTGGCTGCATCGCTGCTTTTATCCCCGGTAGAGATGGACATTGCTCTGTCTCATGATCTTTCTCACAAAGGGTGCAAACTGGTACTTTTTCTCTTGGGCACTCCCTTAGTGGATGTTTATCTCTACATTTCGGGCAGTAGACAGCCAGAGTTGCTTCTGCCTCAGCCTGCTTCTTCTTAACCTACAAAGTGTCAATCTGCGAAGCAAAAGAACTTAGCATTTCGATTTTAAATTCTTCAAGCAAATTACCTATCTCTGCTCTTGTTGCTCCTCCATTGGCTGATTTCTGTACCCTTGAATAGGTGGAATCTCTTATTCTGTTTCTTGCAGCTCCCCTAGAACATCTTTTAGCAAGTTCACAAATCTCATCATATGATTCTTTAGATATATCTCCCTTAGCAAGCATATTTAACATATTTAAACAATCATCCCTTAACCCTCTAAGTAATATTGTTTTACGAATTTCCTTACTTATATCTGGATGATCGGATCTTTGTATGTTGTATTGCAATCTTTCGATGTAGTCCTCCAAGCTTTCATCCGATTTTTGTGCCATATTGAATAATTCATCCTTCTTCTCTCTTGTCCGGCAGTAGTCCTGATATTTAAGCAGAAATTTTTGTTTCATTTGCTCCCATGTTGTGATTACCTGGCTCCCAAGGCTCATGAACCATCTCAAGGCATTCCCTTTTAAGGTGGCTGGAAACAGTTTCAACTTTTGAGCATTAGTAACATAATCATAGCTTCTGCATAAAATATCAAATTCAAAAAGAAACTCGTCAGGATCCTCAGTAGATAAACCATGAAAGTTAGGTAGGGCAGACAATGGGATATTTTTCATTGTTCCTGCAGGAAGATCACTGATGGGAAATCCCAAGGTAGAAAGAGAATTTTCATCCCTTCTTTCTTCTTCAGGACCTGTACGTCCTCCTCCAAAGAGGAGATTATCATTGTTGTCTTCCATTGTTGGTCCTCCTATAGCACTTTCTCGATCGTCAGAATCCTCTATTGGTTCTTCAATATTTCCTACCGGTCGTCCAGCGCTTTCTACTATCTCCTCGATATGTTCTTCTATTCTGTTACTTTCCTCTGACTCTTCAGCGCTGACTGCTGATTCTTCTGTATTTTCAGGACCCACAACTTCTTCTGTATGTTCAGGACCCACAACTTCTTCTGTTCTGTAATCTGACTGAGGGGAACGCTGAAATTTTGACTTTCGAGAACTCAGTCTTTGTGATGATTCAGCCTTTGATACGATTTCGTCAATAAACGTTTTTTGTCCTCCCCAGCCCTTGCCACCTGCGCGGTTATTTTTCTTCTGGTTTCCTCGTCCTCTCATACAATCTGCACATTAGAAAAAATAGATAAATGCTTTTTGAAATCTATAATTACCTTCCCCGGCAACGGCGCCAAAATGTTGGTCGCTCTAATTGTTTTCACAATTCGAGCTCCACATAAATTGTCAACCCGAGAAGGTCTTTTTATTCCAAAGGTAATAGCGCACTGGATATGCTCAATTTCAAAAGCAGTTCAATGTTGTAGTAAAAGAAAGTCACACACAGTTGTTAAATTCAGCAATCTATCAATTCACAGTCTACTTAATTAAAGCTGAAGTCAATTAACTCATAGCAGACACGATTTCTCTGTTACAGCAAAAGGGAAATAAATGTATAAGGAAAGAAATCATTCAACTATAGCAGGAACAGGACCCTATTCCTTGGTGGGAACTTCAGCACCTGCTGCCTGGCACTAATCACACTGCAAGAGAAGTAACCTTAAGAGGTCAAGACCCTATTCCCAGGAGCAGGAATCTTCAGCACTTGGCCTCTTTGTTCTAATCACACTGCAAGTAAAAGAAAGCAATCAATGGAGCAAGACCCTATCCCTCGGTACAGGGATCTTCAGCACATGCTCTCATCATCCACTCGTGCAATCAATACATGTAGCGCTAAGAAACAGAGTATCACAAACCATGTAACTAGTGTTTCAGCAACAGAACTAAACACAATGCAAATACATAAGAAATAAACAACTACAGGAATGAAGGGGTGAATCTTGTGAGGAAGGCGGGCCCTTTCCTTCTCACAAGATTCCCCAAGAGAAAGAATTAGACTAAAATGCTCAAAACAGGTCTTTATTCATCTGTCAAGAAACTGGTACATAAAAGAGGAGACTAGCTCCTGTCTCACACAATGCTGTTCTCAAAATTACAGTTCGATTGATCCCCTCTAATGATGATGTCTCCTCTTTTTAAAGAGGAGACGTCATTTACAATTTTACACAAGAGCGAAGATCTCGATTCTGTTCTAAACAAAACTATTCTGTTCTTTCTTAAAAAGAGATACTGTTACAACCGAGACAACAGAAATGCTATCTTCAAGATAATTCAGGTAACCGTATCTTCTGGCTGCTGCTATTATCCACAAAAAGTTCTTCCAGAATCGCAAAAACGCATAGCGGGAGTTGCGTACTTTGACGGTTGTTTCAGCAACTGCGTTAGCTGTTTCAGCAAGGGACCAGCTGTTTCAACAACGGGACCAGCTGTTTCAGCAACGGAGTTGGCTGTTTCAGCAATGAAGTTCAGCTGTTTCAGCAACGACCGCTCGTTCCCGACAAGGCATATATTATCTGCGATCTTTGACTTGTGTTAGCAACAATGCACTTCAATAATTGATAAAATATAAGAGTATTATGGAATTAAATGTAAGACAGATTAATCATATAATAAAGAGAAGGTTTCCATATACCTTAGGATATAGTGAATGAAAAAGACATTGGAGCTTATGGTTTTGAGAGTAAAATGATATGAAAGTATATAACAAAATGATACATATTGGAGTCCTAACATACACAACCTTCCTTGTTACTAGGTTCCAAAGCTTCTAACCTTTTAAACCATCCTTATACCCAATAAAGATGCACTTTTCAGATTTACTATTGTTTGGCATGGAATGCCCCCCAAGGCATGTTTTGGGGCTTAAAGCCCAAGTTTTGACCAAATATTGTTGTAAAAGCTCTGCGAATTGTGGGCGCGACGCGTGAAAGTATGATAGAGTCACAAGGTTGTCCACCCTAATTTTGTAATGTAATGTTGGCTCGATAGACCTACCCATGGTCCGTGGACCATGGGATTGTATAAATAGAGCAAGGCTCTAAGTGTAAAAAGGTAACTAAGCAAGAATAGGAGAAGGATAAGTCTAAGTGATTGGGTCAAAGTGTAGAGTGTGTCTGTGGGTCGTAGAGTAGGAGAAGGCTCTGCAACTGAGTGCACAGAGGCCTAGTAGTCCGCAGCTGAGTGCACGGACACCTCCAGCTGAGTGCATAGGGTAGTCAAGTCTGTAAGCAGAGGCCTAGTAGTCCGCAGCTGAGTGCGCGGACCCCTCTAGCTGAGTGCGCAGGGCAGGTCAAGTCTGTAACCAGTGGAACATCAATAAAGAGAAGTTTGATTATAATTCTGTGTATTTGTTCTTGGGTTAATGCATGATTGATATAATTTGCAAATATACTGTTTATTTACTGCGCGCACCTGTATAAATGTTTTGTATTGTTAAGTATAACTTAAGACATATAAGTAGGCGAAGGTTCTTAACTAATGCTGAAGGATAAATAAGATCTCAGGTAATAACATAGAGCACGACACAGCTCTTGGTTAGGGCTGCGCGAGGGGAGGGTTGTTATAGACATTTTTGGGCACTGCAACCTCAATCATAAATGTCCATAAACCAAGGGCTCTTAAGTCCCTAAAAGTGTTGTTCCAACCTCTAAAAGAACAAGGTCAACTAATTACATCTTCTCCCATAAGTTCTCCATGAAAAACTGCTCAGAACTGGTCAAAACTGGACCATCTCACCTGCTCCATAGTCAAAGTGCGCTACATCCCACCTAAATACACACGGGAGGTGCGATGCATCTTGGAAAGCCCTTCTATGGGGTGCGATGGGCGAGAGTGGACAAATGGCAGGGTCAATCTGCAAGGTGGAGGATCATGGAATCTTCTAGAAACTTCTCCTGTGACACTTGCCTCTCTGCACTCACCCAGGGATGAGTAAGAGATCATCAATCTCCAAGTGGAATCAAGAACTATCAGAGAGAGGACACTAATCAAATCTCAAAATCTGACTCACCCCCTTGCAAACATCTATATATGGATCCCTCATCCCAGAGATCCAGAGGCTGGAATTTTGTATCTTGTAAGGAAGTGCTGCTGGTTTCTTGGTGCAACATCAGAGTGTTGGGTGATCTAAGATTTTCATGAGGTGAAGAAGGGCTTTCTTGCTGAGAGGATGATGCTGGGTCAGAACAATTGGTTGTAATCCTCTTTGCTATTTCTTGATTATCAATAAAGCTATTCAAGTTTTCCTCCACATTCTTGCATGATTGACGATATATGCATTCGTGTGGTCAATATATATCTGGTCCTATGTTGTTTATGATAATAGATCTATGTTCTTGGATAGTGTTATGCTGCTTTGATTCTACAGGTGCTCTTTGAAGTTGGGTAGACAAGGAAGCGAGTGGCAAAGATCTATCAGAAGGGAGAGGAATCAAGTAAGCAACCAAGTGCAAGACAGAGGTTGGTCTCCTTTATTCCCCTCTTATCTATTTCTCATAAAGGAAAACGAAAGTAGTTTTAGTTTGTTTGTTTCTAAGGTAGCTACCAGCCTTAGTGGGACTAGCAGCTCTGCATAGACACTTGATTTCCCGATAACAAAATGGTGACTCCGTTGGGGAGCAAATAGATTATTTGTTTATCTACATTTGTTTACTTTATAAACTTACAGACAGAGCCTAAAGTTAAGCCAGCTAGCCTTCGAACTGCATTTGCTATGCAAGTGCAAAGTAGATCAATGCTGCTTCAATCTATCTCCGGGTTTTGTTTATGAACTAAACAATTGATTTACAAGCTCTCTAATTGCCCTTGTGGTGGCTCTAGTAACCTCTTTAGATCTACCCCTGTGATTGATTTACTGAGTACCACTTGCTCGGCCTAAATCCCTGAGCTGAGCTGCAAACTATGACCCAGAACCCAGTTAAAGTCTCGTCCCTGGTCCAGCGCACTGTCTCTTCTGTGAATTCTAGATGCATCACACTTCCCGAGTGTATTAGGTGTGCTGCATCTCTTTTTCACTGTGTTAGAGGTGTGCTGATCAGACAAGGCCTTTCCTTCTCCTACATTTTCATTTCTGTGTTCACTCATTTCAGCTCTATTCAAGAGTTTTGCTGCCTGTAGTCAGTACACCTCTATTGAAACCCCTTTCCTTGCCATTATTCCGCCTCCATTGTGCAAAGAACTATAAATGTTTTTATGTATTTTGAGCCATTTCAGTTCTCTTTTACAAAGAAGTAGCGTAATTGAACTGTCGTTTCTTGATTTGAAAGTGTCGCAAGTGTCGTTTTCAGTCATAGAAGAGAATCTGATTGTTCTTGATAGTCAATTACACTGTTACTCTTGTATTTGATTTGAATTAGTAGTTTTTCAAGTGTCGAAAGCAAGTTTTCAATTCCAAATCGCAAAGTGTCGTCATTGTCTTCATTTTGTCTTGAAAAGAAACTTGTTAGTAATGTCACTTTGAAAAATAATTCAGATTTGCGCTTAGCTTTCTTTTTATCATTCACACATTAAGAAGGCTGAAAACAAATACATGCATGTGCATTTGCATTTAGACTGTTTGTTGGTTTGATTTAGGACAGTACATATAGTGTATGCTCTCTGCTCTTTGTTGAAATAACGCCATCTCTCTTTCCTTAGTAGCTAGGATTTTCATTGCAAAAAGAAGACTAAACAACTGTTTATCATCTTAGATTTCATTTTAGGAATTCTACATCTACATCACGCGGTGAACCTAAAAGGAAAATTTCTTAAGCAAGATCAACTGTAAAATAAATTTAATGAATCTAAAAACGCTTTGGAACCTAATGCACAACATTTATAAGTCTAGGCTAGAGATGTATTCCGGCATCGTAAAGCCTGGTAACTGTTGTTTTCATTGATGGTTGGGTGATTCCTCCACTTTGAGACGATAAGTGCTAGTACAGACTTGTGCTCACACATACCGTCAAGTATATATTGGGAGACCACAATAGGCTTTATCCTTTATCCATAGGAAGCCGTGTCTGCCACCCTATCAATCGCAATGCACTGAACACAGCATTCGGGAAGATTGACTGCCGTACCGTAAAAGTATTCTGCAGTTTTGCGATTGGTTTGGTAATCCCTCTGTCTAGATTTCTAGAGCAGTCTCTTTCGTTCCTTTTCAGACTCCTTAAAGGAAAAGGTCCATCTGAGCACTTGTCACTTCAGGCTCATTAAAAATCGAAGGCGACTAGAGTCATCTTTTGTTTTTTCTCGACTCTTAGAAATTGAAAAAGCAAGTTGTGTCAAAGCGTCTAAAATTTATTTTAATCGAAATAAATATCACCCTTCCTACATTGGTCTTAGGTTGAGAAAAATGGAGCCCACCAACCAAGGAGTTCCCCTTGGAGGAAATCCTAGTCCCTTCTCCTCTTGGGGAGATGTTGGTGCACCCCATATGGCCACATTGTCACTTCCAGGACTAACAATCGGCTTGCCCGTATGGCTCTTCTCAACCTCTGTCGTTCAGAACACCATGATTCCTGAACAATCAAGTCAGCAACTAAACGATACTAGAGTTACCCCCCAACCCTCTACTTCGTCCAATTCTTCCTCTCCTCCTTCCTCTTCACTTGATGAAGCTGGTAAATCCAAAAATCAAGTAACTGAGAAGAAGAAGGAGAAGAAGAAGAAGGAGCCAAAGGCGAAAAGGGGTGACCAGGTATCATCTAGCGAAAATCCACACACTGCACCATCCAGGCCCAAATCGCCATGTGTCATTTGCAAAGGAGACCACTATCATCGAGATTGTCCTTGCATCCCTCGAATCTTAAGGGACTAGTCTCCTCGTTTACACAATCCGGTGTCGTCAACCTCTGATGATCATGTTGAAAGTACACCATCAACTAGTGAAAGTGAAGCCCCTGGACAAAAAGGAAAATGTAAATTTCCTTGTAAACTGTGTGAAGGTAATCACGCCGTCCACCGTTGTCCCTTCTTAGACGAGGCTAAAAGAGTTTTAGACGACCGTCCGATTTCACCGTTACGGCTTCCTCCTGGATATAAGAAGCTCTTGCGGAGTCCGTCACTAGCTGAAAATCCGGCTGACACGCCCTTGTGGTCAGCCGAAGCGTCTATCATTGAAGATAAACCATCTGAATCCACACCAGACGAAAGTTAAAAGGTCGAGGCGGCAGTTGACCCGGTCTTCCTTAAGAGGATCCATCTTCAGATGATACAGTCACCGAAGAGAACAAGAACGATACCATTCAAATTCTCTTCGTAAGCACAGACTCCGATGAACATGTGGGCAGTCTACCCGTTCCTTTACCGCAGGAAGGAAGTTCGTCAGAGTCATATCTGGCCGTCTATTTGGTCCCACCTCCAAGCAACCTGGTTGTTTCCTTCGATTGGAATCTACTAGGCAGACCCCACTTACCGGCTAATGTACCATTTCGAATCATTGCTCAAATATATAGAATGGTCATGGCCGGTACCATCATAGATGAAGGGGCTTCTGTGAGTATCCTTTCCTCAACTGCTTGGAAAGCGCTTGGTTCGCCATCGCTTTTGCCTGAGATGAGAAATCTAACAGGCTTTGACAAAGGAACCAGTCGACCGTTAGGGATCCTTCCCAATGTGCCGATAACATTGAGAAGGAAAACCGTTCACATGAACGTAATGGTAGTCCAAGGACCCTGGATTATAATCTACTCCTTGGACGAGACTATAATTATTGCATGCGAGCCATTCTCTCCTCACTCTTTAGAGTAATGTGTTTTCCGCATGAAGGAAGAGTGGTCAAGCTCGTAGACCAGCTTTCATTCCCCAGTTCACACATAGCAAATAGTCATACACCAACCCTGAATGGTCTTTTCACGCAAGGAATGTCTCATCAATCTCCAGTTCGTCCTCCCGATGAGCGCGAGTGATTCGGAGGATATGACTGAAACCCAAGGGGCATGCACTCTGGCCTGTTTCGACAGGAAAACCTTGGGTATAGGGTAGGTTTCCGCAGAGGATATATGACTGGCTGACACACCCATCCATTTTGGAAAATGGGACTAGACCAGAATAAGATACCTCTGTTAAGGTAGGCCTTTCTTGATAGAACAAATGTTTTGTCTGACAAATTGAGGGGTAACCTGGAAAAGGTAGGCCTTTCCCGATAAAACGAATGTTTTGTCTGACAAATTGAGAGGTAACCTGGAACCTCTACTTCGCTATACCTGGGGGCATGCAAACCTTTTGGCATGCAAGTGAAGAGCGACCATCTCGTAAGATTGGTCGTTTCCTAACTTGCATAAAGAAAGGATGCGGGGCAAAGCTTTGAAAAAATGCCATTTTTATATGAGACATCCTTATTATACGACTGGATTATCGAGCAGTTTTAACGCGGAATTCAAGCTCGTTAAAAAATAAACATAAGCAATGAGCAAATGTTCCCCTAGAGTTTAAGCTCATTAAAAAATGAACCATTTTCCGGTAAATAACCATTGTGAATGTATTACCATCAGCCTTTGAAGCCTTGGTCGTGTTCTCATCATCACCTCCACTTTGTTTTGGCCGATCATTCACCTCCATTTGATTGTTTACCCTTTTTGAGGAACAGCTGCGAAGAGTGATCCTGCTAGCCATCCTTGTGACACTGCCGTGATTGGAAAATTCCAAACCTTACCTGGAATCAGCTGCTACCCGAATTTATCACTCATTCCTCAAAAAACGAGTCTCCTTTAAGCTCTTTTCAATTGACTCGTAAAATATGAAAAGATTGCCGAGCGATTGGCCTCTCTAGCTCGTTAAAGGGACCGGAAGTGCTATCCCTCCTTTAGATTTTAATCTTTTTGGACTTGAGGGATTATTACACAAAAAGATCGAGCGCTTGTTTTGTTCAGCTCGTTAAAAGTACCGAAAATTCATCCCTTTTGTATTGTTTTATACTTTTTCAAACTCAAGGGATTATATGACGAAAAAGGATCATTGGAGTTTTCTTTACGTCCCTTTTTCAGACTCTCTAAAATTGAAAAGGACCGAGTTATCCTTGTCGTTAAACTCGTTAAAACCGAATAGCGACAAACTTGTCCATACAGACAAGAACGAGTTTCACTATCGCTAGGCTCGTTAAAACATAGCGATGGGTTTGCCCGAAGGGAAAATTATAGAACAAGCATATGTTATCCTCCTCAAGCTTGAAAAAATAAAGAGGTACTGGTTAGCAATGACTGGGGAAAAATTGGGAAGAAAACTTGAAAAAACTTTATTGGTAGCAAGTCGCTCTTGAACATGACACTTTCACTCCGCATCCGAGTCGGGTTGGGTTGTTCCATTCACTGGTCACATCACCATGGTTCCGTCACACCATCCATATTTGGGGTTAATTCTACCAATCCATCATGTCAGTGTCGCCGATATGTTCAAGAGAAGTCGCTCAGAGAATTCACCTGTGTCTCACCCACTGCAATACATTCACGCTCCATTCTTTCATGACCACCACCCTGAACCTTACATCACCAGATCGTTTTCACCTCCATTAAAATGATTTGCTCCGTTCCGTGTCATTGATGTGGGATTCACTAAGGCCCTCCTATGACGGATCGCTTCTTGTCGACATCAGCTCATTATCCAAGAAGTCGATCTAGGAACAACCCTTTTAGTACTTTGAAGCTTGCATGCCTCAATGGCAAGTTTCTCACTTCCGGCAACAGGTTTACATCAATGGCCTTCGACCGAAAGATTTTGCGTGGTGTTCGATGCCAAGTCCCTTATTCACACCACGTGAATTGTACTGTAGTACCTTGAGGGTCATCATCCTTATCAGTGATTCCTCTCGCGTCTGTTAACAGCTTACATCATTGGCTGGTAATCAGGCGATGTCTTTCCATGTTCAACTCCAAAACATCTCTCACATGGATCGACTTGTACTTTGAGTGAAGATCGAACGAGATAGAAGACCCCGGATCTAGTTTCATCCATCCGGGCTGCGATATATATTCAAGAAAATAAAGACATCGAATGTACATCATTACTGCACAGATGATCATCCAACCTAAGGGATGATGGCTCTACCAGAATCATCAGTCTACACTCAGACGATTGTCTGTCTTATGTACATAAAAATGAATTTATAACGCTGAGCATGGGAATGCCTGCCTCAACTAGATCATGAAAATATTATGAAGATAATGTATTGTATTGTATCTTATTACAGGTCGCCTTCTAGCTTGAAAGAACTTCAGATCTTCATGATAAAGCATTTCACCCGACATCAACAAATTAACGACCTCATGCTTTAGGGGGCAACTATTATAGACATTTTTGGGCACTGCAACCCCAATCATAAATGTCCATAAACCAAGGGCTCTTAAGTCCCTAAAAGTGTTGTTCCAACCTCTAAAAGAACAAGGTCAACTAATTACATCTTCTCCCAGAAGTTCTCCATGAAAAACTGCTCAGAACTGGTCAAAACTGGACCATCTCACCTGCTCCATAGTCAAAGTGCGCTGTATCCCACCTAAATACACACGGGAGGTGCGATGTATCTTGGAAATCCCTTCTATGGGGTGCGATGGGCGAGAGTGGACAAATGGCAGGGTCAATCTGCAAGGTGGAGGATCATGGAATCTTCTAGAAACTTCTCATGTGACACTTGCCTCTCTGCATTCGCCCAGGGATGAGTAAGAGATCATCAATCTCCAAGTGGAATCAAGAACTATCAGAGAGAGGACACTAATCAAATCTCAAAAGCTGACTCACCCCCCTTGCAAACATCTATATATGGATCCCTCATCCCAGAGATCCAGAGGCTGGAATTTTGTATCTTGTAAGGAAGTGCTACTGGTTTCTTGGTGCAACATCAGAGTGTTGGGTGATCTAAGCTTTTCATGAGGTGAAGAAGGGCTTTCTTGCTGAGAGGATGATGCTGGGTCATAACAATTGGTTGTAATCCTCTTTGTTATTTCTTGATTATCAATAAAGCTATTCAAGTTTTCCTCCACATTCTTGCATGATTGATGATATATGCATTTTTGTGGTTAATATATATCTGGTCCTATGTTGTTTATGATAATAGATCTATGTTCTTGGATAGTGTTATGCTGCTTTGATTCTACAGGTGCTCTTTGAAGCTGGGTAGACGAGGAAGCGAGTGGCAAAGATCTATCAGAAGGGAGAGGAATCAAGTAAGCAACCAAGCGCAAGACAGAGGTTGGTCTCCTTTATTCCCCTCTTATCTATTTCTCATAAAGGAAAATGAAAGTAGTTTTAGTTTGTTTGTTTCTAAGGTAGCTACCAGCCTTAGTGGGACTAGAAGCTCTACATAGACACTAGATTTCCCGATAACAAGGGTATCAGGCCGTGAGGCACAGAAGGTGTGCACAGGAACAAACAAAGGACCAGTCGAACTCATCAAACATCTCCAGGGTGAGAAAACCTGGTTCTAGCACCCTCCCATACTACTTTGGGTGATACCTCAGTCTACGCTCTGCGCACTATTGCCGAAAGGGCCAGTAGTACCGGTATTTGTTTGGCTAATTAACTCTGAACCTGGGTCAGGCCCCAACAAGCCAATAACTATCCAACTTTGTTCTTTTCTCCTATGGAACAAGTACATATGCATCACATCCAAATACCCTCAGATGTGAAAGAGAAGGTTTCCTACCAGTCTACAGCTCTTGTGGAGTCTTATCCTCTAACGCTGATGTAGGTGATCTATTGAACAGGTAACATGTGGCATCCACTGCCTCTACCCAGAATTCATGTCCTAACCTGACACCACTAAGCATGCTTCTTTCCCTTTCCATTAATGTCTTTTTCATTCTTTCTGCAACTCCATTTTTCTTAGGTGTGTATGGAGTAATCTTCTGTCATGCTATACCACACTTCTTACAGAACTCTTCAAATTACTTCTTACAAAACTCTCCACCGTTATCTATCCTCAACACCTTTATCTTCTTCTCTGTCAAGTTTTCCACCGAAGCCTTAAATTTTTTAAACCTGTCAAAGACTTTAGATTTCTTCTTGAGGAAATATATCCATCTATTCCTTGAGAAGTCATCTATAAATGATACATAGTACACAGACTTACCTAGTGATGGAATCGACACAAGTCCAAACACATCACTGTGCACAATCTCTAATATTTGTTTCACCCTCTTACCACCAGAGAGGAAACTCACCCAATTCTGCTTCCCATATATACAATTTTCACATAAATCAGAATCCAGACATCTATTAGACATACCTTCTAACATACCTTTAGCATGAAGTATTTGAAGACCCTTCTCTCCAATATGTCCAAGCCTTTGATGCCATAGCATGGTCTTTTCTCTGGAGACCACTAGATTTTCTGCTTCACTTTCAGGAACCATATAATTGTTTCACCCATCAATAATAGTGCTACCTTGCAGCTTGTACAAAGTTCCAATCCGAACTCTCCGCATCAATACCATTGCTCTCTAAACCATCCTGCAGGTGTCTTTCTCGAACACTATTTTTACACCTGCATCATCCATCTTGCTTACAGAAACCATATTTCTGGCTAATGCAGGAATATGAAGAACACCCGAAAGTGTTCTAATCCTTCCACCTTGCAATTTCAACTTGACTTTTCCATGACCAATGATTCTAGCCTTCCTGTCATCCCTTAAGAAGACATCACCACCATCATATTTCTCATACTCGCATAACCACTCTCTATGGGGAGTGAAGTGAAAGGATGCACCTGATTCAATCAACCATGCCTCATGATCTACATGTGTACTTGAAGAAGAAGCCAAGTACACATCCCCACCTTCATTCGAGGTGGTTTTCACCTCTACAAAAGGAGTATCATTAGATCCCTTTCCTTTCTCAAGAGTTTTAGATTTACAGTCCCTTTTTGTAGTGCCCTTCCTTTCTGCATTTCCAACACACCTTTAGAGGTTTTCCTAGAGATTTAGAACTCTGTCTAGATTTATAGCTCCCACTCGAGGAATTTATTTTATTTATTTATCTATTTATTTATTTATTTTCTGTTCTGGGACCGTCCTTGCATAGACAAGGCATCACCATTTTGGCTCTCCATATTTTTCCATCTCATCTCCTTCGTTAGCAAGGATGAGAATATTTCATCAAATTGCAAGGCAGTTGCATTTCTACCTATTGTAAGAACCAGACTATACCACGAATCTGGTAGAGAACACAACAAAATGATGCCTTTATCTTTAGCTGAAATTTTAATATCAACAGATAATAACTAGCTTACCACAGTATTAAAAGTGTTCAGATTCTCTGTCACCGAGTCTCCATCTTTCATCTTCATGTTATACAGCTTTTTCCGTAGGAACAGTTTATTCAATAGAGACTTAGATTGGTACAAAGTCCCTAACTTGTCCCACAAAGCCTTTGCCGTAGCTTCCCCTGATACATTCAGCAATACTGAATTTGAGACACACAGATGTATTATGCTTTTTGCCTTCCGATCCAACTTCTTCCAATCTTCATAGGACATTTCCGTTGGTGTAGTACCTAGATCTACTGCGATCCACTAATCCTTATCCACCAACAGATTCTCCATCTTCAGTTTCCGCAACTTAAAACTTTGACCATTAAATTTCTCAATCTCTATCTTTCCATTGCTCGCCATCTTCTTTCACCACAAGAATCGATCCCACAGATCTCCCATTGAACAAGGTTCACCACAGGCTTGAGAAAAACCCCTCAACTACAAAGGCATCCCCTTGAAGCCAAAACATCTCTAATACCAAATGTGGGTTTTAACCTCGTATAGAAATTACTTGCATACGAATTCTAAAAACAAAAAATAAACAATGGTGAGAGCATAACACATAAAACAAATATACACAGATATTTTCCCATGGATCCCAAAACTGGGACTACCAGATTGATTTTGCATTCTCTTCCTTTCAATGTTACAATACATATATATACATGTCGAAGCATCCATAAACCTCAATCCATTAACCCTCGATTAGAACATAATCATAGTTCCCTTGACTGCATCTATAAAATACCATGGACTGAAAACCATCGCGCCCAAAACCATGTGCGAAATCCATGCACAAAACCATAGGTAGTTCGGGCCACCTAATATAGGGTCCAAAAAAAAAATTCCCCAGGGCGTTGCCTTAGATCCCGTAAAGGGGCGCTACTGCCCCCCTCAAACACATCGATAGGGGAGGTTGTCACCCCTCATGTTGCGCTTAGCGCAATGAAGGGGGGGGGGGGGGGGGGCGAGCCCCCCCTCTAACCCTTTGTTTTCACTACTGGGTCTAGTCGTGGAAAGAATATAACACAACGTAACAGATTTATTAAAAATGAAGTCATGGAATCTAGGCTTTGGGGCTTGATGATCTGGGGCAATGACCTAGCCATTACGCACCAGCAATTTGTGGATGATATCATGATCATTTTTCAGGTATCGCTACAAGAAGTGCGCCTAATAAAATAAGTCTTCAACACCTTCATGGAGGCCTCGAGGACAAGCATAAATAATGACAAAACTTGTATATTATTTTTTAACACTCAAGGGAACGTTCAGACCTACCTAGCCAAAATCCTAGGGTTTGGAATGGGAACCCTCTTGTCTAAATATCTAGGAATGCCTATATCTGAAAACTCCCTGAAGACCCCCTACTGGCAGTCGATCCTTCAAAAGCTTAAGGGAAAGCTAAGCAGTTGGGCCTTCAGATTCCTTAACTTAGCTGGGAGGACAATTCTCCTCAAAGTCATGCTTCAATCGATACCCATTTATAAAATATCTGGTATGGCCGCCCCAAGTGGGGCTTGTTCCAAAATGGTTGACATTTTTAAAAAATTCCTTTGGGGTGGTGCACAACAAGTTAGGAAATGGGCCTTGGTTTCTTCGTAGGGCCTGGTGAAAAAGAAAATTGAAGGAAGGCTAGACCTCATAGACCCCTATACTCTAAACCAAGTTACGGGAGAAAAATTATGGTGGAGGTGGATAGGCAGAGGGATGGATCTCTGGAAACAAGTATGGACAAGAAAATATAACATGCCAGAGAGAACTGAGGATATTCTCTGATATAGATACCCTCCTAAGGGATCAATGGTGTAGAACCTGGAAACCCAAAATAGGAACCTCATTAACCAACATGCTTTCTGGGAAATTTGCAATGGAAAAATAGTAAGATTCTGGCATGACTCATGGCAACAAAGAAAATGATTGATAGAAAGACAATATTTTTCTCACAAATATCGCTTTGTGGGATGTTGAGAACTCCAAAATTCCACATGCTCATTAATGAAACCTATAAATTGAGAACTTTCGTACAAGACTTGAAGTCACACTAAACTTGGACCAAAAGGCTCAGGCTCTAGGTAGCGCAAAGGAACATCTTCAATATGATTTGTACTATTCTCATATGGATCATTTTGCATGGTTGTCTCTTGGAGTTGAAATGCATATTCCAGGTTCCATAAAACATCTCCCATGGTAGGCTTGTCAATGCCTTACTCTTCCAAGCACCAAGGTGGATGGTCCCAATAAGGTAAGAGTCAATGATTTTTTCAAGCTTGCCCTTTTTCTGCCAGTTCATTGCCCACTCTATTATATTAAATTTTTCTTTGGGCATAAGAGGATTAAGAGTTGGCCTTGCACACAAGACCTTCAATAACACTACTCCAAAAGAATATATATCAGATTCTCTGGCAGTTGTTGGATTATGAAGTATTTAGGATGAAGATACCCAAAAATAATTTTCACTGTAGTACTTACATGAGTCTAATCCAGAGTGGGTCTAGTATTTGAATGTCTAAAGTCTGCCACCTTTTCTTGTGAGGTTGTTATCATGGAGATCTTTGACATTTAGATAAGCGCAAAGGATTCATGACATGAGAATTAGACTACAAGATTGACTAGATACTGGAGCTTCCTCGGTATATCATTGGTTAAATAGTTTGCCGACAAGTCGAGGGAGTGTAAATTGGTGCAGTTGGAAATGAAAGGCAAGATTGTTCTGCTAAGGCCAAATCCCATGACGTTGAGCTTGAAAACCCTCTCACTATTGTAGGTCACGCCTTTGAGCTCCGACATGGTGATGTTGCAGGGGTTTTGATCTTGTCTCTGGTCCACGGTCACGCCTTCGAGCTCTGAGATGGTAATGTTGCAAGGGTTTTGATCTTGTCTCTGGTCCACTGTGTGAGCTTGGGTCCATAAACCTAGCGCCTAGTTGGGTTAAGGGGAATTATTAGCATTTGATGAATAAATATCAATAGAGAAATGGAAGTTTGGAGACATTGGTTATCATACATATTTCTAATCTTGGTTTCCTCCATCGATGTATCAAAGTCATCAGTCCTCTAAAAGAAGCCTTATTCCCATTCTTTCCTCCAAAAGTAGGGTTTATTGGTGTTGTCATCACTGCTAATCAACCCCCTTCACTGTCTCCCCACATTTGGGAATTTGATCTATCAAACGTAAATCTGAAGGTCAAGCTCACCATCGTCGAGGGTTATAGGAATGTCTTGTAACTGTATCAATTTGAAACGATTGAAACTATATCAATCTTACGCCACAATATTTTTTAATTGTCTAACATTCAATTTGGCGGTGCAGACTGGTGTAGAGTGGCAGCTGAGGGAGTTCTTCTCAAAGGGGGACACCTTACGACGTAATTAAATAACATGTATTTATCTACATCATTTATATCAACGACTTTCAATATCATTATTTATTAATCTTATAAAATGTTTTTCCTTAAACAATTATTGGTTCATTTTGATGATTTTTAATAGTAGTAACATAAATTTATTTTAAAAGTAGTTGTCAATTTTTTTTCCTTTTAATTAATTTGATCAATGAAAAAATATAATTAGAAGGATTACATGAGTTATGATTCTTTGCCTATATGGTACCCATAAGCCATTATATGCTAACAAAGCCTATTTAGAGATATTCTTAGTATTAGTTACACATCAAATGTTGATATTTATCTCAAAAGTAATTAAGCCCTTTCAAATGTCATATGAAATGAGCTATGATTTTTTTTCCCATAATATTATAAGAAATCCTATTTAAAACTTAAAAATATTCATAATAAAATAGGGATGAATGTCCATATTTAATAATCAAGTGTTATATATATATATATATATATATATATATATATATATATATTATTTTTATAATTATTAATAATAAAAATTATAATTTAATTAATTATTATTATTATTATTATTATTATTATTATTTAATCCTGAAAATATAAGGTGTACCATAAAATAATAATTTTAATAATTATAATAAATTAATACATATAAATGTTTACCACTATTTAATTTATATAACTGCGTTCATCTATATTCCTTTAACAAAATATAAAACAATTATTTTGTAACAAAATAGAAAACAATTAATAATGACTTCTCACTAGTACAAATGGTCATTCATAATATTGTCCGAGTCATAATTCCATGACCGTTATAAAAGTCTATGCCTTTTAGATCATATCAAATCCTTTTTATTCCTATTATCTATCTCACCTTCCATAGCCTCACAACAATACGCATATGATATACAAGGTATGTTATGGTTAGGGGATTATATCGTTGAATTTAGGATGCGTATTAGATGTGAGAAGTGAAGACATTACGGTTGACAAGAGCCAATCGTGATTTCTAGAGAAAGAAGATAGGTCTATCATATCACATTTTGTGCCTATCATATTCAGCTATGTGAGAAAAGATATGTCTTAGGAGTGGCAATCAGTTAAAGGAGAGGGTGTTTCACCATCACAAAATATGATGGAATTCAATTCTAACCTTGGAAGTGCAATTAAATTTCTTACCCATCAAATAAATTGTTTGACATTGTGTTTATCAGTGATAAAAAAAAATTATTGTGTCTTATAGGATAATCTTGTTATAGTTCCACAATGAGTTGTGCATCAACAATACGAAAAAACCAAGGGTTTGTTGTGATAACATTCATTTCATCAATTAAACTTGTACTAATAATGCATCTAAATTTACACCAGATATATTTTCCATTGGATGTCATTGTTTAACATCAACATTTTCCAAATGATAATAAAATTGGGCTTAAGCACTCATGCCAGTTAAGATTCTATTTATGTTCTTGGGCCCATATCTTTGCCTGAGATCTGAGAAGGTGGAGATTTAATTTATCTTGCATAAATAATCATGTGGAAAAGAGAAGTACCCACAAATTGCAAATAGAACAATATCCAACCTACAAGGCACCCGTTATACAAGGTTAATAATTATAATAACAATAATCTGCTATTTTCTTGAATTTTTTCCGCTTCTCAGTTGATGCTCCATTTTATTTACCCTTTTGATTCTCTTGATTTTCATACTTGATGTTGAAAAAAAAAAACAGTGAGGCAGTCCCAGTTCATTAGTATCTGCAAAATCTCTGGTACTGAAATTCTCTCGTGAGTTGGATACTTAGACGGACCGCGAGGAGTTGATAGGGTTGTCAACCTTGAACAATGTCAAAACCATCTTGCTTGCACCCACTCTTGGAGGTTCATAGGCAACAATCTCCTCCCTAAAATTTTCTAATATTGCAGGACAAAGAAAAAAAAAACATATTCATCCATGTTAATATTACGTCCATGTGATTCGATCTGTAGACGTTTATGTGGAGGTCAAAGAAGAAACAAAACCATATCATACCTTGCTCACAATCAAGGAAATGTGTAATTAACCTGCAGTGCAACGTAGTGATTAATACTGTTATTGTGAAAATATTTAATGTATTATGAATGTGAAATAATCAAGAAGTTGATATGAGATGAGTTGAGGATTATAACATACCAGTGAAGATACTTGCTACGAAGAGCGTTAGGATCTGTCATAACCTGATAATGTGGATTTATTAACAGGTTCATAGTATACATTTCAATTGGACAACATATAAATAATTATTTGATCATTAAGAAACATATGGACTAAAACAGAATTAAACTTACTAGTGTTACTAATTTTCTGTTCTTGAAGGTTTCCTGGATGTCCTCGGCATCTCTACAGAGTAGTTCTATGTTTCATTTGGGCAGGGGTTACTTGGTCACCTAAGTTGATTCACTTATCGTCGTATAATAGGGTTAACCCTATAATAGGATTGAAATTGTCCACATTTGGGAAAACTGTTCATTGTCTCCTTGCCTATGGGAATCTGCGCTGTCAAACGCAATGTGAAGGTCAAGATCATCATCATTAAGGGTTATATGGAATGTCTTGTAACTGTGTCAATTTGAAAAAGTTGTAACTATATTTATCAAAAGGCACAATATTCTTCAATTGTCTAACATTCAATCCTATAGTGATGACAAATGTAGAGTGGCAACTAAAGAATTTATTCTCAAAGGGGAACCCCTTACGACGTAACAAGATATCCACTGATGTTGCCTATTATATTATAAAAGTGGCCATTATATTATAATGTACTTTTATCTGCATGGTGACTATCTAGGCGCTATTATTTGATGGGCTATCAATGTTTCTGGAGCTATAGCTCCATTAATACAAGGGGGCATATACTACCCCGTGCATTAATGAAGTTATATCTCTTGAAATATTGGTTGTGGGTTTGGTGGGTAACTTTATGTTCGAATATTAATCATGATGTCGTGCATGAATGTTCATGTGACGACAAACCTTGTTCATGTGACAACGAGTTCAGTGTTAGTCGGCGGGAAATCAATGTCAATCGGCAGGAGTCGCTAAGATATGAATTTCAATCAGCAGAGATCATTATTGATTCTTCGCCTCATGCATGTATAGATTAATGGTGCTTGGTAATGAAATAGATAAGCTCTCGAGTGAGTCTTCATTTTTAGATATGGTATCAGAGCTCAAGTGAGCTTTGAGGAGAGGTCGAGTAGTTTCTGCATGAGGTCGGATCTGAGTTAGAGGAGCATTGTGTATCTAGAGCAATTGCTATGGTGGAGAGTGCAATCTTGGAGAGAGCAGTTCCAGAGGCATACTAGTGTTGGAATGTCAAGCTTGTATGCGTCCAATGTGTGATGCAGATCATAGTGAGGAGGTGTGTGTTTTCTATGTTGTGAAGCTTTTCTCTGCCCGGGTGAGGAGGCACTATTGCACATATTGTTGTTTGTGAAATGAATCAGTGAGGCCGAGTTGAATCTGTGAGATGAGCTCTTGTTGATTATCTCACTTTGAGGCCGAGGAAATAAGTGATTGTGGTGAGGAATTGTTTTGGGCATGTTTGTTGTGTCAAAACAATATCCTTTGTTCATGGACGTATAATGCTTGAAGGTTCAGTTTGATTATGTTTAGTTGCTAGAGTCAAACCTTGTGACCCATCTCAGTGTGTGTGGCGCGTGAGTGCTATTGGAGTCAGCAATTAGTTGTAGATGCCCTAACCGTGTATCATTTCCCTAGTAGGTTGTGTGAGTAGTTTCATAATTGTGCGAAGCCCAAGTGGACCTGCCCATGCCGCCACACTGATTGTGAATTTGAATGTGCATTTAATCACTGTTCAAAGAGTGTTTCTGCTATTCGATCATACTGGTGTGGCTGTTAGGATACAAGAATATCACAAATATTCCTTGGTGACCAGTGTGAAAAGGAATCTTGTGCTAATTTTGTGATTGAGGCTGAGGTGATGTTGGGTAGCGGAGGTCCCGTGTAACAGTTTTGGGTCTGATAGCCTAGAAGTTAGGGTAAAAATATTATAAACCTCCGAAATATGCGGAGCGCAAAATGTAAAATGTCGAGTCAAAGGGTTGTCTGCCCAAGAAATAATATAGAATAATAGGAAGTAAGTGCGGACCATAGGAAGGTATAAGTAGAGTGCGGCTCTATGGGGAGAAGGCAGTGCTTTTTTGGTATGATTTTGGATCTGAATTGTAATGGGTTTGTGAGGAGAAAAGTTTGGAAGCATCTGTAAGTCCGAGTCGAGGGTATTGGGGAGGAGATAGAGGCTCTGCAGCTGTGTGCGTAGAGGCCTGGAAGAGTCCGCAGCTGTGTGCACGGACCCCTGCAGCTGAGTGCGCAGGGAAGATCTGGATGTATTGGTGATAAAGTGGAAATAAAGATAAGTTGCTTTTGTAATTCTGTGTTAAATCTAAATTATCGCAGATCTAGCATTTTGTATGGTTAATATAACTATTTTATCTATGCGCATATGCTTATGTTATGAATGTATGTGAATATGAGTTTATTCTAAGTGCGTGAACTGGTTAAATCTGATAAATGTTTGCTTAAAGACCCTGCTAAATAGATCTGATTTATAATACCTCAATAAGTAATTAATATTACGAATTAACCCGGATCCAGACCTACACGGAAGCAGAGTAGCGCAAGGCTTCAGAATGGCGCGCAAACCCTCCAGACCACATCTAGACATCCCAAGGGTGCGGAAACCTGGTTCCAACACCCTCCCCCGCTACCTTAGGTGAGACCTCAGTCCGCGCTCCGCGGACTATTTCCGAAAGGACCGGTACCTGCGGGATTTGTTTGGCTAAGTAATTCTTCCGAACTTGGGTCAGGCCCATATAAGCCAACAAATGGTTCCGTTGCCGGGACCGGGATCTGCCTAAGGGGTGTTTGATGTGAAATGCGGGGACTCTGTAGAAAAAGAATTAAAGGGTTGAATGGACCAGGAGCAGTACTAGTTCAGAGTACAGTGACAGAGTTGACAATGATGAGCACGATCTAGCTACCAATATTCAAAGGAGTAGGAAGTGAAGACCCAGAATAATTTTGGTTCATGCTAACCTCAGTATGGAACGCACATAGAATTGCAGATGATAATATCATAAAGGCTACCTTAGTTAGCATGTTGTAGGATTGGGTGTTGACATGGTACATAAAGTACTCAAGTGATCACCCAACTGCGGGGACAGCAAAAATCCAGATCGAATTAAAGAAAGAGTTTAGTTGGCCAAAGTCAAAAACACAGTTGATCATAGGGTTCAAAGAGATCACGATGATGCCTGGTGAAACCCCGTGGGATTTCCACCAAAGACTAAAAAGTACTATTCGCGAGGCTAACATGACATTGACAGATGCGCAGCACTACACTTGGTTTATGGCATCCTTAACACCACATCTGAGGACAGCTTTGTCACAATAGAAGATCTCAACCCAGGTTGAAGCATTAGAGACAGCGATGAGGTTGCATGAAACTCCGTTACAAGACCCGGGGTTGGGAGTTCAGCAAATCCAAGCGTAGATCCAAAATTTTTGTTTGGAAATGAAGAAGTTAAAACAAGAACAGGCACCACGACCAGAAGTCTGGGAGGAAGTATGGTGTATAAAGTGTAGTAGCCAGGGGCATGATAAAGATCACTACCCAATCTCAATGAATTATGTGGCAATGAGGGGGACCAACACCATTGCAGCCAGAGGCACAAGCAGGGCCAAGCACAACAACCCCACTCTTGTGCACAATTTGTCAGGTGGGAGGAAAACACAACACTAATAACAGTCATCTACTGCCAAAATACAACCAGAGCCCCCAATAGCTATTTTGCAACTTTTGCAGATCGGTGGGCCACAAGGAAAGAGACTGTCATAACTACTAATTATTAATGGACCAGTCACCTGCGTATAGAATGTAGACTGAGGCGCGAGGCCAGTATCCAGTCGCAGCGCTCACATGCGGTGGGTTCCAAGGTCGTGGACGAGGACGGGGTGGAATGGGGCCAGGAAGGGGTCGCTAGTAGCTAATCTGTTACAATTGCGGAGGTCCAAGACATTACGCGCGGGATTGTACCAACCCAACTAGAATTTCATGCTGTTATTGTGAGGAATTTGATCATGAGCTGATAGATTGCCCTACGTTGATAGCACAGATTCATGAAACAAGGGCAGTGCAACCAACAACGACCCAAATGTACAGATGATGAGGTCTGAACCCCGCAAGGAAGATCCCAAAGTAAACATGGTACTGAGAAGTGGCATGGCCATAGGAGCAGATAGAAGGAACTTAAGTAAGGAAGACGCAGGGGTTGGTAAGGAGACATATCTGGAAGCTAGGGAGAGCTTTGCGGAGGTCTCTACCCCAGGTAGTAGGGATCAGCCTGAGCCGGATAGGGATCCCTCGATGATAACTACCTTTTTAGAGACATGTATAAAATTGCTTCATGACAACAGGGCAGTTAAAGGCTTATAGGAATTGATAAATAGATGCGTAGGATGGAGTGAACCTCGCGTAGTTCGAAAGTTGGGAAGACATGCATCGTGGACCGGGAGGGAAATGTGACTAACAGTGCAGATCGGCGATTATGAGATGGATCAGGTCATTCTGGATCTGGGCTCAGATGCCAACGTACTGCCTAAACAGACTTGGGAGCACATGGGTAAGCCTACACTACAATGGTCCCCTATCCAATTGCGGATGGAAAACCAGCAGAAGGTCCTACCCATGGGAAGGCTGCAAGGAATTATAGTAGATATTGATGGCGCAAGTACTCGGATGGACTTTGAAGTGATTGAAATCATGGATGAAAGTACACCTTATCTTGCATTGTTAGGAATAGATTGGGCCACCAACATGAATGGGGATATTAATTTAAAGAAGCAGACAATGATATTTGAAACAAAGTCGCTCCACGTAGTCGTTCCGCTAGATCCGGCTGAAGGACCGCGCTATATTGAACCCATGCTCAACGAAGACAGTGACGATGAATCAGACAGTATCTACCGAATGGTTGCACAAAGGCAAGAATGGGTCAAGACAACATAGGATAGAAGAATATCACGGGGCTATGTAGAGTCTTGCACCACCGATTCAGATGAAGAAGACGAGCGGTGGTGTAACAGGTTGAACGGAGTGACCATGCTACACTGCAATATGGTGACTAAATCTCTGTACTACATAAGGGCCCAGGATTGTGAATTGCTGATGTATGATGGGCTGACAATAATAGATGAATTCCTGACTAAATTTGAAATTGCAGTACCAGAGCACCAATGGTTTGATGTGTTAAGATGGGCGTTGTGTGTGACACCTGCACAATGGTGGGGCACACATGAAGGGACTTTCGAAGATTGGCACGACTGTAGGTGCATGATGAAGATCAGATTTGGGAAGCCAGAACTATGCATAACAGAGAAATATGATGGACGTGATGACCTGCACATGCACCTTACCAGATGGATGAAAGCCTATGGAGAAGAACCTCAACCAGAAAGGGTGCACTTATTTTATCACACCCTGAACATCATTCCCAAAAACTGGTATACTGAAGTGGAGCTCCGGCACGACACAGGTGAGTGGGATATCTTGCGCGAAGGGTTTTTGTCGACATTCCTCTTTGAAGATCAATGGATGGATCCCGTGGACAATGCATTACAGCTGGTAAAGGCTGTCATTTTCAAGATGCCACTGGAACCAGAAGAAACTGTGCAGCTCGACTGGTCATGACAACTGATCCAGGCTCTCGAATGCTATAATGTCTAGGTAGAAGATGATGAGGACAATCTGTGAAACATCAATATTCCAGAATCAAAGGGGAGCCATGAGGTGCGCGGACTCGAAATCGAAGATCCAGATATCACGGCACCGTTCAAAACGAGACAAGTCAATATTGGAACAGAAGAGGAGCTAAAGTACGCAATGCTTGGGGACTATTGGGATGACACCATAGTGGAGAAGGTCGTTGAATTGCTTCGGGAATATCGAGATTTATTCCCAACAAAAATCACAGAGTTGAACGGGATCCTAGGAGACCTGGGAATGATGAAGATAACATTGAAGCCAGATGTTAAACCAATTAAGCAGCGACCCTACCGATTGAATCCAAAATATAAAGCAAAGGTCCGTGAAGAACTGGACAAGATGCTGGCAGCAGGAATCATTGAACCAGTCGAGGAGTCCAACTGGGTAAGTCCGATGGTTGTGCAGGAGAAGAAACAGAAGGGTGAGATTCGCATCTGCGTGGATCTCAGGAAGCTCAATGATGCCTGTGTTAACGATCCGTTTCCAACACCGTTTACAAATGAGGTACTGGAAAATGTGGGGGGGTAGGAAGCCTACTCCTTCACGGATGGGTTCTCAGGATACCACCAGATCAAGATCGCACCAGAGGATAGGAGTAAAACAACGTTCGCCACTAAATGGGGTTGCTTTCAGTACACGGTGATGCCCTTTGGACTGAAGAACGCACCAGTGATATTTTCACGAATAGTGGTAGCGGCATTCAAGGAATTTATACACAAGTTCTTAGAGGTCTATCTTGATGACTGGATCGTGTTCGGACTGGTTAAGAAACATGTAGCAAGCTTATGGTTAATGTTGGATACTTGCCGCCAACACCAGATTGTGCTAAACCTAAAGAAGTGTACTTTCCTTGTCCCATTCGGGAACCTGCTGGGCCATGTGGTCTGTAAGCAAGGCCTGATGGTGGATTTGGCAAAGATCGCTGTCATACTCAATCTGCAAGCACCGCGAAGTGTCAAACAACTACGCACCACACTGGGACACACGGGCTACTATTGGAAGTTCATCAAAAGCTATGCCCAGATCACAACTCCAATGGAACAGTTGCTGAAGAAGGATGCTACTTATTGCTAGAATGAGGAATGCAACAAAATTCTGGAGATGCTTAAGGAAAAGATGGCATCCACCCCTATATTGGTCTTTCCGAAATGGGACGTCAAATTTCATGTGCATGTCGACGCATCATGTATCATGTTGGGGGCGGTACTTACTCAACCAGGAGCGGAGGGAATTGACCATCCGATTGCATTTGCAAGTCACCGGTTGTAAAAAGCTGAGAAGAATTACTCAAGTACCGAGCGAGAGGGATTAGCGATGGTATATGCGCTTCAAAAATTCCGCCACTATCTACTCAGAGGCCACTTTAAGATGTATACCGATCACTCTGCATTAAAATACCTAGTGAATAAGCCTGTGTTGGGGGGGCGCATTTGTAGATGGTTGCTATTATTCCAAGAATATGACTTTGAGGTCATCATAAAGCCAGGACATCTAAACACAGGCCCAGATCACCTGTCCTGAATTGAGACCGGCGAAGAGCCCACAAATTTAGAGGACAGACTCCTGGATGCATAGCTATATGCAGTGCGCGTAGTGGATGGCCATTTTGAAGATATAATCCATTTATTAACTACATGAACCGCACCGCAGGGATATTCTATTCAACAGAAGAAGGAATTGGTGATATGCGCAGCAGACTTCACCATGATTGTAAGACACCTCTACAAAATGGGCAATGACGAAATATTACATAGGTATGTCCTGGAGTTCGAGCGAGGATAGATCCTGGCCGAAGCACATGGGGGGGTTGCTAGCAGACATTATGCGGGTTGCGCCACAGCCCAGAAGATTCTTCACGCAGGATTATGGTGGCCCACTCTACATCAAGATTCGAAAGCATACTGTCGAGCTTGCGACGTATGTCAACGGACGGGGAAACCATCATGGAGGGATGAAATGCCGCTCCAACCATAGATGATGCTATAGCCATTCGAGAAGTGGGCAATCAACTTCGTAGGACCTATTGAGCCACGAGGGAAGACGGGCGTGTGCTATATCATCACCGCGACAGAATATTTGACCCGATGGGCAGAGGCACAACCGGTTAAGGACTGCACGGCTACGATAGCTGTGAAGTTTTTGTTCGAGAACATACTGACAAGGTTTGGATGTCCCAAAATTCTCATGAGTGATTGGGGAATGCATTTTCTGAATGAAACGATCAGCGCACTCACTGAGGAATTCTAGATATATCACCAATAGAGTACGCCATACCACCCACAAGCGAATGGGACCGTTGAGGCATTCAACAAAATCTTGGAGACTGCGTTGACCAAGGTCTGTAATGCGCAGCGAAATGACTGGGACTTGCACATCCTTGCTGTGCTATGGGCATACCGAACCATGTGCAAGAAGCTGACAGGCTAGACACCTTTCGGTTAGTCTATGGAAAAGAGGCCATTATGCCTATGGAATATATTGTGCCTATTCTGCGGATTGCGGCAATAACAGGAATGGCCAATCATGGGGCTTTGGAGGAACGACTTGCGCAGCTAGAAGAACTGGAGGAGGAACGGTTTTTGGCTGGATTCCATCAGCAAGTACAGAAACAGCGTGAGAAAGCGTGGCATGATTGCCATATCAAGGTGTGCACCTTCAAGGAGAATGATCTAGTATTGCTCTATGATAGTAAGTTCGAGAAATTCCCTGGCAAACTCCGAATGCATTGGTTGGGACCCTATGTCATCAAAGAAGTTACTGATGGGGGCGTGGTTCAGTTTGCCAAACTCAATGGAGACCCCTTCCCGGGCCAAGTGAATGGTAGTCGTCTAAAGCTCTACACGGGTGGGCCGCCCGCCTGACTAACTGTTCGACGGACAGTCTCACCGCTCCAGCCAGTTGAAAGAGAGCACGGGATGGTAAAGCAGCCTGGGGGAAAGAGGTGTGATTGCCAGGATATGCATCGATTTGGCCCATCACCAAGATCGTGGTTGCGTGGAAAGAAGTGTGCTGATGCGGTGCTAAGAGGAGAAGTGACCATTCCTATCACTATTCATGACAAGATGTCTGCATTATGGCAAAAGGGAGCGGGCGACGGGCAATTAAGAGAAGGAGTATGAGCCAGATATGGAACGAGCTACCACAGATTTTACACGAGGACACCAGAACAGGTAGGAACTAGTGAGTTTGAAATTCAAATCACTTATAAATCCCTGAGGGGCATCCACCGGGCCACCTACACTTCTGGAAAACATATGCTGGTTATCGATATGGAACTTTTCATTATCTCTGCACAAGGAGTAAGCCCAAGGGTAGTGATATGGCCGATGGAAAGGTAGGACTCTCTAAGGAACATGGTGTTGATAGCTACGGGCATCCCGTAGAGTGCAGCATCAACCATAGGGGATGTACCGGAAAAGGGGAGACACGAAGCATAATTGGTCCGGATGTTGTCACCCCGCCCGGGGGCAGGCCGACGAACTACAACAAAAAAGAGAAAGGATGGAAAGATGGAGACCACTGGTAGCAATGTATTTAATACGTCGTCTCTGAGGTACCTTGAGGATTGGGATTTCGCAGACAGCAACAAAGGTCTTGCAAAATTGCAACACAAGCTGCAACATGTTAGCACCTAAATCTGCCCTAGGCTGAAAGAAGGCAAAAATTAGGGTAACCACAAACCATGCTCAGTCTGGTAGCTAGCCCTACCAGAGCAGGAGAGGGCTCTCTCCGAGTCATGCTTAGTGAATATATAAGCAAAAATAGTCTGAGATGACTTACAGTGAAATATTGATCTTAGGCTACTAAGTGAATAGGGATACAAGAAACCATTTTCATGAAAGACCGAGCTTCTGGGATGGTATGGGACCAACGGTCAGCAAGGAACAGAGAATTTAATACAAAGGCATAGATTATTCGGTGAGGCAAGGTAGGCGGAAAATGTAACAATTTAGTTGGAGGTAACGCGGCATGAATAGATTGCTGAAAAAAGTGAAAAGGGCATAGTTACATGAATCCTTTTCAACAGAATAAAAACACTGAACATGAAATTTTCCCACAGGCAGAGCAATAAAATTGAATTCTACCTAATCTCACTCAGAAAATTTCATTGGAAATGAACATGAATTGAATTATGAAACATAACAAAATACATATGAAAACATAAGAGACACATTTGCTACACTCACAACCACAAGAATCTCATGAAACAGAGCCGTTGCCTTCCATTAATTCTCTGTCAAAAATACACAGTGAAGAAACAGAGTTTCTTTCCCACAGTCTCCCAGAAGTTACAAGCCAACCAACCCTTTGTAAATAGCTTGCATACAAATTATAGAGTGTGTAAGGAAGAGATATAACGCCCAAGGGTTGGGGAGTTACTTGAATCATTGCAAAATGGAGATGGAGAGACAACCATCAGCTACAGGTGCAGCGCTACAAACATGACATTTGGCTTGGGTGACCATTTGCCTTCCTTCGCCACTTGGATAGAAGCCAATCTGGAGAAAAAATACTTTAAATGGTGCATTTGGTGCCAAAAAACTGAAGTGTAGATGAGCGGGCCCACTTGGAGAAGTCGCGAACCGAAATTTCACGAAACGGAAGCAAATTTGGCAATTTTTCCTCTGTGTGCCGCGCTACTTTAGGCCTGTTTTGGGGCACTTGTAGGTGTCCAAAATGTACCCAAGTGGGCTTGTTGGAAAGCCTGTCTTGTCTACTTTCTAACCCCACTAGAATTTTTGAATTTGGTGCTCATTTGCCCCTCCAAATCTTCATTCTCCCAAGACTACTTCCTGTGTGTCAAAAAAGGGGCAAAGAGGCCATTTTTGGGTTTTTTTGACCTTTTGGAGACTCATATCTTGCCCAAATTTCTTGTCCGAACACCAGTAGTCGTGATTTTCCATGCTGAATCCAAAAATACAAACCATTCCTCATTTGGAGCTCTAGAATTTTAGCACAAGGAGAAAAACCCTGTTTTTGCCCAAAAATTTGTGAAGTGACCAAAAATTCCCCAATTTTTTTGAAATTTGGGCTGGAGTTTCTCTATGGGGTGTTATGATGGGCCAAGGAAGCCTCAGCCAAGATTCGAAGCCGATCTTTCTCTTTTGCCTCTTTTACTTTTCTTGTTGCTTTCCTCAATTTTGCCTTCAAGCTCCTTATTCGGGCCTTTGCACTCATATTTCGTGCCCTGTAATGATAAACCATCCTCCTTAGTATGGTTTTGTCTCTATTGGCCTTCTCTAGCAGTCTCTCCAGGTGGATGTTGATCTGCTCTAGCCAGGACTCACGGTCATCATTGATCTCTTGCTCCAATGATGTGAGCTCAACTCTTCTTCTTTGTGCAGCTTAGCGATGCTCACGTATGTTTTACAGCTCCCTAACTACCCGCTGATCCTCTAGCTATTTTTTTCTCTGCTCCAGGTACTTCATGTTCCATTTAGCCCTCTCTAAGTCAAGGGATAAGGCCTCAATCACTGATTGTTGCTCCTGGATGATCTCTCCAAGCTCTGTATTTGTAGGTTCTGTATCTGTCTCATCATCATGAAGGAGAACGAATTCGGTCTCTCGTTCACCTGATGGCCCTTCCTCCTGTACCGGCTCCTTACCCTTGCCCTGCTCCTGTGATGCTAATGTCGAAAGCGAGGCCCCTTCCACCCCGGGTGGAGATAACACTCGCTTTGCTGCTGCAAACAGAGGTCTACTGCCTTTCTGATAGGTGATGTATACTGGCATAGTGGCAGTCACTACAACAAAACCCTATGATTAGCATCCCTTTTTTCTTCCTTATTTGCATCTAGAGCCCATTTTTGGTGTTATTTGTGTCCATTTATAAAATATGGTGCAAAAATTGATGCAAAGTTTGCAACAAGTTTTTCACCAAGTCTTACACCAAGTTTAGCACCAGGTATTGCAATAGGTTTTGCATCATGTTTTACACCAGGTTATTCCAAGTTTTATGCCGAATTTTGTGCCATCCTTTGCACCATGTTTTGCATCAAGTTTGGCACCTAATTTTGTTTCACCAACTTTTGTATCATTTATTGCATCCACTTTTTGCGCCTACACTTGCATCAACTTTTTCATCATCTCTTGCATCCTCTTTTGCATCATTTTTTAAATTATTTTTTGCATCCATTTTTACATCATTTTTTGCATCCCCTTTGCATCAAGTTTTGTGTCACATATTGTATCTACTTTTGCATCTAATTTTGTTGCATCAACTTTTGCATCATATTTTTCATCCATTGTTGCACCCATGTTTACGTCCACTTTTGCATCCCTTTTTGCATCTTATTTTTCATCTTCATTTGCTTCTTTTTTTGCATCTATCATTACATCCACTTTTGTTGTGACACTATTTGTACCATGTTTTGTACTTACTGTTGTACCCACATTTGCTTCCAATTTTGCATCCATCTTCGCATCCACTTTTGCATCAAAATATTGCATCCACTTTTGTGTTGGGTTTTGCATCTCATTTTGTATCATCTTTTGCATCTACTTCCATTGCATCCATATTTTTCATCCAATTTTGTTTCTTCTTTTGCACCCATGTTTGCATCCACTTTTTCATCCCTTATTGCATCTTGTCTTGCATCCAAGTTTTCATATGTTTTGTGTTTTTTATTACATCCACTTTCTCATCCACTTTTGTTGTGCCATATCTTGTGCCTATCATTGAAACCCACATTTTCTTCCAATTTTTCATCCACGTTTGCATCTTCTTTTGTGTCCAAATTTGCATCAAATAATTTTTATGTTTTTTGCATCCCATTTTGCATCTACTTTTACATCCACTTCTGATGTGTCCAATTTTGAATCTAATTTTGTGTCCACTATTGCACCCATGTTTGGTCCATGTTTACATCCATTTTTTAATGCAATTTTTCCTCCTTTTTGCATCCAAGTTTGTGTCTTTTTTTTTTGTTCATTGTTGTATCCACATTTATTTCACAACAATTCATGCTAAGTTTTATGCCTACTATTACACCCATGTTTTCTTCCACTTTTTCATCCATGTTTGCATCCTATTTTTTGTCCAAGTTTGCATCAACTATTTCATCTACTTTTTCATCCACTTTTGTGTCAATTTTTCTGTCTTGTTTTGCATCTACTTATGTTGTGTCCACTCTTCATCCAATTTTACGTCTATTGTTGCCCCCATTTTTTTTTTTAACTTTTGCATCCATTTTCCAACTCTCATATATTTTTTGCATTGATGATATTTCTTATGACATTAACAATTATGAACAACTGATGATAATGTCAATAATTATGATGATGGTGATAATGAAGATGATGAAGATGACATGAATTGTGATTATTATGATAATCAAAATGATGATAAAGATGATGGGGGTTATAATGACAATGATGATAGAGATGCTAATGGCCTTAGAAAATCTTCCCAATTTTTAAATGTTGTCATGGTCATAATCATAATAATTATCTTTAGAGTCATCTTCCAAGTCATCATCATTTGATCATCATTATCATTATTTTCATCTTGGTAATCATCAACAACAATAATGGCATTAATGATGATTATGACGTTCATGACAAAGTTGACAACAATGATGATAGAAATTACATTAATTATGATGATGGGGATGATGAAAATTATAATGATGATGATAATGGTAGTGGTGATGATGATCATCGGTCATCTCTAAAAAATAAAGTTGTCATTTCTCTTGCATATATCATGTGTCCTAACAACCCTTTTTGAGCACTCATAATGTTTTTTGGGTTGATGATATTTCTTACGACACCTATAATTATGAACAATTGATGATAATGTCCATAATCATGATGATGATGATGATGACAACATGAATGGTGATTATGACGATAATGCAATGATGAGATTGATGGTGGTGATGATGATGATAATGAAGATGATGACACTCCCTCTAAACTAGGGAGACACTCATAATGAGACAAAAAAGTACTTTCAAGTTGAAATATTCATATAAGAATGGATCTGGATTGATAAGCATCAACAATAATTTAAATCATCATAGCCAACATTGTCAAAATAGAAATGCCTTGACTAACAAGCTATATATCTCCATTAGGTCATAGCACAATGTTGGGAGGAATAAATTTGGACACCACTGCCTCTTTAGGCACTTATCAGGCATGTATTCACATGATTATTTCCTAATCCACTGTCATAATATTTGACACCAGGAAATGTCGATCCTCATGACTATTCTTATCTTGGATTAATGTACTTGACTTATGGCAGTTAGTCCTAGTCAAAGCACAAATTCTCAAAGAATATTGGTCCTAGATGTTTATCTAATCCACCATCCTCCCTATTGGTGTCTTTAGTAGGCTTACAACTATTAGTCTCAGCCATAGTACATGACAAATGGATAATATGGTGTCAATTCTCACTCCCTCTCAATGATGGAGGAGACATCCACAAGCATAAGTGTTTCTCAATAATACCCATCATTTTCATTGGGAATAACATCATTAATTTGTTTTTATCACATGACGCCTTTATGATTAAGCATTCATAGATTTGTGACAAAATATTTCCCCCTTTTGTCATTTGTGATGAAAGAAAATCAAAAAGTGAAAACCAAAATCATTATATATACACTATAATGATTTATCTAAGTCTAAACTCTAAGGTTAAAGTGGAAGTTTATGTAAATATTATATCTATGAGTTGTTCAAAACTTATGAAAACCTTATTCCCTAAGTCCTATATATAAGAAAAATCAAAAGAAAGAAAAATAAGGCCCAGTGAATGGTAACTCATGTATTCACACCCTCTTTGGAAAGCATATGAATATATACACTCCTAGTCACACTTGATCACATGTTTGTGATGGTTAAATCATGAAGTCCTCTTTTCCCCTTTCATTTTCACTTCATCATTTAAGCACCTAATTGAGGATCTAGGAAATTTTTCTTGCCTAAGGGTTTCATGTCTACTCTTGGTTTACTTATGTCACACTACAGTCAATCATGTGACGAAGTGAAATACTTAAGTTTGTGGAGTTATTAGCATAGTGTATTAAGTTAGTCACCACACACACATGTATTACGTGTCATTGATCCACATGTGTGGGTTGGAGACTCATTTCTTGAGAAAATTAATGGATACTACTTTAGGGCCTTGATGGTATATCTTACAAAATCTCTTGGTAAACATTGTGATTCATCCTTTCTATTCCTCGAGACACTTGTGGTTGAGGGGAAAGTACCCCTAGGGTCCTTTGGGTTAAGACTCTACCAGACTGAAAATTGCTTATTCAAAGAAACACACACACAGCCATTATTTTTACTTTAAGCAAATTCTAATGTTGAGGGTACGTACCTAAGGTCCTACGTTCGAGAAGGCCTTTAGGGTCCAAACCCTTCTTGGAGTTCCCTTCTTCCTCTTTGACCTGTAAGACAAACAAATCAAAGCACACAACAGTACATGGACAAATACTTATATGAAAACCATCTTCATGCTATAAAGTTAGTTATAAAAATCTTTAAGTAACTACTTGCATAAGAATTCAAAACATGAATCTCATAAGCATCAAGAAAGATTGTTTCGGGAACAAAGACGTGTTTCTTTATATAAAGGCAAGTAAAGTACATATAACGGAAAGATATCACCTGAAACACCTTCAGCAGGCTCCAAGCGAAGCTTCCTCCCGGATTCGTTCCAGCCTCAATCCTCCAACAAGAGCTCCTTCCAAGTCTTACTCAATGATGACATAAAGGATATATGATCACCAATACACATGGAAACAAGGGTTTCCTATGCCAAATCGGGGAAGTGCAGAATGCACCAAGGACTTCAGACCTGGTCTAAGGGGAAAATCTCAGCATAATAATCTTGCTCTTCTTTTCTCTCTCCCTTTGGCCTTCCCTTTGATGTCTTTTTATACCATCTCCAAAGTAGTTTTTTAGTTAGGAGTTGGTTGGGAACAGTTGGGCCACGGGCACTAACAGGTGATCCAGCAGGTAAAACCCGCGATCTCCGCCCGAAAATGAGGAATTTATTATTTTTTTAAGTGTTTTAATACATACACGTGGGTTGGGTATAACAGACCCGCGTGTACACGCGTTTAACTCAGGGCAATGTCGCGTATAGGGAATAAAACACTGTTTTTTAAATTTTAGGACCAGGTCTGGAAGGAGGGGTTGCCCTAGGCCATGAGTGCAGCATCACAAACCATAAGAGTGAGATTTGGAGCTATAACAGATGCCCCCTAATGTATGAGGTCAGAAGGGGAACATGATGGCCGAAATATATTATGTAAGTACAAGGAAAGGAACTCTGTCGAAAAACCGAGGAGGACTTCACCAGAATTCAGCCTGCCAAGCCACCGAAAGGAGATCAGAAAGAAACACTGTCTGAGGCGGGCATACCCATGCTCAGGAAAAGTAAAGCATGTCCGCATATCAAGTACAAGCGGATCCACTAAGTATACAAGTATAAAAGACTGGAAGATACATAATGGATCATCTGATCATAAGGAGCAAGTACATGTCTGAATATCACATATAAAACTGTCAATGATGCTGAAAGATGCAACGGATCACTGATAACAAAAACTGATCCCAAAAGGTACCAACTGAACATGATGGAATAGGATGGTACTACACTGCAAACTCAGGTGCCAGCATATAGAATGTCGCCGTGACTGACTGCAACATATAAGGTGGAGTGGTATCAACTAGCAGCAACAGGAGCAACTGTCAAGTGAACCAATAAATGCTGATACAACCTAAGGTCTTCACCGACCGCCGTGGTACATTTCTACATCATGGGAATAAATGATCTGAAGTCGACCATGTGAGAAATCGTTTGATTACCGGTCGTTGATGTATACCATTAACAAACGCGAGACTACTCACCGATAATGATAATGAGCGTCAAGGTACCCAGTACAATCTAACAAGTGTGAATAGATGAGCTGAAGTCGAACACCTGTAAGAATCTATCAATCAGGAGACAATGATGGTTTCCCACTGTCAATAGCGAGGAATCTGCCACTAATGACTGCAAACCCCAAGGTACTGCCAAATGGACTCTAGATCTTTGCCCCAGAGCAATGAGTCGGAGTCGATAGGGAAAGATCCGCTAGAAGGAAGGCATTAAGGCATCCTCCATCAATCTAGCGCGAGTGTAACCCGTAGGCCAATAATGTGGAAGGAATCGAACGAAAAAAGATGTAGTAACCCAACCGAAGTACGTTTCCGGCGTACACAAGATGTGGCTAGCACACGGCAGAAACCCTCTGAACCAACCAATAATGAAAGCGAGGTATCCACCAATAGGGTCAAATGGAAACCAAGGTACTGCACGAATCCCAATGTGTGATAATGTATGCTGACGTCGAACACAAGGGAAACCACTCAGTCAAAGACCCATGATACTGATCGATGCTGAGCACAAGGTGACCTATCAATAATGAAAATAGGGCCAGGGTGCGGCTCTAGGCCTGTCCTCAGAGCAAGGTGTCGTCGTTGATAAGGACAAGACCCGCCAACAAGAAGTCAATGGGGACCTTCTCAAACCGGCACGAGTAAAGGACCAATATAACTGATGTGATGATAGACATGATACTGACAACCAGGGATGGCCGACTGAAAAATGAGTCAAGAGACACCGCAGAAAGGCCGACTCAGGCTAACTTCCCTTGAACAAAAGCACAACTCAATGTGACTATGTGGCAGCATATGATGACTCTGTATAAGTTCGCCATGCAGGAGGCACGAACGAACCCTCCATATGATTGGAAGAGATAACCAATCGGGGGAGAACTGACTCAATAACAAGGTTATGGCGTACCTAAGTCAAACTAAATCCCACCCATGCGGAGGAGACTTTGTTTTGAGTGCTTTGTTCAAGGGCGACACAACTGACTCTAGCTGCCAACAATAAATGGAAATAATGTCTCTGTTCCCGCTCTTTTTTGGAATATTTAATTTTTTTGTCTTTTTCTGATAAACCGGAAAAAGAATAAAAGCATGCTATGGTACAGTGGAAAGAATGAGTGTCAGTGAAACAGATGATCTAGTTCCTGGGAAAGGAACGTTCCTATGCTCAATGCAGGGAGGTGAAAACTGGTTAGTGACACTCAGAGGTATCTTCCTTCCACGGATCAAGGTATGTCAAGCTGCAGAAGTCAAAGGTATGCAAGGTTGATTTTGCAGACGTCATGGTCAAAAGTTGGCTTAAACACAAGTCCAAGTGAATCCGGCTCTAAGCCAAAAGGTGCAAATATTCAATATGCAATGCAAAAGTACAACTCAACACACATAGGAGCCTCTAGGGTATAAGGCCAGAACGAAGCGAAGAAGCAAAGAGGAATGAGTCTTCAACGCATAAGTCATGGCGGGACTACAGAGGACTCCCGAGCCTACTCAAAACAAAGCAGCATGGGCAACAAATGTCAGTGAGGTGCTAACTACGATGCCCATGTAAAGGGATGGCTCTACCATCGTGTCATGATTTAAAGAATCGGCGAGTGAAAATGGTTTACGAACCATAACACGATGGGATCGACCCTATGGCAAATGTATCGGTCAAATGGAGGCTAGTATGCATAATGCAACGAAAAAATGGTGTCCCTAACCTATATGCCAGTGAGAACACGATACCTGCCATGACGGGTCAGCAGTCATGGAACCATCTCGAACTGTCGAAAAATGTCCAAAATCTCCTAGAAAAACAACCCAATCTCGACATTCCAAGCTCCCAAGTTAAAAGTGACATGAAACCAAACAAAATAAAATTTTGAAAAAATTTGACATTTTCAAAACTTATAAAAAGCATTTTTGACTTACCATACCAAATATGAAAGCAAACGTGCATCTGCTCGAGAGACTCATTGATTATTGGGATGTCGAGGAGGAAGCTTTTGTAATTGATCAGATGCCACTCAAGGTAGAAGTGGAAGATATATACTTTATCACGGGCCTTTCCCGAAGGGGAGAGGTAGTACATTCCCGGGGCAGGACCCGGAATAGTCTCAGTGTAGACGACTATGTACAACTTTACTGCCCAGGTCATCGGAAGGTCGGGAGCCAGATCTCTATCCCACACGTGGCGAGTTTGTCACTCCGGATAATCTTGTTCACCATAGCTCGAGTGAACGGATCATCCTCACTACATCAGGCGTCACGGGTAAACATGAGCGTGGCAGTGGACTGTCTCACCACGGTGTTTGACTGGTGTACTCCTCTACTTGCCAACATGAAGGAACAGCTTGCTTCTATCAAGAGGGGACAGACCAAGAACTTTGGGTACGGAACCATTTTATGCACTTTCTTCTTTGAGAAGGTTCCCGCACTCCGCCCCAGGGTAGCAGTTCCCATCAGTAGTCCACGTGATCCACGCATGGGCCGGTGGGCTGACTTGATGAAACGTCTGGGGGGTGGGGAAGTGCCAAGGAATGCATTCGACGATGACTTTTTTGCTTGGTGGGAGCAACAGATCATCGCCATAGATGACTACCCCTATGCTGGGCTGGATTTCCGAGGAGATCCTGATCTAGTGTTACCACCGAACGCAACACGGGGCGAGATAGGTAAGATTTTGATTTTTATGATTTTTTTGGATTTTTCAAATATAATGACAAATTTTGAAAAATATTTTTTGATGGGATTCAGATGACTAATATGATGATCGTGTTCTAGACATTGGGCCAGTACGACCAGATGGATTCCCACGGCATGGACGGCGTGGCCGAGGAGCCGAAGAGGCGGTTGCGGATACGGAACGGACCTTAAACAACGTCCAGTGGCACTTGGCGAGACTGAGTCACCGAGTACCGATGGCCGAGATAGAGGACCTTCCTTCAGATATGCAGCGTCATGTGGTTGGCATGCCACGTGATTGGGTTCGCGTCTTTCGGCGTGTGGCCAATGCTATAGTGACATACTTAGACGCTCATCCTGAGCCGAGGCATTAGATATGCCTGACACGATTATGGGCATTTGAGTCCCAATTTTTGTATATTTTTGGACACACATATGTACACTCGAGACGCTTTATGATATATATATATATATACAGTTTGACTTTTTGATGTATGATTTTATGATGATGAATGATTGATATGCCAGTCTAATGCTTGATTAGCGATAGAATCAGCTAACCAATTTTGAGATCTTGGTATGTGCAAATAATTAATGTAAATAAATGATCTTTGCAACAACCTCACCCTTAAATATTGGTGATATAATGATGGATCCCTAACCCGATAAATGTTATTCAATTGAGACACTATCAATTGAGAATCAAGATATACTACTAATGAGTCGATCCCATAAGAGATTGCCTCGGATAATAAATTGATAACAGCTGTATACTCGGCCATATTGTTTGAAGCAGGACCGATACACGCGCCTCTCGATACCATCAATTGACCAGTTGGATAATAAAGTACCCAAGCTGCAGAAGCAAGATTCCGAGTGTGCCGGCTAGCACCATCGGCGAACCCAAAATAGACCAAATCATCCATCAGCACCTGCCACAGCAGACCAAAAAGCACTGATATCAGAAAACGCTCGACGATCTATATACATAAAATACAAAGAAGTCATTGCCCAGCCTGAACTACGCAAAGTACTTCTTTAGGTAGAGCCCATTTCTGGGCTCCGCCAGCTTGTTCCCTTCAAAGTCGATTAGCTCATACGACCCTTTCTCTAATACTCGTTTAACAATAAAAGGACCGTACCACATAGGCTTAAATTTGCCTGCCCCCAAGGTGTCTTTATCTTGGTCGTAGACTAAGACAAGGTCACCTTCAGAAAATACTCGAGGACGGACAGACTTATCATACTGTGTTTTAACCCTTTTCTTATGGGCCTCGTTCATCGTGGCGGCGTCTCGACGCTGCTCATCGAGATGTTCCAAGTGAACTAAGCGCTCTTCGAGACTCGAAGTCTCTGGAAGGAGTTCCACATCCAACTTAAGGGATGGAATTTCACATTCGACCGGGAAGATGGATTCCATCCCATAAACCAGCTGGAAAGGTGTAAAACCAGTAGCCGTTTTGATGGAGGTTCGGTATGCCCATAGAGCCGGATACAACATAATGTGCCAATTGGACCGATTTTTATCAATTGTCCGTTGGAGTATCGTCTTAAGAGTTTTATTAACTGCCTCGACCTGTCCATTGGCCTGAGGATAATAAGGAGACGAATGCTCCTGACGGAAGCCTAATTTACGAGCCAATTCGGACATTAGTTGATTTCGGAAATGACTGCCATGGTCAGTGACAATCTCCCTTGGGATACCGAATCTTGAGATAACCTGATTGAAAAGAAACAAGGCGGCCGTGTCACTATCGTTCTTATAATTAGGCATGGCTTCAGCCCACTTTGTGAAGTAGTCTACAGCCACGATAATGTACTTGTGATTCGCCGCTGAAGGCAGATTACAAGTCGTAAAGTCAATGCCCCACTTAGTAAAGGGACCAATAGTGAAAACGGGAAAAAGAGGAGTTGGATGAGCACGCATCTTGCGTGTAAAGATTTGACATGGGTGGCAATGTTTGACCGCTTCCACACAGTCCTTAAAAAGAGAAGGCCAAAAATAGCCGGCACGTAAGATGCGCTGGGCTGTAGCAAGCCCTGATAGATGACCGCCACAAGCTCCACTGTGGCAATCATTGAGCACGGACTCTGCTTCCTCTAAGGTTAAACAATGCCGGAGGATTGAATCAACCCCTCGACAATATAATGTGTCACCAACAATAACATAGTTTTTTGCCAGGTGACGTAATTTGCGACGTTCATCCTTGGAGAAAGTAGAGGGGCACTTCGAAGTCTGGAGATAAACGATGATATCTCCATACCAAGGGTCTTGTGAAGAGATGAGGAATATATGTTCGTCGGGTAAACTTTCCTCATAAACAATATCATCTCCACAAGGTAGCTCCGAGATAAGCTCCGCAAAAACCATGGATTTCTTAGATTTGGCAGACAAGAACTCGAGATCGAATTCTTGTAAAATGACTATCCATCTATTATATTTGCCCCCAATCACTCGCCTACTGAGGACAAATTGAAATGGATTGACTGCCGCTAAGACAAAAGTTTTACGTAGCAAAATATAATGACGAAGCCGTTGGACAGCATGGACAGCTGCCAAGGCCAACTTCTCGACCGGAGAATAGCGAAGCTCAGGGCCTATTAAGCCTCGGCTCAAATAATAAATGACGTGCTCGGTGAGAGCATCATCCTCCTGAACTAGAACCATACCAATGGTTGATTCTGCTGCAGCGAGATATAAAAGGAAGTCTCTACCATAATCCGGTGGACTCAAGAGCGGGGCAGAGACTAATGCTTTTTTCAAAGCATCAAACGATCGCTGCGCAAAGTCGTCCCATACAAACGGAACTCCTTTGCGAAGTAAACGCATGAACCCTTTAGTGATCTCGGCGTAATTTGCTATAAACCGTCTCAAGAAGTTAGCCTTCCCTTGAAGACTTTGAAGTTGCCGAAGTGAAGACGGGGGAGGCAACTGAATTATTGCCTCAACCTTGAAGGGATCAACCCGAATCCCTTCATTGGACACAATAAACCCTAACAGCCGACCGGATGTAACCGCGAAAACGCATTTATTGGGGTTCAACCGGATTTTATAGAAACGACATCGTTCAAAGACTAATCGAAGATGATTGGGATGATCAGTTCTCTTTCGAGAACGAGCAGCGAGATCATCTAAGTATGCTTCGATGACATGTTTGATGTCGTGGAAAGCGTATGACATGGCCCGCTGAAAAGTGGCTCCAGCATTTTTAAGACCAAAAGGCATCTTTCGATATGCAAAGGTACCCCAGGGACATATGAAGGCTGTCTTATGCTGATCCTCAGGACGAATAGAGATTTGATTATAACCTGAGAAACCATCCATAAAGGAGAAAATCTCATTACCCGCACACTCGTCAATAATTTGATCAATAAATGGCGTGGGGTAATTGTCTTTTGGACAAGCCTTATTTAAGTCCCTAAAATCGATGCATACCCAGATTGTTCCTTGCTTTTTATCTACAGGGACTGGATTAGAAACCTAATCCGTAAGAGGAACAGGGTATATAAAACCCGCCCTTAGCAGGTTTTCAACCTCAGCTTTGATAGCCGCTGCTTTCCTAGGGTTAACCGGCCGAAGCCTTTGACGAATCGGTTTTGCGTTTTCGTACGTCTTGATCTCATGTTGGACTATAGAAGGATCAATGCCAGGCATTTCCTCATAAGACCAAGCAAATACATCGCGATATTCCTTGAATAGGTCGGTATAAATTTGAATTTCTTCAGGGGAACACTCAATTCCGATGAAGATATTCTCGATGATGTTAGGATCCTTAGAGATGTTTATAGGTATCGTTTTTGAAATTACCGACATATTACCTTCGGCACGTGTGTGTGTTGGAGCCAAAGGGTTCGACACCGTACAAACATCACTATCAACGAGCTCGGAGAATCTAGATTCTACTTCCTGCAATGGAGGAAGAAAATATGAACGATGGTGTAAGTCTTCCCAAGGTCGATCTATACCCATCATTACTTCGAGGATTGCTTCTTCAGAAGGTAGAACCGAATCTAAGCAGTCCAAGGCAGAGGTAGAATCAAATCTCCAAGCCGGGGCCACATGACCATCTAACTCCTCTTCGGAAAAAGGAGTAGAATGGTTATCTGCAGAGTCTACGATGGACTGATATCTAAGCTCAGCTGCAGATATAGGAAACGCCATTCCATTAACTTGTCCTTCAACTAATGTGGTCGTAGGTGAAGGCAAGGTCCAAGGGTCAGAAAAATAATGAGTTCGGAAGAACTCTTCTCGAGGAGACTCCTTGGATGATGAAATAGCATTGATTCTTGCAAAAGGAGAGGGAAGATCAAACGTACCCATCAATGAGGAATACATCCCTACTCCTAAATTCTCAGTCGGCGGGCGAGGGTTATCCACCAAAGGAACAGTAGAGTCGGAGGTTGCTTGAGGATCGATTGGGGAATAGTCCAATTGATCAACCTTAACGATTTTCCCCTCGTGAGGAAAGCAAATGACACGAAACAGAGTCGACACGACGGCTTCCATCTCGTACACCCAGTTCCTTCCTAATAGGAGATTATAGTCTAGGTTAGCATCTACGACTTCAACTTCAATATTAACGACCTTCCCTCCAACACATATAGGAAAGGCCGGGATAATCCCATGCGGCTTGTGAGAATGGCCATCAAATGCAGTTAAGACGGTTGGTGAAGGAACAGCCGAAGGTGAACCAATAGCCTTCCAGCACGACATAGACATGACACATGTGGAAGCTCCTTCATCTATAACGGTGCGAAAAATATTGATTTTCCGGTATGTTGACTTTATCTGAAAAGCCATATGATGAGGGAGTCTCTTTTTGACATTTGACATGTCAAAAGAGAGCACTAAAGAGTTAGCTGGATCGACTGCTCCAATGGCGGAGAGTAAAGCACTTCTCTGAGACGGACACGACTGGAGAACTTCCAAAGCGGACATAGCACATGGGCTTTGAGCCAAATCCTCCACAATGGAGTAATTTTGGGCGGCCCTAGCATTAGGGTTAATCGTTGCGCGTTTGGCGGAACCTTTCAGTATCCTAGGTATAGTCTCAACAGGAGGTCGCTCAATATGAAGGTCATTACCTCCGGGAACCCTTTTATCCTTAGATGTTTCGGCTTCACCATAATCACGTGACCGAGTAGTCACATGGATATTTGAACCCATCATAAAAACATTTGATGCTTTTTCCCCTTCCTGGTTGCCCCCCGAGGAGGTCCCAGGATTTGAATTCGCGCCAGCAAGAAGTTGCTGCCCTTGGGGAAATGGGTTAGTTAACATAGCTTGCGAACTAGAAGTCCCTTGCTGTCCTAACAAGCGCTGAGCGTCTTCAATTCTAGGGCAGAGATGAGTTAGATGGTCCCCGCTGCATAACTTGCAAGGGAACTTAACTTTCTTTCTCGACTCACCTTTACCACCACCAGCGTTGTTGCCGGATTTATTTGCATCGGGCTTTCCATCCGAGTTCTTCTTCTTACCACGTCCTTTCTTTTTCCCATTGGAGTTTTGATTTCCTTTGGGGTTATCGGATTGGACGGCATTAACCGAAGAAGTTTGGGAAGCAGGAGGATTAGACAATGTGACTTGGTTGTTGGAAGCAGTTTGCAAAGACAACTGCTGCAATTGATTCAACAAGTTCACTGTAGATGTGTCTACTGACCCAACGATACCATCCGCGTGCGGACCTGGCTTCAGCTTAGCTAAATCAACCTTAGATCCAGGAGCATCTGGCAAGTACTTTTGGAGGATCCCAGACTGAGAGTAAATCAGTTCTAACTGTTGGGCCCTGAAAATGGCTTGCTCCTCAGAATAGACCCCAGACATGGAGACATCCTTGGAGATCTCGGGTTGCAACGACTTCAAAAACCACTCTAGATGGTACTCCGGAGGGATTTCGGCTTTAATGAGCCTCTTTCTCCGTCTCCATTCCTGGATGTGATCAGAAATGTGGGTTGCCTTATCCTGACGAAAGGTAGCCAGAAGTTCAGTTCCGGCGTCATAGCGGACAGGCAACTGAAAGTGATTTAAGAAAATATTGGCTAAGTCGGCGAAGGATGAGAAGCTGCCCCCTGGCAACTCTATATACCACTTGGTCGTGTTGCCAGTTAAGGTGCGCTGAAAGAGTCTCAACCTAACCGAATCATCGATGAGGGAGTTGGATGAGCACCACAGATGGAACGTGGTTACGTGGTTGCCCTGGTCCTCACCTCTCTTCCCTTCGAATTTTGGAATGTCCGAAGGGAGTTTGGTAGGGACCGGAGGCCAGGCCGGATTATATTTAATTGGGTCGTTTGTTAACTTTGTGAGATCTGGCAAGTTTAACGTTGCCAGAAACGGAAGCCTAGGAGGACCTAAGGGATTCCATCCAGACTGGGCAGAATTCCCTAAGCTCTGAAAAGATTGTCCTGGAATTTGTGAGGCACCAGGCTGCCCGAAGTAACCAGTAGAACCAGCCGAACCAAAAGGCAAGCCTTGAGATCCAGCAAAATTCGGAGTTTGACCAACTCCTGCCGTATAACCTCCATAACCTGCAAAGTTTCCTCCTAAAGAATGGTAAGGAGTTGATAACCCCTGATATGGATTCCAAGCCGAAGCAAGGGGAGGAATACTTTGAAATGAACTAACCGTGGTGTACGGCCTATTCCCTTGTTGGCCGATGAACGGATTCCAAGTTCCCGCGTTACTAACCCTAGGGTTATTCCAACCTTGGAAAGGATTGTTGCTTTGTCCTACTGAAGAAAAAGGCATGGATCCTATCGTTGGGTTGGAATGTGGTATATGACCACTTCCGAAAGGAAAACCCTGGAACGAAGCCGATCCGCTCGCCATAGACGTAGCGGCACTAAACGGGACCGATGGAATACCCTGTGATTGGGTGCCAAATGGGAAAAATCCTGTACCAAAAGCATTGCTTTGGGCATTTCCACTCGTAGACGGAATGGAGGTAGACCCAAGTAAAGATGTGCTCGCAAAAGATCCAAACAAGGAAGTGGAGGGGATGGAAATAGTTCCTCCTCCCTGCACAGATGTTGGGGTTTGCATTGTGGTAGCACTCGTAGAAGCCATGCTTCCAGTAGTAGTCATGAATGGTAAGCGCGTAGCGTAACCTGGACTTACTGGTCTATGTGACGGAGTCCCAACGTATTGCAATACGTCTGGATGACTAAATGGTAGGGGAGAATTCGGAGCCCCTAACGACTCAGAGAATTCTTCTACCTCTACGTTATTCTCCGCTTGAAAGCGAACTCGAGAAAGGACTGGAGTATCTCTCTCTTGTTCAGAAGTACCAGGCCTTGCTGGGACGATAACGCCTCCGCTAGGAGGATCAATCTCCGATGCGTCAACCGGCGTAGGACGAACCCCACCGGTGATATTCCCTCTGCGCCTTCTCGGAGAAGGCTCTAAACTTGGCGGCGAAAGACCACGAAGTCTTCGAGACCGTCTAGGAGATCGGTCAGCCACTTTGAATTTTTTGTTATGATCTAACTAAAGACTCAAAAAATTAAAAGCTAGGCCAACTAGGAGCACAGAGCACACACTACAAAGTCCCTAAAGATACAGCCAGTCAAACAACTTCCAAGTATTTCCGCTCCGGGTGATTAAGACCGGACACCAAAATATGAGAAAGTGAATCAAGGGGCCTTCCGAAGATAGTCTGGGATGATGAGGGCCCAGTCCTATCAGCGAAGGTATCAGAGGAAGTTACGCTGACCTCCTAACAACAGCCTACGCCGGTGCAAGCCCCCAAGCTTCGCAAGGGTGCCCTCTAGTAGTACTGTCGAGAGTGATGCAACGTCGACCTCAGGTGCCACGGGATTCCCCTCTGCAGCCACCTATGCAGATCCCTAGGAGAGGCAACTATGGGTACCAACTCATCGCAGAAGCCAGGCGGAACAGTCGTGAGGTAAGTTCAGACAAGTAGGAGAGGGGGTATCTCTCTTCCCTGTCTTCACAGACCCTCGTGCTTAACTCCCAGATCCGGAGCTTTCCTGGTCTCCCTAACGCTATTGGATTTACTCTCGTTAATCAGACTCTTATGTTTGACGTTTTATGTGGCCTTGGAGAGTTAACTCTCCACTCGCCTAATCCAAGGCCCTAAAATCCTAAACTTGTTGGTGTAACTGACTAAAACAAAAAGTTCTAGTGGATTTTAATTTAGCGCTTGATTTTATTAGGCTGTTCTTTAAGTCAGAAGGTAATGGAGATGAAACTTGTGGTGTGTTATGGACGCAAAAGAAATTAATAAAACTTAGCTACATGCACATGCACTTTTTGTTTTCAATGAAGAGCAATTTCTATGAGGTTCAGAGATACTTCTAATGTAAACAAATTTTCCTTTTTCTTTTCAGACTCCACACTCACAAAAACTAACAAAACTATATATGCCTAAAAAGAGATGCAAATCTATCCTAATGCAAGAACTATATGTGGATGCAAGTTTTCAAAGACTACTCTAAAAACAAAGAAGGAAAGTTGCTTTCTTATCAAATTTGTCTTGCCACTAAGATGCTTAGATAGAAGATGATGTGTTACCAATCATTTCGTCCAAACAATAAAAACAAGTTCGAAGATAAAGACAAAGCACTTTCACTTCGCAAAAAAGGAAATCAAATGAAAAGCAAGTTTAAGAAAGCGAAACTCAAAACTTTCAAAAGATTTTCTTTCAATCAACAAAGAAGTCTTTTTCAAGGAATGCTCTCAAAAATACTGACACTAATGATTGAAGAAAAAGCAACCGAACACTTTTGCGAATTCACACCTTTGGAATGATGAAAACCCAACAAAAATAAATGTGTTCGAAAATCACTCTTGACAATCAAAAGCAGCAATGAAAGTCCAAAAGATCAAAAGACAAGTTTCAAGAAAATGGTAACAAACAACTTTTCCCAAAACGAAGGAGCAAATGGTCACAAAAGGGGTTTCGTTGAGCAAACAAAAAGGGTCATGAAAACAAAATGAACACAAAGATTGAATCCAACCTTCCTACTCTGCCAAAACAGAGCAGTCAAGACTCTTAACCAGAAATCTTGTGTGTCAAAATCAATGACGCTTGCAATTAACGAAAACAAGACTAGTACTCCTTATAACTAGAAAGAGTTCAGAACAAGATGCCCCCTGTCTAACAGAGAACTGTTACTGGAAAATAACTGTTTAAAACTCACCCAAACCACCAGACAAACATCCAGCAAAAAGAAAATTTATAAATCTTGAAAATTATGTAATATACGCGCCTGCAATTATGTGCAGAATGCGTGTACACGCGACTGTAACTAAGGAAACCTACGTATACGCGGGTTTACTTAGTGCAACTTGCGTATATATGCTTCTGTAATCCAGAAAAAGAGCATATCTGAAGTCTTTCAAGAAAAATAAAAAAACACAGACTGAAAAACTGGAAAAGCTTGGAGTTCAAGAACAGATCAGACAGTCAGAGCCAACAAAAAGAGGGGCTGAGCCTTGATTGGCTTGATGACTACCCAAACTAGGAACAACAAGAGTGTTGTTCCCCAGTGGAGTCGCCAATTCTGGTTGAGGGGAAAGTACCCCTAGGGTCCTTTGGGTTAAGACTCTACCAGACTGAAAATTGCTTATTCAAAGAAACACACACACAGCCATTATTTTTACTTTAAGCAAATTCTAATGTTGAGGGTACGTACCTAAGGTCCTACGTTCGAGAAGGCCTTTAGGGTCCAAACCCTTCTTGGAGTTCCCTTCTTCCTCTTTGACCTGTAAGACAAACAAATCAAAGCACACAACAGTACATGGACAAATACTTATATGAAAACCATCTTCATGCTATAAAGTTAGTTATAAAAATCTTTAAGTAACTACTTGCATAAGAATTCAAAACATGAATCTCATAAGCATAAAGAAAGATTGTTTCGGGAACAAAGACGTGTTTCTTTATATAAAGGCAAGTAAAGTACATATAACGGAAAGATATCACCTGAAACACCTTCAGCAGGCTCCAAGCGAAGCTTCCTCCCGGATTCGTTCCAGCCTCAAGCCTCCAACAAGAGCTCCTTCCAAGTCTTACTCAATGATGACATAAAGGATATATGATCACCAATACACATGGAAACAAGGGTTTCCTATGCCAAATGGGGGAAGTGCAGAATGCACCAAGGACTTCAGACCTGGTCTAAGGGGAAAATCTCAGCATAATAATCTTGCTCTTCTTTTCTCTCTCCCTTTGGCCTTCCCTTTGATGTCTTTTTATACCATCTCCAAAGTAGTTTTTTAGTTAGGAGTTGGTTGGGAACAGTTGGGCCACGGGCACTAACAGGTGATCCAGCAGGTAAAACCCGCGATCTCCGCCCGAAAATGAGGAATTTATTATTTTTTTAAGTGTTTTAATACATACACGTGGGTTGGGTGTAACAGACCCGCGTGTACACGCGTTTAACTCAGGGCAATGTCGCGTATAGGGAATAAAACACTGTTTTTTAAATTTTAGGACCAGGTCTGGAAGGAGGGGTTGCCCTAGGCCATGAGTGCAGCATCACAAACCATAAGAGTGAGATTTGGAGCTATAACAACTTGATAATATTGAAGTCACTCCCAATAATCCACGGAGATGGGGAGTATAAATTACTTGTGCTGGAAATAGAATTGAGAAATAGAGGTTCTCCATTTGCGATATTGGATTCATAGACATTGGATACATGGTAGTAGTCCTCAATGTCAATTAACTAAAATTATATTGTCATAATGTGAAAAGAGGTAAACATATTGGTAACATTGATGTCTTGAACATTCCAAATAATAGCCATTCCACCCAAATATATCTAATCATCAATCACTACTACTTGGAAATTCCTCCCCCATTTTCTAATTGTATGAGGTAGAACCTCACTTAATATTTTTATTTCTTATATCAACATTAGTGACGGGTGCTTTGCGTACCTTTTTTCTTTTAGGAGTATTTGTTTTCCTTTACTATTGATGTCCCTCATGTTCCATGAGACTATTTTCATGGAGAATTTACATAGAAAGGAAGTATAATGTGACTAAAAAAAACATGTTCCAAGATTTAAGTTATTGGACAATACCACTTCATGACTCCTATATTTCCTTAACCTGGGACTAAATGGTGAACTTGATAGCCTTAAGGGAAATTAACCAATGAAAATCTCAAAAAGAGGTGACTTTTGACTTTATCACATACAAGTTAATATACTAAAAAACATCCATAAAAATTTCATCAATCAATGAATCTTTAAAAAAAATATCCAAAACAATTTCATCAAGCAGTGAAGCATTACATTATAAATTACAATCTATAAACCTTTTGGTAACTTTTTGCTAAACCATGTTCAAAACCAACATATTTAATATTAATATTTAACAATAATATGGAAAATAACACATTTTCATAAATTAAATAACATGTTATAAATACTAAGAAATGTCACTAAGATAAAACTAAAAAGCAAGCAACTAATGGGAGTGGCCACTCAAGGCCACCATAAGACAATTAATCTATTAAGACACAGAGTAATGGGGAAAGAAATATACAAAGGTCAAAGGCAAACCTATTTTAACTTTATTGTTTTATTAGGTGCATGTTGAACATCTCAAGATATAATGAAGAGAAGAATTAATTTTATTGCATTAAGAAAACCCAAGCACATTCTATAACTTAGCAAGGAAGAGATGTATAATACCCATCTCAACAACACAATGCGTGGCATTAAGTTACTTTTTTATATATAATTTAAACTTATATCATAAAATCACAAATTTAGCGTGAATGGATGTTTAAAATCCATTTTTATAAAAAGGAAATATAATTTTTGTTATAAAAAAAACCAGAAACTAAATATATTCTTTTAGAAAATAAAATAAAAAATACTAAACTGAATATATATTAAATAAAAAACTAAACTTAAGCAAATATTTTTTTTTTTGAATTCTTTTAAACACTTCCCTCCATTCTAAGAAGCAAAAATAATAATAGAAATAAGGATAGACCAAAAATATTCCTTTCCTTGGTAAGTGTTTCCCACCATTCATTCCACTCACTCGAGTTATTTCATAAAACATAGATAAGTGTTATTTCACCCTCTTTTGGCAAAGCCTATTGAGATTCTCTTATGATATATCTATTCCTTGATGGAGTCCTTGATATATTGATCAAGTTTTGATTCCTTGGAGATTAATTAGAGCAAAGAAAACATGAGTACTCTTAATTCCTAGTTCAATGCCTCTAATGGTGGACATAAGGCAAGGGAGGGGTTGCTAACGTGGTCATAACTCCAAGTTCATTGTCTCTAATGGTGGACGAGACAAGGGAGGGGGTTGTGGTCATGGTCGTGGTCATGGAGTTTTCTATTTTACATTATATTTAGGGAGTTCAAAGCATTTTGAATGTAATCATTGTTGTCACTAGGTATAATGGATTAAGTGTGATAATGGATAAAATGAAGTAATTATTTGTGATCATTTGTTCTTGAACGAACATTAGAATCCATCTTACTATAGAGAAAAGTACATTCATTAAATACAACTCAATATTTCATGTGACATTCATATTGTATGGGACTTATTTTTCATTAAAAACAATTTACCTTTTCATGTAACATTCTTTTTTTGTTAAAATTTATTCTATTTCTAATTTGAATTACAATTGTAATTTGAAATAAAGCTTCTAGTAAATATTAATTTACCAATTCTGCATGAAAATCATAAGAAATATTCACAATATAATATTACGAACAAATAGGTAACTACTTCATATGGATTAAAAAATGCTTCTACTACTTAATGTGAATTACGAGTGTAATATTACTTGGATCTCCACTATATCTTAAGCCATATTTTCATTTTATTTTTAGTACTATTAAATGTTATTATGTCCTACCTCATTTTATTATTATCATTGTAATAAAAATATGCATTTTGCTATAGAATTAGTACTAACATGTAATATTGTTTTTTTTTTTCCAGAACGATATCGGTAATGACCACGAAGATGATGATATAGACTATGTTTAGATTACATCATATATCAGAGATGATGATGATGAGGATGGCGATGGTATTGGTGATGATTATGTGGATGATATTATCAGGATGGTCAAGATGATAATCATGGAAATGATCATGAGGATGAGCTTGGCTATGATTTTCATGGTGCTAGCTAGCCATGCGTTATTTTTTATATTTAGTTGGATGTCTTAATATGGTAATCATACATTTGAATTTTAGTTTATTTGAATAATTATGATGATACTATAGGTACTATCTTGTTACCTTGTGAATATGTTGAAAATTGTTTACAATTTTTTTATGAAGAATTATTGTGTATGATGAGATTCCTATTTTTTTATGGATGTTATGAATTTACCTTAGCATAATGATATCTATGAAACATTTCTATTTGGTAATCGTAAATTGAATTTTAGCTGATTTGATTAAATATAATGATGATATTATCATTTTTATCTTGTTCTTTTATGTATATATTGAAAATTATCAACATTATTTTGATGGAGAATTATTGTGTATGATGATATTACTATCTTTTGATGGATGTTATGAATTTACCTTAGAATAGTGGTGTTCATGAAATATTTTGATATGATAATCACACATTTGAATCTTAGTTGATTTGATTAAGGATGATGAGGATATTATTAGTATTATCTTGTTACTTTATATATGTGTTGAAACCTGTCAATGCTTTTTTATGGAGAATGATTATGTATGATGACATTACTGTTTTTGGATGTAATGTTGTGAATTTACCTTGGAATAATGATATCTGCGATAAATGTTGATTAAGAGCGGTATATGTATATTGAAAATTGTCAATGATTTTTTGATGGAGAATTGTTATATATGAGGATACTGCTATATTTTTTATGAATGTTGTCAATTACCCTTAAATTATTTTACAAATACTAAGTTATGAATTTGAATTGTGATATACTCTTAAATGTGTTATACATGAAAATACCTACTCATCATCTTGGAGGAGAATACTATGTTGTTGGTTGAAATACCCCTTTCTCCTAAACTATATAAGCCTATAATACAAGTTATGTACCATGAGGACCATAGTATCCTAGTCTATAACAAGTTGTCCCCTTCATCTAACTTTTGTTACCAAAATAATAACCACCTAAGAAAAAATTAAGAAACTAATAAAATAATGCCATGTAGACAATTTTTTAATATATCATTTTTATTATTCTTTTACCAAAATTACCCAAATAAATGTCACATTTATCAAAATAACTGTATATGTATTTTATATTTAAATTAATATATTAGCACAACATTTAATAAAATTTAAATTAAAAAAGAAAATTCAAAATTTAAAGGAAATTTAAATTTAAATTTAAATTACCCAAATAAACGTCACTTTTATCAAAAATAACCGTCTACATGTATTTTATATTGAAATTAATTTATTAACACAAGATTTAAGAAAATTTAAATTTAAAAGGAAAATTTAAAATATAAATTTAAGATACTCAAATAAATGCACTTTTATCAAAATAACCATATATTTATATTTTATATTTAAATTAATTTATCAATAGAAGATTTAATAAAATTTAAATTAAGAAAGTAAATTTAAAATTTAAATTAAATTTAGGATTTAGGATTTTATATTTAAATTTATTTATTTAACATGCCATGATTTACCCTTCATTAAAAATATTCTAGATATTCTAACTTTTATAGATTAAGATATTAATTTTATTTTTAATATTTAATATAGCTTTGGGTCACTTCGGCACATAAATTAGGTAAGTTATATTATTAAAAAAAATCCCACTGCATAGTCACACCTATATGTCTTTTAAATTTTAAAGGATTTTGATTGGCTTACACATTATGACATGGAAATTCAATGTTAACATTTTAAAATGAAAATTCCTCTAATGCAAGGAAAAAAGCTCAAGTTAACTAGAATTTGACACTCTTGTTCACTTTCGAAAACTCATATGGTGGAATGTGATCTCTTTGTCCTCATCTTTAGATTTTTCCTAAAAATAAAAGCATACAAAAGTGGGAAAGAGCCATAAAGCATGGGGAAGCTTTTTCCTAAGCACAAAAGCATCTAAAAAGTGGAAAATGCCATTTTTATATGAGGAAACATTATTCACCCAAAAGCTTTTGCCAAAATTGAAATAATGAGGAATTTGGGAAATCTTCATAGCCTTCACTTTCCTATATATTGGAGGCTTGGCCATTGAGGAAATGATGGGAATTCATGTATTGTCACGCTGTTGAAATCTATATTGAGAGGGAGAGTTTTGGAGCTAGGAGTTGGGGGAGGTGTTGTATGGTTGTAACTTTCCTCCAACTCCTTTATTAATATAGATTATTCGTTCTTCCTTCCATATGCTACTATTCATTCTTTACTTATCCTATTTAACTAATGAATGTATGGGATTATTTATTCAGTAATATTTATATGTTTATGATAGTTTCAATTATCAAGATATTATGTTGTGAAGTTTTCTTTGTTCTCTCTCTTGTGTGTAGGACCAAGATTTGGAGCTATCTAGGAGCGCTTCCTAGCTACACTAAAAACTCCAACAAGACCTGCATGCGAGGACTCACATGAATTCATTCTTCTTTTCTTAATCTATACTCTACATCTTGATCTACTAAGAATCCTGAGCCCTAAAACAACCTTTCTCTTAATCAGTCTATCTTAGGTTTCTAGGATAAACTGAGAGGGTTTTATGTTCATCTAACTGTGCATTAAATCCTACAGCAAAATGAGATATAGAAATTGTAATATATTTCACTATGTAATAAAATTGGTAAACTGGAAGTAAAAGTAAAACTATAAACAAGAAGCCAAAAGTGGATGTAACCATCGATGCAAAATTGGGAGTAGAATTGGATGTTAAACTAGCCATTAAAACAAGATGCAAATAATGAGACAAAAAGGGTTTTAAATCAGAATTAAAAAAGGGTGTAAGACTAGACACAAAGAAGGGAACAAAATAGGGCATACAAAAAGATACCAAATTGGGTGCAAACAAGGATGTAAAAATGGACACCAAAATGAGGATGGAAATAATGGTGTAAAATTAGGATGAAAATTTGGGTGCAAAAAGGATGTAAGAAAAGACACAAAACAAGAAGAAAAATGGGACTAAAAAATGGTGAAACTAAGGATGCCAAAAATGATGCATAACTGGATGAAAATTCAGACTAAAATCTAGGTGCAAAATAAGATGCAAATGTGGACACAAAATGTGGCATAAAAAAGGATGCAAATTTGGATGCCAAAAAGGATGCAAAATTAGACACCAAAAAGGATGCAAAATTGGACATAAAAATGGTGAAAATTTGGACATAAAAGTAGAAAAAATGGTGCGAAAATAGGCATAAAATGGCTCAAATTTGGATGCAACATTGGATGCAAAATGAGGTGCAACAAATGATTCAAAACTTGGTGCAAAAACAAATGCAAACGTAGACGAAAAAAATGGCTCAAAATTGAATGTAACATTAGACACAAAATGGGATTCAAAGGTGGATGCAACACATGGTCCAACATAGGGTGAAAATTTAGATGCTCAAAAGGATGCAAAATTGGATGCAAGAAATGTTATTAAAAATGATGTTAAATTGGATGCAACAAATGATGCAAAATTAGGTGCAAAAAAGGGAGACAAATGAAACGAAAAAGTGGATGAAAAAAATGGTGCAAAAATGGATGAAAATTTTGGCACTAAATCAGATTCAACATATGGTGCAAAATTAGATAAAAAAAATGGTGTTAAAAAAGGCAGAAAAATTGATGCAAAAATAGATGTAAAAATAAGTACAAAATTAGAAGCAAAAAATGGCATAAGACTAGATGCAAAAACTGGCACAAACTCGATGCAAAAAAAGGCACTAAATTAGATGCAAAAGATGGTGTAAAAATCGATGCAAATTATGACACAAAAATAGAAGCAAAGAATAGCACAAAACAGGAAGCAAAAAATGATGCAAAAATAGATGCAAAAAATGGCACAAAACTAGAAGCAAAACCTGTTGTAAAACCAAATGCAAATCTTGGTACCAAATATGATGCAAAATTTGGTGTAAAAAAAAGATGCAAAATTTGGCGCAAAAAAGGACGCTTTAAAAATTGTACAATAGATCCAGATTTAGCGCCAGGTTGATCATCCCAATGGAGAGAAAAATACACTAAAATCTGGTGCTAAATCTAGCGTAAATTTCCTGTTTTGTTGTAGTGAGTCTCATGTCGCTCATACTGATGAGATGGGCCACCTATCTCATGCTCTACCTCTGATACTACCTGTGGAGCACTGAAGAAGTCACGGGAGATGAAGTCCTCCCAAGCAGTACCCTGCAGTCCCAACTGATGGTCCACCAAAATCTGGAGAGAGCAAAGTGATAAACACTGTTGAGCTGCTGTCAAGGGGTCTTATGCTACATGAAAATTTTCATCCTCTCTATGTTCGCGCAAATGAAAAATGGGAGTTTCATCATTCGCACCCTGGTAAAGTGCATGAGCAATCTTATGTGATAGGCATAAAGGCGAGAAAACCTCCCCTCACAACTAAAGTATTTCATGATCAATTTCATGAGCAGAGCATACTCATCTCTCAAAAATCTGAACGGGAAGACTCTTGTAAGCTGACTCAAACAACTAGCCTTAATGTAAGGCTCATAATGATGCCTCTCCACCTTCTTCTTCTTATGCCACTATTCTCCAATGTTTGGTATGCCTGTTGCCATTGATATGGTTTTGGGTGTCAATGTGAAAGTGATCCCAGCCAAGATAGCTGACCTCCATGTAGGTGAAGTGCAAAAACACGGGCCAACTCATGATGAACTCTGACATTTGCCACCTTTTGACAAAATTCAAAGCATGCTAAGTGCTGGAAACATGACATAGCAAGAGGGCACGCCTGCAACTCGGTGAGGGTGTTTGGCTCATCCCTAACATGTTTGCCACTCCGGTGATGTCTCCTGGGGGCCTGTTCTCCTGAAGCTGTATCACTGTGGGTCTCCTCCTCATACTCTGATGAAACCTCGAATGCCATGACTGTTGTTTTATAAATTGAATTTAGGCTGCCCTTTGATTATAGTGAAGCTAGAGGTTGCTTTGACAATCTGCCACCAAGGGGACAATTAAAAAGGGAGTATTAGGAGGGGGATAATATAATGGGAATAGGGGTTTATAGGAGAATTTTGTTTAGGGATATACAGGGGGTTTTGGGGTATTTTGATAGGGTAGGTTTTGTGTTTTTGGCAAGGTAAGGTTTTAGGGTTTGTAAGGTAGGGTTTGGGATTTATTTAGCAATAGGAAGAGGGGAAAGGGAGTATGATTTTGGTAGTGTTAGGGTAGTGATTATGGGGACAATGGCATAGGGGAATAAGGAACAGGGGTAGGGTAGGAAGAATAACCTTGGTAGCAATATCACTGTAGCACAAACCCTAGCATAATGGTTTTCTTTGGTGTCTTCTTTGTGTTTGCTTTATGAAAATTTTTTGCATTTTATTACAGGCATAAAATCATCATATTACCCATAAAAATTGGTGCACAATTGAATTTAGGTAGCCTACCTTGCAAATAGAAGAGCTCCACAATAAATTTGAGTGGATTTGGTAGGTCCTAGGCGCTTTATCCCTGTGCGTCGTGCGCAAAGCCCAGTGCACCGCGCGCTGGGTATGTGCTGCGCCTGTGGTAATTTTGAACTGTGGGTGGGCTCTGTGTGCATCGTGCCCCTGTCTGTGTGCGCCGCGCGCCTTCAAACTGCCTCCAACTCCCTCAAACACTCATGATGCACACTCACACCCTTTGCAATGTTTCTCCAAGGCTTGGATTAGCACAATGCCTTTGATTTTGATGAAAACTTGTATATATAGCCTTGGAGGTCATGTTTTAAATTTACTTTAAAAAAAAAAAACCCACTTTTCTAATGTCTTGTTCAACACTATTTCACTGATTTTAATACAACCCTGATTTTCACTTTTCCTTTGAAATTTTGGCTCAAACGATGAAATTTTCGACACTTTTTGCAGGGATTGCATGACAGAGCATCTGGTCATAGGAACCATGACTACACCTGAAGAAATCAACTGTCGACTCTTTTTGAAAATTTTGTCACAAATGACACTATTTGACTTTTCTTCAAAACAGAGTTTTGAAGAATAGTCGAAGTCTATCAATATGATGGTGAAACTCTGTGGATCATTACTTTGCAAGAGCATCCCTCTGGCCTGCATGGCTTTACTGGACATATTAAAGACCAAATTGTTTTAATTCCTAGACCAAATGACCAAAAATGACCTTTGTCCATTGAAGGACCAGAACTTGACTGTCATGGACTTTTTGATTATTTGACACAAAGACATAAGCCAACAGGAGCCAGACATGAGGGGAAATGACTAGCATGACTTTCTCCGTCAGATCATGGCATGCCCCTAGCAGAATGCAGCTAAATGAATGGAGCGGGACACCTAAAAATGAAATGCATAAAGAGTTTTGATCTCTGACGGAGGGCTGACCAGACCGACTCTAACACAGCAGATAGTGCGAAGAGAAAATACGAAGGTCAAAAGTGGCTATGGTGGTACAAGGAGGTCCCGTATGCAACTCCCGCACTTGAGCTAAAATCCTATGTGGGGGTGTTCTGTGTTAATCGAGTAGAGCAGAATGAGCATTATCAGTCACAAGAATTGGTAGAAACAACAAAGCAGGAGCCGGACGAAGCGTTATAAGAGACAATGAAGAAGCAGTAGGACGACGAGCGTCACTCTAAGGGAGGTGAACCACAAAGCCAAGGCAGCGCATCTCACCGCACCAACGAGTGACTCGGGACAAGTCACGCTAATTGTGTTGGGGGACTGTTGGGTAGAGGAGGTCCCGCGTAACAGTTTTGGGTCTGATAGCCTAGAAGTTAGGGTAAAAATATTATAAACCTCTGAAATATGTGGAGCGCGAAATGTAAAAAGTCGAGTCAAAGGGTTGTCCACCTAAGAAATAATATAGAATAATAGGAAGTAAGTCAGTCCGCGGACCATAGGAAGGTATAAATAGAGTGCGGCTCTATGGGGAGAAGGCAGTTTTTTTTTGGTATGATCTTGGATTTGAATTGTAATGGGTTTTTAAGGAGAAAAGTCTAGAAGCATCTATAAGTCCGAGTCGAGGGTATTGGGGAGGGGATAGAGGCTCTACAGCTATGTGCGCAGAGGCCTAGAAGAGTCTGCAGCTGTGTGCGTGGACCCCTGCAGCTGAGTGCACAGGGCAGATCTGGATGTATTGGTGATAAAGTGGAAATAAAGATAAGTTGCTTCTGTAATTCTATGTTAAATCTGAATTATCACGGATCTGGATTTTTGTATGGTTAATATAACTATTTGATCTATGCGCATATGCTTATGTTATGAATGTATGTGAATATGAGTTTATTCTAAGTGCGCGAACTGGTTAAATCTGATAAATGTTTGCTTAAAGACCCTGCTAAGTAGATCTGATTTATAATACCTCAACAAGTAATTAATATTACGAATTAACCTGGATCCGGACCTACGCGGAATCATAGCAGTGCAAGGCTAGAGAATAGTGTGCAAACCCTCTAAACCACATCTAGACATCCCAAGGGTGCGAAAACCTGGTTCCAGCACCCCCCCTCGCTACCTCGGGTGAGACCTCAGTCCGCGCTCCGCGGACTGTTGCCGAAAGGGCTGGTAGTTGTGGAATTTGTTTGGCTAAGTAATTCTTCTGAACTTGGGTCAAGCCCATATAAGCCAATAGGTGAGCATGGAGGCATCAGAGTATATTGTATAAGTGTTGAGCTCCGTGGAGGCGTTAGAGACTGTTGAGCTAAATGTGAAGTCGTTAAAGACCATCACCATTTGGAGAGATTGTATCACTGATTGGAGAAGCGCATTTGACGAGTGTGTGAGGTATTGTGTTTGCTCCATAATTGGCTTGCATCCATAGTTTGTGAAGTCACTTTGTCTGTTGCCTTGTGAGAAGATACCTAGGTTGTGATATGTGAAGCACTGTTAAAGTATTGGTGTGTTGAACTCGATATGGCATAAAATTATGTGAGTGAGTCGTGTTTTAAATGCGTTGTGGAGCCGGTGTGAGTGAGACGTGATTTGAATGGTTTGTAGCTGTGATGAGAAGCTGTGGCCAAAAAGAGGAGCGTTTGGAGTTGTGTAGTGATTCTCATGACTAGAGGTGAGGGTGACATTGTGCAAGTGTCACTGTGAGTGGCCAAGGAAGCTTTAAGAGTTGTTTGCAAGGAGAAAGACGAGGACGAGCAACAGGCCAAGGACGAGGACTAAAGTTGTGGCTTTCATTGTAGTTGTGGACCCATATGCCTACATCTAAGAAGTAGAGTCTGTTGTGGACCCATAAGCATATGCATGATTAAAGCATGCCATGGTTAATGTGGACGAGCCTAGCATGATTTTGGAGTGCTAATGTGAGATCTGGTACTCAAAATCCTGCAACCAGAAATTGACCTGCCATGTGGGCGTAGTTTGTAAATTGTGGTAGAGCTCAACTAAACTTCAGCATGTTAGATCATCGTGGTCAAAGAAATTGTAAAATATAAAAGGAGTATGCAAAGCCATGATGGGTTGGAAAATAACATTGAAACAACTGAAGAGAAAGAATTAGAGAAAAAAAGTCGCAGAGGAGTATGGAATATTTCTAGCCATAGAATTCATGCTCAATGAAGACATGAATCCAAATATAGATCTAGATCAGCTAGAAGAATTTCAAGACACTAATGCAATATTGAAATGATTAATGGCAGTTCTTCCATCTTTCTTAGGAAAAAAAATTATGCTTTGGGCAATTAAAATGGAGGGACTGCTTGGTTCAGTAAATTTATGGAAATTTGTTCAAGAAACTTCGATAAATGTCCATGATAAGAGTAGAGGTGCAATAGCATTGCTTCTCATTATATCAACTCTAGATGAAAACATTTTGTCTAGTATTTTGTATGAATTTGGTGAAATATGTGATGCAAAAATGTTTTGGGATATTCTTGAAATGAAGTAGAGTTTGAATGACATTGAAGATGATGAAAGTTTTATTCTTAAAAATGATGATTGTCCTTTCAGTGTCATAATTGATTGTGAAACTGAAGATGGCAACATTGAGGTTGCAATGATGGATGATGAATGTGTACTTGTAATTGACATTGAAACATGTGATGATGAAGAAACAACCATTGATGTAGAATCTGAATATTTTTATGAAGAAAGTCTCTCCGATGCAGAGACGTATGAAGTCAAATTTGATGAAAATTATGTAACTCCCGAAGAATGGTTCAATATGATACATGAAAAACATCTAATCGATGAATTTTTGTTTTGTGAGAAGAGATGCCTACCTCCATACACAAGTCAAATGCATGACAACATGTTTGCAGCAACTGAGTTGATTAAAGAGGTTGAAGACATGAAACAAAAAACTATGGTAGGAGACAAAGATGAACGAAAGCTCTCTTAAATGATCAAGATGAAAATGGTTCTTTTTATGATCTTTTATATAAATCTAACATTGCTTTTAAGTGTGCAAATATTGATAGTGAGGAAGAAGCAATAAAACTTGAAGAAATTGCAAGCATTAAGGACAAGTATAAGTCCCAAGAACCTGCAGCAATGTTGAATACAAAGAATGTTAGTCTGCAATCAAGAAAGGAGAAGCTCCATCACTATCTTATGGAAAGAAAGGTGAAGATGAAATTGCACCAGCAAATGAACAAGCATGGACCCTTTAGCAAGAAGGAAAAAATGAAAGCTCTGTTATCAAGTTTTTTTATGTACCGTTGTAAGCCTAGTTGAGACTGAGACCATGAGACAAATTAACATTTAGGTCATGATTAAAAGGAGGTGTTAGAATATTAATCACGATGCTATTGTGACTGTTCATATGACGGAAAAACTTGTTCATATGACAACAAGTTCAGTGTAAGTCGATTGGGAATCAATGTTATTGATTCTTTAGCTATGCATACATAAATAATGGTCTTTGGTAATGAAATAAATAAGTTCTTGAGTGAGCCTTCATTTTATGATGCTTTAAGTGAATGATTCTGTAACTAGAGATCCCGAAAACGCTATTTGAAATTGTTGATTAGACTCCATTAGCTATTAACTCCAAACTCACCAGTTTTCAATACTTTCCCTCCACAACAAATTTTCTATGAATTTCTAATCAACGATTTCCTTCTTCAACAAAGTTTTTGTAAATTGTCAAAGGTTTTTTATACGTTTCCTTCATGTCAAGTGAATGTTTTATTTATTGAACAGAGTTTTTGAATTTTAAATGGTAAATGTCTTTTGTGATGCTTTCCTTGATGTCGTGTTTTCTTCGAGATTGCGCTCAATGATTTATTCCTCCAACATAGTTTTTAAATTTAAATGGGTAAAGGGTAAATGTGTCCTTAACTTTACCTGTTTCATCTTTAAGATAAAAATTCCACTGTTTTGACATTGATTTCCCTTAAAATTTAATGATATATATTTTTATGGGTAAGATGTTAACTTTTCTTATTTAAATATTTTTTTAGGAATACACTTTCCGTAAAACCTCTAAAATTTTAAAAAAATAAAATAAAATTTTTAAAAATTAAATTAGTTTAAATCTATTTTGATTTTTCATTTATCAAGTATTTAAAGGGATTAAATATCTCAAAAATGTAAAGTGTCGAGAGGCGCTCTACCATTAGAATCAATGGAGAAAGTTACAGTTAGTTGTTTTAAGGATAGGATTGAGACTCTAAGATTAGGTCTCATATCCTACTATCTAGGGAGTGGTTAAAACCACCCTGTTAGTGTGAAAGCCTATATGTATATCGGTTTTTTATCATCTACAACCTAGTATATTGTGTCGAGAGACGCTCTACAGCAAAGTATATGAGGGAGATGTTGTCACGTAGCATAACATTACATTAAAAAATATTAAGAAAATATGAGGGAGATGTGACCAATATATTGTGCCCTATATGAGGGAGATGTTGTCACGTAACATAACGTTACAATAAAAAATATTAAAAAAATATGAGGAAGATGTTGTCACGTTACATTAAAAAAAATATTAAAAAATATGAAGGGGATGTTGTCACATAATGTTGCATTAAAAAAAATATTAAAAAAATATATATGTGTCGGCTAATATATATTGTATATGCTGAAGATATGTGTAACATTACTTTAAAACAAAAAATTAATTAAAATAAAAAAATTATTTAAAATAAAAAAAATGTGTATGCTAATATTAACAAACTCAATTTTGAGAATGATATACATACAATTTAAAAAGAGATCGATTAGCTTATTCATTGAATAACAAAGAAAATTAAGTAAAGGAAGCAGATGATTCAATTGGGCATATCATGTAATAATAACCAAGTGGTGTTTAGGTTTTTGTTGTGTGATTTCTGTAATAATAATAACCTAGTAAATTTATATTTCTTGGCATTCAAGTTTTTAGTTGTGTGATTTCTGTAATACTGTAGTGCTCAGCTGGTACAAAAGGAGCTCTGAAGACCTCGAGGAGAATTTGTTTGGGTCGGAGCTAGTCAAGCTTTGTAGTGCTCAAGATCTCATAATTTGCAACGGTCTAAAGAAGTGGCCCAATTCTAGCCAAATGACCTGCATCCATGGGCTTGCTAGTAGCGTGGTAGACTATGTTATCTCCTATCTCCCTCTATACAACGAAATAACAAATTTTGACATCTTAAATGACCACGAGCCTGACTCTGATCATAGGCCTTTACTTATCTCTCAATTTTTTCATGCATAGAGATCCCATAGAATATAATCCTTATAGCCAAAAGACGTTAATCTTTGATAGAAATAAAAAAATCTCTTTCTAAACGAATTAAAAACTAATTTGCTTCCTTTATCTAGTATAGACAACATAGAAGATCTCTATCATAATTTTACTACTACCCTCTCATATTGTATTAACAAGTTCTCAATTGAAGTTTCAAGTAATAAAAGAAATAGCAAGACCAACCCATGGTATGACAAAGATTGTAAAAGTGCGAGGAGAGCAATTAAGGAAGTTGTTGATGAATCTCTTAAAATTGGCAAGATAAAAGTATACAAAGCCCTAACTAAAAGGAAAGAAAGGCAGTATATTCGTAAAAGACAAGAGAATCTCTTACACCTCTCTAAGGTAGCTCCTAAGAAATTCTAGAGGAAGATTCTAACTAGGAAAACTAAAGATAATAATAAAATTTATTTACAGGACTGGAATTCCTATCTTAAAAAGCTTTATGAATGTCCAAATGTCATGGATAACTTTGAAACCCTTCTCACAATGAAAGAAGTTTTCTCATTAGCAGACATTGATTTTGGGGTTAATCGCTTGGCTAATGGGAAAGCTAAGGACATTGAAGGTTACCAGGTGGAAACCTTAAAAATTGGAGGTCCTGTCCTCATCCCCCACATTCACAAGCTTTTCAATCAAACAGTCAATCAAGGGTTCCCTAAACCATGGAATCAAAGCCTCATTATCCCTATTTTTAAAAGTGGGGATACAAATAACCCCTCTAATTATCGGACAATTATGATCAGCCCTCTCCTAGCCAAGTTATATGGTATTATTTTGGAAAGGAAGTTGAGCATATGGCTTGAAAGTGAAGGTAAGTGCGCTAAAGGCCAAGTAGGTTTTAGAAAGCAACACTCAACAACAAACCACCTCGTTACGCTTAGAATCATTGTGGAGGAATGCTGCAATGATAAATCCAATCTCTTTTGTTGCTTTGTGGACTTTAGAAAGGCTTTCGATACAGTTCCTAGAAGCAATCTTTGGAATAGATTAGAAGAGCTAAAGGTTCCTTTTGAGTTGAGAGCTACCGCTATAAGGTTATACGAGAATGTAATTGCCAATTTAAAGATTAATGAGGGGTGGTCGAAAGATATTAAGTGTAATATCGGAGTTAAACAAGGTTTCCCCCTCTCCCCTACCCTATTTGGCATTTACATCGACAAGCTAGAAGGTTGTTTAGAGGAAGCAGGATGTGCCGGCACGATCTTAGCTAGGATAGTCATCATCCTTTTTCTCTACGCTGACGATATTGCTCTTCTCGCAAGGTGCCCATTAGATCTTGATAAGCAACTTATACTTCTTAAGGATTTCTGCTTTACCATGGGTATGATTGTTAACACTGACAAAACAAAAGTTATGATTATCAAATCCAAGAAGGACAGTCACGCTAATTTTATGTATGACAATAGTAACTTGGAGGAAGTGTCTTCCTACAAGTACCTAGGAATTGATATTCATCACAAGCTCAACTGGAACTATAGCATTGAGAAAAGGATTAATGGGGGATGGAAAGCTTATTTTGGTCTTGAAAATAATTGTAAGAAGAAAAACCTCGTAATGTGGGATAGAAAGAAGTTCCTCTTTGAAACTTTAGTCACTCTCGTTATCTTATATGGATGTGAGGTTTGCGGTTGTAGAATCTCTAGAGAATCCTAGAGAAAGATTGAGCAAATTCAGAATCATTTTATAACGTATAACCTCAAAATTAAAAGCAACACAGCCTATCCTATTCTCCTTGTAGAAGTGGGTCTTTCCCCTGTCGAGAGCCTAACTATGACTAGGCTTCTGTTGTACAAGCACAAACTCAATAACATAGGAGACCATAGACTTCCTAAGTTAGCTTTAAATTCCATCCAAAACCACCTAAGGCTCAAACGAGGTTGGTATAAAGACACCAGGGCTTGGTTAAACCATTGGGAGATCGACAAGAATGTTGCATTGCAAAACATTAATAACGTTAAAAATATTGTTACTTCTAAGTTCAAAGAAAAAATGTGGTGTGAGAAAGATTTAGCAACTAAAAGAAAATTAAGATATTATAAGGAGGTCATCAACCCCACCCTAGAAGATTAAAAGTATCTCTCTGTTTTAATTAGTTCAAAGAAGAAAATAAATATAGTCGAGATTAGAACGAACTCTCATGAGCTCCATAGTGAAACGAGTCATTGGGTAGTTCCTAAAACACCATGGATGGAAAGGTTCTGCCATCTCTGTGAGAATACGAACATCGAGGATGAAAATCACTTCCTCTTAGAGTGCCCCACATACAACCACATTAGATCTCAGTTTCAAAATCTTTGTTGCAATACTGACCTTCCTAGCCTTTTACGTTGTCAAAATTACAGTGAGATCGGGAGGCTTCTCTCCAAGCTTTTTGAGCATATGAATAAAATATTAAATCAAACTAAATAATTCGTTTTTTTAGGTCCATAGACCAAAGTTTGGTCTCAGCGGACATTAACCATCATCATCATGATCAATAATGAGGTAAATTTCACGCTTTCGAATGTAGGAAGGTAAACTCAATATAATGGAAGGTGCTCAATAAATTTAGTGGGAGTGAGGGGAAATATTGAGTAGAATGTAATATTTAGGGTGGGGTGTGACCTGAAATATTATGTAAAATTTAATAATATTACATTTTAATTAGAATTTCTCCCCACCCCTTCCACTATTTATTAGGTGGGGTGGTTATAAGTATTGGGTAACATATAATATTATAATATTATATTTTATGTAATAAATATATTTGTAGCAATTAATATAGATGTGTTCCATCCATAAATTTAATTAATAAGCGGATAAAAACTTAATATTTACAATATGACAAGATTTTTTATCATGAATATTACCATGGATATTATTAACTTCTAAGTAGGGTTTTTTACAAAACCATGGGCCAACACCCACAAGAGGAAGATAGAGAGGGAGATGAGGGAAGAAAATTATAATACCATGGGCTACTACCATGGTTTATCAATACCATGGGTCAATACCATGTCTTATCAATACCACATGCCCAAAACTGATAACTTATTTAAAAATAATATATTTTACAAATATTTTATTTTAATTTAATTTTATAACATTTTTAAATTAAATCTAAGAACCAAATGGTTATAATTACTTTTGAGGTATATCTAAACCCTCCATCCTCATGATTACTAACAATATTTTCATAGAGATTAAATGGAGGTTTTAATAAATTAAAAAATGAGAATACTTTTATATATACAAATGTGAAATTTATACAATATAAATAATATTATAATGAACTAGGATAGATGCATCTTAACCAAGGATCCAAGGGAAGTGAGAAAGCAAAGTGATTAACAATGATAGAGGAAATATAGTGCGTGATTCTTTTAATTTTTTTATTATTGTATTTTCTTTAACATGATTGATCCAAAATATAGGTTTAATATTTTACAAACAATTATGTTTTTTATTAATTTAGATACTTTCTTAAATACAATAAAATGGGATGATATTTAAGAAAGAGATTGAGATGGAAGGGGGAATAGAGTGTGGGAGAGAGACATAGAGGTGAGAGACACACTGAGAGATAGAAAGGAAGAGAGAGAGGAGGGGGAGAGGAGGAGAGAGAGAGATGGATTTGGAGGGTGAAAGAGAGGGAGTGACAAGGGAGAGATGAAGATGGAATGAGGGAGAGAGGAGATGAGGGAAGAGAGAGAATAGGAGAGGATAAAGATAGGGAAAGAAGGGGAAGAGAGATACAGGGAGACATAGAAATGGAGGGGGAGACAAAGGGAGGGAGATTGTGACACAGTTGGAGGGTGGAGAGAGAGTGTGTGTATTATGGGGGGAGATACGGAGGGAGGTGGGAGAGAAAGGGAGAGAGAGGAAGGAAAAATAGAGAGGACTTGACAGAGAGGAGAGAGAGGGGGGAGAAAGATATGGAGTTGAAAGGGGAAGAAAGACATAGAGAGAGAAAGGTGGAGAGGGAGTGGCAAGGGAGAGATGGAGAGTCGGAGAGAGAGGGAGATAAATAGATAGATATGGAGAGAGAGTGTGTATGCTTTTGGGGTGAGAAGGAGAGACAATGGGAGATAGAGATATAGATGGTTCGGGAAACATGATAAAAGAGAGAGGCAAAGAGAGAGAGAGAGAGGTAGAGAGAGATAGATGGATAGATAGATAGATATGGAGGGGGAGAGAGAGACAACGTGGCATATGTTTAGGGGATTGAGATAGAGACAAATAAGGAGAGATGGAGGGAGGTATAAATATAGATGGCAAGGGAGAGAGTGTGATGCAAGAAAGTGTTCCCTCTACGGACAGAGGCAACCCCTCTAGCCCTAGAGTGGGTCTAGTCACAAACAAGGACAGATCAATAATAGCTTTCCTTAAACAATCATAATTGAAGGCCTACCTCAACCAGTGGTCGATGGAGTTCCATTACGCTGCTCTAGCTTCCGCTTTCTTCTCCTCAATGAGTAGTCAACCTGAAACAATGCAAAGGAAATACAACAAAGCACGTAACCGGAAAACAACAATGATCTATTTACACACAAAGTCAAGAAGTCATGAGCTATCAAGTAAATTACATACAAGATATAGGAAAACATCAATGATTGTATTAATAATGAAATAAGAGTAAGCTTACAACCAAAGTCTTGACGTCACAAGCCTTCTCAGAGGGATCTAGCCAGCATGTTCCTCAAGCATTCACTTCTTGAAGATGGATCTCCCAACATACAAGTCTCTCTCACTCATAAGTTTTACATAGGATTAAGGGAACTTCACAACCTTCCACAAACTATCAACAATCCCACACTTGTCACACTCACACCAGCTACACTAACAGCACTACTCAATCCAAGAATTTACCAACTAGCCAACTATCCAAACTAGCAGTGCATAGCAATGGTGAGAGTTTAAATAGGAGAAGGAGTCTCCATGAAAGGTGGAAGAGTGAGCTTATCCCCAAGGAAGGTAGCACAAATGACGGAACAGCCACACCAGAGGAGGAAAGGCGACACAAACTATGCCAACAACCAAGTCTGGAGTCATCCAGAAGGCCGACTGTTGGAACAAATTCGCCTAATCTGGATCATCACGAGTGCATAACTGATCTTTAGCGCTGACATCACTAGTGAGCAATATAGTTAGTCAGATCATCGATAAAGATAATAAGTAACCTTGCACTGGAGCATGAAATCGGACCATCGTAAGAATCAGATGTACTTCCGCGCTAGCAGCATAGCTGGACTGTTTATGAGTGCCATTCAGCGTGTTTATTAATTCCATAGTCACGATGAGGCAGATAACTTAGGAAAAGTGGGTCATTTGGCAGAAGAAGGGAGCATTTGTTCAATATGAACATGTTTGACTTGGACACATGACACAGTAGAAGGACTAGAGTGAAGGCAGTGACAAATTACTGTGTAACAGATGCCCCCTAGAGTATGAAGCCCGAGAGAGTGGGAGGGGTGAAATGCTTTATGAAACTGACTGAGTTGGAACACCATCTAGAAGAAATTGCATGCAAGTACAACTGATATCTCTGATAATGAAGTACATGTAGTCTAGGCATGGGCACAGCCATCCAAAAGACATATGAACTAGGTCTGTGGTATGGATGCAGCCATCCGGATAATAAGACCATGATGGTGATAAAGGTATGGCCGTAGCCATCCATCAATGAGTCATGTAATCACGAACCAATCCACGCAACCTGAACATGTGAAATCTGAGTTCGGGGTCTTGAACCCAACTGATCATAGTACAAATTCTAGCATGCGAATAGATGTGCTAAGGTCAAGCATGATAGAAAGTTGCTTGATTACCGGTCAATGATGAAAACTGTTAACAAGCGCAAGAGAAACCACCAATAATGCCAATGGTTCTCAAGGTACTGTCTAGCACAATCCACGAAGTGTGAAGAAGGAGCTAAAGTTGAACACTCGTGGAATCACCCAATCGACGACCAATGATGAAAGTCAACCGTCAAGTGCGAAGAGCTTGCCATTGAGGCATGCAAGCTCTAAGGTACCAAAGGGGATCTCTAGATCAATCTCCTAGATAATGAGCTGATGTCGACAGGAGACGACCCATCACAGGAGGGCCATAACGTTTCCCCCATCAACGACATGAGATAAGCAACAAGCAGTAGATGGCGAAACAGAGTATCAGAGGAAGAGGTAAGGATGTAAACTATAGAAGGATTATACTCTTGAACATCGACACTTTTGCTTCTTGTCGGGTTGGGATATCCATACATCGTCATTTGGCCTTCCGCGGGTTTGGGTTGCCATTTAGCCTCATTCCATCTGATTTATGCCATCTCCATCGAGTCGTCCCCAGTGGAGTTGCCAATTTGTGATGCAGGAAAGTGTTCCCTCTATGGACAGAGGCAACCCCTCTAGCCCTAGAGTGGGTCTAGTCACAAACAAGGACAGATCAACAATAGCTTTCCTTAAACAGTCATGGTTGGAGGCCTACCTCAACCGGTGGTCGATGGAGTTCCGTTGCGCTCCTCCATCTTCTACTTCCTTCTCCTCAACGAGTAGTCAACCTGAAATAATGCAAAGGAAATACAACAAAGCACGTAACCGGAAAACAACAATGATCTATTTACTCACAAAGTCAAAAAGTCATGAGCTATCAAGTAAATTACATACAAGATATAGAAAAACTTCATTGATTGTATTAATAATGAAATAAGAGTAAGCTTACAACCAAAGTCTTGATGTCACAAGCCTTCTCAGAGGGATCCAACCAGCATGTTCCTTAAGCATTCACTCCTTGAAGATGGATCTCCCAATATACAAGTCTCTCTCACTCATAACTTTTACACAGGATTAAGGGCACTTCACAACCTTCCACAAAATATCAACAATCCCACACTTGTCACACTCACACTAGCTACACTAATAGCACTACTCAATCCAAGAATTTACCAACTAGCCAACTATCCAAACTAGCAGTGCATAGTAATGGTGAGAGTTTAGATAGGAGAAGGAGTCTCCATGAAAGGTGGAAGAGTGAGCTTATCCCCAAGGAAGGTAGCACAAATGATGGAACAACCACACCAAAGGAGGAAAGGCGACACAAACTATGCCAACAACCAGGTCTGGAGTCATCCGGAAGGCTGAATGTTGGAACAAATTCACCTAATCTGGATCATCACGAGTGCATAACTGATCTTTAGCACTGACATCACTAGTGAGAAATATACCTAGTCAGATCATCGCTAAAGATAATAAGTAAGCTCACGCTAGAGCATGAAATCAGACCATTGCAGGAATCAGATGTACTTCCGCACTGGTAGCACAACTGGACTGTTTATGAGTGCCGTTCAGTGCGTTTATTAAGTCCATAGTCGCAATGAGGCAGATAACTTAAGAAAAGTGGGTCATTTGGTAGCAGAAGGGAGCATTTGTTCAATATGAGCATGTTTGACTTGGACACATGACACAATAGAAGGACTGGAGTGAAGGTAGTGACAAATTATTGTGTAACAAAGAGGAAAGAAGAGAAAGATAAAGAAAGTGAGGGAGAGGCAGATAGAGTGAGAAGAGGGAGAGAGGGAGGGGAAGAGAGAGAAGGAGAAGGGGGAGGTAGATAGACACAGAATGGAAGGTAGAGAGAGAGGGAAGAAGAAAGAGTCTCACAAAGACAAATACAAACATAGAAGCTAGATTTAGAAAGTCATGAATATTTTAGATTTTCACTAAAATAGATGTATTGATTTCAATGTAGTTGTTGATTTCTAATCCTATTTGATCACATGCACTATATGCACTGATTTCAACGTAGATGTCAATTTATAATTCTATTTAATACCTTACACTAGATGCATTGATTTCAATGTCGATGTTGATTTCTACTCCTACTTGATCGCTTGCATAGGATGCATTGGTTCCAATGTAGATATTGATTTATAATCCTATTTGATTGCTTGCACTAGATGAATTGATTTCAGTGTAGATGTCGATTTCTAATCATATTTAATACCTTACACTAGATGCATTGATTTCAACGTAGATGTTGATTTCTACTCATATTTGATTTCTTGCATTAGATGCATTAGTTTCAATGTAGACATTGATTTCTACTCCTATTTGATTGCTTGCACAGGATGCATTGGTTTAAATGTAGATATTGATTTCTAGTCCTATTTAATCGCTTGCACTAGATGCATTGATTTCGCTATATGTTATAGACATATTTGGGCACTTCAACCCCAATCTTATATGTCGATAAACCAAGGGCTCTTTAACCCCTAAAAGTGTTGTTTCATACCCTAAAGGATCATGGTCAAATGATTACATCATTCCCCAAAAGTTCCACTTGAAAAACCACTCAGAACTGGCCAAAACTGGACCATACTGACTACTCCATTGTCAGGGTGCGATGCATACTGACTCCTACACTATCCAGGTGCGATGCATACTGAAGAGGCCTTCTGTGGGGTGCGATGAGCGAGAATGGACAAATGTCTGAGACAGTTTTCTAAGTGCATGCTCATGGAATCTTCTAGAAAATTCTCCTATGACACTTCCCTTTCTAAATTCGCCCAGGGATGAGTAAGAGATCCAAGAAATCTCCAAGTGGAACCAAGGACAACAAGTAGAATGACACTAATCAAAAACCTAAATATGACTCACACCCTTGCAGACATCTATAAATGGATCCCTCATCTGAGAGATCTGGAGGCTAGAATTTTGTAATTTGTAAGGAAGTTCTGATAGTTTGTCTCTAAGAAAGAGCATTGTATTGTTGGGTGATCTTGCTTTTCATGAGGTGAAGAGAGCTTTGATGCTGGGAGGATGATGTTGGATCAAACAGCTGGGTTGTAATTCTCCCTTCTATTTAATAAAGTTCTTTGAGTTTTCCTCCATAAAATCGTGTATTTGTGAATCTTGTTATTTGTGAATGCCATTGTATGTTCAATGTATTTCTTATTCTGCATTGCTTATGATATAATAGATCAAGATGCTTTGATGGTGTTTTGTTACTGTGTTTCTAAAAGTACTCTCCAAGCACGATAAGTACAGAGAGGAGTTGCAAGCTCTGTCAAGGGGGAGAGAAATCAAGCAAGGAGTTAAGCAGAAGATCCAGGTTGGTTCCTTTGCCTCTCTCTTATCTACTATACATAGAGGAAATCACAAATTTCTTTGATTGTTTGTTTCTAGGATAGCTGCCAATCCTAGAGCGCTAGTAGATTGAAAAGACACTAGTTTTCCCATAAACAAAATGGTGACTCTGTTGGGGAGCGAATAGTTTGTTTTTTTGTTGTTGATTGTTTGTTTTATAAACTATAGACAGAGCTTGAAGTTAGGTAGATAGCCTTCGAACTACTCTTGCTCTGCAATTGCAAAGTAGATTAATGTTGCTTCAGTCAATCTCCGATTTAGTTTATGATTTGAACATCTGACTTACAAGCATTCGAGATTCCCTTTTGGTAGCTCAATAACCTCTCAAGATCATACCTCTGTATTTTTCTCTTTATTGTCCATAATAGCTCAGCTTATCTCACTGAAATCAACTGCAAATTTGAGCCAAAACCCATCTCAGTTGCGCTCCCTGGCCCATTGCACTGTCTGTCACTATCTACTAGGATGCATCACACCTCCCAAGCCTGAAAAGTGTGATGAATCACTGTTTCTGTGAAGCCTAGGTGCGATGATTGTCTGAGCTTATTTCCCTCTTTGAAATTTGGGGTTTTTTGTCTTTGTTTTCAGCTCTGTTTAGTTGTTTTGCTACTTGTGAACAGTACCTCATTACTAAAGCCTGCTTGCTTTACATAGTTCATCCTCCATTGATTAGGACTAGTAAATGTTTTATGTATTTGTCCATTATTTACAATCCTTTGTCGAAAAGTTGCTTAAATCGATCTGTCGTTTTGGTGCAAAAAGTGTCATAACTGTCGTTTTGTGTCAAAAAGAAGAGTGTCGTAAAGTCTTCCTTCTCTAGATAGTTGATTGAACTCTTTGTCATGTATTTGATTTGAATTGTTGATATTTTAAGTGTCGAAAGCATTTTTCTATTCGAAATTGACAAGTTTCGTTTAGTCTTCCTTTCCATTTTGAAAAGAAATTGTCGAAATGTTGCTTTGAGTAAAATATTTCAGATCTTTGTTATACTTGCTTTCCTTTTTTGGCATTTTTCACATTAAGGGGAACGAAAAACAAATACATGCATTTGCATTTGCATTTAGACTATGTGCGAAAATGATTTAGGAAAGCTGCATTTAGTGTGTGCGCTTTTCTCTTTGTTTGAAAGAAATTGTAATCTTCTTTCCTTAGTAGCTAGGATTTTCATTGCTAAAATTAAACAACGATTGTTTATCATTGTAGATTGCATTTTTAGGAATTTTGTATCTACATCATGCGGTGAACCATTGAAAGGAAAACTTCTAAACAAGATCAACTCTAAAATAAATTTCAATGAACTTAACAACGCTTTGGAACCTAACGCAACATATCTAGAGGTCTAGGCTAGAGACGTGTTCCAGCGTCGTAAAATCTAGTAACTATCATTTTCATCGTAGGTTGGGTGATTCCTCCTCCTTGATACGACAAGTGCTAGCACAGACTTGTGCTCCTCGTACCGTCGAGTATATATTGGGAGACCACAATAGGCTTATATCTTTTATCCATAGGAAGCTGTGTCTACCGCCCTATCGATCGCAATGCACTGAACACAACATTCGGGAAGATTGACTGCCGTACATAAGTCCTTGGTAATTTCTCTTTAATTTATCACCAAGGTGTATATTGTAGTTTTGCGATTGGTTTGGTAATCCCTCTATCTAGATTTCCAGAGTAGTCACTTTCATTCCTTTTCGACTCCTTAAAAGAAAATGTCCATCTGAGCACTTGTCACTTCAGGCTCATTAAAAATCGAAGGGGACTAGAGTCATCTTTAGCTTTTTCTCGACTCTTAAAAATTGAAAAAGCAAAGTTGTGTCAAAGCGTCATTAAAATTTATTTAATTCGGAATAACATTATTTTCCCCCTTAATTTTGAGTTGATCAAGTAATCCGCAATCGTGGAAGAAAGTTAATCAAAACCCCGTCGTTTGTAGAGACTAGCGAGTCAACCATCTTTGACTCCAGAAACAAAGCCATTCCGGGCAAAATGGTCTTATTTAACTGAGTCCAATTCACCTGATTTATTTGAAACTTGTGTTTCAACATCGTCAGAGACTACAGTTACTCCGATTATTTTTGGTACATTTTCCTTTAGAGAAGAAGTTCTGTAGTTTCAAGAGGACATTAGAACTGATCCTAGTGTAACAATAGACACTTCTATACCTGAAACAGCTCCAGCTAGAGCTGATCCAGAGACTGAAGTTCACTTACCTGAACATCTGGAAGTTGAGTTCCAGAATTCAGAAGGTGTCACCCCCCCAGTATCTGTCACTGCAGAAGCTATACCTTCTTCAGCTCTAGAAATATTTTACGGACCTGACAGTCTACCTCTTCCACCTGGACTGATTGCTATAGAAGAGATAGTAGAGGATCTTCCATCCAGTACCCCATTACATTTTGGGACTGGGATCCACTTATATCCTTCTACTCCTGAAGTTAGTTCTTTTAATCATCCTTCATCGCAAGTTCCTGTCGAATCACTAGGAAATCTTTTGGATAGACTAAATATGTCTGAGCAACCATCAACATCTAGGACTATGTCATCTGATACAGCTACGGCAGAGCTTCCTTCTGCCATTCCTAAAATGTTTGCTGGTATACCATCTGTCCCAACTAGCTATCAATTACTGGTTGGAGTCCACTCAGGGACTATTTTGACGACATGGTCTATTCCTATTTATTCATCCAAAATCCCATCTAGTATTTCTTATGTTGAAACTCATCAAATTGATCTTGCATGTCAGTATCAATTTGGGCAGTCCAATCTTCAAAGACCGATATATCCTTTGAACAGTGGATTGCCACCATATGGAGGGCAGTATGCTTTTTCATTGTTCCCTCCTGGAGAACAACCATATGAGAGTACACAACAAAATTCAGGTCACACTGGAATTACATCTAGCGATTAGGTACCAATACTGCCTCACCAACCAAGGGTTATATATTTAATGCAACTAGTCCAACCTGTGTCGAATATTCCCACTACACCTGCTATTGTGACTGTGTCGCAAGTACAAGCATTGCCTGTTGTGTGTCAACCTCAAGTCTCTCAGGTTGCAATACAACAGCCTCTTGTCTCTACGGCTCAATCACAACCTCAGGTTAGTGCTTCCTTACCTGGAATGACTCAGGCTCAAACGAGTATTATCACTCCACATCTTGGTCAATCTTCTAGTATTGGGCAATAGCAAATGGTCCAACCATGGCTGGTACAATATCAACAACTGCAATTCAAGCAAACTTACCGAGGACCTGAGCAACAAGGTTTTGTAGGTAATGGACAACCGCATTTTCAAAACGGTTATCAACAACCATACTATAATGGTTATGTCCAACAACCTTATCAAAGTTACCAGCATCAAATATATTACGCTGGTATGAAAATACCTACTGCTCAGGCAATTCCATCTTATCTTGGGTATGCTTCACCTAACTTGAATCAAAAGTTGCCTTTTGTAGCAACTCTAGAATTACCATATTTGAACCGACTGACAAATGATCCAATTACATATGCCCCTTGGTGGCCAGTTATTCCTCATAAACTTCCCTCCGATATTCCTAAATTTAATGGAAATCTAGGTGAATATCCATCGAATCACGTAATGACCTTTCATTTGTGGTGCTCTTCTAACACCCCGAATGGTGATTCGATTAGGCTTCGCCTTTTTTAGCGAACACTAACTGGTGTGGCAGCAAAATGGTATATTGACTTGCCTAGAGCTTTGTTCGATAACTTCAACACCCTTGCCACTACTTTTCTAACCCACTTTCAATTACCCATAGAGTACGAAACGGGGACAGAACTCCTTACCAACTTTAAACAGACCACGGCCACTCACATATCTGATCATATTCATGAGTGGTGACACCGTCATCGAATGGTAAAGACGTATGTTCCTGATCAACTTCTAGTTGAGTGGTTTATTAAGTCATTATTTCCTTCTATTACTGAGGATGTGGCGAAGGGAGGAGTTGTCACTAAAGAGCAAGTCATTGCTCGTACTCAATATTTAGATTTAATCTATACTCAGTCTAGTACACTCTACGACAAAATTCCTAACACTCCTAGACTAGAATTTTCTGTTCCTCCCCCTCCTAAATCGAACAGGGACTCTCACGCCGGTGACGGCGTGATCAGTACCTCAAGCACGCAAACCGCAAAGGCTCCATCTGGTAAAGCCCTTGCAGTTTCTAGTCAAAAAGCAAATGATAAACCTCTTGCCTCGGAGATTAATGTCGTGTCATCTGACAAGGGCAAGAATCCAAAGCAACCAGGGGGCAAGAAAAAAGGGAAAAATAATAAGAAGAAACAGGAGAATTCAACTCCTGAAAAATCTTCTGAGAACCCTACTGGGCAAAAGAAACCTCGTTATCCATGTTACATATGTAATGACAAGCATTTCACGAAAGATTGTCTGCATCGAGCTGAGGTTGCGAAATTTTTAAAGACTTCAACTACCTCAACGGTATTGACTGATCCGTTTCCAAACCCAAAAACTAACCTGGTTGCTATCGATCATGCTTCCACATCCCAAGTGCTTATGCTATCCATCTCGAAATAGTAAAATGATGCTCTAATATCAAAAAGGAACAAAGATTATAGGAATCCACAATCGTCGAACAACAATGCTACTGATCAATCCAGTAGTTCGATAACAACTTCGCCAGAAGTTGTTCTGCCCATCATTCCTGAATTAACTAGAAAGCCACCAAAGGGAGTAGTACATAAATCAACATTTAATCCTCGTACTCAAGCAGCACAGAATTATAATATAGTGGAGGATCTGGCTCAATCGCCATCCGCTATGTTGACACTTGAAGTACTACAGAATTTCCCCTCCCGAAAGCAGACTTTCTTATCAGCAATAGGTGGGATTGATCCAATGGATTCCATTCTTATAGCCTTAAACCATAAAGGATATGAACCTCAGTTACCAGCCCAACTCACTTTTCTTATACAGGTAAAAGCCCTCAATAAAACTGTTCATCAAACAATCATTGATGAGGGGGCATCTACCTGTATTATGTCAATGATTTGCTGGAAAACTTTAGGTTCACCACCCTTGTCATGATCATCAACGACATTAAAAGCATTCGATGGAAGAACATATACGCCGTATGGGATCTTAAGTAACTTGCAAGTTGAATTGGGGGGCAAGACAGTAGAAATTGAAGTCGAAGTCATTGATGGAAACCTTGACTACAATATCTTACTGGGAAGGCCCTGGATTTATGCTATGGCTGCTGTTGTGTCTACTTATTTTAGAAAGATTTCATTTCCCTTCCAAGGTGGAATTACAATCATTAACCAACTAACATTTTTCCCCAACAGTTCACAAGCTACTGGAAGCATTTTATTGATCCATGGAAGTTCTCTATTGCTTCAAAATGTCAGAGTAGGTCTCCTAAAAGACCCTTCCTTAATGGGTACTTTTGCCCTCTCGCCTCCAAGTAATCTGGCGGAAGTGGCCACAGTGGAAACCTGTCATATGATATCTTCTACATCATCAAAGATTAATAAGAACTTTGGCCATTTTGATAGTGTGGATCATCGCGAGGTGTTGCCCCCAAGCTCCATAGAATCTTTGTAGCAATCAATTTTCTGAGCCTGGGCGGCGAACCCAAATTAACACTTAGCGAGTGTTTGGATAGATAGGTCTCTAGAGTATGGTACCTCTTCCGATCCTTGGTCTCGTATACATTCTACAGACGAAGGAATCATTTAGTCGATGATGATAGGAGAGACGTCATGGGAAGATTACCACCATCGTTCCCACCTTCAAGATAATAATGAAGATTATTCAAGTGACCTTAATCATCCTTCAGTTTTTGATTTTTTATCAAATACTGTAAATACAGTGGATTTCGAGTGAAATCTGTCCAATATTGAAGAAACTATCGCCATTAATATCTTGACCAAACCTAATGTTGTAGAGAATATTCATGTTGGCAAATCATTTTCTTCAGCAGAGCTAGAAAGTTACTGCACTCCCTTTCGCAAATTCAGAGATGTCTTTGCATGATCATATGAAGAAATGTTAGGCATTGACCTGAGAATCGTTGAACATGAAATCAAGATGTCTCCAGATGTCAAACCAGTACGACAACGGCTTAGACCTTTTCACCCGAATAAAGCCGCTGCCATTAAGGCAGAAGTTGAAAAACTTCTACATTCTGTTTTCATTTACGCTGTTCCTCTAACAAATTGTTCCTGTGATGAAAAAGCAATGAACAATTAGAGTGTGTGTCGATTATAAGGATGTGAATCAAGCATGTTCAAAGGACAACTACCCTACACCCTTCATCGACCAGATAATTGATGAATGTGCTGGATGCGAAATCTTTTCATTCATGGATGGATTTTCCGGGTACAACCAAATCAATATCCGCCCACAGGACCAGTCGAAGACTGCATTTATATGTCCATGGGGCACATTCGTGTACCATAAATTACCTTTCGGTTTGAAGAACACAGGGGCAACTTTTCAGAGGGCAATGAACTATGCCTTCCATGACATCAAACACATCGTTCAACCGTATCTCGACGATCTACCGGCTCATTCGCGAAAGCGGACTGATCATCCGCAGCATTTGAGAGCCATATTTCTACGTTGCCGACACTACAAGATACGACTCAATCCACACAAGTGTGTGTTTTGTGTTGGTTCTATTAAATTACTTGGTTTCGTAGTCTCTAAGGATGGAATTCGACTTGACCCATGTAAGGTTCAGGCAATCCTTGACATGCCTCCACCTTCAAATTTACTTCAGATTTAGAAACTCCAAGGGAAAGCTAACTTTCTGAGGAGGTTCATTCCACATTACACCAAACTCGCTAAAGGTTATATGCGTCTTTTGAAAAAAGAAGTACCCTTCAATTGGGATCAGGTTGCGCAAGCTTCCTTTGATGCTTTAAAAGGTTCCCTGATAAAAGCATCATTAATGTATGCTCCTGACTATCAAAAAGACTTTAACCTGTATCTCACCGCCACAGATACAACCATCACCATGGTTTTAGTGCAAGAAGATAATGGAATAGAACATCCTATATATTATTTAAGTCGAAACTTTAATGATACAGAAAGCAAGTACTCTTATGTTGAAAAGTTGGCTTTAGCAGCTATTCAAGCAGTACAGAGATTTCGACACTATATTCTCTTTCGCAAGACTACCATTGTGTCAGATTGCAACTCTATGACCTACATTCTGTCGCGACAATTACTAGGGGGGAAATATTCCAAATGGATAGCTATTTTGCAAGAGTTTGATCTGGAATTTGCCAAATCCAAATCAAAGAAGTCTCTCATCTTCGCAGAGTTACTTTGTGACCTCCCATCGTCATCCAATGATTTAACATCTAAAGCATGAATCGTGGATGAGACTCTGTTTCTGATATCGTCAAGTGATCCGTGGTACGAAGATATACTGATCTATCTCCAAACCCAAACCTTTAGGCCTAACACCTCTCGCTCTGAACAGCGGCGTATTCAATACCAAGCCAAAGACTACATGATTGTCGGTGATACACTTTACCATCGTGGTGTCGATACAGTTCTGCGAAGGTGCCTCACGCATGAAGAGGCTGAAAAATTCCTGAATGACTGTCATTTAGGTGCGTGTGGGGAGCATCTATATGGTTACGCTACTGCACAAAATATCTTATGAGCTGGTTACTTCTGGCCCACTATATTCAAAGACTGCATAATTGTAGTCAGAAGTTGCCATGCCAGTCAGACTTTTGACCGCAAAACCAGATTACCACCTGCACCTCTACATCCAGTGGTTGCTATTGGGCCATTCACTAAATGGGGCATAGATTTCATGACATGTAACCCCACCTCAACCAGGGGGCATGGCTATATTATAGTCATTGTCGACTATTTTACAAAATGGGTCGAGGCGATGCCTACATTAAACAACAACGATGAAATGGCTGCTCTTTTCTTTTTTAATCATGTAGTCTCTAGATTTGGTGTTCCACAGGCTATAGTCACAGATCATGGATCACATTTTCACAATCACATGATGGTTGAATTAACTGCCAAATTAGGACTATCCCATGATAGTTCTACTCCATATTATCCGCAGGCTAACGGACAGGTTGAGGCAATCAACAAAGTCCTTAAGTGCATGTTGCAGAGAATGATTGGAGTCCACAAATGGAATTGGAATTTAATCCTGTACTCAGCTCTGTGGGCATATAGGACTTCGGTGAGAAATGCAACCAGATTTATGCCTTTTCAGTTGGTGTATGGTCTGGAAGCTATCTTACCAATTCAGTGTGAAATTTCGTCTCTCAAGCTCGCAATTGATCTGCTTCCTGAAACTTCGGAGGAAGAGGCTCGTTTCTTGGAACTAATCCACTTGGATGAAACCCGTTGTGATGCTGCACTGGCTAACGAATCTCATAAGAAATGTGTCAAGGCACAATTTGACAAAAATGTCAAGCCTCATGTCTTCTCAGAAGGTGACCTGGTCTTGCTTTACGATCAGGACTCCGATAAATTGGGAGCAGGTAAGTTCGAACCATTATGGATGGGCCCCTACATTATTAAACGAGTATTGACAAAAGGAGCCTACGAGTTGGTCAATTATGATGGGATTCCACTGTTGCAACCTCGAAATTGGTTGTATCCTAAGCGTTACTATGCTTGATTAAGTGTAGTACACTCTTTGTATATATGCTTTTGTTACATTTTTGTTTTCTTTTAGAGTTTTCATTTTGGTTAGGTAATCCACTTTGCATTTGTTGCAGATGTCAAACTTTTTGGAACCATTTGTTGGGTATGCCGATAGAGCTAGTCATAGTACGCGGAATCTATCTTCTGCGGCCTGGGCCATTTTTGCTCCAAGCGGCGAGTTAGTGAGTTTTAGGGGGATATGTATTGGTTGATCGACGAACAACATCGCTGAGTATAGCGCGTTGATTGAACTTCTCTCTGATGCCATTTCGCATGGCATACGCCGACTCGTTGTCAGGCTAGATTCACAACTCGTCATCCTACAGCTTACTAGCGTTTATTCCATTCGGAACCCAGCTATTTATCGTATGTTTCTAAGAGTCAGGATTTTGGAAAGACAGTTTGATTCCATTCAATATCAACACATTTCCAGAAACTTAAACGCATTAACTAATTCATTAGTAAACTATGTGTTGGATAGACATTTGTAGCATTTGTAAATAAAAGCATTTAACATTAACATTTGCATCAAGATTGCATAACTTAACCAAAATAAAACTCCGAAAATAAAAAATATATAATTGTTTATAGTTTTTACAAAATGTTTTGTGTCCAAGACAAAATCAGTGATATGACGAAGAAACTCAAAAATAAATGCAAAAAAGCATCCTAGACTAATGATGCTAGTGATAACATGTCACCACCTGTGCAATCATGCGTAAGAGCCTGGTCCATCAACTCGGCACACCAGTAGTGTGGTGCTATAACCTCAAAGGTAACTCATCAGTCCTAACATCCTGAATACCGAGAGTGAGGCCCTTGACCTGATCCTGCAATACTTCCAGGGTCTCTGATATGTCCAGATCACAAAGGACGGCCCTCCCTATAGCCTCTCCTGTTGGAGCAGCTGCTGCCACCCGTGGGCGTGCCACTGGTCGCATTGGCCCAATCTTTGCATACACATGAGTTTGATTAGTCTTGATAACATTTTAAAAACACAAAAACATTACAAAACTGATAAACAAAGATGTGGTCGAATCATTTTACCTATCACACTCCATTGCTCGCCCGCTGGTAGCGCCAAATCCGGGTCGCCTCGGAAATCCATCCCGACGTATGGATACTCCGCGAAGACCATCTCCTGATGGTCAAACCACTCGAAGAAGGCATCAAAGGAAAAAATATTTGACTGGCCAACATGTCTGGCCATAAAATCAACCCATCTCTGCATCCGTGGGTCCCTCGGTGCTAGCAATCCCAGTGAAATGTTCTGAGGCTGCATCGGTGGAATCCTCTCCAAGGCAAAAGCAGTCAATATGGAACCGTAGCCAAAATTCTTGGATCTTCCATTCTTTACTTTGGAGAGTTGTTCTTTCATAACAGGAAGTACCACCTCACACCAGTTGAACACCTTTGGTTCTAGGCATTCTAGGGCATACTGCATGTAAGATTTGTTTTCCAAATGAAGAGTCGCGCTGCCAGCCAATCTAGAAAAGGTAAATAAAATGGTCCTCAAGGGCCGATCAGTGACATCTCAGATATTGATCTTTCCATCTCTGCTGGGTTGAGATCCATCTCTACAAAACTGACGAATATAATCTCTTACGGATTCACCTCCCCGAGCGGATCCTGATAGTGAAAGAGGGGCACCACGCCTTAATAACCCCGTCAGAAAGTAAATATCCTCGACTGTCAATGGAATATATTTTCCTCTGATCTGGAATACCTGGTTGATCGGATCCCAAGCATCGAGAAAATACTGCAACAAACTGATTTGTTGCCTCATGCTAGATATGCGGAAGAATTTGAGCAAGCCACAGTTTCGTAATGTAGTAACTGTGCCCTGATCGTGTAAGGCAATCATGTCCTCTTCTTCATGTTCACGTTCACGCCATGTAATGACCATCTTGATCCAACAAACATCTGAGACACAGACATAAGATAAGTTAGGATCCAGATTTGAGCAAAAACAGGCAAAAATTCCATGAAAAATCAGTGTGTAAAGTTTCCCTTCTACGCCCATCGCACCCTGCCTTTGAGCAAGGTGAGATGCATACTGACTGGCTAGTGTACAGCTCAGTATGCATCACACCTTTTGATATAGACCAGGTGCGATGATGGGAGAATGAATTCTTCAAACCCCAGGGACCCAGAAGAATGGAAAACTTGCTCAAAATCAAGAAAGGATGGAATGAAAATGAAGAGCTTAGGGTTAGCTCCTACCTGGTCCTGATGGCACGGAAAATAGTCCACCAGATCTCCCAAAATCAGCTGATGAATTTTGAGGGGGAAAGCCACTCCAGAGCTCCAAAGTCCCAAATTTGAAATGAAATGATGAAAATGAAAGGTAAAACTACTTTTTATGTTACTATTCACGTACTTCGAAGTAAAATGTTAATTTTAATTCATTTTTCGTGCATATATATGTATTTCTAATCAATTTGATGGAGCAATTGAGCAGGTTGAACGACTAATGAAATAATCTAACGTGTTAAATGGTGAATTGAGCATCTTTGACCACCAATGAGCATTGTTGTCGCATGGTTCAAGCTCATTAAAAAATAAACCTACCACTGAGCATATGTTCCCCTAGAGTTCAAGCTTGTTAAAAAATGAACCCACCTTCGGTAAATAACCTTTGTGATTGCCCTGCTATCAGCCTTTTGAACCTTAGTTGTTTTCCTGCCATCACCTCCATTCTTTTCGCTGATCATACACTTCCACTTGATTGTTTACCTTTTTAGGTAACAGTTGCGACAAGTGGTCCTATTAGCCACCCTCTTCACATCACCATGTTTTGAGAAGTTCCAAGCTTACCCGGAACTAGTTGCTACCCTAAACGCCACTCGTTCCTAAAAAACAAGCCTCCTTTAAACTCTTTTCAGACTCGTTAAATATGAAAAAATTGTCGAGCTATTGGCCTTTCCAGCTCATTAAAGTAAGGAGAAGTGCCATCCCTCCTGTATATTTTAAATCTTTTTCGGACTTGAGGGATTATCTCATGAAAAAGTTCGAGTGCTTGTCTTTTCGATCTGCTAGCCCTCTAGGATTGGCAGCTATCCTAGAAACATTATAGATGTCGATTTCTAATCATATTTAATACCTGAAACTAGAGGCATTGATTTCAACGTAGATGTTGAATTCTACTCATATTTGATTTCTTGGAGTAGATGCATTGGTTTCAATGTAGATATTGATTTCTAATCCTATTTGATTTCTTACACTAGATGCATTGATTTCAGTATAGATGATGATTTCTAATCCTATTTGATTGTTTACACTATATGCATTGATTTTAGTGTAGATGTTGATTTCTGATTTGATTGAACAAGATGTATGATGTACATTAATTTCAAAGTAATTATCTTAAAAGTGTGCATTGATTTCAGTGTAAGCACATCTCTACCTCCTCCATCTATATCTCTATCTCCCATTGTCTCTCCTTCTCTATCTCTTTGTCTCAACCCCTAAACATACACACTCTCTCTATATATCTATCTATCTCTCTCCCCCCCTCTCTCTCTTCCCCTCCTCTCTCTCTTTAACATTTCTCTCTCCATATATATATCTCTTCCTCCCTCCCTGTCTTTGCCTCTCTATTCTTCCCTCTCCCCACCCCATCTATATCTCTATCTCCCCTTGTCTATCCTTTTGACTATCAAAACACACACACACTCTCTCTCAATGTAAGCACATAAAAATTATTCAACCATAAATACAATACTTGAATTTTCATCCTAAAGAAAATGTTTGCTTACCCCAAATGTTTGCTTCTTGAAACTATAAAACATTTATAATTGGGTACATTCTTATTATTCTCATTTTTCATCATTCAACATTGTTAATTACTTTTCATTCAAAAGCAGTAATAGAAAGTAACTACCATTGAAAATTATTTGGGGTTTAACTCTCCGTAAGTCACAATGATTGACTTTGGAGAAAAATACTATTAATATTGGAGACCAACATAGAGAATATATGTTGTTTACTACAATAGCTCAAGTTAAATATTTGAATGGTCTATGATTCCAACCACTGTTTTCATATGATTGATATGAGAAAATAGAAAAAATAATAGATCTGACAATAGGAACAGTAGAAGAAAATAGTTTCAGATTGAGATGTGACAATAGCAACAGTAGAAGAAAATAGTTTCAAATTTGATTGCAATGAAGATTGTTTGTAATCGACTATATTCTTAATATTGACATTTTCTATCTATCAAAATTGTTACATTGACACTTTGCACTCAAAATTTGTATTTTATCATTTTTCATCATTCAAGTTACTAAGAGTTTCTCTCATCTCAGCAAACTAAGGTAACTAATAAAATTTTAAAGTAAATTGACCAAATTAATCTTAGACATATTTAGCATATTTAAAATGATCAAAATAATTAGATGTTGAGCAAATTTTGTATGACCACACTAATAGTCTCTCTCATCTCCACAAACAGAGGTAACTAAGAAAATTTTAGATTAAATTGACCAAATTAATCTTAGACATATTTAGCATCTTTAAAATGATCAAAATAATTAGATGTTCAACAAATTTTGTATGACAACACACGACTGAAACCAACCTAGATCCTTCTTAACACCGCATCTATCAAGTGCCAAGAGGGATCAAATCTCGAGGTGAAAACCTTTCCTCAAGTTTTGCACTCAAAAAATAGGTTTGCATCTCAAGAGATTTGATCCCTCTTGCTTGATAGATTAGATCCGGTGTTGAGATGGCTGAAATTTTTAAAAAATTAAATTAAATTTTTAAAAATTAAATTAATTTAAATCTATTTTGATTTTTTATTTATCCAGTATTTAAAGGGATTAAATCTCTCAAAAATGTAAAGTGCTTACATCTAAAATTAAAAATAACTATAATAAAACTAAATCCCAAATATACCAATTCATTTACACTTCATAGATGTATACATTCTCTATAAAATGTCTGAAATTCTAAAAAAAAAAAATTATAGAAATTAAATTAGTTTAGATTTATCTTGACTCTTGATTTATTTTGTATTTGAAGGGATCAAATCTCTCAAAAATACAAAATTCTTAGATCTGAAATTAAAAATAAATCTAATAAAAACTAAATTCTAGATAAACCAATTCATTTACACTTCATAAATATATTAATATTATTATATAAATAAATAAAAAATATATAAAATTATTAAATAAATATAAAAATATATTAAACAAAAAATTATTATGAAAAATCTTTCCATAGAAATCATATAACATAATTATATAACATAATTTTTTAGCCAACCAAAACCAGCTAAAAAGGCAAACCATTACAACAGTGTTAACCATATAACGATATAATTTTAGTAATAATAAAAATATATATAATTAAGAATAATGAGAATATATATAATTAAGAAGCCATATATTTTACCCATGTATGAAGATGTATCAATGCTCTTGTAAAACCTGCGTAAATAAGATGCGTAACAATACATTCATGGATGTGAGGAATGTATAATAAATAACCAATTTTTGATAAAATAAAACAACCTTGATGTCAAGTAGGGATATAAACTAATTAGTGCTCATGGCTGCCAGCAAGAAATATGTAGACTCTATTTCTGGCCTGAAAATAAATGAAGTTATTCGAACGGCCTCTAATTTTTTATTAGCATATTTGATTAAAAAGTAGTCAATGCATTAAAAAGAAAAAATAAGAAATTATCACTTGTCCCAGTGGAATTGACATGACATGATTGGGACGCATAATGTGAAACGCTTTCATTTTATTTGTGCGTTAGTTTTAACCTTTGAAATATCGTATCTTTCTTTTTCCAAAAGAAAAATGTATTTTTGCTATTATCAAAAATAATAGAAAATGTACCATGAATTTTTCTTCGCTTCAGAAGAGTTTGATAACCAGAGTTTACATTATACACTTTAATGGTAATTATAAGAAAAACCACAAAAATTATATCATACTAGAATAAAGATATACCTAAAACTAGAATAAAAATATACCTAAAAAATTAAATAGGATAAAGAAAAGTTCTCTCTCCATTATTCTCATAGGCAGCGGCGATAACTTAGAAAAATAGCTTGTTTTGATAAGCCATCTGTTATTACATTTAGTTTCTTGAAAATATAAACCATTTGCAAGTCAGAAAATTCTCTTTGAAGAGCTTTGATCCCAAGCTGCCTTGCTGCCAGAGCCAAATTGAGCAGCCCAAAAACCCAATAATTCGGTTCTTAGATTTGTTCCTTCCCAAGTCCAATTTTTATTAGATTGGCTCCTTCCCCGAATCCAATTTTTAACTTATAACCATGAGACTGAGTAAGGTTTATTATAATACTTACTCCCATCTATTTTTGTTGACAAACACCATCAAAGAAACCCTATGGATTAGACTTTTCTATAACTAACTCCAGCATTCTTCTTATCCATTTTTTCTTCATCCTCTTTATATGCTCCCTAAAAGCACCAAAAAATTTTACAGCAATTTGAAAAGAATTGGACTTTACCATCAAAGAAACCCTATGGATTAGACATTTCTATAACTAACTCCAGCATTCTTCTTATCTATTTTTTCTTGGCTTTATATGCTCCCTAAAAGCACCAAAAAAATTTACAGCAATTTGAACAGAATTGAAATTTACATTTTCACAGAGAAATTTACATTTTCAATGATACTTTTATTTCTAAATAGTAAAAATCCAAATTCCCCACATCATAAAGAAAACTTGGTAACCAAATAAAGAACTCTGAAGAAGCTTAAGCAGAACCACAAACACTCCACTGTAGATGTAGCCCATAAACTGTTTTACTTGAACAGATCCTCAGCTTTCTTGCATAGATAGCATATGCTGGGACCATTTCAACCTCTTTTGGAGAGAGTTTCCCAAGTTCTTTGAAATATCATATCATCATATTATTGTAACTGGCTGGGCATTCCGGCCAACCAGGGGATCCTAAATGATAACCAAAAAGCAAACAGAAGTTTCTACATGCTCTTAAAGCAATGTACTTTTCCAAACTGGCTGGGCATTCCGGCCAACCAGGAGATCCTAAATGACAACCAAAAAGTAAATAGAATTTTCTACATGATGTATTTTTCCACATCCACGTTTTTATTGTATGGACTATTTTAATTTGAAACGTCAAAGATAGGATTTTAGTGACAGTGACGAATTAATGAAGGGGCATGAGAACACAACTCACAGAAATTCAATCTAAACTGAAAGAGATCTTTCCACGGAAAACAGTAGAGGTTTTTCAGGTGTGCCTGGGCAACCGAAACATGGGGGAGGATTCGGCACATCGTCTCCATTTTTTTCTAACATCTGCACAACCCTGCTCATGCAAGGACGATCTCCCGGACGGTACTGAGTGCACCACAATCCAACTTTTATTAGTCTCTTTGCCTTTTCCTCATCTTCTGCCTCTATTTCTCCTCCTCGCAATCTCATTCCCAATTCCCTGCTCTCAACAAGCTTGAAAGCCCAATCGGGAAAGAAATATTGGCTGGAACGGCTTACCTTCGGATCGATGTTCTTCCGTCCCCCTACCATCTCCAGTAAAAGCATTCCATAACTATAGACATCTGATTTCTCTGTAACGGGACCCATGTCTCCGTCGCACAACTCGGGTGCAACATATCCCGGCGTCCCCCTCCCAGCCGTCATTGATATATGATCCTCTTCCTTCCCACAAAGCTTTGCCAGACCAAAATCAGAAACCTTGGGTGTGAACTCGGCGTCCAGCAATATATTGTGTGGTTTGATGTCGAAGTGTATGATGCGCTTCTCGCAATCGTGGTGAAGATATGCAATTCCATGAGCTGCACCCACAGCAATTGAATATAATTGATCCCAACTTAACATCGACCCCTTTTCGTTTCCGGCAAATATAAATTTGTCGAGAGATCCATGAACCATGTACTCATATACCAGCGCGCTTGTAGGGTTTTCAAAACAATATCCCAACAGGCGAACCAAATTGACGTGATGGACGAGTCCAATGGTGGCCACTTCATTTACGAATTGAGTCTCGCTGTGCCTATGCCGATCAAGAAGCTTCACAGCCACTAGAGTGCCGTTCGGGAGCTTTCCTTTATACACCACACCATAACCTCCTTCTCCCAACCTTTCTGCAAAGTTGTTTGTGATCTTCTTGAGGCGAGATTGTGAATATCTGGTTGGCATTCCATTAGCATATTCCTTTAGGAATCTCTCCACCTTTGAATTAGATACACCAAGCCTAGATCTTTTCCTCTTGGCAGCCAATCTTAAGAACAGTACCAATGCTATTGCTGTCAGCAGAACTCCTACGACCGAACAACCTACATACGAATGAGCAGATCATGTAACCCCGAAGGGAATATTAAAATTTTAATCAAAACAATATGCAAATTCGCCTTGACGTTAAATCGGAGCTACTGAATAGAAAGTATGATCTTATTTACCTATTATAATCTCTGACATGTTTTGACCTCCTGCATCCTCGGCACCTGCAAGAATCCACAGGTAATAATTTGCATACTTAGCGAAATACATACACATAGGAGGATTCAAGGATACTGCTAAAATGGAAGATTTAATCTATCATTACACATTCAGAGGATTGAAGGAGCGAACTTCGTATTCAAATTTGTAGAAGGCTGTGGGAAAGCTACCTTTGCCGACGCAGTTGTCTGGATGCGAAGTGCCATCGGGACAATAGCAAAGAAATGTTGAAGTCGGTTCTGAAATGTTATAACCACAACTCCCATTGCTTTTTAAACAAGCTTCACAGCTTCGAGATCTCAGTGGGTCAACCCGCCATGTTACCTCAAAACCCCTCGCGAGTAAAGAGCTATTAATGAACTGTGGAGAGATGCTCTTATTAATTGGTAGGTAAAATGCCTGACAGGACGTTGCCCCCTCTAAGTTTAGTTCTGGATTCAAACTGTAGTACCAATTATCTCCACATAAACTCAAGTTTTGAGAAATTTGATCACAGTGCTTCCAAAGCGTGAGATTAGTGTATGTATGGTTAATCTGAAAAAGAGAGTCGGACCGCCAGAATGGAGAGTAGTTACCTGAAAAATTGCATTTGCCTCCCCACAGATTGTCGTTAACAATTCTCAATATGTTCAATGTGCTAGAATTTGCCAAGAAAGAGGACTCCATTATGTGATATTGGCTTCCACTGATATTTATCAGAGGATGGTTGTCAGAATCACATGAGAGTAGCTGAAACTCAGGGTCACCGCAGCCGCTACCATTTATCCCAAAAGGATAGCCCACTTCAATGCCCCCACATATATTACTATTGTGAAGACAATCCTCGTAATGACTGCCGAGACATGATCTCAAGCAGAAGAGGAGAAGGGCACATGCAATAACAAAGCATGTCTGCACCGTGAGAGGCATTGAATTGGGAAGAAGAATAACAGGCATTCTCGTACTCTGCTCTTCTGTTGGATATGAAAAATATAAAAGAGAGGAGGCGAACGAGAAGGAAAGCGATGGAATTCGAGCGTGTGGAGGTGAGAAGACTGTCTGGTATTCGAGTGCAGTTAGTTCAAAGGCACGAGGCTCGTCAGACAAACTGCATCTTGATTTTTAATTTTCTTGGGCGAAAAACTCAGGAATATCTTCGAGTATCTTATGCGATAGACAGTGACATTGTCACACGTAAACAAAATTTAGTGGCTTCCAATAATTATAGTGGCCATCCATTATTCTTTTTGGTTTTGAGTAATTCCATTCTTTCTTTACTTTTTTACGTGGGAATAAGATAAGTTTTTAGTTAATTTTACTTTATAATTGAAGTATAAAAAAATTATCATTTAATCTCACATAAAGTGCTATCGATTTTTGTGAAATATTATTATTAATAAATATTTTTTAATTTTTAAGTGGAGGTTTTTGTGAAATATTATTATTAATAAATATTTTTAAATTTTTAAGTGGAGGTTTTTGTGAAGAGAATAATTTTGTTACGGTGAATTGCTATATAAAATAAACAAATTTGTTATTTTTTATAATATCTAATTTATATTTATTTTAAATTAGATAATATAATATTACAATTTTAAATATAGATGTAGTTTTAAGACATTTCATGGTGTGAAGGTTATTGGTTGGAAACTATTATGTTGATCGTTGGTGTGGCTCACGAAAGCGTAGTCATGGCTTATGCTATTTCACAAACAAAATTTTTACGATTTTAAATATTCAAAATTTTAAGTTAATTTAAACCCAAAATAGTATAATTTTACAATTTTAAAATATTTTCAAACTTTTAAACAAGTCTAGATCCATCTTAACTCCCAATCTACCAAACCCCTAAAGGGATCAAATCACTTGAGGTACAAACATCTTCTAGGGTGAAAATAGATTTAGCGTGGTTTAATTATTAGCCTTTAAATATGTTACATTAGAGATGAATACCACGGGAAAACCATTGTTAGAGAATTATATATATATATATATATAATTTTCACTTATTGATGTTGAGAATTTTTGGATTCTTATGTGCATTCTCAGAAGAGTCCAAGGTGCTTCACCGGCTTCACCTATTTTCAGGGGAAGGAAGCAACCTAATGATAGGAAGAGTGCTAGACCAAAATATATAGATAAAGGATAAAAGAATGAAAGAATTTGGTTAGATTGATGAAATTAGTTGTTGGGGAAATTTTAAATTACAAATTTAGTGAGATGAAGCTTTGACTAATCATAGGCATAGATGAATAAAATTTCATGATAAAGTCAAAGTTAACTGTATTGTTAATAAATAATAAGATTGAGGTAAATGGATTAAATTTGGAATATAAATTTATTTTGTTAGATCAAAATTCAAAACTCCCAAAAATTATTAAAAATTAATTAAATTTTAATTAAATAATATATGGTGGGAGGAATGACTAAAAAATGGAGGGTCATAAGGTCAATTATAAATTAGAACAATTTTCTAGAAGCTATTAATAGATTAATAGGTTAGAAAATCCAAAAAAAGAGGAATGGGAAATTATAAAATTTCATGATAAAGTCAAAATCAATCATATTCTTAATAAATAATAAGATTATTTTCTAGAAGCTATTAATAGATTAATAGGTTAGAAAATCCAAAAAAGGCCGGAGGGGGAATTATAAATTTCATGATAAAGTCAAAATCAACCATATTCTTAATAAATAATAAGATTGAGGTTAATAGATTAAATTTAAATTTGGAATATCAATTTATTTTGTTAGGATCAAAATTTAAAAATTCAAAGATTATTAAAAAAAGCATTAAATTTTAGGATAATATATGATTGAAGGAATTTGAATAAAAAAGAGAGTCATAAAATCAACTATAAAAATTATAAATAATTTTCTAACTACATGTAATAATTTTCACTTATTCAAAATATTAAACATTATAACATTTTTCTCATTCTTGAATGGAAAATTTTATGTTTTTTATTTTATTTTTTTAATTTAATTTTTATTTTCATTTTCATTTAGATTATTTAATTTTGTTTTAAACCAATCCAAATATTAAAAGTTATAACATCTCTACCATAATGCATTAAAAAATACTTCTAAACACAATAAAATTTATCACATATTAATATAATAAATAAATATTACAAATTATTCAATACTATTATCCTATAAACTAACAATTATAAATTTACAATGATTTAGTGAAAATTAACTCAACAGGATACTTTCTCCTTGTTTTATATCATCAGTTTAATATATATTTTAGAAAATAATTGAATTTATTTAATTATTATATTTATGTTTGTAAAATTATTTAGTTATTTTTCTAGAATTCAAATTATAAATAGTTTTGTTTTATGCTAATAAATTTTTAGTATTATTTAGGTATTTCATATATGTAAATCATCGAAAACATTTTCTATTCGATATTTTTATTACGCATTCAAAAATGCGTTGAACTTACATTATTCTTAGTCGACTAAAAATTAAACTAAAATTTTATAAAGTAGACATTAAGGAAGTTAAATAATTTATTTTTTTTAATTCTCAAATTTTATTTTTGTAAATTTTGATTGGCTCATAAAATTAGAGTTTTATTAGTAATCATTATTTGGGCAGCAGATAGTATACGGTATTTTTGTCGCATGTACGCAATGTTCTTAGAAACTGAGCCAGTGGCATCGAAAAACTGAGCCAGTGGCATCGAAAATTAAATTGAAAAGAGGTTACAGTGAAAATATTAGTTTCAACTTTGCTGAAAGCACCCGAGATGAAATCATAATTGAGATTTCAGTTCAATGGAATATATGCAACATCTTTAATGCAGCATTAATACTCCTGCAACCTTTTTAATGCAGCGTTAATTCTCTTTCAATGTTTAATAGGAATAGAGTATGAGGGTAGCATTAATACTTCTTTGGCGTTAATACATTCTTTATAACATATGAGGACAACTTTGTTTACAATGCATTCTTTCAATGACGTTTTTAATGTGCATATCCAGCGTTCGTTCATAATGTATTGGCCAATGGTGTAATAGTTAATGGGGCGACATTCATTTAATGGTGGTTTCATTCTAATGGCAATGCGATGTAAAGAAGAAAAAGTTAGATATTGTTATGGAGAGTATTACAACATGGAGAGCATATTAACATTTCCAAGGAGATGTGAAAGCATTCTTTTCAACTAACTTCGCTGAGAGCACGGGAATGGGCCCAGCATTAGTTTCAGCTTTGTTGAGCATTAGTTTCAGCTTTGTTGAGAGCGAGATAAAATCATGGTTGGCATTTCGGTTTGATGGAATATATTTTTGCCATCCTGCAAAATCTAGATTTTATGTATTTTTTATTATTATTATTAAATTTTCAAAAATTCTAAATAATTAAATATTTGTTTGCATTATTGTTATTGACTTTTTGTCTTTCTAAATCTATCGATCAATATTTTAAGTTTTAATATTTTATGGAAGCCCGGTAATTTAGCTATTTTTATCTCTCCATTACAAGATTATCAACTTGCATGAGAGAAACAATTGAACGCTCTTACCATTAATTTTTTTTATGACATTGATGATGAATGAAGGCTAATCCTGACCTTTAATTTCTTATCGTTTGACCATCAATATAAATAAATGTTATTGTTTATTATTGAAAAAAACTTAAAAAAAATAATACATACTCTAATGTAATATTACATTAGATTACATCCAAACAAGGCCGTCATATTTACATTTAAATTATCTTTTAATTGAATTTCTTTAAACTTTAAAAACAACAATTATAACTATTATATTAAAATTAATGTTATGACCATATGTATTTTTTGAAATAGTTTTTGAATAATATGTTAACACTATACATTTTTGAAAGAAAATATTTACATTATATATTTGTATTACTCGAAATTGATACCGCTCATTAATTTGTGTGTATTCAATTGAACATGGACAACAACGAATGCCGGTCTAATCTTTTAACTTAAAAGATGACTATTGTGCGATGAAGGATCCCATTTCAAATCTGCAGAAATGATGAATGGTACATAAATAGAAAGGTACATATAGAATTAGGTTTAGGTGGGATCAACTAGGTTTATTATCCTTTATCTTTGCCTTAGTATTATGCAAATGCTGGCCATTATTTCAGACTTGCCATAATAACTACCTAGGTATAGAAAAAACATTTATTTTGTTAATTTCAAAGTTCAATAATCAAACCAAGTGGCAGGGAACGCTAGCTATGTGACCTTGTTAGATAAATCAAAAGCAATAATACCAATTATTAGTAATTTTAAAAAACGAGAATTATAGCTATTGTGATAATTCACTAACTAACTTTTAATTAATTTTCTAATTAATGTGTTCATTAATTAACTTTTAATTATTTTTCTAATTAATGTTACATATAATCCACATATATATTGCAAGAGGAGCATTTAGTGAAATTTTTTAGCAACGTGCACATGTTAAAAAAAAAGTGAAAAACCCTGAGTGTGTTCCTTTCTTTAAAGGTTTGGCCATTGTAGCACCTCCAACCTTGGATTTTTCGCATAACCAAAAATTGCACACTTATTTTTTTACAATAGCATGCAAACGTTTTAAAAATAACACGTGTGTTTCACTAAAAGGCCTCTAAGGTCTCACCGTTTACCCCACAATGATTATACAATCCATCCCTCCACCAAATAATTGCCAACACGAATTAAATGTGTGAACACTCTTGGTTCATTAGTTAGATATAACTCTTGTACATGATGTTTATTTTTTTTAATGAAAGAAAATTTTCAAAATTTTAAAGGAGGTTTTTAAAAAAATTATTAGAGTTGAAAATGTAAAACCAAATTAATCAGCGAATCACAAGAAAACAATTACTCAGAGGAAAATTTCAAACCACAAAAATAGATTACAAAAGATCTAAATTAATTAAGAGATTTGATTGAAGAGTAAAGATACACAAGGAATTATCACCATTTTTTTTTTTTCTATGTAAGAATAATTCTATTAATAAAAACAAAAATAATGTTACAACGAGGCCCCGCCTTTATCTTTGTTTCCAAAGTTCATCAAAACAGTCGAAACTACCCCAGATTGGGGAAACCAGCTTGACATTGCAAAAAATACCAACATATAGCCCTGAACTGTCATCAACGGACATCCATACCTCGGACAACAGAAAAAGATACAACTCAACATCTCTGGACTCGACAACAGAACAACAAAATCATTGATCAGACAATCAAACTGCAAAAACATCAAATGACTGGACCAACCCGTCATCAGCAGAAGGCAGATCTGGCTCGTGGGTGGCAACGAATGCCACGTGGCGTCACTTGTTGTCTTCCTCGTCAGGTGTCTCCTCGACCACGAGGCAGGCATACTGGTCCCATACTATACCTTTCCCTGCCACATCGCCCTTCTCAGCACCACCTGGCGGCTCCTCTGCATGCTGGGTGCCGCTTGAGCTGCTAGCAAACCCCACCGTCAAAGCTGCGCCTACAGAGCTGCCACCAGCCCACTGTATGTCGCCTTCATGAGCTTCTCCTCCATGCATTCTGCTATGACTGGAGCTTTGGCCATCGTCCTTCAGTTTTTTCCCACGACCCCGTCCCAAATCCGGAATTCTCACCTCCTGTGAGTGCTCTTCAGAATTTCTTGCTTGTTCACTGTTCAGCTCATCTTCTTCAGTGAAGACGATGGTCACATTGGCAGTTATAATGGGTCTATTCAGACGGCTTTGGAACCTGAATTGGGTAGCATGAGGGACAGGGCCAAGACGCAGCTGAGGAATTGCATACTGGAGCCTAAAATTGCTGGGCGGAGCCATTGATGCCATCCCTTGCCCCCGCCCACTGCGCGTATGGGGATGTCTAAGCGGTGACCTGGGAGGAGGCGGGTTTTGAGGAGGAGAGGGGGGAGCTAGGCTCTGCGCTGGTTCAGGGTGAGCACTGCCACCTTGAGTTCCTCCACGGCGACTCCTCATTCAGTGCCTGACCATACCCGTGAGGTTGGAGAGCAAATTAGCAGGATAAGCAGTCGGGAGGGGAGACTGGTTGTGAAAACAGGGTTCCTGAGCAGGATTTACAGGGCAGAGCTTGGAGTGGGAGAAATGGTGCCCATTTCCAAGATCAATGCAACAAAGGTGCCAGCAATGTCTCCCTGTAGTTGTTCTGCTACAAGAAGATTCGGCCTGCGGCGGACAATAGCTGAGGAGCGGGGAACGAACTGAAGGTTCAGGGGATGCCATTCTAATTTCAACTGTTTCCAACTCTCGGCCTGATGGGCCATTTATTGCAACATGCACGCTGTCCAGGTTTCGTTTGCGATGAGCCTCAATCAGATCACGTTTCACCGCCTGGCAGGTCCTTGCGCCAGCAGTCTTAATGGTATCCATTAATGCTCTTGGGATACACCCGCATCCGGGTATTATCACCAATTTTATTAGCCACAACTATTCACAATATTATTGTTGGAAATATTAATCTGAACTACGGCACACTGACAACAACCATACATGTGGTATACCTCAACTGCAAGTTGCTATTTTGTTTGCAAGTTGAAGGAGTGAAGTTCTGAGCAGAAGTACAAGTGACCATTCCGCAACACATCAGAACAACCATACATGTGGTATACCTCAACTGCAAGTTGCTATTTTTTTTGTAGGCTGAAGGAGTGAAGTTCTGAGCAGAAGTACAAGCTGACCATTCCGCAACACATCAGATAGTTAAAGCACGCCCATCCCTTGCCTTAAATATTTTCTCTGTCATGTATTAATGAGTCAAAGTTGTATGTTTTGATAAATATGAATGTAAAAGTCATTTGCAAGGTTGAGAGAGAGATAGGGGGTGTAAGAGGTAGAGAGGAGAAAATTGTGGAGCAAATATTGGTGGGCCCGTGAAAACAAGTCTTTACGGAGTTCTAAAAATAAGATCTTTTTGTTTTACATGGAGCAACAACCTCCAATTTATCAGGCGAATGTATTTTTATGTTTTGAAATATAATCCAATGTATGTTTTGTTGCGACTTGGTTGTAAACTCTCACGACTAGCTTTACCGCAACCATTTTATTTTTAGTGTGTTTTATTTAAGCCTCTGTCGAGTTGCGATTTGCTTGGCGCAACTAAAGTATAACATTTTATAACTAGAGTATGCAATGTAATATGATTATCAAATAAAAATAGCTTAAGTAAGAATCACAAATTGTGCAATAGTGGATATATCTATATATATCTATATACATGATTTTAAAATAACAAAATGTCAAATCCAAAATGCATGGTAAAGGTATAAAGGGTTATAGTATGTGTGTTCATTAGAACCATTTCATAAGTTAGAAAGCCAGAATGGCCTGAAACCTAATTGCTTTCACTAAAAGATATAGAGCACAAAGTATATGTTAAGTTGTAAAGGAAGTAACATTTTATGCAAGGAGTTATTGGAAGGATTACCAGTATATAGAGTATACTGATGTACCAAAAACTAAGGAAGGAGAGATTTATACATGAAAATAAGAGAGTTGAAGGATTAATTTTTTTCACAAGAAAAAATTCATAATTTTTATTAATAGAAACAAAAATTGCATTTTGTAAATATATATAGTGTGTATGTTGTGAGGGGCACATAAGAGCATGTCATTACAATTGTGAGTGGATATTAGCATATATGGAATAATAAATTCCATGAACAATCGAGCATATGCCAATAAATGAAAGAAAAAGGAAAAAACAGAGAGAGAAAATTATATATGACAAACACTGTTGGTTTTTTCTTTTTTGTGCTTCTTTCTTTGCACTTGTTTCCACCTGATGGGATCTAGATCAACCAAAACCAAAGCTAGTTCTCGACTCCCATCCAAATGTGGGGGTTCTTTGTTTGAATCTGAACCCTCTAAGTAATGTGCTCATTTGGTTCCACCTGGGTCTATTGAAGGTTCTTGTTATTATATTCCTAGACCTATCGATGGTGGAGTGACAAATCTATCCTAAAATGCAATCTCCCCCTCCATTTTATCTTCAGTTTGAGCTGGTTAGGTCTCTTTTTTATGCTCCTCCTCATCTAGCTATGTCTCTATATTATCCTCCTCATTTTCCGAGAGAGGAAATTCACTAATATGCCATCTTTTTTGTCTATTTAGTTGCTTCTTTTCCCTTTTTTGTGATCTTATTTTCCATAGGACAAGAGTTCTGAAGATTACTTGTTTGGTAGCACACATGACATCTTAATTTTGTGTACTCATAATCTAGAATTTGGGTCCCCTAAAAATTCTTATGCTTTAGAATGATGTGATCTAGCAATCCTTTGCTAAGATCTATCTCCACATAGATCCTAGCAAAGGTGAATATTCCTTTTTTTTGTTCTTTCCTGGTCCACTTTTTTTAAATTACCCAATTTGTTCCCAACATCCTCAAGGACTTGGTGGCACCAGAAAGGAAGGGGTAGGTTTGGAAGCCGAACCAAAATTGGCATAGTAGTGACTACCATGGATGTCACATCAAAACCAGGGAACCACATAGTAATTATTAGTCCGACTCTATCCCAATACGACGGCCCTTTGTTTAGTACAAAGTCTAGTTCTTTTTCTATGTCAAATTGGACTACAAAAAATCCTTCAAAGCATAGGTAAATGTCACAATTTGGTGTCCATGAAGAGAACACCCACTGATGTAATGCTTCAGGTTTTGGCTAGAATCCATTAAATCTGTTGTCGCTCCTAGAGATAGCCTCAGATTGCTTACAAGGCTAGTGCTTGGGCACATCTAGGTTTTGTGTGTCTCATATGATTCTCAAGAAATTGGAGACATCACCTATATTTTATATATGTATATATTTAAATGGAATGGATTGGTTCATTCATCTAAAAGAGTAAGCCATGAATTTCTGGTACTTCTTCACATGTACAAATCGCAGAAATATATGCATAAATAGTGGAGTCTGAGTAGTTCAAGGACTTGCAGTTTAATAAGCTTTTGCAGAGTAATGAGAGAGGATAAGGAGAAGGAGTAACTCATCACATAGAGCTTAAAGCATCAAGAATTCTACCTTTAACACATAGAGCTTGAAGCATTAAGGATTTCTACACTTATTTGAGTTACGGGTAGAAATAATGGATAAAAGAGGAACTGAATGCTATGATTCATGTAGCGCAAATTTAAAGATATAATTTCAATAATCCATACAGGCACATGCATTAATAAGTCAATACAAATGAATCTATGAGGAAGTATGAAATATTTCTAGCAGCTATGATTGCAAGAATTATCCAGGTGGATATTGGTGGCCACCTGCCTATTCCACTTGGACCCCCAACATTGTCTCTTTCAATTTTTAGGTTTCCTTAATTGTAGCACAATTTACTATTTTTGGCAATTTTTCCGGTCCTGAACTTTCGGAGCCGTTTTGAGGCCTTAAACGATGTTTTTAGGGAAAATGGAGAGACTGAAAATTCCCCAAACCAACTTGCCTTTTTTGTTGTTTTTTCTTTTACCTTCTCTTTGAGATCTTCGAAACGAGGTATTATGATAGCCAAACGAAAATCGTATACCAAAGTTACGAGCCTGGGAAGTTGATGTACCAATTTACCCAAACGGGGCCCACAGTTTTGGCACTTCATCTCCTAGGATTAGGTTTTTGGATGTTTAGGGTTTTCCATTATTTCTCAATAATAAATACGCCTTTAAGCCTCAATGTAATTTAGTTCAGAGACATGTAGCCACCACATCTCTTCTCAGAGATAAGCTGCCAACGCCAGAGCTAGTCTTATTTCCATTTTGTTTGTAAGCATACTTCAACATTTTTCTATTAATGAAAAGAAGCGTTATTTCTGTTGCATCTCTGTATTTATGGTTATATTTGTAATTTTTTGTGTTCCTGTTTAAATCTGGATTAGTGGTATTAGAGCGGTCTTCTCTTTCTCTGTTTTTATTTGCATGTCCCCAACGAGGTCGGGACATAAGGAGTTAGGGATTGATCTAGTTGAACCTTTGCAAGATCAACCTCGCAAATATCAATGGCTTCCCATGGCGAATGAAAAGAAAGACGAGGGGTGGGAGATCCTATCAAAATATTGCTCGAAGAAGCCCTCGAGAGACAAAGGAACGCGATGATGGACAACTTTGCCCAGATCCTTTAGCGGCTACCCAGGGGTGACATGTCTACTTCCAGTAGCTACTCTCGAAGCGCCACACCCTTTAAGGTACAAGTTAATTTTGACATTCCCATATTTTAGGGTCAGATATATGCGAATGTCGTAGATAAATGGTTAAATCTGCTACAAGGATATTTTTTTGTTCATGATTTTTCAGGCCCGGAAAAGATTACTTTTGCACTTCTTAAAGTTGCCCCCCACGTCAAGGACTGGTGGGAAACCTACTGCGAGCAGAAGGATGAAAGTACAGCCTCATTGTTTTTAGCCACATCCACATGGAATTCATTTTGGGATGCCATCAAGGAGTAGTACTACCCTATCGGGAGCTATGAGGATAAATACATAAAGGACCACATTGTGGTAGGGAAGGGACCAAGATGTGTCAGAGTTTACCAATATTTTTCATACCCTTCGCACAAAGTTGGGTATCAAGGATTCAGAGCGGTGTTTGGTACTCAAATACTGTGACTTCCTACACAGGTACATCCAGGACGAGATGGAGTTCTTGGACATCTTGGCACAGCGTACTGATACGCTATCAAGATTGAGCAGAAGTTTAAACAAAAGAAGCGAGACTTTGGATATGCGAATCCAAAGAACAAAGGACAAAGCCAAGGCGGGGTGACCGAAGACAACCCGTCGAAGCTGCAAGAAAAGGACACCACCACGAAGTCAAAGAAGGAAACAAGCAAGTGGTGTGAGTTCCATAAGAGCCCCACTCACAACACAACTGAGTGTCAGACCAAGCAGTCGTTGGTGCCTGAGTTGAAGGCTTTAGAATCAGATGCATGTTCTGACCCTAAGTGAGAATTCGACAAGAGGAATGACAAAGGGAAGAATATTATTGATGGGGAGCCCAGCGCCACTGTTGCCACCGCCAAGATCAAGAAGAATGAGCCCGATGATCCAAAGGAGGGGGAGCACCTTTTCCACTCCCAAATGTGGGTGAAGGGTTTGCTGCTGCAATTCATTATCGACAATGGCAGCCAAAAGAACCTCATTTCAGCAGAGGTCATGAAGCGGCTGGGCCTACTGACCATACCACACCCGCAGTCATACAACATCAGGTGGCTTCACCAAGGACGAGATCTCCAAGTTAGCCAACAATGCCACCTTCCCTACAACATCAAGCCCTTCACATATGAGGTATTGTGTGATGTTTCTCCTCTCGACGTTTGTGATGTATTATTAGGACAACCATACTTGTGGAAGCGACATGTTGTATATGAGTCTAGACCTTGCTCTGTGATTATTTCTTTGGGTGATACGTTATACAGGATACCATAGGTAGCCCCACCTACTGCCACCTCTTTGATCTCTGCCAAGAAATGCAGTAAGATCATCTCCCATACCAGGAAATTTATTTTCTTTCTGGTTTTCTCTCAGAGTAAGGGGAAGATCGTAGCCACATCCATGGCCCTTGGGAACGGTTCCTCCATGCATCAGAAGCAAGTGGATATGGTCATGAAAGAATACAGGGACATATTCTCCTCACCCACAGGAGGATCGTTTCACTGTCAGGTCAAGCATTCGTTCGATCTGACTCTCGGAGCACCTCTACCCAACGGGCTGATATATCACCGATCCATTCTGTAAAATGCCAAGTACAAGAAGCGACATGATCAACATCGGGTGCCACACAAGTTTTAGGTGGGCGACAAATTCTGGTTGCATTTGCATAAAGAATGCCTTAGAAGATCCCATCGGAAACTCATACTACTCTGATATGGTCCTTACACCATTACCAAGGTTTTGGGAAACAATGCTTTGGATCACATCATTCCTCTATTCCTTCACTTGAACTACCCTAGACCATGCTTACCACCATCACTGGACACATCAGAGATTGCATAACATCTCACCAGGGACTAGGTTCAATAGGAATTTCCTCATCTCATGGAGGCACTCAACGCAATGGAGGGCATTGCTCCCTGGGGGGGGAATGATCTAGATGGATATTGGTCGCCACCCGCCTATTCCACTTGGACCCCCAACACTATCTCTTTCAATTTTTCAGTTTCCTTAATTGTAGAAAAAATTACTTTTTTTGGCAGTTTTTCAGGTTGTGAACTTACGGAGCTGTTTTGAGGCCCTAAACGACGTTTTTAGGGAAAACGAAGAGACTGAAAACACCGCAAATAGGCTAACTTGTTTGTTTTCAGCACTCTCTGAGATATTCGAAAAAAGGTATTAGGATATCCAAACGAAGATCGTATACCAAAGTTACGACCCGAAGTTGATGTACCAATCTACCCAAACAGGGCCCACAGTTTTGGAGCTTCATCTCCTAGGGTTAGGTTTTTGGATGTTTCGGGTTTTCCATTGTTTCTCAATAATAAATACGCCTTTGAGCCTCAACGTAACTCAATTCAGAGGCATGTAGCCACCACATATCTTCTCAGAGATAAGTTGTCATCGCCCGAGCTAGTCTTACCTCCATTCTATTTGTAAGCATACTTCAACATTTTTCTATTAATGAAAAGAAGTGGTATTTCTGTTGCATCTCTATATTTATTGTTATATCTCTAATTCATTGCATTCTTGTTTAAATCCGGATCCATGAATTTAGAGAATAAATTTGAACATAATGGGTTTTAACAAAGGGATAACATATATGGGTTTTCCCTGATATTCTGAAAGATCTGTATTATAAAGTCGTACAGTCTGAAAATAACATTTAGTGTTTTCCTTAGGATTTCTAAACCTTTGTGAAGTGTTTCTTCCCCCTATATATCTGGAGAGGGGGAGTGTTGAACATTTATTACATCAAAATATCTTTGGCTGAGTCTCAGTTGTAAGGTTGACTAGCTGTCTCGGCCAGGGATGGCTCTGTGGCCCAAAAGCATTACAAAATATTAATTTCCTCATTAAATGGTGACACATTACAGGATAAAAAATTAGTCAACAATCAGATGAACAATGCTAACAAAATATCTTCATTCCCATTCATGTGTTTGCTTCTACTTCAAATTGAAGTTTTCTCACAGTATGGCCTCCTGTGTTTCTCATCCGACTCCTATCATTTCCGCCTTTCCTGCTTGAACCATTCATCCTTCAAAGCTGGGAGTGGTACTTATCAGTTTCGTGCCATAGTACTGAAGCAAAGGACCCCTGGGCAGTACTTCATCTTCCCTCTGTATGGGGGCACCATGCTGGATAATCAATTCTTCTCGAGCTACCAAGTCCTTGTTTACTTCTGTCAACATCGACCTTGGTTCCGTGTCACAGAGGGCCTTTCTGGATCAACCCATGTCAGGTTTGAATGCTCCATCTTCCTTATTAAATGCCACAGCTACGGACCCATCCGACTTCAAATATCTGTACCATACTATTGAGTCTTTACGACAGCTGGAATTTTACTCTAGAAGGCACTACAGAATGACGATCTCCTATGCTCCTTGGCCCCCTTTGGTTTAGCCTCTACCTACATTTCTTCTCATACGACCGGGGGGTTGTTACCGAGTGCTTAGTCCCCGGGCGCTAGGGCCTTTAGTGGGAGAGAGTGTGAGGATGAGTGGTTTTCGGAGGGGGGCATGAGTGGTAAGTGGTAAGTGAGGGGGAGGGGGTGCAAAATGATATGAGAGGGACACGTAGCAGCGGGGCCCAGCAGGGAAACCGCTTTTTCAGACCCCCCACCCCGCTGATAAAGGGAAACATGGTGGGGCAGCCTAAAAAGCCCTGGGAGCCGTTGATCTGGCAGAGTTAATCTGGGCTGCTCAAAGATGGGGGGTGTTTATTTGATGGCAGAGGAGGGACCTCGGGAAATTGATGATGTCATCAGTGCCAGGTGGCACCTCCTGAGTGGTGACACATGTCACCCGGATACGCCCCCATAGGACCCTTGAAAATGCCGAATCTGCATGCCACGTGTCCTCCGTAATGCCATGTCATGCTGACGTCAACTGCCATGTGTATTCATTTGGACTAATGATATTACGCCACGTGGCCTCCCTGGAGGAGAGAGAAAAGGCACACCTACCTTTGGTTTTGCAACTAATTTCCTTTGTAAATTGGTGTCGGCCCTCCCTTACTCCTTTAACACTATCGGCGTATTCCCCTGCAATTCCTTAAGAATGGCCTGTTGGACCCACTGATCACTGATTTTCTAATTGACTGATATTAGAGCTCTACCCCTTTGTACCATACTTTGAAATCCCGTCGATCCCTGATTTTCCAATATCAGAGCTCTGACTTTTGTGATCGCCGATTTCAGCAATTGCTCCATCGCAGGTTTGATGTGTCCTCCCTCACTACTGCTGCTAGGAAACTGTGATGGTGATTTGTGATGAGCCTGATCCTTAGCCATTTTTCCTTTATTTTCTGGCTTTGAAAGGGTATCTTCAATATGCTCTAACTTCTGATCCAGGGGTCCATTTTTGGACTTCCACGTTCCATTGGAAAGCTTATTTCAAACAATATCCAGTGGAGAGGGTCCAATTTAGTTTTGAGAGCTTATGTGGCTTGGAATATGGATGAAAACCTCTATGTTGTTTGGTACTCCTTGTACAACTGGAACTTTGTTTTCAGAAGGTGACAACATTAGCTCCATCTGGGGATAGTGCCTTGCTAGCAAGGTGCTAAGATCCTGTAAACTGTGAACTTCTCCTTTGGGCATGGAGCCGTTTCTAAACAAACGATAATTTTGTGAAAGTGGAATTTTCAACATAAACTGGAAATTTCATATAAGAATTACAATACACACACCAGTATTTACAATGAGTGTAAGATAGGTACCTCTAGTTTTGGAAATAAAGTTTGAGGAACTAACCATTTACTGGAAGTTCCAATAATTTACCGTTTAAATTTTCAAGCATGTATGTGTTAATTACTCTCTCTTTTGCAATCTTGAAAGGGTCAAACAATAGCAGAGCAAATTTTATGTGTTTTCCTTTCTCTTCTCGTCGGACATCCCATCAGAGAACTAGATCTCCTGGTTGAAGAGGTCGATTCTTTTCCTTCTTGTCAAACAAGGATTTCATCTTTTGTTGGTAATTTGACAATTTTGCCCCCACCTGTTTTCTATTTTCATGCAGCTCGATTAGTTGATTTATCCTTCGTGTAAAGGCACTTGGCTCTTCCTTAGCTTCCTATATTAACTTTTCCACTGGCATCACTAATTGGATCGGGTATACTGTAGCCTTACCATACACCAACTCAAAAGGCAATTTCCCCGTGGATCGTTTAGGAGTTACTCTGTTGGCCCTTAGGAAAAAATTCAGTTGGGAGTCCCAGTTCCTATGATTCTCGACGATGGTATTCTTCAGCACCCTCACCACAATTTTTTTGAGGACTCAGCCAAGCCATTACCTTGAGGATAGTAGGTAGTGGAGTGCCCAATGATAATGTTGAATTTTTGGCAGAAGTTGATAAATTTGGAAGATTTGAAGACCTGAGCATTATCAGTGATAACTTTGATAGGACAACCAAAGAGAGATAATATGTTCTCCTCCATAAACTTGATTACCACTGAGTCTGTAGCATTTTTGGCTGGGATGGCCTCTACCCACTTGGTGAAATAATCCATGGCTGTCAATATCCACTTGTTTTGGCCACTAGATGGTGGGTTTATTTCTCCTATGAAATCTAGTCCCCACTGTTTGAAAGGTTCTTCCACATGTACTAGAATCAGGGGGAGAGGATAAAGATTTTGCCTCTCAGCAAAGACTTGGCACTTCTGGCATGACCTGACCTGGGAATGAACATTTCCAAAAAATGTAGGCCAATAGAATCCCACCTTGAGGATTTTATGTGTTGTGGCCCTCCAGCTGTAGTGACCTCCATAAACTCCTCCATGAAAATCCTCAATCACTTTGTGGGTTTTTCCTTGTTGCCACTCACTTCTTTTTTAGTCACCAATGGCTTCAGAAGCCAAATAGCAGGGATTTTTGATGCTAACGTTTTAGCCCCAGAAGCTATCAGAACTAGATGGGACACTCTCCAGTGTGTAGTTCTTGGAAATAGCTTTTCTGGTGGTATATAGAAGTCCAAAAAAGGGTTCTTGGATTAAAAGTTAGGGCTTGTTGAAGAATCCCTTTAGAAATCTTAGAAAACTAAAAAATGGCTAAGGGTTGAAGAAAAATCACAATCTGGACTTGGGACAGTTCATCGCAATCGTGTATCAGTGTCAGCGGAGACCAGGAGGCAAAGAACATCAGCAATTGCAGGAACTACAATCCGCCAATCACTGATATCATATATCGGCGTGGGCGTGTCAGGGCACCACGTTTATCGGCCGATCGATGGGATTTAAGTCCTAAAGACTGCATGGAGGATCCGATTGCGATACATTGTAATATCGTTGGGGGGCCAAGAAATTCATTAACAAACAAAGCATGGCAAAATCAAGGCTCAGCCAACCTTTCTCTCTCTCCTCTAGGGGGCCACGTGGTGAATTATGATTGGTCCTAGAAGCCTATGTGGCAGTTGACGTCAGTGATGATGTGGCACGTACGAATGATGACATGGCAAGGGGACATGTGCCACTCATTTTTGGCATTCATAGGGGTCCTATAGGGCTGTTTATGAGTTCCATGTGGCACCACTCACAGGGTGACACATGGCAGTGATGATGTTAGTAGGTTATTGACGATTGACGATCCACGACATTGGATCTTGGGTTTATCGGTGATTGCGATGCGATGAGGAAGGCTCTTGGATGCGATATATTATAAACGATGACCTATAAAATTTTTGGTCTAGGAAATCGGTTGATAAGGGACTTATTGCGATATAAAGAAAAAGGCCCACCACATGTTTATTGAAGGCCTTAAGCACTTTAAGGAAAATCCCCTAGTTTCCTCCTGTGCTCCTATGGGGAAATTCATAAAAGGGGCTGAAACAAAGAGGGCTTAAGACTCAATTGAAAGTGCCCGTCGATTCACCTATTTGAATGATTTAACAACTCACTTGTTCTCTTGTTCAAATGGTTAAAAGCCCGCGATACGCTAATAACACTGAACAGAGTCTTTGAAAGACTATTGAGTTGGCCGCTGGGAGTTTTACGAGGATTATGGGTGCATTTAAAGAAAGATGACCTACAACATGCCTCTATCAGTCAGCGCCGAAGGCATTTTAATGGCATAATTTACTTAAGTCGGTTGATGTATAAATGAACTGCCTCAAAACAACCGAAAAGAGTCTATGACAATAGGGATGTGGCTCCTTCCGAGGCCTCCATTGAAGAAGCAAGAGGACACCTCCTCCTTTCTCTCTCGATTCTCCTTCTCCATGCATTTATTTCTGTATTTCTTCAAGAAAGGGATTTGATCCCATTGTAATCTTTTTGGGGGTAGTAGAGCCTGTCACAGAGCTAAGATAGCTAGTTTAGTATGATAGCTGGGGCTTGGTCTCAGATTGTTTTTGTAAACTATAATGACAATACCCCTATCTTCTTATGAAAAGGGGGGAAGAAATATTATTTAGGGGTTCTGGTTCCGGGGGGTTGCAAAGATTCTCGGACCCGCGAGGGCTGATCTCTGTGACGCTGATTTGGGCTCAATTTGTCGTATTCATGGGAGGGCTTCACTGATTTCATTACTGGATGTAGTGAATGGTTATTGGACCTTTAAGATTAATGGAAATTCTTCTATTGATTCCAAACATGGTTGAAGTGTAGTAAGTTTTCCCTCTTGTAACTTCATTTCATTGTGTATTTCTTCCTTAAAACAATGTTAAGGAAACTATCATGTTTCTGGTTGATAAATGGATTTGTCTTCACTGCTAAATAGAAGAGAGTACCTGTGCGAGACCAAATAATTACTTTTGTTATATTTATGCATGCATTTCTTGTCATCCTTTAGATTTACTCGTGTCTGTGATTAGCTTACAATACTTGTGGTGGCTCAAACTTACCTCAATTGTTGAAACAAAGATTGATATCCATTATTATGCAAGCCTGAAGCTTTACATCAGGTCCCCTTATTGCTATCATTCTATGTTCTTACTCTCTCATGTTTCTGTTGAAATGCAGTGGTTGAGGACTCTATTTATTACAACCTTCTGCACCTGATTTACTCCTTCTCCTCCCCCTCTCCTTCACCACTTCAACTTTAGTTCAAGCTATCTCATTTCCATGTGTAGGTCACTAGAAGAAGAAACCATTTTTTTTTTAGATTTCTCCATATACCCCCAGCATATAGATTCATGAGTTGGCTTGAATCTCCCACATTAAAGACATATTGAACCAAGTTTCCTCCTATTACCTTTTATTCTGGCGAATATTTTTCCCTGGGTATGACAAAACATTTAATTTCCTCTATTAGGAGAGCATAGGAGGTGTGGGTTGAAGATCTCTCACCTTGGTGACTCCACTTTCAAATCTATGGTAAGAAACCTAATGACTCCACTGTCCATATCTATGTTCTGATCATCCTGGCCTTTTAAGCATCTTCATACTCACTATGATGCTATAGCAACCCAAAACTCTCCCTACTTTTGAAGATGAAATCAATCATATAGGGAGGTTTTCAAGATGGCCCTTCCTACATTCACATCAAACCAATTTGCACCATTGGATTTTTCTTCTATTGCTGGTTTTCCCAATCGCGTCCCTCCTTATCATGAGTGGAACACATATTTTCCTAAATTCAGTGAGAACTCAGAGAAAAGACTTGACCAACACCTCAAATACTTTCATGAATGCATGGAGGAACGAGGTATTCTTCTTGAAGATGTACAAATGAAGTTATTCAAATTGTCTTTAGAAGGAGATGCTAGGGTCTAGTTTAAAACACTACCTCATGGCAACATATCTTCCTTGAAATGTTTCCATACAACATTCTATAAATATTATAAGAGATTTTATCCACAAAATTCTCTTCTTGAATATTGCTGCACACTTTGTAATGACGAAAATAGTCCTGAGGTTGATGAATCTTTTGAAGATGTTGGTGGAGCTCCTCTCCAAGAAAGAATCTACTCACATCAAGAAGCATCACCCTATGAGCCAGAAAGAGAAGAAGGAAACACCATTGAGTTGAAAATAAACTCTCAGAGGGTTATTCAGTTGAGTTTGATGTTTCTCCTTATGATGAATATGGCTATGATGGAGACTCTAGTGAGGCAGAGCTACCATACTCTTAGTTATGGGAATCTGAACAAGAAGAAGAGGCCCGTCAAGATGTCAGCAAAGAGGCTTCAGTCCATGATGCATATCTTTGACATGAAGAGAAGGATCAAGGACCTCCTCCTATATATGATTCATATGATTCAGAGGAGGAGGAAATGGTCATGGAGGCGTAGAAGGAGCTGTTTACCAGCAAGTGGGGAGAAATCTCCCAACAACAAGTATTTCAAGAAGAACTCAAGGCTAAAAGACCACGCAGAGTCTGCCACTTCCTGTTGTAGCAAGATGCCTGCCAAGAATTCTCAACAAACCCTCCAATCTATGACTCTTACAGTTTAGTTAGTGAAGATTCTGTTGCATATTTCGAAGAAGATGACCCCATTGAAAAATGGGCAGTGAAAGATCAACAACCAATTTTTCTTGAAAAGGCTGAAGCTAAGGAGTTGGATAATGTTTGTGGCTGCCCTGGCCAAGAGGATGTTGGTCAACAGACTGTAAGAGAAGAAGAGTCTGCTGAAAACATTCATTGTCTATTCCATGACCCTGTGGCTGAGTATATGAATATTCTTTAGCCAGCTAATGAGCCTCGGTATTGCAACAAGAATGCTACAACTCCCAAGTCTACCGACTTTAATTATCAACACGGGGTTCGTACAAACTTAAGAGTTATCATAACTATATGTGTAACATACAACATGTCCTCCCTTTTTTGTCATGATGTAATGGAGTGCATGTACTAAAATCAAATCCTAAACTAATTGCAGAAAATGAAATGCTCCAAATGGAAACCTTAAACTATTGCAAGAAATAAAGTACAAGGAAAGGAACATATTCTAATTGCATAAAGATCATGAACTAAATGTAGAATAAAACTAGCTTAACCCTATTTATCACATGTGATGATTTAAACTAACTGAGCATGGAGTCTGATCTATGGAGTATTAACTTCTATGTGCATGTGTGAATATAAAAGAACTCGGTTTTTAATATTTTTTGTTTTATAAATGCAAATGCTAATCTTCCCTTGTTCTCTGGCAGGGGAGACAGGTATGGAGGAAAAGAGTTACAATGGTCTTGATGGCATGGAGGTAAATTAGGGGCCTAATCCTAGCTTCAATGATGATTTTTCTCAATTCAGGCTCAAAACAGGTTGCTACTGGATTTCCTATAGGATGTCTATAGGATGTACTAGTTCTCCTACAGGATCACCTGTTTTACTACAGGAATCGACCGAAAGCTTAGGAAATGGTATCAAAGGTGGATGAATCTTGGTAAAGGTGGATAATGGAAGAATAAGGCATGGAGGTGGTGGACATTACCCTAACTCAAGTAAGGGCTTCAAGATGGTTGAATTATGCTCAATGGAATAGAATTTTTTTCTTATAAAACAAGGATGCAGATTGAGATTTCAGTGGATTTTGGTGACATGGATGGATCAGGATTGGATGAGGCAAACGAGATTAGGTCTCCTTCCAATGTAGAATCTCTTGCGCAAACACACATTCTTGTATGTATCTATACACAAATTCATCTATGCATAGGGAAGATTTATTAAATGGAAGAAAACATAACTATTACCATCTAATGGCTAGGTAAATGAATGGAAGTGCTTGAAATCAATACAAAAGTGCTTTGAAACTAGTAAAAAATCTAAGAGATCAGAAATGATAATTGCAACTTATCCTAAAAAACTTAAAGAAAATTAATGCATGCTAAAAAAAATAGTGGAAAATTACTAGTCTAAAATCCAGAAATTCGAGAACTATTGAGCTAGTAAATCTAGAAAATGCCTAACCTAATCAAGTACAAATTCAATGGGGTAATTTTTGTTATTAAATAGATTTTTTTTGTGATCTAATGCAAGTGGAACCAACTCAATTAAATCTTGTTATCATGCTCTAAAAAATAGCCTAAATTTATTGTTCTTTGCCACAAAGGAGTTCTAGAAATTTAGATTTGGGAATAAGAAAACTAATCCAAGTAGCTCAATAATTACTATGAACTTCCAAATATTTTCCAAGGATGAAATGATGCTTGTGATCCCACAAAATAACTTATATTAACCATTTAACCCAATACTACAACAAGAAATCATTAATACTAAATGCAGAAATAGAAAGAAACGATAACAAGAGATGCTTATGAATAAGAAGTGACAAGAAGAAAAGAAAATGATACAAAAGGGCTCTGAGGCTCCTGAGATGGCCAAGCCCAAGGGAAATCAGATACCTATGGAGGAGAACAAGATTTGGAAGCTGAACATGATACAAATCTTCATTATTTTCATCAATACAACTACATCCTTGCAAGAAAATACAATGGAGCTGAAAAAATATGAGTTCTCTCCACAAGAAGACTAATAAAAATATACCCCTAGAGGCAAATTAAACTTGGTATTTATAAAAAATGATTAGGAATCATTCCCCATGAAAGGAGGAAGCTTTCCCCACCAAAATCCCTTGATTAGTGGATCTGGTTCCCAATACTAAGAATCTGCATTAAATGGTAGGGAACACATTCCTAGATTTTCTCAATCATTGGAGTTCCACAATCTGTGCCATAATTCCATAATATTCCACAAAAATAAATAATATTAGGCACAAATATGCAATTATTCATAAACCTTCCTAATGAACATATTAAAGTTAAAAATACATTATCTAATGCAAAAAGAGAGGTTTAATGTGTTTAAGGATGGTTAGATGGGCCTTAATTTATGTCTAATTTAGAGGCCCATCATACCCCCTGTTGAAAGTGTTTCTCATCCTCTGAGCAACTTAGTGATCTCATTGTGCCTCATTCATGGCCCTGGTGGCCTCTCTCTTGTGAATTCCTCAGTCCTTTCTCTTAAGAATCTTGGTTGTAAGTTCTGTAAGGACAAGCCCAAAAATCTATTTGTGCATAGAAAAATCATTGTTTCTTGAGACCATTAGCTTTGCCTTCTTCCCCTTATTCAAGATGGGTTCTTGAATATTTTTCAGTTTGGAAAGGTATTCCACATCCTTATCAACCTTTTGCTACCTTGTTCCACCATTTGGACACCTTTGAAACCTTCAAAATGCCTTTAGATGAGAACTAGGACATTCTGTAGTAATTTCTGTCAAAACTATAGGAAACCTATAGGAAACCCTATTAAAACTATAGGAAACCTGTTTTGAGCATAAATGATAGTATGAGCCTAGGGTAGGTTCTCAACTTGACTTCCATGCCTTTCTCCCATTTCTATAACATCTTTTATGCCTTTGAAAAAAGCTAGAAAGAGATTAGAGACCTCTTGGAAAGCCTCTTTTCATCACTGCAGTTTGAGTTTTATTTTGATGGTGAATTCCTTATTTTTTTTTGTTGCCTTCTTCTTCTCTTTTGTGGCCTAGATGATTGCCTAATGGCCTTGGAGTTCTCTATTTTGATTAGGTCTCTCTTAGGCACTGCCATTTTGTGTTTTAGCACAATTTGTTCCTTTCTTCCTTCTTGTAGCAACATTCTGTCTTCTTGTAGTAGCCATTCTTTCTCTTCCAGAGTCTTTTAACTATATGGGAGTGATGAGAAATGATGTAGAGGGTTTGGAGGATGATGCAAGGGGTCAGAGGGAGTAGTGTAATTTTGTTAAAATGGAGAGGATGCTCTGTTTGTTTTTTCAAGAAATTTTCAGGGTGAGATAGAGTGTAGGGTATTGTTCTTGAGATTATGAAATGGGATGGATGAATGATGAATAGATAGTGAATATGAAGTGGATGGAGGGTTTGGAGTGTTGTGGTGACTTGGACTTTGTAGAAATTTCTTCTTTTAACTCTTGTCCCCATTCCTCGGAATCGTCACCCTTCCTAATTTGAATTTTCCACTTTGCATGAGCGAATGAGTGAGCTGAAATTAACTAGTTGAAGGTGGTTGAGACTGCTGACCCATACTTATCTTATAAAACCTCATCTCTCATGCATTGGAAACAAATTTATAACTATAATATGCTCAAGAGAAGAGGTCAAGAATATTACATAATTGTACCTACTTGATGGTTGTTGGAGAGACATGCATGTTGCTGCTAAGTTGATGTTCTTGTGTTGCTCATGACTCAGGTACATCTTCTTGACTACCTTTCACTTTTTTTGTTGATCTTATTTTGCTGATGGGTTGTCTTCTTGTTGATGTGCAAGTGTTGGCTTCCTCTATTTCTTCTGATCTCTGGAGGAGTTTCCTTTTGTATGCAATCATGATTCTTCTCTCTCAATCATTGTGCTGAAGATTAGGTATGGAGTTGCTGTTTTTTTTAAGAATAGATTGCTACCGGATTTCCTACAAGAAAACTATAGGATGTCCTATAACTGCCTTTTTCTTGATTTTTTTTTGCATCCTTCCTCTACTCTGAGGGTGAACAGGTCATGGAGTGGCAGGTGAGGTAGGCATCTGGTATTCTCCTTTGATTTTCTTTTCTCTTTCTTTTTTTCTTATTTCTTTTTCATTTGTTTTTTTAAAGACAACCATGACAGCCTCTTGTAGCAGACTTGTTTTGTCCATATCTCCCAAACATAGAATGGATTGACCTGAAACTTTTTGAGCATGCTGCCATCATCATTATGCACTTCCCCATAAAAACATCTTGGCCAATGTATGCATGAATCGCGAGAAAAAATAAAAATGACTGAATGTGATGGAGACTGATTTCTTGGAAACTGTGCACTAGAATTTGCTAAAATTACTTGGGCATGTTACCATCATCCATATACATCTCCCAGTGAAACATATTTTTAAATGGATTCACGAATAATGAGCAATCTCAAAAATGGTTGTAGGTGGTGGAGGCCGATTTCTCAAAAACTGTGCATTGGAATTTGCTGAAATTGCTTGATCATGTTACCATCATCCATATGCATCTTCCCCTTAAACAAATTGGATAATGGATGCATGGTTTGCAAGATATGGGAAAAATAGTTTTATGCTCTATGTACTTCTGTTTCATGTAGTAAAATAGAGCATTCCTGTAGTTGTTTAAGACAACAAGAAAATTGAATGGGAAAAACTTGAGAATGATTGGTGGATGGTGGAAATAGATGAGGGTGATGTATTGGAATGGCCTTGGCCTTGTTGGAGAATTTGAGAAAAGGAGGAGAAAGTCAAAATTTGACTTCTTTTGACTAGGCTTGACCAATTTTTTCTTTTGGTACCAACTTGTTTTTGTTGCTTGCAGATGTTGGAGAGCACCTACATTCATCATAGAGATACATGGAGCAAAGATTTTTTATTTTTTCCTTTTTTTTTTTTTCTTCTAGGCCTACTAGCTGCCTCAATGAGGTTTTCAACTAGTAGGTCTACCTAGGCGCCTCAAAGGAGGTTTTCACCTAGGATATTTTCTTTTTCTTTTTTTTTCTCTTTTTTCCAACCCATTAACCGCCTCATGGAGGTTTTCAATCAATGAGCCAATATCAGGCGCCTCAAAGGAGGTTTTCACCTGAGATTTATTTTTTCTCTTATTTTTCATTTTTAAATTTTTTCTACCCTACTCTACTTGAAAAACAAAATAACTTTCAAGTATAAGAATACTTCCAATGGAGCCATGTTCACATCAATATGACAGACAAACTAATGTGTAGGCTTGAACTATATGCTTTGACATGTACCTTAATTTGAGAGATCAAATTATTTGACTTTGACGATATCAAGCACAGTTGAAGAAGAGAGTGTTTTTGCAACTTAGTGATTGTCTGGAACCAAACCTCAATATAACTTTGATGCCCTTAGTTTGATTTCTTATCTGGATCATTCTTCATGTCTTCTTCTACCATGACCTTCAAATCTTCCTCTTTTTGCTGATTGTTCTCTTGAATACATGGAGGATTTGATGGTAACCATGAGGGAGCTTTCTCAATCTTTGATTTTGATGTCTGCTCTTCATCAAGTGCAGCCCATGGTTCTTTGATCTTCTCTTTTGAATCTTCTTTTTTTGCATGTGGTCCTTCAATGATATCAATAGAATATCCTTTTTGCAATACTCCTCCTGAGCTATGGTGAATACCATTTAGCTCAAGAGGAGATGTTTGGAAGTGTTGTACCTCAGCATTGTAAGTGGGTTGAGATACTTCAATGTGTGGGTTTGGAAATGGTGGTACAGGTAGTTGAGTGGGAGTGGATATTTGAGATGGATGTGATTTGGGTTGTGGTTGTGGTGGAGGTGAATGGTAGGGATAACATGGAGTTGGGTATGGAGGATATTGAGGAAAATATTGAGGATATTGTGGATGGCTCCCATAATTTCCTTGCAAACCTTGTTGCCAAGATTGGTTTTGGGGTTGAGATGGCCAATGTTTCCAAGGAAAGGGTGTGTTCCAATTACTTTGAAGTGGATATGCATAACCTTGAAATTGTGAATTAGGCTCTTCCATCATACTAGGTTGACTAGGCTACCATGGTCCTCTTGGAGCTACATAACATAGTTTCTTTGGTGATTGACTTGCTCCATTGTCCTCTTGGTAAAATTCCTTCAACCTTGGTAATGATGGACAATGTTTAACATTATGTGATTTTGCATGGACAACACAAATATCAACATCTTCTTTTTCTTCATCTTGCATTCTTAACATTTCTACTTGTTTGGTTAGATTGCTAAGAATTTCTGTTTTAAAATCATCAAACAAATTTCCAATTTTAGCTTGACTTACCGATCTTGATGTTGATTTACCTACTCTTGCCCTTCCTCTTGATATGTGTTTGCATGTTTCACAAATTTCTTCAAATGATAATTGGTATACATCACCTCTACTCATGAGATCAAGGAGATTAATCCATTCATCCCTAATTGTTCTAAGTAAGAGGGTTTTTAGTGTGTCGGATCCTAAATGATGTAGTTTTTCCCTCTTAACATTATACATGAACCTCTCTATTAGATCCTCTAGACTCTCATCTTCCTTTTGATTCATTCTAAATATTTCTTCTTTAAGATCATGATCTTTATATTTTTCTAAAAATATCTTTTGCATATCATTCCATGATCTTATTGAATTAGTCCCTAAACTCATGAACCATTTAAGAGCTATATCCTTCAATGTTGCCGGAAACAATCTCAATTTTTTAGTTTTTACTAAGTACCATAAGATCTACAAACAATTTCAAATTCAAAGAGAAAGGTTTCTAAATTCTCTAACCTTAGACCATGAAATTTTGGATGAAAATATGGAGCGATTTTCTTCATGTGCACACTAACATTAGTATCTTGAATGGGAAATCTGAGAGGATCTTCCTCATTGTTATCTTCTCCATCCATTTCTTCTACACCATATCTTCTTCTTCTACCTGCAAAAGTGGATGGTGATATGTCTCTTACTGCACCATGTGATCAAATGGGAGGGTGGGTTGGTGTTGGAGAATTTTTTTGTTTTTATGATTGAATGAAAACACTAATGCAATGCACTTTTCTGTTTTTTAAATGAAATATGCCTAATGCAAATATTTTTTTGTTTTTACAAAAGTAAAATGAAATGAATCAACTAGGGAAGAAAACAATGCATACTTTGACACCTCCCCGGCAACGGCACCAAAAAGTGATGAGCCTCGTTATTGCAACAAGAATGTTGCAACTCCCAAAGCTAATAACTTTAATTATCAACCAGGGGTTCGTACAAACTTAAGAGGTATCAACACTATATGTGAAACATATAATGTGTCCTTCCTTTGTTTTCATGGTGTAATGGAGTGCATGTACTAAAATCAAATCCTAAACTAATTGCAGAAAATGAAATGCTTGAAATGGAAACCTTAACCTATTACAATAATAAAGTACAAGGAAAGAAACCTATTCTAATTGCATAAATATCATAAACTAAATGTAAAAGAAACCTAGCTTAACCTTATTTATCACATGTGGTAATTTAAACTAATTGAGCATGGAGTCTGATATAGGGAGTATTAAATGTTATGTGCATGTGTGAATATAAAAGAACTTTTTTTTTAATCTTTTTGTTTTATAAATGCAAATGCTAATATTCCCTTGTTCTTTGGCAGGGGAGACAGGTATGGAGGAAGAGGGTTACAATGGTCTTGATGGCATGGAGGTCAAGTAGGGGACTAATCATAGCTTCAATGATGATTTTTCTCAATTCGGGCTCAAAACAGGCTGCTACAGGATTTCCTACAGAATGTCTACAGGATGTACTAGTTCTCCTACAAGATCCCATGTTTTACTACATGAACAGGCCGATAGATTAGAAAGTGATCTATAAGGTGGAATGAAGCTTGGGAAAGGTGGATAATGGAAGAATAAGGCATGGATGTGGTGGATACTACCTAGAACTCAAGCATGGGCTTCAAGATGGTTGGATTTGCTCAATAGAAATGTCAATTTTTGCTTATAAAACAAGAATTCGGATTGAGATTTTAGTGGATTTTGGTGACATGGGTGGATGAGACATGGATGAGGTGAACGACATGAGGTCTCCTTGCAATGTAGAATATCCTACACAAAGACACATTCTTGTCTGTATCTATACACAAATGCATCTATGCATAGGGAATATTTATTAAATGGAAGAAAATAGAACGGTTACCATCTAATGGCTAGGTGCATGAATGGAAATTCTTGAAATCAATCCAAAAGTGGTTTGAAACCAGTACGAAATATAAGAGATTAGAAATGAAAATTGCAACTTATCCTAAGAAACTTAAAGAAAATTAACCCATGCAAAAAAAATAGGGGAAAATTACTAGTCTAAAATCCAAAAATTCGAGAACTAGTGAGCTAGTAAATCTATAAAATTACTAACCTAATCAAGTGCAAATGCAATGGGGTAATTTTTGTTATGAAATATTTTTTTTTTGTGATCTAATTCAAGTGGAACCAACTCGATTGAATCTCATTAGCATGCTCTAAAAAATAGCAGAAATTTATTGTTCTTTGCCACAAAGGAGTTCCAAAAATCTAGATTTGGGAATAAGAAAACTAATCCAAGTAGCTCAATGATTACTATGACCTTACAAATATTTTCCAAGGATGAAATTATACTTTTGATCCTTCAAAAGAACTTACGTTAACCATTTAATCCAATACTACAACAAGAAATCATTAATACTAAATGCAAAAATTGAAAGAAACAAGAACAAGAGACGCATGTGAATAAGAAGTGACAAGAAGAAAAACAAATGATATAAAAGGGCTTTGAGGCTCCTGGGATGGCCAAGCCCAAGGAAACTCAGAGACCTATGGAGGAGAACAATATTTAGAAGCTGAACATGACACCAATCTTCATTATTTTCATCAATACAATTACATCCCTGCAAGAAAATATAATGGAGCTGCAAAAATACGAGTTCTCTCCATAAGAAGACTAATAAAAATCTACCCCTAGAGGAAAATTAGACTTGGTACTTATAAAAAATGATTAAGAATCATTCCCCATGAAAGGAAGAAGCTTTCCCCACCAAAATCCTTTGATTAGTGGATCTCGTTCCTGATACTAAGAATCTGCATTAAATGGCAGGGAACACATTCCTAGATTTTCTCAATCATTGGAGTTCCACAATCTGTGCCATAATTCCAAAATATCTTGTTGATTTATTATTTAATATAGTTCATATTGTAGTAGGGAGCAAGTCCCTAAATTTTCTCCTCCTCTAAATCTTCATAATCTACCTAATATTCTCATAATATTCCACAAAAAAAAATAATATTGGGCACAAATATGAAATTATTCATAAACCTTCATCGGGAACATATTAAAGTTAAAAATACATTATCTAATGCAAAAAGATAGGTTTAATGTGCTAAAGGATGGTTAGATGGGCCTTAATTTATGTTTAATTTAGAGGCCCATCACTAGTAATAGAGGTTATTTCAACAACATGTATCGAGTTCCATATCTACAGATTTTTCGTGTTGCATGCTTGTTATAATTTTATTTTTCAGTAGTACGAAGGCATGTGGTCCAGTACTCTAATGATGTCCTGGTTCTAATTGATCCAGGTCTGGGTGTGAAGAAGGACCTTTCCAAGAACTTTTACTTCCGTGATGTGTTAAAATTGCATTTTAAAAGAACATTAACAAATACAACTGCAGGCTGTAAAGAAGAGGAACATAACAATCATTAGCATATGAAAACAAAAGTCGTTGATAATAGAGTTCGTCTAGGAGGGACTACATCTTTGGGCCCCGGTGTCAAGATGGTGTAGGCCACTGCATTAAGTGCTGTCAATGAAGATGATGTACACAGAGATGATGTCTAGATCATACAAGGAAGAATGCCCTCACACAGGAGTGGCTCTAAGAGATGTTCCACAACTAGAAATCTCAATCAAAAGACTCCTATCAGTATGACACAAAACAAGCATGGTGCGCATCCCGCCAACATGGCACAAAAGGGATGTTAAAGAAAAAAACATGCATGACGTCAACAAGAGTATCCAAGCAACATATCACAAGGGATCTCAAAACATAACATGAAGAATTATGACAGAAAGTACATCACATAGAAAGATTTCGCATCAAATCAAGCAAGGAATCATGACAACATGTGATAAACAAGATCTTGCATCAACATCAATCATGGATATGTACAACATAATGTAGAAAGAATAAGTACATGAACACATCATATACCTCACAACCAAGGGCCATCTGAAGAAGTGGATGTTTCATGGCTGAAGTTGCTCGGACCATTGCTCTCAAGGCATCGATCTCATGAAGATGGCTACTCGCACAAGAATGTGGACATCTGCACTGGCACTTAGAAAAGTAACTAGAAGAAGAAGAAATGAGAGAATAAGAAATCTGAAGCCACCATCACACTTGTGGCACCAAGTAGTGCTGAATCGACTGTCCAAAATCTGAATTCTGAGAAGTTGAGAATTCTGGGCTCAAGGAATCTTTTAGATTCCCTTGGGATTCCTCAAAGATTCTATTCCATGGATGAACTGTAAATATGCAACTTAGATGGCGAATCGGATCTCGCCATTGTGATCTCTACTGAAAAACATCAAAAACAAGTATAAACTTAACTATATTTTGAAATGTCAAAATTTTACCTCCTTGGGAAAACTTCATGGCTCATGGTTCTGCTCCCTGTTTTTGCTGAAATCATGGTTCCACGTGCATTCTGGAACTGACTGGAAAATGCAGACCTCTAATGAAGAAACGAATAGCACCATTGTGTTGGTGGCGATGAGAGGTGTAAAAACCATATAAGACTTGTCAAATTCTGACAAAGTGAGAATTTTGCCCTCCTGCAAAATTCATGGTTCCTGCATTAAAATATTAATTAATTTACTACCTTGAAATCTATGCTTGCATTCTGCCTCTCTCTGTCTCGAACTACGTGCAGAGAGAAAAATGACTATTTAAGTAGAAAAACCTTGGGCGGATTCACCAAGGTAAAGTGGTTGGCGTATTGGCAAAGGAGGCATACGGTTACAGAGAGGTCGGGGGATCAAATCCTGCCTCTTCCATATATAAACCTTTCAACCACAAAGTATTTGAAATAGGGGTGTCAGTCCCCTTAAACCCCACATTAATCCATATCGGCGCATTTTAATACATAAATCGCGCGCATAATCAGCAGTCGGCAGTTGCAAGGGGCGTTGGCGCATATATCGGCGCTCGATATAGGGTTTTGCTGATACCCATATCGGCGATCGCGTTCATCGGCGATCGGCATGGTGTTGTTAACGGTGATCGGCAAGGCAGTTTGTGCGATACATGGAGGTTGCGCTGATATATATATATGTATATATATACATATATATATACATATATATACATATATATATACATATATATATATATATCTATATATATGGAGGTTGCGCTGATATATATATATATATGTATATATATGTATATATATACATATATATATGTATAGATATATATATATATATATACATAGATATAGATATATATATATATATATATATATATCTACATATATATATATATACATATATATATATATATATATATATATATATCTATATGTATAGATATATATATATATATATATATATATATATATATCTATATATATATGTCTATATATATATATATATATCAGCACAACCTCCATGTATCGCACCAACTACCTTGCCGATTATATATATATATATATATATATATATATATATATATATATATATATATATATATATATATATATATATATATATATATATATATATATATATATCAGCGCAACCTCCATGTATTGTACCAACTGCCTCGCCGTTATATATAGATATATATATAGATATATATATATATATATATATATATATATATATATATATCGACGATATATATTATGGTTGGACCATTGGGGTGTGGGCCGGGTCCACCACCGATGGCCCGCGCCCACCCCTTAATACAATATTTTTTAACCATATAACATGCGGCGACTGTGGCGGAGGGTTCGGCGGGGGTTATTGCCGCTGATCCCTTAATGCGACTTGCAATAAGGCTATTTAAAAGGGTTCGGCGGGGTTTGTTGCCGCCGATCCCGAAACCATGTCTTCGATTGTTTTTATATAGTTATTTTTAACTATATATTAAACAACATTTTGTTATATGGTTATTTATTTAACCATTTTCCATGATTTTGTCTCTTATGCAAATTTAGGAGACAAATGAGAAATTGCCAAGTGTCAATGGCTGATGGGCTGCCATGTGGGTCCTGCCTGCTTACTGGGATGCCATGTGGCACACTGTGGGCCCCACTTTTCCCCTGTCATGTCAAACTTTGAAGAGCTCTATCTTTCACATATGAGCTCAGTTTGACGAGCCATTCAAACCACCACGATGAGGACAACAAGGTCTTCAATCTAGTCCTGGGTTGAGGACAATCCAAACACTTTGATTTTTGAGCCATCTTTGTCCTGCGTGTCTCTCTGGAGCCACTTGGACCAATCCTCCCCACTGAGGAGCTTTTGGTCCTCCAAAATCATGAAAAATAATCTGCACTTTCTCTCTATACCCTGTCTACATCACAAGAGTCTTGTAAAGGTCTTGCTTCCATCTCCTTCACCTTTGTTCTTCGGAGCCTTAAGCGACGAACCGACACCTGCTACTTCTGCAACCTGTAATACAATGCTTGCAAATGACATGCTTTGAATGACATGACCAAACTAAAGACCCAAACGTCCCATACTTGCCATGAGTTTATAACACATACTCGGTGGTCAAGTTTACAACAAGATGGACGTAATACCCCAACTATGACAACAAGGCCAACTCATCATGGTTGCTTCAAAAAGTGATGGAAAACACATCATCACTGCAACACATGATTTACATACATAAGGCCAAACATTATTGTTTTGACAAGTGATGTAAACATAACATCACTTTCATAATTTTAACATGTGACTCAAAATACGACTCAAAACGTGAACAGACATCATTGTCGCTGACCAAGCGATGGAAACACATCATCACTTTTACACTTTAAAAATGCAACAAATGATTTACAAAAGAATGATCATGAAATGACATCATGTCAAAAAAACCACTTTTCACTTATCAATGTGAATGGGTCACCTCCTTGAGGTGGTTTTGCTTGTCGAACAATTTCTCTTACTGGTTCACGCACCAATGCTTTGTCTTTAAGGCGCTATTATGGATGGAGCCTCCAACAAGTGGCTCTCTGATGGCCATTTCTGTCGCAATGAATGCAGTAGGCTTTCTTCCTCCATATCTTCTTAACCTATTCCTTTTCATGCTGTTGAGAGGGTTTTTCACGCCTCATGAGTGCTGCCATTGTTTTCCAACACTTGGAAAAGGTATGGTTAGGTAAACCACAAAAAGTGAATGTTTTTCGATGCCTTTGTCTTCATTCATTATTAACAACATGATCATAATAAAAATGAACATTCGAAGATCGAAAGTGATTATACCTCACTTTTTTGTTGTTGATGTCAGCATGGCAATGAGAGCTTGCTTCAGCTCTCTCCCTGCAATGGAAACTGCCATGGGATGATGGGGATGTTTTCCCATCATTCTCTTTTCTCGACGATGTCTCGGACAAATCTGACACCTTTGGGCACTCTCCTCTGGTGTATCTTGAGCCTACAAATTGAGGTTTGTGCACAACCTCCAAAGGTTGACTTATGCCTTGGTTGGTAGCACCAAGTTCTTTCCCCTCGTGCCTTGTCTTTGTAAGAAGCCTCATATTTGTCCCTGTAATTGGGATCTCCAAATCTCCAACAGACATCATACTATCAGAAGATGAAACTGAAAGGAAATCAACATCTTTTAGCTTCTCTTTTGATGTGGAAAGGACTGATGAGGGTTGCTCATCATCCATTGTTGGTGGTTCACTAATTGTCTCGGTGCCTTGCCCAACTTCTTTCCTGACATACCCAAGTGCTGCCTAACGGGGTAATTCCTCTACTTGGATGGGGTTGACAATGCCTTGGCCATTAATGCCCAAGCCTTTTCCTTCATACCCCATTCTCTTCAACAGTTTGGAGCCAATTCCTATGGTATGATTTTCAAAAACAGTGAAATCATCATCAGGAAGCATACATGAAGATGGAGAACTACTTTTTACCTCACATGGGTCTCACTGTAGATTTTCCAAGGCCTCGTCCTTTGCTTGCAGTTGTAGTAGAAAACTCTGCTTCTCCTCTTTCTCTTCATGTAGACGCATCTTCAATTCATCATTCTCTGTTTGAAGATTATGTCTATCTTGCTTCAGTTCTTTCATGGCCTTTTCTGTGGATTTCAACTGAAGTCGTAATCACTCCTTTTCCTCTGTCTCTTTTTGTAGAGTTTCATACATTTTTTTCACCTTCTTGGAAATGTTGAGCATGGTCTCGTACATTTCTCTTTCATCCTCTGTCATTGTTCATGCTGCAATTCACATCAACGTAAAGACCTGCTCTGATACCACTTGATCCAGGTCCGGGTGTGAAGAAGGACCTTTCCAAGACCTTTTACTTTCATGATGTGTTAAAATTGCATTTTAAAAGAACATTAACAAATACAGCTGCAGACTATAAAGAAGAGGAACATAAAAATCATCAACACATGAAAAAAAAGCCGTTGATAACAGAGTTCATCGAGGAGGGACTACATGTTCGAGCCCCGGTGTCAAGATGGTGTAGGCCGCTGCAAGTGCTGTCAATGAAGATGATGTACACAAAGATGATGTCTTGATCATACAAGGAAGAATGCCCTCACACAGGAGTGGCTCTAAGAGATGTTCCACAACTAGAACTCTCAATCAAAAGACCCCTATCAATATGACACAAAACAAGCATGGTGCACATCCCACCAACATGGCACAAAAGGGATGTCAAAGCAAAACACATGCATGACGACAACAAGAGTATCCCAGCAACATACCATAAGGGATCTCAAAACATAACATGAAGAGTTATGACAGAAAGTACATCACATAGAAAGATTCTGCATCAAATCAAGCAAGGAATCATGACAACATGTAATAAACAAGATCCTGCATCAACATCAATCATGGATCTGTACAACATAATGCAAAAAGAAGAAGTACATGAACACATCATATACCTCACAACCAAGGGCCATCTGAAGAAGTGGATGTCTCACTATTGAAGTTGCTCGGACCATTGCCCTCAAGGCATCGATCTCATGAAGATGGTTGCTCGCACAAGAATGTGGACATCTGCACTGGCACTTAGAAAAGTGACTAGAAGAAGAAATGAGAGAATAAGAAATCTGAAGCCACCATCAGACTTGTGGCATTGAGTAGTGCTGAATCGACTGTCCAAAATCCGAATTCTGAGAAGTTGAGAATTATGGGCTCAAGGAATCTTTTAGATTCCCTCGGGATTCCTCAAAGATTCTGTTCCATGGATGGACTGTAAATCTGCAACTTAGATGGCGAATCTGATCTCGCCATGCGATACCTGCTGAAAACCATGAAAAACAAGTATAAACTTGACTATATTCTGAAATGTCAAAATTTTACCTCCTTGGGAAAACTTCATGGCTCATGGTTCCGCTCCCTGTTTTTGCTAAAATCATGGTTCCACATGCATTCTGGAACTGACTGGAAAATGCAGACCTATGATTAAGAAACGAACAACACCATTGTGTTCATGGCAATGAGAGGTGTAAAAACCAAATAAAACTTGTCAAATTCTGACAAAGTGAGAATTTTTCTCTCCTGCAAAATTCATGGTTCCTGCATTGAAATATTAATTAATTTACTAATTGAAATCCGTGCCTGCATTCTACCTCTCTCTATTTCGAACTGCGTGTAGAGAGAAAAATGATTGTTTAAGTAGAAAAACCTTGGGCAGATTCACCAAGGTAAAGTGGTTGGCGTATTAGCAAAGGAGGCATATGGTTACGGAGAGGTCAGGGGATCAAATCCCACCTCTTCCATATATAAACCCTTTTAACCACAAAGTATTTGAAATAGGGGTGTTAGTACCCTTAAACCTCGCATTAATCCATATCGGCGCATTTTAGTACATATATCGTGCACATAATTGGTAGTCGGCATTTGCAAGGGGCGATGGCGCATATATCGGCACTCGATATAGGGTTTCGCCAATACCCATATCGGCGATCGCGTTCATCGGCGGTCAGCACGGTGTTGTTATCGGCGATCGACAAGGCAGTTGGTGCGATACATGGAGGTTGCGCCTATATATATATATATATATATATATATCTATATATATATATATATATATATATATATATATATATATATATATATATATATATATATATCGGCGATATATATTATGGTTGGATCGTTGGGGTGTGGGCCGGGTCCACCGTTGATGGCCCGTGCCCACCCCTTAATACAATCGTTTTTAAACATATAACATGCGGCGATTGTGGCGGAGGGTCGGCGGGGGTTATTGCCGCCAATCCCTTAATGCGACTTGCGATAAGGTTGTCTAAAAGGGTTTGATGGGATTTGTTTCCGCCGATCCCGAAACCATGTCTTCGATTGTTTTTATATAGTTATTTTTAACTATATATTAAACAACATTTTGTTATATGGTTATTTATTTAACCATTTTCCATGATTTTGTCTCTTATGAAAATTTAGGAGACAAATGAGAAATCGCCAAGTGCAATGGCTGATGGGCTACCATGTAGGTCCCGCCTGCTTACTAGGATGCCATGTGGTACACTGTGGACCCCACTTTTCCCCTGTCATGTCAAACTTTGAAGAGCTCTATCTTTCGCATACGAGCTCAGTTTGACGAGCCGTTTGCATCACCATGATCAGGACGACGAGGTCTTCGATCTGGTCCTAGTTTGAGCACAATCCAAAAACTTTGATTTTTGAGCCATCTTTGTCCTGTGTGTCTCTCTAGAGCCACCTGGATCACTATTGGAGAGTCAAACATACTTAGCTAAATTAAGCATTGTACATAAGTAGGATTGTACATAAATAAGCTCACCAGCTGAGCATTTAATTTCAATTGTTAGAGTTTTTATTTTCTGCATGTAGATGGATAAAGAAAGGTCCCATGGAGATTTTGTTGATTATAAAATATATATATTACTGACTCCATGCCCAATGGTGAAGGATGTTGGTTTGCAGGTTCTCAGTACATTTCTAGCAAGGCACTGTCCCTAGTAGGAGCCAATGTTGTCACTGACTACATTTTCAGTCACCAATGGCTTCAGAAACCAAATAATAATGATGTTTGATGCCATATTTTGAGCCAAAAAAGCTACCAGAACTAGATGTGACTCTCTATAGTGTGTAGTGCTCAAAAAGAGCTTTCTGGTGGTATATAGAAGTCCAAAAAAGGGTTCCTAGATCAAAAGTTAGGGCCTGTTGAAGAATCCCTTTAGAAAGCTTAGAAAACTCAAAAATGGCTAAGTGTTGAAGAAAAATCACAATCGGGTCTTGGGATAGTTCATCAAAATCGCATATCGTTATTGATGGGGACCAGGAGTTAAAGAATATCGGCGATTGTAGAAACTACGATCCCCTGATCACCGATATCATATATTGGCATCGGCGGGTCAAGGCACCATGTTTATTGGCTGAACAGTGGGATTTAAGTCCTGAAGACTATGTGGGGGAGCCGATTGCGAGACAGTGCAATATCGCCAGGGGGCAAAGAAATTAATTAACAAAGAAAAGCATGGCAAAACCAAGGCCCGACCGACCTTTTTCTCTCTCCTCCAGGGGGATATGTGGCAACTTCTGATTGGTCCTCGGAGCTGATGTGGCAACTGACGTCAGCAATAATGTGGTACATACAGATGATGATGTGGCAGGGTGACACGTGGCAGTGATGACATCTGAAATGACGTCAATAGGTTATTGGTGATCCGCGACAATGCGTCTCGGGTTTATTGGCAATTTTGATGCAATGAGGAAGGGTCACAGACGCGATATATTATAAATGACGACCTATAAAATTTTTGGGTCCGGGAAATCGACTGATAAGGGACTTATTGCGATATAAAGAAAAAGGTTGATGACACGTTTATTGAAAGCCTTAAGCACTTTAAGAAAAATCCCCTGGTCTCTGCTTGTGTTCCTATGGGAAAATTCATAAAAGGGGCTGAAACAAAGAGGGCCTAAGACTCAAATGAAAGCTTCCACCGATTCACCTATTTGAATGATTCAATAATCCGCTTGTTCGCTTGTTCAAATGGTTAAAAGCCTGTGATGCATTGATAACACTACACATAGCCTTTGAAAGATGGATGAGTCGGCTGTTGGGCATTTTACGAGGATTATGGGTGCATTTAAAGAAAGACGACCTGCAACATGCTTGTATCCATCGACGTAGAAGGAATTTTAATTTCAGAATTGACGTAAGTCAGTTGATGTATAAATGAATCGCCTCAAAACAATTGAAAAGAGTCTATGATAGCAGGGACGTGGCTCCTTCTGAGGCCTCCACTGAAGCAGCAAGGGGACACCTCCTCCTTTCTCTCTCGACTTTTCTTCATTGTGCATTTATATCTATATTTCTTCAAGAAATGGATTTGATCCAACTTTAATCTTTTTGGGGGTAGAACTTTAGAAGAGCCTGTCATAGATCTGAGACAGCTAGTCTAGTATGAAAATTGGGGCTTGGGCTCAGATATTTTTTGTAAACTATAATGATAGTACCCATCTCTTCTTATAGAAAGGGGGGAATAAATATTATGTATGGGTTCTAGTTCCAGGGGGTTGCAGAGATTCTTGGACCTACGATGGTTGATCTCTGTGAGGCTGATTTGGGCTCAATTTGTCGTATTCATGGGAGGGCTTCAATGATTTCATTACATGATGTGTGGACTGGTTATTGGATCTTTAAGATTAATGTCAATTCTTGAGTTGATTCCAAACATGGTTGATGTGGAGTAAGTGTTCCCTCTTGTAACTTCATTTCATTGTGTATTTTTTCCTTAAAAAAATGTTAAGGAAGTTGTCATGTTTCTGGCTAATAAGTGAATTTTTCTTCATTACTAAATAGAAGAGAGTACCTGTGTGATACCACAAAATTACTTTTGTTATCCTTATGCATGCAGTACTTGTCATCCTTCAGATTTACTCATGTCTGTGAGTAGCTTACAATACCTATGGTGGCTCAGACTTACCTCAATTGTTGAAACAAATATTGATACCCATTACTATGCAAGCCTGAAGCTTTACACTAGTTCCCCCTATTGCTGTCATTCTACCTTCTTCCTCTCTCATGTTTTTGCTGAAATACAATGGTTGAGGACTCTATTTATTGTAGCCCTTTGCACCTGATTCCCCCCTTCTCCTCTCCCTCTCCTTCACCACTTCAACTTTAGTTCAAGCTCTCTCATTTCCATGTGTAGGCCACCAGAAGAAGAAACCATTTCTCTTTGAGATTGCTCCATAGACCCCCATTATCTGGATTCATGAGTTGGTTTGAATCTCCATATTTAAAGGCATATTGAACCAAGCCCCCTCCTATTAATTTTTACGTGACAATTGGAGTGCTGCAACCCCCTCACATATAACCTTACAATTACTCTATTTAACATGTCCTAGGCATTGGTCTACAATCAACCCATAGGTTGTCTCTACAGAGCTTTCCTTGCCTCCTACTACACTTGTACTGTAGGTGAAAAATTTAGTGATAACACGCCCTCTACCAAACATAACAACAATACTCCCATCAGGTCCTTCCAATAGAGTAGACCATTAGATATGATATATTTTTGTGCTTGCAATATCAAAGTTCGGTATTTGGATTTATCTAGCCCTAGTGGGAACCTTAGGAATACGAGATAATGAACAATGTTCTTATACTAGGGTGATCCCTCATATTTAGCATAGATCTTCTGCTTGGATGTTCTAATCCTGTTCTTATGATCCTATGGTTTTCCTTCCTCTATTATTAGGTTTATCCCCAAATCTTGGCAATTAGATTCGGATAAAACCTTAGCCAACCCCTGGCCTTTTATGAGCTTAGTAGGCTTTATGTCTAGCTTATATTCTTGTATCTTTGCTATCCACCTAACCCTTTTTCCTTCATTATCTCCTTGCACCAGGATGTCCTTGAATGCTATCGTTGGGACGAATTTTGTGATTTTTGAGTGTAGCACATACATACAAAGTGCCTTCAAAGCCTTCACTAGTGCATAGGCTTGTTTCTCCAAGATGTTATATTTTGGCGCAACATCCCTTAGGACTTGGCTGAATAAGGAAATGGGCTTTTTATAACCATCTTTATTCTTCTGTAGTAGAACTATGGAAATAGTATGCAGAGAAGCAAAAGAGAAGATATAGAAAGGCATTGAATAGTCGGGGTTGACTAGTACCAGGGGATTTAGCCAAAGCTTCTTTAATTCTAATGAAAGAATCTCGTGGAGAAGGGCTCCACTTGACTTCATTTTCCTTCTTAAGCATGTCCGTAATACCCTTGATTATTTCTGCGTAGTTGGGTATGAACCTCCTCAAGAAATTTATTCTCCCCAAAAAGGTTTGGACTTCTTTCTTATTCCTAGGTAGATGAATATGCCTGATGGATTCGACTTTCTTAAGATTAATCTTCACACCTTTCTGCACTACTATGTGTCCTAGTAGCTTCCCCTCACTGAGGGTGAACTGATATTTCTTAGCATTCAAAGAAATACCATACCTCCTGCATTTCTCAAAGGCGAGCTTCAAGTGGAGGACATGCTCTTCATCAGTCTTAGAAAAGACTGTGATATCATCTAAATAAACCACAACGAATTTGTCTTGCTCAACTAAGAAAGTTATGTCCATAGCTCTCTAAAAGGTGGCCCCTGCATTAATAAGACCAAAAGGCATGCGAGCATACATGAATGTTCCCCATGGGGTGGTGAAAGAAGTCGTCTTCTGATCATGAGGGTGGGCTGTTACTTGGTTGTAACCAGAGAACCCATCCATCATGGACATTCTAACTGAGCCAACCACCTTCTGCAATATATAATCCATCTTATGTAGTGGATAGATGTCTTTCAATGATGCCCTATTCAGATTTCGAAAATATACACACAACCTTATTTCTCCATTCTTTTCCTGGACAGGGACTAAGTTGGCCACCCACTCAGAGTACCTTAAAGGCACTATGATCTTTTCCTGTAGCAGCTTCCTCACTTCTTTTTCAATGGAGGGGAGTAAGAGTGGATTTATCTGTCTGAGTTTCTTCTTGCATGGTTTTATTCCACCCTTTAAAGGAATCTTATGTTGTATGATGTTAGTATCAAATGCTTTCAAATCCTCATAAGACCAAGAAAAAACATCCTTGTAGATTTTGAATAGATTTAAATACCTTTGTTTGTATTGCAAGGGGATTCCTTTTGACAACTTGATCATCTGGGATTCCTTCTTTGAGCCAATATTGCAGTTTTCTACTTGATCATCTATCTCCAGAGCCATTGGTTTGGAGGCTATGTCATCTTTATTAAAAATCCTTTCTAGTGGGACTAGTCCACAAGGGATGGTATTCCCTTTTAGTTGCAGAATTTTGTGCCTAGCCACTATGTCTTCCCACGAAGTGATTTCTTGATCTATCTCTTTCTCTTCTTCTTGATCTATGGTAGAGTTAGTGAACTCCCCAACGAATTTTATAAATTGTTTCACCTACTCGTTATCCTTGAATACGTGTGAATGCTTGACATTATCAGGTATAGAGGGTCTGTATCTGAGTTCCACCTCATACCTGAGCAGCGGATTTTGAGGGAGCCTAAAACTGCTTATCGCTACAACAAGGGAGTCAACCATTCTATTTCCTTCTATGGGCATAAAATGGATATTAAAATCCTGGAAGAAGTTATCAATTAAATCCCATCATTTCATTCTGGTAAGTCCTCTATCTGGGGTGCTTGGCATGGCACTGATTTTTGATCTTCCATACGACCATCTAGGAGTATCCATAGACCGTTAGGCAATCAATATTCATATTCTTTTCCGTTTGTAAGCTAAGGAGAAATTCTTCATACTCAGCCACGTTGTTGGTCGCCTCGAATTCCATGTTGAATGAGAGGGGTATCAGGTTGTCCTTAGGAGATACCGACAATACTCTCGCTCCATTTCCCTCTTTGGAATTTAATTTGTCAAAGTATAATTTGCATACTTTTTTCTCATTTGCATGCTAGTGTTCTGACTGCCTTGTTAGGTGTACTAGTGTTCCTTGTAAGATGGTCTCATCTTCTTCTAAGAATAGGCAAGAGAGGTCGCTTTCTTTTCCATGCACTGGGGAGTTTTCTAAGCCTTGAGCTGGGGTCACAATTTTTACAAACCTGGACTCTCTGTACAACCTCCTTTTCTCGCCTCACCCAAAAATGGGAATAGTGGCATAAGTCATATCTAACTTGATAGAGCCCCCTGTCTTGGAACCCCAAGATTTAGATAAAATCATGCCGAACCGGGGGGGATATCTGCCACCACTATGTCTATTACCACGCTCTTCACAGGGATCTGAACCAAGTTTACCATCAGAGATTTTATCATTCCTAAAAATTTGAACCTCTTAGAGTCAAAGGAGTATAGGTCCTTGTAGGGCCTAGTGATCTGCAAGCCAAGCTATTCCATCACTGTTAATGGCATGATATTGTGTGAGGCTCTAGAGTCCAACATGCAATTATGCAATAAAAGGTCATGGATTACCAGGGTCACATAGAAGGGTGCAGTATAAGGATCAAGTTCTTCCACATGCGGCCCAAACAAAAGTATTGGCCTCTCCTCTTGAAGATTTAAATTGTCATGGGTTGGTGTTGAGGTGGATGGATGCATGAATTGAGAGACTTAAGCTTTGTAAGTAGGTTGCTTTAGAATTTCAATAAGAGGAACATGAATCTTTACCTTTTCAATCTCCTTCTAAAGATTGAATGTAGGTTGGAATTTTTCTATACCTCCTGGCTCTGCTTCTCCTTCCTTACCATTGGTAGTATTTTGCAAAACCGGTGTCTCCTTTTCTCAGTGTCCCTCAGAACTATTTCCTTCCTTATTTGAGGGGACCTTTATTTTCGAAGAGTTAGGATTCAACTTACCTTTCACTTTATCTAGTACTGGGGGGATAACTTGGGGAGAAGTCCCCTCTTGTTGTTCCAGTTCCCTTAACCTCTTTCTTGAAGATCTTAGATCATACTTTCAGTGGGGCTATCCTTGCATGAAATCTGCAAAATGATTACAATAATAATATATATTCTCCTCATTTGTTGTAGCTTCTCTATCATGACTGGTCTCGTGGTGATCCATATTTTCATGTTCTTTTTCAGAGAAAGCGGAGTACAAGTTTCCTTGCATCTCATGTGTATCTGACGATTGTTCATCGGGATCATATTCTATATATACATGATGAGGGATCTGGTCAATTTGTTCCTTTCTTTCCCTTGGAAGTATCTACAACGGAGGCCTTCTATATTGTGGGTTATTACCTCGGTTCTTTCCTTGAGCATTCTATTTGGAGAGACTCTTGTTCTCAAGTTCAAGATTTCCAACCTTATGTGATAAAATCCTGGTGAGTTTATCCAATTCATCCCACTTTGGGTCTGGTGATTCTTTATCTTGATCAGAGAAGGATGACTCTTCTTTCCTTCTTTTATTCTTAGTAGGTTCCTACTTTCCTCTTGACTTCTTGACTGAGGTGAAATTTGCTTCCACCTCAAGTGAATCGATTTGGAGTTGGTCTAAAGTGAGAGACTTCCTTTCCCTTAGAGTAAAGCCAAAGTTGGGTTCAAAGCCTCCAAAAAAGGCTACTCAAGTAGCAGTTGGGGGAGGCTTTATCTCACCTGACAAATTATTATACTACTTATTGAACCTTTTTATAAATTCTGAGCTATCCTCTTTTGGCTTCTTCTTTATAGAGTTGAACTATGTGAGGAGGTACTCGTGATTTCTCTTTTCTCCCCATTTCTATGCGAAAAAGTTTTCAAGTTCCTCCCTGGTAGTGATGGAGGCAATGGTTAGGGCTTTAAACCATTTTCTAGATTCTCCATCAAGGGATTATACAAAAAGTCTTGTAACCACATCCAGTTGTTCTACGTTAAGATTCTCATCAAAAGCACAAAAGGTCTCAATGTGTCTTTGTGTAGTATTATCATCCTCCCCATTGAACCTAGGCAAAGACTTTAGGTAGTGGTGGGGAATATCACTTAGGGGCTGAGGTAGATTAAGAGGGGCATATTTGTTTAGTAAAAAACCCTGAAGAGCCATCTGGATTAATGGAGGGGGATTGAGACTTGCTTGAGGAACTTTGTCCAAAAACACAGTGGTATGAGTGGCTAGACAGAAAGCAGGGTATGTAAGGGTTTTAGGAGTAATTCCTGAGTAGTGAGTAGCAATGGGTTGAGAGGTGGATGAGGAGGCTTCAAAGACTGATGGGATAGTAGCACAGGTAGTAGGAATTTTCTCCTTCCAAACTTTCCTAGAAATTAATTTCTCGGGGTTAGATACAAATGGGGATTTTTGTTGAGAGGTATCTGACCGAGTGTGGGCCTTCTTAAAAGCCAGGATGATAAATGAGCATGGGGGTTGTGGAGTTGCCAAGGTGATGTGGATGCAATCAGAACTTCTTTGCTCACCAACACAAAGAGTGTTCAATTTTTCGTATCCCAGGGGGGAAATCCTTCAATAAGTTCCCCGGAAACGATGCCAGAAGATGTTGTCGCTCTCAAAGATAGCCTCAGATTTCTTACAAGACCACTACCTGAACACATCTAAGTTCTGTGTGTCTCATATGGTTCTCAAGAAATTGGATACATGACCTTTATTCTGTATATGTATATATATAAATGGAATGATTGGTTCATTCATCTAAAAGAGTAAGCCATGGATTTATGGTACTTCTTCACATGTACAAATTGCAAAAATATATGCATAAACAATGGAGGCCGAGTAGTTGAAGGACTTGCAGTTTAATAAGATTTTGCAGAGTAATGAGAGAGGATAAGGATAAGGAGTAACTCATTACATAGATCTTAAAGCATCAATATTTCTACCTTTGACACATAGATCTTGAAGCATTAGCGATTTATACACTTATTTGAGTTATGGGTAGAAATAATGGAGAAAAGAGGAATTGAATGCTATGATTCATGTAGCGCAAATTTAAAGATACAATTTCAATAATACATACAGACACATGAATTAATAAGTCAATACAAATGAATCTATGAGGAAGTATGAAATATTTCTAGCAGATATGATTGCATGAATCTAGAGAATAAACATGAACATAATGGGTTTTAATAGAGGGATAACATACTGTAATACTTGAAGGGGGAATCACCACCGTTTCCTTGATATTCTAAAAGATCTATGATATAAAGTCATATAGTCTGAAAATAACATATAGCATTTTCTTTAGGATTTCTAAACATTTGTGAATTTTTGTTTCCCCCTATTTATCTGGAGAGGGGGAGCGTGGAACATTTATTACATCAAAATATCTTCGGTCGAGTCTTACCTGTCAAGTCGACTAGCTGTCTCGGCCGTGGATGGTGTTGTGGCCCAAAAGGATTACAAAATGTTAATTTCCTCATTAAAGGGTGACACATTACAGGATAAAAAATCATTCAACAATTAGATGAACAATGTTAACAAAATATCTTCATGCTCATTTCTGTGATCACTTCTACTTCAAGTTGTAGTTTGCTCATGGTATGGCCGCTTGTGTTGCTCAACCGACTCCTGTCATTTCTGCCTTTACCGCTTGAATCATTCATCCTTCAAAGCTGGTAGTGGGAATGTTATAGACATATTTTGGCACTGCAACCCAATCACATATGTCCATAAACCAAGGGCTTCTAAGTCCCTAAAAGTGTTGTTTCATACCCTAAAGGAACAAGGTCAGCTGATTACATCATCTCCCAGAAGTTCTCCATGAAAAACTGCTCAGAACTGGTCAAAATTGGACCATCTCACCTGCTCCATGGTAAAAGTGCGATGCATCCCACCTAATGCACATGGGGGGTGCGATGCATACTGAAAAGCCCTTCTATGGGGTGCGATGGGTGAGAGTAGACAAATGGCAGAGACAGTTTGCAAGGTGGATGATCATGGAATCTTCCAGAAACTTCTCCTGTGACACTTGCCTCTCTGAATTCACCTAGGGATGAGTAAGAGATCATGAAATCTCCAAGTGGAATTGAGAACTATTAGAGAAATGACACTAATAAAAAACCCAAAAGTTGACTCACCCACCTGCAAACATCTATATATGGATCCCTCATCCTAGAGATCCAGGGGCTGGAATTTTGCATCTTGTAAGGAAGTGTTGTTGGTTTCTTTGTGGAACATCATAGTGTTGGGTGATCTAGCTTTTCATGAGGTGAAGAAGGGCTTTCATGCTGGGAGGATGGAGTTGGGTCAGATCAATGGGTTGTAATCCTCTCTTCTACTACTTCTATCAATAAAGCTATTTGAGTTTTACTGCATATTCTTGTATGTCTTTGAATCTTGAATTGATATATGCATTTGTATGGTCAATATATATCTGATCCTATATTGTTTATGATTGTAGATCTCTATGCTTTGATGGTATTATGCTGCTTTGACTCTACAGGTGTTCTTTGAAGTGCGACAAGTGAGGAAGGAGCAGCAAAGATCTATCAATGGAGAGAGGAAACAAGCAAGGAGCCAAGCAGAAGACTAAGGTTGGTACTCTCTGCTTCTTTCTCATCTACTTCTCGTAAAGGAAAACACAAGTAACTTTAGTTTGTTTGTTTCTAACATAGCTACCCATCTTAGTGGGACTAGCAGCTCTGAATGGACACTAGTTTTCCCGATAACAGGGCATTATCAGTTTCATGCCGCAGTACTGAAGCAGAGGACCCCGAGGTGGTACTTCGCCTTCCCTCTGTATGGGGGCACCATGCTGGATAATCAATTCTTCCTGAGCTACTAAGTCCTTGTTTACTTCTGTCAGCATCGACCCTAGTTTCGTGTCATAGAGGGCCTTTCTGGATCATCCCATGCTGGGTTTGAATGCTCCATCTTCCTTATTAAATGCCACAATTGTCGACCCATCTGACTTCAAAGCCCTGTATTATACTATTGGGTCTTTATGGAATTGGGAATTTTACTCTAAACGGTGCTGCATAACGGTGATCTCCGATGCTCCTTGGCCCCCTTTGGTTTAACATCTGCCTACATTTCTTCTCATACAACCAGGGGGTTGTTAACAGGTGCTTAGTCCCCGTGTGCTAGGGCCTTTGGTGAGAGGGAGTGTGAGTATGAGTGGTTTTCGAAGGGGGGCATTTGTGGTAAGTGGTAAGTGAGAGGGGGGGTGCGAAGTGATATGAGAGGGACACGTAGCGGTGGGGCCAAGCCACAAAACCACTTTTTCAGACCCCCACCACCGATAAAGGGAAACTTGGAGGGGGGGGGGGCAAAAAGGCATGGGATCCGTTGACCTGGCGGAGTCAATTTGGGCCACTCGGAGATGGGGGGTGTTTATTTGATGGCGGACAAGGGACCCTGAAAAATTGATGACGTCATTAGTGCCAGGTGGCACCTCCTGAGTGGTGACACGTGTCACCCGGACAGGCCCCCATAGGACCCCTGAAAATGCCAAATCTGTGTGCCACGTGTCCTTCATACTACCATGTCATGCTGACATCAGCTGCCATGTGTATTCATTTGGACCAATGATATTACGCCACGTGGCCTCCCTAGAGGAGAGAGAAAAGGTGCGCATGCCTCTGGTTTTGCAATTGATTTCCTTTGTAAATTAGTGTTGACCCTCACCTGATGATTTAATACTATCGACATGTTCCCCTGCAATTCCTTAATTATGACCGGTTGGACCCGCCAATCACTGATTTTCTGATTTTCCGATATCAGAGCTCTGCCCCTTTGTACTGCAATTTGAAATCCTGTTGATCGTTGATTTGCCGATATCAGAGCTCTGACTTTCGGGTAGTATTAATGCAAGATTTACACCAACATTTAATTTGTCAATTCAGGTTGGTAAGATTAGAGGCATAGCATAGTGAATGTCAGAATACGACCTCAGGGATCTGTCAAATAAAAATCAAGGTCTCGCAAGAAATTCAAAAAGGAGCATCATTCAAGAAAAAGGAACAAGACTTTTCGAAATTAAAGTAAACACACTCCAGGAATCTACTTCTGGCTCCTCTTCTGGGCTGAATTGACTCCTACAGTAAGACTTCCTTAGTTGTCCAGGGGACAAAGGAATGTAGGACCCATTCAACAGAAAGCAATTTAATAAAGAATGCAAAAACCTCTTAAAAGATTACTCCTATGTTGCAAAGATGAAAAACATGAAATTAAACTAGGAATCATAAAGAAACTTCATTCCCACTAATCTACGGAAATTATTGAATGCTTTGAAAAGAATTGAGATGATATATACATTGCTTCTCTGAAGACAATTCAATATTTAGCTATAAGGAAAGTGTGTAATAAGAGAAAATAGGATAAATATATTTTCTGCTGCTTACATACTTCCTCTGCAATATAGAAATATCCTATATGATGTGTGCAACATTTAATTATGATGAAAGGAATATCAATCATAGCTATTAACCTCAAGACATTTCAAGAATTCTACGAGAACTTTACTTTGCCAATAAAACAAGATTCACAACTTCACCTTATGCTGATCGTGGCATTTATTTGTTTAGTAAGATTTCAAAAATGAATGTTTTTCTTCAAAGTGCAGGAATCAGTTTCACATTTAAAATAATGATTTTAAGGCAATCATGAATACTCAAATGGTATATGCTAAATCAGAATTCTTAATAAGCCATTATATCCTTGTACGCAACAAATGACACCATGGTAAGCGTCACACTTAATTTGCAACTAAAGTAAGAGATGCAGTAGGGCACTCACTATCGATCCTCTGTCTACCTCAACTCAACCTTCATAGAAATACATTCCAAAATAATAGCTACATCATTAAACTCAAATGACCAGAATAATGGAAAAGAAATCATGGAATGAAATCGAACAAAAGATTGACTAGAGCAGGAAGAAGAAATTCGAAATGAAATTGTAGAACTATATTAAATCACACTCACACCATGCAAAACAAAATGCAACAAAGGAAATCCTAAGAAGTTTGGGGCGAAGGACTGGCTAGTGGACCAAACCACCCAGCTCGTTTCCCTTGCAACATTTAAATCACAATATCATAATCATTCAGGAGAGATAGAAACATAGAATCGAATGCCAAGTAAATTAATTTCAAAGTCCTATTACAAAATTATGGAATGATGCAGCACTAGCTCTAGTTGTCCCCTCTATGGATCATCCAACTGGGCACACAACTCCTCCCTTCCCTGCATAACTCCTTTCTTTTATAATATTTTTACATGATAATTTTGGCTCTAGACAAGCCATTCCTTAGCAAACAACATAGGGATTAAATCCAAACTAATTCTAATCAAATAAAATATCAGTACAACCGTTTCCCTATTGAAAGAATGAATATTTGATACGAATTTCCAAATCTAGGCGTTTTTTGGAATTCTGGAAAAAATTGGTATTTTTAACAAACTGCCTCCAAAGAACTCTTCATATCTCCTTAACCTTCACGAATTTTGTAAAATGGCCCATGTCTTACTCAATTTCCTTTGTTGGGAAACAAACCCATGTTTCATAATATTGATATTTGCTACGATCGGTTTGGAAATTGAGAAGGAAATTGGTAGTCTGGAAATTGCTACAAATTCAGGGCTTAAGCATTAACTATTCCCTAAATATAAGTCCGTATGACTTGGGTGTATCTTGACTCATGTGGAAGTGTTCAAACAACATTTTGAACAAAAACCTCTTTCATATTTTCCTAGAAATGTGTCAATGTATAAAAGCCCCAAATTGGTGCAGGAATGTTGTTGTAGAACTGAATTGGTGCAGGAATGTTGTAAAATATGAATTGGTGTAGGAATTCAATGCGTGGTGCAGGAATGTTGTATGATACAGGAAGGTGAATGCAAGACCAAGGCTTGTTGGCATATGCATAAAAAAATGATCAACTCAGTTTTAAATAGTAGTTTGAGAAGAATCTTGTACTGCAATGGATGTGGCAATTTCTTGTTACATCTACGAGCAAGTAAATGGTAAGCATGACTTCTCCCGGGGAATGTCAAGGTCCATGCCAAGCTATCAAAGCCAACAACATTAGTATCTCTTGTACTGCTAGTATAGGAACAACTGGTACAAGAACTACTAGTACAAGAACTGTTAACACCTGCCACAAAAGAGCCTAACATTAATGACATTCTCACATTAAATACTCTTCAATTTAAAAAAACAAGAAGGGTTCATAGATCAATAGCCATTGGCTCAAAATGCCTCTAAATAATAACTTAATAATTCATAAAAATAAAAGTAATGATTATAGACACTTAGTACAGGCATAAAATTATTCAGTAAAATCATGAAAATCTAGACAAAATGGAGGCCCAACACTCCCCCACGCTGACCTTCTTGCATGTCCTCATGCAAGCTGAATTATAAAATCATGGAAGAAGGTGGGGGAAATGTTTAAAGATCAAACTATGCTCCCCAACAAAAGTGTCAACAAAAATCTTAGCAAGGAAATATTAAGATATCATGGTATGCTGTCATTTTTAAAGCATTCATCAAGTCTGCAACATCACTATTATAGTGCCAACTAAAACCAGGTTACAACCCTGACGAAGGTATCAAGTGCAGGAATGATAAAATTGCAATGTAATAAGACCAGGTACGGGAAAGTAATGCTTTGTACTATACATTATGGAAAAAGAGTACTGCACCTTTATGATAGACATCACATACCTGCTGTCCTATTTCAAATGAACTCCCTACTTGTCATAGATTTCAGAGCTCTTATTTCTGCCTAGAGCCTTATTAACATTCATGATAAAAAAATCAAATGTTTGTTGAAAAGGTGCAATTTCAAGAAGACTACCACAACATTCCTGCACCTACTATAACAATCATGTACCTAAGTCATGTAGTGCTTATTTAGAGATAGACACAATCAACACACATTGTTGTCCATCAACACCTAGTGAGTAATCATCGCTGAGCAATTCATCACTCTAAATACCATAAAGAATTGGAGTTATGATTCCAGAAAAAGGGAAATAAAAATATAACAAGATGACACCTTCTTGGACCAATCAACAACCTCTTCATTGAACACTCTATATTTTTTTTGTCATCCAAATGCAAAACTGAATTTCTTTTTAATCCAGTACAAAGAATTACCTTCACTAGGGGTACCACATCATTAAAGATTCCTAATTTTTGAAAGACGGAACTTAAGGCATCATGCTCAAATCATCTTAAAACCATTGTCCAAGAAAATAAATGATGAGTTTTAGGGAAAGAGAAATATAACCGAGTAAATCTTAGTATGCAATTAACTTTAATACCATAGACATGGCCCTGATGCCCGCAAGCGTCTGTAGCCTCGGCAGGGATGTCTTCTAACCCAATGAAATGCCTATGTCCCACTTACTAGATATATATTCAGATTTATCTTATTTAATTAAAAAATTAGATGAGGGCATTGTCCTCGCTTGGTAACCAGTTGATGGCGGTGCCACTCACTAAAAGTAACATGGATGAACATGTTGGCTCGTGATGAGACCTCCTGTCTTCCAACTTTTTAGCTGAAAGCTATTACTCTGGCTTGGTGATCAGCAATAATAATATCATGCATGTTAGGTCTCATGATCGTGGTAGGTCGGCTCATGACGAGACCTCCTATCCTCCACTAAATCTTCTTGTAAACTATGATTGTAATTAACTTCAAAAGTTACTTAATAAGTGGGGAGGCAAATCTAATCCTTACGAGTATGGAATGGCATGAAACATTTTTAATGACTAATCATTACTGGCTAGTTCCTCTACCCTAAAGACTTATTTAAATAATATGTCTCAGATGATGACTGAAAGACTGTTTGAAATAATGGTAGTGTTCTCATGAATAGCTCATTATGATCTTTACAAGAGTGGTCCACCATAGGGGGCTCTCCAATATGACCTTCTAAGGGAAACTGAAAATATATATCTCAAATGACAACTCATTAGAGTGGTTAATCATGGCTACTTTCGTAGAATCATGCAGTATTAGAGTGAATCATACTCAACAAGATTTGTACAAATGTGTGCATTAACAACCAATGTGGATCAAAATAAGTTTTAGTGGCTATGCTTTTAAAGTCAAAACCCTAATAGCATCGTTGTAACAACTTTATTCATGGCATGGATTTATTCTTCTATTATACTCTACCCTAAGAAGAGGAAGACTCCCTTTTAAGTATAAGAGGACTTCCAGTGCAACTAAGTGTGCAACAAGAGGATAATCATATTCATGTTCAAATTTAGAAAGTATATGCGAGAAAATACTAGAACATGAGGTACCAGCTGCATTAACTGATGTGATGCTACAAATTGTTGAATGATAAGGGAGGGATGAATACTAATAGTTATCTGAAGCTGGTATGCCCATTTTGATGATCTTTTCTCGTTTTTTTCTTCCTTTTTTTCAATTTTTTGTTTAAAGACAACCAGGACAACCTCTTGTAGCAGACTTGTTTTGTCCATATCTCCCAAATGGTAGAATGGATTGACCTAAAACTTTATGAGCATGTTTCCATCATCATTATGCACCTCCCCATAAAAACATCTTGGCCAATGGATGCACGAATCATGAGAGAGAATTAAAATGACTGAATGTGATGGAGGCCAATTTCTTGGAAACCATGCACTAGAATTTGCTAAAATTACTTGAGCATGTTACCATCATACATATGCAACTCCCCATGAAAAATCGTTTTTTTCTTCTTCTTTTTTTTTCTTCTTTTTTTCAAATTTGTTTTTAAAGACAACCAAGACAACCTCTTGTAGCAGACTTGTTTTGTCCATATTTCCAAAATGGTAAATGGATTAACTTGAAACTTTATGAGCATGTTTCCATCATCATTATGCACCTCCCCATAAAAACATCTTGGCCAATGGATGCATGAATCACGAGAAAAATTTAAAATGACCGAATGTGATGGACGCTGATTTCTTGGAAACCATGCACTAGAATTTGTTGAAATTACTTGGGATGTTACCATCATCCATATGCATCTCCCCATGAAACATCGTTTTAAATGGATCCATGAATAATGACAAAATTCCAAAATGGTTGTAGGTGATGGAGGCCGATTTCTCGAAAACTATGCACTGGAATTTGCTGAAATCGCTTGAGCATGTTACCATCATCCATATGCATCTCCCCCTGAAACAACTTGGATAATGGATGCATGGTTTGAAAGATATGGAAAAAATATTTTTCTTCTCTATGTATTTATGTTTCCTGTAGTAAAACAGAGCATTCCTATAGTTTTTTAGGACAACAATACAACTGAATGGGAAAAGCTTGAGAATAATGGGTGGATTGTGGAAATAGATGAGGGTTATGGATTGGCATGGCCTTGGACTTGTTGGAGCATTTGAGCAAAGGAGGAAAAAGTCAAAATTTGACTTCTTTTGACTAGGCTTGACCAATTTTTTCTTTTGGTACCAACTTGTTTTTGTTGCTTGCAGATGTTGCAGAGCACCTACATTCATCAGAGAGATACATGGAGCAATTTTTTTTTTTTCTTTTATTTTTTCTCCTAGGCCTACTAGCTGACTCAATGAGGTTTTCGACTAGTAGGTCTACCTAGGCGCCTCAAAGGAGGTTTTCACCTAGGATCTTTTATTTTTATCTTTTTTTCTCTTTTTTCCAACCCATTAACCGCCTCATGGAGGTTTTCAATCAATGCGCCAATATCAAGCGCCTAAAAGGAGGTTTTCACCTGATATTTTTTTTTCTCTTATTTTTCATTTTTTTATTTTTTTCTATCCTACTCTACTTTAAAAACAAAATAAATTTCAAGTATAAGAATACTTCCAATGGAGCCATATGCACATCAATATGACAGACAAACTGATGCGTAGGCTTGAATTGTATTCTTCAACATGTACCTTAATTTGAGAGATCAAATGATTTGAATTTGATGATATCAAGCATAGTTGAAGAAGAGAGTGTCGCTGTAACTTAGTGATTGTCTGGAACCAAACCTCAATATAACATTCATGCCCTTGGTTTGATTTCTTATCTGGATCATTCTTCATGTCTTCTTCTACCATGACCTTCAAATCTTCCTCTTTTTGCTGTTTTTTCACTAGAATACATGGAGGATTTGATGGTAACCATGAGGGATCTTTCTCAATCTCTGATTTTGATGTCTGCTCTTCATCAAGTCCAGATCATGGTTCTTTGGTCTTCTCTTTCGAATCTTCTTTTTTTGCATGTGGTCCTTCAATGATACCAAGATAATCACTTTTTTGTAATACTTTTCTTGAGCTATGGTGAATACCATTTAGCTCAAGAGGAGATGTTTGGAAGTGTTGTACCTCAACATTGTAAGTTGGCTGAGCTACTTCAATCTGTGGGTTTGGAAATGGTGGTACATGTAGTTGAGTGGGAGTGGATATTTCAAAAGGATGTGATTGGGGTTGTGGTTATGGTGGAGGTGAATGGTAGGGATAACATGGAGTTGGGTATGGAGGATATTGAGGATATTGTGGATGGGTCCCATAATTTCCTTGCAAAACTTGTTTCCAAGATTGGTTTTGGGGTTGAGATGGCCAATGTTGCCAAGGAAAGTGTGTGTTCCAATTACTTTGAAGTGGATATGCATAATCTTTAAATTGTGAATTAGGCTCTTTCATCATACTAGGTTGACTAGGCTGTCATGGTCCTCCTGGAGATACATAACATAGTTGCTTTGGTCATTTAGTTGCTCCATTGTCCTCTTGGTAAACTTCCTTCAACCTTGATAATGATGGAAAATATTTAACATCATGTGAATCTTCATGGACAACACAAATATCGGCGTCTTATTTTTCTTCATTTTTCATTCTTAACTTTTCTACTTGTTTGATTAGATTGCTAAGAATTTCTGTTTTAAAATCATGAAACAAATTTCCAAGTTTAGCTTGACTTATTGATCTTGATGTTGATTTACCTACTCTTGCCCTTCCTCTTGATATGTGTTTTCATGTTTCACAAATTTCTTCAAAGGATAATTGTTATACATCACCTCTAATCATGAGATTAAGGAGATTAATCCATCCATCCCTAACTGTTCTAAGTAAGAGGGTTTTTAGTGTGTCGAATCCTAAATGATGTAGTTTTTCCATCTTAATATTATACATAAACCTCTGTATTAGATGCTCTAGACTCTCATCTTCCATTTGATTCATTCTAAATATTTCTTCTTCAAGTTCATGATCTTTATATTTTTCTAAAAATATCTTTTGCATACCATTCCATGATATTATTGAATTAGTCCCTAAACTCGTGAACCATTTAAGAGCTTTATCCTTCAATGTCGCCGGGAACAATCTCAATTTTTGAGTTTTTAATAAGTAATCATTGTTGGAAATAATACTGAGAGGGGGGGCAGGGGGGGAAGAGGAATCAGTATTAGCAAATCAATAACTTTTTCATTTCCATAATCAGATTCATATATGCTACTTCAGTTAAGGGAACCCACGTGTACACGCAACTGTGTTTAATGCAACTAGCGTATATCTAGTAAACTTATGATTCAGTTAATTCATCATATGTTGATCTTTAAACTGTGCATCAGAACTTCATTAACCATATAAACAGTAACCAAGTGCAAAAAAATAGAACAGATGATCACACATAAGAAACACACATGAACACCATGATATAAGGTGGGAACCCAATGCGGGACAAAAATCACCTATTGCCGTTTTCCTTTAATATAAGAAAAACCTGTTTACAATCTTGTATTGGCACAGACTCATACTAGTACGTAGACACCCACCTACAGAAGGCTACAACCTTCTCTCATTCTCTAGCTACTACTGGAAGGGAGCTACAACCCCCTGGCTCTTGTACTACCCGATATATTTACTAGTACGTACGCGCCGACCTACAGAAGGCTACCACCCTCCCTCATTTTCCAGCTACTACTGGAAGGGAGATACAACCCCCTGGCTCTTGTACTAGCCGATATGGTTACCAGTACATAGGCTCCGACCTACTTAAGGCTCCAACCTTCACTCTTCCTCCAATGACCATGTTTCATAAATTTTCAGACTGGATACTCCTGGATCACAACACCATAATATGAAGGCCACGTTTCATCCAATTTTCATACTGGACCCATCAACAACATTGAAGCTAAAAATCAATCACCACTGTAATACAACCATTGCATCAACCAATCATTAAATTCTGAATCACCCAACACTGAATCACTGAAGACCTGTCACCAGAACACAGAGCAGAACCCAGAACTCTGCAACAACCACTAGAACCATCTGCACATTCAGATATCATATTTCATAATATATATGCTACTCTAATGAGCTGAACCAACGTTTATACGCGCTTTTACCAAAGTGAACACACGTACAGATATGCAAATATTAACTCATAACTTTGCAGCTATTCCAGACATCAATCATACCTAAATCATAACATTTATAGAATAAACATGCATCAATAACTCAGATCTAGTCTATCCATGATCAAACCACATAATGATAATACATTCCAAGCCTTATGATCCCGATACATCATCCATCATCATCCACATAGGTGCATCCTTGGTTCAGATTAAGCAAAGCATCACAAACCCATAACCTGCATACTGGATCTCTCACGTCATTAGATTTTCAATGCTTGCACACCTTGGCCTAATGATCTTCTCCTCCTTTTATAGTTTTAGACCTTTCTCAATACCATGGTCCAAAACCACTTAGGACCAATACCTTGGACCAAATACCTGGGTCAATATGTCCGACCAGATACCTTGAACCAATACCATGGATCACAATACCATGGACCAAATACCTTGGACCAAAACTTAGTTTTCCAAGATATACGCGCCTTTCCTTCTGTGAAAGTGCATGTGTACGTTATATGCTTCTTTTGGTTTGTTAACCCGCGTGTATATGCTCCTTTGTCAAGGTGAACCTGCGTATACCTCTTTCTGATCATTAATTCTTTGCTATTGACCTGCTGCACTATGATTTGTCATCTGAGTGAGTTGCCATCAAGGAAAACACCTGTATCATAATGCCAACAATCTCCCCCTTTGGACTTGATGGCAACAACAACACCAAGTCACTCTCCCCCTTTGACATCAAGGGAAAAGGGTGGACCAGGATATTCTCTCCCTTGATATACATTATTCTTTCCATACTCCCCTTGAGTACATGCTGAAATCTCTGATCGAGCTCCCCCTTTGTACATGCTGAGATGCACTATCTCATCCATGCTCCCCCTGAGCACATGCAGAGTCTGCAAAAATATATTCAAAATAACAACATGGCTCTATGAATCAACTATGTGAGTATGACCTTCCTATCACCAATGAATCATACATACATCAATCTCCCAACCAAGTGGGGATACACCATTTTTGACTCATCCACCCAACCAAGTGGGGATATACCAAATGTTTATACATGATTGAAATAGACATTATTACATCATACTTCCCATGCATAGTGGGGTACAAATTAGGTCTTTGCATGAACTTTACATAAAATGATATACATGACTTTTATAATAAAGACCAGCAATGTAAACAAGACCATGATAGTCTTCAGCAACTATCATACACCATATATGATCTGCACCATAAGCATCTGTCAACAACATCCAGACCTGTAACCTACAATACCATTCTCTTGACCAACCAACAATAAGTAGCAAGATGTATCATTTAGCCACATAAGCATAATCACCAAAGACTTCTAACCATAATGCCAACAATGCATTATTCGAAGCGTATGCTCCCCCTGAATTTGTTCCATCTATTCGCTGTCAGATCTGATCATGCATATATCAGCAAGACGTATCAAGGCATCATATACATCAAGTTAATTTGTGAGGATCAAAAGCACTTCTAAATAACATCTTATGAGTACCAACACATTTCCACACATCATCAGTAGATTGTAACCATCATCATACAGAGCAAATAATTGACAGAACCATATTAGACCCCTTTTTTCTGAGTCTGTCCCACTGCTTTTGCTCAAACTAGCATATACGCGACTGTGTAGCTTCGAACTCGCGTATATACACAATTTGTCTTTATGAAACTTGCGTATGAGATTTAGAACACTGAGGTTTCACACTTTTAGCTCCCTTTGAGTATGTCATGTCTTTATACTCTGCTATGCCACATCTTTTTTACTGTACTTCCTTCTTCTTCGATATCTTCGACTATGATGATGTTTTCTCCTTTTGGTATGGTGCCCGAAATATTCTCTTGCATTCCTTTGCTATATTTCCAAGCTTGTTACATGCATAGCATCTTATATGTTTCATATTCCTTCTATAGTAGTCAATGGCTTTGTGACCAAACACATTGCAAGAAAAAAAATATCCCTTAAAGTACCTAGAACGTGATGATCTTTCTGTGTGACGGTATTGCACCATTCTACTTCTGCATCTTGCTGCAACATGTCCAAGATTATGACATACATAACACTCAACATTATTCATCTGAGAAAATAACCGACTATCACTTCCATAGTTTGGAGTAAAAGATTTTCTTTAATGGATTTCTTTCCTTGGTTGTTGATGTGGTTGACCTCTTATCTCCTTGTTGAGCATTTCAGGTTTTGCATTAGAGTTCCTTGCCTCACCCTATGAGCTAGATTCACCTTCAACAGATTCATAAAAACCAAGACCAGTTTTGATAGCAGGAGATCTTTGACTACTAAGAATATCATCCAAAATCTTAGTACTGTCTTGAAATCATAACAATTTATCCTTTTATTTTAATTTACCTTTTAAGATATTTACCTCAACATGATATTTCTCTTCCTTTTCCAGATGTTGCTTCTTCAAGATTTCTACAGCCTTTCTTCCTTCTTCCACTTGTTGCCTTAATTTGAGAATCTCATTTTCTTGTTCTTTATCTGCTTGAGGTAGTTCTTCATTTTGCTTATTTTTTAATGATATCACTTGATCCTGCAGCATTTGTCGTATTTTGAAGGCACACTTCAGCTGAGCTTTTAATCTGGCAACTTCTTCTTGGAGGGCATACTCCCTTTTGTTAAATAGATCTTGTTTATCTATGATTTTATCTGATGCTTCGTTTGCTTTTTCATCTTCAATCTGAGGTGATTCAAAATATGAATACTTTCTTCCACCTAACGGCAAGCTGTCATTGTTCCTTTGAGTTGTCTTCTTCTTCTGACACACTTTCTTTCCCATTGTTCTATGGATATCCTTCAAGCGATCAAGCTTCTACCAAAGGACCTTCTCTGATACGAATTGTTGGAAATAACACTGGGGGGGGAGTGAATCAGTATTAGCAAATCAATAACTTTTTCATTTCCATAATCAGATTCATATATGCTACTTCAATTAAGGGAACTCGCGTGTACATGCAACTGTGTTTAATGCAACTAGCGTATATCTAGTAAACTGATGATTTAGTTAATTCATCATATGTTGATATTTAAACAGTGCATTAGAACTTCATTAACCATATAAATAGTAACCATGTGCAGAAAAACAGAACAGATCATCACACATAAGAAACACAAATGAACACCATGATATAAGCTGGAAACCCAATGCGGGACAAAAGCCACCTGTTGCCGTCTTCCTTTAATATAAGAAAAACCTGTTTACAATCTTGTACTAGTGTAGACTCATACCAGTATGCAGGCACCCTCCTGCAGAAGGCTACAACCTTCTCTCGTTCTGCAGCTACTACTGGAAGGGAGCTACAACCCCTTGGCTCTTGTACTACCCGATATATTTACTAGTATGTAGGTGCCGGCCTACAGAAGGCTACCATCCTCTCTTGTTTTCTAGCTGCTACTGGAAGGGAGCTACAACCCCCTGGCTCTTGTACTGGCCGATATATTTACCAGTACATAGGCACCGGCCTACTGAAGGCTCCAACCTTCACTCTTCCTCCAGGGACCACGTTTCATAAATTTTTAGACTGGATACTCCTGGATCACAACACCATAATATGAAGGCCATGTTTCATATTGGACCCATCAACAACATTGAAGCTCAAAATCAATCACCACTGCAATACAACCATTGCATCAACCAATCATTAAATTCTGAATCACCCAACACTGAATCACTGAAGACCTGTCACCAGAACACAGAGCAGAACCCAGAACTCTGCAACAACCACTAGAACCATCTGCACATTCAGATATCATATTTCATAATGTATACGCTACTCTGATGAGCCAAACTAGTGTTATACGTGCTTTTACCAAAGCGAACCCGCGTACAGATCTGCAAATATTAACTCATAACTTTGCAGTTATTCCAGACATCAATCATACCTAGATCATAACATTTATAGAATAAACATGCGTCAATAATTCAGATCTCTAGTCTATCCATGATCAAACTACATAATGATAATACATTCCAAGCCTTATGATCCCGATCCATCATCCATCATCATCCACATAGGTGCATCCTTGGTTCAGATCAAGCAAAGCATCACAAACCCATAACCTGCATATTGGATCTCTCACTTCATCAGATATTCAATACTTTCACACCTTGGCCTAATGATCTTCTCCTCCTTTTATAGTCTTAGGCCTTTCTCAATACCATGGTCCAAAACCACTTAGGAAGAATACCTGGGGTCAATACGTCAGACTAGATACCTTGGACCAATACCATGGATCACAATACCGTGGACCGAATACCTTGGACCAAAACTTAGTTTTCCAAGATATACATGCCTTTCCTTCTGTGAAAGTGCATGTGTATGTTATACGCTTCTTTTGGTCTGTTAACCCATGTGTATACGCTCCTTTGTCAAGGTGAACTTGTGTATACATCTTTTTGATCATTAATTCTTTGCTCTTGACTGGCTGTACTATGATCTATCTTCTGAGTGAGTTGCCATCAAGGACAACACCTATATCATAATGCCAACAACCATAATATCTACAAAGAATATCAAATTCAAAGAGAAAGGTTTCCAGATCCTTTGACCTTAGACCATGAAATTTTGGATGAAAATATGGAGGGATGTTCTTCATGTGCACACTAACATCAGTATCTTGAATGGGGAATCTGAGAGGATCTTCCTCATTGTTATCATCTCCATCCATTTCTTCTACATTCTTAGCCATCTCTTCTTCTTCTACCCGCAAAAGTGGATGGTGATATGGCTCTTACTACACCATGTGATCAAATGGGGGGGTGGGTTGGTGTTCAAGAATTTTTTTGTTTTTATGATTGAATGAAAACACTAATGCAATGCACTTTTCTGTTTTTTAAATGAAATATGCCTAATGCAAATTTTTTTTTTTTTTTTTTGCGAAAATTAAAATGAAATGAATCAACTAGGGAAGAAAACAATGCATACTTTGATACCTCCCCGACAATGGCACCAAAAAGCATTCAGCCTCGATATTGCAACAAGAATGTTGCAACTCCTAAGGCTACTGACTTTAATTATCAACCCAGGGTTCGTAAAAACTTAAGAGGTATCAGCACTATATGTGCAACATACAATGTGTCCTTCCTTTGCTGTCATGGTGTAATGGATTTCATGTACTGAAATCAAATCCTAAACTAATTCTAGAAAATGAAATGCTCGAAATGGAAAGCTTAAACTATTGCAAGAAATAAAGTACAAGGAAATAAACCTATTCTAATTGCATAAAGATCATGAACTAAATGTAAACGAAACCTAGCTTAAGCCTATTTATCACATGTGGTGATTTAAACTAACTGGGCATGGAGTCTTTTCTAGGCTTATTAACTACTGTGTGCATGTGTGAATATTAAAGAACTCTTTTTTTAATCTTTTTGTTTTATAAATGCAAATGCTAATCTTCCCTTGTTCTTTGGCAGGGACACAGGTATGGAGGAAGAGGGTTATAGTGGTCTTAATGGCATGGAGGTCAATTAGGGGCCTAGTTGTAGCTTCAATGATGATTTCTCTCAATTCGGGCTCATAACAAGCAGCTACAGGATTTCCTACAGAATGTCTACATGATGTACTAGTTCTCCTATAGGATCCCCTGTTTTACTACATGAACAGGCCAAAAGCTTAGAAAGTGGTCTAGAAGGTTGAATTAAGATTCAGAAAGGTGGATAATGGAAGAATAAGGCATGGAGGTGGTGGAAACTACCTATAACTCAAGCAAGGGCTTCAAGATGGTTGGATTTGCTCAATGGAAATGGAAATTTTTGCTTATAAAACAAGAATTTAGATTGAGATTTAGTCGATTTTGGAGACATGGGTGGATGAGGCTTGGATGAGGTGAACGACATAAGGTCTCCTTGCAATTTAGAATCTCCTGCACAAACACACATTCTTGTCTGTATCTATACAAATTTATTTATGCATAGGGAAGATTTATTAAATGGAAGAAAACATAACTGTTACCATCTAATGGCTAGGTGCATGAATGGAAGTGCTTGAAATCAATAAAAAATTGCTTTGAAACCAGTAAAAAATGTAAGAGATTAGAAATGACAATTGCAACTTATCCTAAGAAACTTAAAGACAATTAACCCATGCTAAAAACGTAGCGGAAAATTACTAGTCTAAAATCTAGAAATTTGATAACTAGTGAGCTAGTAAGTCTATAAAATGCCTCACCTAATCAAGTGAAATGAAATGGGGTAATTTTGTTTATTAAATAGAATGTTTTTGTGATCTAATGCGAGTGTAACCAACTCGATTGAAGCTCGTTAGCATGCTCTAAAAAATAGTATAAATTTATTGTTTTTTTCCACAAAGGAGTTCTAGAAATCTAGATTTGGGAATAAGAAAACTAATCCAAGTAGCTCAATGATTACTATAACCTTCCAAATATTTTACAAAGAAGAAATTATGTTTGTGATCCTGCAAAATAACCTACATTAACCATTTAACCCAATACTACAACAAGAAATCATTAACACTAAATGCATAAATAGAAATAAACAAGAACAAGAGATGCATGTGAATAAAAAGTGACAAGAAGAAAAACAAATGATACAAAAGGGCTATGAGGCTCCTGGGATGGCCAAGCCCAAGAAAAAACAGAGACCTATGGAGGAGAACAAGATTTAGAAGCTAAACATGACACCAATCTTCATTATTTTCATTAATACAATTACATCCCTGCAAGAAAATACAATGGAGCTGCAAAAATACGAGTTCTCTCCACAAGAAGACTAATAAAAATCTACCCCTAGAGGAAAATTCGACTTGGTACTTATAAAAAATGATTAGGAATCATTCCCCATGAAAGGAGGAAGCTTTCCCCACCAAAATCCATTGATTAGTGGATCTGGTTCCCAATACTAGGAATCTGCATTAAATGACAGGGAACACATTCCTAGATTTTCTCAATCATTGGAGTTCCACAATCTGTGCCATAATTCCATAATATATTGTTGATTTATTATTTAATATTGATCCTCCTGTAGTAGGGAGCAAGTACCTAAATTATCTCCTCCAAATCTTCATAATCTGCCCAATATTCTCATAATATTCCACAAAAATAAATAATATTAGGCACAAATATGCAATTATTCATAAACCTTCCTAATGAAGATATTAGAGTTAAAAATACATTATCTAATGCAAAAAGACAGGTTTAATGTGCTCAAGGATGGTTAGATGGGCCTTAATTTATGTTTAATTTAGAGGCCTGTCACTAGCAATAGAGGTTATTTCAACAGCATGTATCAGGTTCCATAACAACAAATTTTTCATGTTGCATGCCTGTTCTAATCTTTACTTTTTAGCAGTATGAAGGCATGTGGTCCAATACTATAATGATGGCCTAGTTATATTGGAGAGTCAAACATACTTAGCTGAATTAAGCATTGTACATGAGTAGGATTGTACATAAATAAGCTCACCAGTTGAGCATTTACTTTCAGTTTTTAGAGTTTTTATTTTTTGCACATAGATGGATAAAGAAAGGTCCCATGGATATTTTGCTGATTATAAATTACATATATTACTAACTCCATGCCCAATGGTGAAGGATGTTGGTTTGTAGGTTCTCAACACATTTCTAGCAAGGCACTGTCCCCAGTAGGAGCCAATGTTGTCACTCACTTCTTTTTTAGTCACCAATGGCTTTAGAAGCCAAATAGCAGTTATGCTTGATGCCATATTTTGAGCCAGAGAAGCTATCAGAACTAGATGGGACTCTCTCCAGTGTGTAGTGATCGGAAAGAGATTTCCAGTGGTATATAGAAGTCCAAAAAAGGGTTCCTGGATCAGAAGTTAGGGCTTGTTGAAGAATCCCTTTAGAAAGCTCAGAAAACCCAAAAATGGCTAAGTGTTGAAGAAAAATCACAATCGGGACTTGGGATAGGTCATCACAATCACATATTGGTATCAGCAGGGAGAAAGAGGCAAATAATATCAACGATTGCAGAAACTGTGATCCTCCAATCGCAGATATCATATATCGGTGTCGGCAGGTCAAGGCACCATGTTTATCCATTGATCAATGGGATATAACTCCTGAAGACTGCGTGGGGGAGGCGATTGCAATACAGTGTAATATCGTCGGGGGGTAGAGAAATTCATTAACAAAGAAAAGCATGGCAAAACTAAGGCATGGCTAGCCTATTTCTCTCTCCTCCAAGGGGCCATGTGGCGACTTCTGATTGGTCCTCGGAGCGGATGTGTTGGTTGACATCAACAATGACGTGGCACATATGGATGATGACGTGGTAGGGTGACACGTGTCACTCATTTATTGCATTTTTTGTGGTCCTATAGGGTTGTTTCCGAGTGTCACATGGCACCACTCACAGGGTGACACGTGGCAGTGATGATTCTTGAAATGACTTCAGGAGGTTAACAGTGCTCGGCGATCTGCAACGTTGGGTCTCGGGTTTATTGGCGATTGCAATGCAATGAGGAAGGGTCCCTGACGCGATATATTATAAATGGGGAGCTATAAAATTTTCGGGTCTGGGAAATCGATCAATAAGGGACTTATTGTGATATAAAGAAAATTTCCCAACGTGCGTTTATTGAAGGCCTTAAGAAATTTAAGGAAAAGCCCCCGGTCTCCGCCTGTGTTCCTATGGGGAAATTCATAAAAGGGGCTGAAACAAAGAGGGCCTAAGACTCAATTGAAAGCACCTGTTGATTCACCTATTTGAATGATTTAACAACCCACTTGTTCGCTTGTTCAAATGGTTAAAATCCCATGATATGCCAATAACATTGCACAGAGCCTTTGAAAGACGGATGAGCCCGCTGCTGGGTGTTTTACAAGGATTATGGGCACATTTAAAGAAAGATGGCCTGAAACATGCCTCTATCAGTCAACGCTGAAGGCATTTTAATGGAAGAATTGACTTAAGTTAGTTGATGTATAAATGAACCACCTCAAAAGAATTGAAAAGAGTCTATGACAGTAGGGATGTGGCTCCTTCCGAGGCCTCCATTGAAGCAGCAAGGGGAAACCTCCTCCTTTCTCTCTCGATTATTCTTATATGTGAATTTAAATCTATATTTCTTCAAGAAAGGGATTTGATCCCACTGTAATATTTTTGGGAGTAGAAGAGCCTATCATAGAGCTGAGACAACGAGTCTAGTATGATAGTTAGGGCTTGGGCTTAGATCTTTTTCGTAAACTATAATGACAGTACCCCTATCTTCTTATAAAAAGAGGGTAAGAAATATTATGTAGGGGTTCTGGTTTCGAGGGGTTGCAGAGATTCTCGGACCTACGAGGGTTGATCTCTATGAGGCCCATTTGGGCTCAATTTTTCGTATTCATGGGAGGGCTTCACTGATTTCATTACTGGATGTACGGACTGGTTATTGGACCTTTAAGATTAATGGAAATTCTTCTGTTGATTCCAAACATGGTTGATGCGCAGTAAGTTTTCCCTCTTGTAACTTCATTTCACTGTGGATTTCTTCCTTAAAGCAATGTTAAGGCAATTGTCATGTTTTTGGCTGATAAATGAATTTGTCTTCACTACTAAATATAAGAGAGTACCTGTGTGACATTGTTGGGTCCCTATAATAATAGTGATTACCCCATTACTATTGTAGTTGTACCCCTTATTAATATTGTTGTGCCCCTATTGTCCCCATATTGTTATTACTGTGCCCCATAGAATCCCTCTATTGTTATTTTTGTGGCTTTATATTATTATTGTTAGGTCGGCTGGGTTATATTGTGACTCCTTAGACTCCTATATATAGAAAGGAGGTTTTGTCATTTGAATCATCCAAGAATTGTTCATTTATGTAATGTAAAGGAGGTTTCCCCCTCGAAGAGGCTAAATTTTAAGACGTTGATCTATCTTTTTTATCTTTTTCTTGAGCTGGTTTCATAACATTTGGTATCAGAGCTTTGGATTCTAGGGTTTCGCTGCTCCAAACAGGTCATCGTGGAATTTTCTCTATAACTTTTTTTCTATGATGTTTCAGAAGCTAAGAAAAAAACCCATTTGAGAATACATCGCGCTGAAGCTCGGGTCCAAATTTCAGAGTTTTTTGCACTATATTTGTAGAGATATGATCTGAGGAAGTTGGTCTTTTTACAGACTCCTGAATTACATTCCAAACAGGTGACCTAGGGAAAATCATCATAACTTTCTGTCTGAGCATCAGATCGAAATTTTGTAAGAAGGTACAGAAAGATGATGGACTGTAGTTTCTTGTATATATTTTTCAGAGCCAAAGGTCAAAACAGGGACACGTGGCACGTCGTACAAGTTCTCTCTACTGAATTAGTCTATAATTAGGTCTGTGTGGGAGATTTGGCATAAATCTTCATTGGAGAATCCAATTGGGGTTATACTGGTGGCATTGGAAAGAGGACACAAAGGGCTACCACAAGTCACAATTTTAGAATTGGATGATCCGAAATTACAGAGATACATCAGAGGCAATATCAAGCTCCTACAAAGTGAAAAAAGGTGTGTAGATTTTTTAAATTTTTGCTTAAGCTTGGTTTGAAAAATGATTTTGAAGGAATTCAAAGGGCATAGTAGAGCATTAGTATCGGTAATTGATGCCCCGTGGAAAGAAAATGCAAACACCTAGTAAGCAATCTGAAATCTCTAGCATGACTCATGAAGAAGAGGAAGAAATGCTACATGATATATCAAAATTACAAGACCAAGTGCAACAAATTTCACTCTCACAAAAGCTAAGAGAAGCTAAGATAAATGGAGTGGAATCTAAGATAAAGGGAGTGGAAGCCAAGATTGATGATTTGAAGATCGATTTGAAGGCAGATTTGACAAATTTTCTACAAGAAATACTTACTAATGGTGAAAGGGGAGGAAAGGAAACTCATGATGCAAACAAAGGAAATGTTAATCATGATTTCATAGACTCTATCTTTTCTATCTTTTTCTTGAGCTGGTTTCATAACAGACACCACAAAATTAATTATTTTATCTTTATGCAAGCAGTACTTGTCATCCTTCACATTTACTCATTTCTGTGAGTAGCTTACAGTACCTATGGTGGCTCAAACTTACCTCAACTGTTGAAACAGAGCTTGATACCCACTATATGCAAGCTTGAAGCTTTACATCAGCTCCCCCTATTTCCGTCATTCTACCTTCTTGCTCTCTCATGTTTTTGCTGAAATACAATGGATGAGGACTCTGTTTATTACAACCCTTTGCACCTAATTTCCTCCTTCTCCTCCCCCTATCCTTCACCACTTCAACTTTAGTTCAAGCTGTCTCATTTCGATGTCTAGGCCACCAGAAGAAGAAACCATTTCTATTTGATATTTCTCTATATATCCCCATCATCTGGATTCGTGAGTTGGCTTGAATCTTCATCATTAAAGAAATATTGAACCAAGTCCCCTCCTATTACTTTTTACATGACAATTGGAGTGATGCAACCCCCTCACATATAACCTTACAAGCACTCCTCTATTTAACATTTCCTAGGTACTTTTCTACAATCAACCCATAGGCTGTCTCTAGGGAGCTTTCCTTTCCTCCTGCTACACTTGTGCTGTAGGTGCAAGATTTACTGACAACACGCCCTCTACCAATCATAACAACAATACTCCCACAGGGTCCTTCCAGTAGAGTAAACCATTAGATATGATATATTTTTGTGCTTGTAATCTTAGAGTTCGGTATTTAAATTATCTAGCCCTAGTGGGAACCTTAGGAATACAGGATAATGAACAATGTTATTATACTAGGGTGGTCCCTCATATTTAGCATAGATCTTCTGCTCAGATGTTTTAATCCCATTCTTATGATTCTCTGTTCTGCCTTCCTCTATTATCAGGTTTATCCATAAAGCTTGCAAATTAGATTAGGATAAAACCTTAACCAACCCCTCAAATTTTATGAGCTTAGTAGGCTTTATGTCTAGCTCATATTCTTGTATCATTGCTATCCACCTACCCATTTTTCCTTCATTGTCTCCTTGCACCAACATGTCCTTGACTACTGTCATTGGGACAAATGTTGTGATTCCTGATTGTAGCACACACATACAAAATTCTTTCAAAGCCTTAACTAGTGCATAGGCTTGTTTCTCCAAGATGTTATATTTCAGCTCAACATCCCTCATGACTTGGCTGAAGAAGGCGATGGGTTGTTCATAACCATATTTATTCTTCTGTAGTAGAACTGCATAAATAGTATGCAGAGAAGCAAAAGAGAAGATATAGAAATATTTTTTAAATCTAATGAAAGAATCTTGGGGGGCAGGGATCCACTTGACTTCATTTTCCTTCTTAAGCATGTTTGTAATACCCTTGACTATTTCTACGTAGTTGGGTATGAACCTCCTCAAGAAATTTATTCTCCCCAAAAAGGCTTGGACTTCTTTCTTATTCCTGGGTAGAGGAATATGACTGATGGCTTTGACTCGCTTAGGATTGATCTTCACACCTTCCTGTACTACTTTGTGTCCTAGTAGCTTCCCCTCACTACGGGTGAACTGATATTTCTTAGGATTCAAAGAAATACCATTCCTCCCGCATTTCTCAAAGGTGAGCTTCAAGTGGAGGATGTGCTCTTCATCAGTCTTAGAAAATACTGTGATATCATCTAAATAGACCACAACGAATTTGTCTTTCTCCCCTACAAAAGTTATGTCCATAACTCTCTGAAATGTGGCCCCTGCATTAATAAGACCGAAAGGCATGCAAGAATACATGAATGTTCCCCACGGGGTGGTGAAAGAAGTCTTCTTTTGATCATAAGGGTGGACTACTACTTGGTTGTAACCAGAGAACCCATCCATCATGGACATTCTAACTGAGCCAACCACCTTCTGCAATATATAATCCATCTTAGGAAGTGGATAGTTGTCTTTCAATGACACCCTGTTCACAATCTGAAAGTCTACACACAACCTTATTTCTTCGTTCGTTTTCCGGACAGGGACTAAGTTGGCCACCCACTCAGAGTAAGTCCTCATTTTGGGGTGCTTGGCCTAGCACTGATTTCTGATCTTCCTTATGACCATCTCAAAGTCTCCATAGACCGTTAGGCATTCAATATTCATATTCTTTGTCGTTTGTAACCCAAGGAGCAATTCTTCATACTCAACCATGTTGTTGGTCACCTCAAATTCTAGCTTGAATGAGAGGGGTATCAGGATTCCCTAAGGAGATACCAACAATACTCCTGCTCCATTTCCCCCTTTGGAATTTTCTCCGTGAAAGTATAATTTCCATACTTTTTTCTCATTTGTATGCTGGTGTTCTGACTACCTTGTTAGGTGTACTAATGTTTCTTGTAAGATGGTGTCATCTTCTTCTAAGAATAGGCAGGAGAGGTTGCTTTCTTTTCCATGCATTGGGGAGTTTTCTGAGCCTTTAGCTGGGGTCACAATTTTCACAAACCTAGACTCTTTGTACAACCTCCTTTTCTTGCCTCCAAAAGTGGGAATAGTGTCATAAGTCACATCTAACTTGACAGAGCCCCCTGCCTTGGAACCCTAAGATCTAGATAGAAGCATGCCGAACCGAGTGGGGATATTTGCCACCACTATGTCTATTAACACGCTCTTCAAAAGGATCTGAGCCAGGTTTAACATAAGATATTTTATCATTCCTAAAACGTTGACCCTCTTAGAGTCAAAGGAGTATAGGTCCTTGTAGGGGCTAGTGGTTTACAAGCCAAGCTATTCCATCACTGTTAATGGCATGATATTATGTGAGGCTCCAGAGTCCAACATGAAATTATGCAATAAAAGGTCATGGATTACCAACGTCACATAGAAGGGTGTAGTAGAAGGATCAATTTCTTCCACATGTGGCCCAAAAACAAGCACTGGCCTCTCCTCTTGAAGATTTAAACTATTATGGGTTGGTGCTGAGGTGGACGGATGCATGAATTGAGAGACTTGAGATTTATAAGCAGACTTCTTTAGAAGCTCAATCAGAGGAACATGAATCTTTACCTTTTCAAGCTCCTTCCAAAGATTGAATGTAGGTTGGAATTTTTCTATACCTCCTAGCTTTGCTTCTCCTTCCTTACCACTGGTAGTTTTTTGCAGAACAGGTGCCTCCTTTTCTGAGTGTCCCTTGGAACTATTTCTTTCCTTGTTTGAGGGGACTTTTATTTTGGAAGAGATAGGATTCAACTTACCTTTCCCTTTATCTGGTACTAGGGGGGATAACTTGGGGAGAAGTCCCCTCTTGTTGTTATAGTTCCCATGACTTATTTCTTGAATATCTTAGATCATACTTTCGGTTGAGCTATGCTTGCATGAAATATGTAAACTATTTACAATAATAATCTATATCCTCCTCATTTGTTGCAACTTCTCTATCATGATTGGTCTCCTAGTGAGCCATATTTTCATGTTCTTCTTCAGAGAAAGTGGAATACAAGTTTCCTTGCGTCTCATGTGTATCCAATGATTGTTCATCGAGATAATATTCTATATATAGAGGATGAGGGATCTGGTCAAGTTGTTCCTTTCTTTCCCTTGGAAGTATCTGCAATGGAGGCCTTCTATACTGTGGGTTATTACCTTGGTTGTTTCCTTGAGCATTCTTTTTGGAGAGACTCTTGTTATCAAGTTCAAGCTTTCCAACCTTATGTGATAAACTCTTGATGAGTTTATCCAATTCATCCCACTTTGGGTCTGGTGATTCTTTATCTTGACCAGAGGAGGATGCCTCTTCTTTCCTTCTTTTATTATCAATAGGTTCCCGCTTTCCTCTTGACTTCCCAGCTAAGTTGAAATTGGCTTCCACCTCAAGCACATCGATTTGGAGTTGGTCTAAAGTGAGAGACTTAATTTCCCTTAGAGTAAAGCCAAAGTCAAGTTCAAAGCCTCCCAAAAAATCTACTCAAGTAGCAGCTGGGGGAAGCTTTATCTCACCTAGCAGGTTATTATACTACTTATTGAACCTTTTTATAAATTCTGAGATATCCTCTTTTGGCTTCTTCCTTATAGCATTAAACTCTCTGAGGAGGTACTCGTGATTTCTATTTTCACCCCATTTCTGTGTGAAAGAGTTTTCAAGTTCCTCGCAAGTAGTGATGAAGGCATTGGTTAGGGCTTCAAACCATTTTCTGGATTCTTCATCAAGTTGTTCTACATTAAGATTCTCAGCAAAAGCACATAATATTTCAATGTGTCTTTTTCGAGTGTTAACATCCTCCCCATTGAACCTAGGCAGAAGCTTTAGGTAGTCGCGGCCCATAACACTTATGGGCTGAGGTAACTTAAGAGGGGCATATTTTTTTAGTAAAAAACCTGGAAGAGCCATCTCGATTAATAGAGGGGGATTGAGACTTTCTTGAGGAACTTGGGCCAAAAACACAGTGGTAGGAGTGGCTAGACGGAAAGCAGGGTGTAAGGGTCTTAGGAGTAATTCTTGAGTAGTGAGTAGCAGTGGGTTGAGAGCTGGATGAGAAGGCTTCAAATACTAATGGGATAGTAGTACAGGTAGTAGGAGTTCTCTCCTTCCAAACTTTCCTGGAAATTAATTTCTCAGGGTCATATACAAATGGGGCTTTCTATTGAGAGGTATCTGAGTGAGAGGCGATTTTTAAAATCTAGGATGATAAATGATAATGGGGGTTGTGGAGTCACCAAGGTGATGTGGATGAAATTAGAACGTATTTTCTCACCTACACAAAGAGTGTTCAATTTGTCATATCCCAAGGGAAAAATCCTTCAATAAGTTCCGCGACAATGATGCCAGAAGATGTTGTTGCTCCCAGAGACAACCTCAGATTGCTTACAAGACCAGTGCTTGGGCACAACTAGGTTCTCTGTGTCTCATATGATTCTCAAGAAATTGGAGACATCACCTATATGCTATATATGTATATATCTAAATGGAAAGATTGTTTCATTCATCTAAAAGAGTAAGCCATGTATTTATGTTACTTATTCACATGTACAAATTTCAAAAATATATGCATAAACAGTGGAGGCCGAGTAGTTTAAGGACTTGCAGTTTAATAACATTTGCCAAAGTAATGAGAGAGGATAAGGAGAAGGAGTAACTCATTACATATAGATTAAAGCATCAATATTTCTACCTTTGACACATAGAGCTTGAAGCATTAAGGATTTCTACACTTATTTGAGTTTCGGGTAGAAAAAATGGACAAAAGAGGAAATGAATGCTACGATTCATGTAGCACAAATTTAAAGATATAATTTCAATAATACATACAGACACATGCATTAATAATTCAATACAAATGAATTTGTGAGGAAGTATAAAATATTTCTAGTAGCTATGATTGCATGAATTCAGAGAAGAAACATGAACATAATGGGTTTTAACAGAGGGATAACATACTGTAATACTTGAAGGGGGAATCACCACCATTTCCTTGATATTTTGAAAGATCTGTAATATAAAGTCATAAAGTCTAGAAATAACATATAGCATTTTCTTTAGGATTTATGAACCTTTGTGTTGCTCCCCCTTATTTATCTGGAGAGGGGGAGCATTGAACAATTATTACATCAAAATATCTTCGGTCGAGTCTCAATTGTCAGGTCAAATAGTTGTCTTAGCCATGGATGGATCGGTGGCCCAAAAGAACTAAAAAATATTAATTGCCTCATTAAAGGGTGACACATTACAGGATAACAAATCAGTCAACAATTAGATGAAAAATCTTAAAAAAATATCTTCACACCCATCCCTGTGATCGCTTCTGCTTGAGGTTGTAGTTTTCTCACGGTATGGCCTCATGTGTTTCTCAACTGACTGCCATCATTTCTTCCTTTACTGCTTGAACCATTCATCCTTCAAAGCTGGTAGTGGGCATTAATAGTTTCATGCCGCAGTACTAAAGCAGAGGACCACTGGGCAGTACTTCGTCTTCACTCTGTATGGGGCAACCATGCTGGATAATCAATTCTTCCCGAGCTACTAAGTCCTTGTTTTCTTCTGTCAGCATCGACCCTAGTTTTGTGTCATAGAGGGCATTTATGGATTAGCCCATGCCAAGTTTGAATGCTCCATATTCCTTATTAAATGCCATAGTTTCCGACCCATCCACCTTCAAAGCCCTATACCATACTATTGGGGATTTACGGCAGTGAGACTTTTACTTTGGAAGGTGCTGCAAAATGGTGATATCCAATGTTCCTTGGCCCCCTTTGGTTTAGCCTCTGCCCACATTGCTTCTCGTACAACCAGAGGACTATTACCGGGTGCTTAGTCCCCAGGTGCTAGGGCCTTTGGTGGGATAGAGTGTGAGGATGAGTGTTTTTCGGAGGGGACATGAGTGGTAAGTGGTAAGTTAGGGGGGGTGTGAAATGATATGAGAGGGACACGTAGTGGTGGGCCCTGTCCAGGTAACCACTTTTTCGGACCCCCCCCACTGGTAAAGGGAAACAAGGCAGGGGGGGGGGGGGGGGAAGGCCTAGGAGCCATTGATCTGGTGGAGTCAATCTGAGTCGCTCAGAGATGGGGGGTGTTTATTTGATGGCGGAGGTGGGACCTTGGGAAATTGATGATGTCATCAATGCCAGGTGGCACATCTTGAGTGGTGACACGTGTCACCCAGATATGCCCCCATAGGACCCCTGAAAATGCCAAATCTGCATGCCACATGTCCTCTGTACTACCATGTCATGCTCACATCAGTTGCCATGTGTATTCATTTGGACCAATGATATTACACCACATGGCCTCCCTAGAGGAAAGAGAAAAGGAGTGCATGCCTTTGGTTTTGCAACTGATTTCCTTTGTAAATTAGCGTCGACACTCCCCTGCTACTTTAACACTATTAGCATATTCCCTTGCAATTATTTAAGAATGGTCCGTTGGACCCGCCGATTGTCGATTTTCCAATTTTCTGATATTGGAGCTCTGCCCCTTTGTATTGCACTTTGAAATTCCGCTGATCATCAATTTGCCGATATCGGAGCTCTGATTGTCGGGTGGTATAAATGCAAGATTTACACCAACATTTAATTTGTCAATCTGGGTTGGTAAACTTAGAGCCATAGCACAATGAATGTTAGAATATGACCTCAGGGATTTGTCAAATAAAAATCAAGCTCTTTTAAGAAATTCAAAAAGGAGCATCATTCAGGAAAAAGGGATAAGACTTTTCGAAAGTAAAGTAAACACATGCCAAGAATCTACTTCTGGCTTCTCTTCTGGGCTGAGCTGACTCCTGCAGTAAGTCTTCCTCAGTTGTCCAGGGTATAAGGGAATGTAGTCCCATTCAAAAGAAAATGATTCAATAAATTGGAAAAAACTCGTAAAAGATTACTCCTATTTTTCAAAGATGAAAAGCATGAAATTAAACTAGGAATCATAAAGCAAATTCATTCCCACTAATCTACTGAAATCATTGAATGCTTTTAAAAGAATTGAGATGATATATGCATTGCTTCTCTAAAGACAATTCAATATTTAGCTCTAAGGAAAGTGTGTAATAAGAGCAAATAGGATAAATATATTTTCTGTTGCTTACCCTGATCTTATAAAATCATTAAATACTTCCTCTGCAATATATAAATATCTTATATGATGTGTGCAAAATTTAATTATGATGAAAGGAATATCAATCATAGCTATTAACCTCAAGACATTTCAAGAATTCTGCGAGCACTTTACTTTTCAAGTAAAACAAGATTCACAACTTCACCTTATGCTGATCTTGGCATTTGTTTATTAAGATTTCAAAAATGAATGTTTTTCTTCAAAGTGTAGGAATCAATTTCACATTTAAAATAATGATTTTAAGGCAATCATGAATACTCAAATGGTATATGCTAAATCAGAATTCTTAATAAGCCATTATATCCTTGTACGCAACAAATGAAACCAGGGTAAGCATCACACTTAATTTATAACGAAAGTAAGAGATGCAGTGGGGAATTCACTATCAATCCTTTGTCTACCTCAACTCAACCTTCATAGAAATACATTCCAAAAGAACAGCTACATCATTAAACTCAAATGACTAGAATAATGGAAAAGAAATTATGGAATGAAATTAAAAATAGAATGACCAGAGTAGGAAGAAGAAATGTGAAATGAAATTGCAGAACTATATTAAATCACACTCACACCATGCAAAACAAAATGAAGCAAAGGAAATCCTAAGAAGTTTGGGGCAACGGATTGGCTGGTGGGCCCAACCACCTAGTTCGTTTCACACTCACACCATGAAAAACAAAATGCAGCAAAGGAAATCCTAAGAAGTTTGGGGCAACGGACTGGATGGTGGGCCCAACCACCTAGCTCGTTTCCCTTGTAGCAATTAAATCACAAGATCATAATCATTCAAGAGAGATATAAACACAGAATTGAATGCCAAATAAATTCATTTCAAAGTCCTATTACAAAATTATGGAATGATGCAGCGCTGGCTCCAGTGGTCCCCTCCAGGGATCATCCCACTGGGCACACAACTCCTCCCTTCCTTGCACAATGAAGTTGATCCCTATGCTTTGCAAAAAAATGCGATTTCATCAATACCATCTCCTCACACCTGCATAACTCCTTTCTTTTATAATATTTTTACATGATAATTTTGGCTTTAAACAAGCCATTCCTTAGAAAACAACATGGTGATTAAATATCAACTAATTCTCATCAAATAAAATATCATTACAACAGTTTCCCTATTGAAAAAATGAAGATTTGATACGAATTTTCCAAATCTGGGCATTTTTTAGAATTCTGGAAAAGATTGGTATTTTTAACAAACTACCTCCAAGGAACTCTTCATATCCCCTTAACCATTATGAATTTTGGAAAACGACCCACCTCTTACACAATTTCCTACATTGGGAAAAAAACCAATGTTTCAGAATTTTGATATTTGCTACGGTTTGCTTGGAAATTGAGGAGGAAATTGGTAGTCTGGAGACAACTACGAATTCGAGGCTTAAGCATTAATTATTCCCTAAATATAAGTCCATATGACCTGGGTATATCTTGACCCATGTGGAAGTGTTCAAACAAAATTTTGAAGAAAATCCTCTTTCATATTTTCCCAAAAATGTGTCAATGTATAAAAGCCCGAAATTGGTGCAGGAATGTTGCTATAGAATTGAATTGCTTCAGGAATCATGTAAAATCTGAATTGGTGGAGGAATTCGATGCATGGTGCAGGAACGTTGTATGATACAGGAAGGTGAATTTAGGACCAAGGATTGTTGGCATATGCATAAAAACATGATCAACTCAGTTTTAAACACTAGTTTGAGATGAATCTTGTATTGCAATGGATGTGGTGATTTCTTCTTACATATACGAGCAGGTAAATGGTAAACATGAATTCTCCTAGGGAATTTCAAGGTCCATGCAAAGCTTTCAAAGCCAAAAACATTAGTATCTCTTGTATTTCTGGTATAGGAACAACTGGTACAAGAACTGCTAGTACAGGAATTGTTAGCACTCGCCACAAAAGAGCCTAACATTAATGACATTCTCACATTAAATACTCTTCAATTTAACAAAACAATAAGAGTTCATAGATCAACAACTGTCAACTCTAAAGGCCTCTAAATAATAACTTAATAATGTGTAAAATAAAAAATAATGATTATAGACACTTAGTACAGGCATAAAATTATTCAGTGAAATCATGAAAATATGGACAAAATGGAGGCTCAAAACTCCCCCACACTAACCTTCTTGCATGTCCTCATGCAAGACGAATTATAAAATCATGGGAGAAGGCAGTGGAAATCTTTAAAGATGAAACTATGCTCCCCAAAAAAAGTGTCAACAAAAATCTTAGCAAGGAAATATTAAGATATCATGGTATGTCATCATTTTTAAAGCATTCATCAAGTCTGCAACATCACTATTACTGTGCCAACTAAAACTAGGTTACAACCCCGACGAACGTATCAAGTACGGGAATGATAAAATTGCAATGTAACAAGATCAGGTACGGGAAAGTAATGCTTTGTACCATACATTATGGAAAAAGAGTATTTCACCTTTATGATAGACATCACATACCTGCTGTCCTGTTTCAAATGAACTCCCTGCTTGTCATAGATTTCAGAGCTCTTATTTTTTCCCAGAGCCTTATTAACATTCATGATCAAAAAATCAAATGTTTGCTGAAAAGGTGCAATTTCAAGGAGACTACCACAAGATTCATGCACCTTGTTATATACATATTTGGGCACATCAACCCCAAACTCATATCTCAATGATATTAGGGCTCATCAACCCCTAAAACAATTGTTTTATACCCTAAAGAATCTTAGTCATCTGAATGCCTCATTCCCCAAAAGTTCCATCTTAGAAATCATCCAGAAAGTGCCTAAATTGAACCATATCTGAAAGCCTTGTGTTAGGGTGAGATGCATCTCACCTGCTACACTGTCTAAGTGAGATGCATCACAGTTTGGCCCTTTAGTAAGTGTGATGGGCGAGGTTGGACAAAATTCTGGGACAATTTGTGAGTTGGTTGCTCATGGAATCTTCTAGAAACTTCTCCTGTGCCACTTGCCTCTCTGAATTCGCCCAAGGATGACCAAAGGAACTAGGAAACCATCTCCAATTCCCCTCTCTTGTGGAACTAATTTCAACAAATGGAATGGAATTCATCATCCCCATTGATGACTCACCCTCTTGCAATCATCTATAAAAGGATCTCCCATCCAAGAGATCAGGGGGGTAAATTATTTTGAGTTGTAAAGAAGTGCTGCTAGTTTTAGTATTGAGGTGAGAGAATTGTGTCATTGTTGGTGTGTTCTTGCTGATTCATGAGGTGAAGAAGGCTTGAAGCTGGGAGGATGGCATTGGATCAGACTTCTTATGGGTTATAATGTTGGAAATAATACTGAGAGGGGGGGGGGGGGGGGGGTGAATCAATATTATTAATTTCTTTTTAATAAACCATCCAGATTTATGCTTTAAATTATTCTTCCAAAATTGATAATTAACTTGTATGTCAGTACCATATAATGATGAACAAGAACAGTTAAAAACAGATTGTCACACAACGGAACACCAGATATAAGGTGGAAACCCAATGTGGGTGAAAACCACCTACTGCAATATGTCTCTATCTTCTTTCAAATAGAATTTCTTTTACAATGAATTTGTACTGGTGCAGTCCTTTACCAGTACGCAGGCTGCAACCTGCAGAGAGCTACAACCCTCTCTCGTTTTCCAGTCTCTCCTGGAAGGGAGCTACAACCCCCTACTTCATTCAAGGACCACGTTTCATTAATTTTCAGACTGGATCCAAGAAGATCAAATGGTCATCAAGTATAAACAAATCTTCAGAATTACCCAAGCATCAGATCAATATATATTTTCTTTATACAATAGATCTTTCAAAATCACCCAAGCACCAACCCAAGCACTAGATCAAAATATAAATAAATATTCGATCTGGTCACCCATTAAAACAGAGGTTGTTTATGCCAAAATCAGAACACAATGCAGAGGATATACATATAACAGTGCACCCGGAGGCTAGACACAAGACAAACCCAATATGCACACCTAGAACCCTTTAGTGAACAACAGAGGAGGCTATATCAGAGTTAAAGAATGACTGCTGCTTAAAAGAAACCTTGTGGTTGGATGCTCTTATGCTACTTACTGAACTGCAATACACCCGAAGCAATGCGATTTCTCTCGAAGAAATGTCTGAACTTCAAGCCTGCGATCCTTTGCTCTGTTCTACGCGCATTCTCCTTGATTTAGGTTCAGTAATTGCTCCTTAACTGATCACAAGAATGCCAATCAATTCTCCCTTAAGATCTTCAATTCATAATCGATGCCTTGCCACAGGATCCCCTTTTTCTTTATATAATCACGCTTTTGATAAAACCAAGAATCGAAACCAGAGGATCCGAAAACCTGGGGCGCAACTGTTTTGACCGATCTCTTAAGAAAAAGGCTTAAGCGGGAAAACGATGAAAACGGTCCAAACAACAAAAGGCGGACTTTAAACTGAATGAACCCATAATAATACTATATCGGGTCCGCTTCTCATCGCTACCAGTGCATGCCCATATCATGGCCTATTCCCAACGTCCGATCGGATGCCCATTAACCAGCCTTTATATATATATATCGAGTCCGCTCTTTTCATTGCTATCGGCAATTTGAAGTGGAAGGCTTTTATAAACTGTGCGATTTCCGCGGATGCGATGTTATTATAAAATCCCTTTAAAGCTTCCATCGGGTCCGCCACCACTTATCGTAGTCGGAGGATTGGGGTGGACGGCCCTATATACATTGCGACATACTGCGGATGCGATATTATTATAAACCAGTTTTAACGCCACCATCGGGTCCGTGGAGTTATCGCAATCGGAGGATTTGGGGTGGGCGACCCTTTATGCTGTGGATGCGATATATTATAAACCAAATATGAAATGCCATCGGGTCCATTGCGATATGCCATCAGGTCACATAGCTGAAACCTCGATGCGCCGATATGGCGAAATATATATATATCTATATATATAGATATATATATGCCATCAGATCTATATGTGCTGAAACATATCTAACTTGTGTTGTTTTCGCCTAAAAGGAAAATGGCCTTTGATTATTGTAAAAGCATATATATAGGTTTTGGGCACCCAAACACTTCCGATAACGTTAATACATGCATATATGGCCTGATTACTCCCGATAATGATTTAGCATGCATCCAAGGGTTTTAATAAGCCGGATACCTCCTAATAAGCATGAGAATGAGCCTCTATTGCTCCGATAAGCTCCCAATGGCTCAATGGTTCCGATAACTGCTTCTTTGTGATATAAACATATGTAAATGGCCCCTCTTCTCTCCTCTTAGCTCCTCTTGGCTCTTCTTGTATATAAGAGAGATGTCTGTCTGTGAGAGGGTTGCCATCAAGTTCAACACATGTCCATAATGCCATAATGCCAACAATCTCCCCCTTTGGACTTGATGGCAACAACACCGACCAAAAAGCACTCTCCCCCTTTGACATCAAGGGAAAAGGGCAGATATCTGCTTCTCCTGACTATTTCTCCCCCTGAGAGCTTGCTCCTCCTGATTTCTCCCCCTGAGAACCTGTTCCGCCTGATTATGAACCAGATTCTGAAAGTGACATCAACTTCAGAGTTTTCTGGCAACCATTTCATTCCACAGCAGTTGGCGACACCATGTTCTTTATGACAGAAAGTCGAGCTATTCTGGCTACGTATAATACAGAGACCGCCCTATTTTTCCCTTCAGCTGGTGCCGTTAATTGAACTCGGCACCTTTATTGCCATGGATATTGAGACAACCAAGAACTTACCGAGGCCCGCCGGCCGCCCTGTTCGCTCCTACTGAAATCAAATATGGTGCACGCCTTATTTACAGTTCATCTACCAACATATTACTCCTTCTGTAATACTATAATGCCAACAATGAATTATGCTCCCCCTGAACCTTGTACGCGTATACCCCATAAGAACCTCGCGTACAAGCACCAATCTGAGAATTAACAACAGGATGATGCGTCGACAACCCCCAGCTTTTGCCTGAGGTATTCAAAAGTCTCTCTGGGCAATGGTTTGGTAAATATATCAGCCGCTTGTTCCTTAGAAGAAACATATTCCAACTTGACCTTTTGTTCAAGCACTTGTTCCTTGAGAAAATGATAGTTGATCGGTATGTGCTTGGTTTTTGAATGCATGACTGGGTTCTTTGAAATGCGGATTGCACTTGTATTATCACATAAGATGGAGATAGGTGGAGTACAAGTGATTTGAAAATCCTGCAAGGTCTGCATCATCCAAAGAAGTTGAGTGCAACAAGATGCAGCAGCCACATATTCTGCTTCAGCTGTAGATAAGGCAATTGAACTCTGTTTCTTGCTGAACCATGATACTAATCTAGAAACCATAAAGAAGGCACCACCACTTGTGCTTTTACTGTCATCCACACTTCCGGGCCAATCTGCATCTGTGTAAGCATGGAGTGTGAGATCTGTGTTTCTAGGATACCATAAGCCATAGTTTTGAGTACCTTGAAGATATTTGAAGATTCTCTTAACTGCCTGAAGATGAGTTTCCTTAGGATTGGCCTGAAATCTTCCAACTATTCCCACTGCATGCATGATGTCTGGTCGGGTACCTGTCAAATAAAGTAGACTTCCAATCATAGATCTGTAGGTTGGTTGATGAACTGCTGCTGATTCATCATTTGCACTAAGACTGCATCCTGTAACCATGGGGGTACATACTAGTTTTGAATCTTCCATGCCATACTTCTTCAAAATCTGCTTGAGGTACTTGGTTTGAGACAAGAAGATACCGTCTTCATTTTGTTGGATTTGCAATCCAAGAAAGTATGTCAGTTCTCCTAGCAGGGACATTTCGAATTCTTTCTGCATTACCGAGGCAAAGTTTTGACTCATAGCTTCTTCATTGCTGCCAAAGATAATATCATCTACATACACAACAAGTATTAGCAACTTGTCATTTTCAATTTTTATATAAAGATTGCTATTTGCTGATCCTTTTGAAAAACCTTGTTGATGAAGATATTTGTCCAAACGGTAGTACCAAGCCCTTGGAGCCTGTTTAAGACCATAGAGAGCCTTTTTCAATCTGCATACAAAATTTGGATCATTCCCAAGAATGAAACCATCTGGCTGCTCAATGTATACTTCTTCTTCTAAGTCTCCATTCAGAAAAGTTGATTTCACATCCATTTGAAATACTTTGAACTTTTGAAAGCTTGAGAGAGCAAGGAACATTCGGATTGCCTCAAGTCTTGCAACGGGAGCAAAAGTTTCTTCAAAATCTATTCCTTCTTGTTGGGCATACCCTTTACACACCAGTCTTGCATTGTTTCTAATTACTTCCCCATTTTCGTTCAACTTATTTTTGAAAATCCATTTTGTTCCTATGACATTCTTATCCTTTGGTCTAGGAACCAACTCCCAAGTGTTGTTCTTTTTGATCTGTTCAAGTTCTTCATCCATTGCCTTGACCCAACATTCATCCTTGCATGCCTCTCTTACATTTTGTGGTTCAGTGGAGGAGAGTAATGCCAAATAGCTTGAAGGTTCTGCAGTTGATCTTCTTGTTTGTACGCCTGCCTCCTTTTGTCCCGAAATTTGAGATTCTGGATGATTCTTCTGTACATACCTGGATGGAGTCTTTTCTTCTATCATTATCTGTTCTTTGGGTGCCTCTTGAGGTTCTTTTTCTTCATCATTGGTCTGATTTGGAGGGTAGTCTTCATCTTCTTCGATATTTTCATACCTTACTTGCCTAGGAATGTATCCCTTTTCATCAACCACTACATCAATGTTGTCAACAATTCTTCCAAGTCTTTTATTGTAACACTTATATGCTTTGCTGTGAGGAGAATAACCAAGGAGAATGCCTTCGTCTGCTCTAGGCTCAAGTTTGCCAAGCTGTTCATCAGTATTCTTAATATAGCATTTTCTCCCAAAAATTTTGAAGTGCTTTACCGAAGGAGTCTCACCATACCAGAGCTCATGCGGAGTTTGAGTGCTGTTCACTCGGACATTTGTTTTGTTGAGAATAACAACCGCAGCAAATGCAGCTTCACCCCAGAAGGTTGCGGGAGTTCTAGACTCATCAAGCATAGCACGAGCCATTTGTTGGATTGTTCTGTTCATCCTTTCCACAACTCCATTCTGCTGAGGAGTCCTAGCTGTAGAGAATTCCCTTCTTATTCCATGTTCTTCACAGAAATCGAAAAACTCATTTGAGGTAAATTCCCCACCTCTGTCAGACCTGAGGCACTTAATTTTGTAATCTGATTCATTTTCAACCAAGGCTTTGAAAGACTTGAACTTTTCGAATGCTTCGTCTTTGTGCTTCATAAGTCCTAACCAAACCATCCTAGAGAAGTCATCAATGAATAATATAAAATATTCTTCTCCTCGAGGTGACCTTGTCCTAAATGGACCACATACATCTGTATGTACCAGCTCAAGAGGCCTGCTAGCTGATCCTTCCTTTTCAGGAAAGTTAGTTCTGGTTTGCTTACCAAACTGACATGATTTTCATATTGTGTTGTCTGGAATTTTGATGTTTGGAAGACCACGGACTGCCTGGTATTTGCATGCTTTCCTTATTTGTGAAAAGCTTAGGTGCCCCAACCTCCGGTGCCATAACCAATGTTCATCGTCCTTGCTCAAATAGCATTGTTGTTGTCCTTCTTCAAATATGTATAAATTATTTGGAGTTCTTCTGCCTTTGATCACTGTTTTTCCTGTATCAAGATCACGAACACTACATCCATTTGATCGAAATATTACCTCTGTTCCTTGATCGCACATCTGACTGACACTCAGTAGATTATGCTTCAAGCCATCAACATACAAAACATTTCCAGCCTTGACCTTTTCTTTCAACTGAGCAGTGCCTTTTCCTTTTATGGCCGCAGGAGTATCATTTCCAAAAGAAACCTTCTTTCCCTTTTCTAGAGTAGTATATGATTCAAGTTTTTCTTTATCACCTGTCATATGCTTCGAACATCCGCTGTCGATAAACCATAAATTTTCCTGTCCTTCTGCATAAAAATCTATTCCACATCTTTCTGGTTGTGGTTCCTTCATTCTCCATGTTCTGGCATTCGGGCTTTGTTCCTTCTGAGTTGTCTTCCGAAACCTGCTCCTGCATTCAAATTCTTCATGACCGAAGTTATTACAAATAGAACATTCAATTTCACTTTCAAGGGCGGAAAAATTGTTATAGGTCCTTTTCTTGATTCCAGACATACTTCTTTGTTTTTGAGCTTCTCTAGTCATGATTGTCTTATAGGCAACACATTGAGCTGCTTTGTGACCAAAGTTATGGCAAGAGAAACATTTCCCATTGAAGAAACTTCTGCGATTATCAAATCTGTCATCCAACCGATTGTAGTTTCTACCAACATCCATTCTTGAGGCAAATTGGGAAGATTTTACCTGTGGCTGGTTGTAGCTTCTGTTTCTAGCTTGCCTTCGATTTTCTTGATAGTTTTTGTTCATTCTTGAGATAAACTGTCCCTGATTTACTTGATGATTTCTATTAGGCCTTTGCTCGCTCCTTCTTGGTGCATCAAGATAACTTTTGGAGGTGGATGCTTGAGATGCTTCTCCATTATATCCTAGACCTGTCTTGATCCAGAGTTTCAGATCCTTTAACAAATTTAAGATTAAGAGCTTTTGTCTTCTCAATCTCTTTTCTAAGACCAACAATTTCACATTCCAATTTTTCAAGATGTTTTTCCCTTTCAGCTAGTTGACATTGCAGATATTCAATAATCACATTTTTCTCTTCTAGGCAAATTTTGAGATTAGACATTTCTTTATAAAAACCCTCTTCATCTATAGCATCCATGTAGTCATCATCCTCAAAAGCCATTAAGAGTTTATAGTCATTACCTCGTTCATCTTCGTCACTATTTGAGAGTCCATCACTATCTTCATGAGTGTAATAGCTTTTCCTGTTAGCATTCTGTTTCTTGTTCCATCTAACAGGTTCCTTTCCCTTGTCATTCTTTTCTTTATGAGGACATTTGGCAGCATAGTGACCCACTCTTCCACATGCAAAGCATTTGAAAGGTAACTTACCTCAAAATCGTCCAACACCCCGTTGGAGATTTTTGACAAAATTTGATTCTTCTTCTTCTTCTGACACGTGTCTTGATTCATAGTATTCTCCTTTGCCTGAAGCCTTGAAGGCAGCTTCTCTCCTGTCTGATGGACCTCCTTTCCTCATTTCATAAGCAGTAAGAATTCCGTGCAGCTATGACATTTTAAGACTTTGTAGATTCTCCTTTTCTTCTATTGCAGAAACTTTAGATTCAAACCTAGGTGACAAAGATCTTAGAACTTTTTCAACCACAACAGCCTCTTTTATTTCTTCACCCAAGTTTTTCATACAATTAACAATCTCATCTACACGAAGAAAATAGTTAGCCACACTTTCATCATTATACATCTTGAGATTTTCATACTGAATCCTGAGGGTTTGAAGTTTTGCTCGTTTTACCTGATCATCTCCTTCATAGCTTAGGACAATCTTGTCCCATATTTCTTTTGTTGATTTATACTGCATAACTTTCACGAATTTTGATTGAGATAGACATCCTAGAAGAGTATTGATCGCCTTTGCATTTGTTTCATATTTCTTCTTCTCAGCTGGATCTGTAGGAGTAGCTGATGGAAAAGTATACCCTGTTTCTATGATGTCCCAGACTTCTGTACCCAGAGATTGAAGATAGGCAGTAACTCTTACCTTCCAATATACGAAGTTTGTCCCATCAAAAATTGGTGGCCTGATTGATGCTTCCCTCTCGTAGTTGCTCATGATGAATGATCTCCTTCAAGCGATCAAGCTTCTTCAGAAGGACCTGCTCTGATACCAATTGTTGGAAATAATACTGAGAGGGGGGGGGGGGTGAATCAGTATTATTAATTTCTTTTCAATAAACCATCCAGATTTATGCTTTAAATTATTCTTCCGAAATTGATAATTAACTTGTATGTCAGTACCATATAATGATGAACAAGAACAGTTAAAAACAGATTGTCACACAATGGAACACCAGATATAAGGTGGAAACCCAATGTGGGTGAAAACCACCTGCTGCAATATGTCTCTATCTTCTTTCAAATAGAATTTCTTTTACAATGAATTTGTACTGGTGCAGTCCTTTACCAGTACGCAGGCTGCAACCTACAGAGAGCTACAACCCTCTCTCGTTTTCCAGTCTCTCCTGGAAGGGAGCTACAACCCCCTACTTCGTTCAAGGACCACGTTTCATTAATTTTCAGACTGGATCCAAGAAGATCAAATGGTCATCAAGTATAAACAAATCTTCAGAATTACCCAAGCATCAGATCAATATATATTTTCTTTATACAACAGATCTTTCAAAATCACCCAAGTGCCAACCCAAGCACTAGATCAAAATATAAATAAATATTCGATCTGGTCACCCATTAAAACAGAGGTTGTTTATGCTGAAATCAGAACACAATGCAGAGGATATACATATAACAGTGCACCCAGAGGCTAGACACAAGACAAACCCAATATGCGCACCCAGAACCCTTTAGCGAACAACAGAGGAGGCTATATCAGAGTTAAAGAATGACTGCTGCTTAAAAGAAACCCTGTGGTTGGCTGCTCTTATGCTACTTACTGAACTGCAATACACCCGAAGCAATGCGATTTCTCTCGAAGAAATGTCTGAACTTCAAGCCTGCGATCCTTTTCTCTGTTCTGCGCGCATTCTCCTTGATTTAGGTTCAGTAATTGCTCCTTAACCGATCACAAGAATGCCAATCAATTCTCCCTTAAGATCTTCAATTCATAATCGATGCCTTGCCGCAGGATCCCCTTTTTCTTTATATAATCACGCTTTTGATAATACCAAGAATCGAAACCAGAGGATCAAAAAACCTGGGGCACAACTGTTTTGATTGATATCTTAAGAAAAAGGCTTAAGTGGGAAAACGATGAAAACGGTCCAAACAACAAAAGGCGGACTTTAAACTAAATGAACCCATAATAATACTATATCGGGTCCGCTTCTCATCGCTACCAGCGCATGCCCATATCATGGCCTATTCCCGACGTCGATCGGATGCCCATTAACCAACCTTTATATATATATCGGGTTCGCTCTTTTCATCGCTATCAGCAATTTGAAGTGGAAGGCTTTTATAAACTGTGCGATTTCCACGGATGCGATGTTATTATAAAATCCCTTTAAAGCTTCCATCGGATCCGCCACGACTTATTGCAATTAGAGGATTGGGGTGGACGGCCCTATATACATTGCAACATACTACAGATGCGATATTATTATAAACCAGTTTTAACGCCACCATCGGGTCCGCGAAGTTATCGCAATCAGAGGATTTGGGGTGGGCGACCCTTTATGCTGCGGATGCGATATATTATAAACCAAATATGAAATGCCATCGGGTCACATAGACGAAACCCCGATGCGCCGATATGGTGAAATATATATATATATATATATATATATATATATATATATATATATATATATATATATATATATATATATATATATATATATATATATATATATATATATATATATAGATATATATATATATATATATATATATATATATATATAGATATATATATATGCCATCAGATCCATATGTGCCGAAACATATTTAACTTGTGTTGTTTCCGCCTAAAAGGAAAAAGGCCTTTGATTATTGTAAAAGCATATATATAGGTTTTGGGCGCCCAAACACTTCCGATAACGTTAATACATGCATATATGGCCTGATCACTCCCGATAATGATTTAGCATGCATCCAAGGGTTTTAATAAGCCCGATACCTCCCGATAAGCATGAGAATGAGCCTCTATTGCTCCGATAAGCTCCCAATGGCTCAATGGTTCCGATAACTGCTTCTTTGTGATATAAACATATGTAAATGGCCCCTCTTCTCTCCTCTTAGCTCCTCTTGGCTCTTCTTGTATATAAGAGAGATGTCTGTCTGTGAGAGGGTTGCCATCAAGTTCAACACATGTCCATAATGCCATAATGCCAACATATAATTCTCCTCGATATTAATAAAGTTCTTCAAGATTTTTCCCAATTGATTGTGTTAACTGTAAATGCATTCATTTGTTTATCATATTTCTGATTCTATGATGTTTATGCTGTGATGGATCATTATGCTTTGATAGATATTTGTTTTTGTAGCTGTGCAGGTACTCTCCAAGCGTGTTAAGTATGGGGAGGATTTATGGGATCAGCCAAAGGAGAGGGAGATCAAGCGAGGATTCAAGCGGAAGTTACAGGTTGGTATTTCATAATCTCTTTCTTATCTGTCACTCATAGGAAAGATATTGAATTGCTTTAACTGTTGTTTCTAGGTTAGCTACCAAACCTAGAGGGTTAGTCGTTCGAAAAGACACTAATTTTCCTAGAAACAAATTGGCGACGATACTGGGGAACGATGATTGTTTTTTGCTATTTCTTGCTCTATGTTGGATTATATAAACTATAGACAGAGTCTGAAGCTAGCCAGGAAGCTTTCGAATCGCTTTTGTTATACAATTGCGTAGTAGATAAATGCTACTTTAGTCAATCTCTGGTTTAGTTTATATCTTGAACATTTGATTTTCAAAAGCATCAAAATGCCCTTGTTGGTAGCTTAGTAACCTCTTAGGACATTCCATCACACTTTGCTTATTATTGTTCATTAAAATCAAGCTTAATCCATTGAAAACTGCTGCAAATTTGAGCCAAAAACACTTTCAGAAATCGCTCCCTGGACCATCGCATTGTCTTGAACTGTAAAGTGAGATGCATCTCAGTTCCCAAATGGGAAAAGTGCTATGCATCACAGTTTTTCCCTCTAGGAAGTGTGATGGATGATTGAAACTCAATTTTCCCATCTAGGAGTTGAGGTTTTTGACTAATTTTTATTCATGTTTGGTTGCTTTCTGAATATGAACAATGTCTCATCACTGAAGCCAACTTAGATCACTCAGATCAGCCTCTATTTAGATTAGGATTAGTGAATGTTTTTGTGTATTTTTTTTTCATTTACAATCCATGGTCGAAAAGTAGTGTTAATCGATTTTCCATTTCGATAGAAAAAGTGTCGTAAAATCTTCAGTTTTCGTCAAAAAAGTGAAGTGTCGTAAATTCCTCCTTCATTTGCTAATCGATTAAACTATTTTTGGTGCATTTGATTTGATTTTTTTCCATTCAAAGTGTCGAAAAGATATTTCTTCAAACTTGAAAGTGTCGTTTTTTAGTCTTCCTTTCTCTCTTTGAAGAAAAATTGTTGAAAATTGTCATTTTGTGTGAAATAGTTTGAGTCATTGCTGCATTTAGTTTTCCTTCTTGGATCATTCACATTAAGGAGAGCTGAAAACAAATACATGCATTTGCATTTTAGTATTTTGGTTTGTGAATGCTTGATAGGAATAGCTAGGGAAATTGCATTAGATGTGCTCTTTGCTCTTTGTCAAAGATCTGTTTGCTCTATCCTTTAGTGGCTAAGGTTTTCATTGTTCAAAATAAATCAAAAGTTTGTTTATCATGATAGTTGCATTTTAGGAATTGCGAACATACATCATGTGGTGAACCTTCAAAGGCAAACTTTTAAGAAAGATCAACTTAAAATGAACCTCAATTAACTTAACAATGCTTTGGAATTAACGCAACACATCTAGAGGTCTAGGCTAGAGACGTGTTTCGGCATCTTTAAACCTAGTGGCTGTCATTTTCATTGAAGGTTGGGTGATTCCTCCTCCTTGATACGACAAGTGCTATCACAGACTTGTGCTCCCCATACTATTGCGTATATATTGGGAGACCACAATAGGCTTAAATCCTTTATCCATAGGAAACCGAGTCAGTCGCCTTATCGATTGCAATGCATTGAACACAACATTTGGGAAGATTGACTACCGTACGTAAAGTCCTTGGTAATTTCTCTTTAATTTATCACCAAGGTGTATATTGCAGTTTTGTGATTGGTCTGGTAAACCTTTTTGTCTAGATTCTCCAGAGTAGTCACTTTCGTTCCTTTTCGACTCTCTAAAAGAAAAGTTCCATCTGAGCACTTGTCCTTTCAGGCTCATTAAAAATCGAAGGCGACTAGAGTCATATTTAGCTTTTTCTCAACTCTTTAAAACTGAAAAAGCAAAGTTGCATCTAAAGTGTCGTTAAAATTAATTGACCACGAATAACATCCCTATTCCTTAGTTGATCTTAGGTTGAAACATATGGTAGCAAAGCTGGAGTCCACCGATCAAGGAATTCCTTTTGATGGGAATCCTAGTCCTTTTCCTTCTTTCAAAAATATTGGTGCTCCTTATATGGCTACATTGTCCCTTCCGGGATTTACCATTGGCTTGCTAGTATGGTTGTTTTCAACCTCCTTGGTTCAAAATGTCGTGATTTCTCCGCAATCAAGTACACCTCCAACTGGACAAAATCAATCTCCAGTTGATCCTAAAGTTGACCCTTTGCCTTCTTCCTCGTTTGATTCTTCCTCCCCTTCTTCCTCTTCGCCTAGTGAAAGTGTTGGTACTAGTAACCAGGTGGCTAAGAAGAAGAAGAAAGGGAAGAAGAAGAAGAAAGGGAAGAAGAAGAAGAAGAAGAAGAAGCCAATTCAATAGAGGGGCAACCAAGAAACCATTGCTCTGAATGCAACCGCTGATGAGAAACCATCCGTTAAGACACACAAAGTTTGATATCCATGCAAAATTTTTGCAGGATACCATCTTCTTTGAAATTGTCCTGATATTCCTCATATCTTAGAAGAATGGTCTTCCCATTTACATCATCCTGTATCATCAACCTCTGGAGATCATGTTGGTGACATACCATCAACTAGTGATAGTAAAGTTCATGGAAAGAAGGGAAAAGTTAAGTTTCCATGTAGGTTATGTGAAGGGAATCACCCCATTCACCTTTTTCCATATCTGGATGAAGCCAAGAAAGTGTTGGATAACCGCCCTGGTTCACCGTGGTGACTTCCATCTGGTTCCAAGAAACTTTCCCTTTATCCTTCATTAGTTGATGAACTGACTGACCAAAATCAATTGTCGGTTGAACCCACTCTCTCTGAAAGTGAATCCTATGAGTCTATACCCGATCAAAATCAACAGGTCGAGGTAACAGTTGACCCGGTTTCACCTTCAGTAAATCGTATCTTTTCCAAAGAGAGTGAGCACCATACCGCTCAGGTTCTTTTTGTTTCTTCAGATTCAAATGAGCTTGGGGGAAATCCACCTATTCCATCAAGATAGGAGGAAAATCCTCCAGTTTTCGTAACTCAAGGGGTTAATTCTCCTGTTTCTATGGTACCCCCTCCAAGTAGTCTAGTCACTTCCTTTGATTGGAATCGACTGGCAGGATTTCGCCTTCCTTCTTATGTGCCTTTCCAGATCATAGTACAAGTTTGTAAAATGATTATATCTGGCACTATTATAGATGAAGGTGCATCAGTGAGTATCCTTTCCTCAACTGCTTGGCAAGCGCTTGGTTCACCACCACTTGTGCCGGTTACACAGAATCTGTTGGGCTTTAACAAAGGAACCAATTGACCGTTAGGGATCCTTCCTCAGTTACCTTTTACTTTGGGAGGGAAAAATGTTTATCTAAATGTGATGGTAGTCCTAGGCCCTTTAGATTACAATTTACTTCTTGGGCATGACTATGTTTATGGCATGGGAGCTATTGTTTCAACACTCTTTCGAGTGATTTGTTTCCCGCATGAAGGAAAATTTGTCACCGTTGACCAGCTTTCATTTCCCGGTCCAAATATAGCTCTTAGTCAACCATCATCCCTAAATGGTCCATTTATACCAATGGTATCATCCCCACCACGGGTTAATTATGTGGCAACCTGTTTCACACCTACATTGACTCACGATCAATTCAATGATGTTGTACATTATGTACCAGGGGCATTGGAACTAGATCTCTCTTTCATGACCTCTTATGAGTTGTGATCAACAAAGCTCTGAGGATGGTTCATTTTCTTGTGTCAACCTCATTAAAAAATGAAACAAGGGTCTGAGTAGAGTTCCTTATCTTGTGCCAAGCTCATTAAAAAATGAAACAAGGACCCCTGGAGCAAAGTTCCAAGTCAAGTCTTTGATTAGATCTTGTGAAATCCCAGTCGAGTCTTTCACTTGATCTTGTATATGAACCTTCATTCCATCCACTTGATAGCCACAAGTAGTCTACTTAGGTTAATGTAATGAAGCTTGGGGGGCATGCACCTAGTGGTAAAGTTAAGTTTCCTTGTAGGTTATGTGAAGGGAATCACCCCATTCACCTTTGTCTATCTAGACGAAGCCAAAAATGTGTTGGATAACCATCCTGCTTCACCACAATGACTTCCATCTGGTTACAGGAGACTCTCCCTTTCATCATGCTGGGGGCATGTAAACTGAATCTCAAGCATAGTTTTTCATTTCAAGCTTGTGTAAAAATGAAACTGAATCCAAACATAGTTTTTCGTTTCAAGCTTGTACAAACATGAAACTGAATCCAAGCATAGTTCCCTATGGTTCAAGCTTGTGTAAAAATGAACCCATTTCCATTTTTGACCCTCATGATTACCCTTCTATCAGCCTCTTTCATCAGATGAGCCTTGGTTGTTTTCATCCCATCGCCACCATCCCTTTGGCTGATCATACGCTTTCACTTGGTTGTTTACCTTTTTTGAGGAACAGTTGCAATGAGTGGTCTTATTAGCCAACCTCTTCACATCAATCAACATGTTTTGAGAAGTTCCAACATCACCGGAACTAGTTTCTACCCTAGACACCACTCATTCCTCAAAATGTAGTCCTCTTTAAGCTCTTTTCAGACTCTCTAAACATGAAAAGATTGTCGAGTGCTTGTCATTTCCAGCTCGTTAACGGATTGGAAACAACATCTCTCTTGTATTATTTTATGCTTTTTCGGACTTGAGGGATTACTTTACGAAAAAGAACTTATAGAGTTTTCTTTTCGTCTCTTTTCAAACTCTCTAAACATGAAAAGGACCAAGTTATATTTGTCATTAAACTCGTTAAAATAATAGCGACAAACTCGTCCATCTAGACGAGACCGAGTTTCACCATCGCTAGACTCGTTAAAACATCAAATAGCAATGGGTTTGCCTGAAGGGAGAATTATAGAACAAGCATATGTTATCCTCCTCAAGCTTGATAAAAAATAAAGAGGTATTGGTCAGCAATGACTGGGGAAAAAGGGGAAAAATCTTGAAAAACTAATGGTAGCAAGTCGCTCTTGAACATGACACTTTCACTTCATCTCCATGATCGAGTTGGGTTGGGTTATTCCATTTACTGGTCATCATACCATTGGTCTATCATACCATCCATGTTTTTGGGTTAACGCTACCAATTCATCTCAGTGTCGCTGATATGTTCAAGAGAAGTCATCCAGTTAAAGTCTCATTCATTGTAATACCATAAACCTTCATTTTTCATGACCGCCATTCTTGGACCTTGTGTCGTTAGTTCATTTTCACCTCCAGTAATCATCTACTTCATTTCGTGTCGTAGATGTGGGATACATCAAGGCCCTCCTATGATGAGTTGCTTCCTGTCGACATCAACTCATTATCCAAGAAGTTGACTTAGAAACACCATTCTAGTGCTTTGAAGCTTGTTTACATCAATGGCAAGTTTCTCTCTTCCGGCGACAGGTTGACATCAATGGCCTTCGACCGAAAGATTTTGCATGGTGTTCGACATTAGATCATGTATTCACACCACGTGAAATGTACTGTAGTACCTTGAGGATCATTATCATTATCGGTGATCCCTCTCGTGTCTGTTAACAACTCACATCATTGGCTGGTAATCAGGCGATGTCTTTCCATGTTCGACCTCAGAACATCTCTTCACATGGTTTGACTTGTACATCGAGTGAATATTGAACGAGTTTGAAGACCCTGGATCTAGTTTCATCCATCCAGGCTGCGATATATTCAGGGATACAAAAACATCAAATGTACAAAGGCTCTACACAGATGGTCATCCTAATCATGGATTATGACTCTATATCTGTAGAATCACAAGTCTGTATCTGCAGACGACTATCTGATCTATGTACATGAAATGAAAATTTATAAAGTTGAGCATGGGAATGCCTCCCTCAGCTAGTTCATGAAAAATCATATTATCATGATGTATTGTATTGTAATTTATGCAGGTCACCTTCTAGTTCGAAACTTCTGATCCTCATGATAAAGCATTTCACCCGACATGAACATTTACGACCTCATGCTTTAGGGGGCAACTGTTATAGACATATTTGGGCACATCAACCCCAAACTCATATGTCGATGATATTAGGGCTCATCAACCCCTAAAAGAGTTGTTTTATACCCTAAAGAAGCTTAGTCATCTGAATGCCTCATTCCCCAAAAGTTCCATCTCAGAAATCATCCAGAAAGTGCCTAAACTGAACCATATCTGAAAGCCCTGTGTTAGGGTGAGATGCATCTCACCTGCTACACTGTCTAAGTGAGATGCATCGCAGTTTGGCCCTTTAGTAAGTGTGATGGGTGAGGTTGGACAAAATTCTGGGACAGTTTGTGAGTTGGTTGCTCATGGAATCTTCTAGAAACTTCTCTTGTGCCACTTGCCTCTTTGAATTCGCCCAAGGATGACCAAAGGAACTAGGAAACCATCTCCAATTCCCCTCTCTTGTGGAACTAATTTCAACAAATGGAATGGAATTCATCATCCCCATTGATGACTCACCCTCTTGCAATCATCTATAAAAGGATCTCCCATCCAAGAGATCAGGGGGTTGAATTATTCTAAGTTGTAAGGAAGTGCTACTAGTTTTAGTATTGAGGTGAGAGCATTGTGTCATTGTTGGTGTGTTCTTGTTGATTCATGAGGTGAAGAAGGCTTGAAGCTAGGAGGATGGTGCCAGATCAGAATTCTTATGGGTTATAATTCTCCTTGATATTAATAAAGTTCTTCAAGATTTTTCCCAATTGATTGTGTTAGCTGTAAATGCCTTCATTTGTTTATCATATTTCTAATTCTATGATGTTTATGCTGTGATGGATCATTATGGTTTGACAGATATTTGTTTTTGTAGCTATGCAGGTACTCTCCAAGCATGTTAAGTACAGGGAGGAGTTACGAGATCAGCCAAAGGAGAGGGAGATCAAGCGAGGATTCAAGCGGAAGTTATAGGTTGGTCTTTCATAATCTTTTTCTTATCTGTCACTCATAAGAAAGATATTGAATTTCTTTAACTGTTTTTTCTAGGTTAGCTACCAAACCTAGAGGGTTAGTCGTTCGACAAGACACTAATTTTCCCAGAAACAAACCTACTATAGCAATCATGTACCTATGTCATGTGGTGCTTATTTAGAGGCAGCCATAATCAACTCACATTGTTGTCCATCAACACCTAGTGAGTAATCATCGCTGAGCAATTAATCACTCTAAATACCATAAAGAATTGGAGTTATGATTCCAAAAAAAGGGAAATAAAAATAGAGCAAGATGACACCTTCTTGGACCAATTAGCAACCTCTTCATTGAACACTCTAAATTTTGTTATCATCCAGATGCAAAACTGAATTTCTTCTTAATCCAGTACAAAGAATTACCTTCACTAAGGGTACCACATCATTAAATATTCCTAATTTTTGAAAGATAGAACTCAAAGCATCATGCTCAAATCATATTAAAACCATTGTCCAAGAAATAAAATGATGAGTTTTAGGGAAAGAGAAATATAACCGAGTAAATATTAGTATGCAATTAACTTTAATACCACATACATGGCCCTGCTACCCATAGGCATCTATAGCCTCGGCAGGGATGTCATTTAACCCAACAAAATGCTTGTGTCCCACTTACTAGATGTAGATTCATAGTTATCTTATTTAATTTAAAAATTAGATAAGGCCACTATCCTGGATTGGTAACCAACTGATGGTAGTGCCAGTCACCAGAAGTAACACAGTTGAACAGGTCGGCTCGTGATGAGACCTCCTGTCTTCTAGCTTTTTAGCTAAAAGCCATTACTCTAGCTTGGTGACCAGCAACAATAATGTCATGCATGTTTGGTCTCATGATCGTGGTAGGTTGCCTCATCACATGACCTCCTATCCTCCCCTAAATCTTCTTGTAAACTCTGATTGTAATTAACTTCAAAAGCTACTTAATAAGTGGGGAGGCAGATCTACTCCTTAAGAGTACTGGATGGCGTGAAAAGTTTTTAATGACTAATCATTACTAGCTAGTTCCTCTACCCTAAAGACTTATTTAAATAAGATGTCTCAGATAATGACTGAAAGACTCTTTGAAATAATGCTAGTGTTCTCATGAATAGCTCATTATGATCTTTACAAGAGTGGTCCACCATAGGGGGCTCTCCAATAGTACCTTCTAAGGGAAACTGAAAATATATATCTCATATGAAAACTCATTAGAGTGGTTAATCATGGTTACTTTTGCAGAATCATGCGGTATTAGAGTGAATCATACTCCACAAGATTTGTCACAAATGTGTGTGTTAACAACCAATGTGGATCAAAAGAAGTTTTAGTGGCTATGCTTTGAAAGTCAAAACCCTAATAACATTGTTGTAACAACTTTATTCATGGCATTGATTTATTCTTCTACCCTACTCTACCCTAAGAAGTGGAAGACTCCCTTTTAAGTATAGGAGGACTTCTAGTGCAACCAAGTGCGCAACAAGAGGATAATCATATTCATGTTCAAATTTAGAAAGTATATGCGAGAAAATACCAGAACATGAGGTACCAGCTACATTAACTAATGTGACACTCAAATTGTTGAATGATAATGGAGGGATGAATACTGACAGTCATCTGAAACCAAGATTCTATGGGATCCATATACTCTTGGTCATTTGATTCATGGGCAACATCTGGTGCATCATGAAAATCCTCCAATTTTCTTTGTTCATCCTCTAAAGTGCAGGCTAGATCAGGTTGGTGTTCTTCAATCTCTCCTTCTGATGAATTCTCCTCATCAAGCATGATCCATAGCTTCTCAGTCTCCTTAGGAAGATCTTCTGGCTCTTCACGATTCTCCTCTTCCAAAGCAGTAGACCGATTTCTAATTGATGCCAAGATGTGTTCTTTCTGTGAAGTAGAGACCCTAGCTTTTGCCAGAATTTGAGATATTTCTTTGAATAACATCACACTCCCTGGAATTTTCCTTCTAGCTAGAAAGTATTGTCAGCCCCTAGATTGAGAGCAAGGGATTCTTTTAGCCCATGAAAAACTCAAAAGATCAATTGCCGTAAAAAGAACAAATCAATATTGTAAACTAAGGAAATCACACTTGCGTAAGTTAAATAACCTCTATTGCAAAATAAAAAGTAACACACTTTGTAGTAAAATTGCTCATAAAAAACTCAATTACAGTAAATCAAGAATTAGAATTTGTAGAAAGAAAAGTTACTCATAAAAACTAAATTGCAGTAAAAGAAACAAATCAGGCATCACACTTTGTTGTAAAGGAAATCACTCATTTGCCGAAAGGAAAACCTGGCTTATGATCTCTAGGAATGTCATCTAGTATGCTTCAGCAAGCAAGGGGGATCTTGTTAATCTAGAAATTCAATTGTGAAGGAAAGGGAAAATCATGACAAATCGTTGACACCTTATCCTACAACGCCTCCCCAGAAACGACGCCAAAATATCGGGCAGTATAAATGCAAGATTTACATCAACATTTATTTTGTCAATCCAGGTTGGTAAGCTTAGAGGCGTAGCACAGTGAATTCTAGAATACGACCTCAGGGATCTGTCAAATAAAAATAAAGCTATTGCAAGAAATTCAAAAAGGAGAATCATTCAGGAAAAAGGAACAATACTTTTCGAAAGTAAAGTAAACACACTCCGGGAATATACTTCTGGCTCCTCTTCTAGGCTGAGAGTTGGCTTATGGGGGCCTGACCCATGTTCAAAGTTATTTAGCCAAACAAATCCCTACACTACTGGCCCTTTCGGCATCAGCCTGTAGAGCGTAGACTGAAGTCTCACCCGAAGCAGTACGGCGGGATGATGGAACCAAGTTTCCACACCCTTGAGATGTCTGTGATGTTGATTTAGTCCAACGAGGCCTGCCTTTGTGCAAGTTGCTTCGCACACTGTTCCAAACTTCAGTACCTTCGTGAAGTGTCACAATCGTCTTTCGTGCAGCCCTAACCGGGGGCTGAGATGCTTTTGCGCTGCTAGGGAAGTGATCTGCGCTATTTCCCAACCTAGACTAAATATCTTACTTATTTTAGTGACAGATCTTAGTTATCTTCGCGAAAATAGATATTCTTCCTTGCGTTCACTTAATCAATATAGTTATACACATTCGTGCATCATATAATCATTACAAGTGAAATTCATACCTAATGTTACAAATGCATAAAATACGAAATAAATACGCAAAAATGGTAGGAAACTTCTCTTTATTAATACCTCCAACTGTTACAAACTTGACTTTCCCTGCGCACTTAGTTGCAGGGTTCCACATACTCAATTGCAGAGCCTTCTCCTACTCTACGACCCAAAACTAGACTTTACTCCACATATATGACTCAATTATTCGTCATTGCTTCTTCAACTATGCTATCAAACTACTTAGAGCCTCACTCTATTTATACAATCCCATGGTCTGCAGACCATGGATAGATCTCTACAACCGACATTACATTAACAAAATAAGGGTGGACAACCCTATGACTCTTTAACAAACTAAGCGCTCCGCGGCCACAAAATGTGGAGTCTTTACATCAGAATTACAAAATTGACCAAAATTTGGGCTCTAAGCCCCAAAAATTCCCTTGGGGGATGCCCAACACTGAGTTAACTCCTGAAGTAAGTCTTCCTCAATTTTCCAGGGGACAAGGGAATGTAGGCCCCATTAAAAATAAAGTGATTCAATAAAGAATGCAAAAACCTCTTATAAGATTACTGTTATGTTGCAAAGATGAAAAGCATGAAATTAAACTAGGAATCATAAAGCAACTTTATTCCCACTAATCTATGAAAATGATTGAATTCTTAGAAAAGAATTGAGATGATATATGTATTGATTATCTAAATACAATTCAGTATTTAACTATAAGCAAAGTGTGTAATAAGAGCAAATAGGATAAATATATTTTTCGCTGCTTACCCTGATCTTATAAAATCATTAAATACTTCCTTTGCAATATCGAAATATCCTATATGATGTGTGCAACATTTAATTATTATGAAAGGAATATCAATCATAGCTATTAACCTTAAGACATTTCAAGAATTCTGCGAGCACTTTACATTGCAAATAAAACAATATTCACAGCTTCACCTTATGCTGATCATGGCATTTATTTGTTTATTAAGATTTCAAAAATGAATGTTTTTCTTCAAAGTCGAGGAATCAGTTTCACACTTAAAATAATGATTTTAAGGCAGTCATGAATACTCAAATGGTATATGCTAAATTAGAATTCTTAATAAGCCATTATATCCTTGTACACAACAAATGAAACCAGGATAAGCATCACACTTAATTTATAACGAAAGAAAGAGATACAGTAGGGCATTCACTATCGATCCTCTGTCTACCTCAGCTTAGCCTTCATAGAAATACATTCCAAAAGAACAGCTACATCATTAAACTCAAATGACCAGAATAATGGAAAAGAAATTATGGAATGAAATCAGAAATAGAATGACCATATCAGGAAGAAGAAATGCAAAATGAAATTGCAGAACTATATTAAATCACACTCACAGCGTGGAAAAAAAAATGCAGCAAAGGAAATCCTAATAAGTTTGGGGAAACAGACTGGCTGGTGGGGCCAACCACCCAACTTGTTTCCCTTGTAGCAATTAAATCACAATATTAGAATCATTCAGGAGAGATACAAACACAAAATTGGATGCCAAACAAATTCATTTCAAAGTCCTGTTCCAAAATTATGGAATGATGCAGTGCTGGCTCTAGTTGTCCCCTCTAGGGATCATCCCATTGGGTGCACAACTCCTCTCTTCCCTACACAATGAAGTTCATCCCTCTCGTCTGCAAAAAAATGCGATTTCACCAATACCATCTCCTCACACCTGCATAACTCCTTTCTTTTATAATATTTTTACATCATAATTTTAGCTTTAAATAAGCCATCCTTTAGCAAATAACATGGGGATTAAATCCAAACTAATTCTCATCAAATAGAATATTAGTACAACAATTTCCCTATTGAAATAATGAAGAGTTGATACGAATTTTCCAAATCTGGGCGTTTTTAGGAATTTTGGAAAAAGTTGGTATTTTTAACAAACCGTCTCCAAAGAATTCTTCATATCTACTTAACCATTATGAATTTTTGTAAACAACCCACCTATTACTCAATTTCCTATGCTCGGGAAAAAACCCATGTTTCAAAATTTTGATATTTTCTATGATTGGCATGGAAATCGAGGAGGAAATTGGCAATCTGGAAACTCCTGCAAATTCGGTGCTTAAGCATTAATTATTCCCTAAACATAAGTCCATACGACCTGGGTCTATCTTGAATCATGTGGAAGTGTTCAAACAAAATTTTGAACAAAACCCCTCTTTCATATTTTCCCAGAAATGTGTCAATGTATAAAAGCCCCAAATTGGTGCAGGAATGCTGTAAAATCTGAATTGGTGTAGGAATTCGATGCGTGGTTGTTGGCTTGTATGGGCCTGACCTAGGCTTAGAGATGATTTAGCCAAACAAATCTCGGTACTACTGGCCCTTTTCGGCAATAGTCTACAGAGCGCGAACTGAGTACTCACCTGAAGTAGTATGGGAGGGTGCTAGAACTAGGTTTCCGCACCGTAGAGATGTCTGATGATTTTTGGTGGTCCATGGTTTGACCCTGCGCGCACGTCGCTTCACGCAGCTATCAGTCCCTCGCAGCCTATGATGCTGCCTTCACACAGCCCTGCTCGAGGCACGATCGTGCTAATACACGAATTCCTTACTGTTAATATGATATTAATCAATTATTTTAACTTATCTGTATGAGCCCAATTATACTTAACAGTGTTTAGCATTCATATAAGTGTGTGCAATAAACAAGATAGTATAAATGCAAAGAAAGTGAGACAGAAAAAGATACACAATATTTGGAATCAAACATCTTTTTATTACTCTTCTTGCTTGGTTACGAACCTGACTTTGCCCTGAGAACTTAGCTGCAGGGGTCCGCGCACTCAGCTGCGGACTCTACTAGGCCTCTGTGCACTCAGTTGTAGAGCCTCTTCCTACTACTACGACCCAAAACTAGACTTTTCACTTCAGATCTATCTCGCATACATCTTCATCATTCCATCTATGAATTGATTAATTTACAACTTATAGCCTCGCTCTATTTATACAATCCCATGGTCTACGGACCATGGATAGGCCGACATTACATTACATTACATTTACAAAACTTAGGGTGGACAACCCTATGACTCAACATACACTTCGTGCTCCATGCCTGCAATTCACGGAGTCTTACAATAACATTTGAACAAAAATTGGGCTTTGAGCCCTAAAACATGTTGTGGGGGGGGATTCCATGCCAAATAGGCCCCCAACACAAACATTGTGACTCACCCTCAACTCACTCTATTGGTGCGGCGATCCTGGCGTGAAGTCCCTCCAGTTGGTCCCATGCTGCTTGGAGGTCTGCAGCGCACTACTATGCAGTTTGCTAGACCTACTTCATGCGCTCTTCCGAAGCTGCTCTTAGCACATACATCCCCTACATCTGTGCTAGCTTACCTTCAATATCTGCCGTGATGGTGAAGGCCTCGTCAATCCATGGTTGAACGCGTGCTTTGAGAACTGCCTCTTTCTGTCTCATGACATCCACCTGCTCTTTCAATGCCTTTGCTTGCTGCATCTTTGTGAACTATTGAGTGAGGACGACTGTCTACGTAGTTCCTTGGACACTGTCGTACTGCTCCTGAAGTTCACACGCCTCTATTTCCAGGCACTGTATGTTGGGGTCCTCTAGCAAAGATGTGAGGACCACAAGGGCTTGTTCCAACATATCGGTACAGTCTTGCACTGCCCATCCAATTTCTTCCAACCATGTTTGGATAGCACTAGCGCTCTGTTATCTGACTTCTAGGGGATTGGAAGGCTGCGACTTCCTTCAACCGCAGCTCGGCGATTTGAAGATTTAGCTCCAACTAAACCTTTGTCATTTTTCAGTTTGGCCTCGCAGACACCGGTCGCCAACCTGTGGATCTACTCTGCTACTGGTAGATCTGCCAGGATGGCCAGTTCTGGGACGCATTTGCAAGCATCATCTACCACCTGTTCCAACTGCTGATTCTGTGATACCAGTTCATCGCACTACAGGCTGAGCTGTTTGATGTTTATCTTCTGCTCACTTAGAACTTGTATCACGTGGCCATCCCTGGCGCAGAGTTCTACTGTTATTCCATCATGTAGTTTGTATAACGTTCACACAAAAGGGTAGCCAAATTTAGGCCAATTCCCTTGATACTTCCAACCGTAACTCTGTCGATCTCATTCGCTGCTGCTAGTGCTCCTTCCGGTAATACTATGGTATTGGCCATCCTCACGCATAACATCTATTCTGCTGCTGATGTGCCTGCTGCGACGTAGGTGGCCAAGGTTCCTTCCTATGGAGGCCACACCTGTAGCTCTTGCAGCTGTGCCCTTAGGGCCCCCAACACAGTCTGCTACTCCGTCATAACTTCTTGGAGCACTTCCTTGGTGACATCGTGAACTGTCTCGCCGATGTCATAGAGGTCTCCTTCGGTTAACATGATCGGGTCTATGGCCAGCTTCAAAGCCTTGACCTTTTTTCATGGACCCGATCCTCTAGTGATGCACGGTCGTTTGAGTTGGGTTGAAGTGGTTCCTGGGTCCGTGCTTTCTTATGCAATGTCTGTGCCCTCTGCCTCTTGTCTAGCAGACACTTCTTGGCCCTCCTCTACCTATGTTGCTACAGCCTCTGCTGTCTGCACTGTTTCTGCTGCTACTTCGGTGTCCTTCTTTTGCCCCGTGGCTTCCTGTGCCACTTCTCGGAGTGCCCTGACCTCAGGTGCCGCTTTTTCATTGTGCCTTTTCTCGGCCAACTGTGTGACGCGCAGCTTGGCCTCATCCTTCCTTTTATGTGCTACTGCCTTTTCCAATTTTCCTAAATCTGGGGCGTGCCACTCAGGGGGCCATGTTTCTAACACTGTGAAGATCACGTCATCAATGGCTATGAATGGGAGCTTTGTCAACTGCTGTGCCAGATCCTTTCGCGCCCTGATGTAAATATGGTGCATATTCGCCTTGAAGTCTACAAAACTCTGCAAACTATTGTGCACTGTGGGGGATAGGCACGGCCTCCTATTAATTGACATCCGGATGCTCACCTCCATGAGCAAATAGAAAATCTTGGTCTCGCGAATCCATTTCACATCTTTGGTAGCCCAGAGCGAAGTGTACTTCGTGGCTTCTAGCAAGTCACATTCAATGCTCGGGAACTGATTGTCCTTTGGCAGTTCTCCTGCTACCAGCAAAATGGATAAGAGCAACCATGCGTAGTGGAAGGTCTTACCCTGCTCCTAGGCCTCCTGACAGTTGATCAAGAATTCTTGGCAGAGGGACTCAGCCCAGTTGAACTAGACCCCCTCTGCGCACTGTTCGGCCAACGCAATCACTGGTGTTGGTACTTCATCAACGTGACGTTTTCTCATTAACTTGCCAGCTAGGAGTTGGGTAGATATGCATACCCCTTTATCCTTGATTCTAGCGATGGCATAACCCCTCTTTTTTTTTTCGAGTTTGTATTTGGCCTTCATGGCGTCCGCGAGAGCCAAATCGCTACTTTTTCTTGCTATCGCCGTGGGGTCCTTTTACTTACAGGGAAGCCGAGAAATTCTGTAGATGAGATTGGCCGTGATGGGAATGGGATCCTCTAGCCATAAATACCCATCATGCACCAGGCAAAGCAGCTACCTGATGATGAAAATAATGATAGGAGCACGGTGGAAATGTGGTATCCACCTCAGATGAAGTAACCCAGCCTTCTTTACATTGTGCAACCATTTTTGTGGCTCTAATGTGATGACTGGACACTTCGTATTTTGTTTCATTAATCTTGTTGTCTCTAAGTGTGGGAACTTCTCGCTATCTGTGAGGTCCCAATCTTCAAATTTTAGGGTAGGCACACAGCCTAGGAGCAGACCCTCAAAGGTAATTCCATCAGGGAGGAGCGGGGTCTAGAGTGCACTCTTCATGGCATCTAGGTCCTTTGGTACCTTAGCTTTCCCCTTTTGTGGAGGGACATACTCGGGTAATGTTGTTGCAGGGTGCATCGGTTGGATGTCCTCCCCCACATCTTCTCCTTCCTCTACTTTGGTAATCAGAGCCTGTAAGTCCTCCTCTTCTTCTTCTGACTCAATGGTGATTTCCTTGCCCTTTTCCTCCATTGAGATATTTCCGGACCGTGGATTCCTTGGGGACATGTAGACTGGTCCCATTGTTTGCTTATCTTTTTTTGGTCGCGGCGTCTGAGGTGATTTCGGCATTTCTGGTGCAACTCCAGTATCTTTGGGAACATCGTGTAGCAAAGGGGTCTACGCAGCCTTGTCGGTGGTTCCTTCTTCAAATCCCAACCCTCTCCTGGTAGTCATCATCTCGTTTGCACTAGATATGGTCTTTCGCAAACTTAGGGGCTCTAATATTGCTCAGCGCTCAACACTCTGTGCTCTATTCAACCGCTCAAATCTCATGTGAACAAGTGTTGTCTTGTGGCTAGCCCTTGGAGTTTTATAGTGCCTTTCGAATTCAAATTCGATCGTTCCCCCCATTTCTGGGCCATCAATGCTTTCTTGGCAGCAGATTTGCCAAAATATGGCCCATAAATTCTGTCTTAAATGTCTGCTGGCCACTCCATTTGGCCTCAAACCAGACATCTCATCATGAACAGTGACACCAATGGTCACTTCCTAGCCTACCCGCATGGCAGCGCATCCTCCCATGCACGGGCATGAACCTGTTGATATGCTGATTTTGTGCGCACCTCCCTTATCACGTAGTTTCGAATCAGAATTTTTTATAGTCCTGTGCTCCCTTTTAACTGCCTAGAGCACTGAGACTGTTCTTTAGTTGGCTAGTTAGGTGGTCGCACCACCCATGCGGAGCTTTATTTCACCCCTCAGGATAGTCTGCGAAAAATCCTCAATTGTTCTCGCTGTGCACTCTACTGGTTGTAGTGCGCTTTCCTGATTATTGCTTTGTGTGATATATGGTTCGAGCCATGGCAACAAACTAATAAATTCTCTGTGATAGTTCTCCCTCCTATCACTATGGGTGTGTGCACCTTGCCATACCACCCTTGGTTTTTCGACGAGAAAGGCTTCCTTTATTTCGTCTTCCAACTTCTTGACCTCTGCGTCCATCAACATGCTTTTCTTCCTTAGCCGTACCTAGTCCTTTTCAAGTTCACGAAGTCTATGGTTCCCTTGTCGAATGGCTTCCTAAAGTCTTACGTGTTCTAATTCGCGTAGCTGTGTGATTCCTTCGTTCTGGTCTTCGCACACTGTCACACTAGCAGGTGCTCTTTCGAGTGGGTTCATCTTTGTCGGCTTTCAGAGATTACGGTCCCTTCTCCATTCCCCAACCTTGGGTTTGGTTTTATGGTCAGGGTTTTGCACATTGTCCTATAGGCTCATTGGATCGCTAGAATGCGTAGGTCCCAGTCGGTACGTCGCACCTGGTGAACCCTGTTCAGTACTTCACACACCCTGTCGAACGCTTCTCCGTGGATAATCCGTAGCACGCTTTTCCTCTCCTGTCATTGCGTTTTGTTCCAATTCTCTATTCTTAGACTAGTGTGTGTTGGGGCAAGTTGCATGGCATAGGTCTACGCCCATCGGGAAAGGTGGGCATGCAAGCTGTTTTGTCCCTTGAAACGGGATCTCATCCTTAATTGGGGTTTTCCAAATCGTAGGTGCATCATCCTTTTGCATTTGCGCCAGTCCTTGAAAATGTTTTGATGCGTACCCCACCATTTTGCGGGTGTAGTGTGCAGTGCCCATTTTAGTGCATCGAACCGCTGTTGTTCTGGTACTGTGCTTTCAAATTTGTTCAGAAATTCCTCCACCGCTGTCAACCCATCGTAGATTGGCAGATCCCTTATGTATGTTGTCACGCACCGCATTGATCTCATCATTGTATTGCAGTTGAGCATTGTTACTTCGTGCAGTCGATTCTTGCCATTGTTCTATTTCTTCATCTGAATCTGAACTGCAAGAGCTTTCGCGCTCCCACGAAATCCTACCATCTGTAGTTGGATTCACCCAATCATGTTCTCGCGCAGTTATCTTGTAGATGCAATTGAGATCATCATCACTATCATTGTCGCGCACTGGTTCAGTGTATCGCACTCCTTCGGTAGGGTCAAGTGGTACTATGATGCGTAGTGACTTTTTCTCAAAAATCATTTTGTGCTTCTTCAAATTTATGACTCTGTTCATATCAGTGGCCTAGTCTATGCCCAGTAGCGTGGGATAGGGATTGCTATCGTCGAAAATCTCTATCACTTCAAAATCCGCCAGTGCGCTTGCACCTTCGATATCCACTGTTACGCCTTGCAATCTTCCCATTGGTAGGATCTCGTTGATTAGCCTTTCGTAATTGAATAGGAGACCACTGCAACACGGGCTTACCCATGTGTTCCCATGTTTGTTTTGGTAATACATTTGCATCTGATCCTAAATCCAAAATCACCTAATCCATTTCGTATTCTCCGATTTGTGCAGCCAACCTTATTTCCCTTCTTGTGCGCAGTGCATGCTTTCCAACTTTCCGGACCACGCGTAGTTCTCCTGACCCTGCACACCTAATGATCAGCTCTTGTATTCCTTTTACCACCTTGTTGTCATGCAGCAATTTCATGCATGTCTCTAGAAAGGTAGTGAGCATTGAAGGATCCATCCTTGATTCTGGTTGATCCTTACTACCTGAAGTGGATGCCTCCATGAATCTCTTCTTAGCTTCCATGAATGTCTCCTTCGCGTGCTCTAAATCAAATTCAAGTTCCTTTGCAGGAGCCTTGCGAACCCACATGCTTTCTTCAGGCTTCTTACCCTTGTCATCTCTGGTTGTGATACCACTTCTAAGAACTATGTTTACATTCGGGTCCTCTTCGCGTGGTTCAGACCTCATCATTTGTAAATTTTGAGTCGAGGGAGGATGGAGTACCCCCTTTTCGCGTAGCTTTGCTATCAATGTAGGGTAGTCTTTTGCCTCATGATCAAACTAAGTACATTACAAACATGATGTTCTAGTCGAATTCGTACAATCGTAGGCTTAGTGTCCTGGCACTCTCCAATTGTAACAAATTAGTTGTCTGTGACCCCTTCCTGGTCCCATTCCTCCTCGTCCTCGTCCGCACCCCTGAAATCCAGCATGCACCATCCCTACATTCGGATCGAGGGCTCGCGTTTCGGTTTGCATTCTATAGGTAGGAGTTTGATCCATCATTAGTTTGTAGCTTCTGCAGGTGCGTTCATCATGGCCTACCGACCTGCAAAAATTACAGAACAATTGTTGGGACGTCTGTGTATACTTCTGAAATAGGTGATAATTATTTGTATTGTGTTTCCCCCCATCTGACAGATCGCGCACCATAATGTAGGCACCACATTGGATCCTACTTGCATCTCTGGTCTTAATGGCATTTTCCCTCCTGTCGCTAAGTAGTTTTCGAAAACTGGACAATGGTCCTTATCATGCTCCTGAACTTTACATTTTATGCACCATACATCCTTGCGTGCCTCTAGCCAAGGTGTCCTGTCCTATTTCAAGCTTTTCATTTCCAGACACAAATTTTGTAGTTGTGCATGGATTTGCTGGACTCCCAGACCAGGGTCTTGTATGGAGGTCTCATGCAATCTCATTGTCATCTCCAAATCTTCAGCTCAAGTGGAAAGCTTTTGTTGTGACAACATCGTCCTTAAATGTGGTGATAGCGATGCTACAAACCATGCGTGATGTTGTGCCTCCGTCAACGTCATGTTGGCATCGTGAATCATACTTTTCAGTCTTTGATCCAGATCCCAGGGGGTCTCTGTTTTCGGGAAAACTAGTGTCTTTTCAATTGACTAGCCCTCTAGGATTGGCAAGTATCCTAGAAAAAAACAATCAAAGCAATTTGGGATTTCTCCTACGTATGATAGATAAGAGAGAGGCAAATGAACCAACTTGGATCTTCCACTTAACTCCTTGCTTGATCTCTCTCCCCCTTGACAGAGCTTGCAACTCCTCTCCTACTTATCCTGCTTAGAGAATACATGTAGAAACACAGTAACAAGGGATCGTCAAAGCATCTTAATCTATTATATCATAAGCATTACAGGATTAGAAATGTAATGAACATACAATGGCATTCATAAACAATAACATTCACAATTGCATAGTTGTATGGAAGAAAACTCAAAGAAATTTATTAAATAGAAGGGAGAATTACAACCCAGCTGTCTGATCCAGCATCATCCTCCCAGCATCAAAGCCCTCTTCACCTCATGAAAAGCAAGATCACACCAACAATACAATGCTCTTTCTCAGATTCAAGCTATCAACACTTCCTTGCAAATTACAAAATTATAGCCTCTAGATCTCTCAGATGAGGGATCTATTTATAGATGCGTGCAAGGGTGTGAGTCATCTCTAGGGTTTTGATTAGTGTCATTCCACTTGTTGTTTTTGGTTCCACTTGGAGATTTCTTGGATCTCTTACTCATCCCTGGGCGAATTCAGAGAGGCAAGTGTCATAGGAGAAGTTTCTAGAAGATTCCATGAGCATCCACTTAGCAAACTGTCTCGGACATTTGTCCATCCTCACTCATCACACCCTACAGAAGGCCTCATCAGTATGCATCGCACCTGGCTAGTGTAGGAGTTAGTACGCATCGCACCCTAACAGTGGAACAGTCAGTATGGTCTTGTTTTGGCCAATTCTGGATGGTTTTTTAGGTGGAACTTTTGGGGAATGATGTAATCAGTTGACCATGATCCTTTAGGGTATGAAACAAAAATTTTAGGGGTTAAAGAGCCCTAGTTTATCGACATATAAGATTAGGGTTGCATTGCCAAAATATTTCTATAACAGTTTCCCCCTAAAGCATGAAGTCGTAAATCTTTGATGTCTAGTGAAATGCTTTATCATGAGGATCCGAGGTTTTTGAAACTGGAAGGTGACCTGTATAAGATACAATACAATACATCATCATAATATAATTTTCATGATCTAGTTGAGGCGGGCATTCCCATGCTCAACTTTTAAAATTCATTTCATCTACATAGAAAAGATAGTCGTCTGCATATGCAGACTGGTGATTCTTCAAATGTAGATTCATCATCCCTGGCTTGGATGACCATCTGTGCAGCTTCTATGTACATTTGATGTCTTTATATCCCTGAATATATCACAGCCCGGATGGATGAAACTAGATTCAAGGTCTTCAAACTCGTTCAATCTTTGCCCAATGTACAAGTCGATCCATGTGAAGAGATGTTTTGAAGTCGAACATGGAAAGACATAGCCTGATTACCAGCCAATAATGTGAGCCGTTAACAGACGCGAGAGGAATCACTGATAATGATAATGACCCTCAAGGTACTACAACACAATTCACGTGGTGTGAATATATGATCCGATGTCGAACACCACGCAAAATCTTTCGGTCGAAGGCCATTGATGTCAACCTATCACCGGAAGTGAGAAACTTGCCATTGAGGCATGCAAGCTTCAAAATATTGAAAGGGTTGTTTCTAAGTCAACTTCTTGGATAATGAACTGATGTCGACAAGAAGTGACTCATCGTAGGAGGGCCTTAATGTATCCCACATCTACGACACGAAACGAAGCAAATGATTTTTCGGAAGTGAAAATGATCTGACGAAACAAGGTTCAGGAATGGCGGTCATGAAAAATGGAGGGTGAAGGTATTCCAGTGGAGGAGGAATTAACTGGATGGTGGTTTCTCAACTGAATGACTTCTCTTGAACATATCGGTGACACTAAGATGGATTGGTAGTGTTAACCCCAACAGATGGATGGTGTGGAAGAGCAATGGTGAAATGACCGGTGAACGGAATAACCCAACCCGACTCAATCATGGTGATGGAGTGAAAGTGTCATGTTCAAGAGCAACCTGCTACCATAAAATTATTCAAGTTTTGTTCCCTTTTTCCCCAGTCGTTGTTGACCAGTACCTCTTTATTTTTGTTAAGCTTAAGGAGGATAACATATGCTTGTTCTATAATTTTCCCTTCAGGCAAACCTGTCGCTATGTTTTAGCAAGTGTAGTGACAGTGAAACTCGTTCTTGTCTAGGTGGACAAGTTTGTCGCTATTGTTTTAACAAGTTTAACAACAACGACAACTCGGTCCTTTTCATGTTTAGAGAGTTTGAAAAGGGACTAAAAGGAAACTCCAACATTTATTTTTCGTAGCATAATCCCTTAAGTCCGAAAAAGGATAAAATAATACAAAAGGGATGAATTTTTCGATCACTTTAGCGAGCTGAAAAGATGAGCACTCGAACTTTTTTGTGAGATAATCCCTCAGGTCCGAAAAAGATTAAAATACACAGGAGGGATGGAACTTCCAATCACTTTAGCGAGTAGGAAAGGCCAATAGCCCGACAATCTTTTCATATTTAATGAGTCTGAAAATAGTTTAAAGGAGACTCGTTTTTGAGGAACGAGTGGTGTTTAGGGTAGCAACTAGTTTCGGGTAAGTTTGGAACTTCTCAAAACACGGTGATGTGAAGAGGTTGGCTAACAAGACCACTCATCGCAGCTGCTCCTCAAAAGGGTAAACAATCAAGTGGAAGCGTATGATCGGCCAAAAGAATGGAGGTGATGGCAAGAACACAACCAAGGCTCAAAAGGCTGATAGCATGGCAATCACAAAGGTTATTTACTAAAGGTGGGTTCATTTTTTAACAAGCTTGAACCGTGGGGAACTATGCTCAGTGGTAGGTTTATTTTTTAACGAGCTTGAACCATGCGATAACATATGCTCAGATTTTAGTTTTTCTTTTTATGCGAACTAGAAATGACAAAACTAAAAAAACTAGAAAAGACAAAACTAAAAAGCTAGAAAAACTAAAAATCTAAGGAACTACTGAGGTTAGGTAGGATGGTTTCATCAGCGGTTAGAAAAAACACTTCCTTTGCTTCGTCCGTAGTGTAGAAAAAGGTGAATGGTGTGTTGGACCAATCACCTAACCTAAGAAGCTAAAAAGCTAAAAAGCTAAAAGGCTAGAAAATGAAATTAAAAAAAAAAGGTTGCATGCCCCCAGCATGATGAAAAGGAGAGTCTCTAGTAACCATATGGAAATCACTGTGGTTAAGCAGGATGGTTTTTGTCAGCGGTTAGACAAAACACTTCCTTGGCTTTGTCTGCCAAATAGACAAAGGTGAATGGTGTTTCAGACCAATCACATAACCTATAGGGAAACCTATCTTTTCAGCTGGGTTCGTCCACCAAAGTAGACAAGGGTGCATGCCCCCTAAGCTTCGTTACATTCACCAGACTACTCGCGGTAATTAGGTGGATGGAATGAAGGTTCGAGAGACACTACTAATGTACAAGGACCATTTAGGGATGATGATCGACTTGGAGCTATGCTTGAACTGGGGAATGAAAGCTAGTCAATGGTGACAATTTTGCCTTCATGCGGGAAACACATCACTCGAAAGAGTGTTGAAATAATAGCTTCCATGTTGTAAACATAGTCACATCCAAGGAGTAGATTTTAATCTAACGGTCCTTGGACTACCATCACGTTCAAGTGAATGGTTTTCCTTCTCAAAGTTATCAGTAACTTAGGAAGGATCCCTGACAGTGTACTAGTTCCATTGTTAAAGCTTGATAAATTCTGAGTAACAGGCATAAGTGATGGCGAACCAAGCGCTTTCCAAGCAGTTGAGGAAAAGATACTCACTGATGCCCCTTCCTCTATGATAGCACCAAACACGAACATTTTGTAAACTTGTACTATGATCCGGAATGGTACATTAGAAGGAAGGTGAGATCTTGCTAGTTGATTCCAATCAAAGGAAGTGACTAGACTGCTTGGAGGGGGTACCAAATAAATGGTTGAAATAACTCTTTGAGTAGCGGGAAATGGGGGATTCTCTTCCTGTTGTGAAGGAATGGGTGGATTGCCCCCAAGTTCATTGGAATCTGAAGTAACAAAGAGAATTTGAATGGTATCGTTCTCACTCTCTTGAGGATGTGTATGATCTTTTGAAGGTAAAACTGGGTCGGTTGCCATTTCGACCTATTGATTTTCGTCTGGTATGGACTCAGAAGATTCGCTTTCAACGATGGGTGTTTCGACCGACAGTTGAGTTATGTGAGTTCGATTTTCAACTAGTAAAGGACTTGGGGAGAGTTTCCTATATCCAGGTGGAAGTCGTTGCGGTGAAACAGGACGGTTATGCAAGACTCTTTTTGGATTCATCCAAAAAAGGACAACGGGGAAGGGTATGGTCCCCTTCACATAACCTACATGGAATTTTGACCTTTCCTTTCTGTCCACTACTACTAGTTGATGGTGTTTTGTCAACATGATCACCAGAGGTTGGTGACACCAATTGGTGTGAACGGGGCGACCATTCTCTCAAGATTCAAGGAATGCATGGACATTCGCGATGAAAATGGTCTCCTCTACAAATTATGCATGGAGATCTGGGTTTGGAAGAATTAGTGTATAGATTTTCACTAGATGCTGCATGGTTGCCCCCTTGTTGAATAGGCTTCTTCTTCTTCTTCTCCTTCCCTTTCTTCTTCTTCTCGGCCACTTGGTTAATAGCATCGATATTTTCACCAAGCAAAGAGGAAGAAGAGGAGGGAGAAACAAACGAAGAAGAAGGTGAAGGGTCAACTTCATTATCAACTGGTTGCTAATTCAATTGCTGAGGAATTATAGTATTTTGAATGATAGAGGTTGAGAATAGCCATACTGGCAAGGCCAATTGTGATTCCCGGAAGGGACAATGTAGCCATATACGGAGCACCAACATTTCCCCAAGAAGAAAATGGACTAGGATTCCCTTCAAAATGGATTCCTTGATTGGTGGACTCCATTATCTCAACCTAAGATCAATGAAGGAACAAGGATGTTATTTCGAATTAATAAATTTTAATGACGCTTTGACGCAACCTTGCTTTTTCAATTTTTAAGAGTCAAGAAAAAGCTAAAGATGACTCTAGTCCCCTTTGATTTTTAATGAGCCTGAAGTGACAACTGCTCAGATGGACCTTTTCTTTTAAAGAGTCGAAAAAGAACGAAAGTGATTACTCTGGAAATCTAGACAGAGGGTTTACCAAACCAATCACAAAACTGCAATATACACCTTGGTGATAAATTAAAGAGAAATTACCAAGGACATATGTACGACAGTCAGTCTTCCCGAATGCTGTGTTCAGTGTGTTGTGATCGATAGGGTGGCAGACACGGCTTCCTATGGATAAAGGATGTAAGCCTATTGTGGTCTCCCAATATATACTCGACGATACGGGGAGCACAAGTCTGTGCTAGCACTTGTCATATCAAAGAGGAGGAATCACCCAACCTTCGATGAAAACGATAGTTACTAGATTTTACGATGCTGGAACACATCTCTAGCCTAGACCTCTAGATGTGTTGCGTTAGGTTCCAAAGCATTGTTAGGTTCATTGAGATTTATTTTAGAGTTGATCTTGTTTAAAAGTTTTCCTTTCAATGGTTCACCACGTGATGTTGATTTGAAATTCCTAAAAATGCAATCTACAATGATAAACAATCGTTGTTTATTTTGATCAATGAAAATCCTAGCTACTAGGGAAAGAAAATTACGATTCTTTCAAACAAAGAGAAAAGAGCACACACTAAATGCACTTTCCTAAATCATTTTTCGCACACAATCTAAATGCAAATGCAAATGCATGTATTTGTTTTTCGTTCCCTTAATGTGAGAAATTACAAAAAGGAGAAAAAAATGTAGCAAAAGATCCAAAATACTTTACTCAAAGCGACATTTCGACGATTTCTTTTTCAAAATAGAAAGGAAGACTAAAGGACACTTTTCAATTTTGAATAGAAAATTCTTTTGACACTTCGAATAAAAACAAATCAAATCCCAGGAGTCGCCATTTTGTTTGCGGGAAAACTAGTGTCTTTTCGATCGATTAGCCCTCCAGGATTGGCAGCTATCCTAGAAACAAACAATCAAAGCAATTTGGGATTTCTCCTACGTATGATATATAAGAGAGAGGCAAAGGAACCAACCTGGATCTTCTTCTTAACTCCTTGCTTGATCTCTCTCCCCCTTAACAGAGCTTGCAACTCCTCTCCTACTTATCCCACTTAGAGAATACCTGTAGAAACACAGTAACAAGGGACCATCAAAGCACCTTGATCTATCATATCATAAGCATTACAGGATCATAAATGTAATGAACATACAATGGCATTCATAATTAATAACATTCACAATTGCACAGTTGTATGGAAGAAAACTCAAAGAACTTTATTAAATAGAAGGGAGAATTACAACCCAGCTGTCTGATCCAGCATCATCCTCCCAGCATCAAAGCCCTCTTCACCTCATGAAAAGCAAGATCACACCAAAAATACAATGCTCTTTCTCAGATTCAAACTATCAACACGTCCTTGCAAATTACAAAATTCCAGCCTCTAGATCTCTCAGATGAGCGATCCATTTATAGATGTGTGCAAGGGTGTGAGTCATCTCTGAGGTTTTGATTAGTGTCATTCCACTTGTTGTTTTTGGTTCCACTTGGATATTTCTTGGATCTCTTACTCGTCTATGGGAAAATTCAGAGAGGCAAGTGTCATAGGAGAAGTTTCTAGAAGATTCCATGAGCATCCACTTAGCAAACTGTCTCGGAATTTTGTCCATCCTCGCTCATCACACCCTACAGAAGGCCTCATCAGTATGCATCACACCTAGCTAGTGTAGGAGTCAGTATGCATCGCACCCTGACAGTGGAGCAGTCAGTATGGTCCTGTTTTGGCCAGTTCTGGATGGTTTTTTAGGTGGAACTTTTGGGGAATGATGTAATCAGTTGACCATGATCCTTTAGGGTATGAAAAAACGCTTTTAGGGGTTAAAGAGCCCTAGTTTATCGACATATAAGATTAGGGTTGTAGCGCCCAAATATGTCTGTAATAGTCTCACCTGGGAGCATTGCCATCTCCTTAAATCCAATAATTTATTGTGTCTCCAATTTTGGCCTGCTAAATTCCTTGTTCAGCGCTGTCTGAATTTCTGCGATTCCTGCATTTGGATGATCATTAGAGTGTTTAATGTACCATGTTAGGGCGCGATCCTGTAATGCGCTTACCAATGTAGCCTTCTTTATATGGTCGTCCACAACTCCTTGTGCTTCCCATACTACCCTCACGACGAACCAAAATTGGTCCGGATCTTCATTTCCTACTCCTCTGAATATCAGGAGTTTGATCACGCTTGCTATACTAAACTGCAAGGGTTGTGGAGGTGAGGTGGGTAGAGATGGAGGTGAAGACAATGATACGGGTGGTGGTGTAGGTGGAGGTGGTAAATGCAGAATCCACTGTCTTATTAGACTGACCGCGCTTCTTGGTGAAACTTCTGTGAGTTCGTCCTTGCTTTCTTGTTGCGGCGAAATCAAGGGGCTATTCTCTATCCCTGCACTACCTTCATTTCTATAGGTCTTCCCACTCCGTGTAGTACCAAACGTTAATTTAGCCGTATAACTCGCTTTTCACACAATATCATCTTAATCCAAATGTTCAAGGATTTAATATACTTACCCCGTGGTCCTTTGAGGAAGCATCGTTTCGCCTCATTGTAACTAATGGTCATATCTACTATGAACTCAGTGATAAACCCTCCTATAATCCGATTGAACCAATGGTCCAAAATGCACGTGATCTTATCTTATGAGGCTTCTAACCTGTGCACTAATTCCGGAGTCCATGTGATCAGTTTATCAAATCTACACCTTCCTTGACTATCTTTTAGCTTCGCAATCCACTCATATAACTCAGAAGGAAAGGAAGCAAAGAAAATTTCATGGATTTCTGTATATAAGTAGCACTCCAACCACTGCTCCTTAAACACTCACAGATTAATGTTTTCCCGCGTCACGAACTCGTGAATCTTCTTGCCCAACCACTCTTCAATTTCTTTCTTCATTGGATTCTAGTGCCACGACATCAGACATCCCTTATGCAGATCTCGGTCCTGGAAATGGAACCATTTGTTGGCTTGTATGGGCCTGACCCAGGTTCAGAGATGATTTAGCCAAACAAATCCTGGTACTACTGGCCCTTTTCGGCAATAGTCTGCGGAGTGCGGAGTGAGGTCTCACCCGAAGTAGTATGGGAGGGTGCTAGAACCAGGTTTCGGCACCCTAGAGATGTCTGATGATTTTTGGTGGTCCACGGTTTGACCCTACGCACACGTCGATACATGCAGCTATCAGTCCCTTGCAGCCTGCGATGCTGCCTTCGCGCAGCCCTGCTCGAGGCGCGATCATGCTAATACCCGAATTCCTTACTGTTAGTCTGATATTAATCAATTATTTTAACTTATCTATATGAGCCCAATTATACTTAACAGTGTTCAACATTCATATAAGTGCGTGCAATAAACAAGATAGTATAAATGCATAGAAAGTGAGACAGAAATAGATACACAATATTTGGAATCAAACGTCTTTTTATTGCTCTTCTTGCTTGGTTACAAACTTGACTCTGCCCTGCGCAGTCAGCTGTAGGGGTCTGCGCACTCAGCTGCGGACTCTACTAGACCTCTGTGCACTTAGCTGCAGAGCCTCTTCCTACTACTACGACCCAAAACTAGACTTTTCACTTCAGATCTATCTCGCATACATCTTCATCATTCCATCTATGAATTGATTAATTTACAACTTAGAGCCTCACTCTATTTATACAATCCCATGGTCTACGGACCATGGGTAGGTCGACATTATATTACATTACATTTACAAAACTTAGGGCAGAAAACCCTATGACTCAACATACACTTCCTGTTCTGCACCCGCAATTCGCAGAGTCTTACAATAACATTTGACCAAAACTAGGGCTTTGAGCCCCAAAACATGTTGTGGGGAGGGATTCCATGCCTAACAGTGGTGCAGGAACGTGTTGACAGTGTTGGACCCACCAACATTCAAGGGATCACCCTGGTATGAAGTCCCAACTAGACCTCACACCATTTGGTGTGGGAGTCCCATCTAGTATGATGGCCCAGTTGCCATTGTCTTAAGGATTTGCCTCAACTGCTACTCGTTAGCACGAGAGAGTGGTTCGCTTTGTCTTTGAGAAGTGAGGTTCGTGTGCTTGATGAGTGTAAGTGTAATTGTGTGAATGGTTCTTTCACTGTGAGGGGAAAAAGGTGAAGGTGAGTTCCAGGTTGAAAGGGATTAGTCCCAACTTTACTAGGAACACACAACACAAAGGACATACATAGCTTCCGGTGAAGCAGTCCACTCGGATGTAGTAGTCACAACATACAAGGTAAGATAACACATACATCACTCATGGATCAGTCCAAGACGAGTGCAATTGTTGTTACAACAAGGTTCATGTGAAAGGTCTTTCTGATGTCTGGCAAAGCAGTCGACACGGACGGGATAACATTAATATCATATACTGCACATTTACATTAATATATTATGCATTACAACAAATGAATAAGTTCATATGTAGAACACATGGTTAAAGAAACATGCATTACAAGTGTTAAAGATCAGTCTTACAAAAAATACAATACATGTGTGAAAACATGTTGCCCTGTTGACAGGCTTTTGAATTAAGCAAAAGTTCCAAGACACATCGGTACACCATACATCACTAACCCTGTCAGCGGGGAATTGGGGCCACTACTTACTCCTCAAAGAAAAGATTACATAATATGTTGGCTATGTGGGAGGAGCTGAGGTGAAAAGTACTTTCATGTACAAATGAGGGGGGTACTTATAGCCAAGGGTGAAACTGACCCTTGTGGCTATTCGACTACCCTTATGACTGTTCGACTTCCATGATTTTCTGACTTACATGACTCTATGTTCACAAGTGGGTATCTTGGACTTCCACATTACATCACATTGATTGAAAATAAGCCCATAGTGGAGATGTGGGCAACATGACTCATGACTTGACTCGACATGACTTGACAAGACAATGATGGTACATTCATGTTGCTGCTGGAGTGCATGTCGAGCTATAGTGCTGCTAAGTGATGGATGTCTTCATGGTGTATCATAGCTTCACCTCCGCATGGTGAAGTGCACAGAGTCTTCGATGGTCCTTGGTTCACTTGATGAAGCTTGTAGCATATTGTTCCTTGCTTTCATGTTTGAAGGCTTGACAAGCTCACTTGTTCGTGAAGGTGCATGTTCGTCATGTTCGTCCACTTTGCATGCTTTGTTCGTTCATCCGCTTCGCATGCTTCATTCATTTATCTGTTGGTGAACCTTTCCATTTGCATGTGAACCCTTCGTTCATCCCGTTCGTTGTCTTGACATGTTTGTGGGTGTACCTGTACCTACAGTCACTCATGACAAGATGACATCTAATCCAAAATCTCTTATTCTACCATGACACATGATCATTCAAATGCGAGTGACTGGGAGAGGCAGCAGGGCTATGATGCGAGATGATGGCTCTGAGCAACTGCTGATGAAAATTGTGCAAGAGTCACTGAGGGATAGAGACAAACGATTTGAGTTGACAGTGACTAGCTGTAAGGTCTGGCTCGATTGGGAGGAAAAATTGCACAAATTTTAGGAGGGACTGTCCAGGCTGTAGGAGGGCAGGGTAGGAATTCTCTATGCACTTTCTGAAACAAATAGTTAGCAGGGGATGGACAACAAATTTGAACAATTTTCCATAGGAATGGGGTCAGGCTACATGAGGGGTCAATAGGAAGGGATTGCGTAATTTTTTTGGGGAGCTGCTTGGGAGACTGGAAGCCAGATCTGCGAAATTCCCAGAGGGAACTACCATTTGGTTGTTGGGGTCACTGGCAGCCATATCTATGAAATTCCTAGAGGGAACTGCCAGTTGGCTATTGGGGTCACTGGAAACTAGACTTGCGCAATTCCCAGAGGGAACTGCGAGTTGGTTGCTCAGTCATTGGCAGCAGAAACTGCGCAATTTCTGGAGAGAACATGCAGTCTGTTGCTGGGAGCTGCTGGTTGGGAAAATTGCATTAAGGATGGGAGGCCGGCCTATTGATCATCTCTACGGAATTTTTGAGATGAGCTAATTGATGGGCAATAGGGGGCTTGCTCATGAGCACTATGAAATTTCTGAGATGAAAAGTCGATTGACTATCAGGGTGGCTAGCATGAGTGCTGATTGAATTTCTTGTGGGTAGCACAACTTGAAAGAACTAGCTTGGTGCTTCTTCGCTGTTCTGGTTGACAGTCGATCAAGTTAAGAGTAGGGTGATGGTCCAACTATCATTGAGGAGTCTAGTCATCATAACTTCAAAAAAATGACTAAGTGTGTGAAAAATCGAAAGATGCATAGGTGATCATACAGACACACACTCGCGTGACTTGATGACAGAACGACCAAACCATTTGGATACACATGTTCAACATGACTGACTGACGGTGCAAGTGACAACCGTGACACTCATGATTGATCATTCATGATTGAGACAACGCTTATGCGATAGTGAATTTGACTCTGTGTGTGAGTGCGACAGATGCTTTCATGGCGAACACGTCAAACAATTACGAACAAAGACTTTGAACATAACCAGAAAAAAGTTGCAAGCATGACTTCGACATCAACAAGCAAAGACTTGAGTGCAATAAACAAGCAAGGTGAATGTAAAGACTCACACGAGCTCACGAAGTGAACTCGAGTGTGTGCAGTCATCAAGTGAAACTCTCCAAGGGAGCCTCCGAAATTGGTGCAGTCCAAAATTTTAGAGGGTGGCTGTAGCCGCTACAACACTTGGAAACACACTGCTAGAACTCTATATTCTTTGTTTCAGTTCATTGCTAGCATAGGGCCTCGATCTTTCAGGAAGTATTGAATCGTTGTGCATGTTACTTCAGTTTCCCCACTTAGCCCATGGACATAAATGGTTCACCCTTTGCCAACTCAGTCAAACACAATGAAAAGTTCAACTTAGATCCCAGTTTTTCAAATCTAGGAAGAGTAGTTTAGCTTGTGAGTTGAAGATTTTCAAAGTATAATTTTTCATCTCTAGTGTTGCTCCACTGCCAGTAGGCCTGGATAGTACCCCAGAGAAGTCACGTTGGAACACACACATTGCTCCACTACCAGCAAGCCTGGTCAGAACCCCAGTGGAGTTGCATGCTTCACCTCTTTGCACAGGAAGCCTTTCTCTTCTTTCACCTTTGTATTTTTTTAAGAGAACTATGCATAGGCCCTTATTTATTTTTGGGGCAGAAGAGGGATCCCAACTTATTGAGAGCAGAATATGTTGTTCCTTCAGAGAATCATGTAAGACCTCTAACATTGGTTTTCTCATTTAGATTTTTCCCCTTCTTTGTTTCTGTTAATTGGATTAGCTTCAACACACAGAGCAGAAGGCTGAGTACAGGCATGGGGCTTCCCGGTGTGGAAACAGGTTCACAGTTGGACCAAAGCTTCCCTTACGGAAGGTTCGTATTTTCCGTCAGGACTTCATCATCGAAGGTTGTAACCAAGCACAGAGAAAATGAACACAAGACTAGCCAAGTGCTGCAGTTTGACAAGTCTCTTCACATTTCAGCCACATACTCTATTCAAAAGCTAGAATGTAGTAGTTGGCAGCACTTATTTCTGAAAACAAAATAGTAATATATCAAACAAAAAAAATGGACGTGAACAAAAATAGTAATCAGAATAAAACAAAGCAAAAGCAAAGATAATAAGAAAAAGAAAACCAAATGAAACAACAAGCAGTAAGAAGACTATGTACAAGGCACAGGCGCGGCCCGATCTACTGAACTAATGTTTGGGGACTTGGTTGTTTGACAGGAAGATTATCACTCCTCCCATCGAGTGATTGCAAATGATAGGTGTGTGTGCCAAGTTTCTCGTGGACCAGTGCTGGTCCACCAGGCTCCACTACCGGACCCTGGTGGCATTCCAGAAAACCTTCAAGTGAAGACAACACTACTTTCTCAGGTACTATGTGTAACATGGGCTCAAATGATGGCACGGGCTAATTGTTTTTACTCTGGGAAGGGTTCAAGTTTCTGAAGTCAATGCGTAATTGCATCTTCCCAGATTTCTTATGCAGAGGATTTAAATAACAAAACCAAATGTGATGACGAATTTCACAAGTAATCCAAACACTTAACATGTTAATCAATCTATTTGTTGAAAGGAGTACAAACAACATGCATGTGTTACCTGTTTTTTGTTGTAATTGCTTGTCTTCTCCTTTACCTGGAATCTCATGTTGGAATGTTCACATGTAGTGGGTACTCAGGTCATCATCTACTCGTGCAGGCCCATCCTGGTACTTTTTGATGAAGAGGTAAACAATTGGTTGTTGCCGCAGTGTGTAACTTGTACCGAGATTAGCCATCTTCGGATCATGGTGGATCCCCAAGTTGCTCTTTTTGTTCATAGTGTTGATCTTTCATGTGTTCAACATGAGTGCTTCAGCATCATTGTTTATGACTCCAAACTTCAAATAGCTCAAATATTGCATAGTTCATTGATTTGGATGATTGAAATGCACTCGGTCCTTGAGTCATCACGTGTTCATGATTTATCAAGACTCATGGTCCACAACTTGTCTGTACATGGACCGCTTGGCGTGCTAGTACTGCTACTACTACCATTGTTGCTACTACTGCTACTAACAGAAAAACAAGCTATACAAGTTTCATTATCATCAGTTGGGCGATTAAGGAGTCCCAACTACTTGTCTGATGGGGTTGGGGTTGGCCGTGTAAGATGAGTTTTGCGAAGGCCAATGGTTCATTCTCACTGTCAAGAGGAGTGACATTTTGTTTCATATACCTCTCAGATAACACCCAAATTTGGTTGCATTTTCCCTTGTACGGAAGCCACAGGTGAGACCAGTCTATAGCAAAGTATCCATCTAGCTTGTTGGACCAATCTCTGCTAAGCAGCAGACCATATGCTTCCGGTATGTCCACAACAATTATGTTGATGCACTGGTGGACTCGACTATCATGGGATAGTCGGATGATCATGTCTCGTAGTTCACCAATGGTTGGTACCAATGTTCTATCAAGTTGGATGATTCTCACAGATGTTTCGCTCCATTGTGCATTGATCTTCTTAGCAATGGAGAGCAGCATGACATTGGCTGTCGCGCCAGAATCAACCAAACAGTTGTGGACATTGTAGTTGAAAACTTTGAATGAAATTAGGAATGGGGGGCAACCTGAATTTTCTTCTTCCATCCAGAGTGTATTGAGCACAGTGGATAGTGATTTGGGAGGTGTGCATGCTCCCTTGCTGGTAGAGGCCACAATGTCTGTTTCTGTTTATCCTAATGCACGCAGTATGATATCTCACTGGCTCTGGACTTTGGCTAACTCAAACAAACTGATGTTCACTTGAGTTTTCTTCATGTCATTGACTATGTTGTAATCTAGAGGTGGTAGACTCATTGAGGTGTCTGGTGTGGAACGGATGCTCGTGTTGTCTGGCGGATTGTTCTGCAACTTGTTGCTCATGGATGTGTTCTTATCTGTCATTGTCTTCCTAGACTTGCTTTGTGTTTGTTTCTTTGAGGCAGCTAGTGGATCAACCTTCTTTATTAACCATCTCACTTTCTCTTGCATCTCCTCAAGTGTCGGGGGAGCCCCTTTACTCCTAAGATTGTATCGATCATTTTTCTTTGGGGGCCACTTCTCGGTGTTCGTCTTCGAGACTACTTGTGAGAACTTATATGCATTCTCCTCATGCCCAAAACATGGTGCTTCCTCATGTGAAACCTCTTCGTTATCATCAGTGTCTTCCCATTGCTCCTGTATGTCACCATCCACATCGAGTTTATGAGCACAGACAGAGGTAACAACTTGCTTCCAATTTGAACAAGTGTTCTCGGGATGAAATTCTTCATGGAAGGAGCAGTACTTAGGATCAGCGCATTGATCGAGTTGGAACATAGGATTTTGAATAGATTTGGAACCGAACCAACTGTTGCTTGATGAGCTGGTTAATGAGCTGCTTCTCTGTCTCTATCTGGGTGGATGACTGTTCACGAATGTGCCCGTCTTCTGTTTCTTGAGTTCAGACATTTCGATGGTCAATTTCTTGACAAGGTGAGTGAGGGTCTCAATGTCAGTTGCTTCCTTGTCCCTGCCTTTTCTCGTCGTTTCTTGGGGCTTTCTGCTTGCATCCTTGGAGTCTTTCGTTGTTTCTTTATCCTTGATGACTCCAATGGCATGGAAGTCTTTCTCAACAACAATAGCCTCTTTGCATCTTGCTAACACTGTTGGCTTCACAGCTTGCTTGATGAACTGCACAATGGTGGTTGGCAGTGCAGATGTGTAATAATCGATAGTGATGGAGTCATGAGTTTTGGTTTCTGCTGCAAACTTGTTCAAGATATGCGTAAACCTTTGATTGAAACATTTTACCTTTTCTTTTCCCTCCATCTTGAGGCTTCCTAACTCTTTGAGTAGCATGGTTGGAGTCTTGTCATTAGCAAAATGTTCAAGGAACATACGTTTGAAAGAACCCCAGTTCTGTATAGAGTTGGGTGGAAGGCTATGATACCAAGCAGCTGCCCGACTATCCGAGGTACATGGAAGAAATCCACATGCTACGTTGTCATAAGGTACCTCAAGGGTTTGCAACTGTAGGTAGAAGTTGTCTAAGTGGTCTTGTTCCTTCACTGCGCTATCAGGGTTAAACTTGATGTTCATTCTCTTTGCTTGCTTCGGCATCTTGTGCAAAACATCAGGGAGAGCGAATGGTCCCTGAGTCATCCATTCAAGATTTGGGTAAGCCATCTCTTCGTCCTCTTCGTCTTCTTCCTCTCCTTCAAAATATGATGGTTCTGGATCTGAGTCTATCGGTTCATCTCTGCCTCCACTTCCTCTGCTGCCTTCCCCTCCACCTCCTATACCAGAGTTTGATCCCAAGACTACAAGAGTGCCTTGTTCATCTTCAAAGAAGATTGGAGGTTCCTCTCCATCTTCAATAGCTTCTTCCCAACCTTCAAGAGTAGCAAGGACTGCTTCTTCCACTGATGATACAACCACTCCTGTGGGAGTGGCCTTTGGCTTCTTAGATGCGTGTGGAAGGTACTGTACGCCTGGGATCAATTCGACTCTTTTGCAAACTCGTGAGTGATGGGACGGACGAATCAAAAGTGTGATATGAAATTTTGTGTTCAATTCTGGGAGGTGAGGAGTAACCACTTGCTGAGTCGTGAGAGAGGGACTCTGAGTTACTGCCTTGACCATATGGTTGATGAGTGAGTGTGAGGGGAATTTCAGCCATGTACAACTGGCTGCCCTCCTTCTAGCACCATAAATGTTGACAATGATGGACTCGACAACATTCAAGGGATCACCCTGGTATGAATTCCCAACTAGACCTCACACCATTTGGTGTGGGAGTCCCACCCGATATGATGGCCCAGTTGCCATTGTCTTAAGGATTTGCCTCAACTCTTTCTTGTGACCATGGGAGAGTGGTTTGATTTGTCTTCGAGAAGTGAGGTTCGCGTGCCTAGTGAGTGTAAGTGTACTTGTGTCAATGGTTCTTTCACTTTGAGGGGAAAAAGGTGAAGGTGAGTTCCAGGTTAAAAGGGATCAGTCCCAACTCGGCTAGGAAGACACAACACAAAGGACATACAAAACTTCCGGTAGAGCAGTCCACTCGGATGCGGTAGTCACAACATACAAGGTAAGATAACATGTACAACACTCACAGATCAGTCTGAGATGAGTGCAATGATTTTTACAACAAGGTTCATGTGAAAGGTTTGTCTGATGTTCATCAGAGCAGTCGACACGGACGAGAAAACATTAACAACATATACAACACATTTCCATTAATAGATTATGCATTACAACAAATTAATCAGTTCAGATGTAAAACACATGGTTAAAACAACATGTATTACATGTGTTAAAGATCAGTCTTACAACAAATGCAATACATGTGTGAAAACATGTTCGCTTGTTGACAAGCTTCTAAATTAAGCAAAACTTCCAAGAAAATTGTTACACCATACATCACTAACCCCGTCAGTGCGGCATTGGAGCCACTACTTACTCCTCAAATAAAATATTACAGAATCTCTTGGCTATGTTGGAGGAGATGAGGTGAAAAGTCCTTTCATGTACAAATGAGGGGGTTATTTATAGCCAAGGGTGAAACTGACCCTTGTGGTTGTTCAACTACCCTCATGACCATTCGACTTCCATGACTTTTCGACTTACATGACTCTATGTTCACAAGTGGGTCTCTTGGACTTCCACGTTACATCACATTGATTGACAACAAGCCCATAGTGGAGATGTGGGCAACATGAATCATGACTTGACTCGACATGACTTGACAAGACAATGCTGGTACATTCGTACTGCTGCTGGAGTGCATGTCGAGCTACAGTGCTACTAAGTGATGGATGTCTTCATGGTGTATCATAGCTTCACCTCTGCATGGCAAAGTGCATGGAGTCTTCCATGGTCCTTGGTTTGCTTGATGAAGCTCTTAGCATGTTGTTCCTTGCTTTCACGTTTGAAGGCTTGATAGGCTCACTTGTTTGCGAAGGTGCATATTCATCAAGTTCTTCCGCTTCGCATGCTTTGTTCGTTCGTCTGCTTCACATGCTTCGTTCATTCTTCCATTGGTGAACCTGTCCATTTGCATGTATTCCCTTCATTCATCCCGTTCATCGTATTGACATGTTTGTGGATGTACCTGTACCTGTAGTCACTCATGGCGAGACGACATCAAATCCAAAACCTCCTAGTCTACCATGACACATGATCATTCAGATGCAGGTGACTGGGAGAGGCAGTAGGACTGTGATGCGGGATGATGGCTTCGGGCAACTTCTGATGATAATTGTTGAGGTATAAAAGGTGTCTTTTTAACTCCTAATTATCTTCACATTAGTTGTCAATCCAGGCAAGACTTTCTATTTCAAGAGTGTACACAGTATGTGGCGGCTATTTAACTCAAAGAGTAATACTTCTAAATTGCAGTACAGTTCTTTCAAATACAAGAGTAAATCGATGCAGCAAGTAAACTATAATTGCAATTAAAAGAAAACTCAATCCTCTAATGAAACTAAATCAGACATTCATCAAAGTAACAACAAACATCAATCAAGGATACAGTAGTAATAAATCATTCCTCTTTTAACTGATTTAATTTAAATCAAATACAATCATCAATAACCAATATAAGCAGTAAATGATCCCAATCTGAGAGCTTTGACAGCAATAGTCAATGTTCTTTACAGTTGATAATCTTAACCAGAATATGTAATTGAATGACTGAATCTGAAATAACAACAAACTGAATCAAGAACACTACTACAGATTACACAAAGCAGAACGATTCTGTTAAGACTGGAAAGTAAGAAACAACAAAGCGATACAATTGCAGAAAGTAGAAATTCAATCAAACCATCACACTACAGAAATCAGAAATGCATGATACAGGAACAACAAGTGAATCCACCAGGGCCAGGCCCTTAGCCACCAGTGAACACCACCGGATTACTTCAGTAGATGTGAAGGAACAACAACTACTTTTATATATTAATCATTGCAAAATCATTACAGCCAGTTCGTACTCTACTTCAACAGCGAGAGTCGATGATCAAAGTTACAAATACAATAGTAATTCTCTAATTAATTCTTTGCCATCTCAACTACAATCATTGCCTTTTATAATGGCAAAGAGGTAAAAGATAAATAGTAAAAACGATCCCTTGGGATCAAGAGATCCTGAGGGATTCGCGCAATCTTCCAACTTCAGTTAGCTTTTCCTCCTTGCACTGATCCTATGATTCACTTCATTCTTATCCATAATTTCCACGCTCCTCACTAGGCTTGCTACCTCTTCGTTGCGCCTTGGTTAGGGAACAATAGTGGTCCCGTTTCGTCCATGACTCATCGTAGGAACAACAGTTGTCTCGTTTCGTCTTTTTCCTGCATAAAGAAGGACAACAATCAGCTAAATCATGATTACAGATAATTTCCTCATTCTTAGCATAATCCTTTGATATATTAGCACTTTGGGATATAATTAAAGAAAAGGATGATGAAATAAATAACATATGCATACCTTTTCCATGACTCAACATACTCCCCTGCTTACCCTTTTTCATGCCCTCATGAAAACCATGTAGTTTGTGTGCAAAGCAATCAAGGAATAGGCTGGAGAAGGAATGTCATAAAGTGGTCTGAAACCATGATTTTTGGCCAAAATTTCAAAGATGTACCATGTTTGCCCTTTAGGTAATTCATATATAGCTTTATACCCTTCGGCAAGATACCAAACAATAGGGCTACGGAATCGACAGCCAAGCCAATAAGGGCCCTCCCTTAAGATGAGGTTGCTGTAAGTAACAAAGCGTTCTACAGCAAGCTTAAAGTTTTTATAATTGAATGGCTCCCTGTTTTGTACATTATTATTAGAAATTGTCCACCTAAGCTTGGCTACAGCCAAGGAGTTTTCCTGAATAGTGAGGAAGTATTCTACTCCCTTCTGGACAATCTCTTTGTGAATGGGCCCCAAGATTTTGATAACTCCTTCCTTCTTCATCAGATTTTTGTGACTGGCCAGCATTTGTAATGGGTTCTTTGGTTCACCTCTGACCCACAAGTCCAGTCCATTTTCTTGCCTCTGGAAAGTGTTATGAGCCTTGAACCATTTCAATTGATTAACAACAAATGAAATGAAAGCCTAGAACTGCACATCTCCTATAAAAGGACTGGGGTTCTTTTCAATTTCTTCTTCCAATATAAAATTGTGTAAATAAAATTCACACAACAGCCTCTGTACTTTTATCCCATGATGCTTACAACAGTTTATAAAATCATCAATTGTTTTCAACTCTATCGGTTTTCCAGCCTTGACAGCTTTGAGCTTTAATTGTAAGTATCTTTCCATAAAAAATAGGGCATAGTTATTGGCAGGAGATCTGCATGCCAATATGTCAGTATATAAGGAGCAAATAATATCCATTTGACTCCTGACCTCTTCCAATCTGAGTTTTATTTTCTCAGTCCTCTCTTCTGCCTTTCTGTATTTATCAAATGCCTCACTTTCTGAGATGTTCATGTCCCGAAGCTATTTTTGTAATTCTTGGTATTTCTGCCATGGGACTGTTTCTAGTTCAAGCTGTTCTATGGTAAGCTGAGCTTGTGCCAGATTCTCTTGAAGATCTGCTATACTAGGGTTGCTACTTGCCATAATATCTTTGGCTTGCATATCTGTCTGCGTATTCTTGCTATGAGAGTGGATCTTTATTGTCTGTGTGTCCTTATTATGGGACTGAATACTTAAAGTCTGTGTACTTTTATTATGGATAGTCGGTCTTTCTGTCTGGGTGGCCATGCTGTTGGAGGGTATCACCTCCATTTGAATAGCTCGGTTACGAAAATGTGCACTCTCTGTTTGGGCAGCCGCTTCTGCAACAATTGCATGATGTTCCTTATCAATTTGAGTGAATATGGGCTCAGTTTGAGTCCCAGTAACCCTTGTATCATGAAATTTGGTTTGAATGGTTGCGTTCATCATTTCTAGGGTTCTACTTGAAACTTTCCTCCTTTTTAATGTCCTTATCTTTTGCCTGAGTCTTTTTACTAAATTCCGTAGCTTCTGCTGTTCCTTTCTAAGTCTTTTAATTTTGTTTTTCGCCTTTTTAGGAGGAATAGTTGTTCCACTAACCGTTTCTGCTCTTAGCGAGCTCGGTTGCTCATCTGGGATTTGTTCTCCAAGGGCTGTGTTTTTACCCTGACTGGTTTCTATTTCTCCTATTTGGCCCGCATCCTCTGTGTTTAAATCAACCCGACTAGGTTCTTCTGGAGGTGTATTCCTAGTTTGGTCTGCCTCTTCCTAAGTGACTTCTGCCCCTGTTTCCTCTTCACCAATTATATTTTCTGATATGCTCCGATTATGGGCAAAGTTTTCTTCCGATTATTTTGCTTCAACATTAAGGTCGAGTGGGATTTCGGGATGTATAAATTCACTCATATTGCCCAAAATCTAGGCCAATTTGGCATCATGTAATAAGTCTTGTGGTGGACGTGTGCTGGGAGTTAAGGGAAGTTCTATTTCATCCCTCTCTTCTTCACTAGTATGCTCTATTTCCTCCTCAAGTTCTGACTCTCGGTCATCCCGTCCTTCTAGCTGCAAATATTGTTCATTTTCTGGACTGGATAGTTCTATGGGCTGGCTACTGCTACCCTGGGGATTTTCAGCTGTTCCCAAGCTTGTCCTTAATCTGGAAGAGTGTCTACGTTTTTGTGGAGTGTTTGCTGTGCTGGTAGTTCTCTTCCTTTTTGGAACATGATTAGGAGCAGGTAAAGCTAGCCCCCCTTCTATGGTAAATACTAATTCTTCCCAACTTGTTTGCTGTTGGGCAAGGCTGTGGCTTACTAACAGCCTAATTAAACAATGATGACTCATGACAGTCTCTATATGCTAGGATTTTTTTAAGCTTTGAGCAGCGTCATGCAATAAGAAATTCAAATATGCAGGCAAGTTTACAGAACATTTTTGTTTCAGAACTGCTAATAATTTAAGGTGGCGTGGCCTTACCACATCTTTTCTTCCGTCGCATGTGATGTAGCTTTGAATGACTCTAGCTAGTTCTGTCCATGGTTCTCCAAGAGATGAAGGTTGAACTCCTTTGCCTTTGACGATCAGGTTCTGTCCCTCATCCCGAAAGGCTGCAATGGCATCCTGTAACCTCAATTTTTTATGAGTCCATATGGGTCCGACTGCTGGTAATCTGGACACTTCAGCTATTACTGCATTTGTTACTGTAATTTTCCTTCCTCTTATCATAGAATGATCATCCTGTAAATTTTGTAAAAATTCGATAGCAATGGCTTCATTGGGTTGCTGTAGTTGTGTGAAGTATGCAACCCATCCGGCTCGTACTAGAATTTCTCTAGAGGTGTCGGAAATAGCTAGTATCAGTGGCTCCCTGCGCACTATTCTTCCTCCCATTTTGCCTGAATTCTGCACACTGTTAGCTTAACACAGGTAACACAACAATACACAGAGCCAACAATGGAATAGCAAGTTGTTAATATCAGATAATACTTTTTCAGCATAGATTTCATTAAAGATTTGCTATTATGCAATGTCATGTAGTCCGGTATACCCAAATAAAGGACTGACACGCATGCATGAGTTCTTTGGGAGTCACCCACGCCCCCCTTTGAAATGATAGGTCACCTTCAACTGGTTAAATGAAGGGATGACATACTGGTGGCAACGTACAGGAGTGGTAAAAATGGCAAGGTATACATATTTATGATAAGATCACAAAAATATCGGGTTTCTGAAATCAATGCATAGAACGAAAATTATGAATAAATGTGGAGATGTTGTGGAATGATTTGAAAAGGGGGAAAGGATATCTGACGTGGGCAAGATGCTTTGCGGTCATTATTCCACTTAAACCATTATGATTGACTTTTTTTAAAAGATATCTCATGCATAAAGGTTCAAATAAATTAGGAACATAATCCCTCTGTAATAAAGATAAGGAATAAGAAAAGGGAGTTATAATTACTATTGATGTTGAAAATATGACTCCAATACCATCAGCAAAGCTTCTGTTGCCCACAGGTGTTCATAAGCTTGACAGAGTTTCTTTTTCACCCTTTGGAACCATGATCCTTTATGTATAACTAGGAAAGTGCCTTGTGATGTCAAAATGGAGGCCATTGTGCTGGCTTGGTGACTAGATGGATCACAATGCCATTCACTGGGAAGGAGTGAAAGGTGGGTAGGCCGGCTCGTGATGAGACCTCCTGTTCCAAGGAATTTATTTTTCTGATGTATCCATTGGATCATATCCCTGGTGTGGTGGCCATAGTGGGAATGCCACTTCACTGCTTCCTTATGATCATGGTAGGCTGGCTCATGATGAGACCCCCTATCCTCCATCTGACAAATCATAGAATTGTTAGTAAACATATGTATATTTTTTCTTCTTTTCCCCTTTTTTCTTAGATAGAACTTCCTATTTATATATAAAGGGTGGCTCAACACTCCTTAAGAGTAGGGATGGTGGAAGAAGTCTGAACATACCAATAGAAGAAAATATGCCCTTACTCTTATTCAATGATAATGAGCAGAGAGAATTATGGGGGTTAGGGAAGAACCAACATGGTACAAATAATCAATCAATTTGATTTATAGTGAACATAAGGACAACAAAGTGATATAGATGGTTGTGTCCTTCCCTTTTTTAATCAATACAAAGCAATCTCATTAAAGATGATAATATTCGTTTTGCTTGTTCCAGTAACCTTCAAATTTTGTATCCTTACATATATGTTTGTATTCTTGCCTCTAGAGGATCATAAAGAGTGAAACAATATTCACAAGATGCTTATTTTCTAAAGAAAACCTCTCACAAAGAGTGTTGTTCCTTAGGAGGAACAACAAGAAAAACACACAAAAAGGTGTTGTTCCTTAGGAGGAACAACAAGAAAAACACACAAAAAGGTGTTGTTCCTTGGCAGGGAACCGTAGTTGTTCCTTAAGAGGAACAAAAAAAAGAAACAAAACTACACACCGAAACTGTTGTTCCTTAGAGGGAACAACAGTTGTTCCTTAGAAGGAACCGCAGCTGTTCCTTATAAGGAACAGTGAACAGAAATAAAAATAATTTGACGTGAAATTCTTGTTCCTTAAAGGGAACAGCAGCTGTTCCTTGGATGGAACAATGGAAAAACATATGCAAATGAAACTGTTGTTCCTTAGAAGGAACAACAAAAACAAACTCAAGCGAAACTGTTGTTCCTTAGAAGGAATAGCAAAAAGCAGATACAAATGAAACTGTTGTTCCTTAGAAGGGATGGCAGCTGTCCCTTAGAGGGAACAACAAATGTTCCTTAAATGGAACAACAAAAAAGCAATCACAAATGAAACTGTTGTTCCTTAGAGGGAGCAGCTATTATTCCTTAGTGGGAAGAACAACTATTCCTTAAATGGAACAACAAAAGAAAATGCACATAAAACTATTGTTCCTTAAAGGAACGACTGCCGTTCCTTAGGAGGAACAACAACTGTTCCTTAAATGGAATAGCAAAAGCAAATGCACATGAAGCTACTGTTCCTTAAAGGGAACAACTGTTGTTCCTTAGGAGGAACAACAACTGTTCCTTAAATGGAACAGCACGAAAATCCAATATACAGAGAACTTTTGTTCCTTAAATGGAACGATAGCTGTTCCTTATAGGGAACAGCAGTTGTTCCTTATAGGGAACATCAGCTGTTCCTTATAGGGAACAACAGTTGTTCCTTAAATGGAAAAGAAAAAAGCAAATACACATTGATTTGTTGTTCCTTAAAGGGAACGACGGCTATTCCTTAAAGGGAATAACAGTTGTTCCTTAAATGGAACAACACGAAAATCAAATAAAGAGGAGACTGTTGTTCCTTAAATGGAACGACAACTGTTCCTTAAAGGGAATAGTAGTTGTTCCTTAAATGGAACAGCACGAAAATCTGTACAAAATTGTTGTTCCTTTATAGGGAACAATAGCTATTCTTTGGAGGAAACAACAATTGTTCCTTAAATGGAACAGCAAAAGCAAAAAAAAGAGTTTATTTACAGTTTATACAAGCAATCTTAATCCAAATAGAAATAAAAGTTTATATACAAAATTCAAAAACAAATGAATTATTCATTGGATCGATGCTGAGGATGGGTTGCTCTCCTCAGTGAGAATTCACATGGTGGAATCTTCCCGTAACTGTTGGAAAAAGGACTCCCTGGTAAGTGGTTTGCGATAAAGTCATACTCGATGACCATTCGCTTTAAAAGAATAGCCAGATCCATCAATGGTTGCTAATGTGATGGTGCCATTATCATGCACCTTTTGTATCTCATAAGGTCCTAACCATCTGGTTTGGAGTTTTCCAGGGAAATCCTGGAACCTAGAATCATATAGGAGTGCCCAATCTCCTTCATGGAAGATCTTCTTTTTAATAAGGGCATCATGCCATTTCGCTCTTTACTGTTGGATCAATGCAGTACGCTGAAGAGCTGATACAAGTCATTTTAAATCTTTAAAAGCACTATCACATTTATCTGTCCAAATGAAATCAATATTTCCTGTTAGTGCATATAATGGTGCAACAATCTGAGAAAAATTCTTTATAAACCTTTTATAATAACCATAAAATCCCAAAAAACTGCGTACCTCTGTTTGTGTGGAAGGGGTAGGTATTAAAAGAATTATCTGAATTTTCACTGGATCTACCTGTATTCCAGTTGCCAAGATATAATGACCCAAGATGAGTCCCTCGGTCATCATCATATGACATTTTTAATGGCTTAAACAGAGCCTGGTGGCAATGCATCTTTGCAACACTTTTTCTAATGTTTGTAATGCTGGCTCGATGTCATCTCCATAAGGTGTGAAGTCATCCATATATACTTCGAGCCCTTCATTTATCAAATCTGAAAAAATGCTGAGTATAGCCCTCTGAAATGTGGCAGGTGCATTGCACAGCCCAAAAGGTAGGACCCTATAAGTAAATGTTCCCCAAGGGCAAGTAAAGGTAGTCTTATCCTGATCTTCAGGGGCAAATCTGAATCTGATTGTATCCGCTGAAGCCATCTAGGAAAGAAAAGAATTTCTTTCCTGCCAATGTTTCCAAGTCCTGGTTAATGAATGGAAGGGGGAAATGGTATTTCTGGGTTGTTTTATTAAGTTCTCTATAATAGTCAACACATATCCGCCACTTTCCATTCTTTTTTGGCACCACTACTAATGGGGAGACCCATTTCTTGTCAGATATTGCGTAGATAAAGTTTACTTCTAGCAATTTTTGTAGTTCAACATTAACAATATCTTTAAGATGAGGATTTAACCTTCATTGAGGTTGTCGAATGGGCCTGGTATCCTTCTCCATATAAATGTGGTGCATGCATAATTGGGGATCAATCCCTTTCATGTCCGGGTAATCCCATGCAAAGGCCTCTTTATATTTTCTCAGGAGTTGAACAAGTTTCTGTTCTTGGTCAGCAGTCAGGTTTTTGTTAATATTCAAAGTTTTTCCCGGCTCAATTTCTATGGTTTTGTTGTTATAAACAGAGGTGGTTGGTATTGATTGATCGTTAGTATCTTTAGGGGATCTTCTTCTACTTCACTATCGAATGCTGCTTCAATCATGTGACATTTTAGATGGGATCTGGCTTTTGGTTGGTTAATGTAGGTGTTAATGATGTCATCTTCTGTTTGATATTTAAATTCGAGAGCATCTTCTATGGTTAGTGGTGATCTAATGTTTTCAGTTAGATATGATACAGGTTGTTTTCTGGTTTTGATTATTGTTAAACTTGGCTGAGCTGGAAGATATAAGGCTAAATTCTTCACATTGTTTCCTCTTGCTATAGTCATGCTACTTGTTCGACAGCTTATGTAAGCATCCGCAGTTGCTAGCCAAGGTCTACCTAGAATTAAGGGATGTCCATCGAGTCGGTTTCTAGGATTGATGATCAGGAAGTTTGCAGGGTATTCCCAAGAGTCTACAGACACCATTACATCCTGTAATGTGCCTTCTGGTTTGACTACCGATCGGTTAGCAAATTCCAACAAGGTCGTGGTTGGGTCCAAGGATGTAATGCTGAGCTTTTGACAAGTTGTGGTTGTGTGAATATTTATTGCTACTCCTAAATCGACTAAGGAATTGGGGAAGGGGCATCCATTTATTTGCACCGTGACTATAGGATTTCTGGGGTCCTCATCTTTTACAGGTGTTTCTCTTCCTGATAGTAAATCAGATAAGGTATCGACTACCTAGACAGTTGGATTTGTTTTTATTTTCCTCTTTGGCTTTTTCATACATACTTCTTTAATAGTTTTTGCATAAATTGGGATGTCTTGAATAGCCTGGAGGAGTGGTATTTTTATACACAAATTTTTCAATTCTCCCAAAAGATCAAAATCAGGATGTTCAATTGGGCGAGGTATGATTAATCTTTCTGGGAATGGTGGAGAAGAGGTGGTTTCTTGATCATGAGTTTTCTGTCTAACCATGTTTTCTTCTTGTGGTGCTTGTTCTACAGGTAACGGATCTTCAATTTGTACATTTTTATCCCCCTCTGTTTCTATTATCTGCCTAGATCTTAATTGAAGGTCATTGCACTCCCTTAACTCAGTTTCTAGCTCTGGTCCTTCAATAATTTGCATAGATTGAACCGGTTTGTTGTTGGGGTTCGGGTTGGGTTGGGCTGGGAGCTACGGTCATAGGTTGGTCTGAGGGTTTTGTTGCAATGTGTAGGGTGTTGGCAGTGTGGGTTGAGGTAGGGGGATTGTTCCTACTGGCTGATTTGTAGGTCTCTGCCAGCTTGACTGCCAGTTCTGGTTCTGTGAAGTTGAGGGTGGCCATTGGGATTGATATGCATTATTTTGCCAAAACGGTGGGAAGTAAGAGGAGTTCGGCCAATTGTTATTTTGATTTGATTGGTTGGGCCAGGGTGGCATAGGGAATGATTGTTGTGACCAATTGGAAAAATATGGCTGGTTCTGCCACATGGTTCCCAGGTATTGTTGAGCACTATACTGAGGAGGCTGAAAAGAAGAGGATGGGTCAATGGGCATACCTGTTTGTCGTGCTTGCCACTGGCAGCATTGATTTATTAGGTATACCGGTTCTGTTTCTTCTTCTGCTTCTTTGTAAACTACTTTCAATCCTAGGAGTGATGGGCAACTTTCTGTGGTGTGATCTTTCATACATATGGCGCTGGTTTGAACTGTATCCAGCGAGAACTCTTTGTGGTTTTGCTTCTTTCTGCATCTAGGATAGAATATAACCAAGTTTTGTTCTATTTCTACCTGCTTTTGTTTGGCTTGCATAATGTCCAATTGCGTTGTCAGAGTTCCCAAAATATCTATTTTGAAATCCTCTAATAGGTTGCCAATTTCTGCGCGAGTTATACCTCCACCATAGATTTTGTTGTCCCTCGTGGTCATGTCTCGTTCTGCTGGCTTTAATCTCGTGCTGCCTCTTGAACACCTAATACACAAATTAATGATGTCAGCATAATTCTCCTGATATATATCACCTTTACCCATAATATTTAATGTTTCAATCCATTGTTCTTTCATCCCTTTAATTAGTGTAGTTTTCAGCACATTATCAGGTAAAGGTAGAGTTGCATAGGGAGACCGCTGAAGGTTATATTGAAATCGTTCCACATATTCTTCTAATGTTTCACTTGGTCTTGCTACCATCTGGAATATTTCATCTTTCAATTCCCTAGATCTGCAGTAGTCCTGATACTTTTTTAGGAAAGCGGTTTTCATTTGTTCCCAATCGTTTATTGTGCCTCCACCTAATCCCATAAACCATTGTAAAGCTGCTCCTTTCAATGTGGAGGGAAATAACTTTAGTTTTTGGGGATCGGTGGTATAATCATACCCCCGACACAATACATCAAACTCAAACAGGAATGTGTCTGGATCCTCTGATGTCAGCCCATGAAAGGTAGGAATATTTTGGAGAGGGATGGCTTTCATAGGTGCATTGACTGCTGTGTCAACGATGGGATACTGCAATGTGGAGGTCTGAGGTGTTTGTGGGTTGTTGGCCATTTGATCAAATATGTGCCAATACCCTTCTGGGATCTCTAGAGAGTTATTCCTAGGATGACTAGAAGGGATGGGAATGAGCTTAACAACACTCCCCTGGTCTGGGACAATGAGTGTTCCTTGCTGAACTACTCCCTGGGGGGATCTTGGCTCCTCTGTTTCCCCTGCTTCTTCTTGGATGAACTTAACAACACTCCCTTTATCTGGGATGCTGAGTGTTCCTGGTTGAATTATTGCCTGAGGGGATCTTGGTTCCTCTGCTTCCCCTGTTTCTCCTCCTCCTTCACGGAGATTACTAGAATTCCCTTCTTGCAAAGAAATTGGGCGAGAATTTTCAATTTCTTGAAAACTCTGCTCAGTCTCTTCTGTTTTGCTATGTACCTCAGTGAAGGCTACAGATGGTGAGCCTGTGGCCCGAAGGGAGCTAGTAGGTTGTCTGGAAGCAACTTTCCTAGGACCTACTGATGGCTGAGATTCGGCTTTCTTTATGATGTCATCTATGAAGGTTGATCGACCAAGGGTCACTGGTCCCTTAGCTTTGTTGGGTTTGGGTAGTGGATTTGGATTATTTTCAGGTTTTTTCTTCTTAGTCATACACACAACTCAAATATTTTCCTCTACCCTAATTTCTTAATCAATTCTGCTAGAAAGCAGGTGGGGGAGCAGGCATTTTAGGTGCTCCGTACGCAGGTTCTTACCTTTCGTTTTTAATACCCAATTCTCCCCCAACAGACAAGCAACAAATACATATTTCAGATTTCTATAATTGTGCTGGAAAGCAAGCAGGGGAGCAAGCACTTTACTTGCTCAGTACGTAGGTTCTTACCTTCCGTTTTCAAAACCCAATTCTTCTTCAACAACAATCATCATATGTACACTAATCTTCAGAAATGGCTACACTCTCCCTGGCAACGACACCAAAATGTTGAGGTATAAAAGGTGTCTTTTTAACTCCTAATTATCTTCACATTAGTTATCAATCCGGGAAAGACTTTCTATTTCAAGAGTGTACACAGTATGTGGTGGCTATTTAACTCAAAGAGTAATGCTTCTAAATTGCAGTACAGTTCTTTCAAATACAAGAGTAAATGGATGCAGCAAGTAAACTCTAATTGCAATTAAAAGACAACTCAATCCTCTAATGAAACTAAATCAGACATTCATCAAAGTAACAACAAACATCAGTCAAGGATACAGTAGTAATAACTCATTCCTCTTTTAACTGATTTAATTTAAATCAAATACAATCATCAATAACCAATATAAGCAGTAAACGATCCCAATCTGAGAGCTTTGACAGCAATAGTCAATGTTCTTTATAGTTGATAATCTTAACCAGAATATGTAATTGAATGACTAAATCTGAAATAACAGCAAACTAAATCAAGAACACTACTACAGATTACACAAAGCAGAACAATTCTGTTAAGACTGGAAAGTAAGAAACAACAAAGCGATACAATTGCAGAAAGTAGAAATTCAATCAAACCATCACACTATAGAAATCAGAAATGCATGATACAGGAACAGCAAGTGAATCCACTAGCATCGGGCCCTTAGCCGCCAGTGAACACCGCCGGATTACTACAGTATATGTGAAGGAACAGCTACTACTTTTATATATTAATCATTGCAAAATCATTACAGCCAGTTCATACTTTGCTTCAACAGTGAGAGTCGATGATCAAAGTTACAAATGCAATAGTAATTCTCTAATTAATTCCCTCCCGTCTCAGCTACAATTTTTGCCTTTTATAATGGAAAATAGGTAAAAGATAAATAGTAAATGTTAACAACCAGGTTGTTCCCTTTGACTCCCAAGGGAATACGGCCGGGGTAACCACTAACCAATCTTTGGATCACAGTTTCTAGCCAAACTGTAATCAGAGAGGGATCTCTCTTTATGATTTGTCTCTGTTTTCATAGTATTTTAGGCTAGCTATTATGCTCAGGGTTTTGTTTTATGTTTTGGTTGAGGGATGTCTTCTGCATCTAAGGTGTAAGTTTTCAGGTAGTATTAGTCCATTGGGCAATGGAGTCTGTGGCTACAGGTTGACTGGATATTGGGTTGAGTTACTGGAATTACAGGGCCATTTAAATATCTCATGGAACAAATCTAAAATTGTGATTGTGATGTGTGTTCAACCAGTGAAAGGTAATTAAGAATCTTTCACTAAGCTGAGTGTGAGAAAGAGATATGTTGCACATGAGCAAACTTGAATTCCTGAAACAACAATCACTGTGAAAGTATATAGTTTGAAAGTGCAGCAATTAAGAATTACACCTTCATAACTGTAACTGAAGAAAACATTTATAATGGCATAAATTGAGTCTAGGGTAATCTGTGATTAAATCCTAGAACTATTCGTTTTCCTTGCCATTAATTGTAAAACACAGAATATGAGCGAGCTATGAAAAGATACAAAAACACATAACGAGAGTTTGAAGAAGACTTATTGTGCCATGAAACACGCAAGAATCCTGTAACATTCAGCAAAACACCACAACGACTCAGATAATGCAGAGCTTTGGAAATTCCATCAACTTTTGTATTAATAGTCTGGAAAAATACAACATAAGAAACTCTTGAAGAGAAATCAACAACAACCTTTGCAAACTTATGCGAGGGGGAATATATACAAACGCTCATACAAAATATCTGAAGCGTTGAGTCATCTGAGAAATGAATACGTTCACCAACTTTTCAAGATAGTAGATAAGAAAGTTATTACATCATTGAATACAAAATAAATGCTCTTTATATCTGTCAGGAGACACTTTGACCTTTGGAGGCCACTGAGTCGGTCTGAACGTTCTGCTTTAATGCCGGAAATGTGCCTTTATGGCTGTCGTGCTGTAGCTTTTCGGCCCTGTTACCTATTAGCTGTCAATCTTGCTTTGTGGGCCGAATATGATCTGCTGAATTGGCTCAGCCCTTCCCTTTTTATGCATGCTGATTTTACTAAGTTTTCCTGTGCATGACCACTTATGAATTTGAACAAAAAAACTTGATTTACAGGCTCTGGTTTACAATATCAGTTGTATCATTTTGGTCCAGTATTCCTGTGTGGGCAATTGATGTCTAAGAATTGCATCCAAAGTCTCATCTGCCTCTGTGTATTTGTAGAAGTTTGGAGGCACTTCAAACAGATGTTTAATTTCATTCATTATAAAGAATAAATTCTCTACCCTGTTGTAGAGACTTTGTCCTGTAGATGGCCCTGTTTCCTCTGAGGTGCTGGGCCTTTCAGTGATCTGATTCATGGCGAATGTGTTGACCCTCTTGGCATACTGCTCATGTGTAAGTAGCCTTCCTGCGCTGTTCAGTAAGCCAGGGAGACCTCTGTTTTGCAATGCCACAAATTTGTCCATGAATCTATTGACCTCTGTCTGCATGTCCTGGGTCCTTTTTTCTAGTGTCTGCACCAGGTTTCTTAGTGTCAGGACCCCCTTTATTAACAGAATAGTCTCAGTCCTGTTGGAGATTCCCATAGTTTCCAACTGAGCACTTGTTCTATTATTAAGCACATTGATCATCCTGTTGGCAACCTCAGGCATATTGCCTAGAGATGCCCTTGATCTCTGGATTTCCCTGTGTGCTTTTGCAATGAGCTCCAGCTGCTCATGAATTGTCTCAATATATTGCCATTGATCAGTTATGGATTGGCCAATGTTGGCCCATAGCACTGTCTTGAGCTCAGCCGTCACTTTGTCAAGTGTGAGCTCCTTCTCCAGCTCTTTTATCTTATCCTTAAGGGCCTTTATTTCCCTGCCCTTTTCTGCTACAGTCTGCTTGGTTTTGTCATATCTTTCATTCAACTTGACCAAATTTTCCCTGGCCTCTTTTAATTCTGCCATTTGAGCTTCCAGGGCTTGGATTTCATTTTTGAGCTTCTGCATGTCCAAGCTTGGAGCCTGCTCTGTTGTTGGCGCTGGTGCTGAGGTAGAAGGTGCTGCCTGTTCTGTTTGTTGAGTGAGGGGAGCAGTAGTTGGAGGAGCCTTCTCAAGGTTAATTATTTCAGGAGGAGGCTGAGATGTTTGCCCTCCTTCCTTTTGCTGTCATGCTGTTTGCAATGCTGCCTGTGCAGCCTCTGATTCTCCCAACTTTTCTTGAGTCTGGATCAGCTGTTTGTATAAAGACACCAGCAAAGCTGTGGCATCTTGATCATGTCTCAGCTGGGCAATTTCTTCCGTTTGAGGGTGAATAGTTGCTAGGATTTTGATCTTTTTCCTCAAAGCTGCCATGTCTGCATCCTTCAATTTCAATATTTCTTGTATGCCCTTGATGTCCTTGGGGTTATGCCCAATCTCTATGATTATATCTTCTAAGGCCCTGATCCTGTTGTCCTTTGCTTGAGAGGATGCTCTCTCCAACTCAAGCTGGGCAGCTGTATTATTTAGGCTATTTTCTAGCCTGTAGTTATCCAATGTCTTATCTGCCAAGGAGGCATACACCATCTCACCCGTTTGCTTATGCAATTCGATTTTGTCCATTGGGTGGATGTCCTTGGCAAGGACCTCAAGATTGGTCCTCAAGTAGTCTGAAGGGGACTGTGGCTGCAATGCAGTTGGCATAAAGTGACTCATGATCATCTTGCCCTCCTGGACATCATATGCAGACATTAGTCTTTGCTGGTTAGTGGGAGCCATTTTCAACAAATGATTATATAGCTGTATTTTTATGGGCTCATTCCTCTTCTTTATGTCAATGAACTGCTGTTTGATGCCCAGTTCACCTTCTCTCTGCTGGCTTGAGGAGTTGACTTCTCCTCCCACTGTCCTCTCTTGTTCCTGCTGGAAGGAACTTGCAGATGCCTCCATACTAGGTGGGCCCATGCCCAATGACTGCCCAATAGGCATTTCCTCCTCTGAAAGGGGATTCATTCTGTGCCTTTTCTCCCCATGACTTATTGATGTGGTTAGGGGAGTCTCTCTGTCCCTCTTTCTACTTATGTCTTCCTTTTGTGGAGTTTGGAGGACTGAAGCTTCAGCTGTTGTTTCCCGCCTAGGAGGCACAATTGGTGGTGGCTGCTGCTCAGTAAAAATTGGGGCCTCAGCTGCCTTTTCTTGCTGTAATGGCTGCTCTTTCTCTTGCTGCCCCTCTTGTTGCTGTTGTACCTGTTGTTGCTGCTGTTGCACCTCCTCATGAGGTGCCTGTTCGGTTTCCATCTGTTTTTCCTTGCCTTTGCTAGAAGTCTGCCCAGTAGCTTTACCTGCTTGCTGATTTGCTGCGGAGGAAGAGGCAGCTGCTCCCACTTGAGTGCCTGGAAGAGTAAACACCTGTGAACAAAGCTCAAGGTCAGCCATCTTCCTCAGATTTCTTATTGCTCTTTGATTTAACTCTTCTTGTGTGATAGCCTCCTCTAAGGTTCCTCTCCTCCATTTTACTTGATTTGCATATTTTTCTATGTGAGGAATCCTTACATGATCATAACCAGACAGCTTATACTTGACCCTTCTCAAAGTTATGAAGTGATTGGGGTCATAAGTTTTCCAAAGGAAACTGGTTTGCAAGCCAAGGGATTCTAACATGCTATCCGCCTCTTTCCAACCTTCCTCCCTTTTGTTGTAGATAAAGTGGCCTAATTGGTTCCTGAACTTGAGTTGTGCTTTCTTGCCTTTGCCTGAAAAATGTAGCACATCAGCATTCCCAAACTGCCTGAAATATTCAAGGGCAAACAATCTCATGGGCACATATTTGGGCAATCTGTAGGGAGGCAATTCACACCCATATATCTAGATGACCGTGTGGTTTTGGTAGAAGTACCAGTCCCCAATGTTGTATGACTTAGACAAATGAAGTACCCTTTGCATCTCATCAGTTAGTCTTGGAGGAGGTGAGCTCATCGTCAGAGACATGGCTGGGTGGATGAAGATATCTATGAACTCACAGTAAGTATATGGGGACTCAGGTCTGCAGTGGAAGACAGAGGACCAATAGACCACTGACCTTGGATTGCCTTGGGCATCCACCCTTTTCATAGCAAAAGAAAACTTTTCATGTTGATAATATAGGATTAACTGGTAGATGTAAGAGGTGTATCTAAACATCTTTTCTCTTGCCAAGTTCATCAACTGCTCATGTATCTTATCAGAGATGTAGGTGGCATAGTCATAGCAGATTGGAGACTTGCCAGGAGCGAACATTAGCATGATCACCAGCACAGTTTCATCAACAAATTCAATTGAATTATAGCCCAAAATGGGACTAATCATGTCTGCAAGATCTCTGCCCAATTGGTTGAGGTATACTTGGTTGATAGGAGGATACTTCACAGAGTCAGAGTCAATGTACAGCTGATTTAATTTGGTGACCTAAGCATCTGTCAACCTGGCTCCTTGATTTATCAAGTCTATGAGTGATAGAGGGACCAATTTCTTCTCAGTTTTGAAGTAGAGCATCTCTTTGATAGCTTCAGGGGTGATGTAGAAAACAACTGAGCCTGAAGGGTCAAGCACAGCCCTCTGAGTAGGGTCATAGTTTTCAGCACATAGGTGGATCAAATCAGGGAACTGGTTGACCTGAGGGAGCTTGAAGATAGGAAGAAAAGAGTGCCATATGCCCAGCACATCTGTCCCACTCTCATGTTTAGCCTTCAATTCATTTAGCAGGTGGATGTGGAACTTGGTCCTCATCAGCATTTCCTCTGAAATTTGATAGTCCAGGTCTGCTAGAGGCTGCCACTCCAATTCTCTTTGAGGGGCATTCAATGGAGCCACGTTCAATGCCACCGGGGCTACTGGTGGATCCATGGTTACTTTAGGATTCTGTTGTTTATGGACTGGTGTTACTATGCAGAGCAACACAAAAGAGTTTTCTTTGATAGAGAAATGTGATTCACTTAGGGATAGAGGATAAATGGTCAATTGCAGCAATTGAAATACTGCTTAAAACATGAATAAGGCAAATGTTTGGCCTTAATCTCTTTCTCTCAGTCAAAGGGTGCAATTTGGATTACCAGTTCGCGACTGCGCAAACAGAATGCAGTTTTTTATAGAAACTTCGGGAAGACGAGGCTTAGCTGGTGAATTTCATCGTTCTAGGTGTAAATGGGGACCAGGCACAGGGGAATTACCGGTGAATTATATGTTTTTTCACTGTTTTAAGCTATTTTTGGCGATTTACGGACAAAACCAGGTGCATGAGGGATTCATAAGGATAAATACCTGGTATACTGTGAGCAATGGTCACGAATGCAGGTGGAAATGGCGCGCCAGTGGTCTCCAGGACGAATTCAGCAGGTTGGCGAAGGCTCGGACGTGAATTTCATGCAGAGGATACAACAGCGTTTTTTGCAAAAAGTGCAAAAAACACGACATTTTGGCCAACATATGGATTTTTCGGGACTTTGGCGCTTTTTTTTGGATGACGTCAGCATGATGTCATCAGGTGGGGTCAAGGTCGGATGACGTTAGCATGACATCATCGGGTGACATGGCGGCATACGAGAGGTCCACGGGGATGATGAGGTGATAGACAGGTGGAGCCAGTGGCGGACGGGGCGCTGACACGGCGATGACGCTGGCGATGACGTTGGCAGGCGGGTTCACTGAAACCGAAAGTGGTTAGCGGTTTCATATCGCACCGCTTTTGATACAGAAGCGGAATTGTCAGATGTACCTCCGATACGATGTGGGGGTGACACGTGGCAGAGGCTTGACGTCACCCACTGACAGATATCGGAAGGTATCATTCGGACGTCTGGGCTGGTCCGATATGTACGAGAGTCGTCGGATGAAAAGGGCCTGATCCGACGGTCGACAGATCGTTGAGGTGGCCGGACGATACGGACGCGGGCGGGATTAAAATAATATTTCTTTTGGGATTTGCGCCCGGCGGAAACCTTTGTAATATGGGGATTTTCATGGTTTTTCAATGTTTTTTATGCAAATGCGCTTTTGCGCTAAACTTTGGGTAAACGGAAAAAGTGGGTTTTTACATGTTTTTTGCAAATGAAGCGGATAAGGGGTGAAAATGGGTTTATACAAGGTTTTTTAGCAAATGAGGGATTAAATGAGTTAAATGACTTCAGAAGGGGAAAGAGGGGTAAGGCTTAGGGTTCTCAAACTGACCAGATGTCAATCTGATCCCTAACAGTGAACATATGGCTATAATGCCAAGGGGAGGGATATTTATACAATGCTTGGGGTTTATACACCATAGTGTTATAATAGTAGGGAAAGGGTAACATAGGGGATTTAGATAATAGAAGTTAGGGGTTAATGTGGATGGAAAAGGTGAATGAGGAGTGATATCACTAAGTTTATTTGAAAATCACTTAGTTTAGGGAGTAGATCAAAATGAAAAGATTTTTAGACAAGAAATGTGGCTTTTAAAGGAATAAGAACCAGCATAAAACCTCAAATTCTTCCATGAATCTCAACTGATGAAGGGATGTTAGTAATGAATGGGAAAGGGGAAAATGGGAAGTTAGTCATGCTTTTTTGCTTTGCTGCAACCTGATGGAGAAGAAGGCCTTCTCAATCCATTGATTTTCCTTTGTGAATAGGTTAGCACACATTCAATTGTAAGGAATGACATTTCTGCAACCCCATCTGCCTACCCATCTACTTGCCTAACATTTTTTGTTTCTTCTTGGAGGGTGCACTTAGACTTGCAGACCCTTATTTGCCTTTTCTTTCCTTTTGGCTTTTTCTTTTGATTTTCTATCTAAGGCTACCCTTATTGCTTCCAAGGTCCCAGATTAAGCAGTTGGGAACCTTACTTTCTCTACCTAAGCTACTGGTCTACCAAGATTAAACAGTTTGGACAAACTTCTTTCTCTATTCTATAACAAAAAATTGAAACATGGCATGATCCAGATTAGGCTGTTGGACCATCCATCAAAATTGAGTCCACATCAAGCTATATACACACATTGTCTTCTCTTGGAAATATGGGATCTTTGCATCATCAAAGCAGAGCATATTTGGAACTTTCTTTGCCAATCATGAAATATGAAACCTATTGGTATAGGTAGCTAACAGTGGCTCCACATGGGGATGGTTTTTCCATTTGAAAGACCAAGAACAGCAGGTCAGAATGCCTTGGCCCTTGATTGCTTTTACCAAAACTTGAAGTATGCTGCTTAGAAACGCCAAAATTGTGCTCTTCCCATCTTAGTAAATCTCTGAACTTATTTGCCTTTTGGTGATACCTTATAAAACTTGAGAAACTGCATTTTAACATGTCAACAGAAGGTAATATATACACCTGAATATGTACAAGGGAAACTTAGGCTGTACTCATGGATGGTAGTCAAAATAGTGCTTCAGCATCCTGCCGTTTACAGGACCTTCATCCAAATCAGCTTCATCAAGACTTTTAAGGAAATAAGTATTGTTTCCTTGCACTGCTTGAACAGCAAATGGTCCTCTCCAAAGGGAATCAAATTTTCCATGTTTTCCCTTATCTTCTCTTCTTGAGTCCCACTTGAGGACTTTGTCTCCAACATTAAAATCTTCTGCCTTGGTCCTTCTGTCAAAAGCTTTCTTTAATTTTTCTTGTAACACTTGAACTCTGCTGTAAACTTGATCTCTAGTTTGCTGCAAACATATTATTTGATTTATCCTTCTCTGCATATCATTTGGTTCAGCTTGACTTTCTTGAAGAAGTTTCATGACAGGAATCCCTAGTGCTGAAGGGAATTTGGCTTCTAATCCATAGACTAACTCATATGGGCTGACCCCAATTGATCTCTTGGTTGTTAGTCTATCTGCCCATAAGGCATTGACCAGCTTCTTATGCCAATTCTTCTTATTTTCTTCCAGCACCTTCTTTATGATATTTACAAGGCTTTTATTTGATGATTCAGCAAGGCCATTTCCTTGGGGATAATACACAGTAGAATGGCCCAAGGTAATGTGAAATTTGTGGCAGAAATTCACCATCTTCTTAGATCTGAAAGCAGCAGCATTGTCTGTTATTATTTTGTCAGGACAACCAAATCTAGCCAATATGTTATTCTCCAAAAACTGAATGATTGTTGAATCATTTGCTTGTCTGCATGGAACAGCTTCAATCCATTTAGTGAAGTAGTCTGTAGCTGTTAGAATCCATCTGTGTTGGCCTGAGGATGAGGGATGAATTTCCCCAATGAAATCCAAGCCCCATTGTTGAAAAGGTCTCTTTGTTGCAATAGGCCTCAAGGGAAGTGGTAGTAACTTTCTCTTTCCCTCAAATACTTGGCATTTGTGACAAGAGGTGGTAAATTTCTTGACATCAGAGAAAACAGTGGGCCAATAATAACCAGCCCTCAAAATCTTATCCACAATGGACTTCCAATACAAGTGTCCACCACAGTCACCTGCATGAAATTCTTCCATGATTTTGTTAGTCTCTTTCTCAATTAAGCAGTTTAACAATATACCTTCATGGTTTTTCCAAAGCAAATTGGCATCCATGACACAAAATCTTGAAGTTTTCATTTTTAAGAACCTACATTTAGTTCTGGACAATCCTGGGGGAGCACACAGGTTTTGTAACACATAACATATATCAGAGTACCAAGGGGATTGTTGAAAGGCTACATTGATCTTTGGAGTCGCCAGCTCCGGTTCATTGTCCAGCTGGTTTATGTCTAAGGCTTGGAAGTTTGCTTCTATCATTAGTTTGGCCAAACCTTGCCCTTTTATTAGTTTTGTAGGTTTTATCTCAATATCAAATTCCAAAATGTTGGCAATCCACTTTCCTCTTCTGCCCTCTAAATTTTCTTGAGTGAGTATGTCTTTTACGATGGGACTTGGCACGTAAGCTATGACATGGGAATAAAGGATGTAAATCCTAAAGTCTTTAATAGCCTTGACCAAAGCATAAGCTTGTTTCTCCATGATTTGATATTTCAGAGGTGCATCTCTAAGAGCTCTACTAAAGAAAGCAATGGGTTTCTCATTTCCTTGGTCATCTTTCTGTAATAAAACAGCAGCAATGGTATGCTGGGAGGCAAAAGAGAAAATGATAAATTCTCTATCAAATTGAGGATTTGTTAAGACTGGGGTTTGGGTAAGGGCCAATTTTATACCTTCAAAGGCTTGATTTGCCTCAACTGTCCATTTCACTTTTGAATCCTTATTTAGCATGTTATTCAGTAATCTGATCAGTTCTGCTAAGTTTGGGATAAACCTTCTCAAGAAGTTGATTTTTCCCAAGAATTCTTGCAATTCTTTGATATTTCTTGGGTGGGGCATTTGTAAGATAGCTTGTATCCTATCTGGGTCAATTCTAATGCCATCCTTTGAAATGATATGTCCCAATAGCTTACCTTCCTCCAAACCAAATAAGGACTTCTTGGGATTCAAGGAGATTCCATATTTCCTACATGTTAGGAAGATCTGTCTCAAATGTTTCAAATGTTCTTGGTCTGATTTTGAGAAAGGTGTGAGGTCATCCAAATAAATGACAAGGAAGTCATGAATCTCTTTGGCAAAAGCAATATCCATTGCTCTTTGAAATGTTGCCCCTGCATTCTTCAATCCAAAAGGCATTTTTACATATTTGAAAGTTCCCCATGGGGTTGTGAATGCAGTTTTGTCTTGATCATGAGGATGCACTAGGATTTGATTAAAACCTGAGAATCCATCCAGTAATGAAATCCTTGAGGCCCCTACCACTCTTTGGAGAATGCGATCCATCTTAGGTAAGGGGTAGTTGTCTTTGAGAGACACTTGGTTTAGATTTATAAGATCAACACAAAGTCTTATTTCACCAGTTTTCTTCCTTGTGGGCACCAAATTTGAGATCCAATCAGAAAACCTGATTGGTGCTATGATACTAGCTTCAAACATTTTTTGTAGCTCTTTTTCAATTGAGGGGAGAAGCATGGGATTAATCCTTCTCAATTTCTGTTTGAATGGATTTTGATTAGGCTTGAGAGGGATAGTGTGCTGGATAACAGAGGTATCATAGGATTTTAGATCCTCATAGCCCCATGCAAAAACATCCTGAAATTCTTTGAAAAGGTCAATGTATTTGGGTTTTTGATCAGGAGGTAAAGATGCAGACAACTTTATTATTTTGGGCTTGTCAACAGTACCAATGTTGCATTCTTCAATGGCCACATTTAAGGGCTGCATTTTTGGTTTTCTAGGGATATCATTTGAATCAAAGATGTCCTCTAATGGAGTTAGGCCTGTTGGAAGAAAATTGTCTTTCAGCTCTATGATTTCAGCCTCTGTAACAGGCACTTCTTCATAACTGTTTTGTTGAATTTGTTGTATGTTTTCTTTGTTGAAAATGGTTGGATGTAGCATTTTTTTTTATGTTTTAGTTGATAATGGCTTATGGCTCTGTAGATCAAGTATTTGTGATTGACTTGCTCCCTCAGTGTCAATATTTAGTCCTGCAAATTCTTGTTGTAAGGTCAAGAAATTATTTATTTGTGTATCATCCTCAAATACTTGCCAGTCCTTGATATTGTTTGGGACAGAAGGTCTGTGTTTTACCTCAGCTGTAAAGCAATGGCTAGGTTCAAAGGGTAGTTTACAGGTACTTGCAAATGTGGCTAAACTGTGAGCATGCAAGTTATGGATTCTGGGAATCTTGGTAATTTGAAATTCAGTGAAGGACTGTAGTAGTTCAGCAGCAACATATCTATAAGATCTCAGTCTTTTGTCATTGGTGACAAAATTTCCCTTTACTTGTTGGATAACTAGGTCTGAGTCTCCTAGAATTGACACTTTTATGGCTTGTAGGGATTTTACTAGTTTGAGGCCTAGTAAAAGAGCTTCATATTCTGCCATGTTATTAGTGCATCTGAAATTTAGTCTGTAGGCTCGGCCTTCTGCATGACTGTTTTGTTTATTATGTATCCAAACTCCAGCTCTTGCCCCTAATTTGTTGACTGATCCATCAAATTCAAGGAACCATAGGTTCTCTTTTTCTAGGGGAGTTTTAATAACTTCTCTGTGATCTGGGATCATAAGTTGAAGTTCTGGTTTTTCACCTGGTTTGTCTTCTAGGACAGTCCGATCACTTGATTGAATTAGCTTGATTTCTAGAACAACAGCTTTGTTTAGTGATGGTTTAACCATTATTTATTGGGTAGCAGTTTGTTCATCAGTGTCCTCCTCTTGTATGAGTGTATTGGTTTCAACATCATTGTTTGAGGGAGTTGTATTATCATTGAAGAGAATGTATGAGTCTATGTCTGAATGGACAGCATATATGGGAAACTTTTGGGGCTTTTCTTCACTGCTGACCATGTATTTCATTAGTGTTTCTCTGTATAGTCTCTTTGGTTGCCCAAAAACAGAGATGGTGGCGTATGACATGTCCAGTTGTAGGGAACCTTGAAGTTTAGCCCCCCATGGCCTTGATAACAACATCCCATACTTGGGTGGGATATCAGCAACTACAACATCCATTAGAATTGTTTTATTTGGGTAATGAACAAGGGACACACATAGATCTTTTATCAGACCTAAGCACTTGACTTGGCTGGAGTCAAAGGAGAATAGGTCCTTATATGGTCTCGTAATATCTAGATTCAATCTTTCCATGACTTCTTTTGGCATGAGGTTGTGAGAGGCACCTGAGTCAAACATTGCATTGTGTAATATCTTATCATGAACATGTAAACTGACATAAAAAGGTAAGATCCCTGTGACTGCTGTTTTTCCATCAACTTCTGGACCGAACAGCAATTCTGGGGTATCATCCAACACATTGACATCATCTTTGTTGTTAGTAAGTTGAAGGGATTTCTTGATTTGTTGTTTATAAGTGTCATGCTTGGTTAGTTCTGAAAGAGGAATAGCTACCTTCAATTTACCAATTTCAGTTTCTAGGTCAAAGGGTTTTTCAAATTGGGTCTTTTGGTTGTGGATGACAGTTCTTTCCTTGTTCACTAACTCTTCTTCTTGATTCTTATCTTGATCTTGAGGCTTGTCCTTCTTGCTCATCTCTTGAGGAGTGACACTTGGGTTAGAGTGCAAGGATGATGTAGCCATGGGCTGCTGTTTTGAAGAAAACGGTTCAGTGACTTCTTCAATGGTTACTTCCTTTGCAAGTGATTCCGTTGTGTCATTTGGCTCTGTGACTATGGCTCTTTTGGGCTGTTGGCTATCCTTTATCTTTTCAGGCTGCGTTACATTTACAGTTCTACTCCTTAACTTGTATTGTTTATGGAATTCATAAACAACTGTGTCATAGCCTTGTTTAAAGTCAAATGACTCACCTGATTTGGTTTGGAACAGCTTGATTTCATCATTCTCATGATCTTCTTGTGTTAAAAAGACTTGACTTTCACCATCCAAACCCATTAAATTAATGTGGGGATCTTCATTGGGTTCACTTGATGTGGAAGTCTCAGCATAATTCTCTTGGAAAGGGGGTCTTGAGTTCTCCTAAAATTTGGATTCCTAGGAGGGTTGTTTTGTGGTGCTTCCCATGATGACTTTCTCTCAACTGATTCCACTCTATCACCCAATCTCTTCATACCAGTGAGTATTGCATCCAGTTTTTGATCAAAGGCTGAGGGTTCTTCTTTGAAGGTGGTTCTCTTTTCCAACCTTGCTCTATTTCTTTTGGCAATCAGGTTAGCCTCCACTGTGACAACAACCTTTTGGGCATCTTCAAGGGTTTCAGGAGCTCTCTCCTTCAACTGATAGGCCATATCAAGGTCAAAACCATCAGGAAATTTGTACAAGGCCAAATCAGGAGGAGGTCTTAAATTTTGCGGGATTGCGTTATATACATTGTTGAATCTTGCACAATACTCTAGAACGGTCTCTTGAGGACCTCGTTTGATAGTGTCATATTCACCAAGTATGTGCAGAGGATCTTTCTTTTTCTCCCATCTGTTAGTAAAGGCTTGATAAAGCTCATCAGGAGTTGTGATGGAATTTGCATTCAGGGATCTAAACCAAGTTCTTACATCCCCAGTCAGACTTTGAACGAACATCCTCATTCTCACACTGTCATCATCTATTTCATAGGTCTCAAAATGATCTTGCATCCTTTTGGCATGCTGAATAGCTGTGAAGGGGCCAGTGGAGTCAAAATATGAGATCTTAGATTGGTAGTCTTGGGGTAGAGCTGCAGCATTAGCAGGTAACTGCAAGGGTGCATACCTATTGGCCATATTTGCAGGGTTTATGGGATTGACCGGGATAAACGGGAAAACAGGGACGATGGGTACTACAGGGTTGATGGGACCGGTAGAAACTAGACTGTTGGTCAAGGGAATATGTGCAGTGGATGAAGGTGTGAAAGGAGGGCTTTGAGAGATGGATGGAGAACTGGGGGAATCAAGGGTAGACCGAAATAGGACCTTGATTGGAGTTGGAACCGGATTTGGATAAGCTGTCTCAGGACTTACATCAGCAAGAGTTTCCTGTCCTTGCTGCTTCCTAATGATCTTAGGGATTGTATTAGGATTTTCAAAAACAGCTGGTGGGTTGGGGTCAGGATTTGACCTAGTATATCGTAGATTCTTCTTAGGAGCCAGCTTCTGAACTTGTTTTTGAGTATGTTTTTTGGAATATTTTTATATCTGTAAGGACTAGGCAAGATTTTGGAATAGCTGTATATATCTCAAAGCTAACATGAAGATTGACTGAAGCAGCATTTATCTGAACCTGTTAATGTAAAACAAAAACAGTTCTGAAGGCTTCCTGGCTGGTATTCAGGCTTCATCTGTAGCTTTAGGAGATATACAGTAATTAGAAAATCCTAAGGATTCCCCAGTGGAGTCGCCAATTATGTTAACACCCAGGTTGTTCCCTTTGACTCCCAAGGGAATACGGCCGGGGTAACCACTAACCAATCTTTGGATCACAGTTTCTAGCCAAACTGTAACCAGAGAGGGCTCTCTCTTTATGATTTGTCTCTGTTTTGATAGTATTTTAGGCTAGCTATTATGCTCAGGGTTTTGTTTTATGTTTTGGTTTAGGGATGTCTTCTGCATCTAAGGTGTAAGTTTTCAGGTAATATTAGTCCATTGGGCAATGGAGTCTGTGGCTACAGGTTGACTGGATATTGGGTTGAGTTACTGGAATTACAGGGCCATTTAAATATCTCATGGAACAAATCTAAAATGGTGATTGTGATGTGTGTTCAACCAGTGAAACGAAATTAAGAATCTTTCACTAAGCTGAGTGTGAGAAAGAGATATGTTGCACAGGAGCAAACTTGAATTCCTGAAACAACAATCACTGTGAAAGTATATAGTTTGAAAGTGCAGCAATTAAGAATTACACCTTCATAACTGTAACTGAAGAAAACATTTATAATGGCATAAATTGAGTCTAGGGTAATCTGTGATTAAATCCTAGAACTATTCTTTTTCCTTGCCATTAATTGTAAAACACAGAATATGAGCGAGCTATGAAAAGATACAAAAACACATAACAAGAGTTTGAAGAAGACTTATTGTGCCATGAAACACGCAGGAATCCTGTAACATTTAGCAAAACACCACAACGACTCAGATAACGCAGAGCTTTGGAAATTCCATCAACTTTTGTATTAATAGTCTGGAAAAATACAGCATAAGAAACTCTTGAAGAGAAATCAACAACAACCTTTGCAAACTTATGCGAGGGGGAATATATACAAATGCTCATACAAAATATCTGAAGTGTTGAGTCATCTGAGAAATGAATACGTTCACCAACTTTTCAAGATAGCAGATAAGAAAGTTATTACATCATTGAATACAAAATAAATGCTCTTTATATCTGTCAGGAGACACTTTGACCTTTGGAGGCCACTGAGTCGGTCTGAACGTTCTGCTTTAATGCCGGAAATGTGCCTTTATGGCTATCGTGCTGTAGCTTTTCGGCCCTGTTACCTGTTAGCTGTCAATCTTGCTTTGTGGGTCGTATATGATCTGCTGAGTTGGCTCAGCCCTTCCCTTTTTATGCATGCTGATTTTACTAAGTTTTCCTGTGCATGACCACTTATGAATTTGAACAAAAAAACTTGATTTACAGGCTCTAGTTTACAATATCAGCTGTATCATTTTGGTCCAGTATTCCTGTGTGGGCAATTGATGTCTAAGGATTGCATCCAAAGTCTCATCTGCCTCTGTGTATTTGTAGAAGTTTGGAGGCACTTCAAACAGATGTTCAATTTCATTCATTATAAAGAATAAATTCTCTACCTTGTTGTAGAGACTTTGTCTTGTAGTTGGCCCTGTTTCCTCTGAGGTGCTGGGCCTTTCAGTGATCTGATTCGTGGCGAATGTGTTGACCCTCTTGGCATACTGCTCATGTGTAAGTAGCCTTCCTGCGCTGTTCAGTAAGCCAGGGAGACCTCTGTTTTGCAATGCCACAAATTTGTCCATGAATCTATTGACCTCTGTCTGCATGTCCTGGGTCCTTCTTTCTAGTGTCTGCACCAGGTTTCTTAGTGTCAGGACCCTCTTTATTAACATAATAGTCTCAGTCCTGTTGGAGATTCCCATAGTTGCCAACTGAGCACTTGTTCTATTATTAAGCACATTGATCATCCTGTTGGCAACCTCAGGCATATTGCCTAGAGATGCCCTTGATCTCTGGATTTCCCTGTGTGCTTTTGCAATGAGCTCCAGCTGCTCATGAATTGTCTGAATATATTGCCATTGATCAGTTATGGATTGGCCAATGTTGGCCCATAGCACTGTCTTGAGCTCAGCCGTCACTTTGTCAAGTGTGTGCTCCTTCTCCAGCTCTTTTATCTTATCCTTAAGGGCCTTTATTTCCCTGCCCTTTTCTGCTACAGTCTGCTTGGATTTGTCATATCTTTCATTCAACTTGACCAAATTTTCCCTGGCCTCTTTTAATTCTGCCATTTGAGCTTCCAGGGCTTGGATTTCATTTTTGAGCTTCTGCATGTCCAAGCTTGGAGCCTACTCTGTTGTTGGCGCTGGTGCTGAGGTAGAAGGTGCTGCCTGTTCTGTTTGTTGAGTGAGGGAAGTAGTAGTTGGAGGAGCCTTCTCAAGGTTAATTATTTCAGGAGGAGGCTGAGATGTTTTCCCTCCTTCCTTTTGCTGTAATGTTGTTTGCAATGCTCCCTGTGCAGCCTCTGATTCTCCCAACTTTTCTTGAGTCTGGATCAGCTGTTTGTATAAAGACACCAACAAAGCTGTGGCATCTTGATCATGTCTCAGCTGGGCAATTTCTTTCGTTTGAGGGTGAATAGTTGCTGGGATTTTGATCTTTTTCCTCAAAGATGCCATGTCTGCATCCCTCAATTTCAATATTTCTTGTATGCCCTTGATGTCCTTGGGGTTATGCCCAATCTCTATGATTATATCTTCTAAGGCCCTGATCCTGTTGTCCTTTGCTTGAGAGGATGCTCTCTCCAACTCAAGCTAGGCAGCTGTATTATTTAGGCTATTTTCTAGCCTGTAGTTATCCAATGTCTTGTCTGCCAAGGAGGCATATACCATCTCACCCGTTTGCTTATGCAATTCGATTTTGTCCATTGGGTGGATGTCCTTGGCAAGGACCTCAAGATTGGTTCTCAAGTAGTCTGAAGGGGACTGCGGCTGCAATGCAGTTGGCATAAAGTGACTCATGATCATCTTGCCCTCCTGGACATCATATGCAGACATTAGTCTTTGCTGGTTAGTGGGAGCCATTTTCAACAAATGATTATATAGTTGTATTTTTATGGGCTCATTCCTCTTCTTTATGTCAATGAACTGTTGTTTGATGCCCAGTTCACCTTCTCTCTGCTGGCTTGAGGAGCTGACTTCTCCTCCCACTGTCCTCTCTTGTTCCTGCTGGAAGGAACTTGCAGATGCCTCCATACTAGGTGGGCCCATGCCCAATGACTGCCCAATAGGCATTTCCTCCTCTGAAAGGGGATTCATTCTGTGCCTTTTCTCCCCATGACTTATTGATGTGGTTAGGGGAGTCTCTCTGTCCCTCTTTCTGCTTATGTCTTCCTTTTGTGGAGTTTGGAGGACTGAAGCTTCAGCTGTTGTTTCCCGCCTAGGAGGCACAATTGGTGGTGGCTGCTGCTCAGTAAAAATTGGGGCCTCAACTGCCTTTTCTTGCCGTAATGGCTGCTCTTTCTCTTGCTGCCCCTCTTGTTGCTGTTGTACCTGTTGTTATTGCTGTTGCACCTCCTCATGAGGTGGCTATTCGGTTTCCATCTCTTTTTCCTTGCCTTTGCTAGAAGTCTGCCCAGTAGCTTTAACTGCTTGCTGATTTGCTGTGGAGGAAGAGGCAGCTGCTCCCACTTGAGTGCCTGGAAGAGTAAACACCTGTGAACAAAGCTCAAGGTCAGCCATCTTCCTCAGATTTCTTATTGCTCTTTGATTTAACTCTTCTTGTGTGACAGCCTCCTCTAAGGTTCCTCTCCTCCATTTTACTTGATTTGCATATTTTTCTATGTGAGGAATCCTTACATGATCATAACCAGACAGCTTATACTTGACCCTTCTCAAAGTTATGACGTGATTGGGGTCATAAGGTTTCCAAAGGAAACTGGTTTGCAAGCCAAGGGATTCTAACATGCTATCCGCCTCTTTCCAACCTTCCTCCCTTTTGTTGTAGATAAAGTGGCCTAATTGGTTCCTGACCTTGAGTTGTTCTTTCTTGCCTTTGCCTGAAAAATGTAGCACATCAGCATTCCCAAACTGCCTGAAATATTCAAGGGCAAACAATCTCATGGGCACATATTTGGGCAATCTGTAGGGAGGCAATTCACACCCATATATCCTGATGACCATGTGGTTCTAGTAGAAGTACTAGTCCCCAATGCTGTATGACTTAGACAACTGAAGTACCCTTTGCATCTCATCAGTTAGTCTTGGAGGAGGTGAGCTCATCGTCAGAGACATGGCTGGGTGGATGAAGAGATCTATGAACTCACAGTAAGTATATGGGGAGTCAGGTCTGCAGTGGAAGACAGAGGACCAATAGACCATTGACCTTGGATTGCCTTGGGCATCCACCCTTTTCATAGCAAAAGAAAACTTTTCATTTTGATAATATAGGATTAAGTGGTAGATGTAAGAGGTGTATCTAAACACCTTTTCTCTTGCCAAGTTCATCAACTGCTCATGTATCTTATCAGATATGTAGGTGGCATAGTCATAGCAGATTGGAGACTTGCCAGGAGCGAACATTAGCATGATCACCAGCACAGTTTCATCAACAAATTCAATTGAATTATAGCCCAAAATGGGACTAATCATGTCTGCAAGATCTCTGCCCAATTGGTTGAGGTATACTTGGTTGATAGGAGGATACTTCACAGAGTCAGAGTCAATGTACAGCTGATTTAATTTGGTGACCTGAGCATCTGTCAACCTGGCTCCTTGATTTATCAAGTCTATGAGTGATAGAGGGACCAATTTCTTCTCAGTTTTGAAGCAGAGCATCTCTTTGATAGCTTCAGGGGTGATGTAGAAAACAGCTGAGCCTGAAGGGTCAAGCACAGCCCTCTGAGTAGGGTCATAGTTTTCAGCACATAGGTGGATCAAATCAGGGAACTGGTTGACCTGAGGGAGCTTGAAGATAGGGAGAAAAGAGTCCCATATGCCCAGCACATCTGTCCCACTCTCATGTTTAGCCTTCAATTCATTTAGCAGGTGGATGTGGAACTTGGTCCTCATCAGCATTTCCTCTGAAATTTGATAGTCCAGGTCTGCTAGAGGCTGCCACTCCAATTCTCTCTGAGGGGCATTCAATGGAGCAACGTTCAATGCCACCGGGGCTACTGGTGGATCCATGGTTACTTTAAGGATTTCTGTTGTTTATGGACTGGTGTTACTATACAGAGCAACACAAAAGGGTTTTCTTTGATAGAGAAATGTGATTCACTCAGGGATAGAGGATAAATGGTCAATTGCAGCAATTGAAATACTGCTTATAACATGAATAAGGCAAATTTTTGGCCTTAATCTCTTTCTCTCAGTCAAAGGGTGCAATTTGGATTACCAGTTCGCGACTGCGCGAACAGAATGCAGTTTTTTATAGAAACTTCGGGAAAACGAGGCTTAGCTGGTGAATTTTGTCGTTCTAGGTGTAAATGGGGACCAGGCACAGGGGAATTACCGGTGAATTATATGTTTTTTCACTGTTTTAAGCTATTTTTGGCGATTTACGGACAAAACCAGGCGCAGGAGGGATTCATAAGGATAAATACCTGGTATACTGTGAGCAATGGTCACGAATGCAGGTGGAAATGGTGCGCCAGTGGTCTCCAGGATGAATTCAGCAGGTTGGCGAAGGCTCGGACGTGAATTTCATGCAAAGGATACAACAGCGTTTTTTGCAAAAAGTGCAAAAAATGCGACATTTTGGCCAAAATATGGATTTTTCGGGACTTTGGCGCTTTTTTTGGATGACGTCAGCATGACATCATCAGGTGGGGTCAAGGTCGGATGACGTCAGCATGACGTCATCGGGTGACGTGGCGGCATACGATAGGTCCACGGGGATGATGAGGTGGCAGACAGGTGGAGCCAGTGGCGGACGGGGCGCTGACACGGTGATGACGCTGGCGATGACGTTGGCAGGCGGGTTCACCAAAACCGGAAGTGGTTAGCGGCTTCATATCGCACCGCTTTTGATACGGAAGCGGAATTGTCAGATGTACCTCCGATACAATGTGGGGGTGACGCGTGGCAGAGGCCTGACGTCACCCACTGATAGATATCGGAAGGTATCATTCGGACGTCGGGGCCGGTCCGATATTGTTACACTAAAAAATGTCACCTTGACTACTTACAGTTAGTATGGCTCAAATCAACAGTCATGCTACCCTCTTAGGCAAGTCTCATGCCTCTGTTATCCATCTCAAACTCAAAGAAGAGAGAAAGTCTTGTAAAAATCATGTTTATCTCTGGGGTCGCAGGTTCTCTCTAGTCTTACCGGCGGGGACGCGGACCTTGTTCACAAAAACTGCGTCCATGGACGCTCTGTATGTAAAGGGACAGGTGCGTCCCTCTGTAAAAGACAAAATGCGCGAGTTTTATCTTGAAAAAGTTACTTGTGGTTACTTCTAGAACATTCTAGAGGTCGGTTTGATGAAATGGATGCGCCTCCAGTTGGTTCATGTATCTCTATTAAGGGGAAGCTTATCCCATCAATAAGGGAGCTATCCCACCCAAAGAGGGGGATGATCCCATTGATGGTCGACCTGAATAACCTCTTTACAGCACTATAAATAAAGGCATTGAGCCAGAAGGAGGGGAGGTTGGAGCTATACATTTTCTTTGGGTAAATGCTGCAGGATTTAGGTCTTCCATTAGAGCCTTTGTGAGGAGAGATTGTCTTCACTTGATTCTACTTGGGAGAGGGTGAGCTTTGTCAAAGTAGAGGAAAACCCTTGATGGACCCTGGGAGGAACTTGCACAACACCAAGGCCAGGTTGTAAGAGTTTCTTTGTTTCGTTATTAATACAAACTGGTTTATTTTTCTCAATAGCTTGTGTTAATGAGTTATTTCATGTGTTCCTTGGTCTGCATGTTGAATATATGTTTTATTATATGAAATGCAAGTGCTTGGTAATTGTTTGATTGTTTGTGGTTGCAGGAATTGACTTGAAGGAGGAGCTCATCCGGATCGTCAAGAACGGACTTCAACAACAGCGTTTTGGAATAAGGTAAGCCTAAACACTTGTAGTTTTCATGTTATAAAAGGTGTATTTAGAGAAAGATCACTCCTTTTTGTCTTGTTTGTCATTAGAATGTCTTAGACTTCTAGGAAGGTCAGTCGTGTCCGCACCTGAAATTTCAGAACCTGTTACTCCAACTCCTAGTGTTCCTGATTCACCAAGAATAGAAAGAATTATCACCGAAAATCTTCCTGTTGGATTAATTGCTATAGAAGAACTTGTTCCAGAGGAAGAAATAGGCGTTTCTAATTCTGAAGATCTAATTACCCTTGATCTAAGGGAGCGTGAATCCATCTTTTACAGGCCTCCTAGAAGTGAATCTTGGTACCTTGCATTAACAAATTTTTTAGACAACTCAGTAGGTTTTTCTACACCTCGTACTCCGGTTCCACCTAGAGGAATTCATTCTCCTGTAAATATGTCTGGTCAGTCATCTGTGTTTTCACAAAGTCCTGAATCATTTTTACATGGCGGTCCTTCTGTTCCTACTGGGTATCAATCACTTTCTGGTACCTTTGCGGGAGCATCTCCTCAACCTGTTGATCATGGGTTATTAGTTGGAAACAATGGTAATGTACCATTGAGTATAGGTGACATTTATATGATGTCAGGTTCAACTCCCATTAACCAACCTCAAGGTGGCCAATTACCGCCTGGGGGGCAACCTTCGTTTATACCTGGGGGGCAACCTCAAGGTACTTCATTCCTGACTGGGGGGCAACCTCAAGGGTATCAACCCCAAGGGTATCAACCCCAGCCTCAATATGTACCCCAAAGTCAACCTCAGTATCAGTATCAACCTCAAGGATGGCAACCTCAAGGATGGCAACCCCAAGGGTATCAACCCCAAGGGTATCAACCTCAAGGATACCAACCTCAAGGTCAAGGTCAACCCCAGTATTCGTATTTACCTCAAGGTTATCAACCTACGGGTCAATACCCTAGTCAAGGTTATCAACCACCTCAAGGGCAATCATATGGGACTGCACCTTACAGTTATCAACCCTATCCTCAATACGGCTATGGGTCTCAGTATCCTCAACCTGTTACGAGTCAATACCCTGGAATGTTAACATGGGATCCGTCACAGGGTCAACAGATGTTGCAACCAAGTATACAGTCGGTACCTCAAGCAGGACAACCTGCAGTTCCTGGTTCATCCCAGCAACCGCAACCTGTCCAATCAAGTGTTCAGACCCCTGTAACTTCTGTAGTTACTCAGCCGCCAATTGCACCTGGTACTCCACCTCACACGGCTGTAGCAACTACCGCTTCATCTACCATGTTTACTTCTGGAGTATCGGCAGCTCCAGTTTCTACTGTCCCTGTAACCACTCCTCAGACATCTGTACCGTTGTCTGGACCCACGGTTCAAACCACAGTCCAGATGCCTGTAGGCCAACCTGGTACTAGTACGGTTGTTACTACTCAACCTCAATTTGTTCAACCTCCGTACCAGGGACAGTATCAACCTGGGCAAGCTGCCCAACAACCGGTTTACCAGTATCAACCGTATCCTGGGTACACTTATCAACCACCTCAACAACCCCAGTACGGTCCGGTTAATCCTGGTTTTCCAGGAGGATATAATATCCCCAATGCGAATCCTGTTCCTAGTTATCCTGGATATCCTCCTCCTGGGGCTGGTATTGTGACTCAGAGTTTCAGAGATCCTAACCGGCAGTTACCATTTATTGCAACTTTAGATTTACCCGACTTGACGCGCCTAACGAACGATCCAATTCAATATCTTCCGTTTTGGCCGCCAATGCCAAATAAGTTGCCCAGCGATATACCCAAGTTCGAAGGGAAGTCTGGAGAGGATCCGTCTAATCACGTGATGACTTACCACCTCTGGTGTGCATCAAATTCCATCGCAGATGATTCCATCCGCTTACGTCTTTTCCAGCGTACACTCATTGGTCTCGCAGCCAAGTGGTACATTGAGTTACCACGGGCCTCTTTTTACAACTTTAGCCAGTTAGCTACCTCGTTCTTAACTCATTTTCAGTTACCAGTCAGATACGATAATGGTACAGAGTTATTAACTTCGCTAAAACAATCGACATCCACGTACATTTCTGATCACATCCATGAGTGGAGACGTCGAAGAAGATTAGTGAAAGTTTTTATCCCAGACCAAATCTTAGCTGAATGGTTTGTCAAATCATTATTACCAAGAATTACTGAAGATGTCGCTAAGGCCGGAGTAGTTACTGAGGAGCAAGTCATTGCTCAGGCACAGTACCTTGACTTGGTTTATACTCAGTCGGGTACGTTACATGAGAAAATTCCGGATCTTCCAAAATCAAACCAAATCGCTGCTGCTCCTTCGGGATCTCATGCCGCTGATGGCATGATCGGTATCGTGACTACAAAGAGTAAGAAGAAGTCTTCCAAGACCTCCAATACTCCAATTATCACTTTGCCTGATTCTCCGACAGGAGAGTCTTCTCCTCCTGAACTTACCGCCGACATTCACGCTGTAGAGTCATCTACGGCCAAATCCAAAAACGGTGGAAAGAAGAAAGGAAAGAAGAAGGCTAAAGCAGACAAGGCTCCAAAAGAGAAAACGGAAAAGTCGGAAACCAATGACGAAAAGCGTAAACCTCGCTATCCTTGTCTTATTTGTGAAGAAGATCATTTTACGAGAGACTGCCCTCATCGGGCCGAGGTAGTAAAAATAGTCAAAGGTTCTCCGACTCCTGCTGTGTTAAAGAATCCATTTCCAGAGCAGGAAATAAGATGATAGGTTCTTCTTCGAATGCCAGTGAAGAACCCATTTTGATGATGTCTCATGTCAGGATTGCGACTCGATCGCAAGATTATGGTAGTAAGGCTCCTGTTGATGGTAAGGAAGCAGAATCTTCTCACTCTAACCCATCAACCTCAGCTCCTGGTTCCGATCCACTACAGATCGAAAAACCTAACCCAGACTTAGTGATAAAGCCGCCCGCCAAGGGTGTACTTCGAAGGTCTGCTTTCAATCCACATGCGAGAGCAGCCCAGAATTACAACATTGTTGAAGACTTAGCTGTTTCACCTTCAGCAATGTCGGCACTCGAAGTGCTGCAATCATGTCCAGCGCAACGAAAATTGCTTTTGTCGGCTATTGGAGCTGTCGATGTTCAGGACCCGAACCTAATGATCTTTGATCTAGAAAGTAGTACACCACGTCTCCCCCATCAAATGGCTTTCCAAATTCCAGTGATAGTCAAAAACAGGCCTATTCATCGGACTGTGATTGATGAGGGAGCTTCTACGTGTATTATGTCGATTCAATGTTGGAGATCACTTGGTTCTCCTACATTGAACCAATCCCCCACCATCCTTAAGGCCTTTGATGGCCGTGGGTTCCGTCCGTTTGGTATTCTACAAGAATTGCCTATAGGGGTCGAAGGTAAAACCGTTAGTCTGGATGTGGAAGTGGTTGATGCCCCTCTAGACTACAACCTTCTTTTGGGTCGAAGTTGGTCATATGCTATGACAGCGGTCGTTTCATCGGTCTTCAGAGTCATTAAGTTTCCACATAACGGTAAGATCGTGACTATTGATCAGCTGACATACTTTTCATCCGACCCAACCTCTTTAGAAACTATCCAGCATGTCGGTAAAACGACAATCCCTTATAGGGACATTGGTGTAGGTTTAGTTAAGGATTCCGGTTTACTGGGAACTTTTCCTCTCCCTCCACTCAATGCAGACCCTTCGTTCGCAACAATTCATATGATCACGTCAGAAAACATTATTTATGATGATCCTTGGTATGTTCCCTCTGACTCTGAGCTAGACTCACTCGGTGATGTTATGCCGTTGAGTCCGTATGAGATTGCTTATGAAGCTCTTATGTCTTTTACCGACTTTCATTCAACCGACCAAATGAATGTGGTCAGTGAAGAGTCACTTTTCACCTCACCCTTAGAACGGATAACGTTTCCCGAAGAAGTGTCATCTGACGAACAACTTCGCGAAATCCTAAGTGTAGATGATCTACCATGGGAAGATCTCCATCACAGATCTTCGTTTTTACCTAAGGATGATGCATTTGAAAATGATTTTTCATCTATCTTTACCGCTGAATATGTCAAAGACGCTCAGGATCCAACGAAACATTCTGATTCAGAGCTGAATTTAGGGAATATTTCTCGTACTATTCCCATTGATATTTCAGTGAAGCCCGGAATCGAGGAGAACATTCATATAGGTGCCGCATGTACTGAAAAGAAATCCAAACTTACAAGGCCCTATTCCAAGAATTCCGCGACGTGTTTGCCTGGTCTTACGAGGAAATGCCGGGAATTGATCCTGCCATTGTTGTTCATGAAATCAAAACCTACCCGGATGCTAAACCCATTCGGCAACGGTTGCGTCAGATTCACCCTCGAAAAGCGGCTGCAATTAAAGCAGAAGTCGAAAAGCTGTTGAAAGCAGGTTTCATTTATCCGATCCCGTTAACGGATTGGGTATCGAATATTGTTCCCGTCAATAAAAAACAAGGAACAATAAGAATCTGTATCGACTATAGGGATATCAATCGAGCTTGTCCAAAAGACAACTATCCTACGCCTTATATCGATCAAATCATTGATGATTGTGCCGGAAGTGAGATGTTTTCCTTCATGGATGGTTTCTCAGGCTATAATCAAATCAATATTCTACCTGCCGATCAACCAAAAACGGCATTCATTTGTCCATGGGGGACATTTGCTTATTGCAAATTACCTTTTGGACTTAAGAATGCCGGGGCCACTTTTCAACGGGCGATGTCTTATGCATTTCATGACATCAAGCACATTGTGCAACCCTATCTCGATGATTTGCCTGCTCATTCTTTACAACGAGCTGATCACCTTGTCCACCTACGAGCAATCTTTATGAGGTGTAGGCATTATCGAATTCGGTTGAATCCCCACAAGTGTGTTTTCTGTATAGAAACAGGTCGATTGCTGGGATTTGTTGTTTCAAAAACCGGCATTCGCGTCGATCCCTCGAAAGTCGAGGCTATCATCAAATTGCCTCCTCCTTCGAGTTTGCGCCAACTCCAAAGTTTGCAAGGGAAAGCGAACTTTTTACGCCGATTCATCCCAAACTACGCCGAGGTCACTAAAGGTTTTACACGGTTGTTGAAACAGAACGCACAATTCTTTTGGGACGAGATTGCCCAACAATCTTTTGATGCACTAAACACGCGTTGACCCATGCACCGTTATTGCATCCTCCCAACTACAACCAGGACTACTTCTTATACCTCGCAGCTTCGCATTCCACCATTGGAATGGTGTTAGTTCAAGAAGATGAATTCAAAGCAGAGCATGTGATATATTATCTTAGTAGAACCTTAAATCCCACTGAGTTAAAATATTCGCATGTGGAGAAATTGGCCCTGGCAGCCGTTCAAGCTGTCCAGCGTTTTCGTCACTACATTCTTCTCCGCAAGACTACAGTTATTTCGGATTGCAACCCTATGATTTATATTTTGACAAAACAACTGCTAGGGGGCAAGTACTCTAAATGGATTGTTATCCTGCAAGAGTTCGACTTGGAGTTCGAGAAGTCCAAGTCTAAGAAATCTTTAGTTTTTGCGGAATTGATGTGTGATTTCCCGAGTGCTGACACAGAGACTGTGGCAGAGGAGTCCATTGCGGACGAATCTTTGTTTCTTATTAGCACTTTAGATCCGTGGTATGGGGATATAATCATCTATCTCCAAACCCAAACCTTTCGGCCTGAAGCTTCCAAGGAAGACCGTCGAAAAATTCGGTTTCGATCCCAGCAATACAGAATTATTGGAGATACACTTTATCGCCGGGGGGCAGACTTAGTTTTTCGACGTTGTTTAACTCACGAAGAGGCTGAGAGAGTTTTGAATGATTGTCACTCTGGAGCATGTGGCGGTCATATGTCTGGGTATGCCACAGCTCAGAAGGTGTTGCGCGCTGGCTATTTCTGGCCGTCTATGTTTAAAGATTGTATCCTTGCTGTCAGAACATGCCACAACTGTCAAGTGTTTGATCGAAAGATGCGCGCTCCACCTGCTCCTCTCCACCCTATAATTGCCGCTGGTCCATTCGCCAAATGGGGCATTGACTTTATTACTTGTAACCCTCACTCGGCCGGGGGGCATGCGTATATCATCCTCGCGGTTGATTATTTTACAAAATGGGCCGAGGCGATGCCTACATTCGACGCAAGCGGCAAGACAGCTGCAGTTTTCGTATTCAATCATATCATAACTAGGTTTGGTGTCCCACAAGCAATCATTACTGACCATGGGAGCCATTTTCGAAACGTCATGATGACTGAGCTTACAAGCCAGCTTGGTTTGCGCCACGATAGCTCTACTCCTTATTATCCGCAAGCCAACGGTTTGGTTGAGTCAATCAACAAAGTTCTAGTCATCATGATTCGACGGATCATTGGTATCCATCGAACGAATTGGCATAACATGTTATTTTCGGCGCTATGGGCATATCGAACTTCAGTGAAAAATTCAACAGGTTTCACCCCTTTTCAGCTAGTTTATGGCTTAGAAGCTGTGTTACCTATTGAATGCGAAATCCCATCACTTCAAATGGCTGTCGAATTACTTCCAGCTACTTCCGAAGAGGAGAAACGGTTATTATACTTGGCTAAATTAGATGAGACTCGACGTGACGCTACTTTAGCTATCGAGACTCACGCGAAACGAATGAAAGCTCAGTACGATAAAAATGTAACCCCTCGAAGTTTTTCGGAAGGAGACCTAGTACTATTATATGATCAAGCTAACGATAAGCTAGGTGCCGGAAAATTCGTTCCCATGTGGCATGGGCCCTACATTGTAAAGCGAAAGCTAGCAAAAGGGGCTTATGAGTTAGTTGATTTTGATGGGGACTCTTTGGGTAAACCCAGAAATGGACTTTACCTAAAGAGGTATTATGCTTAAAATGATGGGTATGGAGAAATTTTTAGATAGGTTAGATTTTCTTTCTAGCTAGCAAGTGTGTTAGTTTAGTCAGTGTGCTTAGCTTAGCAAGTGTGGTTTTTCGTCATTATTTTGGCTTATCTTGGTTTTACTCTTGATATTGTAGATGTCGACGCCTCTCCAAACATACATTGGATTTGCTGATGGTGCTTGTCGTAGTACACGGAATATCTCTTCCGCAGCTTGGGTTATCTATTCGCCCTCTGACGAGTTAGTTTCTATGCATGGGGTAAGCCTCGGTCAAACAACGAATAACATTGCAGAATACAGTGCAGTGGTTGAATTATTATCCGAATCTATTTCATTTGGAATTCGACGTTTGATAGTGAGGTTAGATTCTGAACTTGTTGTATTACAGCTTAATAGAGTTTATGCCATTAGAAATCCTGTGTTATTAAGGTTGTTTTTGAGAGTGCGTCTCTTGGAACGTGAATTTGATTACATTGAATATCAACATATTCCAAGGTCTTTGAATACATTAGCAGATGCAATTGCTTCTCGAATGTTGGACAGACATTTACAATAATCATGCAAGTAAATTTAAAAACATTTCATCACATATGTTAAACAAGATAAGCCGGTAATAGTGATATATATAGATAGAAGTGTGTCAAAAAATATATACATCGTCTTCGATCATAGGTTTAAAACACCTTATGATCGGCAAAATGATAGTACAAAAAGTCAAAATGTCACATGTGACTACAAAAGTGACTAGTCAATCACTGGTGGTGCTCTCTGTACGACACCACTGCGCGGGCTACCTTACGCAAAAATCTCCTAAACGGTCCAGGGACCGCGACTACGAAGCGCTGAAGCCTGATAGGAATGTCGTCCATAGTAGTCTCAGGTATATCTGCCGTGAGACGCTCTAGATCATGCTCCAAATCAGCTAGTACTTCTGCTGTCGCATCCTGTGGGGCCGGTACCGGTGCAGCTGGATGTAGTCTATCATAAGGCCGGAGGTTGGCTGGACGCTGTGGACCAACATCTGCATTTTGAAAGATTTACTATTAGTTTTGAGACGATATATATAAAAAATACAAAAAATACATAACTAGAAAACTTGTGAAAATAAAAAGTACCTCTGTCATCCCATTGTTCTCCCTGTGGAAGAACCATGTCCGGATCACCTCTGAAATCCATTCCGGCATACGGAAAGTCCTGTATCACAAAAAGCTGGCCCTCTAACCAGTCAAAATAACTATCTGAGAATCGAACTACTGTCGCGCCCTCGTCAGGATGCCGGGCCATCACCGCAACCCATCGTATCAGCTTTGGCTGCTGAGGACCCAAGATATCAACAGTGAGTTGCTGAGGGATCAGCATTGGAATTCTCTCCAAGGCAAAGCTCACGACTATAGGCCCATATCCAAAAGTCTTTAGTCGTCCGTTCTTTGCCTTGGTCAGTTGGCTCTTCATATGAGCCGACACAGCTTCACACCAGTTGAAAATGGTGCCTTGGTAACAGTCAATTGCCATCCGCATTTGGGATCCGGAAGCAATGTGTAAAGCGGCCGCGCCGCAAATTCTGGTAACCGTGAACGCTATGACTTTGAGTTCCGGCAGAGTGATGTGTTTTATCTCTATGCCTTTTGAATGGTGAGCCCCAGGTGTGCACCAATCTCGCGGAGACTATCAAGGGATTGGCCACCCGGCCTAGTCCCCGCAAGACTGAGTTGCTCACCTCTGTTTGGCAAGCCAGTGAGAAAGTATACATCCGAGGGCTCTATCTCGAGCTGGTGCCCTCCTATGTAAAAGCATTGTTCTTGTACGTTCCATCGCTCAACCAGCCATTCCAAGAATCTTACCTGGCCCCTCATGCCCGGTATGGTCCAATATTTGTATAATCCGCATGCTCTTAGGGCATCCAGGGAAGGTTGATGATTTATTGCAGCTTCATCTTCCTCTACATGCTCTCTTTCTCTCCAGTCTAACATGATTAATGCCCTGCATATCAAAAATAGCATTAGAAATTAATTTGGGAATTTTTGGTGGTTTTTTGAGAGAGTTGGGGTTTTGAAATGCGCGTTTCTCGGAAGACGCACCCCGGCTTTGTAGCACAGGGCGCCCGGACGCAGCTGGCCTGAAGGCGGGCTGCGTCTTCCGACCGTTTTCCCGTATGAGAAAAAGTCGGGGGACGCAGGTCACCCGAAGGGCACCTGCGTCCGCCGAGAGGCGCATTCCAAAACCAAAACCCCCCCAAAAAATGAAACTAAAACCTAAAAATTGATTCTAAACGGATAGAAATGCAGAGTAGGATGTGTAAAATACCTGGATGAGACGGCGTTCGATTCCGACGGTCAGATTTTCCGCAGCGACCACGGGAAGTTTCTTGTCAAAAGCTCCTTTTTTCAACCTCAACAGTGAAACGGTAAAAATGACATGGTAAAAGGTCTTTTTATAGGTTTTTTGGATGAATTAGTTCATTTTTTACCATGAAAAGATGTTTTTGAATGTATTTTTGCCTATTTTAAACAGGTATGAGTAATGTGTCGCTTTTGTGCAGGACAAAGGGATTTCGAGGGAAATTGTAATTTTTCACAAACAAAATTTCAGAGTCATCTTTTAAGCCCTTTTCTGACTCCTAAAACATGAAAAGATCGCCGAGTGTTTCTTTTTCACTCGTTAAAACGGAATTAAAAGACGGTCCCCTTTTAGCTCTTTTCTGACCGCAAAATCAGGAAAAGATTGCCGGGTTTTTGTCGTTTCGAACTCGATAAGGAAATAAAACGACGTGTCCTTGATCGCTTTTTACTTTTCAGGTTAACGACACTATTATGAAAGTACTCCTTGGTCGCAAGATCAAGCGGTTCCCCCAGGTATTATTTTATACTTTTTCGGGCTTGAGGGACACAAATATACGAAAAAGTTCAACGTGGAGTCTCCTTTAGTTTTTTCAGACTCTCTAAAATGAAAAACGCCGAGTTTCTCCTATACTGGGCTCGTTAAATTTTACAGTAGAGGACCTGTTCAATTACAAACAGGAACGAACCACTCCTTCCTAGGGTTCGAATTTAAACTAGGTTGGACTCGTCCGAAGGATGAGCTTATAATCAAGCATATGTTATCCTCCTCAAGCTTGTTAAAAATAAAGAGGTACTTGCCAGAAATGGTGGGGGAAAAAAGAGAAGAATGAACCTATTTGTCACCTTTTGTCTCAGAAGAAACTTTATTACCGCTCTTGAACACGACACTTTTCATTCACCTGGGTTGGGAAATCTTTTACCTCACAGTTGACCAAATCACTTTGAAAGTCTTTAACCGGGTTTCGGGGATTAACTTTGAGTTATTCGTCACCAAGCCATCTGTTGTGTCGTTATGTGTTCAAGAGGTCTGCAAGCAAAAACTTTCATCTGCAAAATACTTGTCATCCATTTGACCATCCCTGAGTCAGTCCTTACAGCAACATTTCTTCAACTTGAACAATGATTTCGTGTTGCGGGCTTGCCTGCAACGGGTCGCTTTCTATCGACATCGACACATTATCTAGAAAGATGACTTAGGAATCGACAGTACCTTGAAGTCTGCATGCATCAATGGCAGGTTTCTCGCCTTTGACGTCAGTTTACATCATTGACTTTCGATCAGAGGATTCCGTGAAGTGTTCGACATCAAAACATCTATTCACATTTCACGGGTTGTGCTTGGTACTTTGAGACCATTGACATTACTGGTGGTTTCTCTCACGCTTGTTAACAGTTTACATCATTGACTGGTAATCAAGTGGTTTCTACCATGTTCGACATCGAATCATTTAATCACATGGCTAGAATCGTACCAATTCGGGAAGTAGAAGTGAAGACCCTGGATCTAGTTTCTACCATCCAGGCTGCGAGGAGTTTTGTATTCATTATCTATGTAGACTAATCATAAACAGATGGCTGCGTCCATACTGTGTCTACAAAAGTCTATAAAAATGATGTACTGCAAGATCATTCCTGTATCAGAATAGTTAGTCCATTAGTTAAAGTTTTGAATCTGAGTATGGGAATGCCTACCTCAGTGATGATATAATCTTATCCATGTATTTTGTGTTGAAAATTGCAGGTTCCAACCAGGCCATCCACAAGGCAATCCTTGAAATGATAAAGCGCTTCACCCTTCCTAGAATTACAAAACCCTATTCTATTCCAGGCTTCGCACTTTAGGGGGCAATCTGTTACACTAAAAAATGTCACCTTGACTACTTACAGTTAGTATGGCTCAAATCAACAGTCATGCTACCCTCTTAGGCAAGTCTCATGCCTCTGTTATCCATCTCAAACTCAAAGAAGAGAGAAAGTCTTGTAAAAATCATGTTTATCTCTGGGGTCGCAGGTTCTCTCTAGCCTTACCTGCGGGGACGCGACCATGTTCACAAAAACTGCGTCCATGGACGCTCTGTATGTTAAGGGACAGGTGCGTCCCTCTGTAAAAGGCAAAATGCGCGAGTTTTATCTTGAAAAAGTTACTTGTGGTTACTTCTAGAACATTCTAGAGGTCGGTTTGATGAAATGGATGCGCCTCCAGTTGGTTCATGTATCTCTATTAAGGGGAACTTATCCCATCAATAAGGGAGCTATCCCACCCAAAGAGGGGGATGATCCCATTGATGGTGGACCTGAATAACCTCTTTACAGCACTATAAATAAAGGCATTGAGCCAGAAGGAGGGGAGGTTGGAGCTATACATTTTCTTTGGGTAAATGCTGCAGGATTTAGGTCTTCCATTAGAGCCTTTGTGAGGAGAGATTGTCTTCACTTGATTCTACTTGGGAGAGGGTGAGCTTTGTCAAAGTAGAGGAAAACCCTTGATGGACCCTGGGAGGAACTTGCACAACACCAAGGCCAGGTTGTAAGAGTTTCTTTGTTTCGTTATTAATACAAACTGGTTTATTTTTCTCAATAGCTTGTGTTAATGAGTTATTTCATGTGTTCCTTGGTCTGCATGTTGAATATATGTTTTATTATATGAAATGCAAGTGCTTGGTAATTGTTTGATTGTTTGTGGTTGCAGGAATTGACTTGAAGGAGGAGCTCATCCGGATCGTCAAGAACGGACTTCAACAACAGCGTTTTGGAATAAGGTAAGCCTAAACACTTGTAGTTTTCATGTTGTAAAAGGTGTATTTAGAGAAAGATCACTCCTTTTTGTCTTGTTTGTCATTAGAATGTCTTAGACTTCTAGGAAGGTCAGTCGTGTCCGCACCCTTGACAGATTCCGTGTGACAGATATGTACGAGAGCCGTCGGATGAAAAGGGCCTGATCCGACGGTCGACAGATCGTTGAGGTGGCCGGATGATACGGACGCGGGCGAGATTAAAATAATATTTCTTTTGGGATTTGCGCCCGGCGGAAACCTTTGGAATATGGGGATTTTCATGGTTTTTCAATGTTTTTTATGCAATTGCGCTTTCGCGCTAAACTTTGGGTAAACGGAAAAAGTGGGTTTTTACATGTTTTTTGCAAATGAAGTGGATAAGGGGTGAAAATGGGTTTATACAAGGTTTTTTAGCAAATGAGGGGTTAAATGAGTTAAATGACTTCAGAAGGGGAAAGAGGGGTAAGGCTTAGGGTTCTCAAACTGACCAGATGTCAATCTGATCCCTAACAGTGAACATATGGCTATAATGCCAAGGGGAGGGATATTTATACAATGCTTGGGGTTTATACACCATAGTGTTATAATAGTAGGGAAAGGGTAACATAGGGGATTTAGATAATAGAAGTTAGGGGTTAATGTGGATGGAAAAGGTGAATGAGGAGTGATATCACTAAGTTTATTTGAAAATCACTTAGTTTAGGGAGTAGATCAAAATGAAAAGATTTTTAGACAAGAAATGTGGCTTTTAAAGGAATAAGAACCAGCATAAAACCTCAAATTCTTCCATGAATCTCAACTGATGAAGGGATGTTAGTAATGAATGGGAAAGGGGAAAATGGGAAGTTAGTCATGCTTTTTTGCTTTGCTGCAACCTGATGGAGAAGAAGGCCTTCTCAATCCATTGATTTTCCTTTGTGAATAGGTTAGCACACATTCAATTGTAAGGAATGACATTTCTGCAACCCCATCTGCCTACCCATCTACTTGCCTAGCATTTTTTGTTTCTTCTTGGAGGGTGCACTTAGACTTGTAGACCCTTATTTGCCTTTTCTTTCCTTTTGGCTTTTTCTTTTGATTTTCTATCTAAGGCTACCCTTATTGCTTCCAAGGTCCCAGATTAAGCAGTTGGGAACCTTACTTTCTCTACCTAAGCTACTCGTCTGCCAAGATTAAACAGTTTGGACAGACTTCTTTCTCTATTCTACAACAAAAAATTGAAACATGGCATGATCCAGATTAGGCTGTTGGACCATCCATCAAAATTGAGTCCACATCAAGCTATATACACACATTGTCTTCTCTTGGAAATATGGGATCTTTGCATCATCAAAGCAGAGCATATTTGGAACTTTCTTTGCCAATCATGAAATATGAAACCTATTGGTATAGGTAGCTAATAGTAAAAACGATCCCTCGGGATCAAGAGATCCTAAGGGATTCGCGCAATCTTCCAACTTCAGTTAGCTTTTCCTCCTTGGGCTGATCCTGTGATTCACTTCGTTCTTATCCGTAACTGTCACGTTCGTCGCTGGGCTTACTGCCTCTTCACTATGTCTTGGTTAGGGAACAACAGTTGTCCCATTTCGTCCATGACTCATCATAGGAACAATAGTTATCTCGTTTCTTATTTTTCCTGCATAAAGAAGGACAACAATCAGCTAAATCGTGATTACAAATAATTTCCTCATTCTTAGCATAATCCTTTGATATATTAGCACTTTGGGATATAAAAGGGATATAACTAAAGAAAAGGATGATGAAATAAATAACATATGCATACCTTTTCCATGACTCAATAATAACTACGAAAGAGTCACTGAGGGATGGAGACAGAAGATCTGAGTCGACAGTGACTCACTACAAGGTCTGGCTCGGCTGGGAGGAAAAATTGTGCAAATTTTAGGAGGGACAGTTCAGGCTGTAGGAGGGCATGGCAGGCATGCTCTGCACACTTTTCGGAACGAACAGTTAGCAGGGGATGGACAGCGAAATTTGCATAATTTTCCAAAGGAATGGTGTCGGGCTGCATGAGGAGTCACCACGCAGGGATTACGCAATTTTCCTGGGGAACTGCCCGAGAGACTGGCAACCAGATATGCGCAACTCCCAGAGGGAACTGCCAGTTGGTTGCTGGGGTCATTGGTACCCAGATCTATACAATTCCCAGAGGGAACTGCTAGTTGGCTACTAGGGTCACTAGTAACCAGACTTGCACAATTCCCAAAGGAAATTGCGAGTTGGCTGCTAGGGTCATTGGAAGCCAGACTTGAGCAATTCCTAGAGGGAACTGCTAGTTGGCTGCTTAGTTACTGGGAGCAGAAACTGCGCAATTTCTCAAGGGAACAGGCAGTCTGTTGCTGGGAGCTGCTGGTTAGGAAAATTGCATTAAGGCCAGGAGGTCAACCTATTAATCATCTCTGTGCAATTTCTGAGCTGAGTTAACTGATGGGTAGTGGGAGGCCTGCTCATGAGCATTGCATAATTTTTTAGATGAATAGCCGGTCGACTAACTGGGTGGCCAGCATGAGTGCTGATTGAATTTCTTGCAGGAAACACAGATCGAAAGAACTAGCTTGGTGCTTCTGTAACTTTTTGGTTGACAGTTGATCAAGTTGAAAGCAGGGTGATGGTCTGATTGTCAGTGAGGAGTTTGGTTGTTAAAACATCAGAAAAATGACTAAGTGTGTGAACAGTCGAAAGATGCATAGGTGATCATACGGACACACGCTTGCATGACTTCACGATGGAATGACAAAACCATCTGAATACACATGTTCAAAATGACTGACCGAAGATGCAAGTGACAATCACGACACTCGTGATTGATCGTTCATGATCGAGACGATGCTTGCGCGACAGTGAATAAGACTCCATGTGTGAGTGCGATAGATGCTTTCATGGCGAACACGTCAAACACATATGAAGCAAAGACTTTGAGCATAACCAGAAATGGTCACAAGCATGACTTAGACATCAACATGCAAAGACTTGAGTGCAATAAACAAGCAAGGCAAATGTAAAGACTCACATGAGCTCACGGAGTGAACCCGAGTGTGTGCAGTCATCAAGTGAAACTCTCCAAGGGAGGCTCCGAAATTGGTGTAGGCAAAAATTTTGGAGGGTGGTTGTAGCCGCTACAATAGAATGTTGTATGATATAGGAAGGTGAATGTAGGACCAAGGCTTGTTGGCATATGCATAAAAACATGATTAACTCAGTTTTAAACAGTAGTTTGAGAAGAATATTATACTGCAATGGATGTGGCAATTTCTTATTACATATACAAGTAAGTAAATGGTAAGCACGACTTCTCCTAAGGAATGTCAAGGTCCATGCCATGCTATCAAAGCCAACAATATTAGTATCTCTCGTATTGCTGATACAGGAACAATTGGTACAAGAACTGTTAGCACCTGCCACAAAAGAGCCTAACATTAATGACATTCTCACATTAAATACTCTTCAATTTAACAAAACAAGAAGAGTTTGTAGATCAATATTTGTTAGCTCTAAATGCCTCTAAATAATAATTTAATAATGCATAAAAAGAATAATAATGATTATTGAAACTTAGTACAGGCATAAAATTATTGAGTAAAATCATGAAAATCTAGACAAAATGGAGGCTCAACATTGACTTTTGTGATCATCGATATCAGAGATCGCTCCATCGTAGGTTTGTTGTGTCATCCCTTGCTATTGCTACTAGGAAACTGCGATTCCGATTTGCGATTAGTCTGACCCTCAGCCATTTTCCCTTTGTTTTCTAGATTTGAAAGGGTATCTTCAATTTGCTCTAACTTCTGATCCAGAAGTCTAGTTTTGGACTTCCACCTACCATCGGAAAGCTTATTCTAAACACTATCTAGTGGAGATGTCCCAATTTAGATTTGAGAGGTTTTTTGGCTTGGAAGATGGATGCAAACATATATGTTCTTGGGTACTCCTTGTACAAATGGAACTCTATTTTCAGAAGGTGACAACAAAATCTATAAAAAATGGCTTTCAGTTCCATGTGCTGTATGTTTGTAGACATTTCTAGGTTGGGGAACTATGCCAAAGAATCTAAGTAAGGTTTTGATTGAAGTGGATGACCAATGCATTAAACCTTTAAACAAATGTAATTTCTAAGTATTTCTGAGAAAACTAAAGGTTTGATTTTCATTCCTAACATAAGTAATATTTAAATTGATTTGAAAAGGAGAAATTAAGAAGGTATATAATTGTTAAGCATTCATATTGAACATCTAATTTATCATATACAGTAGATGTGTGTAGAAGTTTTCTACAGCTAGAAAATACATATCGAAGAGATGACAAAAGGAAACAATTAAAAGATTTAGAGGAATTAACTAACACAAATTGTTTAGTTAATTAATCTATTTTAATAATTATAACTTTGCAGTGGCTTTTAGGGATATTGACATTCAATCTAGCCTTTCCAAAAATTCTATGTTACCTTGAACATATGCAGAAATAAATATGAAAAACAAAATTGATAATAAGGAAAACTTACATAGATACACAATTTGTTCATAATGAATCCAAAATCCTTCAATTATATTCATAAATAACTTTGAACATTACACTCATGTCGTTGATTCATTACAAGGGTTCAACTCTATCTTCTTCAAAATACTGAATATTTATAGAGTCTAACTCAAAATATCTAAAATATTTTAAAACAAAATTTATTGCAAATTGAAATAATATCCAAAATTGATTTGGATATTTATAAAAACAACACAGAAAATAGTTATTCTAAATTGATTTGGACACTCAACGCACATTTTGAGGTTGTTGTTTGATGATTGTTGCTTGAAACTAAATTTTCTATTTGCTGCTCCTATTTTTTTGTCTTCTGGTCACTGGAATTTTGCTTTTTGTTCTATTCAATAAGCTAAAGTAATTTATCCCATCTTTTTTCATCTGGGATAGAGAATTTGATTAACTTCCTATATGACTCATAAACTTCTGTATATTTTTCAAAAGTAGGCCTAATAAAAAATAAATGTTGAATTTCATGTTTAATAAACAAATCATATTCTAGGCCCTCCATGAAAGATTTGCCTATAATTATCCCTCTGACTTTGGAAAATTTGGTTTTATCTGCTGCTATCTCATGTAACCTGTGCTGATAATTTTCTAGTGGGATCAATTGGCCACTAGAATCTCACATATTTGGGAGTCCTTTTTGGTGCAGAGCATTAAATTTTCTATGGAATTTCTTGATCTGGGCTTCTAAGTTTTGGCACTTATTCTCTAGTTGTAACATTAGATTCCTCTTTTTTCAAAACTTTTCTTGTCTCTAAGACTACATCAGTCCTATCTTCAATTCCAAATTCTTCAAGTTCTTCCTTTGTTTTGGAATGCAAGACTTTGATTATCCTAGTAGCTTCTCCTGGTTTATGGTCTAGATCTTCTTTAATCTTTGCTACTGCTGCCTTTGACCTCTGCAATAAATCTTCTTGCTAAAAATTAATTTCAATTGATGGCCATAATTCAGTTAAAGAGGCATTAATATCAATCCAAATTTTCTCTTTGGCTTGAGATAAGGTTTGTGCAATCAATGATTCATTTTCATAAATTTCTAATTTCTTAGTCAACTTATAATTCTTTTGTATTTCGGCCAAATATGCATTATCAGTTTTAATTTTGTTGTCTTGAATCTTCTCAATCTTCACTCTAAGTTTCTCAATTTCCATATCCTTCAAGGATAGATATCCCATGGCCTTTAACAATTTCTTTGCTAAATTTTGGTCAGCAGGCTCTGTCTTTGCTGTGGACACTATTGTTGTAGAAGTTGCTACTCCAATGTTGAGTTGTAGCTCTCTTTCCTTAATCAACTTTTCCATTTCTGCTTCCATCTTCTGAATTTGTATGTTCTTCTCAACAATCATTCGAAGCATATTCTCTTTCTCCTTCTCTAACTGACTGACTTCTTGAGCCTGTGGATGTTCAGTTGTTGGAAGCTTCAACTATTTCCTCAATGCTTGAATATCAACATTCCTATTTTTTATTATCTCTTCTGCTTCTTTTACATCTTTAGGATCCAGTCCTAATTTCAAAACCAGGTCTTCAAGTCCTTTAATTCTTGTATCCTTAGCTAGAGAAGACATTTTTTCTAGCTTTAATTGAGAATGAATATTATTTAATGATGCTTGCAACTTAGAAGTTGTCATGGCAGAACTTGTCAAAGATGTATAAATAATCTCCCCTGCTTGTTTATGTAGATCAATCTGATCTATGGGATGAATATGTTTTGTATCAAAGGAAAACAAGTAACTCTTATAGCCTTCAATAGTTTTAGGTGTAGGACCTTTGGTTCCAAAAATTCCAATTGGAACTGTCCCCTTTCATTGCTTAATGTTGAAAGTAGTATAGTCTACGTTGTACAGGACTATTTCCAAAATTCAACATATGTGGCAGTCTTCAGTGTCTCATTCTTTTTATTTCTAGAATTTTTGAAAAGAAACTTTGTTGCCTTGAAGAAGGGGAAGAAGGAGAAGGAGAAGCTATATTGGTTTCTTCACTCTGCTGCAGTGAAAATGGTGATTCTCATATGAGAATTATTGTAGAAGGTCCTTCATAAATCTAAACTTCTGAAGATTCTTCTTCCTCTTTAGTTGTTGTCTTTCTTCTCTTCATGACCTTGAAAGTTATTTTCTATAAATTTGATCCCGATGGTGATTGAGTTTCCCTTGGCCTTTTTAATTCTTTCTATGTGGTCTTTGGAGTCTCTAACACTGTCTGACTGGGTATTTCTTCCTCGGCTTCCTGTAAAGTGTTTTCCTCCCATTCTTCTTTATTGGAAAATTTATCAATCTCTGGTTTAGCCACATGAACATAAGGGGATGATTTTTGTGCAACTTTGATTGATGATATAATCCCCAGTGGGTCATAAGACCAACTGAAACTCAACTTGAACTTCATCTACTTCAATAAATTATATACCTCTCTTTTCATAGCTCTTATGTTGGCTATGAATGGGCCAACATGTGCTTTCAATTTAAATTGAGCTTTTTGTTTTCTGGAAAAAAAATGAACATCATCAACATTAATCATTTGTCTAATATATTCAAGAGAAAAAACTCTTATTGGGAGGAAGATAGGAAACTTGTATGATTGTAGTTCACATCCATAAATCCTAGTTGTAAAATTATGGTATAAACACCAGTATCCAACCTTTAGTTGTTCACTAAGATGTAAAACTATTTTAATTTTAGTAGAAATCCTAGGAACAACATCATTGTTTAATAAACAATTTTCTACATACAAGAATTGATTGACAAAATCACTAAAGGAGAACTCTTCAAAAGTCTTTCTCACTATTGAAGTCCAATGAATAACTGACTTTGGGTTGCCTATAACATCTAACTTTTGTAAAGGAAATTTAAATCTTTCTGACTGATGATATAGAAACAAATAGAACAAAACTTATTGATGCTTGAAAGATCCTTCTGCACTGGACTTCAAAAACTGCTCATGAATAACATCTGAAACAAACTGACTATAATTGAATATAACTGAAGGACTTTTACCAGAGGAAAAGACTGATAAAAATCCTAAAATTAATTCATCAACCCACTGGTAACTGAGGTGTCCTAATAGACAAGAAACTAAAGAAATGACCTACCTAGACATCTCAGGGAACATGGCAATAGAATAGGGAGGATTGGTCCTAGGTAATTTAGAATTCTCAGGCATAAAAGATTAAAAAATGTGAGCTCTTTCAGAAAAGGAAAGATTTTGGTAAATATCCATTAATGCATCAGTAGAAAATAGGTGTAGGGATTCTTGAGAATTCAATTGGAGAGCTTGGAAAATTGACTCAGGGGTTACATAAAATAAGGTTTCATTGTTTTGAGCAATAATAACTCTCTGACTTGGGAGATATCGAGCTTCACATAAGGCAACAAAATCTAGAAATTGGAAGGTCCGAGGAAGAAAAATTGAGGTAAAAGGGACTCCCAAAATGAAAATTCATCACTAGCATCCTCGTATTTCTGAAAGGCCCAATTGTGCAGTTCATAGAGGTCAAACTCGCAATTGGTATCTGCAATTTTGAATTGAGTGTCAACTAAAGGTAACCCATCTAGATTGATTAAAGAAGGGAGTATGGGATTGTGTACAACATTGGATTTCCCTTTATATGAATCCATTTATGAAAAGAAACATTTTTGATCAGTAGAATAGTTACCCGAAAATATAATGATCATAAGCTCGTGAATTTCTAGCGTTCACTTGTTCATCTGAACTGGGAGTCTTGATTGTAAACAAAATGCAGAAAATAGGATTATTTGCAAAGGGATCGGCTTTTAATCAAGTGATGATAATAGATGAAATTGGTTAACAAGCGAAAATGGCACGAGAGAGTTTACTTTTTTCGAACATTTGCATGGGAGAATTAAATGCATGACATGATGGTCTGATAAATTTATTGGAAATATGGTGATGGTAAAATACAATGGAGGTTTAGCAGTGGGAGAAATTGGCAGAAGGAATAGCAGAGGAATGAATATGGTGGAATGGTAGTTTGCAAGGGGGTGGGGGGGGGGGGGGGGGGGGTGTGGGGCCGGGGGGGTCGAGAATGGTTTTTGATTTTCTCCAGGGGGTACCACAATGGATGCGGGGCTACCACGTATCCAATGGAGGGATTATCCAAACAAATTTGCAAACCCAACCCACCCCCCCTCCCTCCCTCCATTAACAGTCGACAATGCGAGGGGTCCCGCAATTTATCGGGGTCTTTGATCTAAGTGGGCTCGATCACATCCATCGAAAATTAAACAATATTTAAATGATGTCGATCAAATAAATCTGGCGATTTATTAAAAATAAATAAATAACCCTTTTTTGTTTAAAATTCTAAGGATTAAAAAACATCATAGTAAAATAAAAATAATGTGTCATTTAGATGTACGCACAATTACTAGGGGTGTATTTTTTTTCTTTCTTTTTTATTTTTTTTATCCCTTTTTTCTTATTTCTTTCTTTCTCTTGATTTTTTTTTATTTCTCTTTTTTCATTATTTTTTTCTTTTTATCTATTTTTTATTTTTTATAATTTTCTATTTATTCTTTTTGTGAATTGTTATAGACATTTTTGTGCCTTGCAGCATGAAGCATGAAATGTCGATAATCTGAGGGATCCAAAGTCCCTAAACATGTTGTTCCTACCCCTAGAGGAACAAGGTCAGCAAACCACAGCACTGAAAATCAGTTCTCCACCTGAAAACACTCAAAAACAAGCTATTTCTGGATCATGTCAGCTGCTCCACTGAGCGTCTGCGCTGAATGTCAACTGCTCCACTCTGTACCTGCGCTGAATGTCAAAAGAAATGAAGGCTACCTGCGCTGGGCGAGATTGGCCAAGTGGCACAGTCATTCTGCAAGGTGTCAAATGCCCAAGAAGCTTCCAAAATGACACTGGATCAAGGAATTCGCCTTGTGATGAGTAAGAGGATCTAGATCTCCAAGTGGAAGCAAGAAACTCCAAGTGGACTCAAGAACTGAAGTATAACTGAAGTGGGAGAGGACACTAGTCAGCTTCATGCCAGCCTCAAGCTGACTCATCCTTTCTCCAAATCTCCTATATATAGAGCTCTCTCATGAGGTCTAGGGAGGCGGGAATCTTGTGAATGTAAGGAAGTGCTGTTGGTTTGTGCATAGAACTATTGGGTGATTGCTTTGAAGGAGGTGAAGAGGAGATTTCTTTCTGCTGGGAGGTGTTGTTGGATTGGGCCTCTTATGGTTGTAACACTCTCAGAACTTTACTTCTTCCATTAATAAAGCATTTGAGGTTCTTCTATATGCATGTATCTTAATGGTGTATTGATGCTTGTATATTTGATTTATTCTAATCCTTGAATCAATTATGGATGTATGCTTCTTGTAGTTTCCCTTTCTTGTGCTTTTGCAGGATCTTTGTGTAGCTGGGCCAGTGAAAGAGCAAGGAGCTGGGAGCAAGCAGCAAAGAGGGAAGATTGGATCAATCATTAGCGGAAGGTAACGGTTAGTGGATCTCTTCCTCCTCTCTCTTACATCTCATAAAGAAGTAATCTTGAATAGCTTTGTATTCAGTTGTTGCTGAGGTACTATCACCCTTAGAGTGGGATAGGGTCATTCCGTATTGGATACTTTTCCCAACAACAAATTGGCGACTCCGCTGGGGATCGTATCTTGTTGGTTGTTTGTGTTTTTGCTATTCATTTCATAAACAAAGGGAGTACCGAATCGAACTGTGTTTGAATCTTTCAAATGCAAAGTAGAGGGCAGCTACTCTGGCTCAGTTTCTGGGCAAGTTTATGATTTGAAGAGCTGATCCACAAGGACTCTAATAATCTCTTAGTGATAGCTTTTCATCCTCCTTGTCATCCCTTAGTGTGTCCTTGACTGATAGCTTCTGATTTGAGCAAAAACTGTGAATTTTTGAGCAATCTGTGACCCGGAAACCACCAGAAACGAAAGTTTCGTTCTTCAGTGCAGGCTGTACAAAGGCTGTTTGCATTTCAACGCAGTTCCCGAAGGGGCTACCTGCGCTGAAGGTCAAACAGGCAGTGTTCCACCTGCGCTGGACCAGTCCTGCCTTGTGCTGCTGGGGTTTCCTGCTGGTTCTTGCCTTGTTTTCACTCTTGTTTTTGCTGTTTGTTACCAGTCAGTGGGCCTATCTGAAACCAACTTTCCTTGTCACTATTCCGCCTCGGTTGTATAAAGAAACTGTGTTTGTTCTTTGTGTATTACTTGTATCATTTACAGTTTCCCATAACGAAAAGTGAACTAGTCTTGCTGTGGCCTCTTAGATCTAGACCTGTGATAAAGTGTCGTAGTGATCTTAAGAGTTAGTTTGTTTGCTGTTCATAGCTGATTGAGCTTTTTATTTCGTCATATGGTTTGAATTTATATATTTCTAGTGTTGAAACAAGTAAATCTTGAAGTGTCTTTTGATTTTGGACAAGCTTGTTTACTTTCGCTTGAAATTGAATTCGAAATTATACAACAGCTTTCTTTTTGTAATACATCAACATTAAGAAAGAGAAAAGAAATACCTGCATTTTGCATTTGCATTTTTGATAAGTTTGCATGATTGATCTAGGAGAAAGTGCATTAGTGTGTGCTTTGTGATCTGTGTGAAAAGATGATGTCTTTCTTTTCCCTCAGTAGTTAGGATTTTCAAAGTTAAAAGATTATAAAGCTTGCTTATCATCTTAAACTGCATTTAGGAATTTGTACCAATACATCTCGTGGTGATCCTGAAAGACAAACTGCTAAACAAGATCAACTTAAAATATATTGAATGAACCTAACAACGCTTTGTAACATAACGCTCACAGTAGAGGTCTAGGTAGAGACGTGTTCCGGCGTCGTTAAACGTAGTGACTGTCGATCTCTACGAAGGTGGGTGATTCCTCCTGCGGGACGATAACACTAATACGGACTTGTGCTCCCGCGTACCGTCGCGTATATTGGGAGACCCCTATAGGCATTTATCCTTTATCCTTAGGAAGCCGTGTCGACCGCCCTACTGATCGCGATGCAGTGAACACAACATTCACGAAGATCGAGCACCCGTACCGTAAAACGTATTCTGTGGTTTTGCGAAAGGTTTGGCACACCCTCTGCCTAGATCTCCAGAGCAGTTTCTTTTGGCCTTTTTCAAACTCTATAACTGAAAAAGTCCAACCGAGCATTTGTCACTTCAGGCTCGTTAAAACATCGAAGGAGACTAGAGTCATCTTTAGCTTTTTCTCGACTCTTTAAAACTGAAAAAGCAAGTTGTGTCTAAAAGCGTCTAATAAAATTCATTCAATACGGAAACATAATTCCCCTTTTTTTATTTTAGTTGATTGAGTAATCCGCAACCGTGGAGGAAAGTCAATTGAAACCCCGTCGTTCGCGGAGGCTTGCGAGTCAACCGTCTTTGTCTCCGGAATCGAAAGTAGTACGGACGAAGCGAACTCGCTTGACCGGGTCAAAATCTCCCATTAAAGTTAGAACAATAGTTCCAACAACATTAGAGATCCCGGTCACTCCAAGTATTTCTGGAATCCCTGCCTCTATTGAAGAAGTTCAACAGCCACAGAGGGACAGTAGCACTGATCCTGGTTTGAGAACAAGTACTTGCATAACTGAACCAGTTCCATCTGTAACCGGTCCACAGAGTCTTGTTGCTCAAACAACTGTCGCTATCGAAACAACCCCTTCTTCGGCACCAGAAATCTATTACGGACCTGACGGTCTTCCTCTTCCTCCTGGTCTGATTGCAATAGAGGAAATCGTAGAGGACCCGCAAGCAAATACTCCAACTCATTTTGGAGTAGGTGTCACTCTTTTTCCTTCTGCATCAGAAGTTTGTCCATCACCAGTGGAGGTTCCTGTAGAATCGCTGGGCAGTTTATTGGATAGACTTAAAATGTCTGAGCAACCGTCGACATCTAGGACTGTGTCAAATGACACAGCGACGGCAGAACCCCCTGCCGCCACTCCTACTATGTTCGCCGGCATACCAGCTGTCCCAACTAGCTCTCAACAGCTAGAAGGAGTCCACCCAGGGACTATTACGACAGCTTGGTCTGTTCCAGTTTGTTCTTCCGGTATAATACCCGGTAATTCTTATGTTGAAACTAGACAAATTGATCCCTATGGAGGTCAATTTGGGCCATCCAGTCCTCAAAGGCAATCCATACCCTTGAGCTCCGGATTGTTACCGTATGGGGGGCAATATGCTCTTTCATTACCCCCTCCGGGAGGATACCCATACGGCAGTTTTCAACAGCATTCAGGTTTGACTGAAGTTACGACAAGTGGTTGGGTACCTATGTTACCCCAACAGCCAAGAGTTGTGTATTCTATGCAACAATGTGTACCTATGTCTAGCATCCCGACGACGCCAGCTATCGTAACCGTGTCGCAAGTTCAATCGATGCCTGTTGTATGTCAACCCCAGGTTGTAATGCAACAGCCCCTTGACCCTGCAACACAACCACAATCGCCAACTGCCGGGACGACACAGGTACAAACGGGTGTAATAACCCCGCATCTTGGTCCGTCGGTTAGTATAGCACAGCAAAACATGGCTTCACAGCCGTGGATGGTGCAGTACCAACAACCACAGTTCCAGCAGGTGTACCAAGGATCTGAGCAATAGATCTTTGCGAATAGTGGACAACCCTATATTCAGAACGGGTTAAATCAACCACTTTACAGTGGTCAAGTCCACCAGCCGTATCAGTCATACCAGCATCAATTGCATTATGCTGGTATGCAAAGGCCTACTGCTCAGGCGATTCCATCGTATCCTGGGTACGCCTCGCCAAACCTGAATCAACAGTTGCCATTCGTGGCAACTCTAGAATTACCAGATTTACATCGATTGACGAACGATCCAATCGCCTATGCCCATTGGTGGCCAGCGATTCCTCACAAGCTTCCTTCGGACATTCCTAAATTCAATGGGAATCCTGGCGAAGACCCGTCGAATCATGTGATGACTTTTCATCTGTGGTGTTCGTCGAACACCTTGAATGATGATTCGATAAGACTTCGCCTTTTTCAGAGGACATTGACAGGTCCGGCGGCTAAATGGTATATTGAATTACCTAGAGCCTCTTTCGACAATTTCAGTTCCCTAGCCACGACTTTCTTAACCCACTTTCAGTTACCTATAAGGTATGAAACTGGAACAGAGATCTTAACCAATTTCAAGCAGACAACGGCCACACATATATCCGATCATATACATGAGTGGCGTCGTCATCGCAGAATGGTAAAGACTTATGTTCCAGATCAGCTATTAGCTGAGTGGTTTATAAAGTCGCTTCTTCCTGCTATAACAGAAGATGTGGCCAAGGGAGGAGTCGTAACAGAGGAGCAAGTTATTGCTCGTGCCCAGTATTTAGACTTAGTGTATACTCAGTCTGGCACGCTCTATGATAAGATACCTGACGCCCCCAGACCGGAATTTTCAATCCCTCCTCCTCCTGGATCAAATAGTGACTCTCATGCCGGTGACGGTGTGATTGGCACTGCAAACGCAAAGTCGACAAGGGATTCGAATAAGAAAGCCCGTAAGACTTCGAATCAAAAAGCAAATCAAGAAATTCTTGCTTCGGAAGTAAATGCCGTATCAGAAGATAAAGGCAAAGAAACCAATCAACCAGGAAGCAAGAAAAAGCAAAACAAAGGGAAGAAGAAGAAACAGGGTGAGTCATCCCCTGGAAAAAATTCTTCAAACCCTCCTGGAAAAGGGAAACAAAATTATCCATGTCAAATATGTGATGATGAGGATCATTACACAAAGAATTTCCCATTCAAAGCTGAGTTAAAGAGGTTCTTTAAAAGTTCCCAAACCTCAGCTGTGTTAACTGATCCATTTCCCAACCCAGGTCAAAATCTGGTTGATAGTGGAAATGCTTCCCCGTCGCAAGTCCTAATGTTGTCGGTTTCGAAACAGCAGAATGATGCTTTGATTTCGACAAGGAACAAAGATTATGGGAATCCTCAGCTGTCGAACAAAAAAGGTAAAGATCAACCAAGTAGTTCGACAACAACTTCGACAGAAGTTATAACGCCCGCCATCCCTGAATTAACAATAAAACCGCCGAAGGGTGTAGTGCACAAGTTGACATTTAATCCTCGTGCCAGAGCGGCACAACATTATAATATAGTGGAAGATTTAGCCCAATCGCCATCCTCTATGTTGACTCTTGAAGTGTTACAAAATTGTCCAACCCAAAGGCAGGCATTGTTATCAGCAATTGGTGGGGTTGATCCCAAGGATTCCAATCTTGTATCCTTTGATCACAAAGGATATGATCCTCAGTTACCAGCTCAACTAGCTTTCCTTATTCAAGTGAAAGCACTCAACAAAACTGTTCACAGAACAATTATTGATGAGGGGGCATCGACATGTATCATGTCGATGAGTTGCTGGAAAACTCTCAGATCTCCAACCTTGTCGCGATCTTCGACGACATTAAAAGCATTCGACGGAAGGACGTACACACCGTACGGTATCCTAAATAACTTGAAGGTTGAACTAGGAGGAAAAACAGTGGAAATTGATGTTGAAGTCATTGATGGCAATCTTGACTATAACATCCTACTGGGAAGACCATGGATATATGCCATGGCAGCTGTAGTGTCGACTTATTTTAGGAAGATCACATTCCCGTTTGAAGGAGGGATTACGATCGTCGACCAACAGAACTTCCTCCCTAATGGTTCACAAGTTACATGAAGCATTCCCATGATCCATGGGAGCGACCATTCAATTCAAGATATCGGAGTAGGCCTATTGAAAGACCCCACAAGGATGGGAGCTTTCGCGTTGCCACCTCCTATCCATATAGGAAATATCCCGTTTGTAGCAACATGCAACATGATATCTTCCTTGAAGGTCGCAGAAGGCAAAGTCGTCATGGATCATCCGATGGTTTTGCCACCAAGCCCTATAGAAATATTGTAGCAATCAATGTTTCGGGCATGGGAGGCGAACCCAAGTCAGCGCTCGTCAAGCGTCTGGGTAGATAGGTCTGGAGAATACGGTACCCCATTAGATCCTTGGTCAAAAGTTCATGGGACTGACGAAGGAATCTTACAATCAATGTTGATTGAGGGGGCACCATGGAATGATCACCACCATCGTTCCCTTCTTCCGGAGTGTGAACAAGATACTCAACACGACCTATACCACCCTTCAGTGTTTGAATTCCTAACGAATACTGTAAATACGGTGGATTCCGAGCGAAACCTATCCAATATTGAAGAGACTATAGCCATAAATATCTCGACAAAGCCTGATGTTGTAGAGAATATTCATGTCGGCAAAAGTTGTTCCCCTTCAGAACTGGAAATATATAGTGCTCTCTTTCGCGAGTTTAGAGATGTCTTTGCATGGTCATATGATGAAATGCCAGGCATTGACTCGAGCATAGTTGAACATGAAATTAAAATGTATCCTGATGTCAAACCAGTAAGACAACGGCTTCGACAGGTACACCCCAAGAAAGCCGCTGCCATTAAGGCAGAAGTTGAGAAACTTCTCCATGCTGGATTCATCTACCCGGTTCCTCTAACCGATTGGGTATCGAATATTGTCCCTGTTATGAAAAAACAAGGGACGATTAGAGTGTGTGTTGATTATAGGGATGTAAACCAAGCTTGTCCGAAGGACAACTACCCTACACCCTTCATCGACCAGATAATTGATGAATGCGCCGGATGTGAAATCTTTTCATTTATGGATGGATTTTCCGGGTATAATCAAATAAATATCCGCCCACAGGACCAGTCAAAGACTGTATTTATTTGTCCGTGGGGCACATTCGCTTACCGAAAATTACCCTTTGGTTTAAAGAACGCAGGGGTGATGTTTCAGAGGGCGATGAATTATGCCTTCCATGACATCAAGAACATTGTTCAACCTTATCTCGACGATCTTCCGGCTCATTCGCGAAAGCGGACTGATCATCCGCAGCATTTAAGAGCGATATTTCTACGTTGCCGACACTACAAGATAAGACTCAATCCACACAAATGTGTGTTTTGCGTCGGTTCTGGTCGTTTACTTGGCTTTGTAGTCTCTAAGGATGGGATTCGTCTCGACCCCTGTAAGGTTCAGGCAATTATTAATTTGCCTCCACCTTCAAATTTGCTTCAGATTCAGAAACTCCAAGGGAAAGCCAACTTTCTGAGGAGATTCATTCCAAATTACGCAGAACTTGCTAAGGGTTATACTCGTCTTTTGAAAAAGGATGTACCTTTTGTCTGGGACCAAGTGGCGCAAGCTTCCTTTGATGCTCTGAAAGATTGTCTAGTAAAAGCATCATTAATGTACGCCCCGGACTATCAAAGAGATTTTAACCTGTATCTGGCTGCAGCAGATACGACCATTGCAATGGTTTTAGTTCAACAAGTCGATGGAATTGAACATCCTATCTATTATTTAAGTAAAAACTTAAACGATACAGAAAGTAAATATTCTTATGTTGAAAAACTAGCGCTTGCAGCTGTTCAAGTGATTCAAAGGTTTCGACATTATGTCCTCTTTTGGAAAACTACCATCTTGTCAGATTGCAACCCCATGACATATATACTGTCGCGACAGTTGCTGGGGGGCAAATATTCAAAATGGATAGCAATCCTTCAAGAGTTTGATCTGGAATTTGTAAAATCCAAATCAAAGAAAGCTCTAGTTTTCACAGAATTATTGTGCGATCTCCCATCGTTGTCCAACGATGAAACATCGGAAGAGTCAATTGTGGACGAAAGTTTATTTCTGATATCTGTAAGCGATGAGTGGTATGGGGATATCATAGTTTATCTCCAAACCCAAAAGTTCAGGCCTAACACCTCTCACTCCGAACAAAAACGTATACGATACCAAGCAAAAGACTACATGATCGTAGGTGATACACTTTACCATCGTGGTGTCGATACAGTTCTGAGGAGGTGCCTTACACATGAGGAGGCCGAAAAAGCCCTGAATGATTGTCATTCAGGCGCGTGTGGGGGGCATCAGTCTGGATATGCAACAGCACAAAGAATCTTACGAGCAGGATACTTCTGGCCAACCATGTTCAAAGATTGCATAACCGCAGTTAGAAGTTGCCATGCTTGTCAAATCTTTGATAGCAAAACCAGACGACCACCCGCACCTTTACAGCCGATAGTTGCTGTTGGGCCCTTCGCCAAGTGGGGCATCGATTTCATGCAATGTAACCCCACCTCGACCGGGGGGCATGGGTATATTATAGTCGCTGTTGACTATTTTACCAAATGGGCCGAGGCGATGCCTACATTGGATAACACTGGTGAAACAGCTGCCCTTTTCTTTTTCAATCATGTAGTCGCCAGGTTCGGCGTACCACAGGCTATAGTCACAGATCATGGGTCGCATTTTCGCAATCACATGATGGTCAAATTAGCTGCCAAGCTAGGGATATCTCACGACAGCTCTACCCCATATTATCCGCAAGCCAACGGACAAGTTGAGGCAATCAACAAGGTCCTGAAGCGTATGTTGCAAAGGATGATCGGGGTTCACAAAAGAAGGTGGCACCTAATCCTGTACTCAGCCTTGTGGGCCTACCGAACGTCGGTAAAGAACGTAACCGGGTTCACACCTTTTCAATTGGTGTATGGCCTGGAAGCAGTCTTACCGATCCAGTGCGAAATTTCGTCGCTTAAACTCGCAATTGAGCTTCTCCCCGGAACCTCAGAAGAAGAGGCTCGTTTCTTGGAATTAATCCAGTTGGATGAAACCCGTCGTGACGCCGCTTTGGCCAACGAAGCTCATAAGAAACGAGTCAAGGCTCAGTTTGACAAAAATGTCAAACCCCGTGTCTTCTCAGAAGGTGATTTGGTCTTGCTTTATGACCAAGAATCCGATAAATTGGGAGCAGGAAAATTCAAGTCCTTATGGATGGGCCCCTATATTGTTAAGAGGGTGTTAGCAAAAGGAGCCTATGAGTTAATGGATCACGATGGAATTCCACTGGCGCAACCCCGCAACGGGTTGTACCTCAAGCGTTACTATGCTTAAATAGTAACCTGTATGCTTTTGTTGTATTTTGTTTTCGCTAAAAGTTTGTTTTGGTCAAGTGATCCGCCTTTTTCGTTCGTTGCAGATGTCAAACCTTATGGAGACATGTGTTGGATATGCCGACGAAGCGAGTCGTAGTTCGCGAAACCTATCCTCCGCAGCCTGGGCCATTTTTTATCCAAGCGGCGAGTTAGTAAGTTTCAGAGGTGTATGTATTGGGCAATCAACGAATAACATCGCTGAGTATAGCGCGTTGATAGAACTACTCTCTGATGCCATCACACGTGGCATACGCCGACTAATTGTCAGGCTAGACTCACAGCTCGTAATACTACAACTCAATGGTATATATTTTGTTCGCAATCCAGCTATTTATCGCATGTTCCTAAGGGTTAAGATCTTGGAAAGACGATTTGATTCAATTCAATATCAACATATTTCAAGAAACTTAAACACATTAACTGACTCATTGGCAAACTATGTGTTAGATAGACATCTGCAACATTTATAAAAAGGACACATCATCAAAGATTGTACATATGGATCACGCAAATCAACCAGAATAAAACTCGAAAATAAAAATATATATAAGTTGTTTATATAGTTCATGCATAATGTTCTGTAACCAAGACAAAATTGGTCATATGACCTAAAACTCAAAAAGATGCTAGGGGGCACCCTAGCCTAGTGGTGCTCATGATAGTACGTCACGGCCTGTGCAATCATGCGCAAGAGACGAGTCCATCGTCTAGGCACACCAATGGTATGCCGCTGCATCTGTAAAGGTAACTCATCAATCTGTACATCCGGAAGGCCACGAGTAAGGCTCTCAACCTGCTCCTGCACAGCTGTAAGGGTCTCGGTGTCGTCAAGATCGCGAATAACAACTCTCCTAGCAGGCTCCCCTGCCGAGGCAGCAGCTGGCGATCTCGGACGAACTGCTGGACGAACAGGACCAATATCTGCGTGCACCCAAGAGTACAATTAAAAGTCTTGATAGAATAAAGCACAACAACATTATGAGTAAGAACAATAAACAGTAATATGGTCAAAGAGTTTACCAATGGCACCCCACTGCTCGCCATCCGGTAACACCAAATCCGGATCACCTCGGAAATCCATACCCACATATGGATACTCAGAAAACACCATCTCCTGGCGCTCGAACCACCTAAAGAAGGCCTCAGTGAAAGTAATCTGAGGTTGACCTGCATGCCTAGACATGTGGTCAACCCACCTCTGCATGCGTGGCTCGGTCGGAGAAGGCAAGTCAAGTATGATGTACTGAGGCTGCATCAGTGGGATTTTCTCCAAGGCGAAGGCAGTCAGAATAGAACCAAATCCAAAGTTCTTCAGCTTCCCGTCCTTTACCTTGGTCAATTGACTTTTCATCTGAACAAGTACCGCATCACACCAGTTGAATACTTTCGGCTGGAGACACTCCAAGGCGTGCTGCATATAAGACCTGTTGGCAACATGTAGAGCTGCGCTGCCGGCCATCCTACCAATAGTGAACAGAATGGACCTGAGAGCCCGATCTGTAATCTCTCGGATAACAATCTTGCCGTCTCTACTTGGCTGAGAACCTTCCCTGCAGTACTGGCGGACATAATCTCTGGTGGAATCAGGCCCCTGGGCCGTACCTGATAAGGAAATGGGGGCACCTCGTCTTGACAGTCCAGTCAAGAAGTACATGTCCTCTATGGTCAAGGGGATGGTCTTCCCCCTAATCTGGAACACTTGGTTAACAGGATCCCAAGCATCAAGCATATACTGCAACAAAGAAATCTGTGCTCTCATGCTAGAGATACGGAAAAACTTCAGCAGGCCACAGTTCTGCAACGCGTTCACCGTGACCGGGTCATGGAGGGAAATCATGTCCTCCTCTTCATGTTCTCGTTCTCGCCATGTAAGGGACATTTTGTTCAAAGTTCCCTGCAAAGCAAACAAGAGAAAGAGTAAGTTCCTGATTTTGATGAAAAACTGGCGAAAAATCATCAAAAAATGACCTAAACACTCAGTTTTTTGAGCCCAACGCAGGCAAAGAGTGTCCCTCCTACGCTGAAGGTCAGGCTGCCTTAAGGCAGCTTGACATTTAGCGCAGATTTCGAAAGGGGAACCTGCGCTGAAGTTAGGGCGATTTTGTAAAACCCCTGGGGCTCAGAAACACTGAAAAACAGGCCTAAAACTGGAAAATGAAACCATGAAAGGAAAGAGCTAGTGTTTAGCTCCTACCTGGTCCAGACGGCGCCGAAAATCGTCCGCAGAATCTCTCGGAATCAGCTGGTGAAAATCAAGGGGGAAGAGGCACCTCTAGAGCTCCAACAAACCAAATGCAAATGAAATGGTAAATGAGAGGTAAAAACACCTTTTAATGGCTTTTTACACAGTTTAAAGTGAATATTAGGGTTATAATCTCATTTTCATGCAAATATTATTCATCTCTAACAAAGTTTGTTGCAGCAATTGAAAAAGCGGTACTATATTTGAAAAGAGAAAAGCTAGTAATGGTAAAAAATCAAAATTTGACCATATATCGAGCAGTTTTAGCATAAAGTTCATGCTCGTTAAAAAATAAACGCAAGATCCAAGTAGTTTTAACGCGGTCTTCATGCTCGTTAAAAAATAAATAAAAGCAGTGAGCAATGTTTCCTCCAGAGTTTAAGCTCATTTTTATCTAAAAAAAGAACCTATCCCGGTAAATAACCTTTGTGATTGTAATTTTATCAGCCATAAAGAGCCTTGGTCGTGTTTGCACCCGCCACCTCCACCGTCATTTGGCCGATCGTTCACCTCCATATGATTGTTTACCCATTTTGAGGAACAGCTGCGAAGAGTGATTTCACCTAGCCATCCTTGTGACACTGCCGTGATTGGAAAATTCCAACCTGTACCTGGAATCAGTTGCTATCCCTGTTTATCACTCGTTCCTCAAAAGACGAGTCTTCTTTGAGCTGTTTTCATCTGACTCGTAAAATGTGAAAAGTTTTCCGAGTTTTGGCCTTCCAGCTCATTAAAAGGACCGGAAGAGCTATCCCTCCTCTAGATTTTAATCTTTTTGAACCTGAGGGATTATTGCACAAAAAGGTCGAGCGCTTGTTTTATTCGGCTCGTTAAAGTAATCGAAAACTCATCCTTTCTGTATTGTTTTATACTTTTTCGGACTTAAGGGATTAGATGACGAAAAAGGAATTTTGGAGTTAGCTTTCTGTACCTTTTCGGACTCTCTAAAAATGAAAAGGACCGAGTTTTCTTTGTCGTTAGACTCGTTAAAATGATTAAATAGCGACAAACTTGTCTTTAGACGAGAACGAGTTTCCCTATCGCTAGGCTCGTTAAAACATAGTGATGGGCTTGCCCGAAGGGCAGGTTATAGAACAAGCATATGTTATCCTCCTCAAGCTTGACAAAAATAAAGAGGTACTGGTCAGAAATGACTGGGGAAAAATTGGGAGAACCTCAAAGCTTTAATGGCAGCAAGTCGCTCTTGAACATGACACTTTGTCCTCCGTATCACATCGGGTTGGGTTGTTTCATTCACCGGTCTCATCACCATGGTCCTCGCCAAACCATCCACATTTGGGGGTAATGCTACCGATCCATCACATCAGTGTCGTTATATGTTCAAGAGATGTGTTCAGAAAGAGTCAACCGTGTCCCATCCACTGCCATACATTATCCTTCATCCACCCATGATCGCCACCCTGAATCATATTTCATAGATTGTTTTCACCTCCACTAAAATCATTAGCTCCGTTCCGTGTCACTGATGTGGGATTCATTAAGGCCCTCCTTTGACGGATCGCTTCTTTTCGACTTCAGCTCATTATCCAAGAAGTTGATCTAGGAACAAAACCCCCAGTACTTTGAAGCTTGCATGCCTCAATGGCAAGTTTCTCACTTCCGGCGACAGGTATACATTAATGACCTTCGACCGGAAGATTTTGCGTGGTGTTCGACGCCAAGTCCTTTATTCACACCACATGAATTGTACTACAGTACCTTGAGGGTCATTGTCATTATTGGTGATTCCTCTCGCGCTTGTTAACGGTTTACATTATTGACCAGTAATCAAGTGATGTCTTCCCATGTTCGACTTCAGCGCAAATCTCACATGGATCGACTTGTACTTAGAGTGAAGATCGAACGAGTTTGAAGACCCCAGATCTAGTTTCATCCATCCGGGCTGCGATATATATATTCAGGATATAAAGACATTTGTTATGTACATCATTGCAGTAGACGATCATCCTACTCAAAGGATGATAATTTCAGCAGAGAATTATCAGTCTACCACCAGACGATCGTCTGTTCTATGTACCAAAATGAATTTATAAAGCTGAGCATGGGAATGCCCGCCTCAGCTAGATCATGAAAGCAGAATGAAAAATAATGTATTGTATTGTATTTTATTACAGGACACCTCTCAGCGATTGAATGAACTTCGGATCCTCCTGATAAAGCATTTCACCCGATAAACGACCTCATACTTTAGGGGGCAACTGTTATAGATATTTTTGTGCCTTGCAGCATGAAGCATGAAATGTCGATAATCTGAGGGATCCAAAGTCCCTAAACATGTTGTTCCTACCCCTAGAGGAACAAGGTCAGCAAACCACAGCACTGAAAATCAGTTCTCCACCTGAAAACACTCAAAAACAAGCGATTTCTGGATCATGTCAGCTGCTCCACTGAGCATCTACGCTGAATGTCAACTGCTCCACTCTGTACCTGCGCTGAATGTCAAAAGCAATGAAGGCTACCTGCGCTGGGCGAGATTGGCCAAGTGGCACAGTCATTCTGCAAGGTGTCAAATGCCCAAGAAGCTTCCAAAATGACACTTGGATCAAGGAATTCGCCTTGTGATGAGTAAGAGGATCTAGATCTCCAAGTGGAAGCAAGAAACTCCAAGTGGACTCAAGAACTGAAGTATAACTGAAGTGGGAGAGGACGCTAGTTAGCTTCATGCCAGCCTCAAGCTGACTCATCCTTTCTCCAAATCTCCTATATATAGAGCTCTCTCATGAGGTCTAGGGAGGCGGGAATCTTGTGAATGTAAGGAAGTGCTGTTGGTTTGTGCATAGAATTATTGGGTGATTGCTTTGAAGGAGGTGAAGAGGAGATTTCTTTCTGCTGGGAGGTGTTGCTGGATTGGGCCTCTTATGGTTGTAACACTCTCAGAACTTTACTTCTTCCATTAATAAAGCATTTGAGGTTCTTCTATGTGCATGTATCTTAATGGTGTATTGATGCTTGTATATTTGATTTATTCTAATCCTTGAATCAATTATGGATGTATGCTTCTTGTAGTTTCCCTTTCTTGTGCTTTTGCAGGATCTTTGTGTAGCTGGGCCAGTGAAAGAGCAAGGCATTGGGAGCAAGCAACAAAGAGGGAAGATTGGATCAATCATTAGCAGAAGGTAACGGTTAGTGGATCTCTTCCTCCTCTCTCTTACATCTCATAAAGAAGTAATCTTGAATAGCTTTGTATTTAGTTGTTGCTAAGGTACTATCACCCTTAGAGTGGGATAGGGTCATTCCGTATTGGATACTTTTCCCAACAACATGAATAAAGGAAAAACTACAAAATATTACAAGGGGAAAAAATAAGTTACAACACCAAGGTTGAGAATAAGGAGGATACCTGTGGGATATTGATCTCCATAGATAGAGCTTGCTCCATTTGGTCCACAATATATGGTCTTGGAATATTTTGGCTCATATCCGTCGGGGTCAATACCTTCCCCCGAAATATCTCCTTGAAAGTGTCTATGGGGAAATAGGATTCCCTTGAACTACAACCTTAAATGATGTCAAAGCTCCATTTGATGTCTTCCAAAATATCACAGATTCCCCACTGAAGATTTTCTTAAAAACATGTAATAAATCACTTTTTGTCTACTCAGTCCACTCATTTTGTGTATGCTAATACACCCCACCTTACGGTGGATCAGGAATTGAAAACCAAAGAACGGAGGCATCATTGGAAGAACATTTATATGGGGAAATGTTCAACATAGCGTTCCCAAAATAGAGAACCTAAAAAAGCAGTTGTAACAACCCTCGTTGAAATTCCATGTAAAAATATATATAAGGCCACATTGATGGGACAAGTATTCCAAGCTAAATGGTGGGGGAAACATCCTAATGGGTGTTGATTCAGTTTATTATGGCTAAGGAAATTGGTAAAGACAATGGCTAAGGTTTTGGAAAGGCATGAGGCATTAATTGGCATTTATTTATGAAAATAATGGAAATTAGGAGAAAAAGGGAGGTGAAAAGTCAGAAGTTTCATGTGAGGAGGAAAATGAAGGAGAATAATGGAAAATGAAGAAAATAGAGGCCTCATTAATAAAAAGGCTTCTGAGGATCAGGTGGAAAGCTTGCTCAGTGTAAGACTTGATTAGTTCAGTTTTGGAGCTCTCTCAATATTCTCTCTCTCTCATACTCTTGGATACTTAGAGTTTTCTTGGATCACTCTTGGAGGGTGTGGCATTGTTACGCAACATTTTGTCACTGTTCCTATACTCCTCGTTCCTTGATACTTGAGGACCTCTACAGTGAACCCCGCATGCTTTTCCTTCATGGAGAAACTCTCATTATGTCCCTCTTCATGAGTAGATCATTTCCCTTTTGCACCATTTCCCCTAAAACTTTTGTTTTGCCCAATTTACAAGACTAACCCTAATGACCTTTGTCTTCCCCATGCTGATATGCAGAGATTAGCACTATTCCCCACGCCGATCGGTGCGACTGAGCTATGTTCCAATCATGCCAGTCCTATTATGGAAAGTTTTTTAAATTAGAGCTGAAGCTTCCATCTCTAGAGGCTTCGTAACGGAAGTATGGTAAACGGTTTGGTCAGATGGGGTCGAGGATGACAGTTTGGGCTCCTTTCCCCTATAATGATGGAACTACCTAAAAGGATAAGTCCTTCTCCCATGAGAAGAGGATCCATCTCCCATCCATATTTCCTATATAAACCTCCCTTCTTCCCAAGCACAAACTAGTGACTAGTGTGAAAATGAGAGTTAGAGTTTGGCTAAGTGTAAATATACTAGACAAGCAAGCTATTACTAGTTGTAACCATCTAGTTGTGTGAAGGAGAAGTGTGTTTGGTTTGGAGTGAAGCCTAAAGGGAAGAGTCTTTAAACTATTGTTGTTTGAAGCCATCATGAAGTGCTAGCCGAAGTGTGTGGGAACCTGGTCTTGTAAGAGGAATACTTTGACGTCAAGACGAATGGTTGTAATCTCTCTTTGATATTAATATATGCAACTATCGATTGATTTCCTACAAGTTTTGTAATATTACATATTCGTGTCTTAATGCTTCTTGACTCATTAAGTAGGTTGAATTGAAATTTGTTTATTATTATGTTTGTGTGTTGTTGTTGTTTACTTTCTTCAGGAGCTTGAATAAGGAAGCGGGAGATTGTTGGAGTGAGCAAACGAGGACATCATCAAGCAAGATAAGCGACCAAGAGGTAGGCCCTCTTGATTGATTCTAACCTAAGAAAATCTTCCATAGAATGTATCTGTTGTGGCTAGGCCCATGATCGGGTTAGAGGAATTTGTTCGTGTCCGCACTTATAATTTTACTTCACTAGAAATTGATGACTCCACTGGGGAGATCCCATCCTTTTGTTTGTTTTTGATTTCACGATTTCATGAGAATTTTGATAGTTTCACATTTTCCCTTTTGTTCTGTTGCTTTTCTCCTGCTTACTGGCCTAAGTTTAAAATTCATAGTAGAAGATCTGGTCCCTGTTTTGAATTTTTTTTTCCATTTTTTCTTAATGTCCTTGGACAGCATGTTTAATTGGCTGAAAGTCATGCCGATCAGTGTGACTTTCTGAGAAATAGTCTCACCAACCAACCTCTGGCACTTGTTTTCAGTTAGGCAGTCACGCCGATGCCTGTAAGTGAAGATTAGGGTCTGACCCCAATCTTGACCAGTGTGTTCTATCCTTGTGATTTTGACTTCGTAAGCCTTTTAGACCATCTTCTCCCTGACTAGAAAGCTTCATTTAGCTTGCTTTGCGTGCTTTCTTGGTTTAGCCCACCCTCTGATGTGTTAAGTCTCGCCCTGTGTGAAGTTCTTTTTTATGTTTTCTTTGAATCCCTCCATCAGTGCTAGTTGTCAGTTGGGTAGTCACATCGATCAGGCCATCAACACTAGTTGTAGTATTGATCATTCATGTTGGTCGTGCTTATCGGCGCTAGTTGTCAGTTAGGCAGTCACGTCGGTCTCAGGGGTAAGGAAAAATCAGAGTTTCTCCCATTCCAGTCACAGTGTGTCTTAACCCTCAGACTCTCTTCTTCCGCCAGAGGTGACTAGGATGCTTTGTTCACTTCATTTTCAATTGAATGAGTGAAAGAGTCTCATTTGTTCTCTTACTTTGAGTGTCTCTTTTCTCATTCCGAGCATAGATTACATTGCTTGGCTTGCTGATTGAAGCATTTATGTGTTTGGTTTCTTCAATTTAGGCAAGAAGTTTCTTTTAGTTTCATTTATCATGGTTTGGATTTGATTAATGCTCGTTTGTTCAGAATTGTGAAAATTTTCATTAAAGTGCTTTATGTGAAAGATTCATTTTGCATTTTATGAAAAGAAGAACATCATTCTAGTTTACTTAAGCGAAAATATTGCATTAGTAGCGTCATCGAGAATCTAGAATTGCATCATCATAAGCATTGGAAATGAAATGAAACTTCTTTTGTTGTTAAGGGAAAATTAAGTGCATTTAGGAGATTTATTAGAGAAAGATTTCATTCTTTGATTGTTGCATTGATTTTTTTTCTCTCTATCTCTCAATTAGTGATAGCTTTTATCGAAGACAAAGATCTCTTTTCTCATATAGCTGCATATAGGAGTTTTCAGATGACAACGGTAGGGCCTTGTAATTGAAACCTAATTCAAGATCAATCATTAAAAATTATTGAGTTAACCTAAGGAAGCATTGAAACTTAATGCTCACATTTGGTGGTCTAGGTTAGAGACGTGTTCCAGCGTCTTTAAACCTAGTAGTTGTCGTTCACTTCGGCATTAGACAACGTTAGTATGGACTTGTGCTCCCCATACCGTCATGTATATAACGGGAGACCCCTCTAGGCTGCAATCCTTTATCTATAGGAAGCCGAGTTGGTCACCTTGCAAACATGATACACTGAACACAACATTCGGAGAGATTACCTACCCATACTTCTCGGTTCTCCAGGAGGTATTCTGCAGTTCACAGTTGCCTGGTAATCCTTTTTACCTAGATCATCCAGAGCAGTCATTTTATCTTTATGACTCATTAAACTTAATATCATTCGAGTGCTTGTCCTTTCAAGCTCGTTAACTCTGAAAGTGACTAGAGTCACCTTTCACCGTTTTGTCAACTCTTAAAATATGAAAAGGCCAAGTTTTGTTTCAGTGTCTTAAAATTAACTGCCCATGAAATATTCCTGGTTAAAGTTATCTTCCTTAGAGATTCTTTGGAGTCAATTTCAATGGCAACATTCCTAGAATATACTAGTCAAGGATTCCCCAAAGATGGGAATCCTGGTCCTTTTCCTTCTTTTGGAAATGCTGGTGCTCCTTATATGGTGACGTTGTCCCTTCCTGGGTTAACCATTGGTTTACTTGTTTGGTTGTTTTCGACCTCAGTGGTCCCGAGTGTCCCAACTCCTGTCCAAATATCTCCTTCATTCGAATCACATCACGATGATTCTAAGGTTGATCCCTCACCTTCTTCCCCCATTTCTTCACCCTCCTCTTCTACTTCGCCTGGTGAAAGTTTGAAATATAGTAACCAGGAGGCTAAGAAGAAGAAGAAAAAGACAAAGAAGAAGAAGTCAGATAAGTAAGAGGCCAACCATGTAGCTATTGCTCCAAATTCACCTCCCATAGACAAACCTTCCTATCCTCCACGAAAGGTTAAATTCCCTTGCAAGTTGTGTAAGGGTGACCATATCCTTCGAGACTGTCTTGGTATTCCCAGGGTCTTAGATGTATGGTCTCAAAATCTAGATTGACCATCCCCATCAACCTCTGGAGATCATGTTGATGCCGCATCCTCGGTTAGTGATGGTAAGAAGAAAGGGAAGATTAGATTCCTTTGTAGGTTATGTGAAGGAAAGCATATTCTTCACCTTTGTCCTCTTATGGATAAAGCTTCCAAAGTTTTGGAAAACCTTGCAGATCGTCAACCCCAACTTCCTGTTGGTTGTCAAAGGCTTTCTTCTAACCCTCTCCTAGTTGGTAAATAGATTGACTTGGATTCATCTCTTTCCCATCGTGCTCTTCCTGAGCATGACTCTCTTGTGTCTGTTTCTGACCAACCATTGGTTGAAAAGAGTGTCAACTTAGTTCCACCACCAGTTGCTCACTCTGTTTCGAAAGATAGTGGTGATCATACTACTCATGTTCTTCTCGTTTCCTCAGATTCTCATGAATCGAAGAGTTACCCTCCCATCCCAGTTGTTCAAGAGAGTCCTTCTCCTATTCCTGTATAGAATGGGGGCAATCATATGATACCCCCACCAAGTAGTTCTATAGTTTCTTTCGATTGGGGTCGATTGACTGCTTTCCGCCTCCCATCTTATGTGCCTTTCTAGATCACAGTACAAGCCTAGAATATGGTAGTACCTAGTACTATATTAGATGAAGGTGCATATGTTAGCATCATGTCTTCTATTACTTGGGAAGCTTTGGGTTCCCCACAACTTGTGCCTGTTACCCAGAATCTATTGGCTTTCAACGGAGGAACTAGTCAGCCCTTAGGGATCCTTCCAAAATTCCCTATTACTTTGGGAGGAAATACCATCTATATAGAAGTGATGGTAGTCCAAGGTCCATTAGATTTCAATCTTCTCCTTAGACGTGACTATGTTTATGTCATGGGAGTTCTTGTTTTTTCACTTTTGCATGTGGTTTGTTTTCTGCACGAAGGAAGAATTATGACCATTGATCAATTGTCATTCATTGGTCACCAAGTACCTCCTATGCAACCATCATCCCCTATTGGTTCTTGTTTGCAAGAACTATCTTCCCTGCCACAGGTCAATTATGTGGCTACTCGTTTCATCTCCACATCTGTTGATGATCACATAGATGGTATAGTATATTATATACTGGGAGCATTGGAACCCAATCTATCTTTGGTACCAAATGACATGTATTCCTCTTGGATCGTGGTCCTATCGTCTAGTGAAGACCTCTTGGGAGCCATGTTCTCATATGGTCCATGAACAGATGTACGAGGATAGTTATTTTTTGTCAAACCTCGTTAAAAAATGAAATAACCTTCGAACATCATTTGTTCCTATGTCAACCTCATTAAAAAATGAAAAAAGGAGTCGTGAGGATAGTTCTTTGTTTTGTGTCAAGGTCGTTAAAAAACGAAACAAGGGTCTTGAGGATAGTTCTTTTACTATGTAAACCTCGCTAAAAAATGAAGCAACTCCCTTTTCCAAATCGTGTCTTTGATTAAGATCTCGTAAAATCCCAGTTGAGTCTTTCCTGGATCTCGAAAGTGAACCTTCATTCCATCCACCTAGTTGATTGAAATGAATCTTGGGGGGCATGTACCTCGATTGAGTCATTATGTTGGGGGCATGCAAGATTATAGCAAGCATAGTTTTTTGTTTCAAGCTTGTGTAAACATGAAACCGAATCCAAGGAGAGTTCTCCATGGTTCAAGCTTGTGTAAAAATGAACCCATGCCCGATTTACATCTCGTGATTTCCATTTTAATCAGCTGATTTCTACTAGATGAGCCTTGGTTGTTTTATTCCATCGCCACCATCTCTTTGGCTGATCATATGCTTTCACTTGATTGTTTTTTCTTTCCTGAGGAACCGCACTGATGAGTGGTTTTATTAGCCAGCCTCCTTACCATTACATGTTTTGAGCAGTTCCACTATTGCTGAAACTAGTTGCTACCCTTTATACCACTCCTTCCTTAAGGACTAAGTCACGTTTCAGCTCTTTTCTCAACTCGTTAAGCTCATATGAAAATATTGTCGAGTATTTTTCCCTTTTGACTCGTAAAAGAGAATAAAATGGGCGGTTCGCTTTCAAGCTATTTTCTGACCCTTTAAAAGCAAAAAGATGGCCGAGCCCTTGTCGTTTCGAACTTGTTAATGGATGTGAAACGTCGTGTGCCCAATATAAGTTTACCCCTTTTTCAGGTTGGGATGCACTGTTTACAAAAAAGGTACTCCTTGAATGAAATGGTCGAGCGGTTCGTTCAAGTATTGTTTTCTACCTTATTGGGCTCGAGAGACACAAACGTACAAAAAGGGGCCATGTGGAGTTTTCTTTTATGTGTCTTTTTCAAACTCTCTAAACATGAAAAAGATATCGAGTTACACCTTTGTCGGACTCGTTAAACTATTAAACGACATCAGATTCATCACCATGACGAACGTGAGCTTCTCCTTCCTAGGGCTCATTAAACTTACTAGGTTGGATTCGTCCGAAGGATGAACTTATAGTGCAAGCATATGTTATCCCCTTCAAGCTTGCGATTAAAAAATAATTGGGGTACTCGCCAGAAATGGTGGGGGGGGAATTTGAAAATCTATCAAGTTGTGTCGATAGCTTACTCTTGAACATGCCACTCTTTTCTTCATGTCGGGTTGGGAAATCTTCCTTTACATCATTGACCTTCCTGGGTTTGGGCCGTTCATTTTTTCCTTCCATCTGAACTCTGCTATGTCATCATGACCACCAATCCCATGAATCCAAAAGCTGCCAAACTTCTAGTTGTGTCGCCGATATGTTCAAGAGTTATCCTTCTATAGTTACACTTACTTATGTTTATCTGTATCATCCAAAATCAATTTTCATCCTCACATCTCACGTCAATGATGTGGGATTCATTATGGCCCTCCTTCGACATGGTCACTTTCCATCGACATCAACTCATTATCCGGAATTTGATCAAGAGACTCCCTTCCAGTACCTTAGAGCTTGCATGCCTCAATGGCAAGTTCTTCGCACTCGATGAAAAGTTCACATCATTGGCTTTTGATCGAGTGATTTCACGAGTGTTCAACTTCAGTTCTTGTATTCACATTCCATGAATTGTGCTGATAGTACCTTTAGAGCCATTTTCATTATTGGTGGTTTCTCTTGTGCATGTTAACAGTTTACATCATTGATTAGTAATCAAGCGACTTTCTAGCATGTTTGACATCAACACATCTATTCGCATGCTAGAATCTGTTCTTTGATCGGGTCATGTTGGAGCGCAAGACCCTGGACTCAAATCATGAAAGTTCAGGTTGTGAAGTGGTGTGACATGGTTATGATGATATGCATGTCTCTTTCAGATGGATGGCTGCGACCAGACCATGAGTTATCATATGTGATCCTTCTCATTATTGGATGGCTGCGACCATACCTTGGTTTCATTATGATCCTCTTTTACGGATGACTACAGCCATGCCTGGATCCATTTACATGATCATTCTCTAGATGGCTATGTCCATGCCACACTTCATGTATCATTTGACAAAGATCTTAGTTTGTGTATATGTATCTGTACTTGCTTGTAGGTTTTCCGATGGTAGACCGGTTCCCCACTGATTTATAAAGCATTTCATCCCTCACTCTAGTTCGGCCTTCATGCTTTACGGGTCATTTGTTACGAAACATTTTGTCATTGTCCCTATACTCCACGTTCCTTGATCCTGGAGGACCTCTACAGTGAACCCCGCATGCTTTGTGTTCATCGAGAAACTCCCATTATTTCCCTCTTCATGAGTAGATCATTTCCCTTTTGCACCATTTCCCCTGAAACTTCTATTTTTCCCAATTTACAAGACCGGTGCTAATGACCTTTGTCTTCCCCACACCAATATGCAAATATTACCACTATTCCCCGTGCTGATCGGTGCAACTAAGTTGTGTTCTAGCTGCACCGGTCCTATTATGGAAAGTTTTTTAAATTAGAGCTGAAGCTTCCATATCTAGAAGCTTCGTAATGGAAGTTTGGTAAATGATTTGGCTGCATGGGGTCGAGGATGACAGTTTGGGATCCCTTCCCCTATAATGATGGAACTACCTCAAAAGATAAGTCCTTCTCCCATGAGAAGAGGATCCATTTCCCATCCATATTTCCTATATAAACCTCCCTTCTTCCCAAGCACAAACTAGTGACTAGTGTGAAAATGAGAGTTAGAGTTTTCGCTAAGTGTAAATATACAAGACAAGCAAGCTATCACTAGTTGCAGCCATCTAGTTGTGTGCGGGAGAAGTGTGTTTGGTTTGGAGTGAAGCCTAAAGGGAAGATTCTTTAAACTATTTTTGTTTGAAGCCATCATGAAGTGCGAGTTGAAGTGTGTGGGAACCTGGTCTTGTCAGAGGAAGACTATGACATCAAGACAAATGGTTGTAATCTCTCTTTGATATTAATATATGCAACTATCGATTGATTTCCTACATGTTTTGTAATATTGCATATTCGTGTCTTAATGATTCTTAACTCATTAAGTAGGTTGGATTGAAATTTATCTATTGTTATGTTTGTGTGTTGTTGTTGTTTACTTGTTTTAGGAGTTTGAAGAAGGAAATGGGAGATTGTTGGAGGGAGCAAGTGAGGACATCATCAAGCAGGATAAGCGACTAAGAGGTAGGCCCTATTAATTGATTCTAACCTAAGGAAATCTTCCATAGAATGTACTTGTTATGGCTAGACCCATTATCGGGCTAGAGGAATTTGTTCGTGTTCACACTTATAATTTTACTTCACCACAAGCATACTTGGAGTTTTGGAGTAGGAAGGAAAAGGAAGAGAAAGAAAGTGCAAGAGGGCATCAGTATCAGCAACTACAATGGGTTTGCAGGTGTAGAGTTGCATGTATGTTTTCCTCACTAGTTTTGGCATGCATGTTACATGCATGTGGATTCTTCATCATGATCTGTCATTGGCATGGAGGACTACTTGAATTGACAGTGGATTTCCTGGCCTTGCCATTTTCTATATAGCCGTGGAGATTGTGGGTTTATTTCCTTGTTTTGTTTTGGTTGCTTCTCATGTTTCCTTAGCTTGGGCTAAGTTATTAGTTCCTGGAAGCCTTGGTTGGACAAATGCTATGGAAGCCCTATAATGGCTTGGGTTGAGTTACTAGTCCTAGAAGCCTTGGTTTGAAAAATGCTCTGGAAGCCCTGTAACAACTTGGGTTTTGTTATTAGTCCTTGAAGCCTTAGTTGGAAAAATAATCTGGAAGCCCTTGGTGGGTTGAGTTACTAGTCCTGGAATCCTTGGTTGGACAAATTCTCTAGAAGCCTGATAACAGTTGTGGGTTGAGTTACTAGTCCTGGAAGCCTTGGTTGGACAAATGCTCTGGAGCCTAACGAAAACCATGGGTTGAGTTACTAGTCCTGGGAGCCGAGTTGGAACAAACACTCTAGAAGCCCTGGAAGGCTTGGATGGAGACCAATCTGATGATGGTTTTGTGATGTCCAACCATGAGGTGGAATCATTGTTTGATAGGTTGAGGTGGATGGCCTTTGGAAGCCCTGGATGATTTTTGATTGATGTGTTCTATGAGATCTCACATTCATGCTTGGAATATGGCATGAGGGTGAATGACTCAAGATGGATTTGTCTTAGCCATTCTACAGTCAGGTGGAATGTGGAAGTCCCATCCCGAGTTTGGATTTTTCATCATTAACAAAAGGAGATATCTCCTCATATTTGTATGAGTATTATGATGGATTATATGTGGTGTATATGGATTTGATTTTATTGATATTCATGTCCCTATTATGCTATTATATGTATACTTTTTGACAAGAGCTATATTTTGGCTTAGGGGGTCCTGACCTAGGTTCAGAGTTAGTTGAGCCAAACAAATCCCTACACTACTGGCCCTTTCGACATCAATCCGTGGTGCACAGACTAAAGTCTCACTCGCAGTAATATGGGGAGATGCTAGAACCAAGTTTTCACACCTAGATATCAGTGTGATATCCTTTTGGCGACCTAGATCTGCCTTCGCGTAGACCTCTATGCTCCTGCGGCCTATTGTTGTAACTTCCTTCAATCAGCCTCTAGACCTTTGTGAAGGTCTATGACTGGTTTTTGCAGACCCTGAATAGGTGAATTAGCTACTTACATGTGCTTTAGATTACCCTTAGATCAGTAGTTACTCAGAATTACCTAAGTGTGTGATAACTTTAACAGAAAGTGTTATGATCTTTGCATAATCACTTATCATTAATCGTGTTCAGATAACAATAAGGATTAATTAAAGTTGCGCATCAATACATCTTCATTTTATAAAACCATCATTCATCACAGCATATAGCGCATTCATACATAACAAAATTAAAGGGACTAAACATGGGAATTCCTGTGACAATCTTCTTTATTAATATTCAGCAAAGGTTTATAGACTCAAAACTTTCATGCACACTCAGCTGCATGGGTTTGTGCACTCAGCTACGGACACTACTCTAGGCCTATGCGCACTTAGCTGCATGGGTTTACGCACTCAGCTACGGACACTACTCTAGGCCTATGCGCACTCAGCTGTAGAGCCTTTCCCTCCTCTTAAGACTTCTTCCTTTGCACTAGACTTCTTTGCTCGTAGCCATATACTTCTTCTTACTTTTATTAGACTCTCTAAGACACACCTATTTATACAATCCCATGGTCCGCGAACCATGGGTAGATCTTCAAAAGTTGAATCTAGTTACATAAAAGAAGGGTAAAACCCTTTTTGACTCTTAACTAGCTATGTACTCTGCGACCATAATTTGCAAAGACTTTACATATTTTTACATCGAAACTTGGGCTTTTCCCCAAAACTTAGGCTTTTGCCCCAAAACTGACCTAGGGGACCCCATCCCAACATGCCCCTAACAAAAAGCTTGTGACTCGACCTCGAGTCACTCAGCTAGCACAAAGATCTTGCTGCGAAGATCCCCCAACTCCACCTTCACTGCTGCTATTTCAACCACGCTATGCATGGCTGCCTGCTTCACATGTTCGACTAGATGTTCTGTGGTTGGTCCTTCTCTATCCTGCATGATCTTTTGTTGTGTAAGTTGCAGGTTCACCAACTTTTCATGTATGTTGCTGGAGACTTGGTAGGCTTCTTCTAACCAAGGATCCAACCGCACCTTAAGGGCTGTGTCTTTTTTCTGTGCTACTTCCACTTTTGTAAGGATTTGCTTCCCCTCCTACAAATTAGTGAGGCGTTGTGTTGTAGCCACTGAGCACGTCGTCACCCACACTTCATCATACTGCTTATGAAGCTCGCAGGTCTCTGTTTTTAATCTATGTAGGTTGGTATCTTCCTGCAAGGTCATCACTACTTCCATGGCCTGCTCAAACAACATTGCGTAGTGAAAAAACAACAACATCCACAGTGGCTATTGCATCCTTAATGGAAGCTTCGCATTGTTATCTAACTTCTGGCAAGGTTGAAGGCTGTGACTTGAGCTCTGGCTCTGTGATTTTCATGTTGAGCTCGAGCTGCACCTGAGCCACCTCTGCCTTAGCATCGTAGACACCCACTGCAATTTTATTGATCTTGGCCTCAAGTAGTGCCTCCTCAGTTATGTACAACTCTGAAACTATCCTGCAAGCCTCTGCAACCATGACTTCTAGTTGGGTGCTTTGCGCCTGCATCGTCTCTTTTGCCTTTAGGGCCTCCATCGTTTCGGTGAAAATTTGCTCATTTTTGACTCGATATTCAATTATTAGGCCAACATTGTGGTGCTCCTGTGCTCGTAACTCCACTGTCACACCTCCCTACAGCATGTGAAGATATTCATTAGGGAGCACTGCGAGGTTGAGACCGATGTTATTCAGAGTACTCACGATGACCTTGTCATCGACCGATTACATGCGCAAGGATCCTACTGGTAGCAAGATTGCTCGGAGATCCACTAACCTAATCATCTCGGTAGCCTGACTGGTCTCTAGTGTCAAATTCTTCTATGCGGCGCTCAGTTGCCATGCACCCACATGGATCCTACTGGTCTCGATCTACAGTTCATGGCGATCCTTCTGAAGAGTGCCTAGCGATTGCAGCTGCTTTTTTTTGAACTGCTACAATAATTCCGCTGTGGTGTCACGCACTTTATCTTTGATCTCATTGAGATCGCCTTCTGTGAGCATAATGGGATCGAGCAGTGGATTTGTTGCTTTTGAATTCTTCCGGGGACCCTCCTTCTGTTGTTCCTTGTACCTCTTCACCTGGAATGGGGTGCTTTGTCCTTCATCACCGCCACCGCCCTACTCTGACTATTCTTCTTCCTCGGTTTGGGGTGAAGGAGATTTACCACTTCGCTTGGATTCACGTTGTTCCTGTTCAGCTTGTTGCTTTGCAGCATGCTCCTTTTCCAGCCAGGCCTTCTCCCCGGCCTCCTTCCTTCATTTCTTGACCAACTGCTAAACTGCCTGCTTTGCTGCCTCCTTCTTCTTCTTCTTCACTGAACTCCTCGTGCCTTTGCTGGTACATATGGCCATATTAGACGGAGAGTGACAATTTGCCGACCAATGCTTGATGACTTCCTAGATGGCATCATCCATGGCAAGATAGGGTAGATCAAACCACTTCTGTTGTGGATCCTTTTGTGCCCTGATATACACGCGGTGAAAATCTGCCTTGAACTCTGCGTACTCTGACAACTGATCATACACAGTTGGGGACAACTGTGGTAGTTGGTTAATGGCCATGCAAATGCTCACCTCCATAAGAACCCATAAAATTTTTGTCTCCGTGACTTGGGCGGAGTCCTTCATGGCCCACAGGGAGGCAAACTGGGCAGCCTCTGGTAATCCTTACTCCAAGGGAGGAAAATGACTATCCTCTAGCAGCTCCCAAGCGACTAACACAATGGAGAGCAACAACCATGCATAGTGGAAGGTCTTGCTCTCGTCTTGAGCCTCATGACAATTCGCAAGTAACTTGCTGCAGAGGTAGTGCAACCAATTAAATTTCACGCCCTCCGCGTATTGTGCAACTATTGAGATTACGGGTGTCGAAACCTTTTCTACGTGGCATTTCCTCATGAATTTACCAGATAAGATCTGCGTAGCTATTTGTACCATGGGGTCGGTGATGGATGTGATGGAGTACCCACACGGCTTCTTGACAAGGTCAAATTTATTCTTCATATTTTCTGCCAAGTCGCACTCACTGGTCTTTCCGTTGTACTCCTTGTCCGGATTCAAGCCTAAGTGTGGCAAGAGCATGATTCGATGGATCAGCATATCCATGATGGGGATAGGCGCACTCAGCCATAAACACCCGTCATGCACCAGAGTCAGCAGTTTCTTTATGAAGGTGATGTTGATGTTGGAGCGGTGATAGTGGGGCACCCATAACAGGTTGAATAACATTGATTGTTTTACTCCACGAATCTAATCCATTGGCTCCAATGCAGCGACACCGGATTCTTTATAATATGCCCACTTCATGTAGTTCTCTGTCACAAGGTGGGGGAACCTCTCATGGTCTGCCAAATCCCAACCTTCCATTTTTAAATTGGGAATCCACGCTAGGCACAGGTCTTCAAAGGTGATGATTTCTAGTAGCAGGGGCATATTAATGAGGAATTTCTCCACGTCTGGGTCCTTAGTGACCTTCACCTTTCCTTTGCATGGAGGGATATAATCCATCAAATTGGAGATGGGCTCCATGCCCTCAACATCTATATCCTCCATGCCCTCTTTGACCTTCTCCTTATCCTTCACTAGCCACTTATCTTTCTTCTGGACCAAAGTAGGAGAGTGATTTCTCGGTGACTCGTGCACTGGAATCGGCCGCTTTTGCTTTTCTTTCTTTGGCTTGGGGTTTTCACACATTGGTGTAGGCTTCGGCCTAGGTGACCTTGGTACCGTAGGCACAGGAGCCAGAGCCTCCATGCTTACAATTTCTAGAGCCACTCCTTTGTTGTGTGTGGAGCATGATTGTTCAGAGGTCTTTGTTTCCGCTGGATGTATACCCCAGGAAGTTTGTACACCCCTCCATGCGGGGGGGTGCGGGAGGGACTTGTCCCCCCCGCGGGGGTCCGGGGGGCCCGATCCCCCCTGGTTTGGGGGTCCGAGGGCCAGCGGTCCCCCGGTGGGGGCTCAGGGGCAACGCCCCCAAAGCTAAAAATAGATGTAAAATTGCCTTGTAAAAGTATAGTAATTTCTAGTCAATCTGGTCCGTTCATTAGGCGGATGATCTGACGGTAGAACTTATGTTTAGTTTAGGGTTTTTTGCCCTAGAAGGCAACCCCTCCCTTTGTATGAGGGCATTGTATTTGAGGTTGTGTAATAGATGTGTATTCTATGAGCGAGAAATAGAGAGGTGAGACTGTGAGAGAAAACAGAGGATATTACAGCGGATCTACTGTAGGTTGTGTCTCTTCATTTTGATGGATAATAGAAAGGAAGGACTGGATGTTCGGGGTGGACGTAGCCCAAACTGGGTGAACCATGTATATCTGTGTCTCTCTTGTTTTATGCGTTTTCTGTGTTTATATTTCTGCAATATTTTATGTGTTCCATTGCTCTGTAATATATAATTTTCTAACATCCTTCGGAGGCAACAGTTCCTCCAGTGCTTGTAGTCTCACCTGGTTTGGACATAGTGCTGAGAATAAACTACTGGGAATCCTTAGGTAAAGTATCAAACACAAAGCTTGAGACCAAATTTGTGAAAAATTGAGGATTCATAAACGACGGACAACACAGCTCAAAAATTCTAAGGATGCAAAGTTTTCTCTGCTAGATGGCCACACATAATTTATAGGCGAATTTGACTTCAAATTTGACTATTCCCCCAAAAATCCATCCATAAAAGCTGATTTGGCGGCATATATTCAAAGATTTTAGACTTAAATGCTGCCTCCCCACTCCTTTTAACTGTCTCCTGGCAGTCAAATCATGAATAGTGACTGTAACAGTCATTTTCTAGCTGTGTTGCATGGTATCTCCCCTCATATCATAGCTCCCTTCGTGCACCTTCTGATACTGAGACATCACCTTTTTTCACGCAGCCCCTCTGTCACATAGTTCCACCAACCGGGAAGTGTATTTTATAGTCTCGCGCTCCATTGCAACTCCCTAGAGCGCTAAGACTGTCTTGCCATCATGTAGTCATTGAGCCAGATCCCCTGTGTATGGCTTCAACCGGCTTCCATTTACCCTTCCTGGAAATGGTTCTCCATTCAACTTTGCGAGCTGAACTATGCCACATTTGTAATTCCTTTGACAACATATGGCCCCCGCCATTGCATCTGAAACATTCCTGGAAACTTAGCGAACTTACTATCATATAATAAAACCAAGTCGTTTACCTCGAAGGTGCACAGTTTGATGTGCTGACCATGCCAAGCTTTTTCGCGTTCCTTTTGAACCTATTGAAGGAATACATCCAAAAACCTATCTTCCTCAAGCTCCAATAGTTGCACGAGTTGTTCTTCTAAGGCTCCGTGGTTCACCATTCCTATTAAAGTCGCTATACATAGACTAGGCACAATATATTCCATAGGAATTGCAACTTTTACACCATAAACCAATCGGAAAGGCATCTGACCAGTTATCTTTTTGCAAGTAGTCTTGTATGCCCATAATACCATTGGTACGCACATATCACAATCATTCCGTTGTGCATTGTAAATCTTTTTCATCGCATTTTCCAATATCTTATTGAAAGCCTCAACTATTCCATTGGCCTGAGGATGATATGGTGTACTTTTCTGATGGTAAACCTGGAACTCTTCTGTCAGTGCACTGATCGTTTCATTGAGAAAATGTGTACCGTGGTCACTCATCAATACCTTTGGGAAACCGAACCTAGTCAACACATATTCAAACAAAAACTTTGTTGTTTTTGCCCCTGTACAGTCCTTCACTGGCTGTGTCTCCACCCATCTGGTCAGATATTCAATTGTGGTGATGATATATCATGCACCTATTTTCTTTCCTAGGGGCTGAATCAGTCCTACAAAATCAATGGCCCATTTCTCGAATGGTTTTAATGACACCTGCATATTTAGAGGCAGCTCATCCCTCCACGATGGTCTGTCAGTTCTTTGGCATGAATCACATGCCCTACAATATTCTTTATAATCTTTATGCAGCATCGGCCACCATAGCCCAACACACAAAACCTTCTCCGCTGTTACTTTTCCTGCATAATTCCCTCATGTAGCTCCTCCATGAGCCTCTGCAAGGATGTTGTTTCTTTCAAAACTGGGCACATACCGTCAGAGTATCTCATCCGATCCCATTTTATACAAGTGTCTAGAAATCACTAAGAAATCAATCGCACGTACTACCAATTCCTTCTTGTGTTGACTGGTGTAGCCTCTGGAGTTGTCCCTGTGGTTAAAAAATGGATAATATCAGCAAAGTGGTTGGTCGCTATGAACACCATGAAGAGCTGCACGTGAAGCAGACCTTCCTCCAAATTAGTAGGCTCCTCTCCTGTCTCAATGCGTGACAGATGGTCAGGTCTACATTCAACCTTCCTGGTTTCACAATTACCTCAAAATCATATTCTTGTTATAACAACAGCCATCTGCATATCCCCCCCCCAACAAAAGCTTATTGACTAGATACTTCAATGCATAATGGTCTATGTACATCTTGAAATGTCCGCCCAACAGATAGTGTCTGAATTTTTGGAGTGCGTACACAATAGCCTATCCTTTGCACTCTGTTGTCGAATAATTCTTTTCAGCCTTTGTCAAATTTCTGTTCATAAATGCTATAGGATGATCCATCTCCCCTTCACCAGCCTATGTTAGTACTACTCCCAATGTAATACACGAGGCATCAACGTGCACATGGAATTCCTTCTTCCAATCTAGGAAGACCAATATCGGTGTGGTGACCATTTTTTCCTTCAAGACATCCAGACTGCATTGACATTCTTCATCCCAACAGAATGTAGCATCCTTCTTTAGCAACTTCTCCATGGGTGCAGTAATCTAAACATAAGCCTTGATGAACTTCTGATAACACCCAGTATGACCCAGTGTTGCGCGCAGTTTTTTGACACTCCTTGGGGCTCCCAAATTGATCATTACCAAGATTTTGGCAGTGTCCACCATGTGTCCTTGCATGCATACCACATGACTCAGCAAAATCCCAAAGGGGACACAAAACAAGCACTTCTTCAGGTTTAGCACGATCTGATACCTTCGGCATGTATCCAACATTAAGCGCAGACTGGCTATGTGGCACTTTACTATCCCAAACATTATCAAGTCATCAAAATATACCTCCAAGAATTTTTGAATAAATTCTTTGAATGTCGCGATGACTACGTGAGAGAATATCGTCAGTGCATTCTTGAGTCCGAAGGGCATCACTGTGTAATGAAAACACCCCCATTCCGTCATGAAGGTTGTTTTACTCTAGTCTTTTGGTGCGATCTTGATCTGATGGTATCCAGAGAAACCATCAATAAATGAATAGGCTTCCTGTCCTCCCACATTGACCACGACCTCATCAGTAAATGGTGTCGGGAAAAGGTCATGAACGCAGACATCATTAAGCTTTCTTAGATCTATGAAAATCCTTATCTCTCCCTTCTGCTTCTTTTCCTGAACTACCATTGGGCTCACCCAATCATATTCCTCCACTGGTTCAATAATACCTGCCTCAAGCATCTTTTCCAACTCCAAGAAGACCTTTTCCTTGTATTTTGGATTAAGGCAACATGGCCTCCGCTTAACGAGCTTCGCATCTAGTTTCAGAGTTATTTTCATCACTTCCAAATTTCCTATGATGTCTTTCAAGTCCGAAAATTTTGTAGGAAAAAAATCCTGGTACTCACGGAGTAACTCAACAACTTTATCCACTGTGGCATCATCCTAATAATCTCTAATCTTCGCGAATTTAGGTTCCTCTTCAGTACTAATGTTTACCTGCCTAGTCTTTAGCAGTGCGGTGATATTCGGGTTCTCTATTTGTGGACCTTCAACCTCACAGTGGCCTTCTGCTTCTGGGATATTGATATTCCTTGGATCCTCATCCTCCACTTCAACAATCATATTATAGCATTCCAGCGCATGGCGCGGTTGGGCGCTCCAATCTGGCTGAACCAATTCCAAAGGATCCTATGGGATTCGGAAGATCGTTGCCTTAACCTCCTGCAACGCCTTATTAATTCTTTTGAACCTGTCTTCAAAGATGGATGTCCTCACGAGTCCAAAGTGCCATGGTAGAGCTTCGTTTCCAAATACCAATTCATATGGAATATGTCTAGAGTGTGACAGAATAAATGCACCCATTCTGGCTACGGCTCCATTCCATATACCTTAGTCCATTTGGCCAAATGATCGCGCAGATCATTCCTCCCATCATACTTCTCAGTTACCCATACTTTAGGATGACCAAATCGCGTTCTGATCATCCTTCCGTAATCACGCCACTTGTTATAGACATTTTTGTGCCTTACAGCATTGAGCATGAAATTTCCATAATCTAAGGGATCCAAAGTCCCTAAACATGTTGTTCCTACCCCTAGAGGAACAAGGCTAACAAACCACAGCAATTCACAGAAGTTCTCCACTAGAAACTGCTCAAAAACAAGTCAATTCAGGATCAATGTAGAGGCTCCACCAGCTGTCTGCGCTGAAATGCAGAGATTGCACTGGCTAGGTGCACTGCAACGCAGGTAGAAGCACTACCAGGGTGCGCTGAGCGGGAAGTGACAAATGGCAAGTTCATTCAACGAGGTGGAAAGACCCTGGAAGCTTCCAGAATCTTTCCCAATGACACTTGCCTCAAGGAATTCGACTAGTGATGAGTAAGAGGCTCTTAGTCTCCAAGTGGAAGCAAGAACTGACAGAGGGAGAGGACACTAGTCAGATCTCAAGCTGACTCATCCTCTCTCCAAACATCTATATATGGATCTCTCCTCCATGAGATCTAGAGGCTGGAATTTTGTTATTGCAAAGAATTGTTGTTGGTTTGAGACTGGAATCATTGGGTGCTTAATGCTTTGAAGGAAGGTGAAGATAGGAATTTCATTTGTTGGGAAGGAGATGCTGGATTGGAGCCCTCTGGGTTGTATCTCTTCCTGAACCTTGTTATTCATCAATAAATCTATCTTGGTTTCTCCTATATGCTAATGTGTCTTTGATGTATGATTGCATTAGTATGTTTAGTTTATCTCTAATCCTGAACTAGTTATGAATATGAATCTATGTCTTTGTGTAGTGTTCTCTTCTTGTGATCTTGCAGAAACCTATTGAAGCTGGGCGAGCGAGAAGGCGAGTAGCTGTGAAATCTCAAAGAGAAGAGAAACCGGATCGAGGGACAAATGGAAGACACCAGTTAGTCCATCCATCTCTCTTCATTCTTAATTCATAAAGGAAGAATACTAGAATAGTTGTTTCTATTTGTTGCTAAGGCACTGTCACACCTTAGGTGGATAGGATCGTCCTGCATAGGCATTTTTCCCCACAACAAATTGGCGACTCCGCTGGGGAGATCTGTTTAGTCATTTTATTTGTGTCTCTATCATTGTTTGTTTCATAGACTCAACAGCAACAATCGAACTGCATCTGCTATTCTCAGATGCAAAGTAGACAGCTGCTGCTTTGATCCAATCACTGGATTTGTCTATGATCTGAACAATGGACTCACAAATGATTTGATGATCCTTTGTGATAGATCTTAGCCCTCCCTCAAAGCATCCCTTTGATTGTGCCTTGCTTGTTGCTTTGATTTTGCCTGAAACTGTAGATTAAATAGCAAACTGTGACCAATAACCCAGTGAGGAACTCTCGTTTCTCCTTCACCGTAGACCCTGTGAAGAGGTTCTGCATTTCAACGCAGGTCCCGTGAAGGCTACTTGTGCTGAATATCAAAACCTCTGTGTTGAGGGTGCGTTGATCTAGTTAGGCCTTGTGCAGCTGGGGTTCTCTGCTCTGTTTTGCCTTGTTTTGATCTCTGATTTTTATAGCCTGTAACCAGCATAGGTACCTGTCTGATAACTGCTTTTCTCTGCTTAAATTCTGCCTCCTTTTATACAAAAAGACTGTGAGTGTTTTTATGTGTTTGTGGCATCATTTACAGTTTTCCTTTGCAAGAGTGAAATAGTCATCCTGTAGCCCTTGATTCAGATCTGTTGATTGTGATCTTAGGAGAGAGTTCATTGGCTGTTTATAGTTGATTATACATTCATTTTTGCTTTTGGTTTGAGTTTGTTTCTTTTGAGTGTCAAAACAAGTATTCATTTCGAAAATCGTTAAGTGTTGTAATCTCTTCTACCCTTTCTGATTTTGAAAAAGTAAACTTGTTTGTATTTGTCATTTAAAAGAAAATTCAAAGTTGTACAAAAAGCTGTCTTTTTAGGCATCAATATTAAGAGAGCAGAAAACAAACACCTGCATTGTGCATTTGCATCTTGATAGTTTGCATGCTTGATTTAGGAAAAGTGCATTAGAGTGTGTTGATTGCTCTTTGAGAAAAGATGGTGTCTTTCTTTTCCCTTTGTAGCTAGGATTTTCATTGTTGAAAAAGAGATAAAGCTTGCTTATCATCTTTAGACTACATTTAGGAATTGTATCATACATCTCGTGGTGAACCTCAAAAAGCAAACTTCTAAAAAGATCAACCTAAAATAAATTGAATGAACTTAACAACGCTTTGTAACTTAACGCACAACATAGAGGTCTAGGCTAGAGACGTGTTCCGGCGTCGTAAATCCTGGTGACTGTCGATCTCGCTGATGGTGGGTGATTCCTCCTGAGGGACGATAGCGCCAGTACGGATTGTGCTCCCACATACCATCGAGTATATATTGGGAGACCCCTATAGGCATAAAACCTTTATCCTTAGGAAGCCGTGTCAGCCGCCCTACTGATCGCAATGCACTGAACACAACATTCAGGAAGATCGACCGCCCGTACCTTAAAAAGTATTCTGCGGTTTTGCGAAATGTTTGGCACACCCTCTACCTAGAACTCCAGAGCAGTTCCTTTTGGCCTTTTTCAGACTCTATAACGGAAAAAGTCCATCCGAGCATTTGTCACTTCGGGCTTGTTAAAACATCGAAGGAGACTATAGTCATCTTTAGCTTTTTCTTGACTCTTTAAAATTAAAAAAACAAGTTGTGTCTAAAGCGTCGTTAAAATTTATTTTAAACGGAACAATCACCCCTTTTTTCCTGCGTTGATATTTAGGTTGAGAAAATGGAGCACACCAATCAAGGAATTCCCCTTAGTGGAAATCCTAGTCCCTTCTCCTCTTGGGGAGATGTTGGTGTGCCCCATATGGCCACATTGTCGCTTCCAGGATTGACAATTGGCTTGCCGGTTTGGCTCTTCTCAACCAATGTCGTTCAAAACACCACTATTCCTGAACAATTGAATCAACAGTTAGACCAGACCAGAGTTACCCACCAGCCTTCTACTTCATCTAATTCTTCCTCTCCTCCTTCCTCTTCGCTTGACGGAACTGGTAAAGCAAAAAACCAAGTTCCTAAGGAGAAGAAGGAAAAGAAGAAGAAAGAGAAGAAGAAGAAGGAGCCAAAAGCGACTGGGGGCAAACAAGTGTCGTCTGAAAAGAATCCACTCACAGCACTGACTAGGCCTAAATCGCCATGTGTCATATGCAAGGGAGACCACTTCCACAGAGATTGTCCCTGCATCCCTTGGATACTAAGGGACTGGTCTCCCCGTTTGCACAATTCGGTAGCGTCAACCTCTGATAGCCATGTTGACAACACACCGTCAACTAGTGAAAGTGAAGCCACAGGACAGAGAGGGAAAGCTAGATTTCCCTGCAAACTATGTGAAGGTGACCATGCCATCCACCGTTGTCCCTTCTTAGACGAGGCTAAAAGAGTTTTGGAAGATCGCCCGATTAACTTCCTCCTGGATATCAAAAACTCCTGCCAAGTCCTTCACCAGTTGAGAACTCGGCTGGCCCACTCAGGTGGTCAGCCGAAGCACCTATCATTGAAGATGAACCGTCTGAATCCATACCTGACGAAAGTCAAAAGGTTGAGGCGGCAGTTGACCCGGTTTTGCCTTCAGAGGCTCTATCTTCGGATGATACCATCACAGAGGAGAATAAAGACGACACCGCCCAAATTCTCTTCATTAACACAGACTCCGACGAACAAGGGGACAATTTGCCCATTCCTTTATCGCAGGAAGGAACTTCGTCAGAGTCATACCCGGCCGTCTATTCAGTCCCACCACCAAGCAACCTAGTTGTCTCGTTCGACTGGAACCAACTAGGCAGACCCCATTTGCCAGCAAGCATACTATTCAGGATTATCGTTCAAATATACAGAATGGTAATGGCTGGCACCATCATTGATGAGGGGGCATCTGTGAGTATCCTTTCCTCTATTGCTTGGAAAGCACTTGGTTCGCCAGCACTTTTTCCTGAAATGAGAAATCTGACAGGCTTTGATAAAGGAACGAGTCGACCTTTAGGGCTCCTCCCCAATGTGCCCATAACATTGAAAGGGAAGACTGTTCAAATGAACGTGATGGTCGTTCAAGGACCCTTGGATTATAACCTACTCCTTGGACGAGACTATATATATTGCATGGGAGCTATTGTCTTCTCACTCTTTAGAGTAATGTGTTTTCCGCACGAAGGAAGAGTGGTCAAGCTCGTGGACCAGCTTTCATTTCCCAGATCACGCATCGCAAATAGTCATATACCGTCCCTAAATGGTCTCTTCACACAAGAAATGTCTCAACCCACGGTCCATCCTCCCGATGAGTGCGAGTAATCCGGAAGGATATGACTGGAACCCAGGGGGCATGCATCCTGGTCTGCTTCGACAGGAAAACTTTGGGTATAAGGTAGGTTTCCGCGGGAGAATATGACTAGTCTGTACCCTGTCCGTGGTTGGAAATGGGGTTGTTGTAGAATAAGATTCTCTTGTCAAAGTTATGTGAGAGGGCGGGCATCGTCACTCACCTTTGTTTATCTCGGTAGACATCGCCGAAGAATTGTTTTGTTTGAAAGATTAACAAAACAATCTTTGGGTGACCTGAAAGAGGTAGGCCTCTCTCGGTAAAACAAATGTTTTGGCGGATGATGAAGTAGGGGTAACCTTGAAACTCTGTTTTATGCCTGGGGGCATGCAAACCTTTTGAAATGCAAGCAAGGGATGGCTATTTATTTTTTAAATTTTTAGGTCCTCCCTTTAAACCTGTAGGTCTAACCCTTTAAACTCGTAGGATTAGTCGTTTCCAAACTTGCATAACGAAAGGATCCGGAGCAAAGCTTTGTGAGATGAAGCTCCATAAAAAATAGAATCTTAATGAGACATTCTTATCATATGACTGGACTAATCGAGCAGTTTTAGCACACAGTTCATGCTCGTTAAAAAATAAACGCAAGATCCGATCAGTTTTAGCGCATAGTTCATGCTCGTTAAAAAATAAACATAAGATCGAGCAAATGTTTCCGCCCGCGTTTAAGCTCGTTAAAAAATGAACTATTCCGGTAAATGACCACAGTGAATGTAATATCATCAGCCATTAAAGCCTTGGTCGTGTTTGCACCATCACCTCCACTTTTCCATTGGCCGATCGTTCACCTCCATATGATTGTTTACCCATTTTGAGGAATAGCTGCGGAGAGTGATTTCACTAGCCATCCTTGTGACACTGCCGTGATTGGAAAATTCCAACCCGTACCTGGAATCAGCTGCTAACCCGTTTTATCACTCGTTCCTCAAAAGACGAGTCTTCTTTAAGCTCTTTTCATCTGACTCGTAAAATATGAAAAGATTGCCGAGTTTTGGCCTTCCAGCTCGTTAAAGCAACCGGAAGTGCTATCCCTCCTCTAGATTTTAATATTTTTGGACCTGAGGGATTATTGCACAAAAAGATCGAGCGCTTGTTTTGTTCGGCTCGTTAAAACTATCGAAAACTCATCCCTTCTATATTGTTTTATACTTTTTCGGACTTAAGGGATTAGATGACGAAAAAGGACTTTCGGAGTTGACTTTACGTACCTTTTCAGACTCTCTAAAAATGAAAAGGACCGAGTTATCTTTGTCGTTAGACTCGTTAAATGCATTAAATAGTGACAAACTTGTCTTTAGACGAGAACGAGTTTCACTATCGCTAGGCTCGTTAAAACATAGCGATGGGCTCGCCCGAAGGGCAAGTTATAGAACAAGCATATGTTATCCTCCTCAAGCTTGACAAAAATAAAGAGGTACTGGTCAGCAATGACTGGGGAAAAATTGGGAGAAACTCAAGAAAACTTTGATGGTAGCAAGTCGCTCTTGAACATGACACTTTTCCTCCGTACCACAGTCGGGTTGGGTTGTTTCATTCACCGGTCACATCACCATGGTCTCGCCATACCATCCATATTTGGGGTAATGCTACCGATCCATCGCATAAGTGTCGCCATATGTTCAAGAGAAGTCTTTCAGAGAAGTCAACCGTGTCCCATCCACTGCCATACATTATCCTTCATCCTTTCATGACCGCCACCCTGAATCATATGTCACCAGATCGTTTTCACCTCCATCAAAATCATTTGCTCCGTTCCGTGTCACTGATGTGGGATTCATTAAGGCCCTCCTTTGACGGATCGCTTCTTGTCGACATCAGCTCATTATCCAAGAAGTTGATCTAGGAACAACCCCTTCAGTACTTTGAAGCTTGCATGCCTCAATGGCGAGTTTCTCACTTCCAGCGACAGGTATACATCAATGACCTTCGACCGAAAGATTTTGCGTGGTGTTCGACGCCAAGTCCTTTATTCACACCACGTGAATTGTACTGCAGTACCTTGAGGGTCATTATCATTATCGGTGATTCCTCTCGCGCTTGTTAACGGTTTACCTCATTGACCGGTAATCAAGCGATGTCTTTCCATGTTCGACTTTAGAACATTTCTCACATGGATCGACTTGTACTTAGAGTGAAGATCGAACGAGTTTGAAGACCCTGGATCTAGTTTCATCCATCCGGACTGCGATATATATTCAGGAAAGATAAAGACATTGACATGTACATCATTACAGCAGATAATCATCCTACGCAAAGGATGATAATTTCATCAAAATTATCAGTCTACCATCAGACGATTGTCTGTTCTATGTACATAAAAATGAATTTATAAAGCTGAGCATGGGGATGCCTGCCTCAGCTAGATCATGAAAGCAGTATGAAAAATAATGTATTGTATTGTATTGTATTACAGGTCTCCTCCCAGCAATGAAAGAACTTCGGATCCTCCTAATAAAGCATTTCACCCGATAAATGGCCTCATACTTTAGGGGGCAACTGTTATAGACATTTTTGTGCCTTACAGCATTGAGCATGAAATGTCCATAATCTAAGGGATCCAAAGTCCCTAAACATGTTGTTCCTACCCCTAGAGGAACAAGGCTAACAAACCACAGCAATTCACAGAAGTTCTCCACTAGAAACTGCTCAAAAACAAGTCAATTCAGGATCAATGCAGAGGCTCCACTAGCTGTCTGCGCTGAAATGCAGAGATTGCACTGGCTAGGTGCACTGCAACGCAGGTAGAAGCACTACCAGGGTGCGCTGAGCGGGAAGTGACAAATGGCAAGTTCATTCAACGAGGTGGAAAGACCCTGGAATCTTCCAGAATCTTTCCCAATGACACTTGCCTCAAGGAATTCGACTAGTGATGAGTAAGAGGCTCTTAGTCTCCAAGTGGAAGCAAGAACTGACAGAGGGAGAGGACACTAGTCAGATCTCAAGCTGACTCATCCTCTCTTCAAACATCTATATATGGATCTCTCCTCCATGAGATCTAGAGGCTGGAATTTTGTTATTGTAAAGAATTGTTGTTGGTTTGAGACTGGAATCATTGGGTGCTTAATTCTTTGAAGGAAGGTGAAGATAGGAATTTCATTTGCTGGGAAGGAGATGCTAGATTGGAGCCCTCTGGGTTGTATATCTTCCTGAACCTTGTTATTCATCAATAAAGCTATCTTGGTTTCTCCTATATGCAAATGTGTCTTTGATGTATGATTGCATTAGTATGTTTAGTTTATCTCTAATCCTGAACTAGTTATGAATATGAATCTATGTCTTTGTGTAGTGTTCTCTTCTTGTGATCTTGCAGAAACCTGTTGAAGTTGGGCGAGCGAGAAGGCGAGTAGCTGGGAACTCTCAAAGAGAAGAGAAACCGGATCGAGGGACAAACGGAAGACACCGGTTAGTCCATCCATCTCTCTTCATTCTTAATTCATAAAGGAAGAATACTAGAATAGCTGTTTCTGTTTGTTGCTAAGGCACTGTCACACCTTAGGTGGATAGGATCGTCCTGCATAGGCATTTTTCCCCACAACACCACTCATCAAAGTTGTCTTTGTGAGCAAGGAAAATTTTAAGAACCACCCTAAATTTATATGTATAATAAATGGGCTAATCCCCATGATACATAAAAAATGGGAGGCGATTTTACCAATAATATAATATGTATATATAATTTTTTTGGTGAATCTCTCACCAGAGTATATTATCTTGTACAGTGATGGAGAATCTTTCACTGAATTATAAAATCTTGTAAGATCTTGGCAAATCTTTTACTGAATAATAAAACATTGTGAAGTCTTGGCGAATGTTTTGTTAAAGTATGAAACCATATATGATAATAAGAAAACATATTCATTAAACTGTAATATACTAACATACATGTTTGGAAAAAAGAAACATAATTTTCTCTTCCTACAAACAATGTTCCAAGTTCCAGTGGCCGTGTTTGTCAAGGTTCTTACAATACACTCTTTCATATCCTTCTATTAGTTTTGATAATATTCCACAACAAAGTTCTTGTAAGTGTTGATATTGACAACGAGTTCTGTGAAGGTAGGAGAGATTGATCTTTTCTCTACAACTTTTGTCAAGCTACCACTTTTTTCAAGTTATCAAATTTCTTTCTTATTCCATAGACTCCAACTGCGAGATTAAAAAAAAACACATCAAGTTTGTTTACCCCAACATGCCAACAAGTAGCAAGCCCCAACTATATTATATAAGAAAGTATTAGGTATCCTAAAGGCTTGAAGGGGATCTAATTGAAAGAAGTAACCATTGTGAGAATCCTTCCAATCAATACATGAATATATAAATGTAGATTTATTATTATTTTAATTGGAAATATTCAATTAAATAATAAAATTTAATTACATCTCTCCCAATCTAAATTGCTTATTAGCATAATTCACTACCCTCATAGGTGTCACATTTTTTAATAGTGTTGTAACATGTAGATTAATTTCCTTTTTGGTGAACAATCTCCACCTTTTAGGGAAATATGGTGCAGTGGCTCCAACCCCTACAAATCATTCAAACAAACTAAGAATAGCACAGAAGATGAAAGGTTGTACAAACCAGCTTATTTTTCAAACAACTAATCCAACATCAATACCTAAAATTTTTCATGAAGATATCATATTGAGAATGTTTGAAAAATGGTAAGAAATATTTTGAGAGGGTGATGTGGAAAAAGTGATAAGGTTTCATTGTTTTGAATTTTTTTTTGGTTAAATCATAAAAAGTTAAAAACCAACATTAATGGAGATATCAGTATTTTTTACTAAATTTTGTGAAGTGACTAAATGTAGCTTTAACCATTCACCTTAAGATGTTTTTACAATATAATTTCCTAAGTCTATTTAATATCTTCATTATCATAAAAACCAACCTATATCCATCTTAACTCCACATCTACAACTCTTAGGGGCATGAAATCTATTTATCCCTTTGAGCACTTGGTAGACCCAGAATTAAGATGAATCTAAGCTGATAGAATTTCCCCTTTAAATAGTCTATGCTCACATGAATACCATGGTATTACCATGGGTCAATACCATGGGTTATCATATACCTAGAGCTTAAAGATTACTATTAGTAATTTATAAAAATTAATAAAATTAATAATTTATTTTTATTTTATTTTTTATTTTAAAAAACTTAAAATGTTGAACATACATTAAATTACAACATCCATTTTTACTCTTGATCCACCAAGCCGTGAGAGGGATCAAATATTTTTCACTCTATGCTAGTTTTCATATCATGATATTTGATCCCTCTCGAGGCTTAGTAGATCCAGAGTAAAGATGGATCTATGCTAGTTTAATTCCCCATTTAAATAGGCTACATTCCATGTGAATACCATGGGTCAATACCATGTGCCATTTTTTTTATTAATACTAATATTAGGGTTAATAATGTTTGTTTGCATGGTTGGTTAAAAATTACTATTAGTAATTTATAAAAATTAATAAAATTAATAATTGATTTTTATTTTATTTTTTATTTTAACCAACTTAAAATGTTGAACATACATTAAATTACAACATCCATTTTTACTCTTGATCCACCAAGCCCCGAGAGGGATCAAATATTTTTTCACTCTATGCTACTTTGCATATCAGGATCTTTGATAATATTTGATCCCTCTCGAGGCTTAGTAGATCCAGAGTAAAGATGGATCTCTATGCTAGTTTAATTCCCCCATTTAAATAGGCTACAGTCCACGTGAATACCATTGGTCAATACCATGTGCCATTTTTTTTTTATTAATACCAATATTAGGGTTAATAATGTTTGTTTGCATGGTATTAATAATAATCTAGCTCATGGTATTTGGCCCATAGTATTTTTCCCATAGGTTTCACCTAAATATAACGCATTTTTTGAGTGTTCGTAAATATAAGGTGACTTATGGATTAAATATAAAAAAAATGTTTAATTTGTTTACCATACCTCTCATTTATTTATATTTTTATTAATTTACCATACCTCTTTTACAAATATGGTATTTGGCCCATAGGATTCACTTAAATAAAACCTCTTTTTTGAGCCTTCATAAATAGAAAGAGGGTTATGGACTAAATATAAAAAGAGGTTTTATTTATTTACCATACCTCTCATTTATTTATATTTTTATTAATTTACCATACCTCTTTTATAAATATGGTATTTGGCCCATAGGATTCACTTAAATAAAACCTATTCTTGAAAATTTGGGCCAATGGAAGGTTGTAACTCCTAATTTCAAGGGCTAAATTTACCTTTTTTACCCTCTCCCTTAAAATAAGGTGGGCTATTTGAGGTGATTTGTAAAAATGTACTATGATACAAAATATTCGCCCACTAAAAATTTAAAACCCCTTAATTTCGCGTAAGGGCGAACATTCACCCCTAAAATTTTCCATGTTTGTGAGTACCCCACCACCGAGCGAGCGTAGTGTCCAGTCCAACATCTAAAAGTAGTAATCCTCTAGAACTTCTCTTTCCAAAGCATCCAAAAATTTAGCTACGTCAGTTAGACCATCGTAATAAGGTAAATTTCTTACCTCTGACAACACACAGTGCAGTGATTTAGTCATCATATTGCAGCGCAGTGTGGATACTTCATGCAACCAATTTTTCCAATGTTCCAACTCTTCATCTGAATTCGAGGTACAAGAACTTTCATGGTCCCATGCAATTCATCCATCAGCTACTGGATTAACCCAGTCTTGGTCTCCGCTGTTATTTTATAGATCTGATCCAAATCATCTAATCCAAATCATCATCACTCTCCTCATAGTCGCAGACCGGTTCAGTATAGTGTGGTCCTTCTGCAAGGTACAATGGTACTACAAAGTGGAGCAATTTCCTTTCAAATGACATCTCCTCCTCTTCAAATTGATGGCCCCATTCATGTCGATAGCCCAATCAATTCCCAGGAGCGTAGGGTATGGATTTCTATCATCAACAATCTCTATTACTTCAAAATCAGCCAGCGCACTCGCACCTTTTATATCTACAGTAACTCCCTGCAATCATCCCATAGGGATAATATTCTACTGGCTCACCATCCTCAGTTGAATCGAAGACCACTGTAGTGTAGGTCTCCCCATTATCTCCCATGTTTTTTTAGGAAATACGTTCACGTCAGACCGCAAATCCAAAATAAAGTGGTCCATCTCATAGTCTCCTATTTGTGCGGTAAGTCTCATCTCATGCCCTATTCTTGCCTTATGCTTACTGATATTTCTAACTACGCGGGGTCCGTCAGAAGTATTATCCTTAATGGCACATTTGTTTATCAACTCTTGTAGCCCTTTCATAGCCTTGCCATCGAGCAATAGTTTCATACAAGTCTCCAAGAAGGTGGTAAACACAGAGGGGTCAACCTCTGTAGGTAGTTTGTCCTGACTCCTTGAGGTAGAGGCCTCAGCGAAGATTTTCTTCACTTCCATGAAATTTTCCTTCACATGCTCTAGATAAAACCCGATGTAGTTAACCAGGGGGTTAGAAGGGGGGCGGAGCCCCCCCTTCGTTGCGTCAATTGCGTAGCAGGGGGGTCACAAGGGGTTTGAGGGGTGCAGGTAACCCCACTCTATGGGGTCTAGGGTAGCGCCCCAGAAAATTTTGTTTTTGGACCCTATATTAGGTTGGGTGAACCTACCTATGGTTTTGTGCATGGTTTTCGCACATGGTTTTGGACGCGATGGTTTTCGGTCTATGGTTTTGGATGCGATGGTTTTTTAGTCCATGGTATTAGATGCTTCAGCATGTATAAATATGTATTGTAACATTGAAAGGAACATAATGAAAAATCAAGCTGGTAGTCCCAGTTTGGGATCCAGGGAAAAATATTTGTGTATATGTGTTTTATGTGTTATGCTTTCACGTTGTTTATTTTGTGTTTTAGAATTAGTATGCAGGTAATTTTTGTACGGGGTTAAAACCTATATTTGGTATGAGAGCTGTTTCGGCTTCAAGGGGATGCCTTTGTTGCTGAGGGGTTTTGCTCGAGTTTGTGGAAGACCCTATTTAGTGGGAGATCTACGAGATCGATTCTAGTGGTGAAAGAAGATGGCGAGCAGTGGAAAGATAGAGATCGAGAAATTTAATGGTCATAGTTTTGAGTTATGGAAACTCAAGATGGAGGATCTGTTGGTGGATAAAGATCAGTGGGTCGCGGTAGATCCAGGTACTAAACCAACTAGAGTGTCCGTTGAAGGATGGAAGAAGTTGGATCGGAAGGCTAAGAGCACAATACGATTGAGTGTCTCAGATTCAGTGTTGCTAAATGTATCAGGAGAACCTACAATGAAGGCTTTATGGGACAAGTTAGGGACTTTGTGCCAATCTAACTCTCTGGTGAATAAACTGTTCCTACGGAAAAAGTTGTATAACCTGAGGATGAAAGATGGAGACTCGGTGACAGAACATCTAAACGCATTTAATACCGTGGTAAGTCAGTTATTATCTATTGATATTAAAATTTCAAATGAAGATAAGAGCATCAGTTTGTTGTGTTCTCTACTAGATTCGTGGGATAGTCTGGTTATTGCAATAGGTAGCAGTCTAACTTCCTTGTAGTTTGATGAAATAGTCTCATCCTTGCTGACGGAGGAGATGAGATGGAAAAATATGGAGAGCCAGAATGGTGATGCCTTTTCTGTATGAGGATGGTCTCGGAATAGAAACAAAAATAAGTCATTTAGTGGGAGATCTAAATCTAGAGGGAGATCTAAATCTCTAGCAAAATTTGTAAAGGTGGTGTGCTAGAAATGCGGAAAGGAAGGGCACTACAAAAGGGATTGTAAATCTAAATCTCTTGACAAAGTAAAGGGATCTGATGATGCTCCTTCTGTAGAGGCGAAAACCACCTCAATTGAAGGTGGGGATGTGTACTTGGATTCTTCAAGTACACATGTAGATCATGAGGCATGGTTGATTGACTCAGGTGCATCCTTTCACTTCATTCTCCATAGACAGTGGTTCTGCGAGTATAAGAAACATGATGGCGGTGATATCTTCTTGGGTGATGACAGGAAGGCTAGAATCATTGGTCGTGGAAAAGTAAAGTTGAAGTTCCATGGTGGAAGGGTTAGAACACTTCCGGGTGTTCTGCATATTCCTGTATTGGTCAGAAATCTAATTTTCGTAAGCAAGTTGGATGATGCAGGTGTAAAAATAGTGTTTGAGAAGGATACTTGCAAAATGGTTTGGGGAGCACTGGTATTGATGCGAGGAGTTCGGATTGGAACTCTGTACAAGTTGCAAGGTAGCACTGTTATTGATTGGTGCAATAGTTCTGTGGTTCCTGAAAGTGGAGTAGAAAATGTAGTGGTCTTTGCAGAGAAGACCATGTTGTGGCATCAAAGGCTTAGACATATTGGAGAGAAGGGCCTTTGAATACTTCATGGTAAAGGTATGGTAGAAGGTATGAGTGATATCTCTCTAGATTTTGATGTCTGTGAAAATTGTGTTTATGGGAAGCATAATCAGGTGAGTTTCCCCTCTAGTGGTAAGAGGGTGAAACATATATTAGAACTTGTGCACAATGATGTGTTTGGACCTGTGAAGGTTCCATCACTAGGTAAGTCTATGTACTATGTATCATTTATATATGACTTCTCAAGGAATACAAGGAAATATTTCCTTAAGAAGAAATCTGAAGTCTTTGACAGGTTTAAATAATTTAAGGCTCTGGTGGAAAACCAGACAGAGAAGAAGATAAAGGCGTTGACGATAGATAATGGTGGAGGGTTTTGCAGCAAGGAATTTGAAGAATTCTGTAAGAAGTGTGGTATAGCATAGCAGAAGACTACTACATACATACCTGAGCAAAATGGAGTTGTAGAAAGAATGAACAAGACGTTGATGGAAAGGCAAGAAGCATGCTCAGTGGTGCCAGGTTAGTACAAGAATTTTGGGCAGAGGTAGTGGAGACAGCATGTTACCTGGTCAACAGATCACCTTCATCAATGTTGGAGGATAAGACTCCATAAGAGGTATGGACTGGTAAGAAACCCTCTCTTTCACATCTGAGGGTATTTGGATGTGATGCATATGTACATGTTCCAAAGGAGAAAAGAACAATGTTGGATAGTAAATCTAAAAAGTGCATCTTTATTGGGTATAAGGATGGTTTAAAGCGTTATAAGCTTTGGAAACTAGTAACACAGAAGGTTGTGTATAGCCGAGATGTGGTGTTCAGAGAGGTAAAATATGTTATTAAACATGAAGTCCAACCAAAGGAACCTGAGAAGATAGAGTTTGAGCTGAAGGAGGAAGAATCAAACTCTACAACAGAGGAGGAATTAGAAGATAAAGAGCCGCAAACTCTGGGTGTGAGAATATTAGTTCGAGAAAGAAGGCAGCCAGAAAGGTATAGTCCATCTGCTTTCTGTTCAAATTTTTCTTTATCTATTACTGATGATGATCCCAGAACTATGAAGGAAGCAGTAGATTCAAGAAGTGAAATATCACATCGAGAAAGAAGAAATGAATCCAACCATATCTTGTAATGCATTGGACAGAATTACCACTCCTCAAACTATCAATATAGAAGGACATCTCAAGAAGAAAAATGTTCAAGAATTGAAAGATCACATCGAGACTCAAGAAATCAATCCAACCATATCTTGTAATGCATTGGAAGAAATTACCACTCCTCAAACTATCAATATAGAAGGACATATCAAGAAGAAAAAGGTAAGAGTGTTGTATGATTCGGGCAGTACCCATAATTTTATTGATTGTAAGATAGCCAAAGAATTGAATTGATTCCTATATCCAGCACCAGAGTGTCAAGTGATAGTTACAAGTGGAGGAACCATAAATTGGTCAGGAAAGTGCCATAATATCAAGCTATCTATGGGAGAATATGTATTGAATAGCCCAATGCTTTCCATTCCAATGGGTGGTGCTAATGTTTTACTGGGAGTCTAATGGCTACAATCTTTGGGTACGATAACTTTTAATTTTCAAGAACTTTTCTTGAAATTTATTTGGGAAGGAAAGGAAGTTGAATTGAGGGGTATCAAAGGAAAACCTGGAAAGATAATCAACTCTAACAGCATGACAAAGCTTCTAAATAAAGAACAATGGGGTGTAATTGCACAATTATGTTCAGTAGAGGATACAACATCAAAATCATGTATTTCTCCAGATCTCCAAAACGTTTTGGACAATCATTCCCAGGTATTTGAGACTCCCAAAGGCCTCCCACCTATTTGTGATCATGATCATGCTATTCATTTGATTCCATGAAGTGTTCCTCCAAACATCAGGCCTTACATATATCCATATGCCCAAAGGAGTGGGAACTCATTCAAAAGTTGCAGAAGATCCCAGTTCAAACAGTATTACGAGAACTTGACAAGGAAGGAAAAATCATATTGGAACCTGAAGCAGTCACAGAACTAAGAAATTGAAAGCTACGAAATAGATCAATTTCAGAGTATCTCATCAAGTGGAAGAACTTATCAGCTGAATATTCCACATGGGAGGACAATAATTTTATACAGAAGCATCAAGAACTACTTAAGCGTTGAGGACAACACTTTTTGAAGGAGAGGGGCATGTTAGGCCCCTATACTACTAGTGTAACCCCTTATTTTTATTAGTACAACCCCCTTATTATATTGTTGTACCCATGTAGTCCCCATATTGTTACTATTGTGCCCCATAGAAGCCCACTATTGTTATTATTGTGCCCTTACATTATTATTTTTATGTCAGATCTGATTATATTATGACCCCTTAGACTCCTATATATAGAAAGGAGGTCTTTTCATTTGTATCATCCAAGAATTTTTCATTTGTGTGATGTAAAGGAGGCTTCCCCCTCAAAGAGGTTGAATTCTAAGGCGTTCATCTATCTTTTCTATCTTTTTTGTGAGTTGGTTTCATAACAGTGCGTCGAGACAATATTGCAGAGGTTTAATATGCAAGATAGTAAACCAGTGAAGATTCCTATTCCTATAGGTGTAAATTTATCTGTTGAACAGTGTCCCAAGACATAAGAAGAGCAAGAGGACATGTCCCATGTTCCATATGCAAGTGCAGTCGGTAGCCTGATGTATGTGATGGTCTGTACTAGACCATAAATTGCACATGCAGTGGGAGTATTGAGCAGGTTTATGTCAAAACAAGGGAAGGAGCACTGGACAACAGTGAAGCAGGTTTTCAGGTATTTGTGTGGCACTAGTGATTATGGTTTGTGCTACCATGGAAGACCACGGTTGGACAGAGTGTTGGTTATTCGTGGCTATGTTGATGTAGACTGGGCTGGTGATCTGGATCAGAGAAGATCTACAAGTGGTTATGTGTTTAACCTATTTGGAGGTGTAGACAGTTGGATGAGTAAGAAATAATTTGTAGTGGCACTACCAACTACAGAGGCAGAATACATGGCAGCCACTCATACAAGTAAGGAAGCAGTTTGGTTGCAGAGATTGTGTTCAAGTATGGGGTTAGTATAGGGAGCTATAGGGATAGACTATGACAGCCAATGTGCAATTTTCTTAGCAAAGATCCCTGCATATCATTCAAAGACAAAGCACATTGATGTTCAGTATCACTTTTTGAGGGATATGATAGAAGACAAAAAGGTGTTGCTAGTAAAGGTGGACATTTTGAAGAATACTGCAGATGCATTGACAAAATTTGTGAGCTCTGAGAAGTTCTCTTGGTGTAGAGAAACAATCGGCATTACAGGGCTGGATAAATGACTAAGCTCTCTTGTGGCCCCTTGTGGAAATAAAACAACAAGTGGGAGAATGTTGGGTTGTGTTATATTCTTTCCACGACTAATCGACATAGTTAACTCGGGGGTTAGAAGGGGTGTGGAGCCCCCCCTTCGTTCCGCCGATTGCGTAGCGGGGGGGTCACAAGGGGTTTGAGGGGTGCAGGTAAACCCACTCTATCGGGTCTAGGGCAACACCCATGAAAATTTTGTTTTTGGACCCTATATTAGGTTGGGCGGACCTACCTATGGTTTTGTGCATGGTTTTCGCACATGGTTTTGGATGCAATGGTTTTCGGTCCATGGTTTTGGACGCAATGGTTTTTTGGTCCCTGGTATTGGATGCTTGGGCATGTATAAATATGCATTGTAACATTGAAAGGAACATAATGAAAAATCAAGCTGGTAGTCCTGATTTTGGGATCTAGGGGAAAATATCTGTGTATGTGTGTTTTATGTGTTATGCTCTCGCATTGTTTATTTTTTATGTTTTAGAATTAGTATGCAGGTAATTTCTATACAGGGTTAAAACCTACAGACCCATCCACCTTCTTCAAGCTACTTTCGCTTATCATCACCAGTCATGATCCCGCTTCATAGTACGATATTCACATTCAAGTGCTCTTTACGAGGTTCATCCCTCGTCATCTGTAAGTTCTGTGTAGGATGTTGAGGTTGCACCTTCTTCTCTTGCATCCTAGCCATCATCACAGGACATTCTTTGATTGTGTGGTCAAACTAAGAGTATTATTGACATGACAGGTGTGTCTGATTCATACATTCCCACGTGTAGTGTCCCGACATTCCGCAATTGTAACAAATTACCTACCACCGAGCCCTACCAGGACCTCCTCCTCCTCAGCCTTGTCCGCGCCATTGATATCCTCCATGCGCTCCCCCAATGCCCTGATCTAGAGGCCAAGTTTATTCTTGCATTCAATATGTAGGTGTCCTCTCCATCATTAATTCATAGCTTCGACAGTGGCGCTCATCGTGGCCCACCAATTTGCAGAAATCGCAGAACAATTGTTGTGGTGTCTGTACAAAATTTTGTAGCAAATGACAATTGTCTGTTACATGTTTTCCGGCTACTTGACAAATAGCGCACCATAGCGTGGGCCCCACACTTGGTCCTACTGGAGCTTCCTACCTTAGGGGCATAGGCCCCCCTCCTATGATGTAATTCGTGAAGACAGGGCAATGATCTTTATCATGCCCTTGGTTTTTACACTTGAGACACCAAACTTCTTCGCGCACCTCCGACCGAGCCACTTTTTCCTTTTTCAAGATCTCCAACTCCAAGCAGAGGTTCTGTAACTCTGCATGAATTTGTTGAACTCCCAAAGAAATGTTTGTTTGTGGGAAAACTAGTATTCCTAAAGAATGTTAGCCCTCTAGGTTTGGCAGCTACCCTAGAAACAACAGTTTAAAGCAATCTAATGATTTCTTCTATGTGTAACAGATAAGAGAAAGATAATGGAACCAACCTAGAAGTTCCGCTTAATCCCTTGCTTTCTCTCTCTCCCCTTTGACAGATCCTACAACTCCTCCCTGTACTTAACATGCTTGGAGAGTACCTGCACAAGTACAGCAACAAAGAACCATCATAGCATCGTGATCTATTACAACATAAACATTACAGAATTAGATATATAATGAACAAATGATAGCATTCACAAATGATAACATTCATGATTGCACAATCATATGGAAGAAAAATTGAAGAACTTTATTAATAGAAGGGAGAATTACAACCCAGTTGTCTGATCCATCATCATCCTCCTAGCTTCAATCCCTCTTCACCTCATGAAATAGCAAGATCACACCAACAATATAATGCTCTTTCCTCAATTACAAACTATCAACACTTCCTTACAATTCACAATATTCCAGCCTTCAGATCTCTTAGATGAGGGATCCATTTATAGATGTGTGCAAGGGTGTGAGTCATCCATGGGGTTTGATTAGTGTCATTCCACTTGTTACAATTGGTTCTATCCTTGGGCGAATTCAGAGAGGCAAGTGGCACACGAGAAGTTTCTAGAAGATTCCATAAACAACCACCTAGCAAACTATCTTGGACATTTGTCCATCCTCACCCATTGCACCCTACAGAAGGCCTAATCAGTATGCATCGCACTTTGCCAGTGGAGAAGTCAGTATGGTTCAATTTAGGCAATTTCTAGATGGTTTCTCAGATGGAACTTTTGGGGATGTTATAGACATTTTTGGGCACTGCAACCCCAAGCATAAATGTCCATAAACTAAGGGCTCCTAAGTCCCTAAAGGTGTTGTTCCAACCCCTAAAAGAACAAGGTCAACTGATTACAGCTTCTCCCAGAAGTTCTCCATGAAAAACCACTCAGAACTAGTCAAAACTGGACCATTTCACCTGCTCCATAGGCAAAGTGCATTGCATCCCACCTAAATACACATAGTAGGTGCGTTGCATTTCAAAAATCCCTTCTATGGGGTGCGATGGGCGAGAAGGGACAAATGGCAGGGTCAATCCGCGAGGTGGAGAAGCATGGAATCTTCCAGAAACTTCTCTTGTGACACTTGCCTCTCTGAATTCGACCAGGGATGAGTAAGAGATCATCAATCTCCAAGTGGAATCAAGAACTATCAGAGGGGAGGCACTAATCAAATCTCAAAAGCTGACTCACCACCCTTGCAGACATCTATATATGGATCCCTCATCTTAGAGATCCAGAGGCTGGAATTTTGTATCTTGTAAGGAAGTGTTGCTGGTTTATTGGTGCAATATCACAGTATTGGGTGATCTAAGCTTTTCATGAGGTGAAGAAGGGCTTCTTGCTGAGAGGACGATGCTGGGTCAGAACAATTGGTTGTAATTCTCTTGGCTCTTTCTTGATTATCAATAAAGCTATTCAAGTTTTCCTCCATACTCTTGTATGATTTATGTTTTATGCATTTGTATGGTTAATATACATCTGATCCTATATTGCTTATGATAATAGATCTATGTTCTTGTATAGTGCTATGCTGCTTTGATTCTACAGGTACTCTATGAAGCTGGGTATACAAGAAAGCAAGTGGCAAAGGACTATCAGAAGAGAGAGGAATCAAGCAAGGAACCAAGCGCAAGACAGAGGTTGGTCTCCTTTATTCTTCTCTCATCTATCTTTCATAAAGGAAAATGAAAGTAGTTTTACTTTGTTTGTTTCTAAGGTAGCTACCAGCCTTAGTGGGATTAGCAGTTCTGCATAGACACTATTCCCGGTAACAAAGTGGCGACTCCACTGGGGAGCGAGTAGATTGTTTGTTCATCTACATTTGTTTACTTTATAAACTTACAGACGGAGCCTGAAGTAAAGCCAACTAGCCTTCGAACTACATTTGCTATGCAAGTGCAAAGTAGATCAACGTTGCTTCAGTCAATCTTCAGGTTTTGTTTATGAATTAAACAATTGATTTACAAGCTCTCTAATTGCCCTTGTGGTGGCTCTAGTAACCTCCTTATATCTACCCCTGTGATTGATTTACTGATTACCACTTGCTCGGCCAAAATCCCTGAACTGAACTACAAACTGTGACCCGGAACCCAATCAAAGTCTCGTCCCTGGTTCAGCGCATGTCTGTTCTGTGAACCTCAAATTCAGCGCACTTCCCGAGTGTAGTAGGTGCGTTGCATTTCAGTTTCACTGTGTTACAGGTGCGCTGATCAGACAAGGCCTTGTTCCTAAATTTTGGTTTCTGTGTTCACTCTTTTCAGATCTATTCAGGAGTTTTGCTGCCTGTAGTCAGTACACCTCTGTTTTAAACCCATTTCCTTACTGATATTTCGCCTCCATTGTGCAAAGAACTGTAAATGTTTTTATGTATTTTTTGAGTCATTTTCTGTTCTCCTTTACAAAGAAGTAGTGTAATTGTACTGTCGTTTCTTGATTTGAAAGTGTCGCAAGTGTCGTTTTCAGTCATAGAAGAGAATCTGATTGTTCTTGATAGTCGATTACCCTGTTACTCTTGTATTTGATCTGAATTAGTAGCTTTTCTAGTGTCGAAAGCAAGTTTTCAATTCCAAATCGCAAAGTGTTGTCATTGTCCTCATTTTGTTTTGAAAACAAACTTGTTAGTAATTGTTGCTTTGAAAAATAATTCAGATTTGCGCATTAGCTTTCTTTTTATCATTTACACATTAAGAAGGCTGAAAAAAAATACATGCATGTGCATTTGCATTTAGACTGTTTGATTGGTTCGATTTAGGACAGTGCATATAGTGTGTGCTCTATGCTCTTTGTTGAAATAACGCCATCTCTCTTTCCTTAGTAGCTAGGATTTTCATTGCACACAGAAGATAAAACGATTGTTTGTCATCTTAGATTGCATTTTAGGAATTGTACATCTACATCACGCGGTGAACCTGAAAGGAAAATTTCTTAAGCAAGATCAACTATAAAATAAATTTAATGAATATAACAACGCTTTGGAACCTAACGCACAACATCTAGAAATCTAGGCTAGAGATGTATTCTAGCGTCGTAAAACCTGGTAACTGTTGTTTTCACTGTTGGTTGGGTGATTCCTACACTTTGAGACGATAAGTGCCAGTACGGACTTGTGCTCCCATGTACCGTCGAGTATATTTTGGGAGACCACAATAGGCTTAATCCTTTATCCATAGGAAGCCGTGTCTGTCGCCCTATCGATCGCAATGCATTGAACACAGCATTCGGGAAGATTGACTGTCGTACTGTAAAAAGTATTCTGCAGTTTTGCGATTGGTTTGGTAATCCCTCTATCTAGATTTCCAGAGCAGTCCCTTTCATTCCTTTTCAGACTCCTTAACGGAAAAGGTCCATCTGAGCACTTGTCACTTCAGGCTCATTAAAAATCGAAGGCGACTAGAGTCATCTTTTGTTTTTTCTCGACTCTTAAAAATTGAAAAAACAAGTTGTGTCAAAGCGTCTAAAATTCATCTAATTCGGAAACATATTTCCCTTTGATTTTTAGTTGATCGAGTAATCCGCAATCATGGAAGAAAGTCAATTGAAACCCCGTCATTCGCGGAGGCTTACGAGTCAACCGTCTTTGTCTCCGGAATCGAAACTATTACGGACAAAGTGAACTCGTTTAACCGGTTCCAAATCCCCTGGTAAAGTTAGAACAAGTATTCCAACACCATCAGAGACTCTGGTTACTCCAAACATTTATGGTATCCCTGCCTTTATAGAAGAATTTCAGCAGCCACCGAAGGACAGTAGCACTGATCCTAGTCTGAGGGTAAACACTTGTATTACTGAACCAGTTCCATCTATAATTGATTCAGAAGGTGTTATTCCCCAAACATCTGTCGCTCCAGATTCTATACCTTCTTCGGCACCAGAAATATTTTACGGACCTGATGGTCTACCTCTTCCACCTGGTCTGATTGCTATAGAAGAGATTGTAGAGGATCCTCCATCTAGTACTCCATCCCAATTTGGAGTCGGGATCACTGTATCCTTCTTCATCAGAAATTAGTCTACCACCATCGGAAGCTCCTGTAGAATTGCTAGGCAATCTTTTGGATAGACTAGAAATGTCTGAACAACCATCGACATCTAGGACTGTGTCATCCGACACAGCAGCGGCAGAATTTCCTATTGTCACTCCAACGATGTTCGCTGGTATACCATTTGTCCCAACTAGCTCTCAATTGCTAGAAGGGGCCCACTCAGGGGCTATTTTGACAGTATGGTCCGTTCCTGTTTGTTCATCCGGAATAGTATCCAGAAACTCTTATGTTGAGTCTCAACAAATTGATCCTTCAGGGTGTCAATTTGGGCAGTCCGGTCCTCAAGGGCAAACAATTCCTTTAAGTACCGGATTACCGCCGTATGGGGGGAAATATACCCTTTCATTGTCTCCTCCGGGAGGACAACCATACGGGAGTTCACAACAAAATTCAGGTTATGCTGGAATTACATCTAGTGGTTGGGTACCGATACTACCTCAACAACCAAGAGTTGTATATTCAATGCAACAATGTTTACCTATGTCAAATATACCAACTAAGCCGGCTATTGTGACAGTGTCGCAAGTATAAGCGCTGCCTGTTATATGCCAACCTCAGGTTTCTCAGGTTGTAATGCAACAGCCCCTTGTCCCTGCGACTCAACCACAATCGCCAACTAGTGGAATGACACAGGCCCAAACAGGTACAATTACCCCACATCTTGGTCAAACAGTTAATATCGGGCAACAACACATGGCTTCACAACCATGGTTGGTGCAATACCAACAATCGCAATTCCAACAAGTATACCAAGGATCTGAGCAACAAATCTTTGCAAATAGTGGGCAGCCATATATTCAAAACGGTCAGAATCAACCATTCTATAATGGTTATGCCCATCAACCTTACCAAAGTTACCAGCATCAAATGCATTATGCTGGTATGCAGAGACTAGCTGCTTAGGCGATTCCATCTTATCCTGGGTATTCTTCGCCTAACCTGAATCAACAGTTACCCTTCGTGGCGACTTTAGAGTTACTGGATCTAAATCGGTTAACAAACGATCCAATCGCCTACGCCCCTTGGTGGCCAGTGATTCCGCATAAACTTCCATCAGATATTCCTAAATTTAATGGAAATCTGGGTGAAGATCCATCGAATCATGTGATGACCTTTCATCTGTGGTGTTCATCAAACACCCTAAACGATGATTCGATTAGGCTTCGCCTTTTTCAAAGGACGTTAACTGGTCCGGCAGCAAAATGGTATATCGAATTGCCTAGAGCTTCGTTTGACAACTTCAGTACCCTAGCCACAACCTTTTTAACCCATTTTCAGTTACCGATAAGGTACGAAACGGGAACGGAACTTCTTACCAATTTCAAACAAACAACAACCACTCACATATCCGATCATATTCATGAGTGGCGACGTCGTCGTAGAATGGTAAAAACGTATGTTCCTGATCAGCTTTTAGCTGAATGGTTTATTAAGTCATTATTACCTTCCATCACAGAAGATGTGGCAAAAGGGGGAGTCATCACCGAAGAGCAAGTTATTGCTCGTGCGCAATATTTAGACTTGATTTATACTCAGTCTGGCACGCTCTACGATAAAATCCCTGACGCTCCCAGACCAGAATTTTCAGTCCCCCCTCCTCCTAAATCAAACAATGACTCTCATGCCGGCGATGGCGTGATTGGCGCGACAGACACGAAATCGACAAAGGCTACATCTAAAAAGGCCCGTAAGATTTCCAGTCAAAATGCAAAAGAATAACTTCTTGCCTCGGAAGTAAATGCCATCTTGACTGATAAAGGCAAAGAAACCAAGCAACCAGGAGGCAAGAAGAAAAACAAAGGGAAGAAGAAGAAACAGGAGGAATCATCACCTGAAAAATCTTCTGCAAACCCTACTGGAAATAGGAAACCAAAAAATCCATGCTTTATATGCGATGAGGATCATTGGACATCAGATTGTCCACACAGAGCTGAGCTTAGAAAATTCTTCAAGAATTCAAAAACCTCGGCAGTATTAACTGATCCGTTTCTGAATCCAGGAACAAATCTAGTTGACAGTGGAAATGCTTCCCCGTCTCAAGTGCTGATGTTGTCGGTTTCCAAACAGCAAAATGATGCTTTGATATCGACAAGGAACAAAGATTACGGGAATCCACAGCTGTCAAATAACAAGGATAAAGATCAACCTAGTAGTACGACAACAACTTCGACAAAAGTTGCGCCACCCATCATTCTTGAACTGACAATAAAACCGCCAAAGGGAGTAGTACACAAGTCGACATTTAATCCTCGTGCCAGAGCAGCACAACATTATAATATAGTGGAAGATCTGGCCCAATCGCCATCCGCTATGTCGACACTTGAGGTACTGCAAAATTGCCCATCCCAAAAGCAGGCTTTATTATCAGCTATCGGTGGGATAGACCCAAAGGATTCTAATCTTGTGTCCTTTAATCATAAAGGATACGATCCTCAGTTACCATCTCAATTATCTTTCCTCATTCAAGTGAAAGCCCTCAACAAAACTATTCATCGAACAATTATTGATGAGGGGGCATCTACATGTATTATGTCGATGAGTTGCTGGAAAACTTTAGGATCTCCAACCTTGTCACGATCTTCGACAACATTAAAAGCATTCGACGGACGAACGTATACCTCGTATGGTATTCTAAGTAACTTGCAAGTTGAACTAGGGGGGAAAACAGTAGAAATAGATGTCGAAGTAATCGACGAAAACCTTGATTAAAACATCCTACTGGGAAGACCATGGATATATGCTATGGCTGCTATTGTGTCGACCTATTTTAGGAAGATTGCATTTCCCTTTCAAGGAGGGATTACAATCGTCAATCAACAAACTTTCCTCCCCAATGGTTCCCAAGTTACAGGAAGCATTCCGATGATCCATGGAAGCCCCCATTTGCTTCAAAATATCGGAGTAGGCCTACTAAAAGACCCTATATTAATGGGGAATTTTGCCCTTCCACCTCCAATCAATCTGGTGGAAGTATCATCGGTAGGAACCTGCAATATGATATCTTTGATTGAAAAGATCTCAGAAAACGATATAAGCATGGATCATATGCAGGTATTGCCTCCAAGACAATAGAAATATTGTAGAAATCAATGTTTCTAGCATGGGAGGCAAACCCAAATCAATGCTCATCAAGCGTTTGGATAGATAGGTCTAAGGAAAATGGCACCCCTTCAGATCCTTGGTCGCAAGTGCATTGCACCGACGAAGGAATTGTTCAATCAATGGTAATTGAAGGGGCGCCATGGGAAGATTACCACCACCGTTCCCATCTTCCGGATTGTAAAGAAGATACTCCTGATGACCTACATCATCCTTCAGTTTTTGATTTCCTATCAAATACTATAAACACGGTGGATTCCGAGCGAAACTTGTCCAATATTGAAGAGACTATTGCCATAAATATCTCGACCAAAACAGATGTTGTAGAGAATATTTATGTTGGCAAATGTTGTTCTCCTTCAGAACTGGAAATATATAACGCTCTTTTTCGCGAATTCAGAGATGTCTTTGCTTGGTCATATGATGAAATGCCAGGCATTGACTCGAGTATAGTCGAACACGAAATCAAGATGTATCCAGATGTCAAACCAGTACGACAACGGCTACGGTAGGTGCACCCCAAGAAAGTCGTTGCCATCAAGGCAGAAGTTGAAAAGCTTCTCCATGCTGGTTTCATTTACCCGGTTCCTCTAACCGATTGGGTATCGAACATTGTTCCTGTTATGAAAAAACAAGGAACGATTAGAGTGTGCGTCGATTATAGGGATGTAAATCAAGCTTGTCCAAAAGACAACTACCCTACACCATTTATAGAACAGATAATTGATGAATGCGCCAGATGTGAAATCTTTTCATTTATGGATGGATTCTCCGGGTATAATCAAATAAATATCCACCCACAGGACCAGTCAAAGACTGCATTTATTTGTCCGTGGGGCACATTCGCATATCGCAAATTACCCTTTGGTTTAAAGAACGCAGGGGCAACGTTTCATAGGGCAATGAATTATGCCTTCCATGACATCAAAAACATCGTTCAACCATATCTCGATGACCTTCTGACTCATTCGCGAAAGCGGACTGATCATCCGCAGCATTTAAGAGCGATATTTCTACGTTGCCGACACTACAAGATACGACTCAATCCACACAAATGTGTGTTCTGTGTCAGTTCTGGTCATTTACTTGGCTTTGTAGTCTCAAAGGACGGGATTCATCTCGACCCATGTAAGGTTTAGGCAATCACAAATTTGCCTCCACCTTCGAATTTGCTTCAGATTCAAAAACTCCAAGGGAAAGCGAACTTTCTGAGGAGGTTCATTCCAAATTACGCCAAACTTGCTAAAGGTTATACACGTCTATTGAAAAAGGAAGTGCCCTTCGTCTGGGATCAGGTTGCGCAAGCTTCCTTTGATGCTTTAAAAGAATCTCTAATGAAAGCATCATTAATGTACGCTCCTGATTATCAAAAAGACTTTAACCTGTATCTGGCTGCAGCGGATACAACCATCGCAATGGTTTTAGTTCAAGAAGACAGCGGAATTGAACATCCTATATATTATTTAAGTAGAAACTTAAATGATATAGAAAGAAAATATTCTTATGTTGAAAAGCTAGCGCTCGCAGCTGTTCAAGCGATACAGAGATTTCGACACTATGTCCTCTTTCGAAAAACTACCATTCTGTCAGATTGCAACCCCATGACTTATATATTGTCGCGACAGTTGCTGGGGGGAAAATATTCAAAATGGATAGCAATTCTACAAGAGTTTGATCTAGAATTTGTAAAATCCAAGTCAAAGAAAGCACTGGTTTTCGCAGAATTATTATGCGATCTCCCATCATCGTCCAATGATGAAACATCCGAAGAAACAATCGTGGATGAATCCTTATTTTTGATATCTTCAAGCAATCTGTGGTATGGAGATATAATCATCTATCTCCAAACCCAAAAATATAGGCCTAACACCTCCCGCTCCGAACAAAAACGTATTCGATACCAATCAAAAGACTACATGATCGTCGGTGACACGCTTTACTGTCGTGGTGTCGATACAGTTCTAAGGAGGTGCCTCACCCATGAGGAAGCCAAAAAAGTCCTAAATGATTTCCATTCAGGCATGTGTGGGGGGCATCAATCCGGTTACGCTACAGCGCAAAATTTTTTACGAGCATGATACTTTTGGCCAACAATGTTCAAAGATTACATAACCGCGGTCAGAAGTTGCCATGCCTGTCAAATTTTCGATAGCAAAACCAGAAGACCACCCACACCTCTGCAGCCAATAGTTGATGTTGGGCCATAAGCCAAATGGGGCATCAATTTCATGACATGTAACCCCACCTCGACCGGGGGGCATGGGTATATCATAGTCGCAGTGGACTATTTTACCAAATGGGCCGAGGCAATACCTACATTAGATAACATTGGTGAAATAGCTGCCCTTTTCTTTTTCAATCATGTAGTCACCAGATTCGACGTTCCACAGGCTATAGTCACAGATCATGGATTGCTTTTTCGCAATCACATGATGGCCGAATTAGCTGCCAAATTAGGGTTGTCTCACGACAGCTCTACTCCATACTACCCACAGGCCAATGGACAAGTTGAAGCAATCAACAAAGTCCTGAAGCGCATGCTGCAAAGGATGATTGGAGTCCACAAAAGGAGTTAGCACCTGATCCTGTACTCGACCTTGTCGGCATACCGAACATCAGTAAGGAATGCAACCGGGTTTACACCTTTCCAACTGGTGTATGGCCTAGAAGTAATCTTACCAATTCAGTGTGAAATCTCGTCCCTCAAACTCGCAATCGACCTTCTCCCTGGAACTTCAGAAGAGGAGGCTCGTTTCTTGGAACTAATCCAATTGGATGAAACCCGTTGTGATGCCGCTTTGGCTAACGAAGCCCATAAGAAACGAGTCAAGGCGTAGTTCGACAAGAATATCAAACTCCGTGTCTTCTCAGAAGGTGACTTGATCTTGCTTTATGACCAAGAATCCGATAAATTGGGAGCAGGTAAGTTCAAGTCTTTATGGATGGGCCCCTATATTGTTAAGCGAGTGTTAGCAAAAGGAGCCTACGCGTTAATGGATTATGACGGGATTCCACTGGCACAACCTCGTAACGGGTTGTACCTTAAGCGTTACTATGCATGATTCAGTGTGGTAACCTAGATGCTTTTGTTACATTTTTGTTTTCGCTAAGGGTAATCATTTTGGTCAAGTAAATCCACTTTTTAGATTTGTTGCATATGTCGAACCTATTGGAATCTTTTGTTGGATATGCCAACGGCGCAAGTCGTAGTTCGCGGAACCTATCTTCTACGGCCTGGGCCATTTTTGATCCAAGCGGCGAGTTAGTAAGTTTCAGAGGGGTATCTATTGGTCAATCAACGAATAACATCGCTGAATATAGCACGTTGATAGAACTTCTCTCTGATGCCATCACACATGGCATACACCGACTGGTCGTCAGGCTAGACTCACAGCTCATCATACTACAGCTCACGGGTATCTACTCCGTTCGAAATCCAGCTATCTATCGCATGTTCCTAAGGGTCAAGATTTTGGAAAGGCAATTTGATTTTATTCAATATCATCATATTTCCAGAAACTTAAACACATTAACTGACTCATTGGCAAATTATGTGTTAGATAGACATTTGTAACATTTATAAAAAGAAGCATTTCATCAATATTTGCATTCGGATCATGTAACTTAACCAAAATAAAACTCCGAAAATCAAAAATATATATATATATATAACTATTTATGGTTTACACATAATGTTTTGTGACCAAGACAAAATTGGTCAAATGACCCAAAACTCAAAACGCTAGGGGGCACCCTATTCTAATGATGCTAGTGATAACAAGTCACCGCCTGTGTAATCATGCGTAAAAGCCTAGTCCATCGACTTGGCACGCCAGTAGTATGTCGCTGCAACCTCAAAGGCAGCTCGTGAGTCCTCACATCTGGAATACCAAGAGTGAGGCCCTCGACCTGATCCTATAATGCTGAAAGAGTCTCGGCTACATCAAGGTCGCGAAGGATAGCCCTTCCCACAGCCTCTCCTGCTGGAGCAGTAGCTGGCACTCTCAGGCGTACTACTGGCTGAACAGGACCAATATCTGCATGAGCACATGAGTTCTGATTAGTCTTGATAGAATAAAGCACAAGGACATTATAAAGAGAAATGATAAACAGAAAAATGGTCAAAGAATTTACCAATGGCACCCCACTGCTCGCCAGCCGGCAGTACCAAATCCGGGTCACCCCGGAAATCCATACCAGCATATGGATACTCAGAATAAACCATCTCCTGACGATCGAACCACCCGAAGAAGGTATCAGAAAAGGAAATCTGAGACTGACCAACATGCCTGGACATATGGTCGACCCATCTCTGCATCCGTGGTTCAGTCGGTGGAGGTAAACCAAGTGCAATATACTGTGGTTGCATCAGTGGTATCCTTTCCAAGGCGAAGGCGGTCAAAATAGAACGATATCCAAAGTTCTTCAATCTCCCGTTTTTTACCTTGGTCAACTGCTCTTTCATCACAAGGGGTACTGCATCACACCAGTTGAACACCTTCGGTTCGAGACATTCCAAGGCGTACTGCATATAAGACCGGTTGGCCACATGAAGAGCCGCACCACCAGCCATCCTACCAAAGGTGAACAGAATGGTCCTCAAAGACCTGTCAGTGACATCTCGGATGATGATCTTTCCGTCCTTACTCGGCTGAGATCCCTCTCTGCAATACCTGCGAACATAGTCTCTCACAGATTCGCCCCCACGGGTTGAACATGATAAAGAGATAGGGGCACCCCGCCTTGACAAGCCGGTCAAGAAATAGATGTCTACAACAGTCAAGGGGATGGATTTGCCCCTAATATGGAACACCTGGCTGGTAGGGTCCCAAGCATCGAGCAAATACTGTAGCAAGTTGATTTGTTGCCTCATGCTAGAGATGCGGAAAAACTTCAGCAGACCACAGTTCCGCAGTGCATTTACTGTAGCCGGATCATGTAAAGAAAACATGTCCTCTTCTTCATGCTCACGTTCTTGCCATGTAATGGTCATTTTTCTCCAATAAATCTCTGAAAACAAACAAGAGAAGAGTTAGATCCTGATTTGATGAGAAACAGGCAAAAATTTCCATTAAAAATTGTGCACAAATTTCCCTCCTTGCGCCCATCGCACCTCCAGCTTTGTCTTGGGTGCATTGCATGCCAACTATCCAGTGAATAGGCCAACATGCAACGCACCTTTCGATGCAGAAAGGGTGCGCTGGAGCCAGGGCGAGTTTTTCAAACCCCTGAGGCTCAAAAAAACCAGAAATCAAGCTCAGAATGCAAAATGGAAAAGATGAAATGAAAGAGCTCAAGTTTAGCTCCTACCTGGTCCAGACGGTGCCAAAAATCGTCCACAGAATCTCCCGAAATTAGCTGGTGAAAATCAAGGGGGGAAAGCACCTCCAAAGCTCCAACAAGTCAAAGTTCAAATGAAATGGTAAAATGAGAGGTAAAAGCACTTTTAAATTACCTTTTACGTAATTCAAGTAAAATGTTAGTGTCTTAACTCATTTTTCAAACGTATATTGTTCATTTCTAACTAGTTTGATGAAGCAATTGAGTATGCAGTACAATCTTTGAAGGAACAAAGATATTAATGGTAAAGTCAAGAAATGACCATTATATCGAGTAGTTTTAACGCGGACTTCATGCTCGTTAAAAAATTAACATAAGCAATGAGCAAATGTTTCCCCCAACGTTTAAGCTCATTAAAAAATGAACCAATTTCCGGTAAATAACCATTGTGAATGTAGTACTTCAGCCTTTGAAGCCTTGGTCGTGTTCTCATCATCACCTCCACTCTGTATTGGCTGATCATTCACCTCCACTTGATTGTTTACCCCTTTTGAGGAACAGCTGCGAAGAGTGATCCTATTAGCCATCCTTGTAACACTGTTGTGATTGGGAAATTCCAAACCTTACTTGGAATTAGCTGCTACCCGAATTTATCACTCGTTCCTCAAAGACGAGTCTCCTTTAAGCTCTTTTCAACTCACTCGTAAAATATGAAAAGATTGCCGAGCCATTGGCCTCTCTAGCTCGTTAAAGTGACCGGAAGTGCTATCCCTCCTTTAGATTTTAATATTTTTGAACCTGAGGGATTATTACACAAAAAGATCGAGCGCTTGTTTTGTTCGGCTCGTTAAAAGTACCGAATATTCATCCCTTCTATATTGTTTTATACTTTTTCGGACCTAAGGGATTAGATGATGAAAAAGGATTTTTGGAGTTTCCTTTACGTCCCTTTTCAGACTCTCTAAAATTGAAAAGGAATGAGTTATCTTTGTCGTTAAACTCGTTAAAACCTAATAGCGACAAACTTGTCCATAACAGACAAGAACGAGTTTCACTATCGCTAGGCTCATTAAAACATAACGATGGGTTTGCCCGAAGGGAAAATTATAGAACAAGCATATGTTATCCTCCTCAAGCTTGACAAAAATAAAGAGGTACTGGTCAGCAATGACTGGGGAAAAATTGGGAAGAAAACTTGAAGAAACTTTGTTGGTAGCAAGTCGCTCTTGAACATGACACTTTCACTCCGCATCCTAGTCGGGTTGGGTTGTTCCATTCACCGGTCACATCACCATGGTCCCATCACACCATCCACATTTGGGGTTAATGCTACCAATCCATCATGTCAGTGTCGCCGATATGTTCAAGAGAAGTCACTCAGAGAATTCACCTGTGTCTCACCCGCCGCAATACATTTACGCTCCATTCTTTCATGACCGCCACCCTGAACCTTATATCACCAGATCATTTTCACCTCCATTAAAATCATTTGCTCCGTTCCGTGTCATTGATGTGGGATTCATCAAGGCCCTCCTATGATGGATCACTTCTTGTCGACATCAGCTCATTATCCAAGAAGTCGATCTAGGAACAACCCTTTTCAGTACTTTGAAGCTTGCATGCCTCAATGGCAAGTTTCTCACTTCCGGCGACAAGTTCACATCAATGGCCTTCGACCGAAAGATTTTGCGTGGTGTTCGGCGCCAAGTCCTTTATTCACACCACGTAAATTGTACTGTAGTACCTTGAGGATCATTATCATTATCGGTGATTCCTCTCGCGCCTGTTAACAACTTATATCATTGGCTGGTAATCAAGCGATGTCTTTCCATGTTCGACTCCAGAACATCTCTCACATGGATCGACTTGTACTTTGAGTGAAGATCGAACAAGATTGAAGACCTCAGATCTAGTTTCATCCATCCGGGCTGCGATATATATTCAGGAAAATAAAGACATCAAATGTACATCATTGCTGCACAGATAATCATCCAATCTAAGGGATGATGACTCTACCAGAATCATCAATCTACACTCAGACGATTGTCTGTCCTATGTACATGAAAATGAATTTATAAAGCTGAGCATGGGAATGCCCGCCTCAGCTAGATAATGAAAATATTATGAAGATAATGTGTTGTATTGTATCTTATTACAGGTCTCCTTCTAGCTTGAAAGAACTTCGGATCCTCATGATAAAGCATTTCACCCGACATCAAAAAGATTAACGACCTCATGCTTTAGTGGGAAATTGTTATAGACATTTTTGGGCACTGCAACCCCAAGCATAAATGTCCATAAACTAAGGGCTCATAAGTCCCTAAAGGTGTTCTTCCAACCCCTAAAAGAACAAGGTCAACTGATTACAGCTTCTCCCAGAAGTTCTCCATGAAAAACCACTCAAAACTAGTCAAAACTGGACCATTTCACCTGCTCCATAGGCAAAGTGCGTTGCATCCCACCTAAATACACACAGTAGGTGCGTTGCATTTCAAAAAGCCCTTCTATGGGGTGCGATGGGCGAGAAGGGAGAAATGGCAGGGTCAATCCGCGAGGTGGAGAAGCATGGAATCTTCCAGAAACTTCTCCTGTGACACTTGCCTCTCTGAATTCGACCAGGGATGAGTAATAGATCATCAATCTCCAAGTGGAATCAAGAACTATCAGAGAGGAGACACTAATCAAATCTCAAAAGCTGACTCACCTCCCTTGCAGACATCTATATATGGATCCCTCATCCTAGAGATTGAGAGGCTGGAATTTTGTATCTTGTAAGGAAGTGATGTTGGTTTATTGGTGCAATATCATAGTGTTGGGTGATCTAAGCTTTTCATGAGGTGAAGAAGGGCTTCTTGCTGAGAGGATGATGTTGGGTCAGAACAATTGGTTTTAATTCTCTTGGCTCTTTCTTGATTATCAATAAAGCTATTCAAGTTTTCCTCCATACTCTTGTATCATTTATGTTTTATGCATTTGTATGGTTAATATACATCTGATCCTATATTGCTTATGATAATAGATCTATGTTCTCGTATAGTGTTATGCTGCTTTGATTCTACAGGTACTCTGTGAAGATGGGTATACAAGAAAGAAAGTAGCAAAGGACTATCAGAAGAGAGAGGAATCAAGCAAGGAACCAAGCGCAAGACAGAGGTTGGTCTCCTTTATTCTTCTCTCATCTATCTTTCATAAAGGAAAACGAAAGTAGTTTTACTTTGTTTGTTTCTAAGGTAGCTACCAGCCTTAGTGGGATTAGCAGTTCTGCATAGATACTATTCCCGGTAACAGGGGAATGATGTATTCAGATGACTATGTTCTTTTAGGGTATGAAACAACTCTTTTAGGGGTTGATGAGCCCTAGTTTATCGACATATAAGTTTCGGGTTGATGTGCCAAAATATGTCTATAATAGTTGCCCCCTAAAGCATGAAGTCGTAAATATTGATGTCAGGTGAAATTCTTTATCACGAGGATTTGAAGTTTCGAACTGGAAGGTGACCTGCATAAGTTACAATACAATACATCATCATAATATAATTTTCATGATCTAGCTAAGGGAGGCATTCCCATGCTCAGCTTTATAAATTCATTTCATGTACATAGATGAGATAGTCATCTGCTGATACAAACTAATGATTCTTCAGATATAGAGTCATCATCCATGGGTAGGATGACCATCTATGTAGAGTGTTTGTACATTTGATGTTTTTATGTCCCTGAATATATCGCAGCCTGGATGGATGAAACTAGATCCGGGGTCTTCAAACTCATTCAATATTCACTCGATGTACAAGTCAATCCATGTGAAGAGATGTTTTGAAGTCGAACATGGAAAGACATCACCTAATTACCAACCAATGATGTAAGCTATTAACAGACGCGAGAGGAATCACCGATAATGATAATGACCCTCAAGGTACTATAGTACAATTCACATGGTGTGAATATATGATCCGATGTCGAACACCACGCAAAATCTTTCGATCAAAGGCCATTGATGTTAACCTGTCGTCGGAAGTGAGAAACTTGCCATTGATGTATACAAGCTTCAAAGCACTGAAAGGGTTGTTTCTAAGTAAACTTCTTGGATAATGAGTTGATGTCGACAAGAAGTGACTTGTTGTAGGAGATCCTTGATGTATCCCACATCTACGACACGAAATGAAGCAAATGATTTCTGGAGGTGAAAAATGAACTGACGACACAAGGTTCAGGAATGGCGGTCATGAAAAAATGAAGGTTGGAGGTATTGCAGTGGATGAGACATTAACTGGATGGTGGTTTCTCAACTGAATGACTTCTCTTGAACATGTCGGCGACACTGAGATGAATTGGTAGTGTTAACCCCAAAAGATGGATGGTATGAAAGACCAATGGTGAGATGACCGGTGAATGGAATAACCCAACCCAACTCAATAATGGAGATGAAGTGAAAGTTTCATGTTCAAGAGCGACTTGCTACCATCAATTCTTCAAGTTTCTTCCCTTTTTCCCCAATCACTGATGACCAGTACCTCTTTATTTTTGTCAAGCTTGAGGAGGATAACATATGCTTGTTCTATACTTTGCCCTTCGGGCAAACCTGTCGCTATTTAATGTTTTAACAAGTCTAGCGATAGTGAAACTCGGTCTCGTCTAGATGGACAAGTTTGTCGCTATTGTTTTAACGAGTTTAATGGCAAGGATAACTCGGTCCTTTTCATGTTTAGAGAGTTTGAAAACGGAGGAAAAGAAAACTCCATAAGTTCTTTTTCATAAAATAATCCCTCAGGTTTGAAAAAGGATAAAACAATACAGGAGGGATGACATTTCCATTCAATTTAACAAGCTGGAAAGGACAAGCGGTTGACAATATTTTCATATTTAACGAGTCTAAAAAGGGTTTAAAGAGGACTCTATTTTGAGGAACGAGTGGTATCTAGGGTAGCAACTAGTTTCGGTGATTTTGGAACTTCTCAAAACATGTTGATTTCTGTGTAGAGGTTGGCTAATAAGACCCCTCATTGCAACTGTTCCTAAAAAAGGGTAAAACAACCAACTGGAAGCATATGATAGGCCAAAGGGATGGTGGTGATGGGATGTACACAACCAAGGTTCAAAAGGCTAATAGAATGGCAATCACGAAGGTTAATTACCTGTAAATGGGTTCATTTTTTGACAAGCTTGAACCATGGGGAACTATGCTTGGATTCGGTTTCATGTTTACACAAGCTTGAAATGAAAAACTATGCTTGGATTCAGTTTCATTTTTACACAAGCTCGAAATGAAAAAACTATGCTTGGCTTCAGTTTCATTTTTACACAAGCTCGAAATGACAAAACTATGCTTGAAAATGGGTTCATTTTTAGACAAGCTTGAACCATGGGAAACTATGCTTGGATTTGGTTTGCATACCCCCAGCATGATGAAAAGGAGAGTCTCTTGTAACCAGATGGAAGTCACTGTGGTGAAGCAGGATGGTTATCCAATACCTCTTTGGTTTTGTCCAGATAGACAAAGGTGAATGGTGTGATAGACCAATCACATAACCTAAAGGGAAACTTATCTTTACCATTAGGTGCATGCCCCCCAAGCTTCATTACATTCACCAGACTACTCATGGCCATCAGGTGGATGGAATGAAGGTTCAAGTGATATCACTGATGCAAATGGACCATTTAGCGGTGATGATTGACTTGGAGCTATGCTTGGACTAGGAAATGAAAGCTAGTCAACGGTGACAATTTTTCCTTCATGCGGGAAACACATCACTTGGAAGAGTGTTGAAACAATAGCTTCCATGTTATAAACATAGTCACGCCCAAGAAGTAAATTGTAATCTAAAGGTCCTGGGACTACCATCACGTTTAGATAAATGGTTTTCCCTCCCAAAGTAATAGGTAACTTAGGAAGGATCCCTAATGGTTGACTGGTTCCTTTGTTAAAGCCTAACAAATTCTATGTAACAGGTATAAGCGGTGGCGAACCAAGCACTTTCCAAGCAGTTGAGGAAAGGATACTCATTGATGCACCTTCATCTATAATAGTGCTAGATTTTAGAGCCTAGATTTACCTCAGGCTGAAAAGGTAAGATTCTAGGTCCACATCAAACCACGCTCAGCCTTGTAGCTAGCCCTACGAGGACAGGTGAGGGCTCTCTCCGGGTCAATCTCAGCAAAAGATAATCAGAGGGGGCTTGAGATGACTGATTTAACAACTAATCTTAGGCTAGGTATGAAGTGCAAGGATTTAATTTTATTTTTTGGGGGTTTTGTTGGAATCAAGGGAAAGGCAAATTTGGGTCTAGGGATGAGGCCAAATTTTTGCAGAGTTCCGGTTGGGGAAAGGTAGGCAGTAGTTTTGATGCTTTAGATTAAATGAATGGATGGAAAAGACCACTGAGGAGCTAAAGAGGGAAAGAGGCTACAAGAATCCTCTCCAAACAGATGAAAAAATATAAAACTAAACAAATTTTAAGGCAGAGCACAGCAAGCCAAATGAATTCTACCTTTGTCACTCAATTTGTTTAATTTTAGAAGCAAAGAGAAGGGAAATGACATACATAAAACATCAATGAGCTTACAATTACATGAATAAAAACACCATCAAAACATAGAGCCACAAGGATCCCAACAAGTGCTGCAAAACCCTGGTCTTTCCTCTGCCAAAAATGCAGAAATCAAATGTACAATGGAGTGCCCAACAATCCCAAGTGTCCAACCTCTGAAAATGACTGAGAAATTACATGATATAGACAAACCTAACTCCTTCCTATACCTCTAGGGGTCGAGCTCATCATTCCAGGAGCTGTTTCAACCATATATAAACAAGGAACTGAAAAATAGGCAATGAAACAACTTGCCTCTATATGTTAGGAAACTGATTCATTCAATTGTTTTTCACTTTTTAGTGAATGAATCTACTAAAACAAGTAAATATGTGCCAAAATTACATCATGTTCATGAAATTACATCAAGGTAGATCAAGAGTAACATCAAAAAGTAAAACTAGTCAAAACTGGCCGAAATTCTGAGCTGTTGAGTCAAAAATAGGCCAAAATTCTCTATGCGCTGCGCCCAAAACCTATATGCGTAGCACAACTTTGGAGCTGATTTTGGGGCACTTCCCGAAGTCCAAATTGCACCCACGATAGCTCGTTGGAAATCTCTAACTCTCTGCTTTCCAACCCAAGTGGAATTTTTGGATTTGGATGTCATTTGCCCCTCCACAAGTCCCTTTTCCCAACACTGCTTCCTGTGTGACAAAATAGGGGCAGTAAGGTCATTTTTTAGTGTTTTTTGACCTTTTGAGGGCCCAAAACTTGCCCAAATTTCTTGGCCATAGGTAGACAAGTGTAATTTTGCATGCCAAATCCAAAAATGCAAAGTTTTTTTGATTTAGAACCCCCTAGCAAAAGCGAGCGCCACGTGGCGCGGCGCATAGGGAGGAAAACTCTATTTTTTGTGCCAAAAATTTTCAAAAATACAAAAATTGCTCCAAATTTCTTGAAATTTGGGCTGAGTCATCTTTATCAAGTGCTATGATGGGCCAAGGAAGCCTCAGCCAAGATTTGAAGTCCTTCATCCTCTTTTACAACATTTCAGTGCCCTCCTGGTGCATGCAGTTTCAGTTGTAAAGTCACTGTCTTCGTCACATAATGTATCGGTGTCCGCCTCCATGGTGTTGAAAATATATGCCAAGTGTATGTTTGGTTTCTTGAGAATGAGAAATGAGGACTTGGTGTCTTGTTTCAATGCCAAATGTGTGCCAAAGGGAAATGAGGGACTATGGCAAAAATGGGACAGTGGGAACAATGAAGTCTTGCCAAGTGGTAGTTTGCCCTTTGAGGATTTGAAAAATGTAGGAACAATGGACAGTTACTTGACTGTTTGGGAAACTTGAGGTTTTGGGAATGTTACAAATGATATGGGAAAAAGGAAAATAATGGGAAATGAAATGATTCTATGAATGGGAAATGACTTGGGATATTAGGGACTCTCTGCAAGTGATATGGGAGAGTGATAGTGATAGGGAATGATAGGGGAGGTGTGTAATGGTAATATTAGCAGTGAGGAGGTGGGGCGCAACAATGAGGAATGGAAAATATTGGCACCAAAACTAACTTTAAAACTCTACTTTCAAAACCATGGAGCAAATCTCAACATGATGATAGAGTTTGGTGTTGGCATGCAAATCCTCATAACCAATCTCAAACATTTTTAAATGACAACTGGAGGGTCACATGAACTCATTTGAGCAGAAAAAACTGAGTCAATGTGAGTTTTAGGAAGCAATGACTGAAAATTAGCATTTCAGGCCTGTGCGCCGTGCACCAAACCCAACGCACCGCGTGTGCCATGTGCGTCGTGCCTGTGTAATTTTACACTGCGGAAAATGGCCCTATGCGCCGCGCGCGCCGAGGGCGTCGCGCCATTTAGCCAACGCGTCGCGTACCAAAATTTACACACAGTTTGTCTTCAATTCAATTGCGTTGCTCCTCCATGTTTCCACTTTGGCTCTTTGATGTATTTAGTATGCAAATGAACTCTTGGAACACAAAATGATATATATGCCAAGGATTTAACTCTTGATTTCAAAAACCAATTTGTCATGTTGCAAACTTTGACACTTCACTTTGAAACTCTGTTTTGCTTCTTTGTTGCTCTTGGACTAAATGGTTAGATTTTCACTTGTCTTGCAGGGATGAATGGCCTGGAACTTTGCAAAGGACCAGAGCTGTGCATGAAGATTTTTGACAACTGAAAAACTTTGAAAATATACATGGCAATTTATTACAAATAACAAAATGATGATTTTCTTCAAAACAGAGTTTTGAAGAAAAGTCATGATCAAAGATTGCGATGATAAAATTTGCAATGAAAACTTATTATGAACCTCCCCCATGTGCCTGCAGACATTATTAAACACTTTGAAGACGAAACCCTAGACCTAATGAGGTTTAAAGCCCTAAAATGACTATTTGCTCATCAAAAGACCAAACAGGGCTGTAAATGACTTTAAAATTGATTTTGATGAATAGACACGGACCAGCAGGTACATGACATGAGGGGTATGAGTGAAAAGACCCTTCCATCAAAAGATCGATGCTCCTAATGGAATGCAAATGACTGAACAAGAATGAGACCCCTAAAATGAAATGCAACAAAAGAGATTTTGATCTCTGATGGAGGGCTGAAGAGACCGACTCTAACATTGGCTCCAATGGGGATGGTAGCTCCTTGGAGGTGCCAAGGACCGCAGATCTTTGGGAGAGCAGACAGTGCCTTCAGCCATTGGGCAATGGAGTCAAAACACGAAACTGACATTATACAGACTGATTCTGACTCAAGACTAAAACTGAAAACCATAAGAAAACCAAACATGACTAAATCATACTAACAAACTGGAAAGATGCTCATATTTGAGCTTATTCATCAAACCTACTCTAATTGTTCCTTTCACCACCCGTTCAAGTGAAATGGAACAGCCAATGCAACCACGTAAGCATCCTGGCTGATATTTGACTTCTTCCCAAACGTTTTCTGATGCGCAGGGAAAGGGAAGAATCGAAAGGCAACTCCCATGGAAACTTGGAATCAAGTTGACTGTTGATAAACTTGCAAAACATGAATTGACTGGATGACTTCAAGAATACTGCGAAAGGATCTTCATAAGCATCACTATTGATTTCCATTAACTCATTATTTCTCTGGTCCAAGTAGTCTTCATAACTGGATATTAAGAATTTCCTCACATCTGTGCTGTCTTTCTTTGGTGATAGCATCAGGCTGTCAAAAGGATCGTGAATTTCGTGAATAACCAAACTCTGTTGCTGATTCCAAACAGAACAAAAGTCTCCTTTATCAATTTCCTCATATGACTGCAAACCTTGGTATGGGGTATGCAATGAACAATTGGTTAAACAAGACAATGAAGGCAACTTTTGAATAAGATTATTATCAACATTTTGATCTGGCACATGGTGAGCCAATGGGGGAGAACTTTTACAGCAAACCTCATCCAACACACGAGCGATAGGATCATCAAAAATTTGAGAAGACTGCTGCGATGTATCCATTAAAACTGTATGACATCCTACTGGTTGTTCATCTTTTTGTTTAGAGATATTACGAAGATTATGCCTTATAAACTGAAATGTTTTGAAACAAAAGGGTACAGAATCCTCTTGCATCATTAGATCATGTATTTCAGATTCCACGCCTTCATCTATAATCTAACCTTCAATTACGTTTGGTGGCTGAAAATTTGGTGTTAGGGAGGGTTTTGTATCCAAAATGATTTCATCAATCATTTCAGGGGAAGATTTCTCATTAACAACTTGCTCAAGAATTTTGGTATCTGTCCTTCCTACAAGCTATTCATTTGAAGATTTACTATGCAATTTATCCTTCAAAAACTGAAATGATTCAAAACAGAAAGGTAGGGAATCTTATTGTATTATTTGATCATATGTGCCAGCTTCCATGTCTTCATGTGCAACTTGACAATCAATGGCATTTGGAGGCTGGATATCTGAATATGAGAAGTCTTGAACAAGGTTTTCATTGTCCTCAAGATGGTCCAAATCAAGACTTGTCGACAGTTGATTTCTGATTGAATGAATGTTGTCTCTGATGAACTGAAATGAAGCAAAACAAAAAGGTAAATATTCTTCACTTACTTCAAAATTTGCTTCACTTTCCTCCTCACTTGCATAGCTGATATGCATCGGTTGATCACTGTATTCGAGCTGTTGTAAGTGAACTTCCTCCTCCCACAAACTAGCTGCTGATTTGTCTGCAAGATTAGCTTCTATTTGGAGAACATAATCATCATCATACTGATCAAACTGAGGAAAATCATTAGTATAAAACACATCATCAAGCATACATGTCATATCAATAGATCTCTCTTCTCCAAGATGATCAATAAAACAATCATTATTAGATCTATGACAACTAGGATAAGAAAGAGGATGTTTTGGAGCAGCAACTTGTTCTTCTTCAATTGGCAAGCTATGGGCTTGAACATCATAATCATTCCTTGTAGTGATCTTTTGCATCATCTCTTCCACTGCACTTACCAAAATGTCAAGCTTTACCTCTAGAGATGTCGATTCCTCTGGATCTATATTTTTCATCTCTTCTTCCTTCAACCTTTCCCTTCAGATCAGCAAATGAGCTTCTACATCTACTGCACTGTTCTGCATCTCTTCAAGTGTTGCAAGGTTCCTTTCTCTCAGCTGAAACTCCATTTCCGGATCAAAGGCACCCGGATAGTGCAAAAGAGCAGATCTAGGAGGAGGTCTTATATCAATCGACATTGAATAATAAACTTGATTAAATATGGTTGAAAAATGTTGTACTGTCTCCCCTGGCAATCTTTTCAGCTGGTTATACTCTTTTATAATCAAGAAAGGGTTTTGTCTTACCACCCACCTGTCGAGGAAAACTTTGACGAACTGTTGGAAATCTGAGATGCTCGCATCAGGCAGGGTTTTGAACCAACTCTTGACTTTGCCTTGCAAAGAAAGAGCAAAAAGCCTAATACTAACATCTTCTTCATCAACCTCAAAAAGGTCTAGAAAAGTCTCAACATTCTGCACATGTTGCTCAGCGTTGACATTCTTACATTCACTGTCAAATCTCGGCAAATATAGGTAATAATTTGCAGGGAAAGCATGGAGAACAGAAGGTAAAACAAGAGGTTTATACCTATCTGGGATTATAAAAGGTGTAGGAGTATATACAAGAGCTATGGGATCAGTTTTGTTTTCTTTAGGCTCATCACACTGAAGAGAGTCATCATGAGATGTGGGAAAAGTAAGGAGGCCAGGATCAAAGGGAAACTCAGTATTTACACTTTTTGAATAGATCGAGTGAAGATTTTGATCACCTTTATCATACAACAAATTCTGAAAAACTTTCAGGATAGCTTCAAGAACAACAAAGAAGTAATTTACAAGAAAGCAGAGTAGATCCTGAATACCATTCCACTTTGGATACCTGAACTTTGTGTAAGATCCTTCCATTTTCTCAGAGAAGAGTTAGTCCTCCAGTGGAGTCTCTACATTGAGTTGGAGTCACCAGGTGAATGATTTCAGCCTTCTTATGTCTGATCGTTTTCCACCATCAACCATCAGATCTAACTTGATACATGTACTGGGGTGATCTTTTAGATCAGATGTTCAGTTTAAAAAACTAGACCGGAGATTGACTGAAGTAGCTTTTATCTACTTGCGCTAATGCAAAGAAAAAGCGTTTCGAAGGCTACCTGGCTAATCTTCAGGCTCCATCTGTAGTCTACAAATCCAAACAATGAAAATAAACTTTCTTCCCCAGTATGGTCTCCACTATGTTAGAGCCTAGATTTACCTCAAGCTGAAAAGGTAAGATTCTAGGTACACATCAAACCACGCTCAACCTCGTAGCTAGCCCTACGAGGACAGGAGAGGGCTCTCTTCAGGTCAATCTCAGCAAAAGATAATCAGAGGGGGCCTGAGATGACTGATTTAACAACTAATCTTAGGCTAGGTATGAAGTGCAAGGATTTAATTTGATTTTTTGGGGGGTTTGTTGGAATCAAGGGAAAGGCAAATTTGGGTCCGGGGATGAGGCCAAATTTTTGCAGAGTTCCAGTTGGGGCAAGGTAGGCAATAGTTTTGATGCTTTAGATTAAATGAATGGATGGAAAAGACCACTAAGGATCTGAAGAGGGCAAGAGGCTACAAGAATCCTCTCCAAACAGATGAAAACATATAAAACTAAACAAATTTTAAGGTAGAGCACAGCAAGCCAAATGAATTCTACCTTTGTCACTCAATTTGTTTAATTTCAGAAGAAAAGAGAAGGGAAATGGCATACATAAAACATCAATGAACTTACAATTACATGAAGAAAAACACCATCAAAACACAGAGCCACAAGGATCCCAACAAGTGCTGCAAAACCCTGGTCTTTCCTTTGCCAAAAAATGCAAAAATCAAATGTACAATGGAGTGCCCAGCAATCTCAAGTGTCCAACCTCTGAAAATGACTGAGAAATTACATGATATAGACAAGCCTAACTCCTTCCCATGCTTGTAGGGGTCGAGCTCATCATTCTAGGAGCTATTTCAACCATATCTAAACAAGGAACTGAAAAATAGGCAATGAAACAACTTGCCTCTATATGTTAGGAAACTGATTCATTCAGTTGTTTTTCAATTTTTAGTGAATGAATCTACTAAAACAAGTAAATATGTGCCAAAATTACATCATGTTCATGAAATTACATCAAGGTAGATCAAGAGTAACATCAAAAAGTAAAACTAGTCAAAACTGGCAGAAATTTTGAAGTGCTGAGTGAAAAATAGGCCAAAATTCTCTATGCGTCGCGCCCAAAACCTATATGCGTAACACAACTTTGGAGCTGAATGTGAGGCACTTCCTGAAGTCCAAATTGATCCCAAGATAGCTCGTTGGAAAGCCCTACCTGTCTACTTTCCAAACCAAGTAGAATTTCTAGATTTGGATGTCATTTTCCCCTCCAAAAGTCCATTTTCCCAACACTACTTCCTCTGTGTCAAAATAGGGGCAGTAAGGTCATTTTTGAGTGTTTTTTGACCTTTTGAGGGCCCAAAACCTGCCCAAATTTCTTTTCCATAGGTAGACAAGTGTAATTTTTCATGCCAAATCAAAAATGCAAAGTTGTTTGTGATTTAGAGCCCCCTAGCAAAAGCGAGCGCCACGTGGCGCAGTGCATAGGGAGGAAAACTCTATTTTTTGTGCCAAAATTTTTCAAAAATACAAAAATTTCTCCAAATTTCTTGAAATTTGGGCTAAGTCATCTTTATCAAGTGCTGTGATCGGCCAAGGAAGCCTTAGCCAAGATTTGAAGTCCTTCATCCTCTTTTACAACGTTTCAGTGCACTCCTGGTGCATGCAGGTTCAGTTGTAAAGTCACTGTCTTGGTCATATAATGTATCAGTGTCCGCCTCCATGGTGTTGAAAATATATGCCAAGTGTATGTTTGGTTTGTTGAGAATGAGAAATGAGGACTTGGTGTCTTGTTTCAATGCCAAATGTGTGCCAAAGGGAAATGAGGGACTGTGGCAAAATTGGGACAGTGGGAACAATGAAGTCTTGCTAAGTGGTAGTTTTCCCTTTGAGGATTTGACAAATGTAGGAACAATGGATAGTTACTTGACTATTTGGGAAACTTGAGGTTTTTGGAATGTTACAAATGATATGGGAAAAAGGAAAATAATGGGAAATGAAATGATTCTATGAATGGGAAATGACTTGGGATATTAGGGACTCTCTGCAAGTGATATGGGAGAGTGATATTGATAGGGAATGATAGGGGAGGTGTGTAATGGTAATATTAGCAGTGAGGGGGGGAAGAAAACAATGAGGAATGGAAAAGATTGGCACCAAAACTAACTTTAAAACTCTACTTTCAAAACCATGGAGCAAATCTCAACACGGTGATAGAGTTTGGTGTTGGCATGCAAATCCTCATAACCAATCTCAAACATTTTTAAATGACAACTGGAGGGTCACATGAACTCATTTGAGTAGAAAAAACTGAGTCAATGTGAGTTTTAGGAAGCAATGACTGAAAATTAGCGTTTCAGGCCTGTGCGCCGCGCACCAAACCCAACGCGCCGCGCACCAAACCCAACGCGCCGCGCGTGCCATGTGCGCCGCGCCTGTGTAATTTTACACTGCGGAAAATGGCCCTATGCGCCGCGCGCGCCCAGTGCGTCGCGCCACTTAGCCAACGCGCTGCGCACCAAAATTTACACACAGTTTGCCTTCAATTCGATTGCGTTTCTCCTCCACATTTCCACTTTGGCTCTTTGATGTATTTAGTATGCAAATGAACTCTTGGAACACAAAAATGATATATATGCCAAGGATTTAACTCTTGATTTCAAAAACCAATTTGTCATGTTGCAAACTTTGACACTTCACTTTGAAACTTTGTTTTGCTTCTTTGTTGCTCTTGGACTGAATGGTTTGATTTTCGCTTGTCTTGCAGGGATGAATGGCTTGGAACTTTGCAAAGGACTAGAGCTGCGCATGAAGATTTTTGACAACTGAAAAACTTTGAAAATATACATGGCAATTTATTACAAAGAAAAAAATGAAGATTTTCTTCAAAACAGAGTTTTGAAGAAAAGTCATTATCAAAGATTGCGATGATGAAATTTGCGATGAAAACTTATTATGAACCTCCCTCATGTGCCTGTGGACATTATTAAACACTTTGAAGATGAAACCCTAGACCTAATGAGGTTTAAAACCCTAAAATGACTCTTTGCTGATCAAAAGACCAAACAGGGTTGTAAATGACTTTAAAATTGATTTTGATGAATAGACACGGACCAGCAAGTACATGACATGAGGGGTATGAGTGAAAAGACCCTTCTGTCAAAAGATCGATGCTCCTAATGGAATGCAAATGACTGAACAAGAATGAGACCCCTAAAATGAAATGCAACAAAAGAGATTTTGATCTCTGACGGAGGGCTGAAGAGACCGACTCTAACACTAGACACGATCATTTTACAAATTTGTACTATGAACTAGAAAGGCACATAAGACGGAAGGTGGGATCTTGCCAATCAATCCCAATGAAAGGAAGTGACTAGACTACTTGGAGGGGATATTGTAGAAACGGGAGGATTAACCCCTTGAGTTACGAGAACTAGAGGGTTTTCCTCTTGTCTCAGAGGAATAGGCGGATTGCCCCCAAGTTCATTAGAATCTAAAGTAACAAAAAGAACTTGAACGGTATCATTTTCACTCTCTTCGGGAAAGATACGATTAGATAAAGGTGAAATTGGGTCAACTGTTACCTCGACCTGTTGACTTTGGTCGGGTATAGACTCATAAGATTCACTTTCAGAGAGAGTGGTTTCGACCGACAATTGATTTAAGTCAGTTGGTTTTTCAACTAGTGAAGGACTTAGGGAGAGTTTCCTGTAACCAGATGGAAGTCGTTGCGGTGAAGCAGGACGGTTATCCAACACTCTTTTGGCTTCATCCAAAAAGGGACAAAGGTGAAGGGAATGATTACCTTCACATAACCTACATGGAATCCTGACCTTTCCCTTCTGTCCACGAACTTTACTATCACTAGTTGATGGTGTGTTACCAACATGATCTCCAGAGGTTGATGACACCAGATGGTGTGAACGGGAAGACCATTCTTTCAAGATCCGAGGAAAGTAAGGACAATCTCGATGAAAATGGTCTCCTGTACAAATTATGCATGGATATTTGGCTTTGGGAAGTTTAATGGACAGATTTTCATCAGATGATGCATTCAAAGCAATGGTTGCTTGGTTGCCCCCTTGCTGAATTGGCTTCTTCTTCTTCTTCTCAGCCACCTGGTTACTAGTATCACTACTTTCACCAAGCAAAGAGGAAGAAGGGGAGGGAGAAACAAACGAGGAAGAAGGTGAAGGGTCAACTTCAAGATCAACTAGAGATTGATTTTGTTTAGTTGAAGGTGTACCCCCATTTTGAACCAAAGAGGTTGAAAATAGCCATATTGGCAGGCCAATGGTAAGTCCCAGAAGGCATAATGTAGGCATATAAGGAGCACCAATATTTCCGAAAGAAGGAAAAGGACTAGGATTCCCTTCAAAAGGGATTCCTTGATTGGTGGACTCCAGATTTGTCCCCATATATCTCAACCTAAGATCCACTAAGGAACAAGGACGTTATTCTGAATTCAATTAATTTTAAATACGCTTTGACAAAACTTTGCTTTTTCAGTTTTTAAGAGTCGAGAAAAAGCTAAAGATGACTCTAGTCTCCTTCGATTTTTAATAAGCCTGAAAGGACAAGTGCTCAGATGGACCTTTTCTTTTAAAGAGTCGAAAAGGAATGAAAGTGACTACTCTGGAAAATCTACACAGAGGGTTTACCAAGCCAATCACAAAACTGCAATATACACCTTGGTGATAAATTAAAGAGAAATTACCAAGGACTTATGTATGGCAGTCAATCTTCCCGAATGCTATGTTCAGTGCATTGCGATCAATAAGGCGGCAGACTCGGCTTCCTATGGATAAAGGATTTAAGCCTATTGTGGTATCCCAATATATACATGATAGTACGGGGAGCACAAGTCCGTGCTAGCACTTGTCGTATCAAGGAGGAGGAATCACCCAACCTTCAATGAAAATGATAGCCACTAGTTTTAACGACGCTGGAACACGTCTCTAGCCTAGACCTCTAGATATGTTGCGTTAAGTTCCAAAGCGTTGTTAGGTTCATTGAAATTTATTTTAAAGTTGATCTTGTTTAGAGTTTTTCTTTCAATGGTTCACCGTGTGATGATGATCTGAAATTCCTAAAATGCAATCTACAATGATAAACAATCTTTGTTTATTTTGAGCAATGAAAATCCTAGCTACTAGGGAAAGAAAATAACAGTGCTTTTAAGCAAAGAGCAAAGAGCACACACTAGTGCATTTCCCTAAATCATATTTTTGCACACAAACCAAAAATTCTAAATGCAAATGCATGTATTTGTTTTCGTTCTCCTTAATGTAAAAAATGCCAAAAAGGAAAACTAAATGCAGCAAAGATCTGAAATATTTCACTCAAAATGACATTTTCGACAATTTCTTCTTCAAAAGAGAAAGGAAGACTCAATGACACTTTTCAATTTTGAATAAAAATGCTTTTGACACTTTGAATATAAACAAATCAAAGCAAATACATGAAGAAAAGTTCAATCGATTGTCAAGGGAAGGAAGAATTTACGACACTTCTCTTTTCAACACAAAATGACAATTACGACACTTTTTGTACCGAAGCAACAAATCGATTTAAACAACTTTTCGACAAAGGATTGTAAATGATGAACAAACACACAAAAAACATCACTAATCCTAATGTAATTGAGGCTGATATATGTGATGCAGGTAAGTTTCAGTAAAGAGGCATTGTCCATTTGCAGCAAAAAAACTAAACAAAACTGAAAACAAGGTCAAAAACCTTCAATTTCTAGAATGGAAAAAGAGTTCAGTCAGTCATCTTACCTAGGCTTCATAGAAACAGAGATGCATCGCACTTACTACACTCGGGAGGTGCGATGCATACTGATTTATAGTGGAAGACAGTGCGATGGTCCAGGGAGCGCAACTAAAATGGGTTTTGGCTCAGATGTGCAGTTGTTTTCAATGAGTTAAGCTGAGTGTTGATGAACAATAAAGAGCAAAGTATGAGGGAATGTCTTGAGAGGTTACTAAGCTACCAAAAGGGCATCTAGATGTGCTTTCAAGTAAAATTTTTAATTCATAAACTAAAACAAAGATTTGAAGCAGCATTCATCTACTATGCAATTGCAGAGCAAGAGCAGTTCGAAGGCTACCTGGCCGACTTTAGACTCTATCTATAGTTTATAAAACAAACAATAACAATAAACAAACATCTTTTCACTAGTTCCATAACGGAGTCGCCAATTTGTTTTTGGGAAAGCTAGTATTCCTAAAGAATGCTAGCCCTCTAGGTTTGGCAGTTACCCTAGAAACAATAGTTTGAAGCAATCCAATGATTTCTTCTATGTGTAACAGATAAGAGAAAGATAATGGAACCAACCTGGAACTTCTGCTTAATCCCTTTCTTGCTCTCTCTCCCCTTTGACAGATCCTGCAACTCCTCCCTGTACTTAACACACTTAGAGAGTACCTGCACAAGTACAACAACAAAGAACCATCAAAGCATCATGATTTATTACAACAAAAACATTACAGAATCAAATATATAATGAACAAATGATAGCATTCACAAATGATAACGTTCATAATTGCACAATCATATGGAAGAAAACTTGACGAACTTTATTAATAGAAGGGAGAATTACAACCCAGTTGTCTGATCCAGCATCATCCTCCCAGCTTCAATCCCTCTTCACCTCATGAAATAGCAAGATCACACCAACAATACAATGCTCTTTCCTCAATTACAAACAATTAGCACTTCCTTGCAATTCACAATATTCCAGCCTTCAGATCTCTTAGATGAGGGATCCATTTATAGATGTGTGCAAGGGTGTGAGTCATCCATGGGGTTTGATTAGTGTCATTCCACTTGTTACAATTGGTTCCATCCTTGGGCGAATTCAAAGAGGCAAGTGGCACAGGAGAATTTTCTAGAATATTCCGTAAGCAACCACCTAGCAAACTGTCTCAGTGTTATCAGGAAATCTAGTGTCCATTTAGAGCTGCTAGTCCTACTAAGACGGGTAGCTATCTTAGAAACAAACAAACTAAAGTTACTTGCATTTTCCTTTATGAGAAGTAGATGAGAGAGAAGCAGAGAGTACCAACCTCAGTCTTTCGCTTGGCTCTGTTAGAGCCTAGATTTGCCTCAGGCTGAAAGACAAGGATCTAGTTCCACATCAAACCACGCTCAGCCTCGTAGCTAGCCCTACGAGGACAGGAGAGGGTTCTCTCTGGGTAAATCTCGGCAAGATATAATTGATGGGGCTCGCGATGACTGTAATAAAAGCTAATCTTAGGCTACGTATGAAGTGCACGGATTAGATTTGAGGTTTTTGGGGTTTTGTTGGAAAAACGGGACAGGCAAATTTTGGGTCCGGGGATGAGGCCATATTTTTGCAGAGTTCAGGTAGGGGCAAGATAGGCAGTAGTTTTGATGCTTTGGATTGAATGAATGGGTGGATCCGACTGGTGAGGAGCAAAGGAGGGGAAGAAGGTCCCAAGATTCCTCCTCAAACAGATGAAAACATGAAGAATTAAACAAAATTTCAAGGTAGAACATAGCAGTCCAATGTATTCTACCTTAATCACTCATTTGTTTAATTGCAGAAGACAAGAGAAGGGAAAATGATACACATAAACATTAGTGAAATTACAAATACATAGAGAAACACAACATCAAAACATAGAGCCACATGGATCCCAACAAGTGCTGCAAAACCCTGGTCTTCCCTTTGCCAAAATTGCAGAAATGAAATGTACAATAGAGTGCCAAGCAATCCCAAGTGTCCAACCATGAAAATGACTGAGAAATTACATGATATAGACAAGCCTAACTCCTTCCCATGCCTCTAGGGGTCGAGCTCATCATTCTACGAGCTATTTGAACTAATTCTAAACAAGGAACTGAAATCTAGGTAGTCAAACAACTTACCCCTATATGCTAGGAAATTGATTCATTCATTAAATTTTCACTTTTTAGTGAATGAATCCTCTAGAACAAGTAAAAATGTGCCAATATTACATCATGGTTATCAAATTACATCATGCAAGATCAAGAGTAACATCAAGAAGCAAAACTGGTCAAAACTAGGCGAATTTCTGAGCTGAACAGTGAGAAACATGCCAAAATTCTCTATGCGTCACGCCACTTTGGAGCTGATTTTGAGGCACTTTCCGAAGTTCAAATTGAGCCCAAGATAGCTTGTTGGAAATACCTGCATTTCTACTTTACAACCTAAGTGGAATTTCGGGATTTGGATGTCACTTTCCCCTCCAAAAATTCAATCTTCCAAGATTGCTTCCTGTGTGTGCAAAAGGTGGCAAAGAGGTCATTTTTAGGGTGTTTTTGACCCTTTAGGCAACCCAGAACTTGATGAAATCCTTAGGTAATCCATGAGCATGCATAACTTTTGATAAAAAAATCCAGAAATTTAAAGTTTTCTTCCAGAGGATCTCCCAATTATAAGCGCGCGCCAAGTGATGCTACGCATTGGGCAGAAAAACCTGTTTTAAAGCCAAAAAAATTCAAAATTGACAAAAGTTTCTCCAAATTCCTTGAAATTTGGGCTATAGGTCCCCCATCAAGTGCCATGCTCAATGAAAGAAGCTTCGGTCAAGACTTTGAGCCGATCATGTGTTTTGCGCCTCCTCAGTACCCTCCTGGTGTATGCAGTTTCAGTTGTAGAGTCGTTGTCTCAGTCATATGATGTGTCAGTGTCCATCTCCATGGTGCTGCAAGGTGTATATCAAGTGTATGTTTGGTTTGTTTGAAAATGAGAAATGAGAACTTGGTGTCATTATCTCCAATTTCCAACTATGTGCCAAATGTGTGCCAAAGGGAAAAGACTGTGGGAGAAATAGGACAGCAGGAACAAGCACTGTAACCAAGTGAAATTTGCCCTTTTTAAAACTTTTGATTTGTCTCAAATGTGGAGACAATGGGACAATCACTTGATTGTTTGGGGACTTGAGGATTTTACAAGTGAAATGAGAGAAGGAGAGTGATAGGGAATGGTAGGGTTTAGGAATAGGGATAATAGAACTTAGGAATAAGTGATTTGGGGATGGGGAGCATGGGCTTAGTGATTTTAGGGGATAGGGGGGAACTTAGGGAATGATAAAATCAAAGGAAAAAAGGGGTAAGGGAATAAACTTGGTGGCAAAACAGTGAATCAAAACCCTAGGCAGCAACTTTGTTTGAGAAATTTCAAATGGTAGGTTTGATCTCTTTAAACACTCACCATGAAACACACACCATCAAACAATCATCAAACTTGGACAAAGAGCAATGATAAAGGGTCAATCTACTTGGAACAAGGTGAATTCATGTGTTTTTGGCGATTTGGGTGAATCCTGGAAGTTTTTTGGGCTCTCTGGCTGTATGCACTGTGCACCAGCCCAACATGCCGCGTGTGCCATGTGTGCCGCGCCAGTGTATTTTTACACTGCATAAAATTGCCCAATGCGCCGCACAAGCCATGTGCGCCGCGCCACCAAACCTTTTGTTTTAGTGCTTTTTGCAGGAGACTTTTGGAGGCCTTCCCGATGTCCAAATTAGGTGTAGGATAGCTCATTGGAAAGGTGTTTGAGTATACGTTCCAACCAAACTAGAATTTTTCAATTTGGAGTTCATTTTCCCTGTTAAAAATCAAATCTCCCAAGACTGGTCAAAATGTGCCAAATGAGGCTGCCTCAAGGCAGAGTGCTGTTGCAGTCAACTTTTGAAGGTGTTCCAAAACTCCAAATTGATCTCATGATAGCTTGTTGGAAATATATTTGTGTCTAGTTATCATTTGACTCATCAAGCAAGTCATTTGGCCAACCAATCTAGGAGAAAACTTGATTTTCCCAAGGTCACTCCAGAGGTGTATCAATTCTCCCGAGACAAATGTAGTTTTGACATTTCTCTAAAACCATGACACCTGTGTAAAACGTGAAGGATTTTTTTCTTCCTTGGCCTATTTTGGACAAAAACCTCTCTCATTTTTTCCAAATTCATCTTTCCTTGCTTAGAAACATCATTTGAGTAAAAACTATCCCGATGTGTGGAACAAGAGATTTGTCGAAATGAAGCGAAATGAAGGGGATAGGGAGCTTCTAAATTCTTGAGGAAATTTTGTGAGGTAGGGAGAGATGTTAGGAAGCAGGGGAAAGTGGAATTTCAGAGATTTAGCGAGGGGAAGGGATCCAAAAGGGCTAAACACAGGCCCAACCTAGAAAATTGCCAAGTTGTAGCAAGAAACTAGGGTTTGTGCAAAAATGAGGAATTTGGGGGATCACAGTGATGGGAAGTGTTTAATAAGTTACATTAAGGATAGGGGAAGGTGTATGAACATCAGGATATAAGTTTTGCTGATGGTTTGAATGTCCAAGAGAAATTGCCTTCAAAACCCTAGGAGAGGGAAATGACCTTACCTAGGCGCAACTGAAGCATGAACAAGGTGTAAAATGACCCAGTGGAACTTTGACATGATGATGAAAACCCTCTGAATGATGGTACACTCAGCTGAATGGTGACATGGACCGACATTTGGAAAACTTTGACAGGAGTAAAGCAAACCCTAGACCTAATACCTAGTGACCAAGTTTTACTTGAAGACTCAATGTTATGACAAAATTTGACCTTGACACCTTAAAATCACTTTGTAAGAGCATGTTTGATCACTGGAGGAAGGCTGCAAAGACTGACACTAACATTGGCTCCAATGGGGATGGTAGCTCCTTGGAGGTGCCAAGAACTAGAGATCTTTGGAAAGCAGACAGTGCCTTCATCCATTGGGCAATGGAGTCAGAAACTCAAGTTGAGATGCATGACTGAAAACTGATGACTTGATGATGCAAACTGACTCTCACTCAACTAAAAACTGACTCGATACTCAAACACAACCGACAAACTAGAAATGATGCTCAAGGTTGAGCTTATTCAACAAACCTACTCTAATAGTTTCATTCATCACCTGATCAAGTGAAATGAAACAACCAATGCAACCAAGTAAGTATTCCATCTACTGTTTGAATTCTCCGCAAGTGCTCGCTTATGAACAACAAGAGAGAACTACTAAAAGGTAACTCCCATGACAACTTGGAAACAGATTCGTTGAATGCTATGGATTCTCTGTCCGCCTCCACAAACACTACATAAGGATCTTGAAATTCATGCACACTGGGACTTAGCTCATCCAATGGATTACTTCTCTTCTCTTCATACCATGAATGCAAACTTTGATATGAGCTTTGTGACGAGACTCCTGCTGAAAATGACAAAGAAACCAGCTGTCGGGTCAAGTTTATATCAGTACATGTTTCAGGCTCACATGTAGTCAATGGAGAAGGACTTTGACTGCAAACCTCATCCAAAACATTAGCTATTGGATCATGAAAAACTTGAAAAGACTGTTGTAACCCATTTTCTATTGGTTCTAATGTGATTACATGATTGCCTACATGCTACTCATTCTTTACTGAAGATGTACTATGCAATTTTCCCTTCAAAAACTGAAATGATTCAAAACAAAATGGTATGGAATCATCTTACATCATCTGAGCATATGTTCCAGCGTCCAAGTCTTTATTTGCAACTTGACAATCAAAGGCATTCGGGGGCTACAAATCTGGATATGAAAAGTCTTGAACAAGGTTTTCATTGCCCTCAAGATGGTCCAAATCAAGACTTGTTGACAGCTGATTTCTGATTGCATGGAAGTTGTCTATGATGCACTGAAATGAATCAAAACAAAAAGGCAAAGATCCTTCACTTACTTCAAAATTTGCTGCACTTTCCTCGTCACTGTCATAGCTGATATGCATCGTTTGATCATTTTACTCGAGCTGCTGAAAGTGAACTTCTTGCTCCCACAAACTAGCTGCTTGTTTGTTTGCAAGATTAGCTTCTGTTTGGAGAACATAATCATCATCATACTGATCAAACTGAGGCAAATCATCAGTATAAAAGACATCATCAAGCATACATGTCATATCAACAGATCTCTCTTCTCCAAGATGATCAATAAAACAATCATTGTCAGATCTATGACAACTGGGATAAGAAACAAAATGTTTTGGATCAGCCACTTGTTCATGAACGTCATTTTCATTTTTTGCAGTCATTTTCCGCACCATCTCTTCTACTGCACTTACCAAAATGTCAAGCTTTACCTCTAGAGATGTCGATTCCTCTGGATCTATATTTTTCATCTCTTCTTCCTTCAACCTTGCCCTTCTGATCAGCAAATGAGCCTCTACATTTACTGCACTATTCTGCATCTCTTCAAGTGTTGCAACATTCCTTTCTCTCAGCTGAAACTCCATTTCTAGATCAAAGGCACCCGGATAGTGCAAGAGAGCAGATCTAGGAGGAGGCCTTATATCAACTGGGATCAAATAATAAACTTGGTTAAATCTGGCAGAAAACTGTTGTACTATCTCCCCTGGCAGTCTTTTCAGCTGGTTATACTCTTCTATAATAAGGAAAAGGTTCTGTCCGATCATCCACCTGTCGAGAAAAACTTTGACGAACTGTTGGAAATCTGAAATGCTCGCACCAGGCAGGTTTTTGAACCAACTCTTGACTTTGCCTTGCAAAGAAAGAGGAAAAAGCCTAATACTGACATCCTCTTCATCAACCTCAAAAAGTTCTAGAAAAGACTCAAAATTCTGCACATGTTGCTCAGCGTTGATATTGTCGCGTTCACCATCAAATCTTGGTAGATATAGATCATGATTTTTAGGGAAAGTATGGAATATAGGAGGTAAAATCAGAGGCTTGTTCGATCTGGAATTTTACAAGGTGTAGGGGTATGTACAGAAGAAGTAGAATCAGTCTTAGTCTCATTAGGATCATCAGTTTCAAGATGGTCATCACAAGATTCAGCAAAAGGGTCTTGATCAAGCTCAAAGGCATGCAAATCTTTGGTATTTACAATCTTCAAAGGGAAGGAATCAAATGCAGGCCGAGGATCTCTTCTCAAGCATAGTATACTTTGCAAAGCCTTCTTAACATTCTCAGGAAAAGAGAAGAAATAATTTAGAACAAAGAACAAAATGTCTTGGATGAAACTCCAACTTGAATACCTGATCTTTCCATATTGTCCTTTCATGTTTTTGCTAGTCGGGTGCGTCCTCCAATGGAGTCCTTGGATCTGATCTTGAAAATGATTTGGAATCACCAGGTGAATGATTTCAGCCTTCTTATGTCTGATCATTGTCCACCATCAACCATCAGATCTGAACTTGATACATGTACTGGGGTGATCGTTTAGATCAGATGTTCAGTTTATAAACTAGACCGGAGATTGACTGAAGCAGCTTTTATCTACTTGCGCTAATGCAAAGCAAAAGCGTTTTGAAGGCTACCTGGCTAACTTCAGGCTCTGTCTGTAGTCTACAAAGCCAAACAATGAAAATAAACTTTCTTCCCCAGTATGGTCGCCACTATGTTAGAGCCTAGATTTGTCTTAGGCTGAAAGACAAGGTTCTAGGTCCACATCAAACCACGCTCAGCCTCGTAGCTAGCCCTACGAGGACAGGAGAGGGCTCTCTCCACGTCAATCTCGGAAAAAGATAATCGATGGGGCTCGAGATGACTGTAATAAAAGCTAATCTTAGGCTAGGTATGAAGTGCAAGGATTAGATTTGAGTTTTTGGGGGTTTTGTTGGAAAAACGGGACAGGCAAATTTTGGGTTTGGGGATGAGGCCAGATTTTTGCAGAGTTCAGGTAGGGGCAAGATAGGTAGTAGTTTTGATGCTTTGGATTGAATGAATGGGTGGATCAGACTGGTGAGGAGCCAAGGAGGGCAAGAAGGTCTCAAGAGTCCTCCTCAAACAGATGAAAACATGAAGAATTAAACAAAATTTCAAGGCAGAGCATAGCAGTCCAATGTATTCTACCTTAATCACTCATTTGTTTAATTGCAGAAGACAAGAGAAAGAAAAATGATACACATAAACATCAGTGAACTTAAAAATACATATAGAAACACACCATCAAAACATAGAGCCACATGGATCCCAACAAGTGCTGCAAAACCCTGGTCTTTCCTTTGCCAAAATTGCAGAAATGAAATGTACAATAGAGTGCCAAGCAATCCCAAGTGTCCAACCATGAAAATGACTGAGAAATTACATGATATAGACAATCCTAACTCCTTCCCATGCCTCTAGGGGTCGAGCTCATTATTCTATGAGCTGTTTGAACTAATTCTAAACAAGGACTGAAATCTAGGTAGTCAAACAACTTACCCCTATATGCTAGGAAATTGATTCATTCATTAAAATTTCACTTTTTAGTGAATGAATCCTCTAGAACAAGTAAAAACGTGCCAATATTACATCATGCAAGATCAAGAGTAACATCAAGAAGCAAAACTGGTCAAAACTGGGTGAATTTTTGAGCTGAACAGTGAAAAATAGGCCAAAATTCTCTATGCGTCGCGCTCAAATTCTCTATGCGTCATGCCACTTTGGAGCTGATTTTGAGGCACTTCCCGAAGTCTAAATTGAGCCCAAGATAGCTCGTTGGAAAGCCCTACCTGTCTACTTTCCAACCCAAGTAAAATTTCTAGATTTAAATGTCATTTGCCCCTCCAAAACTTCAATCTCCCAAGACTGCTTCCTGTGTGTGCAAAAGGTGGCAGAGATGTCATTTTTAGGGTGTTTTTGACCCTTTAGGCAACCCAGAACTTGATGAAATCCTTAGGTAATCCATGAGCATGCATAACTTTTGATAAAAAAATCTAGAAATGCAAAGTTTTCCTCCAGAAGATCTCCCAATTATAAGTGCGTGCCATGTGGCGCTACGCGTTGGCCAGAAAAACCTATTTTAAAGCCAAAAAAATTCAAAATTGACAAAATTTTCTCCAAATTCCTTGAAATTTGGGTTGTAGGTCCCCCATCAAGTGCCATTCTCAACCAAAGAAGCTTCGGTCAAGACTTGGATCCGATCATGTGTTTTCTGCCTCCTCAATACCCTCCTAGTGTATGCAGTTTCAGTTGTAGAGTCGTTGTCTCGGTCATATGATGTGTCGGTATCCATCTCCATGGTGCTGCAAGGTGTATATCAATTGTATGTTTGGTTTGTTTGAAAATCAGAAATGAGAACTTGGTGTCATTATCTCCAATTTCCAACTATGTGCCAAATGTGTGCCAAAGGGAAAAGACTGTGGGAGAAATAGGACAGCGGGAACAAGGACTGTAACCAAGTGAAATTTGCCCTTTTTAAAACTTCTGATTTGTCTCAAATGTGGAGACAATGGCACAGTCACTTGATTGTTTGGGGACTTGAGGATTTTACAAGTGAAATGAGAGAAGGAGAGTGATAGGGAATGGTATGGTTTAGGAATAGGGATAATAGAACTTAGGAATAAGTGATTTGGGAATTGGGAGCATGGGCTTAGTGATTTTATGGGATAGGGGGGAACTTAGGGAATGATAAAATCAAAGGAAAAAAGGGGTAAGGGAATAAACTTGGTGGCAAAACAGTGAATCAAAACCCTAGGCAGCAACTTTGTTTGAGAAATTTCAAATGGTAGGTCTAATCTCTTTCAAAACTCACCATGAAACACACACCATCAAACAATCATCAAACTTGGACAAAGAGCAATGATAAAGGGTCAATCTACTTGGAACAAGGTGAATTCATGTGCTTTTGGCGATTTGGGCGAATCCTGGAAGTTTTTTGGGCTCTCTGGCTATATGAGCCACATACCAGCCCAACACGCCGCGCACGCCATGTGCACCGCGCCAATGTATTTTTACATTGCATAGAATTGCCCAATGCGCCGCACAAGCCATGTGTGCCGCGCACAAACCCAATGCGCCGCGCCACCAAACTCTGTTTTTTAGTGCTTTTTTCAGGAGATGTTTGGAGGCCTTCCTGGCATCCCAATTGGGTGCAGGATAGCGCGTTGGAAATGTATTTGAGTCTACTTTCCAAATCAACTATAATTTTTCAATTTTTAGTTCATTTGCCCTGTCAAAAATTAAATCTCCCAAGACTGGTCAAAATGTGCCAAATGAGGCTGCCTCAAGGCAGAGTGCTGTTGCAGTCAACTTTTGAAGGTGTTTCTCAACTCCAAATTGAGCTCATGATAGCTTGTTGGAAAGCTCTTTGTGTCTAGTTATCATTTGACTCATCCGAAAGGTCATTTGGCCAACCAAACTAGGAGAAAACTTGATTTTCCCAAGGTCACTCCAGAGGTGTATCAATTCTCCTGAGGCAACTGTAGTTTTGACATTTCTCTAAAACCATGACACCTGTGTAAACAGTGAAGGAGTTTTTTCTTCCTTGGCCTATTTTGGACAAAAACCTCTCTCATGTTTTCCAAATTCATCTTTCCTTGCTCAGAAACATCATTTGAGTAAAACCTACCCTGATGTGTGGAACAAGAGATTTGTCGAAATGAAGCGAAATGAAGGGGATAGGGAGCTTCTAAATTCTTGAAGAAATTTTTCGAGGTAGGGAGGGATGTTAGGAAGCAAGGGAAAGTGGAATTTCAGAGATTAAACGAGGGGAAGGGATCCAAAAGGGCTAAACACAGGCCCAACCTAGAAAATTGCCAAGTTGTAGCAAGAAACTAGGGTTTGTGCAAAAATGAGGAATTTGGGGGATCTCAGTGATGGAAAGTGTTTAATAAGGTACATTAAGGATAGGGAAAGGTGTATGAACATCAGGATACAAGTTTTGCTGATGATTTGACCGTCCAAGAGAAATTGCCTTCAAAACCCTAGGAGAGGGAAATGACCTTACCTAGGCACAACTGAAGCATGAAGTGGAACTTTGACATGATGATGAAAACCCTCTGAATGATTGTACACTGAGCTGAATGGTGACATGGACCGACATTTGGACAACTTTGACAAGAGTAAAGCAAACCCTAGACCTAATACCTAGTGACCAAGTTTTACTTGAAGACTCACTGTTATGACAAAATTTGACCTTGACACCTTAAAATCACTTTGTAAGAGCATGTTTGATCACTGGAGGAAGGCTGCAAAGACTGACTTTAACAGGCTCCTTGCTTGTTTCCTCTCCCCTCTGACAGATCTTTGCCGCTCCTTCCTTGCTTGTCCCACTTCAAACAGCACCTGTAAAGTCAAAGCAGCATAACACCATCAAAGCACAGAGATCTACGATCATAAACAATATAGGACCAGATATATATTGACCAAAAAAATGCACATATCAACTCAAACATAGAATAATGTGGAGGAAAACTCAAATAGCTTTATTGATAGAAGGAGTAGAAGAGAGGATTACAACCCATTGATCTGACCCAGCGTCATCCTCCCAGCATGAAAGCCCTTCTTCACCTCATGAAAAGCTTAGATCACCCAACACTATGATGTTCCACAAAGAAACCAACAACACTTCCTTACAAAATACAAGATTCCAGCCTTTGGATCTCTGGGATGAGGGATCCATATATAGATGTTTGTAGGTGGGTGAGTCATCTTCTGGGATTTTGATTAGTGTCCTCTCTCTGATATTTCTTGGTTCCACTTGGAGATTCATGATCTCTTACTCATCCCTGGGTGAATTCAGAGAGGCAAGTGTCAAATGGGTAGTTTCTAGAAGATTCTCTAGGTTTCCACCTAGCCAACTAGTTTTGCCATTTGTCTGCTCTCGCTCATCGCACCCCACAGAAGGGATTTTCAGTATGCATCGCACTTTTTTCATGTGGCAGGTGAGATGTATCGCACCCTTAGCACTGAGCAGTCTGTATGGTCTAGTTTTGACCAGTTCTGATCAGTTTTTCATGGAGAACTTTTGGGAGATGATGTAATCAGCTGACCTTGCTCCTTTAAGGTATGAAACAACACTTTTAGGGACTTAGAAGCCTTTGGTTTATGGACATATGTGATTGGGGTTGCAGTGCCCAAATATGTCTATAACAATTGCCCCCTAAAGCATGAGGTCATAAATCTTTTGATGTCGGGTGAAATGCTTTATCATGATGATCCGAGGTTTTTCGAACTGGGAGGCGACCTGTAATAAGATACAATACAATACATTATCTTCATAATATTTTTATGATCTAGCTGAGGTGAGCATTCCCATGCTCAGCTTTATAAATTCATTTTCATGTACATAGGACAGACAACCGTCTGTGTGGCAGATTGATGATTCTGGTAGAGCCATCATCCTTTGATTTGGATGATTATCTATGCAGCAATGATGTACATTTGATGTCTTTATTTTCCTGAATATATCGCAGCCCGGATGGATGAAACTAGATCGAGGGTCTTCAAACTCGTTCAATCTTCACCTCAAGTACAAGTCGATCCATGTGAAAAGATGTTCTGGAGTCAAACATGGAAAGACATCGCTTGATTACCAACCAATGAGGAAAGTTGTTAACAGGCATGAGAGGAATCATCGATAATGATAATGACCCTCAAGGTACGACAGTACAATTTACGTGGTGTGAAAATGGGACTTGCAATTGAACACCATGCAAAATCTTTCGGTCGAAGGCCATTAATGTAAACCTGTCGCCAGAAGTGAGAAACTTGCCATTGAGGCATGCAAGCTTCAAAGTACTAAAAGGGTTGTTCCTAATTCGACTTCTTGGATAATGAGCTGATGTCGAAAAGGAGTGACCCATTGTAGGAGGGCATTAATGAATCCCACATCTACGACACGGAATGGAGCAAATCATTTTGTGGAGGTGAAAATAATCTGATGATACAAGGTTCAGGGTGGCGGTCATGAAGGAATGAAGCGTGAAGGTATTGCAGCGAATGAGACACAAGCTGGGTTGGTGAATTCTTTGAGTGTCTTCTCTTGAACATATCGGCGACACTGAAGTGGATTGGTAGCGTTAACCCGAAAAATGGATGGTACGCTGGACCAACGGTAATATGACCGGTGAACAAAATAACCCAACCCGACTCAATCATGGTGATGGAGTGAAAGTGTCATGTTCAAGAGCGACTTGCTACCAATAAAGTTTCTTCAAGTTTTCTTCCCAATTTTTCCCTAGTCATTGCTGACCAGTACCTCTTTATTTTTGTCAAGCTTGAGGAGGATAACAAATGCTTGTTCTATAATTTTCCCTTCGGGCAAACCCGTCGCTATGTTTTAACGAGCCTAGCGACAGTGAAAGTCGTTCTCGTCTGCATGGACAAGTTTGTCGCTATTGGTTTTAACGAGTTTAACGACAAAGATAACTCAGTCCTTTTTCAATTTTAGAGAGTTTGAAAGGGGACAGAAAGTAAACTCCAACAATCCTTTTTCGTCATATAATCCCTTAAGTCTGAAAAAGTATAAAATAATATGAAAGGGATGAATTTTCGATAGTTTTAACGAGCCAAACAAGACAAGTGCTCAATCTTTTTGTGTAATGATCCCTCAGGTCCAAAAAAATTAAAATCTAAAGGAGGGATAGCACTTCCGATCATTTTAATGAGCCGGAGAGGCCAATTACTCGGCAATATTTTCATATTTTATGAGTAAGATGAAAAGAGCTTAAAGGAGACTCGTTTTTGAGGAATCGAGTGATACTTTCGGGTAGCAGCTGGTTCCAAGTAAGGTTTGGAACTCCCCAATCATGACAGTGTAAAGAAGATGGCTAACAGAATCACTCGTCGTAGTTGTTCCTCAAAGGGGTAAACAATCAAATGGAGGCATATGATCGGCTAAAACAGAGTGGAGGTGATGGTAAGAACTTGACCAAGGCTCAAAAGCTGATGATAATGCGTTCGCAATGGTTATTTACTAGAAGTGGGTTCATTTTTTAATGAGCTTAAACTCTGGTGGAACATATGCTCATTGCTAGGTTTAATTTTTAACGAGCTTGAACTTTCTGTAAAACTGCTCGTGCCAGTCGTATAATAAGGATGTCTCATCGATAGGTTCAATTTTTAGGGAGCTTGCACCATTCGAAACTTTGCTCTGGATCCTTCCTTTATGTAAGCTAGGAACGACCAATCCTACGAGTTTAAAAGGTTAAGAACCTACAAACTAAGAAAATAAATGGTCACTTTTCACTTTCATGCAAAAAGGTTTGCATGCCCCAAGGCATAGTGAAGTAGAGTTTCCAGGTTACCCTCCAATTTGCAGACAAAACATTTGTTCTATCAGGAAAGGCCTACCTTCTAACGAGGGTATCTTATTCCAGTCTAATCCCATTTTCCTAGATGGACGGGTGTGTCAGACTAGTCATATGTCCTCGGTCGAAACCTACCCTATACCTGAAGTTTTCCTGCCGAAGCAGACCAGGGTGCATGCCCCCTAGGTTTTAGTCACAATCACTGAATAACTCACGCTCATCAGGTGGACGCACCAGAGATTGATGAGACATTCCTTGTGCAAAAAGACCAGTTAGGGATGGCATTTGACTATTAGCTATGTGTGAACGAGGGAATGAAAGCTGGTCTACTAGCTGGACCACTCTGCCTTCATGCGGAAAACACATCACTCGAAAGAGTGAGGAGACAATGGCTCCCATGCTATAAATGTAGTCACGCCCAAGGAGTAGATTGTAATCTAAAGGTCCTTGGACTACCATTAAGTTCAAGTAGATGGTTTTCCCTCTCAACGTTATAGGCAAATTTGGGAGGATCCCTAACGGTCGACTGGTTCCTCTGTCGAAGCCTATTAGATTTCGCATCTCAGACATAAGGGATGGCGAACCAAGCGCTTTCCAAGCAGTTGAGGAAAGGATACTCACAGAAGCCCCTACATCTATGATGGTACTGACCATGACCATTCTGTAAGCTTGCACAATAATTTGGAATGGTACATTAGACGGTAGACAGGGTCTGCCTAGTAGATTCTAGTCGAAGGAAACAACTAGGTTTCTTGGAGGTGGGACCGAATAAACAGCCCGATACAACTCCGTCGAACTTCCTTCCCGTGGTAAAGGAACGGGCAGATTGCCCCCATGTTGATCGAAGTCCATGTTTACGAAGAGGATTTGAACGGTGTCATTCTCGTCCTCCTTAATGACTGTATCATCTGAAGATGGACCTTCTCAAGACAAAACTGGGTCGACTGCCATTTCGACCTGTTGACTTTGGTTCGGTGTTGACTCAGAGGGTTTATATTCAATGATAGATGCTTCAACTGACCACAAAGATGTGTCAGTTAGATTTTCAACTAGCGATTGACTCGGCAAGAGTTTCTTGTATCCAGGAGGGAGCCGTAGCAATGAAGCAGGACGGTTATCCAAGACACTTTTAGCTTCGTCTAGGAAGGGACAACGGTGGATGGCATGATCGCCTTCACACAGTCTACAAGGAATTTTAGATCTTCTTCTCTGTCTAGTGACTTCGTTTTCACTAGTTGACAGTGTACTTTCAACATGATCGTCAGAGGTTGAGGACACCGGATTGTGCAAGCAGGGAGACCAGTCCCTTAAGATCCGTGGGATGCAAGGGAAATCTCGGTGATAGTGGTCCCCTTTGCAAATGACACATGGAGATTTAGGTTTGGATGGTGCAGTGTGTGGATTTTCGCTAGACAATGTATGGTTGCCCCTTTTGGCCGTTGGCTCCTTCTTCTTCTTCTCCTTCCATTTCTTCTTCTTCTCAGTTACTTGGTTTTTAGTTTTACCAACTTTACCAAGCGAAGAGGAAGGAGGAGAGGGAGAAACAAACAAAGTAGAAGGTTGGGGGGGAACATTAGTATCATCTGGTTGCTGACTTGATTGCTCAGGAATCACGGTGCTTTGAATGACAGAGGTCGAGAAGAGCCATACTGGCAGGCCAATTTTCAGTCCTGGAAGGGACAATGTGGCCATATGAGGTGCACCAACATCTCCCCAAGAGTATTTCCCCCAGGGGGAAATCCTTGGTTGGTGGACTCCATTTTCTCAACCTAAGACCAACGAGGGAACAGTGATGTTATTCTGATTAAAATAAATTTTATGACGCTTTGACACAACTTGCTTTCTCAATTTTTAAGAGTCGAGAAAAAGCTAAAGATGACTCTAGTCGCCTTCGATTTTTAATGAGCCTGAAGTGAAAAGTGCTCAGATGGACCTTTTCTTTTAAGGAGTCTGAAAAGGAATGAAAGAGACTACTCTGGAAATCTAGACAGAGGGATTACCAAACCAATCGCAAAACTGCAGAATACGTTTTACGGTATGACAGTCAATATTCCCGAATGTTGTGTTCAGTGCATTGCGATCGATAGGGCGGCATACATGGCTTCCTAAGGATAAAGGATATAGCCTATTGTAGTCTCCCAATATATACTCGACGGTACATGGGAACACAAGTCCGTACTGGCACTTGTTGTCTCAAAGAGGAGGAATCACCCAACCTACGATGAAAGCGATAGTTACCAGGCTTTACGATGCTGGAATACGTCTCTAGCCTAGACTTCTAAATGTTGTGCGTTAGGTTCCAAAGCATTTTTATGTTCATTGAATTTATTTTACAGTTGATCTTTCTTAAGAAATTTTCCTTTAAGGTTCACCGTGTGATGTAGATATATAATTCCTAAAAATGCAATCTAATATGATAAACAGTCGTTTACTCTTCTTTTTGCAATGAAAATCCTAGCTACTAAGGAAAGAGAAGTGAGATTCTTTCAACATAAAGCAGAGAGAACACACTAGATGCATTGTCCTAAATCAAAATCAACAAGCAGTCTAAATGCAAATGCACATGCATGTATTTGTTTTTCGCTTTCTTAATGTGTGAATGACAAAAAGAATGCTAAGTACAAATCTGAACTATCTTTTCTCCCAAAGCGACAGTACTAACAATTTTCTCTTCAAAAGGCGAAAGGAAGACGAAGACAACACTTTCAACTTCAATTTGAAAACTGCTTTCGACACTTGAAATACTATCAATTCAAACCAAATACAAGAGTAACAGTGTAATCGACCATCAACCAGAGTAGGATCCTTTTCTTTGACTGAAAACAACACTTGCGACACTTTCAAATCAAAAGACGACAGTTCGATTAAGCTACCTTTTTGTAAGGGAGAACTGTAAATGGAGAAAAATACATAAAAACATTTACAATTCTTTGCACAATGGAAGCTAAATAATGCAAAGGAAGGGAGTTTCAGCAGTGGTATACTGATCACAGGCAGCAAAACTCCTGAATAAAGTTGAAGAGAGTGAAGAAAAACCAAAATCTGGAGGCAGAAACAGTCTTATCTGATCATCGCACCTGTAACATAGGGAAACAGGGATGCATCTCACCTACTGCACACGGGAGGTGTGATGCATCGAGATTTCCTGAAGGAGAGAGTGCAATGGTCCAGGGACGAGACTTTAACTTGGTTTTTGGTCACAGTTTGCAGCTTAGTTCAAGGATTTAGGCTGAGCTAATGATCATCAGTAAATAAAAATCATATGGGCTGATCTAATGAGGTTGCTTGAGCCACCACCAGGGCAATTAGGATGTTTGCAAATCAATTTTTCAGTTTATAAACAAAACCCAGAGATGGACTGAAGTAGCATTGATCTACTTTGCAATTGCATAGCAAAAGCAGTTTGAAGGCTAGCTGGCTTGACTTCAGGCTCCGTCTGTAGTTTATAAAGCAAACAAATATAAACAAGCAAACAAGTTATTCATTCCCCAGTGGAGTTGTCGTTTTTTTATCAGGAAATCTAGTGTCCATTCAGAGCTGCTAGTCCCACTAAGATGGGTAGCTATCTTAGAAACAAACAAACTAAAGTTACTTGTGTTTTCCTTTATGAGAAGTAGATGAGAGAGAAGCAGAGAGTACCAACCTCAGTCTTTTGCTTGGCTCCTTTCTTATTTCCTCTCCCCTCTGACAGATCTTTGCCGCTCCTTCCTTTCTTGTCCCACTTCAAAGAGCACCTGTAAAGTCAAAGCAGCATAATACCATCAAAGCATAGAGATATACGATCATAAACAATATAGGACCAGATATATATTGACCACACAAATGCACATATCAACTCAAACATACAAGAATGTGGAGGAAAACTCAAATAGCTTTATTGATAGAAAGAGTAGAAGAGAGGATTACAACCCATTGATCTGACCCAGCGTCATCCTCACAGCATGAAAGCCCTTCTTCACCTCATGAAAAGCTTAGATCACCCAACACTATGATGTTCCACAAAGAAACCAACAACACTTCCTTACAAAATACAAGATTCCAGCCTTTGGATCTCTGGGATGAGGGATCCATATATAGATGTTTGTAGGTGGGTGAGTCATCTTCTGGGATTTTGATTAGTGTCCTCTCTCTGATAGTTCTTGGTTCCACCTGGAGATTCATGATCTCTTACTCATCCCTGGGCGAATTCAGAGAGGCAAGTGTCAAATGGGCAGTTTCTAGAAGATTCTCTCGGTTTCCACCTAGCCAACTACTTCTGCCATTTGTTTGCTCTCGCTCATCGCACCCCACAGAAGGGCTTTTCAGTATGCATCACACGTTTTGCATGTGGTAGGTGAGATGCATTGCACCCTTAGCACTGAGCAGTCTGTATGGTCCAGTTTTGACCAATTCTGAGTAGTTTTTGATGGAGAACTTCTGGGAGATGATGTAACCAGCTGACCTTGCTTCTTTAGGGTATGAAACAACACTTTTAGGGACTTAGAATCCCTTGGTTTATGGACATATGTGATTTGGGTTGCAGTGCCCAAAAATGTCTATAACAGTTGCCCCCTAAAGCATGAGGTCATAAATCTTTTGATGTCAGGTGAAATGCTTTATCATGAGGATCCGAGGTTTTTCGAACTGGAAGGTGACCTATAATAACATACAATACAATACATTATCTTCATAATATTTTCATGATCTAGCTGAGGCGAGCATTCCCATGCTCAGCTTTATAAATTCATTTTCATGTACATAGGACAGACAACTGTCTGTGTGGCAGACTGATAATTCTGGTAGAGACATCATCCTTTGATTTGGATGATTATCTGTGCAACAATGATGTACATTTGATGTCTTTATTTTCCTGAATATATCGCAGCCCAGATGGATGAAACTAGATCCGGGGTCTTCAAACTCATTCAATCTTCGCCCGAAGTACAAGTCGATCCATGTGAAAAGATGTTCCGGAGTCGAACATGGAAAGACATCGCTTGATTACCAGCTAATGATGAAAGTTGTTAACAGGCGCGAGAGGAATCATCGATAATGATAATGACCCTCAAGGTACGACAGTACAATTTATGTGGTGTGCAAATGGGACTTGGCGTCGAACACCACGCAAAATATTTCGGTCGAAGGCCATTAATGTAAACCTATCGCTGGAAGTGAGAAACTTGCTATTGAGGCATGCAAGCTTCAAAGAACTGAAAGGGTTGTTCCTAGGTCAACTTCTCAGATAATGAGCTGATGTCGACAAGGAGTGACCCGTCATAGGAGGGCATTAATGAATCCCACATCTACGACACAGAATGGAGCAAATGATTTTGTTGAGGTGAACACAATCTGATGATACAAGGTTGAGGGTGGCGGTCATGAAAGAATGAAGCGTGAAGGTATTGTAGCGGATGAGACACAAGCTGGGTTGGTGAATTCTTTGAGTGACTTCTCTTGAACATATCGGCGACACTGAAGTGGATTGGTAGCGTTAACCCCAAAAATGGATGGTACAGTGGACCAATGGTAATATGACCGGTGAACGAAATAACCCAACCCAACTCAATCATGGTGATGGAGTGAAAGTGTCATGTTCAATAGCGACTTGCTACCAATAAAGTTTCTTCAATTTTTCTTCCCAATTTTTCCCCAGTCATTGCTGACCAGTACCTCTTTATTTTTGTCAAGATTGAGGAGGATAACATATGTTTGTTCTATAATTTTCCCTTCAGGCAAACCCGTCGCTATGTTTTAACGAGCCTAACGACAGTGAAACTCGTTCTTGTCTGCATGGACAAGTTTGTTGCTATTGGTTTTAACGAGTTTAACGACAAAGATAACTCAGTCCTTTTCCAATTTTAGAGAGTCTGAAAAGGGACGGAAAGTAAACTCCAACAATCCTTTTTCGTCATATAATCCCTTAAGTCCGAAAAAGTATAAAATAATATGAAAGGGATGAATTTTCGATAGTTTTAACGAGCCGAACAAGACAAGTGCTTGATCTTTTTGTGTAATGATCCCTCAGGTCCAAAAAGATTAAAATCTAGAGGAGGGATAGCAATTTCGATCATTTTAACGAGATGGAGAGGCCAATTGCTCGGAAATCTTTTCATATTTTACGATTCATATGAAAAGAGCTTAAAGGAAACTCATTTTTGAGGAACCGAGTGATATTTTTAGGTAGCAGCTGGTTTCAGGTAAGGTTTGGAACTCCCCAATCATGACAGTGTAAAGAAGATGGCTAACAGAATCACTCGTCGTAGTTGTTCCTCAAAGGGGTAAACAATCAAATGGAGGCGTATGATCAGCTAAAATAGAGTGGAGGTGATGGTAAGAACACAACCAAGGCTCAAAAGCTGATGATAATGCGTTCGCAATGGTTATTTACTAGAGGTGGGTTCATTTTTTAATGAGCTTAAACTCTGGTGGAACATATGCTCATTGCTAGGTTTAATTTTTAACGAGCTTGAACTTTGCATAAAATTGCTCGTGTCAGTCGTATAATAAGGATGTCTCATCGATAGGTTCAATTTTTAGGGAGCTTGCACCATTCAAAACTTTGCTCCAGATCCTTCCTTTATGTAAGCTAGGAACAACCAATCCTACGAGTTTAAAAGGTTAAGAACCTACAAACTAAGAAAATAAATGGTCGCTTTTCACTTTCATGCAAAAAGGTTTGCATGCCCCCAGGTATAGCGAAGTAGAGTTTCCAGGTTACCCTTCAATTTGCAGACAAAACATTTGTTCTATCGGGAAAGGCCTACCTTCTAACGGGGGTATCTTATTCCAATATAATCCCATTTTCCTAGACGGACGAGTGTGTCAGACTAGTCATATGTCCTCCGTGGAAACCTACCCTATACCTGAAGTTTTCCTGCTGAAGCAGACCAGGGTGCATGCCCCCTGGGTTTCAGTCACAATCACTAAATCACTCGCGCTCATCAGGTGGACGGACTGGAGATTGATGAGACATTCCTTGCACAAAAAGACCAGTTAGGGATGGTATTTGACTATTAGCTATGTGTGAACCGGGGAATGAAAGCTGGTCTACAAGCTAGATGACTCTGCCTTCATGTGGAAAACACATCACTCGAAAAAGTGAGGAGACAATGGCTCCCATGCTATAAATGTAGTCATGCCCAAGGAGTAGATTGTAATCTAAAGGTCCTTAGACCACCATTACGTTCAAGTAGATGGTTTTCCCTCTCAAAGTTATAGGAAAATTTGGGAGGATCCCTAACAGTCGATTGGTTCCTTTGTTGAAGCCTGTCAGATTTCGCATCTCAGGTAGAAGCGATGGCGAACCAAGCGCTTTCCAAGCAGTTGAGGAAAGGATACTCATAGAAGCCCCTTCATCTATGATGGTACCAACCATGACCATTCTGTAAGCTTGTAAAATAATTTGAAATGGTGCATTAGACGGTAGACGGGGTCTGCCTAGTAGATTCCAGTTGAAGGAAATGACTAGGTTGCTTGGAGGTGGGACCAAATAAATGGCAGGATACGACTCCGACGAACTTCCTTCCTGTGGTAAAGGAACAGGAAGATTTCCCCCATGTTGATCGAAGTTCGTGTTTACGAATAGGATTTGAACGGTGTCGTTCTCGTCCTCCTTGATGACTGTATCATCTAAAGATGGACCTTTTGAAGACAAAACTGGGTCGACTGCCGTTTCGACCTGCTGAGTTTGGTCCGGTGTGGACTTAGAGGGTTTATCTTCAATGATAGATGCTTCGACCGACCACAAAGGTGTGTCAGTCAGATTTTCAACTAGCGATTGACTAGACAAGAGTTTCTTGTATCCAGGAGGGAGCCGTAGCGGTGAAGCAAGACGATTATTCAAGACTCTTTTAGCTTCGTCTAGGAAGGGACAATGGTGGATGGCATGATCGCCTTCACACAGTCTAGAAGGAATTTTAGATCTTCCTCTCTGTCCAGTGACTTCGTTTTCACTAGTTGATGGTGTACTTTCAACATGATTGTCAGAGGTTGAGGACATCGAATTGTGCAAGCGGGGAGACCAGTCCCTTAAGATCTGTGGGATGTAAGGGAAATCTCGGTGATAGTGGTCCCCTTTGCAAATGACACATGGAGATTTAGGTTTGGACGGTGTAGTGTGTGGATTTTCGCTAGACAATGTATGGTTGCCCCTTTTGGCCATTGGCTCCTTCTTCTTCTTCTCCTTCCCTTTCTTCTTCTTCTCAGTTACTTGGTTTTTAGTTTTACCAACTTTACCAAGCGAAGAGGAAGGAGGAGAGGGAGAAACAAACGAAGTATAAGGTTGGGGGGAAACATTAGTATCATCTGGTTGCTGACTTGATTGCTCAGGAATCACGGTGCTTTGAACAACAGAGGTCGAGAAGAGCCATACTGGCAGGCCAATTATTAGTCCTCGAAGGGACAATGCGGCCATATGAGGTGCACCAACATATCCCCAAGAGGGGAAAGGACTAGGATTTCCCCCAGGGGGAAATCCTTGGTTGGTGGAATCCATTTTGTCAACCTAAGACCAACGAGGGAACAATGATGTTATTCCAATTAAAATAAATTTTATGACACTTTGACAGAACTTGCTTTTTCAATTTTTAAGAGTCGAGAAAAAGCTAAAGATGACTCTAGTCGCCTTCGATTTTTAATGTGCCTGAAGTGACAAGTGCTCAGATGGACCTTTTCTTTTAAGGAGTCTGGAAAGGAATGAAAGAGACTACTTTGGAAATCTAGACAGAGGGATTACCAAACCAATCGCAAAACTGCAGAATACTTTTTAGGTACGGCAGTCAATCTTCCCGAATGTTGTGTTCAGTGCATTGCGATCGATAGGGCGTTAGACATGGCTTCCTAAGGATAAAGGATATAGCCTATTGTGGTCTCCCAATATATACTTGATGGTACGTGGGAGCACAAGTCCGTACTGTCACTTGTCGTCTCAAAGAGGAGGAATCACCCAACCTATGATGAAAGTGATAGTTACAAGGCTTTATGACACCGGAATACGTCTCTAGCCTAGACTTCTAAATGTTGTGCGTTAGGTTCCAAAGCGTTTTTATGTTCATTGAATTTATTTTACAATTGATCTTTCTTAAGAAATTTGCCTTTAAGGTTCATCGCGTGATGTAGATATATAATTCCTAAAAATGCAATCTAAGATGATAAACAGTCGTTTACTCTTCTTTTTGCAATGAAAATCCTAGCTACTAAGGAAAGAGAAGCGAGATTCTTTCAACATAAAGCAGAGAGCACACACTAGATGCACTATCCTAAATCAAAATCAACAAGCAGTCTAAATGCAAATGCACATGCATGTATTTGTTTTTCGCTTTCTTAATGTGTAAATTACAAAAAGAATGCTAAATACAAATCTGAACTATCTTTTCTCCCAAAGCGACTGTACTAACAATTTTCTCTTCTAAAGATGAAAGGAAGATGAAGACAACACTTTCAACTTCAATTTGAAAACTGCTTTCGACACTTGAAATACTATCAATTCAAACAAAATAGAGGAGTAACAGTGTAATCGACCATCAACCAGAGTAGGATCCTTTTCTTTGACTGAAAACGACACTTGTGACACTTTCAAATCAAAAGACGACAGCTCGATTAAGCTACCTTTTTGTAAGGGAGAAGTGTAAATGGCGAAAAATACATAAAAAAAATTTCAATTATTTTTACAATGGAGGCTGAATAATGCAAAGGAAGGGAGTTTCAACAGTGGTATACTGATCACTGATAGCAAAACTCTTGAATAACGCTGAAAAAGAGTGAAGAAAAACCAAAATCTGGAGGCAGAAATAGTCTTATATGATCATCGCACCTATAACACAGGGAAACAAGGATGCATCTCACCTACTGCACATGGGAGGTGCGATGCATCCAGATTGCCTAAAGGAGACAGTGCGATGGTCCAGGGACGAGACTTTAACTTGGTTTTTGGTCACAGTTTGCAGCTTAGTTCAGGGATTTAGGCTGAGCTAATGATAGTCAGTAAATACAAATCATAGGGGCTGATCTAATGAGGTTACTTGAGCCACCACCAGGGCAATTAGGATGTTTGCAAATCAATTGTTCAGTTTATAAACAAAACCCGGAGATGGACTGAAGCAGCATTGATCTACTTTGCAGTTGCATAGCAAAAGCAGTTCGAAGGCTAGCTGGCTTGACTTCAGGCTCCGTCTGTAGTTTATAAAGAAAACAAATATAAACAAGCAAACAAGCTATTCATTCCCCAGTGGAGTCGCCATTTTGTTATCGGGAAATCTAGTGTCCATTCAGAGCTACTAGTCCCACTAAGACGGGTAGCTATCTTAGAAACAAACAAACTAAAGTTACTTGCATTTTCCTTTATGAGAAGTATATGAGAGAGAAGCAGAGATTACCAACCTCAGTCTTTCACTTGACTCCTTGCTTGTTTCCTCTCCCCTCTGACAGATCTTTGCTGCTCCTTCCTTGCTTGTCCCACTTCAAAGAGCACCTGTAAAGTCAAAGCAGCATAATACCATCAAAGCACATAGATCTACGATCATAAACAATATAGGACCAGATATATATTGACCACACAAATGCACATATCAACTGAAACATACAAGAATGTGGAGGAAAACTCAAATAGCTTTATTAATAGAAAGAATAGAAGAGAGGATTACAACCCATTGATCTGACCCAGCGTCATCCTCACAGCATGAAAGCACTTCTTCACCTCATGAAAAGCTTAGATCACCCAACACTATGATGTTCCACAAAGAAACCAACAGCACTTCCTTACAAAATACAAGATTCCAGCCTTTGGATCTCTGGGATGAGGGATCCATATATAGATGTTTGTAGGTGGGTGAGTCAGCTTCTGGGATTTTGATTAGTGTCCTCTCTCTGATAGTTCTTGGTTCCACTTGGAGATTCATGATCTCTTACTCATCCCTGGGTGAATTCAGAGAGGCAAGTGTCAAATGGGCAGTTTCTAGAAGATTCTCTGGGTTTCCACCTAGCCAACTGCTTCTTCCATTTTTCCGCTCTCGCTCATCGCACCCCATAGAAGGGCTTTTCAGTATGCATCACACCTTTTTCATGTGGTAGGTGAGATGCATCGCACCCTTAGCACTGAGCAGTCTGTATGGTCCAGTTTTGACCATTTCTGAATAGTTTTCATGGAGAACTTCTGGGAGATGATGTAATCAGCTAACCTTGTTCCTTTAGGGTATGAAACAACACTTTTAGGGACTTAGAATCCCTTGGTTTATGGACATATGTGATTGGGGTTGCAATGCCCAAAAATGTCTATAACAGTTGCCCCCTAAAGCATGAGGTCGTAAATCTTTTGATGTTGGGTGAAATGCTTTATCATGAGGATCTGAGGTTTTTCGAACTGGAAGTCGACCTGTAATAAGATACAATACAATACATTATCTTCATAATATTTTCATGATCTAGCTGAGGTGGGCATTCCCATGCTCAACTTTATAAATTCATTTTCATGTACATAGTATAGACAACCATCTGTGTGGCAGACTAATGTTTCTGGTAGAGCCATCATCCTTTGATTTGGATGATTATCTGTGTAGCAATGATGTACATTTGATGTCTTTATTTTCCTGAATATATCACAACCCAGATGGATGAAACTAGATTCGAGGTCTTCAAACTCGTTCGATCTTCACCCAAAGTACAAGTTGATCCATGTGAAAAGATGTTCTGGAGTCGAACATGGAAAGACATCGCCTGATTACCAGCCAATGATGAAAGCTGTTAACAGGCGCGAGAGGAATCGTTGATAATGATAATGACCCTCAAGGTACGACAGTACAATTTACGTGGTGTGAAAATGGGACTTGGCGTTGAACACCACGCAAAATCTTTCGGTTGAAGGCCATTAATGTAAACCTGTCGCCGGAAGTGAGAAACTTGCCATTGAGGCATGCAAGCTTCAAAGTACTGAAAGGGTTGTTCCTAGGTCGACTTCTCGGATAATGAGCTGATGTCGACAAGAAGTGACCCGTCGTAGGAGGGCATTAATGAATCCCACATCTATGACACGGAATGGAGCAAATGATTTTGTGGAGGTGAAAATAATCTGATGATACAAGGTTCAGGGTGGCGGTCATGAAAGAATGAAGCGTGAAGATATTGCAGTGGATGAGACACAAGCTGGGTTGTTGAATTCTCTGAGCGACTTCTCTTGAACATATCGGCGACACTGAAGTGGATTGGTAGTGTTAACCCCAAAAATGGATGGTACGGTGGACCAATGGTAATATGACTGGTGAACGGAATAACCCAACCCGACTCAATCATGGTGATGGAGTGAAAGTGTCATGTTCAAGAGCGACTTGCTACCAATAAAGTTTCTTCAAGTTTTCTTCCCAATTTTTCCCCAGTCATTGCTGACCAGTACCTCTTTATTTTTGTCAAGCTTGAGGAGGATAACATATGCTTGTTCTATAATTTTCCCTTCGGGCAAACCCGTCGCTATGTTTTAATGAGCCTAGCGATCGTGAAACTCGTTCTTATCTTCATGGACAGGTTTGTAGCTATTGGTTTTAACAAGTTTAATGACAAAGATAACTCGGTCCTTTTTCAATTTTAGGGAGTCTAAAAAGTGACGGAAAGTAAACTCCAGCAATCCTTTTTCATCATATTGTTATAGACATTTTTGTGCCTTACAGCTTTAAGCATGAAATGTCCATAATCCAAGGGATCCAAAGTCCCTAAAAGTGTTGTTCCTGCCCCTAAAGGAACAAGGTCAACCAATGATAGCTTCTCCCAGAAGTTCTCCACCAAAACCCACTCAGAATCAGTCAATTCAGGATCAATTCAAATGCTCTACTAGCTGCCTGCGTTGCAATGCACCCTAGTACACTAGCTAGGTGCGTTGCAACGCACCTAAATGCACTACCAGGGTGCGCTGAGCGAGAAATTCCAAATGGCAGTGTCATTCCGCGAGGTGTACAGACACTGGAAGCTTCCAGAATCTTCTCCAATGACACTTGCCTCAATGAATTCGACCAGTGATGAGTAAGAGGCTCTCAGCCTCCAAGTGGAAGCAAGAACTGACAGAGAGAAGCCACAAGTCAAAACATAAGCTGACTCATCCTCTCTGCTTACATCTATATATGAATCCCTCATCCCAGAGATCCAGAGGCTGGAATTTTGTACTTTGCAGAGAATTGCTGTTGGTTTGAGATTGAGATTAGTGCATTGGGTGATTTATGCTTATTTGGAGGAGAGGAAGGGATTCCTTTGCTGGGAGGTAGATTCTGGATCGGGACTCACTTGGTTGTATCTCCTCTTGGACTTTCTTATCATATCAATAAAACTATTTGAGTTTCTCCTATATGCTTGTATATCAATGATGCTTTGTTATATTTGCATATTTAGTTTATATTTGATCCTAAACTAGTTATGAATGTAAATCTATGTCTTTTGTGTAGTTTTCCTCTCTTGTGATCTTGCAGGAACTTGGTGAAGCTGGACCAGTGAAGGAGCAGGCAGCGGGAAGCGAACAAAGGAGAGAGCGATTGGATCGACAAACTAGCGGAAGACACCGGTTAGTTACATCCTTCTTCTCCATTTACATTTCAAAAAGAAGAATACGAAAATAGTTTTCCTTGTTTGTTGCTAAGGCACTATCACACCTTAGAGTGGGATAGGGGCATTCCGAATGGATACTTTTCCCAACAACAAATTGGCGACTCCGCTGGGGATCGTATCTTGTTAGTTTATTTGTGTTTCTATTGTTGTTCATCTCATAAACTCAGGAGTGCCGAATCGAACTGCATTTTCCATTTTCAAATGCAAAGTAGAGATCTGCTACTCTAGTCCATTCACTGGGCTTGTTTATGATCTGAACAACTGATCCACAAGTGCTCTAACAGCCCTTTGTGATAGATCTTAGTCCTCCTTTAAATCATCCCTCTAATTGTACCTAATTGATAGCTTTTATCCGGCCAAAAACTGTAGATTAAACTGCAAACTGTGACCCAGAACTCAGAAACAATTCTCGTTTCTACTTCAGCATAGGCTCTGTGAAGAGGTTCTGCATTTCAACGCAGGTCCCGAGAGGGCTACCTGCGCTGCAATTCAGTTTCTCTGTGCTAGGGGTGCGCTGATCAGCCTTTGCCTTGTGCAGCTGTGGTTCTCTGCTTCTTTTTGCTCAGTTTTATCTCTGTTTTTTGCAGCCTGTTATCAGTGTGTGTACCTATCTGAAAACCCCTTTTCTTTGCCTTAATTCTGCCTCAGTTGTATAAAAGAAACTGTATTTGTTTTTGTGTATTTTTTACATCATTTGCAGTTTCCCATTACAAAAGTAAACTAGTCATACTGTCACCTTTAGATCTAGACCTGTCGTAAGTGTCGTTTTGATCTTAGGAGTAAATTTGTTTGCTGTTGACAATTGATTACGCTTTTACTTTTGTCTTTTGGTTTGAATTTATGAATTTCTAGTGTCGAAACAAGTATTTGCTTCAAAATCATAAAGTGTCGTAATCGTCTTTTTGATTTCGAAAGAAGCTTGTTTGTGTTTTTCACTTGAAATCGAATTCAAATTTGTACAACAGCTTTCTTTTTAGGCATCAATATTAAGAAAGTGAAAACAAATACATGCATATGTGCATTTGCATTTTGACAGTTTGTATGTTGATTTAGGAAAAGTGCATTTACAGTGTGCTCTATGCTCTTTGAGAAAAGATTGTGTCTTTCTTTTCCCCTTGTAGCTAGGATTTTCATTGTTGAAAAGAGATAAAAGCTTGCTTATCATCTTTAGACTGCATTTAGGAATTGTATCTACATCTCGTGGTGATCCAAAAAGGAAAACTTCTAAGAAAGATCAACCTAAAATAAATTGAATGAACTTAACAACGCTTTGTAACTTAACGCACAACATAGAGGTCTAGGCTAGAGACGTGTTCCGGCGTTGTAAAACCTGGTCACTGGTCGCCTCACTGATGGTTGGGTGATTCCTCCTGAGAGACGATAAGTGCCAGTACGGATTGTGCTCCCACGTACCGTCGAGTATATATTGGGAGACCCCTATAGGCATAAAACCTTTATCCATAGGAAGCTGTGTCGGCCGCCCTACTGATCGCAATGCACTGAACACAGCATTCGGGAAGATTGACCGCCCGTACCTTAAAAAGTATTCTGCGGTTTTGCGATTGGTTTGGCACACCCTCTACCTAGAACTCCAGAGTAGTCCCTTTCATTCCTTTTTAGACTCCTTAACGGAAAAGGTCCATCTGAGCACTTGTCACTTCAGGCTCATTAAAAATCAAAGGAGACTAGAGTCGTCTTTTGCTTTTTCTCGACTCTTTAAAATTGAAAAAGCAAGTTGTGTCTAAGCGTCGTTAAAATTTATTTTAAACGGAATATTCATACCCTTTTTTTTTCCTGCGTTGATCTTTAGGTTGAGAAAATGGAGCCTACCAACCAAGGAATTCCCCTTGGTGGAAATCCTAGTCCCTTCTCCTCTTGGGGAGATGTTGGTGCGCCCCATATGGACACATTGTCGCTTCCAGGATTGACAATTGGCTTGCCGGTCTGGCTCTTCTCAACCAATGTCGTTCAGAACACCACTATTCCTGAACAGTCGAATCAGCAGTTAGACCAGTCCATAGTTACGCACCAGCCTTCTACTTCCTCTAATTCTTCCTCTCCTCCTTCCTCTTCGCTTGATGGAGATGGCAAAGCCAAAAGTCAAGTTCCTAAGGAGAAGAAGGAAAAGAAGAAGAAAGAGAAGAAGAAGAAGGAGCCAAAATCGACTGGGGGCAAACGAGTGTCGTCTAACGAAAATCCACACACTGCACTGACCAGGCCTAAATCGCCATGTGTCATTTGCAAGGGAGACCACTTTCACAGAGATTTTCCCTGCATCCCTCGGATACTAAGGGACTGGTCTCCCCGTTTGCACAATCCGGTGGCGTCAACCTCTGATAGCCATGTTGAAAGCACACCGTCAACTAGTGAAAGTGAAGTCCCAGGACAAAAAGGGAGAGCTAGATCTCCCTGTAGACTGTGCGAAGGCAACCATGCCCTCCACCGTTGTCCCTTCTTAGACGAGGCTAAAAGAGTCTTGGATGATCGTCCGGTTTCACCGTTACGACTCCCTCCTGGATATAAAAAACTCTTGCCAAGTCCTTCGTTAGTTGAAAATCCAGCTGGCCCGCTCAAGTGGTCAGCTGAAGCGCCGGTCATTGAAGATGAACCAGCTGAATCCATACCTGACGAAATTCAAAAGGTCGAGGCGGAATTTGACCCGGTCTTGCCTTCAGAGGATTTATCTTCGAATGATACAGTCACTGAGGAAAATAAGGATGACACCATCCAAATTCTCTTCATCAACACAGACTCCGACGAACACGGGGGCAATCCACCCATTCCTTTATCGCAGGAAGGAAGTTCATCAGAGTGATACCCGGCCGTCTACTCGGTCCCACCACCAAGCAACCTAGTTGTATCCTTCGACTGGAACCAACTAGGCAGACCCCGGTTGCCAGCAAGCATACCATTCCGAATTATCGTTCAAATATACAAAATGGTCATGGCTAGCACCATCATTGATGAGGGGGCATCTGTGAGTATCCTTTCCTCTATTGCTTGGAAAGCGCTTGGTTCGCCATCGCTTTTGCCTGAGATGAGAAATCTGACAGGCTTCGATAAAGGAACCAGTCAACCTTTAGGGATCCTCCCCAATGTGCCTATAACATTGAAAGGGAAGACCGTTCAAATCAACGTGATGGTCGTTCAAGGACCCTTGGATTATAACCTACTCCTTGGACGAGATTATATTTATTGCATGGGAGCCATTGTCTCCTCACTCTTTAGAGTAATGTGTTTTTCGCACGAAGGGAGAGTGGTCAAGCTCGTGGACCAGCTTTCATTTCCCGGATCACGCATCGCAAATAGTCATATACCATCCCTAAATGGTCTCTTCACGCAAGAAATGTCTCAACCCACGGTCTGTCCTCCCGATGAGCGCGAGTGATTCGGAAGGATATGACTGGAACCCAGGGGGCATGCGTCCTGGTCTGCTTCGGCAGAAAAACTTTGGGTATAGGGTATGTTTCCGCGGGAGAATATGACTAGTCCGTACCCCGTCCGTGATTGGAAGAGGGGTTGTTCTAGAATAAGATTCTTTTGTCAAAGTTATGTGTTTGGCACTCGTTGTCACTCACCTTTGTCTATCTCGGTAGACATCGCCGAAGAAGTGTTTTGTTTGCTGCACAAATGAGACAATCTTTGGTAACCTGAAAGAGGTAGGCCTTTCCTGGTAGAACAAATGTTTTATCTGCAAATTGAGGGGTAACATTGAAATCGTACTTTATACCTGGGGGCATGCAAACCTTTTGGAGTGCAAGCAAAGAGCGGTTATTTATCTGTTTTTTTGGGTTAGCCGTTTCCTAACTTGCATAAAGAAAGGATTCCAGAGCAAAGCTTTGTAAGGCGCAAGCTCCATAAAAAATGGAATCTTAAATGAGACATTCTTATCATATGACTGGATTAATCGAGCAGTTTTAACACATAGTTCATGCTCATTAAAAAATAAACATAAGACCGAGCAAGTGTTTCAATCCACGTTTAAGCTCGTTAAAAAATGAACTATCCTCCGGTAAATAACCACCGTGAATGTAACATTATCAGCCATTAAAGCCTTGGTCGTGTTTGCACCATCACCTCCACTTTTCCATTGGCCGATCATTCACCTCCATTTGATTGTTTACCCATTTTGAGGAACAGCTGCGAAGAGTGATTTCACTAGCCATCCTTGTGACACTGCCGTGATTGGAAAATTCCAACCCTTACCTGGAATCAACTGCTACCCATTTTATCACTCGTTCCTCAAAAGACGAGTCTTCTTTAAGCTCTTTTCATCTGACTCGTAAAATATGAAAATATTGCCGAGTTTTGGCCTTCCAGCTCATTAAAGCGACCGGAAGAGCTATCCCTCCTCTAGATTTTAATCTTTTTGGACCTGAGGGATTATTGCACAAAAATATCGAGCGCTTGTTTTGTTCGGCTTGTTAAAACTATCGAAAATTCATCCCTTCTGTATTGTTTTATACTTTTTCGGACTTAAGGGATTAGATGACGAAAAAGGAATTTCGGAGTTATATTTATGTACCTTTTCAGACTCTCTAAAAATGAAAAGGACCGAGTTATCTTTGTCGTTAGACTCGTTAAAAACATTAATAGCGATAAACTTGTCTTTAGACGAGAACGAGTTTCACTATCGCTAGGCTCGTTAAAACATAGCGATGGGTTTGCCCGAAGGGCAAATTATAGAACAAGCATATGTTATCCTCCTCAAGCTTGACAAAAATAAAGAGGTACCGGTCAGCAATGACTGGGGAAAAATTGGGAAGAAACTCAAAGAACTTTTATTGGTAGCAAGTCGCTCTTGAACATGACACTTCCACTCCATGCCTGAGTCGGTTTGGGTTGTTTCATTCACCGGTCTCATCACCATGGTCTCGCCATACCATCCACCTTTGGGGTAAATGCTACCAATCCATCATATAAGTGTCACCGATATGTTCAAGAGAAGTCATCCAGAGAAGTCAACTGTGTCCCATCCGCTACCATACATTATATTTCATCCTTTCATGACCACCACCCTGAACCATATATCATCAGATCGTTTTCACCTCCATCAAAATCATTTGCTCCGTTCTGTGTCATTGATGTGGGATACATCAAGGCCCTCCTTTGACGGATCGCTTCTTGTCGACATCAACTCATTATCCAAGAAGTTGATCTAGGAACACCCCCTTCAGTACTTTGAAGCTTGCATGCCTCAATGGCAAGTTTCTCACTTCCGGCGACAGGTATACATCAATGACCTTCGACCGAAATATTTTGCGTGGTGTTCGACGCCAAGTCCTTTATTCACACCACGTGAATTGTACTGCAGTACCTTGAGGGTCATCATCATTATCGGTGATTCCTCTCGCGCTTGTTAACAGTTTACATCATTGACTGGTAATCAAGCGATGTCTTTCCATGTTCGACTTCAAAACATTTCTCACATGGATCGACTTGTACTTAGAGTGAAGATCGGACGAGATTGAAGACCCCGGATCTAGTTTCATCCATTCGGGCTGCGATATATATTCAGGAAAAATAAAGACATTGACATGTACAGCATTGCGGAACAGATAATCATCCTACCAAAAGGATGATGATTTCAGCAGGATCATCAGTCTACCATCAGACGATTGTCTGTCCTATGTACATAAAAATGAATTTATAAAGCTGAGCATGGGAATGCCCGCCTCAGCTAGATCATGAAAATAGTATGAAAAATAATGTATTGTATTGTATCTTATTACAGGTCTCCTCCCAGCATTGAATGAACTTCGGATCCTCCTAATAAAGCATTTCACCCGATAAACGGCCTCATACTTTAGGGGGCAACTGTTATAGACATTTTTGTGCCTTACAGATTTAAGCATGAAATGTCCATAATCCAAGGGATCCAAAGTCCCTAAAAGTGTTGTTCCTGCCCCTAAAGGAACAAGGTCAACCAATGACAGCTTCTCCCAGAAGTTCTCCACCAAAAACCACTCAGAATCAGTCAATTCAGGATCAATTCAGATGCTCTACTAGCTGCCTGCGTTGCAATGCACCCCAGTACACTAGTTAGGTGCGTTGCAACGCACCTAAATGCACTACCAGGGTGCGCTGAGCGAGAAATGCCAAATGGCAGTGTCATTCCGCGAGGTGTACAGACACTGGAAGCTTCCAGAATATTCTCCAATGACACTTGCCTCAATGAATTCGACCAGTGATGAGTAAGAGGCTCTCAGCCTCCAAGTGGAAGAAAGAACTGGTAGAGAGAAGCCACAAGTCAAAACATAAGCTGACTCATCCTCTCTGCTTACATCTATATATGGATCCCTCATCCCAGAGATCCAGAGGCTGGAATTTTGTACTTTGCAGAGAATTGCTGTTGGTTTGAGATTGAGATTAGTGCATTGGGTGATTTATGCTTATTTGGAGGAGAGGAAGGGATTCCTTTGCTGGGAGGTAGATTCTGGATCGGGACTCACTTGGTTGTATCTCCTCTTGGACTTTCTTATCATATCAATAAAACTATTTGAGTTTCTCCTATATGCTTGTATATCAATGATGCTTTGTTATATTTGCATATTTAGTTTATATCTGATCCTAAACTAGTTATGAATGTAAATCTATGTCTTTTGTGTAGTTTTCCTCTCTTGTGATCTTGCAGGAACTTGGTGAAGCTGGACCAGGGAAGGAGCAGGCAGCGGGAAGCGAACAAAGGAGAGAGCGATTGGATCGACAAACTAGCGGAAGACACCGGTTAGTTACATCCTTCTTCTCCTTTTACATTTCATAAAGAAGAATACGAAAATAGTTTTCCTTGTTTGTTGCTAAGGCACTATCACACCTTAGAGTGGGATAGGGGCATTCTGAATGGATACTTTTCCCAACAACTCATATAATCCCTTAAGTCCGAAAAAGTATAAAATAATACGCAAGGGATGAATTTTCGATAGTTTTAACGAGCTGAACAAGACAAGCACTCGATCTTTTTGTGTAATGATCCCTTCGATCCAAAAAGATTAAAATCTAGAGGATGGATAGCACTTCCGATTGTTTTAACGAGCTGGAGAGGCCAATTTCTCGTTAATCTTTTCATATTTTACGAGTCAAATGAAAAGAGCTTAAAGGATACTCGTTTTTTAGGAACCGAGTGATATTTTCGGGTAGCAGTTGGTTCAAGGTAAGGTTTGGAACTCCCCAATCTTGACAGTGTAAAGAAGATGGCTAACAGAATCACTCGTCGCAGTTGTTCCCCAAAGGGGTAAACAATCAAATGGAGGCGTATGATCGGCTAAAACAGAGTGGAGGTGATGGTAAGAACATGACCAAGGCTCAAAAGTTGATGATAATGCGTTTGCAATGGTTATTTACTAGAGGTGGGTTCATTTTTTAATGAGCTTAAACTCTGGTGGAACATATGCTCATTGCTAGGTTTAATTTTTAACGAGCTTGAACTTTCTGTAAAACTGCTCGTGCCAGTCGTATAATAAGGATGTCTCATCGATAGGTTCAATTTTTAGGGAGCTTGCACCATTCGAAACTTTTCTCCGGATCCTTCCATTATGTAAGCTAGGAATGACCAATCCTATGAGTTTAAAGGGTTAAGAACCTACAAACTAAGAAAATAAATGGTCGCTTTTCACTTTCATGCAAAAAGGTTTGCATGCCCCCAGGTATAGCGAAGTAGAGCTTCCAGGTTACCCTTCAATTTGCAGACAAAATATTTGTTCTATCAGGAAAGGCCTACCTTCTAACGGGGGTATCGTATTCCAGTCTAATCCCATTTTCCTAGACAGACGGGTGTGTCAGACTAGTCATATGTCCTCTGTGGAAACCTACCCTATACCTAAAGTTTTCCTACCGAAGCAGACTAGGGTGCATTCCCCATGGGTTTCAGTCACAATTACCGAATCACTCGCGCTCATCAGGTGGACGGACTGGAGATTGATGAGACATTCCTTGCGCAAAAAGACCAGCTAGGGATGGCATTTGACTAATAGCTATGTGTGAACCAGGGAGTGAAAGCTGGTCTACGAGCTGGACCATGCTGCCTTCATGCGGAAAACACATCACTCGAAAGAGTGAGGAGACAATGGCTCCCATGCTATAAATGTAGTCACGCCCAAGGAGTAGATTGTAATCGAAAGGTCCTTGGACTACCATCACGTTCAAGAAGATGGTTTTCCCTCTCAAATTTATATGCAAATTTGGGAGGATCCCTAATGGTCGACTAGTTCCTTTGTCGAAGCCTGTCAGATTTCGCATCTCAGGCAGAAGCGATGGCGAACCAAGCGCTTTCCAAGTAGTTGAGGAAAGGATACTCATAGAAGCCCCTTCATCTATGATGGAACCGACCATGACCATTCTGTAAGCTTGTACAATAATTCAGAATGGTACATTAGATGGTAGACAGGGTCTACCTAGTAGATTCCAGTCGAAGGAAATGACTAGGTTGCTTGGAGGTGGGACCGAATAAACGGCCAGATACGACTCTGACGAACTTCCTTCCTGCGGCAAAGGAGCGGGCAGATTGCCCCCATGTTGATCGGAGTCTATGTTTACGAAGAGGATTTGAACGGTGTCGTTCTCGTCCTCCTTGATGACTATATCATCTGAAGATGGACCTTCTGAAGACAAAACGGGTTCGACTGCTATTTCGACCTATTGACTTTGGTTCGGTGTGGACTCAAAGGGTTTATCTTCAATGATAGATGCTTCGACCGACCACAAAGGTGTGTCAGTCGGATTTTCAACTAGCGATGGACTCGGCAAGAGTTTCTTGTATCCAGGAGGAAGCCGTAGCGGTGAAGCAGGACGGTTATCCAAGACTCTTTTAGCTTCGTCTAGGAAGGGACAATGGTGGATGGCATGATCACCTTCACACAGTCTACAAGGAATTTTAGATCTTCCTCTCTGTCCAGTGACTTCGTTTTCACTAGTTGACGGTGTACTTTCAACATGATCGTCAGAGGTTGAGGACACCAGATTGTGCAAGCGGGGAGACCAGTCCCTTAAGATCCGTGGGATGTAAGGGAAATCTCGGTGATAGTGGTCCCCTTTGCAAATGACACATGGAGATTTAGGTTTGGATGGTGCAGTGTGTGGATATTCGCTAGACGATGTATGGTTGCCCCTTTTGGCCGTTGGCTTCTTCTTCTTCTTCTCCTTCCCTTTCTTCTTCTTTTCAGTTACTTGGTTTTTAGTTTTACCAACTTTACCAAGTGAAGAGGAAGGAGGAGAGGGAGAAACAAATGAAGTAGAAGGTTCGGGGGAAACTTTAGTATCATCTGGTTGCTGACTTGATTGCTCAAGAATCACAGTGCTTTGAACGACAAAGGTCAAGAAGAGCCATACTGGTAGGCCAATTGTCAGTCTTGGAAGGGACAATGTGGCCATATGAGGTGCACCAACATCTCCCCGAGAGGAGAAAGGACTAGGATTTCCCCTAGGGGGAAATCCTTGGTTGGTGGAATCCATTTTCTCAACCTAAGACCAACGAGGGAACAATGATGTTATTCCGATTAAAATAAATTTTATGACGCTTTGACACAACTTTCTTTTTCAATTTTTAAGAGTCGAGAAAAAGCTAAAGATGACTCTAGTCGCCTTTGATTTTTAATGAGCCTGAAGTGACAAGTGCTCAGATGGACCTTTTCTTTTAAGGAGTCTAAAAAGGAATGAAAAAGACTACTATGGAAATCTAGACAGAGGGGTTACCAAACCAATTGCAAAACTGCAGAATACTTTTTACGGTACGGCAGTCAATCTTCCCGAATGTTGTGTTCAGTGCATTGCGATCGATAGGGTGGAAGAAATGGCTTCCTAAGGATAAAGGATACAGCCTATTGTGGTCTCCCAATATATACTTGACGGTACGTGGGAGCACAAGTCCGTACTGGAACTTGTCATCTCAAAGAGGAGGAATCACCCAACCTACGATGAAAGCGATAGTTACCAAGCTTTACGACGTCGGAATACGTCTCTAGCCTAGACTTCTAAATGTTGTGCGTTAGGTTCCAAAGCATTTTTATGTTCATTGAATTTATTTCACAGTTGATCTTTCTTAAGAAATTTTCCTTTAAGGTTCACCGCGTGATGTATATATATAATTCCTAAAAAGGCAATCTAAGATGATAAATAGTCGTTTACTCTTCGTTTTGCAATGAAAATCCTAGCTACTATGGAAAGAGAAGTGAGATTCTTTCAACATAGAGCAGAGAGCACACACTAGATGCGCTGTCCTAAATCAAAATCAACAAGCAATCTAAATGCAAATGCACATGCATGTTTTTGTTTTCTTCTTTCTTAATGTGTGAATGACAAAAAGAATGCTAAGTACAAATCTGAACTATCTTTTCTCCCAAAGCGACAGTACTAACAATTTTCTCTTCGAAAGGCGAAAGGAAGATGAAGACAACACTTTCAACTTCAAATTGAAAACTGCTTTCGACACTTGAAATACTATCAATTCAAACCAAATACAAGAGTAACAGTGTAATCGACCATCAACTAGAGTAGGATCCTTTTCTTTGACTGAAAACAACACTTGCGACACTTTCAAATCAAAATATGACAGTTCGATTAAGCTACCTTTTTGTAAGGGAGAACTGTAAATGGAAAAAAATACATAAAAGCATTTACAATTCTTTGTACAATGGAGGCTGAATAATGCAAAGGAAGGGAGTTTCAACAGTGGTATACTGATCATAGACAACAAAACTCCTGAATAAAGCTAAAGAGAGTGAAGAAAAACCAAAATCTGGAGGCAGAAACAGTCTTATCTGATCATCGCACCTGTAACACACGGAAACAGCGATGCATCTCACCTACTGCACACGCGAGGTGCGATGCATCCAGATTGCCTAAAGGAGACAATGCGATGGTCCAGGGACGAGACTTTAACTTGGTTTTTGGTCATAGTGAGCAGCTTAGTTCGGGGATTTAGGTTGAGCTAATGATCGTCAGTAAATACAAATCATAGGGGCTGATCTAATGAGGTTACTTAAGCCACCACCAGGGCAATTAGGATGTTTGCAAATCAATTGTTCAATTTATAAACAAAACCCGGAGATGGACTGAAGCAGCATTGATCTACTTTGCAGTTGCGTAGAAAAAGCAGTTCTAAGGCTAGCTGGCTTGACTTCAGGCTCCGTCTGTAGTTTATAAAGCAAACAAATATAAACAAGAAAACAAGCTTTTCGTTCCCCAGTGGAGTCGCCATTTTGTTATTGGGAAATCTAGTGTCCATTCAGAGCTGCTAGTCCCACTAAGATGGGTAGCTATCCTAGAAACAAACAAAGTAAAGTTACTTGCGTTTTCCTTTATGAGAAGTGGATGAGAGAGAACCAGAGAGTACCAACCTCAGTCTTTCTCTTGGCTCCTTTCTTGTTTCCTCTCCCCTCTGACAGATCTTTGCTGCTCCTTCCTTGCTTGTCCCGCTTCAAAGAGCACTTGTAAAGTCAAAGCAGCATAATACCATCAAAGCACAGAGATCTACGATCATAAACAATATAGGACCAGATATATATTGAACACACAAATGCACATATCAACTCAAACATACAAGAATGTGGAGGAAAACTCAAATAGCTTTATTGATAGAAAGAGTAGAAGAGAGGATTACAACCCATTGATCTGACCCAGCATCATCCTCCCAGCATGAAAGCCCTTCTTCACCTCATGAAAAGCTTAGATCACCCAACACTATGATGTTCCACAAAGAAACCAACAACACTTCCTTACAAAATACAAGATTCCAGCCTTTGGATCTCTGGGATGAGGGATCCATATATAGATGTTTGTAGGTGGGTGAGTCATCTTCTGGGATTTTGATTAGTGTCCTCTCTCTGATAGTTCTTGGTTCCACTTGGAGATTCATGATCTCTTACTCATCCCTGGGTGAATTCAGAGAGGCAATTGTCAAATGGGCAGTTTCTAGAAGATTCTCTGGGTTTCCACCTAGCCAACTTCTTCTGCCATTTGTCTACTCTCTCTCATCGCACCCCACAAAAGGGATTTTCAGTATGCATCGCACTTTTTGCATGTGGCAGGTGAGATGCATCACACCCTTAGCACTGAGCAGTCTGTATGGTCCAATTTTGACCAGTTCTGAGCAGTTTTTCATGGAGAACTTCTGGGAGATGATGTAATCAATTGACCTTACTCCTTTAGGGTATGAAACAACACTTTTAGGGACTTATAAGCCCTTGGTTTATTGACATATGTGATTGGGGTTGCACTGCCCAAATATGTCTATAACACTCGGACATTTTTCCATCCTCGCCCATTGCACCATATAGAAGGCCTAATCAGTATGCGTCACACCCTAGCAGTGTACCACTCAGTATGCATCACACTTTGCTAGTGGAGCAATCAGTATGGTTCAATTTAGGCAATTTCTGGATGGTTTCTCAGATGGAACTTTTGGGGAATAATGTATTCAGATGACTATGTTCTTTTAGGGTATGAAACAACTCTTTTAGGGGTTGATGAGCCCTAGTTTATCGACATATAAGTTTGGGGTTGATGTGCCCAAATATGTATATAACAATGTCCTAGATAGGTGTCTCATGCAATAGCATCGTGATTTCCAGAGCTTCTACCTGAGTTCCTATCTTTTGTTATGATAAAGAAATCCTTAAGTGGGGAAGGAGCGCAACTATAAACCAATTGTGGTGCTGGCTATCTGTGAGATTCATATTAGCTTCATGGATGCCACACTTCAGTCTTTGATCTAGCTCCCATGGCATTTCACCGGGTCTCATCATGATTTCTTCAAATCCAATTACCAACTACGAGGCAGATTTAGGCTTACCAAATTCCTTGTTCAAAGCGGTCTAAGTATCTGCCAACGACGCCAATGGATTATCATTGCAATACTTAACATACCATGTCAGCGCGTGATCCTGTAGAGCAGTGACTAACTGCACCTTCTATATTATCATCTATAATTTGTTGTGTTGTCCACACAGCCTTCACAACAAACCAAAACTAATCCGGATCCTCACTTCCTAAGCCTTTGAAAAATTGCAACTTCATTGTATTTGACATGTTGACCAACGACGGTGGTGGTGGTAGTGTGGGTGCAGGTGTATGTTGTGGTGGTGAAGGTGGAGGTTGTGTGGACAGATGAGGTATCTATGGAAAACCCTGCCTTATCAACTAGACAACACTCTGTGGTGAAGCTTGTGCTTCTCCCTCATTGTCATTTGAAGGAGGTCTAATTAGTGGACTATATTCAGGACCTGTTTTTCCTTGATTTCTAAATTTTTGTCCACTTCGCGTAGATCCAAACATCAAGGTAATGGAATAACCCTATTTTCACACAAGAGCATCTTAATCCAAGTATTCAAAGATCTCAAATACTTAAACTCTGTAACAAATCCTCCGATGACTCGATTAAGCCAGTGATCAACTATGCACGTGATATTATCTTCAGAAGCTTCCAACCTCTACACGAGCTTTGGGGTCCACACTATCAGACCGTGAAGCCTCCACCTTCCTTGTTCATCTGCCAATTTAGAGATCCACTCGTATAGTTCAATCGGGAACGTGCAAAAGAAGATTTCATGTATTTATGTGTATAAATATATGTCCAACCACTGTTCTTTTGTCAGGTGTGGATTCCTATTTTCTTGTGCCACAAATTCGTGGATCTTTCTATCCACCCACTTATCAATTTCATTCTTGGTCAGAATCCAATGATGCGACATCATACATCCCTTTATGCAGATCTCGGTCCTGACAATGGAACCATTTTTTGGCTTAGGGGGTCCTAACCTAGGTTCAGAGTTAGTTGCGCCAAAAAAATCCCTACACTACTGGCCCTTTTGGCATCAATCCATGGTGCGCAGACTGAAGTCTCACCCAAAGTAGTATGGGGGGATGCTTGAACCAAGTTTTCGCACCCAAAGATCATTGTGATGTCCTTTTGGCGACCTAGATCTGCCTTCACATAGACCTTTATGCTCATGCAGTCTACTGCTATAACTTCCTTCAATCAGCCTCTAGACCTTCGTGAAGTTCTACGATTGGCTTTTGTGGACCCTGAACAAGTGAATTAGCTACTTATGCACGCTTTAGATTACCCTTAGATCAGTAGTTACTTGGAATTACCTAAGTGTGCAATAACTTTAACAAAAAGCGTTATGATCTTCGCATAATCACTTACCATTAATCGCGTTCAGATAATAATATGGATTAAGTAAAGTCGTGCATCAATAAATCCTCATTTTATAAAACCATAATTCATCACAGCATATAGCACATTCATACATAACAGAAGTAAAGGGAATAAACATGGGAATTCCTGTAACAATCTTCTTTATTAATATTTAGCAAAGGTTTACAGACTCGAAACTTTCATGCGCACTCAGCTGCAGGGGTCCGAGCACTCAGCTGCAGACATTACTCTAGGCCTCTACGCACCTAGTTATAGAGCCTTTCCATCCTCTTAAGACTTCTACCTTTGCGCTAGACTTCTTCGCTTGTAACCATAGAATTCTTCTTACTTTCCTTAGACTCTCTAAGACACACCTATTTATACAGTCCCATGGTCTGTGGACCATGGGTAGATCTTCAAAAGTAGACTCTAGTTACATAAAACAAGGGTAAAACTCTTTTTGACTCTTAACTAGATACACACTCTACGACCACAGTTTGTAGAGAATTTACATCTTTTTACATCAAAACTTGGGCTTTTTCCTCAAAATTGACCCAAGGGAACCCATCCCAACACTATATATGGCTCTCACCATGTTTTTACTTGTATGTGAATGGATAATGTGTTTATGACCTAATAGATGAATATGCAATGAATGACATGAGGAATCAATGGTTCATAGTGATTCTGAGATAAGTTTGGCATCCCTACACTTAATTATATTGTTTAGATATGTAGGTTACATGTTCACAATATGTTTGATGAAATTCCTATCATGGCTAGTAGGGGTTTGGCTAAGGTATTGATGATCTCATTGCTTTTACATCATTGTTTCCCTGAAATTTTCCTGATTTTAAGCATTCATTACATTTTGGGTAGTGGCCTAGGATGTGGGCCTGAAAAAGTGGCTTAAATCCCAGGGTCACTGGCACAAAACTGGCAATTTTGGTCCACAGTCACTGGAAGGCAGGCCTATGAGCACGAATTTGGGCTTCTGGTCACTCCCTTGCTTATAGCATGAGAGAGACTATGGCCTTAGAGGTCCAAAACAATAGTAGGACCCAAGGTTAGGCTATTTGAGTGGATGAATTACCTTCTGAGGATTTTTTTGATGATGTTGGATGAATTTGTGTGATGTTTCGTCGATTCCATTTCCTTAAGGTTTCCTAGGAGTTTGAATCCTATCATAGTGGCCTCTCGTCGCATGTTTACCCCAACTAGCTGGTTGCTTAGGTAGATGTTGCAGGAGGGTGTTACATAGTGGCATCATAGTGTGATTGCACTATCCTTGGGTTGTGTGTTGGTCATGCATTCATGTTGGTTTCATATGTGTTCCTTATGCATGTAGTCCATGTTTTTGTTGCATTTGCATGGTGTTGATCATGGTTGTAGTGATGTCACCATGTGAAGGTTGAAGGTGTGGTTGTGGAGTAGTTATTCATGTGTTTATGGATGATTATGCATTTTTATGCACATCATTGACCACATATTATCAAGTGCACATGAGCTGGTTGTTATTGTTGTCCATGAAGTCATGGTTTGTGTAGTTGGTATGGTCATACATTGATGACTAGACTCTAGCTAGAATGGTGTGTATATGGTTTTGTACTCATGTGTTATATGTATATATGCAATTGTTATGTAGAATTTTCACTGTAGATCACCTGATATATGCAATGTCCTAAAGCATAATACTAGATCTACTTCTACCATAAATTTTGCAAAAGCTTAAACAGATATGAGAATCATCAACCAAGAATAGATATAACTGAAAATGAGAAGTAATCAACCATAACAAAGAAGATATAACACTGGGGAAAGCACCAGCCTAAAACCCCAACTCTGTATTATCATACAAGTGGAAATCTTGTTCAAGTTACAAAAAGAATCAGCTCAAAACCTATCCTGCTCTCTCTGCAATCAAACAATACAGCTCACAGACTGAATAGACATAGAATATATCTTCCTCAAGCCCTCCAAGCCTCCTATTTCCTTGCACAGTTTTGATTGGGTCCCAATGATGTCACATGTGTGAATTGGGCTCATCACACTCACTGTAACCTGTTGGTGTCTAGGTATGAACGATTTATTCACCCTATTCTGACATTAATTTATCAATCTGAGTGTGTATCCTTTCAAAGCAATGTGCAAGGTATATGGAAGGGCAAGGACACAATCCGTTTCGACCAAGGGTTCATGGCTAAAACTCAAAACATGACTATAAGAGTAAATAGATTACAGAACTCCAGAAACAATTACAAGAAATAAAGAACTGTATCAGAAAACTTAAACTAATAAATAATGTACACACAAAGACGCAGCACCTGATCAGAAGAGTGGGCCCAGCTCTCTGATTAGGGTTGCGTTAGCCACAGAAAATATTAGAACAGCAAAACAAGTGATATTTTATTAATCTATAATAGGTGATTACAATAGCGATGGGTGAATCCCCATTTACAGGAACATTCTTTCTTTTATACACATCACAGAAGAATAACATATTTCCCTAAAGCATGGTCACTGCATATGCAAAAATATACATCAGTTGGAATGGCAACAACACGAGATGACCGAGATAGAAAAAAGGCCCAAGAATAGTTCCAGGGGATCATCACTCTAGTTGTGCGGCCTCCTCAAGGTTGGTCGTTACCATATCTATTGCGAAATGCTGAAGCAAGGGTTCCTGTTCTCCAAGCTGCGGTCAAACATTTAATTCAGTGCTACGAATAGATAAGACTCTGTGACTTTACTTTATTAATTAAAATATTCCAATTAGACAAGTCAGGGGTATTTACCTTATAAGTTTAGCATAGCAACATGGGTAAATAAGTACAAAAATGGTCAAAAAGGATGATAAAAATGGACAGAAATATAGCCAAATTCGTTGCCCAACATCTCCCCCCAACTAGCCTTCTACATGTCCTCATGTAGTCTACTGCCTCCGCAAGTCTGGATTCTGTAGATTGTAAGTTTCATGAAGCTGGGCGAGATCATATTCTAAGGCCATCTCTATTCCTGGAACTTTAAACCCATCCGAAAGGAGAACTTCCTTCCACCAATCTGTTGGAACATCATATGTTGGAGTGTAAATTTCTGCAGGCAACCAAATAATAGGAAACTAAAACCAGATCCCCATCCACCGGACCCCACATGTTTGGACACATGCCACATATTTGGGTACTCTGGTGAGCACTCGTGCAAAATTTGGTGCCCCAAAAGGTTCCCTGTTTCGGACAGCTGTCGATGACATCATCCACCTTTTTTGACAGCAATCAAGGGCCTCTTTTTGAAAAGCAGTTAATTGATTGACACAAAGATCAAGGCACCATCTTTGTGTCCTCAACATCCTATCTTTGTTCCCCTGGATTCCCAAAAAGGTGTTGTGCTTAGTGAACATTGTGATTGACCTCTCATACTCTCCTCTTACTATAAATGGCTTGGTAACTTGATTGGATTCAAAAGTGTTGAAAGCCTTCTACCAATGAATCTAATTGAAAGCATAAGAGGTGAGGGCCCTTAAATGAATGTCCCCTACATACAAAACCGGGTTGAAATCTTTGTCCAAACGTAGTAGATACCCATGCAGGTAAAACTCACACATCAAGTGTTGAGTTGGCACGTTATGATTCCTCATTATCCAGAGGACTTGTACACCATCTTCTATCTCATAACTAATCTCGTTTTTTATGCTTTACATGTAGAGTAAAAGTAAACGTTCGTGTAAGAATAGAGAATAACAAGAAGCAGGGGGGCAACATGCCATCACCTCTTAGACCAGATTGAACATCTGCTCCTTATCGGCCTTTAATTTTTCCACTTGCTTCTCCAGCTGCTCCATCTTGAGCTACTACTTCGCATGCCTTAACCTCATGATATCTATGTGCTCCACATATCCAAAGATAGTTGTGGAGGCTCTTTCTTGAGTTCTCCTGGTCTCATTTTTATACTAGGCCACAGTATATTTCCAAGTCTGTACTTCAGCCATTAAGGCATACTCCCGGCCTTCAAACAATCTCTCAACCAGGTTTGTTTGGGTGGCAGCCGAGGTTGTGACTATCTGGTCCACTTGAGTTCCTACTTTGACCCCTATGGCATTGGGCTTCAAAGCTTGCCACCTATATTTCTTTATCCATTTTTGCATTTTGTGCACCTATTTCCTCAATTTCCTGACTTTTATTTTGAGCCGCATTGTCTCCTTAAACTGTAAGTGATATCTTTGTTTGACTGGGAGTCTTCGCCATTCGCACAACTCTCTCAATTCATGCTTCACCTGTATTTCCTCCGTTTCGACAGCTAGAGGTAAATCCCCCGGGACAGCTTATGTTGTGTCGACTGTCAGTCTTTCCTCCACTGCCTACTTTTCTTCAATTATTTCACACTTCACTCCCTTCTCGCCTAACTGTTCCATTGGCTCAATCGTCAGGACCGCTTCGCTTGGTCCCTCCTCTTCGCCAACAGCTATTTCTTCTTCATGCACACTCTCCGTGACTGAAGATGCCCTGGCGAGATGCTCTCCTACTAATGTGCTTATTGGAGTCCCTTCTGGTTCCCCAGCCTCAGGAACCTCTATCTCTTCTCTCCTCTCAGGCTCCAAAGTGCCTGTCACCTGAGTAACATCCTCCCCACACGGTTGTGGCCTCTATGCTAAATTCGAAGCCATAGGAATGGAAAAATCTTCTTCTTCTTTCTACCGAGGGGAACGAGTTACCCTCGCTCCACTTGGGATAGAGGAGAAGAAGGAGAACTGGAACGAATCCTCAACATTTGGCCCCAAAGTCGACGCTGGTTCTTGTGGGTCAGCGTCGACCTCACACCCTAGTTCTCCCAGCGTTTCCTCCACGGGTCCCCTAGTTTCCTCAGCTCTGGGCCTTCCTTGTCCTCGTTCTTCTTCTTCCATGGGTTCTCTGGTCAGAGTGGTCACGACCTCTTCTCCAATCGGATTATCCTCCTCCATCAGCTCCATGGTGACAGGAGATCCCTGTGGGGTACCCTTGGTCGCAATATCGACCAATTCGCCCACTCTTTCCTGTTGTGGGTCTACCTCTGTAGTCATCACGCTATCCATTTTCTCTACTAGTTCCATGGGTGGGGCTGGTTCTTGTGGGATAGCCTCGGCCGTAGTACTAGTGGGCATCTCTGTGTCAATCTCCATATCTTCCATTGACTCCATAGTTTCGGCTTGCTCTTGGGGAGCCGTCTCTTCTTCAAGTTCTTCAGTTTCCATCTCCATCTCTTCCGGCTCCTCCTGGTCAAAATACTTGTCATCTTTTGCATATTCCTCCATGTCTTTAGGCTCATCTGTCCTAGCAACGACAACGGCTGCTATTTCCTCCTTTGTGGAATCCCGAAACAGTTCCCACGAAATCAGGATCCTTCTGATGGCATTCATTACTAACAACTGAACCAACTCATGGTGAGTGATGACCACCAATACCTGTCGCGACCCCTGAGCTGAATGCACCATTAAGTGAAGGCTCCTTAATAGAAAATAGGGCACATTCATTGAAAAAGCTTCTACCTATGGAAATCACAGGTGAGCTAGTATGCGGAGATGGTATTTGAAGATGGTGGAATATCTTCCTTCGCAAGTCATATATTTTATGACGAACTCTGCGACTCCTCCCCATGGATGTGGTAGCAAAGTTCTGTCATATCCCCGACCCTTCTGTGCGATACATTCTCTTACTTGTAGGAAGGCCTCGGGGAATTCTGGAAGGGCAGTCCTCCTTGAACACCAGCATTCTCCGACTTGTGGGAGCCCACTGACTTCCGCGATGATTTCCTCTGTCATAGGGATTTCAATTCCATGAACCTGAGAGCCTCCTTCTCCCAAGTTTAATGCAAACTCCATCATTCGACCCTCTCAACCTGTCGAAATAAATGTCCCAACTTGCATTCTCAAACACTTGCCACACCTCTTGATTACTCCGAACTCTCATTGTATCATCAGGTTCATGTCGCACAGATTGGCCACCCATTGTTGCAGAGGCAGAATTGTCACGACGACTATAGTTGGCTGGTAGGGGAGAGTGACCGGGCTCCAATCCATTAGCAACTGATATATTGTCATGGCCGCTTTTGGAGACAACAGATGAAACAGTACTGGTACGCTCGAAAATGATGACAGATTATGGTGGTACTGTTAGATATTTCAGGAATTTAGTGCAGCGTGTTGGGAGGATGACTGATATGAATCGTACGTACGAATACACATTCCAACACATAATGGTATGATTATGAAGTACTGAAATCATTAGATTAGGTTAGGTGAAAATCATGTGTCATGAATACTTTTTCGAGGTACACCGTCATTCATTATGATGGTTCCCCCCCCAAATAAATGACAGCTATCCTTGGCACATTTTAATGTCCTTTTTGGAATATTTAATTAAATCCATAAAATCAATGGAGACGTACCTACGGACCTACCTTAAGGTGGAGTAGCAACAAAAATATCTGACGAAGTAACAGCACAACGAGTAACGGCAACAGTGAGTAACAGCACAGCGAGTAACGGCAACAGTGAGTAATAGTAACAGCGAGTAACGATAGCTCTGGTGTAATGGCACCAGTGGAGTAACAGCAATGGCAGAGTAACGACAGTTATGGAGTAACAGCACTGGCAGTGTAATGACAATGTTGGAGTAAAGACAGTTGCAGAGTAACATCACCGACGGAGTAACAACAGTTGCAGAGTAACAACGCTGGTGGAGTAACAACAGTTGCGGAGTAATGGCACCGGCGGAGTAACAGCAGTTGCCAGTAATAGCATCGGCGGAGTAACAGCAGTTGTGAAGTAATAGCATCGGCGGTGTAATGGTAGTTACGAAGTAACAACAACTACGGAGTAACAGTGGTTACGGAGTAACAACAGTTACGGAGTAACAACAATTACGGAGTAACAACACTTAGTGGAGTAACAATACTTAGTGAAGTAACAACACTTAGTGGAGTAACAACACTTAGTGTAGTAACAACACTTAGTGGAGTGACAACACTTAGTGGAGTAACAAAACTTAGTGGCACCATCAGTGAAATAACATAATATCTTTATAGCAGCACTAGTGGAGTAACAACACCGAGTTTTACCTTTCTCCTAGCCATATTTCTTTATTATTCCTGCAAAATACAAACAAGTAAGTAATAACCATATATATGTATATTATTATTTATTTATTTTTTTGATTTAGAGCAGAGTGAGAGTGTCCTCTATTCGAATAACCATTAGATCAGCTGAATCAGAAAGGTGTTTGACAAAGTCATATTTAGAGGCTGGATGATGGTATAGTTTTAGACGGTGCCCATTCACTACGAACGAGGTCTGATTCTCGTCTATTGTAATTAGTATGACCATTCCATTGTCGAACACTGCATCTACTTGATATGGTCCCATCCAGTGAGTGCGAAGCTTGCCTTTGAAATCCTTAAATCGAGAGTCATACAGTAACGCCCAATCTCCCACATGAAACACCTTAGTTTTGATAAATTTATCATGCCATTTCATCCTATATTGTTGAATAGCAGTAGTCCTCTGGAAAACTACTGATTGAATCTCAGTTAACTCATTCAATTGTTCCAGTCGGTGTTTTTGTGCCTCTGATAGATCTAGGCCTACTTCTAGAGTTGTTCTGAGTGTACTGATTTCAAATTCTACCAGAAACAAGGGGGATTTCCCATAAACTAATTCAAATGGAGAAAACCCAGTTGTGTTCCACCATGTTGTTCTGTATGCCCATAAAGCTTCTGGAAGTTTTTGTGCCCAGTCCTGGCGATGACTTGCTACTATCTTTGTCAAGATATTTTCCAATACCTTGTTTGTGCTCTCTACTTGCCCATTCGCCTGTGGGTGATAGGGAGTTGTCACTCTATGTTTGACCCCATATTTCTGCATCAACTTTCCTATCATATGAGATGTGAACTGTGATCCTCCATCTGATACAATTTCCCTTGGAGTACCATACTGGGAAAAGATTTCTTCAAAAAGAAAGTCTACCACTACTTGCTCTGTTGCTCTCGTGACCACTCTGGCTTCCACCCATTTAGTTACATAATCAGTGCAGACCAGGATGTAAGCTTTCTGATGAGAAGGTGGGTTAAAGGGTCCAACAAAATCGATGGCCCATTTCTCAAATGGTTCAAGGACTATCTAGGGTTGAAGAGGCATTTCATCTGCTTTCCCAGGTTGTCCCATCCGCTGACAACTATCACACCTTCGAACATAATCCCGAGCATCACAAAAGATGGAGGGCCAATAATATCCCATTTGCAGCACTTTATGACCTGTTCTTTTATCTGCAAAATTTCCTCCACAGGGTCCATCATGTGCAGCCTTTAAGATCTCATAAATATCATCCTCTACCACACAACGCCGAATTTGTTGGTCCACCCCTGTATGGAAGAGATATCCTACCATCCACGAATATCGGGTACTCTGGTGAAAAAGTATAAAATAATACGCAAGGGATGAATTTTCGATAGTTTTAACGAGCCGAACAAGACAAGCGCTCGATCTTTTTGTGTAATGATCCCTTCGGTCCAAAAAGATTAAAATCTAGAGGATGGATAGCACTTCTGATTGTTTTAACGAGCTGGAGAGGCCAATTTCTCGTTAATCTTTTCATATTTTATAAGTCAAATGAAAAGAGCTTAAAGGATACTCGTTTTTGAGGAATCGAGTGATATTTTCGGGTAGCAGTTGGTTCAAGGTAAGGTTTGGAACTCCCCAATCATGACAGTGTAAAGAAGATGGCTAACAGAATCACTCGTCGCAGTTGTTCCTCAAAGGGGTAAACAATCAAATGGAGGCGTATGATCGGCTAAAACAGAGTGGAGGTGATGGTAAGAACATGACCAAGGCTCAAAAGTTGATGATAATGCATTTGCAATGGTTATTTACTAGAGGTGGGTTCATTTTTTAATGAGCTTAAACTCTGGTGGAACATATGCTCATTGCTAGGTTTAATTTTTAACGAGCTTGAACTTTGTGTAAAACTGCTCGTGCCAGTCGTATAATAAGGATGTCTCATCGATAGGTTCAATTTTTAGGGAGCTTGCACCATTCGAAACTTTGCTCCGGATCCTTTCTTTATGTAAGCTAGGAACGACCAATCCTATGAGTTTAAAGGGTTAAGAACCTACAAACTAAGAAAATAAATGGTCGCTTTTCACTTTCATGCAAAAAGGTTTGCATGCCCCCAGGTATAGCGAAGTAGAGTTTCCAGGTTACCCTTCAATTTGCAGACAAAACATTTGTTCTATCGGGAAAGGCCTACCTTCTAACGGAGGTATCTTATTCCAGTCTAATCCCATTTTCCTAGACGGACGGGTGTGTCAGACTAGTCATATGTCCTCTATGGAAACCTACCCTATACCTAAAGTTTTCCTACCGAAGCAGACTAGGGTGCATGCCCCATGGGTTTCAGTCACAATCACCGAATCACTCACGCTCATCAGGTGGACGGACTGGAGATTGATGAGACATTCCTTGCGCAAAAAGACCAGCTAGGGATGGCATTTGACTATTAGCTATGTGTGAACCAGGGAGTGAAAGCCGGTCTACGAGCTGGACCATGCTGCCTTCATGCGGAAAACACATCACTCGAAAGAGTGAGGAGACAATGGCTCCCATGCTATAAATGTAGTCACGCCCAAGGAGTAGATTGTAATCGAAAGGTCCTTGGACTACCATCACGTTCAAGTAGATGGTTTTCCCTCTCAAAGTTATATGCAAATTTGGGAGGATCCCTAATGGTCGACTGGTTCCTTTGTCGAAGCCTGTCAGATTTCGCATCTTAGGCAGAAGCGATGGCGAACCAAGCGCTTTCCAAGTAGTTGAGGAAAGGATACTCATAGAAGCCCCTTCATCTATGATGGAACCGACCATGACCATTCTGTAAGCTTGTACAATAATTCAGAATGGTACATTAGATGGTAGACGGGGTCTACCTAGTAGATTCCAGTCGAAGGAAATGACTAGGTTGCTTGGAGGTGGGACCGAATAAACGGCCGGATACGACTCTGACGAACTTCCTTCCTGCGGCAAAGGAATGGGCAGATTGCCCCCATGTTGATCGGAGTCTATGTTTACGAAGAGGATTTGAACGGTGTCGTTCTCGTCCTCCTTGATGATTGTATCATCTGAAGATGGACCTTCTGAAGACAAAACGGGTTCGACTGCTATTTTGACCTATTGACTTTGGTTCGGTGTGGACTCAAAGGGTTTATATTCAATGATAGATGCTTCGACCGACCACAAAGGTGTGTCAGTCGGATTTTCAACTAGCGATTGACTCGGCAAGAGTTTCTTGTATCCAGGAGGGAGCCGTAGCGGTGAAGCGGGATGGTTATCCAAGACTCTTTTAGCTTCGTCTAGGAAGGGACAACGGTGGATGGCATGATCACCTTCACACAGTCTACAAGGAATTTTAGATCTTCCTCTCTGTCCAGTGACTTCGTTTTCACTAGTTGACGGTGTACTTTCAACATGATCGTCAGAGGTTGAGGACACCAGATTGTGCAAGCGGGGAGACTAGTCCCTTAAGATCCGTGGGATGTAAGGGAAATCTCGGTGATAGTGGTCCCCTTTGCAAATGACACATGGAGATTTAGGTTTGGACGGTGCAGTGTGTGGATTTTCGCTAGACGATGTATGGTTGCCCCTTTTGGCCGTTGGCTTCTTCTTCTTCTTCTCCTTCCCTTTCTTCTTCTTTTCAGTTACTTGGTTTTTAGTTTTACCAACTTTACCAAGTGAAGAGGAAGGAGGAGAGGGAGAAACAAATGAAGTAGAAGGTTCGGGGGAAACTTTAGTATCATCTGGTTGCTGACTTGATTGCTCAAGAATCACAGTGCTTTGAACGACAAAGGTCAAGAAGAGCCATACTGGCAGGCCAATTGTCAGTCTTGGAAGGGACAATGTGGCGATATGAGGTGCACCAACATCTCCCCGAGAGGAGAAAGGACTAGGATTTCCCCTAGAGGGAAATCCTTGGTTGGTGGAATCCATTTTCTCAACCTAAGACCAACGAGGGAACAATGATGTTATTCCGATTAAAATAAATTTTATGACGCTTTGACACAACTTGCTTTTTCAATTTTTAAGAGTCGAGAAAAAGCTAAAGATGACTCTAGTCGCCTTTGATTTTTAATGAGCCTGAAGTGACAAGTGCTCAGATGGACCTTTTCTGTTAAGGAGTCTGAAAAGGAATGAAAAAGACTACTATGGAAATCTAGACAGAGGGGTTACCAAACCAATTGCAAAACTGCAGAATACTTTTTACGGTACGGCAGTCAATGTTCCCGAATGTTGTGTTCAGTGCATTGCGATCGATAGGGCGGAAGACATGGCTTCCTAAGGATAAAGGATATAGCCTATTGTGGTCTCCCAATATATACTTGACGGTACGTGGGAGCACAAGTCCGTACTGGAACTTGTCATCTCAAAGAGGAGGAATCACCCAACCTACGATGAAAGCGATAGTTACCAAGCTTTACGACGCCGGAATACGTCTCTAGCCTAGACTTCTAAATGTTGTGCGTTAGGTTCCAAAGCATTTTTATGTTCATTGAATTTATTTCACAGTTGATCTTTCTTAAGAAATTTGCCTTTAAGGTTCACCGCGTGATGTATATATATAATTCCTAAAAAGGCAATCTAAGATGATAAATAGTTGTTTACTCTTCTTTTTGCAATGAAAATCCTAGCTACTAAGGAAAGAGAAGCGAGATTCTTTCAACATAGAGCAGAGAGCACACACTAGATGCACTGTCCTAAATCAAAATCAACAAGCAGTCTAAATGCAAATGCACATGCATGTTTTTGTTTTTTGCTTTCTTAATGTGTGAATGACAAAAAGAATGCTAAGTACAAATCTGAACTATCTTTTCTCCCAAAGCGACAGTACTAACAATTTTCTCTTCGAAAGGCGAAAGGAAGATGAAGACAACACTTTCAATTTCAATTTGAAAACTGCTTTCGACACTTGAAATACTATCAATTCAAACCAAATACAAGAGTAACAGTGTAATCGACCATCAGCTAGAGTAGGATCCTTTTCTTTGACTGAAAACAACACTTGCGACACTTTCAAATCAAAATATGACAGTTCAATTAAGCTACCTTTTTGTAAGGGAGAACTGTAAATGGAAAAAAATACATAAAAGCATTTACAATTCTTTGTACAATGGAGGCTGAATAATGCAAAGGAAGGGAGTTTAAATAGTGGTATATTGATCACAGACAGCAAAACTCCTGAATAAAGCTAAAGAGAGTGAAGAAAAACCAAAATCTGGAGGCAGAAACAGTCTTATCTGATCATCGCACCTGTAACACAGGGAAACAACGATGCATCTCACCTACTGCACACGGGAGGTGCGATGCATCCAGATTGCCTAAAGGAGATAATGCGATGGTCCAGGGACGAGACTTTAACTTGGTTTTTGGTCATAGTGAGAAACTTAGTTCGGGGATTTAGGTTGAGCTAATGATCGTCAGTAAATACAAATCATAGGGGATGATCTAATGAGGTTACTTAAGCCACCACCAGGGAAATTAGGATGTTTGCAAATCAATTGTTCAATTTATAAACAAAACCTAGAGATGGACTGTAGCAGCATTGATCTACTTTGCAGTTGCGTAGAAAAAGCAGTTCTAAGGCTAGCTGGCTTGACTTCAGGCTCCGTCTGTAGTTTATAAAGCAAACAAATATAAAGAAGAAAACAAGCTTTTCGTTCCCCAGTGGAGTCTCCATTTTGTTATTGGGAAATCTAGTGTCCATTCAGAGCTACTAGTCCCACTAAGATGGCTAGCTATCTTAGAAACAAACAAAGTAAAGTTACTTGCGTTTTCCTTTATGAGAAGTGGATGAGAGAGAAGCAGATAGTACCAACCTCAGTCTTTCTCTTGGCTCCTTGCTTGTTTCCTCTCCCCTCTGACAGATCTTTGCTGCTCCTTCCTTGCTTGTCCCGCTTCAAAGAGCACTTGTAAAGTCAAAGCAGCATAATACCATCAAAGCACAGAGATCTACGATCATAAACAATATAGGACCAGATATATATTGAACACACAAATGCACATATCAACTCAAACATACAAGAATGTGGAGGAAAACTCAAATAGCTTTATTGATAGAAAGAGTAGAAGAGAGGATTACAACCCATTGATCTGACCCAGCATCATCCTCCCAGCATGAAAGCCCTTCTTCACCTCATGAAAAGCTTAGATCACCCAACACTATGATGTTCCACAAAGAAACCAACAGCACTTCCTTACAAAATACAAGATTCCAGCCTTTGGATCTCTGGGATGAGGGATCCATATATAGATTTTTGTAGGTGGGTGAGTCATCTTCTGGGATTTTGATTAGTGTCCTCTCTCTGATAGTTCTTGGTTCCACTTGGAGATTCATGATCTCTTACTCATCCCTGGGCGAATTCAGAGAGGCAATTGTCAAATGGGCAGTTTCTAGAAGATTCTCTGGGTTTCCACCTAGCCAACTTCTTCTGCCATTTGTCTACTCTCTCTCATCGCACCCCACAAAAGGGATTTTCAGTATGCATCGCACTTTTTGCATGTGGCAGGTGAGATGCATCACACCCTTAGCACTGAGCAGTCTGTATGGTCCAATTTTGACCAGTTCTGAGCAGTTTTTCATGGAGAACTTCTGGGAGATGATGTAATCAATTGACCTTACTCCTTTAGGGTATGAAACAACACTTTTAGGGACTTATAAGCCCTTGGTTTATTGACATATGTGATTGGGGTTGCACTGCCCAAATATGTCTATAACACTCGGACATTTTTCCATCCTCGCCCATTGCACCATATAGAAGGCCTAATCAGTATGCGTCACACCCTAGCAGTGTACCACTCAGTATGCATCACACTTTGCTAGTGGAGCAATCAGTATGGTTCAATTTAGGCAATTTCTGGATGGTTTCTCAGATGGAACTTTTGGGGAATAATGTATTCAGATGACTATGTTCTTTTAGGGTATGAAACAACTCTTTTAGGGGTTGATGAGCCCTAGTTTATCGACATATAAGTTTGGGGTTGATGTGCCCAAATATGTATATAACAATGTCCTAGATAGGTGTCTCATGCAATCTCATCGTGATTTCCAGGGCTTCTACCTGAGTTCCTATCTTTTGTTGTGATAAAGAAATCCTTAAGTGGGGCAGGAGCGCAACTATAAACCAATTGTGGTGCTGGCTATCTGTGAGATTCATATTAGCTTCATGGATCCCACACTTCAGTCTTTGATCTAGCTCCCATGGCATTTCACCGGGCCTCATCATGATTTCCTTAAATCCAATTACCAACTACGATGCAGATTTAGGCTTACCAAATTCCTTGTTCAAAGCGGTCTAAGTATCTGCCAACGACGCCAATGGATTATCAGTGCAATACTTAACATACCATGTCAGCGCGCGATCCTGTAGAGCAGTGACTAACTGCACCTTCTTTATATTATCATCTATAATTTGTTGTGTTGTCCACACAGCCTTCACAACAAACCAAAACTAATCCGGATCCTCACTTCCTAAGCCTTTGAAAAATTGCAACTTCATTGTATTTGACATGTTGACCAACGACGGTGGTGGTGGTAGTGTGGGTGCAGGTGTATGTTGTGGTGGTGAACGTGGAGGCTGTGTGGACGGATGAGGTATCTATGGAAAACCTTGCCTTATCAACTAGACAACGCTCTGTGGTGAAGCTTGTGCTTCTCCCTCATTGTCATTTGAAGGAGGTCTAATTAATGGACTATATTCAGGACCTGTTTTTCCTTGATTTCTAAATTTTTGTCCACTTTGCGTAGATCCAAACATCAAGGTAACGGAATAACCCTATTTTCACACAAGAGCATCTTAATCCAAGTATTCAAAGATCTCAAATACTTAAACTCTATAACAAATCCTCCGATGACTCGATTAAGCCAGTGATCAACTATGCACGTGATATTATCTTCAGAAGCTTCCAACCTCTACACGAGCTTTGGGGTCCACACTATCAAACCGTGAAGCCTCCACCTTCCATGTTCGTCTGCCAATTTAGAGATCCACTCGTATGGTTCAATCGGGAACGTGCAAAAGAAGATTTCATGTATTTATGTGTATAAATATATGTCCAACCACTGTTCTTTTGTCAGGTGTGGATTCCTATTTTATTGTGCCACAAATTCGTGGATCTTTCTATCCACCCACTTATCAATTTCATTCTTGGTCAGAATCCAATGATGCGACATCATACATCCCTTTATGCAGATCTCGGTCCTGACAATGGAACCATTTTTTGGCTTAGGGGGTCCTAACCTAGGTTCAGAGTTAGTTGCGCCAAAAAAATCCCTACACTACTGGCCCTTTTGGCATCAATCCATGATGCGCAGACTGAAGTCTCACCCAAAGCAATATGGGGGGATGCTTGAACCAAGTTTCCGCACCCAAAGATCATTGTGATGTCCTTTTGGCGACCTAGATCTGCCTTCACGTAGACCTTTATGCTCATGCAGTCTATTGCTATAACTTCCTTCAATCAGCCTCTAGACCTTCGTGAAGTTCTACAATTGGCTTTTGTGGACCCTGAACAAGTGAATTAGCTACTTATGCATGCTTTAGATTACCCTTAGATCAGTAGTTACTTGGAATTACCTAAGTGTGCAATAACTTTAACAAAAATCGTTATGATCTTCGCATAATCACTTACCATTAATCGCGTTCAGATAATAATATGGATTAAGTAAAGTCGTGCATCAATAAATCCTCATTTTATAAAACCATAATTCATCACAGCATATAGCACATTCATACATAACAGAAGTAAAGGGAATAAACATGGGAATTCTTGTAACAATCTTCTTTATTAATATTTAGCAAAGGTTTACAGACTCGAAACTTTCATGCGCACTCAGCTGCAGGGGTCCGAGCACTCAGCTGCGGACATTACTCTAGGCCTCTACGCACCTAGTTGTAGAGCCTTTCCATCCTCTTAAGACTTCTACCTCTGCGCTAGACTTCTTCGCTTGTAACCATATAATTCTTCTTACTTTCCTTAGACTCTCTAAGACACACCTATTTATACAGTCCCATGGTCTGTGGACCATGGGTAGATCTTCAAAAGTAGACTCTAGTTACATAAAACAAGGGTAAAACTCTTTTTGACTCTTAACTAGATACACACTCTATGACCACAGTTTGTAGAGAATTTACATCTTTTTACATCAAAACTTGGGCTTTTTCCTCAAAATTGACCCAAGGGAACCCATCCCAACACTATATATGGCTCTCAGCATGTTTTTACTTTTATGTGAATGGATAATGTGTTTATGACCTAATAGATGAATATGCAGTGAATGACATGAGGAATCAATGGTTCATAGTGATTCTGAGATAAGTTTGGCATCCCTACACTTAATTCTATTGTTTAGATATGTAGGTTACATGTTCACGATATGTTTGATGAAATTCCTATCATGGCTAGTAGGGGTTTGGCTAAGGTATTGATGATCTCATTGCTTTTACATCATTGTTTCCCTGAAATTTTCCTGATTTTAAGCATTCATTACATTTTGGGTAGTGGCCTAGGATGTGGGCCTGAAAAAGTGGCTTAAATCCCAGGGTCACTGGCACAAAACTGGCAATTTTAGTCCACAGTCACTGGAAGGCAGGCCTATGAGCGCGAATTTGGGCTTTTGGTCACTCCCTTGCTTATAGCATGAGAGAGACTATGGCCTTAGAGGTCCAAAACAATAGTAGGACCCAGGGTTAGGCTATTTGAGTGGATGAATTACCTTCTGAGGATTTTTTTGATGATGTTGGATGAATTTGTGTGATGTTTCGTCGATTCCATTTCCTTAAGGTTTCCTAGGAGTTCGAATCCTATCATAGTGGCCTCTCGTCGCATTTTTACCCCAACTAGCTGGTTGCTTAGGTAGATGTTGCAGGAGGGTGTTACATAGTGGCATCATAGTGTGATTGCACTATCCTTGGGTTGTGTGTTGGTCATGCATTCATGTTGGTTTCATATGTGTTCCTTATGCATGTAGTCCATGTTTTTGTTGCATTTGCATGGTGTTGATCATGGTTGTAGTGATGTCACCATGTGAAGGTTGAAGGTGTGGTTGTGGAGTAGTTATTCATGTGTTTATGGCTGATTATGCATTTTTATGCACATCATTGACCACATATTATCAAGTGCACATGAGCTGGTTGTTATTGTTGTCCATGAAGTCATGGTTTTTGTAGTTGGTATGGTCATACATTGATGACTAGACTCTAGCTAGAATGGTGTGTATATGGTTTTGTACTCATGTGTTATATGTATATATGCAATTGTTATGTAGAATTTTCACTGTAGATCACCCGATATATGCAATGTCCTAAAGCATAATACTAGATCTACTTCTACCATAAACTTTGCGAAAGCTTAAACAGATATGAGAATCATCAACCAAGAATAGATATAACTGAGAATGAGAAGTAATCAACCATAACAAAGAAGATATAACACTGGGGAAAGCACCAGCCTAAAACCCCAACTCTGTATTATCATACAAGTGGAAATCTTGTTCAAGTTACAAAAAGAATCAGCTCAAAAGCTATCCTGCTCTCTCTGCAATCAAGCAATACAGCTCACAGACTGAATAGACATAGAATATATCTTCCTCAAGCCCTCCAAGCCTCCTATTTCTTTGCACAGTTTTGATTGGGGCCCAATGATGTCACATGTGTGAATTGGGCTCATCACACTCACTGTAACCTGTTGGTGTCTAGGTATGAACGATTTATTCACCCTATTCTGACATTAATTTATCAATCCGAGTGCGTATCCTTTCAAAGCAATGTGCAAGGTATATGGAGGGGCAAGGACACAATCCGTTTCGACCAAGGGTTCATGGCTAAGACTCAAAACATGACTGTAAGAGTAAATAGATTACAGAACTCCAGAAACAATTACAAGAAATAAAGAACTGTAACAGAAAACTTAAACTAATAAATAATGTACACACAAAGACGCAGCACCTGATTAGAAGAGTGGGCCCAGCTCTCTGATTAGGGCTGCGTTAGCCACAGAAAATATTAGAACAGCAAAACAAGTGATATTTTATTAATCTATAATAGGTGATTACAATAGCGATGGGTGAATCCCCATTTACAGGAACATTCTTTCTTTTATACACATCACAGAAGAATAACATATTTCCCTGAAGCATGGTAACTGCATATGCAAAAATATACATCAGTTGGAATGGCAGCAACACGAGATGACCGAGATAGAAAAAAGGCCCAAGAATAGTTCCAGGGGATCATCACTCTAGTTGTGCGGCCTCCTCAAGGTTGGCCGTTACCATATCTGTTGCGAAACGCTGAAGCAAGGGTTCCTGTTCTCCAAGCTGTGGTCAAACACTTAATTCAGTGCTACGAATAGATAAGACTCCGTGACCTTACTTTATTAATTAAAATATTCCAATTAGACAAGTCAGGGGTATTTACCTTATAAGTTTAGCATAGCAACATGGGTAAATAAGTACAAAAATGGTCAAAAAGGATGATAAAAATGGACAGAAAGATAGCCAGATTCGGTGCCCAACATCTCCCCCAACTAGCCTTCTACATGTCCTCATGTAGTCTACTGCCTCCGCAAGTCTGGATTCTGTAGATTGTAAGTTTCATGAAGCTAGGCGATATCATATTCTAAGGCCATCTCTATTCCTAGAACTTTAAACCCATCCGAAAGGAGAACTTCCTTCCACCAATCTATTGGAACATCATATGTTGGAGTGTAAATTTCTACAGGCAACCAAATAATAGGAAGCTAAAACCAGATCCCCATCCACCGGACCCCACATATTTGGACACATGCCACATATTTGGGTACTCTGGTGAGCACTCGTGCAAAATTTCATGCCCTAAAAGGTTCCGTGTTTTGGACAGCTGTCGATGACATCATCCACCTTTTTTGACAGCAATCAAGGGCCTCTTTTTGAAAAGCAGTTAATTGATTGACACAAAGATCAAGGCACCATCTTTGTGTCCTCAACATCCTATCTTTGTTCCCCTGGATTCCCAAAAAGGTGTTGTGATTAGTGAACATTGTGATTGACCTATCATACTCTCCTCTTACTATAAATGGCTTGGTAACTTGATTGGATTCAAAAGTGTTGAAAGCCTTCTACCAATGAATCTAATTGAAAGCATAAGAGGTGAGGGCCCCTAGATGAATGTCCCCTACATACAAAACCGGGTTGAAATCTTTGTCCAAACGTAGTAGATACCCATGCAGGTAAAAATCACACATCAAGTGTTGAGTTGGCACGTTATGATTCCTCATTATCCAGAGGAATTGTACACCATCTTCTATCTCATAACTAATCTCGTTTTTTATGCTTTACATGTAGAGTAAAAGTAAACGTTCGTGTAAGAATAGAGAATAACAAGAAGCAGGGGGGAAACATGCCATCACCTCTTAGACCAGATTGAACATCTGCTCCTTATCGGCCTTTAATTTTTCCACTTGCTTCTCCAGCTGCTCCATCTTGAGCTACTACTTCGCATGCCTTAACCTCATGATATCTATGTGTTCCACATATCCAAAGATAGTTGTGGAGGCTCTTTCCTGAGTTCTCCTGATCTCATTTTTATACTAGGCCGCAGTATATTTCCAAGTCTGTACTTCAACCATTAAGGCATACTCCCGGCCTTCAAACAATCTCTCAACCGGGTCTGTTTGGGTGGCAGCCGAGGTTGTGACTATCTGGTCCACCTGAGTTCCTACTTTGACCCCTATGGCCTTGGGCTTCTTAGCTTGCCACCTATATTTCTTTATCCGTTTCTGCATTTTGTGCACCTGTTTCCTCAATTTCCTGACTTCCATTTTGAGCCACATTGTCTCCTTAAACTGTAACTGATATCTTTGTTTGACTGGGAGTCTTCGCCATTCGCACAACTCTCTCAATTCCTGCTTCACCTGTATTTCCTCCGTTTCGACAGCTGGAGGTAAATCCCCCGGGACAGCTTATGTTGTGTCGACTGTCAGTCTTTCCTCCACTTCCTACATTTCTTCAATTATTTCACACTTCACTCCCTTCTCGCCTAGCTGTTCCATTGGCTCAATCGTCAGGACCGCTTCGCTTGGTCCCTCTTCTTCGCTAACAGCTATTTCTTCTTCATGCACACTCTCCGTGACTGAAGATGCCCTGGCGAGGTGCTCTCCTGCTAATGTGCTTCTTACAGTCCCTTCTGGTTCCCCAGCCTCAGGAACCTCTATCTCTTCTCTCCTCTCGGGCTCCAAAGTGCCTGTCACCTGAGTAACATCCTCCCCACACGGTTGTGGCCTCTATGCTAAATTCAAAGCCGTAGGAATGGAAAAATCTTCTTCTTCTTTCTACCGAGGGGAACGAGTTACCCTCGCTCCACTTGGGATATAGGAGGAGAAGGAGAACTGGAACGAATCCTCAACATTTGGCCCCGAAGTCGACGTTGGTTCTTGTGGGTCATCGTCGACCTCACACCCTAGTTCTCCCAACGTTTCCTCCACGGGTCCCCTAGTTTCCTCAGCTCCATGCCTTCATTGTCCTCGTTCTTCTTCTTCCATGGGTTCTCTGGTCAGAGTGGTCATGACCTCTTCTCCAATCGAATTATCCTCCTCCATCAACTCCATGGTGACAGGAGATCCCTGTGGGGTACCCTCAGTCACAATATCGACCAATTCTCCCACTCTTTCCTGTTGTGGGTCTACCTCTGTAGTCATCACGCAGTCCATTTTCTCTACTAGTTCCATGGGTGGGGCTTGTTCTTATGGGATAGCCTCGGCCGTAGTACTAGTGGGCATCTCTGTGTCAATCTCCATATCTTCCATTGACTCCATAGTTTCGGCTCGCTCTTGGGGAGCCGTCTCTTCTTCAAGTTCTTCAGTTTCCATCTCCATCTCTTCCGGCTCCTCCTGGTCAATATACTTGTCATCTTTTGCATCTTCCTCCATGGCTTCAGGTTCATCTGCCCTAGCAGCCACAACGGCTGCTATTTCCTCCTTTGTGGAATCCCGAAACAGTTCCCACGGAATCAGGATCCTTCTGATGGCATTCATTACTAACAACTGAACCAACCCATGGTGAGTGATGACCACCAATACCTGTCGCGACCCCTGAGCCGAATGCACCATTAAGTGAAGGCTCCTTAATAGAAAATAGGGCACATTCATTGAAAAAGCTTCTGCCTGTGGAAATCACAGGTGAGCTAGTATGCGGAGATGGTATTTGAAGATGGTGGAGTATCTTCCTTCGCAAGTCATATATTTTATGACGAACTCTGCGACTCCTCCCCATGGATGTGGTAGCAAAGTTCTGTCATATCCCTGACCCTTCTGCGCGATACTTTCTCTTACTTGTAGGAAGGCCTCGGGGAATTCTGGAAGGGCAGTCCTCCTTGAAAACCAGCATTCTCCGACTTGTGGGAGCCCACTGACTTCCGCGATGATTTCCTCTGTCATAGGGATTTCAATTCCATGAACCTAAGAGCCTCCTTCTCCCAAGTTTAATGCAAACTCCATCGTGATTTCTTCATTCGACCCTCTCAACCTATCGAAATAAATGTCCTAGCCTGCATTCTCAAACACTTGCCACACCTCCTGATTACTCCGAACTCTCATTGTATCCTCAGGTTCATGTCGCACAGATTGGCCACCCATTGTTGCAGAGGCAGAATTGTCACGACGACTACAGTTGGCTGGTAGGGGAGAGTGACAGGGCTCCAATCCATTAGCAACTGAAATAATGTCATGGCCGCTTTTGGAGACAACAGATGAAACAATACTGGTACGCTCGAAAATGATGACAGATTATGGTGGTACTGTTAGATATTTCAGGAATTTAATGCAGCGTGTTGGGAGGGTGCCTGATATGAATCGTACGTACGAATACACATTCCAACACATAAAGGTACGATTACGAAGTACTGAAATCATTAGATTAGGTTAGGTGAAAATCATGTGTCATGAATACTTCTTCGAGGTACACCGTCATTCATTATGATGGTTCCCCCCCCAACTAAATGACAGCTATCCTTGGCACATTTTAATGTCCTTTTTGGAATATTTAATTAAATCCATAAAATCAACGGAGACGTACCTACAGACCTACCTTAAGGTGGAGTAGCAACAAAAATATCTGACGAAGTAACAGCACAACGAGTAACGACAATAGTGAGTAACAGCACAGCGAGTAACGACAACAGTGAGTAATAGTAACAGCGAGTAACGATAGCTCTGGTGTAATGGCACCAGTGGAGTAACAACAATGGCAGAGTAACGACAGTTATGGAGTAATGGCACTGGCAGTGTAATGACAATGTCGGAGTAACGACAGTTGCAGAGTAACATCACCGACGGAGTAACAACAGTTGCAGAGTAACAACGCTGGTGGAGTAACAACAGTTGCGGAGTAACGGCACCGGCGGAGTAACAACAGTTGCCAGTAACAGCATCGGCGGAGTAACAGTAGTTGTGAAGTAATAGCATCAGCGGTGTAATGGTAGTTACGAAGTAACAACAACTACGGAGTAACAGTGGTTACGGAGTAATGACAGTTACGGAGTAACATCAGTTACGGAGTAACAGCAATTACGGAGTAACAACACTTAGTGGAGTAACAACACTTAGTGAAGTAACAACACTTAGTGGAGTAACAACACTTAGTGTAGTAACAAAACTCAGTGGAGTGACAACACTTAGTGGAGTAACAAAACTTAGTGGCACCATCAGTGAAATAACATAATATCTTTATAGCAGCACTAGTCGAGTAACAGCACCGAGTGTTACCTTTCTCCTAGCCATATTTCTTTATTATTCCTGCAAAATACAAACAAGTAAGTAATAACCATATATATAGCAGAGTGAGAGTGTCCTCTATTCCAATAACCATTAGATCAGCTGAATCAGAAAGGTTTTTGACAAAGGCATCTTTAGAGGCTGGATGATGGTATAGTTTTAGACGGTGCCCATTCACTACGAACGAGGTCTGATTCTCGTCTATTGTAATTAGTCTGACCATTCCATTGTCGAACACTGCATCTACTTGATATGGTCCCATCCAGTGAGTGCAAAGCTTGCCTTTGAAATCCTTAAATCGAGAGTCATACAGTAACGCCCAATCTCCCACATGAAACACCTTAGTTTTGATAAATTTATCGTGCCATTTCATCCTCTATTGTTGAATAGCAGTAGTCCTCTGGACAACTACTGATCGAATCTCATCTAACTCATTCAGTTGTTCCAGTCGGTGTTTTTGTGCCTCTGATAGATCTAGGCCTACTTCTAGAGTTGTTCTGAGTGTACTGATTTCAAATTCTACCAGAAACAAGGGGGATTTCCCATAAACTAATTCAAATGGAGAAAAATCGGTTGTGTTCCACCATGTTGTTACGTATGCCCATAAAGCTTCTGGAAGTTTTTGTGCCCAGTCCTGGCAATGACTTGCTACTATATTTGTCAAGATATTTTCCAATACCTTGTTTGTGCTCTCTACTTGCCCATTCGCCTGTGGGTGATAGGGAGTTGTCACTCTATGTTTGACCCCATATTTCTGTATCAACTTTCCTATCATATGAGATGTGAACTGTGATCCTCCATCTGATACAATTTCCCTTGGAGTACCATACTGGGAAAAGATTTCTTCAAAAAGAAAGTCTGCCACTACTTGCTCTGTTGCTCTCGTGACCGCTCTGGCTTCCACCCATTTAGTTACATAATCAGTGCAGACCAGGATGTAAGCTTTCTGATGAGAAGGTGGGTTAAAGGGTCCAACAAAATCGATGGCCCATTTCTCAAATGGTTCAAGGACTATCTGGGTTTGAAGAGGCATTTCATCTTCTTTCCCAGGTTGTCCCATCCGCTAACAACTATCACACCTTCGAACATAATCCCGAGCATCACAAAAGATGGAGGGCCAATAATATCCCATTTGCAGCACTTTATGACCTGTTCTTTTATCTGCAAAATTTCCTCCACAGGGTCCATCATGTGCAGCCTTTAAGATCTCATAAATATCATCCTCTACCACACAATGCCGAATTTGTTGGTCCACCCCTGTATGGAAGAGATATCCTACCATCCACGAATATCGGGTACTCTGGTGAATGATCTTCCTTTGCTCCTTATATGACAGATGATGAGGTACCTTTCCTATAGCAAGATAATTAACAATATCTACATACCATGGAATGTTAGCAGAAACTGCAAAAAGATGCTCATCCGAAAAGTTATCCTCAATTGGTGTTTTCTTACCATCATGTTCTATCCTAGATAAGAAATCTGCAACCACATTGTCCTTCCCTAGTTTATCTACTATAGTAATTTCAAATTCCTGTAGTAGCAACAACCATCTTATAATGCGGCTAGGGGTAACATGTTTGTTCATTAAATACTTGATAGCTGCATGATTGGTGTGCACAAAAGTAGGATACCTGGTAATGTAGTGCTAGAATTTGTTGATGGTGTAAATGACAACAAGGAATTATTTTTTAGTTACTATGTAGTTTAATTCGGCAGGAACCAAATTCTTACTAACATAGTAGACTGCGTAGGGTACTTTATCCTCTTACTATCCCAGTACTGCACCAATTGCTGTTTGAGAAGCATCTGTATGAATGTGGAAAGGTAATGCCCAGTCTGGACCCCTAAGGATTGGAGCACTGTAGACCAATTCTTTAATCTTTGTAAAAGTTGCATCACAGTCACCTGACCACACAAATTCTGAGTCTTTTGTTAGTAATTGAAACAGTGGGTGTGCTACTTTTGCAAAATTTTCTATGAAACGCCTGTAATAACCAGCACAACCAATAAAACTGCATACCTGTGTGGGTGTTTTGGGTGTTGGGAAGTGCAGAATTACCTTTATCTTTGTTGGGTCCATTCTGATTCCTTCTGCTGAGAGCAAATTCCCCAGAACAATTCCTTCTTCCATCATCATATGACATTTCACTGTACTTAGAGAGACACACGCGCTTGTATACATCTTTCGAGAATGTTTTCTAAATTTTTCAGCCCTTCCAAAAATGAGTCCCCATATGGAGTAAAGTCGTCCATATAAATTTCAACACTGTCATCTATCAAGTCAGAGAAGATTCCCAGAATTTCCCTCTGGAACATTGCAGGAGCATTACACAGGCCAAAAGGAAGGACCCGGTATGCAAATGTTCCCTAGGGGCATGTGAAAGTGGTCTTATCTTGATCCTCCGGAGCTATCTGGATCTGGTTATATCCACTAAACCCATCTAGAAAAGAGAAAAACTTCTTACCAGCCAGTGTGTCCAAAACCTGATCAATAAATGGCAAAGGGAAATGGTCCTTTTGCATTGCTTTATTTAACTCGCGATAATCTACACAGATCCACCATTTACCATTCTTCTTGGGGACCATTACTAATGGTGAGACCCACTGGCTATCTGAGATAGGGTAGATGAAACCCATGTCCAGTAGTTTCTGAAGCTCTTCTTTCACAACATTTTTCAATGCAGGGTTCATTCTTCTCTGCGGTTGTCTTACAGGATGACAATCTTCCTTAATATATATGTGATGGGTACATAGGTTGGCAGGTATCCCCTTCATATCTGAATAATCCCAGGCGAAAGCTTCTTTATGCTTTCAAAGAACGTCTACTAGTTGCTTCTTCTGGGATTCTGACAGATTTGGATTAATATTTAGGGTTTTTCCTAGTTCTATCTCTACTTGAACGCTTTCATGAGGTGCATCAACAGGTGGTTCCTCTAGTCCTCCTACTGTTTCGATAATTTCTTGAGTTTCACAGCTTAGGATAGATTCTAGGATCTGCTAGTTCGGTTGTGAAATGGAGCAAGGATCATCCATGAAGGAAGTGATTACATCATCTTCTGATTCCATTTTCAACTGAAGGGCCTGTCCAATAGTGAGGACTGGTCTCACTTCCTCATTTTCCATTTCAGGTTCTTTCCTAGCTGAGGCTTTCTTGCCACCTGCTAGCTTGATGGAAGGATTTGGTTCCGCCGGTGGATATAACATCAAATTCTTAGTGTTATGCCCATTAGAAATAACCATGTTCCCTGAATGGCACCCAATGTAAGCATCCGCAATAGCCAGCCATGGTCTTCCCAAAATCAGAGGATGACTACCTACTGAAGATTGCGTATGTAATACCAGGAAATCTATGGGGTAGTGCCATGAATCCATTGAAATTGTCACGTCTTCCAACTTCCCTACAGGTTTAACTGTAGACCGGTCTGCCAGTTCTAATACTGTAGGTGTATGTTTCAAGTTGCGAAGGCCTAGCGCATGCATGGTTTCAGTGGTAATGACATTGATGGCAGCACCTAGGTCTACCAGCACATTTGGAATCTCTACCCCATTAATTTGTACTGTCAAAATCGGGTTCCCTAGATCTCCATATTTCTCTGGCATTGATTTTCCCATCATGAAGTCTGATAATTTTCCCATAACATGAATAGTGAGGGGGTCTTTAGATTTCTTTGCAGGTTTCTTTGAACAATATTCCCTAAGAGTTTTTGCGTATATTGGTACATCCTTCATAGCTTGTAACAAGGGAATTTTAACAAATAAATTCTGCAATTCTCCTAATAAATCAAATTCAGCTTGAGGGCTTGGTTTACTCATAATTAGTCTCTCTGGGTAAGGCAGTTCAGATTGATGTTGATTCACAGGAGGCGTCTGGTTTCTATTAGTTTGTTTTGGCTCTTTACTAACTGGTTCTGCCTCCTTACCTTCACCATCGAGTTGTTCAATGATAACTGGAGGAGGTTGGACATTAACTATCCACCCTAATCGCAGATTCATTTCATACAACTCTGCAATGGAGATACTATATGAAGGCAGGTTAAGAACGTCAGCTTGATGAGTTCCCTTATTGTTAGGGTTAGGGTTAGGTTGCATTGGAAGCTGAGGACGGGCAATCTGGTTACTAAGAGGCACATTAGAGGGCAATTGGAGTTGCTGTTGTGGCATCTGCTAGGGAAACTGCCCAGGAGAGGATCCCCACTAGGTTGGAGCCCAAGGAGAGCTCGTACTGGGTTGAGGATTCCACTGCTGCCAAGCTGGAAACTAGTATTGTGGCCACATGGGGGGATAAGGCATGGTCTGAGGATTCATATGAAAATTATTGAAATACTAAGATGGATCTGGATACACACCTTGACTTCCCATCGGTGGTCGACGCTGCCATGGCTTCTTAGACCCCTTGAGGTATAGTTGGTCCGTGTCCTCTCCCATCCCTTGAAATACTGCTTTCAGGCCTAGCAAGGAGGGGCATGAACTTGTTTCATGGTTGAGCTCGCAGATTACACATTCCTCTATGGAGTTTAGTGGGCATTCCCTTTCCAAATGCTTCTTTCTGCACTTCGGGCAGAATATTTCCATGGTCCTGTCTAGTTCCAGCTGCTTCTGCTTTACTTGCAGAGTATCCATTTGTGCTGACAGAGTGCTGAGGATATCTATCCTCAAGTTGTCTAGCAGGTTTCCAATTTCTGCCTTTGTAACGCCCCCGCCAGACCCCTTTGTTGTACAAATACCTTTCCTGTTTCTTGCAAGCCCCCTTGAGCACTGAATGCATAATTCAAAAATAGTCTCGAAGCTTTCCTTGGAGATGTCTCCCTCTCCTACAATGTTCATCAATTCCATGGATTCCTCACGAAAAGCCCGTAGGAGGATAATTTTTAAAATTTCATTATCTAGATCAGAGTGACTGTTATAGCTCCAAATCTCACTCTTATGGTTTGTGATGCTGCACTCATGGCCTAGAGTAACCCCTCCTTCCAGACCTGGTCCAAAATTTAAAAAACAATGTTTTATTCCCTATACGCGACATTTCCCTGAGCTAAACGTGTGTATATGCGGTCTGTGTATACCCAACCCGCGTATATGTCTTAAAACACTTAAAAAAATTAAATCTCCTTAATTTCGGGAGGAGATCACGGGTTTTACCTGCTGATCACCTGTTAGTGCCCATGGCCCAACTGTTCCCAATGAATTCCCAACTAAAAAGCTACTTTGGGAGAAGTATAAAAAGGCTTCAATGGGAAGGCCTAAGGGAGGAGAGAAGAGAGAGAAAGGTTATTATGCTGAGATTTCCCTGACCAGGTCTGAAGATCCTTGTGCCTCTTGCACTTCCCCCATTTTACAGGAAACCCTTGTTTCCTTGTGTGATGATGTCCATTTACTTGTGATATCATGGAGTAAGTCATGGAAGGAGTTTGTTAAAGGCTTGAGACTGGACGAATCCGGAGGACGGTTCCGCTTGGAGCCTGCGAAAGGATGACTCAGGTGAAATTGTTCCTTTCTGTACTTTATTTGTCTATAATAAAAGAAGCACTTGTCTTTGTTCCTGATATAAATCTTCTTCATGTTTGTGATATTCATGTTAGAATCCATATGTGAATGGTTGTTTAATTGCATAACTAACTACCTTTCTTTATAATATGAAGACGGTTTCTTTATAATGTTTAGTCCATATACTACTGTACTTTCTTGAATTGGTTGTTTTGCAGGTCAAAGGAGCAAAAGGAACTCCAAGAAGGGTTTGGACCCTGGAAGGACTTTCTTAAACGTAGGACCTCAAGTACGCCCCTTATCGTAGAGTTTGCTTATATTAGCATTATGGCTGTATGGAATGTGTGTTTCTCTGTATAGACAACTTTCATTCTGCTAGGGTATCAGCCCAAGACCCTAGGGGAACTTTTCCCTTAACAGAATTGGCGACTCCGCTAGGGACAACATCATTGTTGTTCCTAGTTTGGGTGTGTTCAAGCCAATCAGGGCTCAGCTGTCTATTTGCTTGCTGTTGTTGTGTAGTCTGTTCCTGTAGGAACTTGAGTTGTAAGTTTGGTCAGTTTCTTCAGACTGTTTTTTATTTTTTCTTGAAATCTTTTATATACACTGTTTTTCTTGTTTACAAAAGTGTATACATGCATGTTTCCTTAAGTGAACCCACATATACGCAGGTTTCCTTAGGCACAGTCACATATAGACGCAATCTGTACATAAGTAAAGTCGCGTATATCTTGCAATTTTCAAGATTTTTTAAATCTTTTGTTTCTAAAGGTCTGTCTGCTGGTTTGATTCAGTGCTGAACAGTTACTTTCCAGTGTCAGTTGTTAGTTTTACAGCAATTATCTGATTTCAAATTCTCTCTGATTGTGAGAAGTGTTGGTCTTGTTTTTTGTTTTTGCAAGTGTCATCGTTTTTTTTCTTAAGCACGCAAGATTTCTTGCTGGGAATCTTGGCTGCTCTGATTCATCAGGGTAGGAAGATTGATCTCAATCTTTGTGTTAAATCTTGTTTTTGGTGACCTTTTTGTTTGCTTGACAAAACTGCTTTTTGTGACCATCTACTTTTCTTGTTTCATGAAAGTTGTTGATTGACACTTTCTTGAAAATTGTCTTTTTGATCTTTTGGTCTTTGTTGCCAAAGCTTTCATTGTTGCTTTTGATTGTTAAGAGCATCTTTAAACACATTTCTTTTTGTTGAGTTTTCATCCATTGTGTGTTGTCAACTTGCAAAAGTGTTTGTTGCTTATTCTTCAATCATAAAGTTTCAGTTTTGTTGAGAGCATTTTTGAAAAGACATTTTTGTTTTTGCTTTTGAAGAAAACTTTTTGAAAAACTTGGTTTTGCTTTCTTGAACTTTGTTTTGATTTGGTTTCCTTTTAGTGAATGAAAGTGCATTTTTGTTTGTCTTGAAACTTGTTTTTAGTGTTTAGACGAAATGAATGGTAGCAACTCATATTCCATCTAAACATTTTAAGTGGCAAAATAAAAATTGATAAGCAAGCAACTTTCATTTCTTGATTTAAGAGTAGTTTTGAGTCTTGCATCAGCATGTACTTGTTGCATTAGGATAGATTTGCACATCTTTTTAGGCATCCATAGTTTTGTTAACTTTTGTGAGTGTGAAGCTTGAATTAAAGAAAAGAAAATTTGTTGTTTTCCTTGAAGTTCCTCTGAACCCTGTAGAAATTTCTTTTCATCGAAAAACGAAAACAAGTGCATTTGCATGTAGTTTGGTTTTTATTAATTTCTTTTGCGTCAAAACACCACTAGTTTCACTTCTACTTATCCCTTGACTTAAAGAACAACCTATTTTAAAATAAAGCGCTAATTAAAATATACTAGAACTTTTTATAATTGTCAAGTTAGACACACCAACAAGTTTTAGGATATTTTGGGGCCTTGGATTAGGCGAGTAGAGAGATAACTCTCCAAGGCCATTTAAACTGTCAAACATAGTAGTCTGAATAGTGAGTGAAAATCCAATAGCGTTAAGAAGACCAGGAAAGCTCCGGATCTGGGAGTTAAGCACAAGGGCTTTTGAAGACAAGGAAGAGAGATACCCCCTCTCCTAATTGTCCGATCTTACCTCACGATTGTTCCGCCTGGCTTCTACAACGAGTTGGTATCCATAGTTGCTACTCCTAGGGATCTACACAGGTGGTTGTGGAGGGGAATCTCGTGGCACCTGAGGTCGACGTTGCATCACTCTCAACGATACTACTGGAGGGCACCCTTGCGAAGCTTGGGGGCTTGCACCGGCGCAGGCTGTTGTTAGGAGGTCAGCGTAACTTCCTTTGTTACCTTCGCTGATAGGACTGGGCTGTCATTATCCCAGACTATCTTCGGAAGGCCCCTTAATTCACTTTCTTGTATTTTGGTGTCTGGTCCTAATCACCCGGAGCGGAAATACTTGGAATTTGTTTGACTGGCTGACTTCTTTTAGGGACTTTTTAGTGAGTGCTCTTTGCTCCTTGTATATAGTTGGCTTTAGGTATTTTTGTCTAGTCACGTTTGGACTTTGTGTTCTGAGTGACTGGCTTACCACTCTACCGATCTTGAAAGGCTGTTGGTCGTTCTTTCAGAAGTTGTGGAGTTACCTCCTCAAGGGCAAAGGTTTTGATTGCGTGTCTATCTTCCTTGAAAAGTAATTTCTACACTCTCGTAAGGGTAGGGTCTGTGAATTAGTTAGATATGGCTAATATTCTTGTAGAAGCCAACCAAGGTACGCTTCCAAAAGGAGATACTTGTGCTTTTCCTTTCTTTGGAAACGTTGGTACTCCCTTGATGGCCACTTTGAATATTCCTGGGTTGAATGTTGGACTACCCGTTTGGCTGTGGTCCACTCCAAATATTCCAAAGGCTCTTGAAGCTTCTCAGTTGAATGATTTATTTCAAGGGCATCACATGGGTGCTAATTGTTCATCTTCTTTCAAAGAGAAATCTGGGATTCCTTCTTCTCCTCCTTCTTGTAACAAGAAATATAAAAAAAGGAGAAAGAGGAAGTCAAAGAAGAAGAATAATTCTATCACTTCATTCTCAACCTCTGCCAATCATGTTGGAGATGAGCCTTCAGCCTCTGCAAGTCATGCCGGGGCACAATTCTAGTCACTGCAAGTCACACTAGCACTTCATCCTCAACCTCTGCCAGTCATGTTGGAGATGAGTCTTCAGTCGCTGCAAGTCATGCTGGGGGCATGAGTCTAGCCACTACAAGTCATACTAGCAAGGACTCTCCGCAAACCACTGCTAGTCATGTTGGCGGAATGGAGGTTGATAAGAAACCTGGACGTAGAAGTTTTAAAACTAAGTTCCCTTGTAAGATATGCATGGGAAACCATCTTACTCATTTATGCCCTGGTATTCCAGAGGTTCAAAGGATATGGTCCGAGTCTGAAAGTACTTCTACTCCTAGATCTGATATGGTTTCTCATCAATCCCATCAACCATTGGTTGATAATGTGGTAGAGCCAGTGCAATCGCTGGCCGATTACACTCCTCTTTTGGGGGGTGAAGTGCCTAACAAAAGAATCTGTTTGATCTCTAGTACAGAGTCTTTTGGCATAGGGGGCATTCCTGTTTCTTCGAATGTTCCCCCTCCAAGTTTTAGGAGTGTTTCCTTTGATTGGGACAATCTTGTTGAGCCTCGTATTCCTTCCACTGCACCTTTCCAAATAAAGGTCAGGGTTAATTCCACAAATGTCTATCGATGTATGGTGGATGAAGGATCCTCTGCAAGTATTATATCCTCTTTGACTTGGAAAGCTTTGGGTTCCCCAAAGTTGTTGACAGCTCAGAGTCAGTTGTTAGCCTATGATAGAATACCTGGTGAATCTATGGGTTTTCTTCCTCAATTGCCTATCACTTTAGGTGGGAAGACTGTCTTAATTGATATGATGGTGGTTGATAGCCCTTTAAAATTTAATATGCTACTTGGGCGTGATTATGTCTATGCTATGAATGTTGTGGTGTCTTCACTCTTTCGAGTAATGTGCTTTCCTCATAACGGGAATATTTTCACTATTGATCAGCTTGAATCTGATAATTACCACCCTAATTCGACTTTACTGTAGAATACCCCTTGGTTTGTTCCAAGTGTTCAAATAGAATCTACCCCGCCACGGGTCAATTATGTGGCATTGAATCCTCAATGTTCAATCACTTCTAAGAAGGATCCTTTGACCTATTATTCTCCTTCCTGGGACTTGGTCCCGGCAGTTGACCAAGAGATTCTTCCGATAGGGACATGGGACCCCTTCATTCCCTCTTTTGATCCTTGTAGTTCTCATGGTTTCTTAGAACTTGTTTTGCCTTCACAGGAGGAACTCTTTTAAGCCATGAGACTTGACTAACAAAGGAGTCCTTGGTCCGCTCCCTACAAGGGGTTTGTCCAGAAGAGCTATTATATGTAAGCCGCAAGGTTGCATGGTTCCCTGTACCATATTGTATATATAAGAATTTGGAAGATTTCTCCTTTGGAATTTTATGGTTGGTCTGTTCTGACAGGTATTGATTCTCGAAACTGGTATATAGGTTAGGTTTTTCCGCCTGCATTGTGCACTTATCAGTTTCCTTTCCCATTTGGCCTTAGGATCGACCCCACCAAGTTATGGTGCGAAACCTTCTCATTGCTTAGAAGTATCATGACTTGTGTGGTAGAGCCTACCTTATCATGGGTGCCCTAGTTAGTACCTTGTTGTCACTTGGCACTCATGCTGATTTTTTGTCCCTAGGCTCGGGAGTCCTCTTTAGTCCCACCATGACTTATGCGATGAAGACTCATTCCTCTTTGCTTCTTCGCTTCGTTCTGGCCTTATACCCTAGAGGCTCCTTTGTGTTGAGTTGTACTACTGCATTGCATGTTGACTACTTGCACCTTTTGGCCTAGAGCCGGCTTCACTTGGACTTGTGTTTAAGACAACTTTTGACCATGATGACTGAAAAATCAACCTCGCATACTTTTGACTTCTGCAGCTTGACACACCTTGACCCGTGGAAGGAACACACCTTTGAGTGTCATTGACTAGTTTTCACCTCCCTGCATTGAGCATAGGAATGTTCCATTCCCAGGAACTAGATCATCTGTTTCACCGACACTCGTTCTTTCCACTGTACCATAGCATTCTTTTATTCTTTTTCCAGCTTAACAGAAAAAGACAAAAAAATTATATATTCCAAAAAGAGTGGGAACGGGACAATATTTCCATTTATTGTTGGCAGCTAGAGTCAGTCGTGTCGCCCTTGAACAAAGCACTCAAAGCAAAGTCTCCTCCGTTTGGGCGGGATTTAGTTTGACTTAGGTACGCCTTAACCTTGTTATTGAGTCAGTTCTCCCCCGATTGGTTATCTCTTCCAATCATATGGAGGGTTTGTTCGTGCCTCCTACATGAAGAACTTATACAGAGTCATCATATGCTGCCATATGGTCACATTAAGTCATGCTCTTGTTCAAGGGAAGTTAGCTTGAGTTGGCCTCTCTGCGGTGTCTCTTGACTCATTTTTCAGTCGGCCATCCCTGGTTGTCAGTATCATGTCTATCATCACATCAGTTATATTGGTCCTTTACTCGTGCCGGTTTGAGAAGGTCTCCATTGACTTCTTGCTGGCGGGTCTTGTCCTTATCGACGATGACATCTTGCTCTGAGGACAGGCCTAGAGCTGCACCCTGGCCCTATTTTCATTATTGATAGGTCACCTTGTGCTCAGCATCGATCAGTATCATGGGTCTTTGACTGAGTGGTTTCCCTTGTGTTCGACATCAACTTACAATATCACACATTGGGATTCGTGCAATACCTTGGTTTCCATTTGACCTTATTGGTGGATACCTTGCCTCTGTGTCAGCTTCCATTATTGGTTGGTTCAGAGGGTTTCTGTCATGCGCTAGCCACATCTTGTGTACGCCGGAAACGTACTTCGGTTGGGTTACTACATCTCTTTCATCTGATTCCTTCCACATTATTGGCCTACGGGTTACACTCGCGCTAGATTGATGAAGGATGCCTTAATGCCTTCCTTCTAGCGGATCTTTCCGTATCGACTCTGACTCATTGCTCTGGGGAAAAGATCTAGAGTCCATTTGGCAGTACCTTGGCTTTTGCAGTCATTAGTGGCAGATCCTTCGCTATCAATAGTAGGAAACCATCATTGTCTCCTGATCGATAGATTCTTACAGGTGTTCGACTCCAGCTCATCTATTCACACTTGTTAGATTGTATTGGGTACCTTGACGCTCATTATCATTATCGGTGAGTAGTCTCGCGTTTGTTAACGCTATACATCAATGACCGGTAATCAAATGATTTCTCACATGGTTGACTTCAGATCATTTATTCCCATGGTGTAGAAATGTACCACGGCGGTCGGTGAAGACCTCAGGTTGTATCAACATTCATTGGTTCACTTGAAAGTTGCTCCTGTTGCTGCTAGTTGATACCATTCCACCTTATATGTTGCAGTCAGTCATGGCGACATTCTATATGCTGGCACCTGAGTTTGCAGTGTAGTACCATCCTATTCCATCATGTTCAGTTGGTACCTTTTGTGATCAGTTCTCGATATCAGTGATCCAGTTCATCCTTCAGCATCATTGACATTCTTATATGTGATATTCAGACATGTACTTGTTCGATCATGATCATATGATCCATTATGTATTTTCTAGTCATTTATACTTGTATACTTAGTGGATCCGCTTGTACTTGATATGCGGACATGCTTTACTTTTTCTGAGCATGGGTATGCCCACCTCAAACAGTGTTTCTTTCTGATCTCCTTTTGTGGCTTGGCAGGCTGAACTCTAGTGAAGTCCTTCTCAGTTTTTGACAGATTTCCTTTCCATGTACTTGCTTAATACATTTCGGCCATCATGTACCCCTTCTGACCTCATATATTAGGGGGCATCTGTTATAGCTCCAAATCTCACTCTTATGGTTTGTGATGCTGCACTCATGGCCTAGGGCAACCCCTCCTTCCAGACCTGGTCCAAAATTTAAAAAACAGTGTTTTATTCCCTATACGCGACATTTCCCTGAGCTAAACGCGTGTATATGCGGGTCTGTGTATACCCAACCCGCGTATATGTCTTAAAACACTTAAAAAAATTAAATCTCCTTAATTTTGGGCGGAGATCGCGGGTTTTACTTGCTGATCACCTGTTAGTGCCTGTGGCCCAACTGTTCCCAACGAATTCCCAACTAAAAAACTACTTTGGGAGAAGTATAAAAAGGCTTCAATGGGAAGGCCTAAGGGAGGAGAGAAGAGAGAGAAAGGTTATTATGCTGAGATTTCCCTGACCAGGTCTGAAGATCCTTGTGCCTCCTGCACTTCCTCCATTTTTACAAGAAACCCTTGTTTCCTTGTGTGATGATGTCCATTTACTTGTGATATCATGGAGTAAGTCATGGAAGGAGTTTGTTAAAGGCTTGAGACTGGACGAATCCGGAGGACGGTTCCACTTGGAGCCTGCGAAAGGACAACTCAGGTGAAATTGTTCCTTTCTGTACTTTATTTGTCTATAATAAAAGAAGCACTTGTCTTTGTTCTTGATATAAATCTTCTTCATGTTTGTGATATTCATGTTAGAATCCATATGTGAATGGATGTTTAATTGCATAACTAACTACCTTTCTTTATAATATGAAGATGGTTTCTTTATAATGTTTAGTCCATATACTACTGTACTTTCTTGAATTGGTTGTTTTGCAGGTCAAAGGAGCAAAAGGAACTCCAAGAAGGGTTTGGACCCTGGAAGGACCTTCTCAAACGTAGGACCTCAGGTACGCCCCTTATCGTAGAAGTTTGCTTATATTAGCATTATGGCTGTATGGAATGTGTGTTTCTCTGTATAGACAACTTTTAGTCTGCTAGGGTATCAGCCCAAGACCCTAGGGGAATGTTTCCCTTAACAGTGACCTGACCTCTATAAGGTGTAATGAAACCTTTCCACACAATCTTCCAGGCTCTCATCCTCTTTTTGTGTGAACTTGAAAAGCTCCTCCTTAATGTTTCAAGATTTGCAGTAATCCTGGTATTTTTCCAAAAAATATTTCTGCATATCCTCCCATGTGGTAATATACTTTCCTCCTAGGCCCATGAACCATCGTAGAGCCATTCCTTTTAATGTAGAAGGGAAAATATTTAGCCTCTGGGCATTCGTTGTGTAGTCATACCCCCGACACACTATGTCGAACTCGAACAGAAATGTGTCAGGGTCTTCTGAAACAAGCCCATGAAAGGTTGGTAAAGCTACCAATGGAATAGGCTTCGTGGGCGCACCGGCTCCCAGATCTCCAATCGGAAAATCGATGGTAGTGGTTGTGGGAGCCATGAATATCTTCCAATAATCATTGGGAATTTCAACAGGCTCTATGGAAGATGGCTAAGGATTTCTTACCACTGGAGTTCAGGTTGCTTTGGCAACACTTCCACGGTCCCTTGATGATGTGAGTACCTCCTCATTTCCTTCTCCCTCGTCCTGATGGTTCGATCCCTCATCTATAACCTCCTTTCCCTTGCTGGAGCAATCTGACCCTGTCGATGTTCTGCTTGCGACCTCTTCTTCTGCTATCACCAGCATAAGATTCTCCTAGTCAGGTCTATTGTTGGGTGTTTCTTCCACTGTTAGAGGGGCTTGTTGTGTTGAATCACCAAAGAATGCTATACACATCATTGGTTGATCTACTAATTTCCCCTCGGACTTCACTCTTCGTGCCCCTGGTCTCACAGTTGTGCGAGAGGATGCTTCAGATTCAGCCTTCTCTATGATTTGTTGGATATAGGTCTTTCTTCCTAGATCTGGTCCTCTCTTTGGGGCTCTCCCTCTGCCCCTCTTATTTGATTCTTTTTTCATACAAAAGTTGGTATGATGGAGGGTCTTGGTATGAACTTACAATGCTTCGATCTTGGAGTAAGGTGTCAAAGGACCATTCCTTCCCCAAGACAAAAGAACTACAAAAGAAAGGCAGCAAAAGAGAAACAAAAATCTAGGGTTTTAGGCCCGAAGCAGGGCATCAAAGGACTCCTCCCTCCCTAAAACAAGAACCAAAAACAAAACACAAACCTCGAGAAGACCTAATACTTCCAGATCTGAAGCAGGGCGTCAAAAGACTCCTCCCTCCCCAGGGTAAAAGCTATGGTTTCCCGAAAATCACACAAAGGGGGTTAAAAGAAAGTAAATCCAACTCAAGTCCTGAAGCAAGGTGTTAAAAGACTCCTCCCTCCCTAGGACAAGAGGGTGGCCCAAAATCAACAGAAAATCAAAAATAAACAAACAAAAAGAACACCTATGCTCAAGACCTGAAGCAAAGTGAGAAAACTCGTTCTCTCCCCAGGATGAGAGATTGACCCTCTAGTTGGTCCAGATTGTTATTTGCACCTTGTTAGCCTCCCCGAAAACGGTGCCAAAATGTTGGTGTCCAGGTATGAACGATTTATTCACCCTATTCTGACATTAATTTATCAATCCGAGTGTGTATCCTTTCAAGGAAACGCGCAAGGTATATGTAGGGGCAAGGACACAATCTGTTCCGACCAAGGGTTCATGGCTAAGATTCAAAACATGATTGTAAGAGTAAATAAATTATAGAACTCCAGAAATAATTACAAGAAATAAAGAACTGTAACAACAAACATAAACTATTAAATAATGTACACACAAAGACGCAGCACCTGATCAGAAGAGTGGGCCCAACTCTCTGATCAGGGCTGCGTTAGCCACAGAAAAGATTAGAACAACAAAACAGGTGATATTTTATTAATCTGTAACAGGTGATTACAATAGCGATGGGGGAATCCCCATTTACAAGAACATTCTTTCTTTTATACACAGCACAGGAGAATAACATATCTCCCTGAAACATGGTAACCGCATATGCAAAAATATACATCAGTTGGAATGGCACCAACACTAGATGACCGAGATAGCAAAAAGGCCCAAGAATAGTTCCAGGGGATCGTGACTCTAGCTGCGTGGCCTCCTCAGGGCTGGCTGTTACCAGATTTGTTACGAAATGCTGAAGCGAGGGTTCCTGTTCTCCAAGCTATGGTCAAACATTCAATTTAGTGCCGCGAATAGATAAGACTTCGTGACTTTACTTCATTAATTAAAATATTCCAATTGGAAAAGTCAGGGGTCTTTAGCTTATAAGTTTAGCATAGCAACATGGGTAAATAAGTACAAAAAGTGTCAAAAAGGATGATAAAAATGGATAGAAAGATAGCCAGATTCAGTGCCCAACATAACCTCTGATCCAACTACGCAATCCTTAAGGAATAATATTCCTTCTGCATGCAAGGAATATTCACAATGGAATATTCTTGCAACTGATAGTACATTGCCCCTTCATCTAATCTCAACTAGGTCTCTGACTAAACTGACATGCATGAGTTATCCATGAGTGAATACTCAGTTATCTGAAATACAGTAGTTACATGCATGCAAGCATTAACTAACTGAACTCTCATTAATTTAACAAACTGTTAAATTAATCTAACTAGACTTGACTCAGTTAACTGAGCCAACTAATTACAACTCATCCTTATCTCTTTAACTGATGGATAAATCCCTCAATCAAAGGAGAAATTGTTGCATGTCCTCACATAGACTTCATGTTCATAATTCCTTAACTAATTAACTCAAGATGAATTAATTAATCAATTTACAAATAGCTGTTAACATCAAATTCGAATTTTACTTCCTATGTTTAGTCCAGGGACTGACTAAAATAAGAAGGGATCCCGAAATGCTATTTTTAGAAAAGCTATTTTTAGCACTTTCACTTTTCACCCATTGTTGCTAAGATCCACAATGGCTGAACCACTATTTATAGCTGTGCTATTTATAGCAATGCTATTTTTAGCATCTTCTATTTTTAGCATTTCTTGTTGCACTTTTCTACACTCCCTCTCAACAAGAAAGGGATTATCAGTAAACCCGATCCTATCTCTGTGGAACTTGAACTTGCATTTTGACAATGCCTTAGTCAAAATATTTGCATCCTGCTCCTCAGTCGAAACATACTGCAACATCATGATCCTCTTGACCACACGGTCCTATAGATGATGGTAACGGATATCTATGTGCTTGGACCTGTCATGAAACACTAGATTCTCAAAGAGTTTTATGAAACTCTGATTATCACAATATATCATTGTAGGATCCATCATCTGACCAAACAATCCCACTAGAATCTTCCGCATCCAAATGGCCTCGCATGCTGCCTGACTGGCAGCCATGTATTCAGCCTCTGTTGAGCTAAGTGCAACTGATCTCTGTTTCCTGCTATACCAAGAAACTGTAGCTGAACCAAGGTTGAAGATTCCTCCAGAAGTGCTCTTCCGGTTTGATGGACTACCAGCCCAATCCACATCCGTGAAACCTTGCAGCTTCACTCCCTTTGTCTATCTGTACCACAATTCGTACTGTGTAGTGCCTCTGAGATATCTCAGTACATGCTTCGTTGCCTTCCAAAACAGCTTGGTAAGCTGAACCATAGCTTGACTCAGTTGGTTCACAACAAAGCATAAGGTGGGTCGTGTGTTCACCAAATACATAAATGAACCCACCAGCTATCGATAAACAATAGCAACTACTACCTCACCTGAAGTAGCATCCTCCTTCCTCCAATTCCCAGCTAGAGGAGTCTGCATGGGTTTTCACTTCTCCATGTGAAAGCGCCTGAGTATCTCATTGGCATACTTTCCTTGAGACACAAATACTTCCCCATATTTCTGCCACACTTCCATGCCTAGAAAGTAGTGCATGAGGCCCATGTCCTTCATCTCAAACTCTCTTGCAAGGTCCTCCTTGCAAGATTTGATCAGCTGATCATCACCTGTCAAAATCAGATCATCAACATAAAGTACAATAATCAATGGCTTACCTTCTACCATGATGTGGTAAAGGTTCGCATCTGCTTCACTCTTGGTGAAGCCCAACCCGGTGAAATAGCTGTCGATCCTGGTATACCAAGCACGGGGTGCTTGCTTCAGCCCATACAGTGCTCGCTTGAGTCAGCAAACATGTGACTCGCAATTGAAGGTCTCAAATCCTTCGGGCTGCTCAATGTATACCTCTTCCTCAATCTTCCCATTGAGGAACGTCGTCTTCACATCCATCTGATGGATCTTCCAACCCATCTGAGCTGATAGAGCTAGCATCGATCTGATAGATGAGTACCTTGCTACAGGAGCAAAGGTCTCATCATAGTCGATCCCCTCAACCTGTGAGAAACCTCAGGCAACAAACCTTGCCTTGTGTTTCTCAACACTGCCATCAACTACCTGCTTTACCTTGTAAATCCATCGGGAACTAACCACTGACTTGTCCCTAGGTCTAGGGACAACATTCCACACACTGTTTCATATGATAGAATCATACTCTTCTACCATTACATCAACCTAGATTGGTTGTTGCACTACCTCCTGAAAAGAAGAAGGTTCGGTAACTACACACTCCCCAACCAGGGCCATGTAGCCAGTGTATCTATTGGGAGATCTCCTCTATCTGCGCTAAGAGGATGGCTGCCCCACATTCTCTCCCCCATCTAGCATCAATCTGTCAGCTTCCCATGAGCGTTTTCGCTCGTCTCTGTCAGACTCTCCAGGAGTGGTGGTTTCCACTACTGGATCCTCTGCATGTGGCTGATCCACATCATCAAGAGGCTCCTCCTCCTTTGGAACTAAAAGTTCCTCATCTCCATGCAAGTTGAGCTCCCTCTCAAGTGACACTCGCATGGCTCTTTGCTCATTGAACTTCAGATCCTTGCGCACTATGGTCCTCTGACTAGCAGGCAGAAACACACGACAGTTGTGGGGTGTATCTGTGTACCCCACAAGTATCCCCAACTCAGTTGTTTGGTCTAGCTTCTTCTGAGCATCTTTGGTCACGTGACAATAAACTGATGATCCAAAGATGCAGAAGCTCACATATGGTCGCTTCCCCGAAGAAGCCTCCATAGGTGTCTTCATCCCCAAGATACGATGAGGACTTCTGTTCTGAAGGTTCGTTGCTGTATTGCATGCCTCAGCCCACAGATGAAGTGGTAAGCCTTGGTCATGCAACATCGCTTGAGCTGCTCCCATAATAGATCTGTTCTCCCTTTCAGCCACCCCATTCTGTTGTGGGTTATGAGGTGCCGTCAGTTCCTATTTAATTCCTTCTGCAACAAAGAAGTATTTAAACTGCTGGGAAGCATACTCTCCACCATTATCGCTACGTAAGGCTTTTACTTTCTTTCTAGATTCTTTCTCTGCAAAGGCTTTAAACTCACAAAACCTCAAGAAGGTCTGATCCTTCTTTTGCATAAAGTAGATCCAACATCTATGAGAAAAATCATCAATAAAAATAACATAGTACCTTTGCTTAGTGGTGGAGGCTGTAGAGAATGGTCCACATACATCTGAGTGAACTCACTCCAAGATTACTCCAGCTCTACTATCTCAATCCTGAAAGGAATCTTTTGCATACTTACCTAGGGTGCATCCTTTTCATGTATCTGTTTGCTCCAGTTTTCCCTTGGGTAAGCCGGTAGAAATTTGTTGCATGATCTTCAAGGCCCCGTGATGCAAGTGGCCTAGTATTCTATGCCACATCTCGCCAACATCTTGGCTTTGAACCACTTCTGCTTTGGAACTCAGTGCAACACAGTCATCTGACTCTAGCTTGTAGAGATTCTTTACTCGAATCCCTATTCGCATGGTCTGTCCAGTGCCGATATGCTTCAGGAAAACTTTTCCTTTACTAAAGACTACATCATAGCCTTTATCTTCTAGCATAGCAATAAACACAAGATTCTTTTTCAGACCTGGTAGATACTTAACAATAGATAGGGTGTGAGAAGCACCATTCTCCCTCTGAAACACAACTATACCTTCACCTGAGACACAGTACTTTCCATCATCACCCATATTGATCCACCTCTGGAGATCCTTCTCCTCCAATGTACTGAAAAGATTCTTGTCACCCAACATGTGGAAAGAAGCTCCACTGTCCAAGTACCAAACACATCCCACCATGGATGAAACCATGCATGTGATAAGAGAGAAATCCAGCTCAAACTGTTAGGCTAATGCATCACCATCAGATCCCTTGGAGAAACCCTTCTTGGATTTCTTTTGTGGATAATTCATTGCATAATGGCCCACTTCATGACAGTGAAAGCATCGCACTTTCGACTTGTCAACCTTCTTCCCACCATGAGAAGATTTGGATTGGGACGCCTTCCCTTTCCCTTTCTTAGCTTTACTCGCTAAAGCTAGATTTTCTTCATCATCTTGTTTTGATGAAGATCCATCCCTGGTGCTTCGCCTTATCTCCTCCTGCATCAGATCCGACCAAAGTCATTCCCAATCTGGCAGTTTCTCTCTTCCATTAACCGAGTCCTGGTAGCTATGCCAGCTCTTAGGAAGATCGAGGAGTGCAATACTCACCATACCATCATCAGTTGTCATGATCCCTACGCTTCCAAGATCATCCCTGCAGGTGGTGAGCTTGTTTAGGAACGTATAGATTGTGTCACCCTTTTCGCACTTAATCTTTCGAAGCTTGTCTTTCAGCGCCAGCTTCCTCTGATCGCTACTATTTTGATAAATATCTTTCAATGTTTTCCACATCGAAAATGGAGTCACCTTCCCATGGAGGATCGAGACAATGTGATCTCAAACTCTCTCCAGGAGGATTCTCCTTGCTCTAGCCACACACTTTTGCCATTCCGCCAGTTGAGTAGCATCAGTCGGCTTTTGAACTTCTTGATCAATGAAGTCCTTTAGACCGTTATCTTCTAACACTACCTCCATGCCAGGGAAAATTTTAAGAACCCCCCCTAAATTTACATGTATAATAAATGGGCGAATCTCCATGGTATATAGGAAAAATGGAAGGCGATTTTATCAATAATATGATATGCATATATAATTTTTTGGCGAATCTCTCACCAGGCATGGCGAATATTTTACTCAATTATAAAATCTTGTGTTTATTGAATACACAAATGAAATCATTGCATTTCTTTAAAATATCTTTTGAAATAAAAATTACCGAAATTACGTATTGATAACCTAGTGGGTGTAGGATAAAATTCACCCGTGCCATTCATAGAAAGCATGAGAAAAAACCTAATACTATATATAAAACCAAGAAAAATTCAAATTCATCACTTCTAGGGACCTCGTAACCACCCTGCCAATACACAAGTATGTTCCTGTTTGCAATTAGAAAAATTACCCAAATTACACTCTGTTTACTCTAGCATATGTTGGAAAGTTATAGAAGGATGACTAGTGCAATCAATCCATTCCTTTTAGCCCTGGATTTGTTTCAGTTTAAAATAGAAGTATACAAATATACTTGTCCAATGTCTATGCTTTAACCATTCACCTTAAGATGTTTTTACAATATAATTTCCTAAGCCTATTTAATATCTTCATTATCATAAAAACCAGCCTATATCCATCTTAACTCCACATCTACCACTCTTAGGGGGATGAAATCTATTTATCCCTCTGAGCACTTGGTAGACCTAGAATTAAGATGGATCTAAGATGATAGAATTTCCCCTTTAAATAGTCTATGCTCACATGAATACCATGGTATTACCATGGGTCAATACCATGGGTTATCATAAACCTGGAGCTTAAAAATTACTATTAGTAATTTACAAAAATTAATAAAATTAATAGTTGATTTTTATTTTATTTTTTATTTTAACCAAGCTAAAATGTTTAACATACATTAAATTACAACATCCATTTTTACTCTTGATCGGATCAAATATTTTTTCATTCTATGCTAGTTTGCATATCACCATATTTGATACCTCTCGGGGGTTAGTAGATCTATGCTGGTTTAATTCCCCCATTTAAATAGGCTACATTCCAGGTGAATACCATGTGTCAATACCATGTGCCATTTTTATTTTTATTAATACTAATATTAGGGTTAATAATGTTTTTTTGCATGGTATTAATAACAATCTAGTCCATGGTATTTGTCCCATAGTATTTTGCCCATAGGTTTCACCTAAATATAACGCATTTTTTGAGTGTTCGTAAATATAAGGTGACTTATGGAGTAAATATAAAAAAATGTTTTATTTGTTTACCATACCTCTCGTTTATTTATACTTTTATTAATTTACCATACCTCTTTTACAAATATGGTATTTGGCCCATAGGATTCACTTAAATAAAACCTCTTTCTTGAGCCTTCATAAATAGAACGAGGGTTATGGACTAAATATAAAAAGAGGTTTTATTTATTTACCATGCGTCTAGTTTATTTATATTTATATTTATTTACCATACCTTTTGAGTAAGTATAAACAGACGTTTTATTTATTTACCATACCTCCACTTTACTTATATTTTTATTTGTTTACACCCTTGCATGTATATAAGGTGACTTATGGAGTAAATATAAAAAATGTTTTATTTATTTACCATACCTCTCATTTTGTTATATTTTTATTAATTTACCATGCCTCTTTTATAAATATGGTATTTGGGCCTTTGGCCCATAGGATTCACTTAAATAAAACCTATTCTTGAAAATGGGCGAATGGAAGGTTGTAACTCCTAATTTCAAGGGCTAAATTTACCTTTTTTACCCTCTCCCTTAAAATAAGGTGGGCTATTTGAGGTGATTTGTAAAAATGTATTATGATACAAATATTCGCCCACTAAAAATTTAAAACCCCTTAATTTCACCAAAGGGCGAACATTCGCCCCTAAAATTTTCTATGCTCCATGCGATCCTTCCAGGCTATATAATTCGAATTGCCATCAAGGGCATATTCGAGTCTTAAACCACTAAACACCATCGGTGAAATAGATGTGATAAGAACTCAATTCAATATTCAGAAACCAAAATTCGAACTTCTCCTGCTTGTATGCTGTTGTTCCTTGATCACCTTCGCTCTGATACTATGTAGAATTTTCACTGTAGATCACCTAATATCCTAAACCATAATACTAGATCTACTTCTACCATAAACTTTGCAGAATCTTAAACAGATATGAGCATCATCAACCAAGAACAGATATAACTGAGAATGAGAAGTAATCAACCATAACATAGAAGATATAACACTAGGGAAAGCACCAACCTAAAACCCCAACTCAAGTGGAAATCTTGTTCAAGTTACAAAAAGAATTAGCTCAAAAGCTTTCCTACTCTCTCTGCAATCAAACAATACAGCTCACAGACTGAATAGATGTGGAATATATCTTCCTCAAGCCCTCCAAGCCTCCTATTTCCTTGCGCAGTTTTGATTGGGGTCCAATGATGTCACATGTGTGAATTGGCCTCATCACACTCACTGTAACCTCTGATCCAACTATGCAATCCTTAAGGAATAATATTCCTTCTGCATGCAAGGAATATTCACAATGGAATATTCTTGCAACTGATAGTACACTATCCCTTCATCTAATCTCAACTGGGTCTCTGACTAAACTGACATGCATGAGTTATCCATGAGTGAATACTCAGTTATCTAAAATACAGTAGGTACATGCATGCAATCATTAACTAACTCAACTCTCATTAATTTAACAATCTATTAAATTAATCTAACTGGACTTGACTCAGTTAACCGAGCCAACTAATTACAACTCATCCTTATCTCTTCAACTGATGGATAAATCCCTCAATCAAAGGAGAAACTGTTTCATGTCCTCACATAGACTTCATGTTCATAATTCCTTAACTAATTAACTCAAGATGAATTAATTAATCAATTTACAAACAACTATTAACATCAAATTCGAATTTTACTTCCTATGTTTAGTCCAGGGACTGACTAAAATAAGAAGGGATCCCAAAATGCTATTTTTAGAAAAGCTATTTTTAGCACTTTCACTTTCACCCATTGTTGCTAAGATCCACAATGGCTAAACTACCATTTATAGCCGGGCTATTTATAGCAGTGCTATTTTTAGCATCTTCTATATTTAGCATTTCTTGTTGCACTTTTCAACATGTTATGCATGTATGGTATTGGTTATAGTTATGCATGAATAGTAGGTAAAATATGCCTTGTGAATTCATTGTGTGCAATTTAGGTCATCATGTTGCTATTGGATTTTTATGATGCTAATGTGTTGGTTGGGATAGAGTAGGAAAGGCAGACTATAAAAGTGAGGTTGCAACATTAGACTTCGGGGTAAGAGAAAAATTCCATGCAAGTATGGTATGTTTGGCATGGATGTATGTAAGTTAAGGATCTTTATATGCATTAGGTTTATATATATTAGGTTTATGTACATGTATTTTGATGTTATGGTTACATTCATGATAGATGTTAGTTGATCAGTGTAGTTATGTGCAAATGTGTCAGATAGTCAGGGATGGTAGTAACCTATGGTTGTATGCATTGTTATTTTTGTTTTATGTTAGATAACTTGATGATCATGTTATATGTTAGTTAACTTGATAATTAGGGTTATTTCATTGAGATCTTGATGTTGTAATTGGATTGGTCATATGTGTGATGGTTATGTTCATTACATTGAAGATATTGATGTTATATGTATTGTGTTAATCCGGTTTCACCTATGCAATTGGTTATGGTTGTGATATTCAGGAATGAGATGACATATTTGTGATATGGTGTGGTACTAATCTAGGTTGACCTTACATATGTGGTTGTTATGTATGAATGATAAATGCTTATGAGTTATGATGTGAACACATTAGTTAGTTAGTGTTATGGATATCATGATCTTATTTATGTTTGAGTTGACATGTTGTAAAGTTATATCTTGCTAACTAGATTGATTGTGTAGACAATATAACCTCCCCTAAGGTACAATAAGGTATGAGTTTGCTTATGTAGTATACTTGGTTCTTCATTCTTGATTATGTCATCTATTTGATGTTGAGTGTTCTGTGTCTGTTATGTCATCTAGATTTATTTAATATGGTTGGTTGGATGTTTGATGAATTGCATAATATGAGTATGTGTTTATAAGGTTTCTTGTAGAAATGATCTTATTTTAAGAGGATTGTACTAACACGTGTGTTGAGACAGCTTATATGTACTTGAGTATAGTAGGTGAAAGTTGTAGCATTGTGTCTAAGAACTATGAGTTGACTATGAATTATTACATGATTGTTAGTAATGGTAAAGGTTGATCTCAAATTTATAGATATGATTGTCGTGATATTTGGAACATGTGGTTGACATGTGTGAGCAGTTGCAGGGTAACATGTTAGGTATTAGTGTGACAAGGTAACACTTGGTTTGTTTATATAACTAACGGTAGGGTGATGTGATGGTACATAGTAAGCCTCGATTGCAACAAGGTAAAAAAAGGGTAAAAGAAAGGAATTGGACAAGAATTCATTTGGATATGTTTGGAAACTGTTAAGGGAAATGTTCCCCTAGGGCTTTTGGGTTGAAACCCTAGCAGACTGAAAGTTGTCTATACAGAGAAACACACATTCACACAACCATTATGCTATTATAAGAAAATTCTGTGATAAGGAGCATACCTTAGGTCCTACGTTTGAGAAGGTCCTTAAGGGTCCAAACCCTTCTTCAAGTTCCTTTTGCTCCTTTGTCATGCAAAACAACCAAATCCGGAGAGCACAACAGTATATGGACAAAACCTTATAAAGAAACCATCTTCATGTTATAAAGAAAGGTAGTTAGTGTTACACAGTAATTTATCACTGCCTTCCTGTCAGTCGCCCTGCTGTGTCCAAGAAGTCACAATCACTAAGTGTTTGATCCCTGAACTGGTTTAAAACCCATTTTTCCAAAGTTTTGTGCATCAGCGCGTCTGTTCCTAAAATAACCGCGATGACCAGCGCCCCACAGTGTATTTCGTGCGCTGCCATCGCGGAAGAACATCACTTTTCCGCGATGACGCACAGCGCGGTTTTCGCGTGTCCTTCCGCGCTGACATGACTTGTTCAGTTATTGTTATGTGCTGACAGCGCGGCAGTCTCCATATAATCCGCGCTGATCCAGTTTGGGCGAATTTGTTCAAACAACCAGCCTTCCAGATCTCTCCAGGCTTGGTTGTTAGCTTTGTGAATGTCGACTCCCTTCTATGGCATGTCTGTTCGACCCTTTGCAACTACTCCCCTTGAAGATAAGCTCATCCTTCCACCTTTTTAGGAGACTCATTCTCCTATATAAACTTCCACCACTACCATGAGCAGCTGGTTAGAAACTAGCGAGACTTAGCTTGGATTGTACAGAGCTTGTAGTGCTCAGATTGCTGCTATAGGTGTGGTGTGTTAGGAGTGGAAGTGATTGATTGCTTTGGGAAGTTTGTTTGTGACATTTGTGAGAGAGAGAGAGAGTTGTTTGTCTTGGGAGAATCATCCTCAAAGGTGAATGCTTGAGATACATGCTGACTGATCCCTCCTGAGGAGTTTACCGACGTCAGAACATTTGGTTGTACTCTTCTCTATTCTGATTAATAATAGATGACTGCTATTATTGTTCCATTCTCGTTTGTTTATGCAATGGATAAATGTGAATTATGTCTTTTCTGACTGGCATATAGTTACTTTTACTAGATTTTACGCTTGCGTTTGCCTTCTCTTCGTGTGTGCAGGTGTCCGTTCGCGGGGATCGCGGAGGACTGTGACCAGCTGAAGCGAAGGAGCGAAGGAAACATCTCTTCGTCAAACGACAGCGCAGGAATCCAAGTAGGTGCTCTTTACTTCTTGTTTAATTGTAACTAGGAACATGCGTGGCAGCATTGTGTGATTGTTGCTAGACCCCTATTGGGCTAGTAGGGATCGCCTCTATCCGTAGAGGGGATTTACCTTCTCAACAGTTAGTTATGAAATTTAAACAACCATTCACATATGAATTCTAACATGAATATCATAAACATAAAGAAGATTTATATCAGGAACCAAGACATGTGTTTCTTTTATTGTAGACAAATAAAGTACAGGAAAGGAATAATTTCACCTGAGTCGTCCTTTCGCAGGCTCCAAGCAAAGCCTTCTTCCGGATTCGTCCAGCCTCAAGCCTTTAACAAACTCCTTCCATGACTTACTCCATGATGTCACAAGTAGTGGATGTACAAATGGGGGAAGTGGAGGAGGCACAAGGATCTTCAGACCTGGTCAGGGGAAAATCTCAGCATAATATCCTTTCTCTCTCTTCTCTCCTCTCTTAGGCCTTCCCATTGAGGTTTTTTTATACCTCTCCCAAAGTAGTTTTTTAGTTGGGAGTTGGTTGGGAACAGTTGGGCCACGGGCCCTAACAGGTGATCAACAGGTAAAACCCGCGATCTCCGCCCGAAATTAAGGAGTTTTATATTTTTTTATGTGTTTTAATACATATACGCAGGTTGGGTATAGTCCTACCCACGTATACACGCGTTTAACTCAGGGCAATGTCGCGTATAAGGGATAAAACACTTTTTTTTAAATTTTGGACCAGGTTTGGAAGGAGGGGTTGCCCTAGGCCATGAGTGTAGCATCACAAACCATAAGAGTGAGATTTGGAGCTATAACAGATGCCCCCTAATATATGAGGTCAGAAGGGGTACATGATGGCCGAAATGTATTAAGCAAGTACATGGAAAGGAAATCTGTCAAAAACCGAGAAGGACTTCACCAGAATTCAGCCTGCCAAGCCACAAAAGGAGATCAGAAAGAAACACTGTCTGAGGCGGGCATACCCATGCTCAGAAAAAGTAAAGCATGTCCGCATATCAAGTACAAGCGGATCCACTAAGTATACAAGTATAAATGACTGGAAAATACATAATGGATCATCTGATCATGATCGAACAAGTACATGTCTGAATATCACATATAAGACTGTCAATGATGCTGAAAGATGCAACGGATCACTGATATCAAAGATTGATCCCAAAAGGTACCAACTGAACATGATGGAATAGGATGGTACTACACTGCAAACTCAGGTGCCAGCATATAGAATGTCGCCATGATTGACTGCAACATATAAGGTGGAGTGGTATCAACTAGCAGCAATAGGAGCAACTGTCAAGTGAACCAATGAATGCTGATACAACCTGAGGTCTTCATCGACCGCCGTGGTACATTTCTACACCATGGGAATAAATGATCTGAAGTCGACCATGTGAGAAATCGTTTGATTACCAGTCATTGATGTATACCGTTAACAAATGCGAGACTACTCACCGATAATGATAATGAGCGTCAGGGTACCCAGTACAATCCAACAAGTGTGAATAGATGAGTTGGAGTCGAACACCTGTAAAAATCTATCGATCAGGAGACAATGATGGTTTCCCACTGTCGATAGCGAAGGATCTGCCACTAATGACTGCAAACCCCAACGTACTACCAAATGGACTCTAGATCTTTGCCCCAGAGCAATGAGTCGAAGTCGATAGGGAATGATCCGCTAGAAGGAAGGCATAAAGGCATCCTTCATCAATCTAGCACGAGTGTAACCCGTAGGCCAATAATGTGGAAGGAATCGGACGAAAGAGATGTAGTAACCCAACCGAAGTACGTTTCCGGCGTACACAAGATGTGGCTAGCGCACGACAGAAACCCTCTGAACCAACCAATAATGGAAGCTGACACAGAGGTGAGGTATCCACCAATAGGGTCAAATGGAAACCAAGGTACTGCATGAATCCTAATGTGTGATAATGTAAGCTGATGTCGAACACAAGGGAAACCACTCAGTCAAAGACCCATGATACTGATCGATGCTGAGCACAAGGTGACCTATCAATAATGAAAATAGGGCCAGGGTGCAGCTCTAGGCCTGTCCTCAGAGCAAGATGTCGTCGTCGATAAGGACAAGACCAAGTCAATGGAGACCTTCTCAAACCGGCACGAGTAAAGGACCAATATAGATGATGTGATGATAGACATGATACTGACAACCAGGGATGGCTGACTGAAAAATGAGTCAAGAGACACCGCAGAGAGGCCGACTCAAGCTAACTTCCCTTGAACAAAAGCACGACTCAATGTGACTATGTGGCAGCATATGATGACTCTGTATAAGTTCGTCATGCAGGAGGCATGAACGAACCCTCCATATGATTGGAAGAGATAACCAATCGGGGGAGAACTGACTCAATAACAAGGTTAAGGCATACCTAAGTCAAACTAAATCCCGCCCAAACGGAGGAGACTTTGTTTTGAGTGCTTTGTTCAAGGGCAACACGACTGACTCTAGCTACCAACAATAAATGGAAATATTGTCCCGTTACCACTCTTTTTTTGGAATATTTAATTTTTTTGTCTTTTTCTGTTAAGCTTGAAAAAGAATAAAATAATGCTATGGTATAGTGGAAAGAACGAGTGTCGGTGAAATATATGATCTAGTTCCTGGGAATGGAACGTTCCTATGCTCAATGCAGGGAGGTGAAAGTTGGTCAATGACACTCAAAGGTGCGTTCCTTCCATGGGTCAAGGTGTGTCAAGTTGTAGAAGTCAAAGGTATGCAAGGTTGATTTTGCAGTCGTCATGGTCAAAAGTTGGCTTGAACACGAGTCCAAGTGAAGCCAGCTCTAGGCCAAAAGGTGCAAGTGGTCAACATGCAATGCAGTAGTACAACTCAACACAAAGGAGCCTCTAGGGTATAAGGCCAGAACAAAGCGAAGAAGCAAAGAGGAATGAGTCTTGATCGCATAAGTCGTGGTGGGACTAAAGAGGATTCCCGAGCCTAGGGACGAAAAATTAGCATGAGTGCCAAGCGACAACAAGGTACTAACTAGGGCACCTGTTGTGGGGAAAAATGCCTATGCAGGGCGATCCTATCCACCTAAGGTGTGACAGTGCCTTAGCAACAAACAGAGACAACTATCTAAGTATTTCTTCCTTTATGAATTGAAAGAGAGGAGAGATCAATGGACTTACCGATGTCTTCCGTTTGTCCCTCGATCTAGATCCTCTTCTCTTTGGATGTTCACAGCTACTTGCCTTCTCGCTTGCCCAGCTTCAAGAGAACAGCTACTTGATACCTGCGAGATCACAAGAGAACAGCTACTTGCGACAAGAGAAGAACACAACTCAAAGATACATATTCATATTCACAAATGATTAGGATTAGATAAATCAAATACACTAATGCAATCATACATTAGGAAAACATCAGCATATAGGAGAAAACAAGATAGCTTTATTGATGAATAACAAGGGTTTGAGAAGAGATACAACCCAAAGGGCTCCAATCCAGCACCTCTTCCCAGCAAATGAAATTCCTATCTTCACCCCTTTCAAAGCATTAAGCACCCAATGATTCAAATCTCAAACTAGCAGCAATTCTTTTCATTCACAACATTCTCGCCTCCCTTGACCTCATGGAGAGAGATCTATATATAGGAGTTTTGGAGAGAGGATGAGTCAGCTTGAGGCTGGTATGAAACTGACTAGTGTCCTCTCCCACTTCAGTTCTTGAGTCCACTTGGAGGTTCTTGCTTCCACTTGGAGATTTGGAACCTCTTACTCATCACCAGTCGAATTCCCTAATCCAAGTGTCATTTTGGAAGCTTCCTGAGCATTGACTCATTGAGAAACGAGCCTGCCACTTGTCCAGTTATGCTCAGCGCAGGTAGCCTTTGTTGGAGTTGACATTCAACGTAGGTAGACAGTGGAGCAGTTGACATTCAGCGCAGATGCTTAGTGGAGCAGTTGACATGATCCAGAATTGGCTTGTTTTTGAGTGTTTTCAGGTGGAGAACTTTTGTGAATTGCTGTAGCTTGTTAGCCTTGTTCCTCTAGGGGTAGGAACAACATGTTTAGGGACTTTGGATCCCTTATATTATGGAAATTTCATGCTCAATGCTGTAAGGCACAAAAATGTCTATAACAGTTGCCCCCTAGAGTATGAGGTTGTTTATCGGGAGAAATGCTTTATCAGGGGGATCCGAAGTTCATTCATTGCAGGGAGGAGACCTGTAATACAATACAATACATTATTTTTCATACTGCTTTCATGATCTAGCTGAGTCGGGCATTCCCATGCTCAGCTTTATAAATTCATTTTTCTGTACATAGAACAGACAATTGTCTGATGGTAGACTGATGATTTTGATGAAATCATCATCCTTTTCTGTAGGATGATTATCTGCTGCAATGATGTACATGTCAAATGTCTTTATCTTTCCTGAATATATATCGCAGCCCGGATGGATGAAACTAGATCCGGGGTCTTCAAACTCGTTCGATCTTCACTCTAAGTACAAGTCGATCCATGTGAGAATTGCGCTGAAGTCGAACATGGAAAGACATCGCTTGATTACCGGTCAATGATGTAAACCGTTAACAAGCGCGAGAGGAATCACCGATAATGATAATGACCCTCAAGGTACTGCAGTACAATTCACGTGGTGTGAATAAAGGACTTGGTGTCAAACACCACGCAAAATCTTTTGGTCGAAGGTCATTGATGTATACCTGTCGCCGGAAGTGAGAAACTTGCCATTGAGGCATGCAAGCTTCAAAGTACTGAAGGGGTTGTTACTAGACCAACTTCTTGGATAATGAGCTGATGTCGACAAGAAGCGATTCATCAAAGGAGGGCCTTAATGAATCCCACATCAATGACATGGAACGGAGCTAATGATTTTAATGGAGGTGAAAACGATCTGTGACATATGATTCAGGGTGGCGGTCATGAATGGATGAAGGGTAATGTATGGCAGTGGATGGGACCCGGTTGACTCTTTCTGAACGACTTCTCTTGAACATATGGTGACACTGATGCGATGGATCGGTAGCATTACCCCAAATATGGATGGTATGGCGAGACCATGGTGATGTGACCGGTGAATGAAACAACCCAACCCGATTGTGGTACGGAGGAAAAGTGTCATGTTCAAGAGCGACTTGCTACCATCAAAGTTTTCTTGTTTCTCCCAATTTTTCCCCAGTCATTGCTGACCAGTACCTCTTTATTTTTGTCAAGCTTGAGGAGGATAACATATGCTTGTTCTATAACCTGCCCTTCGGGCAAGCCCATCGCTATGTTTTAACGAGCTTAGCGATAGGGAAACTCGTTCTCGTCTAAAGACAAGCTTGTCGCTATTTAATGTATTTAACGAGTCTAACGACAAAGATAACTTGGTCCTTTTCAATTTTAGAGAGTCTAAAAAGGTACATAAAGATAACTCCGAAGTTCCTTTTTCGTCATCTAATCCCTTAAGTCCGAAAAAGTATAAAACAATACAGAAGGGATGAATTTTCGATAGTTTTAACGAGCCGAACTAAACAAGCGCTCGATCTTTTTGTGCAATAATCCCTCAGGTCCAAAAAAGATTAAAATCTAGAGGAGGGATAGCTCTCCGATTAGTTAACGAGCTGGTAGGCCAAAACTCGGAAATCTTTTCATATTTTACGAGTTGGTTGAAAAGAGCTTAAAGAAGACTCGTCTTTTGAGGAACGAGTGATGAACAGGGTTAGCAGCTGATTCCAGGTACAGGTTGGAATTTTCCAATCACGGCAGTGTCACAAGGATGGCTAGGTGAAATCACTCTTCGCAGCTGTTCCTCAAAATGGGTAAACAATCATATGGAGGTAAACAATCGGCCAAATGAAAAGTGGAGGTGACGGTGCACACACAACCAAGGCTTTAATGGCTGATAATTTTACTTTCACAATGGTTATTTACCGGGATGGGTTCATTTTTTAATGAGCTTGAATGCGCCAAAACACTGCTCGGACTTATGTTTATTTTTTAACGAGCATGAACTATGTGCTAAAACTGCTCGAATCTCGCTTTTCTATTTTTTAACGAGCATAAATTCCGCGTTAAAACTGCTCGACCATATGTTTATTTTTTAACGAGCATGAACGATTTCGCTAAAAACTGCTCGAATATACCAGTCATAAGATAAGAATGTCTCCTTGAGATTCTATTTTTTACGGAGCTTCATCTCACAAAGCTATGCTCCTAATTTGGCAAATTTTGACCTTTGCCCCACATCCTTTCTTTATGCAAGTTAGGAAACGACTAATCCAAAAAACAGATAAATAACCGCTCTTTGCTTGCACTCCAAAAGGTTTGCATGCCCCCAGGTATAAAGTACAATTTCAAGGCTGCCCCTACTTATCCGTCAAAACATTTGTTTTAAAGGGTGAGGCTTACCTCTTTCAGGTTACCCAAAGATTGTTCTGTTAATCTTTCAAACTGAACACTTCTTCGGCGATGCCTACCGAAATAGACAAAGGTGGGTGAAAAGCAGATTATTTCACTCACATAACTTTGACAAAAGAATCTTATTCTAGAACAACCCCTCTTCCTAGACGGACGGGGTACGGACTAGTCATATTCTCCCGCGGAAATCTACTCTATACCCAAGGTTTTCTCTGCCCAAAGCAGACCAGGATGCATGCCCCCTGGGTTCCAGTTACATCTTTCTGAATCACTCGCACTCATCGGGAAGAAGAACTGGGGGTGGAGACATTTCTTGAGTGAATAGACCATTTAGGGTCGGTATATGACTATTTGCGATGCGTGATCCTGGAAATGAAAGTTGGTCTACGAGCTTGACCATTCTTCCTTCGTGTGGAAAACACATTACTCTAAAGAGTGAGGAGACAATGGCTCCCATGCAATATATATAGTCTCGTCCAAGGAGTAGGTTATAATCCAAGGGTCCTTGAACGACCATGACGTTCATTTGAACTGTCTTCTTCCTCAATGTAATGGGCACATTGGGGAGAATCCCTAAAGGTCGACTGGTTCCTTTATCAAAGCCTGATAGATTTCTCATCTCAGGCAAAAGCGCTGGCGAACCAAGCGCTTTCCAAGCAATAGAGGAAAGGATACTCACAGATGCCCCCTCATCAATGATAGTGCCAGCCATTACCATTCTATATATTTGGACTATAATTCGAAATGGTATGCTTGCTGGCAACCGGGGTCTGCCTAGTTGGTTCCAGTCAAAGGACACAACCAGGTTGCTTGGTGGTGGGACCGAATAGACGGCCGGATATCGCTCTGACGAACTTCCTTCCTGCGATAAAGGAATGGGAGGGGTGCCCCCTTGCTCGTCGGAGTCTGTGTTGATGAAAAGAATCTGGATGGTGTCATCCTTCTTCTCTTCTGTGATGGTGTCATTCGAAGATATAGCCTCTGAAGGCAAAACCGGTCAACTGCCGTTTCAACCTTTAGACTTTCGTCAGGTATGGATTCAGACGGTTCATCTTCAATGACAGGTGCTTCGGCTGACCACCTGGGCGGGTCAACCGGATTCTCAACTAGCGAGGGACTTGGCAGGAGTTTTTGATATCCAGGAGGAAGATGCGCTCGTAATATCGGGCGGTCTTCCAGAACTCTTTTTTCCTCGTCTAAGAAGCGACAACGGTGGATGGCGTGATCGCCTTCACACAGTCTGCAGGGAAATTTAGCTTTCCCGCTCTATTCTAGGGCTTCACTCCCACTAGTTGACGGTGAGCAGTTGACATGGCTATCAGAGGTCGATGCTACCGAATTGTGCAAACGAGGGGACCAGTCTCTTAGTATCCAGGGGATATAGGGACAATCTCTATGGAAGTGGTCTCCCTGGCATATGATGCATGGTGATTTAGGCCTTACGAGTGCGGTGTGTGGATTTTTGTTAGATGACACTTGTTTGCCCCCAGTCGCCTTAGGCTCCTTCTTCTTCTTTTCTTTCTTCTTCTTCTCCTTCTTCTCCTTAGGAACCTGGTTTTTAATTCGACCAGTTCCGTCAAGCGAAGAGGAAGGAGGGGAGGAAGATGAAGTTGAAGGCTGGGAGGCAACTCTTGTCTGATCTAACTGTTGACTCGACTGTTCAGGAATGGTGGTATTCTGAATGACATTGGTTGAAAAGAGCCAAACTGGTAGGCCAATTGTCAGTCCCGGAAGCGACAATGTGGCCATGTGGGGCGCACCAACATCTCCCCAAGAGGAGAAGGGACTGGGATTTCCACCCAAGGGAACTCCTTGGTTGGTGTGCTCCATCTTTTCAACCTAAAGATCAACGCAGGATTAAAGGGTGATTGTTCCGTTTAAAATAAATTGTTAACGACGCTTTAGACACAACTTGCTTTTTCACTTTTAAAGAGTCGAGAAAAAGCTAAAGATGACTCTAGTCTCCTTCGATGTTTTAACGAGCCCGAAGTGACAAATGCTCGGATGGACTTTTTCTGTTATAGAGTCTGAAAAAGGCCAAAAGAAACTGCTCTGGAGATCTAGGCAGAGGGTGTGCCAAACTTTTCGCAAAACCACAGAATACTTTTTACGGTACGGGTGGTCGATCTTCGTGAATGCTGTGTTCACTGCATTGCGATCAGTAGGGCGGCCGACACGGCTTCCTAAGGATAAAAGATATATGCCTATAGGGGTCTCCCAATATATACGCGACGGTACGTGGGAGCACAAATCCGTACTAGCGCTACCGTCTCTCAGGAGGAATCACCCACCTTCTTCGAGATCGACAGTCACTAGGCTTAACGACGCCGGAACACGTCTCTAGCTTAGACCTCTATGTTGTGCGTTATGTTGCAAAGCGTTGTTAGGTTCATTCAGTTTATTTTAGGTTGATCTTTTTAAAGTTTGCCTTTCAAGGTTCACCACGAGATGTATGATACAAATTCCTAAATGCAGTCTAAGATGATAAGCAAGCTTTATTATCTTTCAACTTTGAAAATCCTAGCTACTAAGGGAAAAGAAAAACACTATCCTTTCTCAAAGAGCAATCAGCACACTCTAATGCACTTTCCCTAAATCCAACATGCAAACTATCAAATGCAAAATGCACAATGCAGGTGTTTGTTTTCCACTTTCTTAGTATAAATGCCTACAAAGAAAGCTTTTTGCACAACTCTGAATTTGCTTTTAAAATGATCAATACAAACAAGTTCACTTTTTTCGAAATCAGAGAAGGTAGAAGAGATTACGCTACTTAACGATTTTCGAAATAAAGACTTGTTTTGACACTTCAAAAGAGACAAATTCAAACCATAAACAAAAGCAAATGTATAATCAATCTGCAAATAGCCAATGAACTCTCTCCTAAGATCACAATCAGATCTGAATCAAGGGCTACAGGATGATTATTTCACTCTTGTAAAGGAAAACTTCGAATGACGCCACAAACACATAAAAACACTCAAAGTCTTTTTGTACAAAAAGAGGTGGAATGCAAGCAGAGAAAAGGAGTTTTCAGACTTGTACCTATGCTGGTTAAAGGCTGCAAAAAACAGAGATCAAAATAGGGCAACAGAAGGCAGAGAACCCCAGTAGCACTAGGCCAAACTGGATCAACGCAGGCTCAACACAGTCAGTTTGACATTCAGCGCAGGTAGCCCCTTCGGGAACTGCGTTGAAATGCAAACTGCCTTCACTGGGTCTGCGCTGAAAGGAGAAACTCTCGTTTCCCTTAGGTTCTGGGTCATAGATTGCTCAAAAATCAACTGTTTCAGGCCAAATCAGAAACACAAGCAAGGTATAATCAAAGGGATGCTTTGAGGGGTACTAAGATCTATCACAAGGATCATCAAATCATTTGTGGATCTAGTTTAGATCATAGACAAGTCCAACAACTGGATCAAAGCAGCAACTTTCTACTTTGCATCCGGGAAAGATGCAGTTCAATAGTTGCTGTCAAGTCTATGAAGTAAACAAATGACGGAAACACAAATGAAATGAATAAACAAGTTCTTCCCCAGTAGAGTCGCCAATTTGTTGTGGGGAAAAATGCCTATGCAGGACGATCCTATCCACCTAAGGTGTGACAGTGCCTTAGCAACAAACAGAGACAACTATCTAAGTATTTCTTCCTTTATGAATTGAAAGAGAGGAGAGATCAATGGACTTACCGATGTCTTCCATTTGTCCCTCGATCTAGATCCTCTTCTCTTTGGATGTTCACAGCTACTTGCCTCCTCGCTTGCCCAGCTTCAAGAGAACAACTACTTGATACCTGCGAGATCACAAGAGAACAGCTACTTGCGACAAGAGAAGAACACAACTCAAAGATACATATTCATATTCACAAATGATTCAGGATTAGATAAATCAAATACACTAATGCAATCATACATCAGGAAAACATCAGCATATAGGAGAAAACAAGATAGCTTTATTGATGAATAACAAGGGTTTGAGAAGAGATACAACCCAAAGGGCTCCAATCCAACACCTCTTCCCAGCAAATGAAATTCCTATATTCACCCCTTTCAAAGCATTAAGCACCCAATGATTCAAATCTCAAACTAGCAGCAATTCTTTGCATTCACAACATTCCCGCCTCCCTTGACCTCATGGAGAGAGATCCATATATAGGAGTTTTGGAGAGAGGATGAGTCAGCTTGAGGCTGGTATGAAACTGACTAGTGTCCTCTCCCACTTCAGTTCTTGAGTCCACTTGGAGTTTCTTGCTTCCACTTGGAGATTTGGAACCTCTTACTCATCACCAGTCGAATTCCCTGATCCAAGTGTCATTTTGGAAGCTTCCTGAGCATTGACTCATTGAGAAACGAGCCTGCCACTTGTCCAGTTACGCTCAGCGCAGGTAGCCTTTGTTGGAGTTGACATTCAACGCAGGTAGACAGTGGAGCAGTTGACATTCAGCGCAGATGCTCAGTGGAGCAGTTGACATGATCCAGAATTGGCTTGTTTTTGAGTGTTTTCAGGTGGAGAACTTCTGTGAATTGCTGTAGCTTGTTAGCCTTGTTCCTCTAGGGGTAGGAACAACATGTTTAGGGACTTTGGATCGCTTATATTATGGACATTTCATGCTCAATGCTATAAGGCACAAAAATGTCTATAACAGCACCCATGATAAGGTAGGCTCTACCACACAAGTCATGATACTTCTAAGCAATGAGAAGGTTCCGCACCATAACTTGGTGGGGTTGATCCTAAGGCCAAATGGGAAAGGAAACTGATAAGTGCACAATGCAGGTGGAAAAACCTAACCTATATGCCAGTTTCGAGAACCAATACCTGTCAGAACGAACCAACCATAAACTTCCAAAGGAGAAATCTTCCAAGTTCTGTAAACATAAATAGGAACACTAGACAAGAAGTTAATACATCCCACATATAAACTTCATATAAAATCTTGTGTTATAGAATACAAAACTTGAAAATGCGTACCTCATATATACAATATGGTACAGGGAACCACGCAACCTTTCGGCTTACGTATAATAGCTCTTCTGGACAAACCCCTTGCAGGGCTCAGGCCAAGGACTCCTTTGGTAGTCAAAACTCATGGCTTCAAAGAGTTCCTCCTGTGAAGGAAAAACAAGTTCTAAGAAATCATGAGAACTACAAGGATCAAAAGAGGGAATTAAAGGGTCCCATGTCCCTATAGGATGAATCTCTTCGTCAATTGTCGGGACCAAGTCCCAAGAAGGAGAATAATAAGTCAAAGGATCCTTCTCAGAAGCGATTGAACATTGAGGAATCAATGCCACATAATTGACCCGTGGCGGGGTAGAGTCTACTTGAACACTTGGAACAAACCAAGGGGCATTCTGTAGTAAAGTCGAATTAGGGTGGTGATTATCAGATGCAAGCTGATCAATAGTGACAATATTCCCATTATGAGGAAAGCACATTACTCAAAAGAGTGAAGACACCACAGCATTCATAGCATAGACATAATCATGCCCAAGTAGCATATTAAAGTCTAAAGGGCTATCAACCACCATCATATCAATTAAGACAGTCTTCCCACCTAAAGTGATAGGCAATTGAGGAAGAACACCCATAGATTCACCAGGTCTTCTATCATAGGCTAACAACTGACTCTGAGCTGTCAACAACTTTGGGGAATCCAAAGCTTTCCAAGTCAAAGAGGATATAATACTTGTAGAGGATCCTTCATCCACCATACATCGATAGACATTTGTGGAATTCACTCTGACCTTTATTTGGAAAGGTGCAGCAGAAGGAAGACGAGGCTCAACAAGACTATCCCAATCAAAGGAAACACTCTCAGAACTTGGAGGGGGAACATTCGAAGAAACTGGAATGCCCCCTATACCAAAATACTCTGTACTAGAGATCAAACAGACTCTTTTGTTAGGCGCTTCACCCCCCAAAAGAGGAGTGTAATCAGCAAGTGATTGCACTGGCGCAACCACATTATCAACCAATGGTTGATGGGATTGATGAGAAACCATATCAGATCTAGGAGTAGAAGTACTTTCAGACTCGGACCATATCCTTTGAACCTCTAGAATACCAGGGCATAAATGAGTAAGATGGTCTCCCTTGCATATCTTACAAGGGAACTTAGGTTTAAAACTTCTACGTCCAGGTTTCTTATCAACCTCCATTCCGCCAACATGACTAGCAGTGGTTTGCGGAGAGTCCTGAACATGACTTGCAGAGGTCAGTGACTCTTTACTAGTATGACTCACAGTGACTAGACTCGTGCCCCTAGCATGACTTGCAGTGGATGAAGGCTCATCTTCAACATGACTAGCAGAGGTTGATGATGAAGTGCTAGTATGATCTACAGTGACTAGACTTGTGCCCCTAGGATGACTAGTAGCGGCTGAAGACTCATCTCCAACATGACTAGCAGAGGTTGAAGATGAATGGATAGAATTATTCTGCTTCTCTGACTTCCTTTTTCTCCTTTTTTTAGATTTCTTGTTACAAGAAGGAGGAGAAGAAGGAATCCCAGATTTCTCTTTGGATGAAGACGAACAATTAGCACCCATATGATGCCCTTGAAATAAAGCATTCAACTGAGAAGCTTCAAGAGCATTTGGAATATTCGAAGTGGACCATAGCCAAACGAGTAGTCCAACATTCAACCCAGGAATATTCAAAGTGGCCATCAAGGGAGTACCAACATTTCCAAAGAAAGGAAAAGCACAAGGATCTCCTTTTGGAAGGTACCTTGGTTGGTTTCCACAGGAATATTAGCCATATCAAACTGATCCACAGAGGCTTCCCTTACGGGAATGTAGAAATAACTTTTCAACGAATATGGATAAGCAATCAAAACCTTTGCCCTTGAGGAGGCAACTCCACAACTTCCGAAAGAACAACCAAAAACCTTTCAAGATCGGTAGAGTGGTAAGCCAGTCACTCAGAACACAAAGTCCAAACGTGACTAGACAAAAATACCTAAAGCCAACTATATACAAGGAGCAAAGAGCACTCACTAAAAATTCCCTAAAAGAAGTGAGCCAGTCAAACAACTTCCAAGTATTTCTGCTCCGGGTGATGAGGACCGGACACCAAAATACAAGAAAGTGGAGTAAGGGGCCTTCCGAAGATAGTCTGGGATAATGACGGCCTAGTCCTATCAGCGAAGGTAACAGAGGAAGTTACGCTGACCTCCTAACAACATCCTGCGCCGGTGCAAGCCCCCAAGCTTCGCAAGGGTGCCCTCCAGTAGTACCATTGAGAGTGATGCAACGTCGACCTCAGGTGCCACGGGATTCCCCTCCGTAGCCACCTGTGTAGATCCCTAGGAGTAGCAACTATGGATACCAACTCGTCGTAGAAGCCAGGCGGAACAGTCGTGAGGTAAGTTCAGACAAGTAGGAGAGGGGGTATCTCTCTTCCCTGTCTTCACAGACCCTCGTGCTTAACTCCTAGATCCGGAGCTTTCCTGGTATTCCTAACGCTATTGGATTTTCACTCGCTATTCAGATTCCTATGTTTGACAGTTTAAATGGCCTTGGAGAGTCAACTCTCCACTCGCCTAATCCAAGGCCCTAAAATCTTAAAACTTTTTGGTGTATCTAACTTGATAAAAAACGTTTTAGTGAATTTTAATTAGCGCTTGATTTTAAAATAGGCTGTTCTTTAAGTCACGGGATGAACGGAAGTGAAACTAGTGGTGTTTTGACGCAAAAGAAATTAATAAAAACCAAAGTACATGCAAATGCACTTGTTTTCGTTTTTCGATGAAAAGAAATCTCTACAGGTGCAGAGGAACTTCAAATAAAACAAATTTTCCTTTTCTTTTTGTTAATTCAGGCTTCACACTCACAAAAGTTAACAAAGCTATGGATGCCTAAAAAGATATGCAATTCTATCCTAATGCAACAAGTATATGCTGATGCAAGACTCAAAACTACTCTAAAATAAAGAAATGAAAGTTGCTTGCTTATCAATTTTTATTTTGCCACTTAGAATGTTTAGATGGAATATGAGATGCTACCATTCATTTCGTCTAAACACTAAAAACAAGTTCCAAGACAAACAAAAAGCACTTTCATTCACTAAAAGGAAACCAAATCAAAACAAAGTTCAAGAAAGAAAAACTAAGTTTTTCAAAAAGTTTTCTTCACAAGCAAAAACAAAAGAGTATTTTCAAAAATGCTCTCAACAAGACTGAAACTTTGTGATTGAAGAATAGGCAACAAACACTTTTGCAAGTTGACACCACACAACGAACGAAAACTCAACAAAAAGAAATGTGTTTAAAGATGCTCTTAACAATCAAAAGCAGCAATGAAAGCTTTGGCAACAAAGACCAAAAAAGATCAAAAAGATAAATTTCAAGAAAGTATCAATCAACAACTTTCATGAAACAAAGAAGTGGATGGTCACAAAAAGCGGTTTTGTCAAGCAAACAAAAAGTCACCAAAAGCAAGATTTAACACAAAGATTGAGATCAATATTCCTGCCCTGATGAATCAGAGCAGCTAAGATTCCCAGCAAGAAATCTTGTGTGCTTAAGCAAAAAACGATGACGCTTGCAACAACAAAAACAAGACCAACACTCCTTACGATCAGAGAGAATTTGGAACAAGATGCTTGCTGTAAAACTAACAACTGATACTGGAAAGTGACTATTCAAGACTGAATCAAACCACCAGACAGACCTTCAGAGACAAAAAAGATTTAAAAATCTTGAAAATTGCAAGATATACGCGACTGTACTTATGTACAGATTGCGTGTATATGTGACTGTGCCTAAGGAAACCTGCGTATACGCGGGTTTACTTAAGGAAACATGCGTATATATGCCTCTGTAACTAAGAAAAACAACGTATATAAAAGATTTCAAGAAAAATAAAAAATAAACTGAAGAAATTGGCAAAACTTAGAATTCAATAACAGACCACACAGCAACAGCAAGCAAACAGGCAGCTGAGCCCTGATTGGCTTGAAAACACCCAAACTAGGAACAACAACAGTGTTGTCCCCAGTGGAGTCGCCAATTCTGTTAAGGGAAATGTTCCCCTAGGGCTTTTGGGTTGAAACCCTAGCAGACTGAAAGTTGTCTATACAGAGAAACACACATTCACACAGCCATTATGCTATTATAAGCAAATTCTATGATAAGGGGCGTACCTTAGGTCCTATGTTTGAGAAGGTCCTTAAGGGTCCAAACCCTTCTTCGAGTTCCTTTTGCTCCTTTGTCCTGCAAAACAACCAATTCCGGAGAGCACAGTAGTATATGGACAAAACCTTATAAAGAAACCATCTTCATGTTATAAAGAAAGGTAGTTAGTTATGAAATTTAAACAACCATTCACATATGAATTCTAACATGAATATCATAAACATAAAGAAGATTTATATCAGGAACCAAGACATGTGTTTCTTTTATTGTAGACAAATAAAGTACAGGAAAGGAATAATTTCACCTGAGTCATCCTTTCGCAGGCTCCAAGCCTTCTTCCGAATTCGTCCAGCCTCAAGCCTTTAACAAACTCCTTCCATGACTTACTCCATGATGTCACAAGTAGTGGATGAACATCAACACACAAGGAAACAAGGGTTTCCTGTACAAATGGGGGAAGTGCAGGAGGCACAAGGATCTTCAAACCTGGTCAGGGGAAAATCTCAGCATAATAACCTTTCTCTCTCTTCTCTCCTCTCTTAGGCCTTCCCATTGAGGTCTTTTTATACCTCTCCCAAAGTAGTTTTTTAGTTGGGAGTTGGTTGGGAACAGTTGGGCCACGGGCACTAACAGGTGATCAGCAGGTAAAACCCGCGATCTCCACCCGAAATTAAGGAGTTTTATATTTTTTTAAGTGTTTTAATACATATACGCGGGTTGGGTATATGCCTACCCGTGTATACATGCGTTTAACTCAGGGCAATGTCGTGTATAAGGGATAAAACACTGTTTTTTAAATTTTGGACCAGGTCTGGAAGGAGGGGTTGCCCTAGGCCATGAGTGCAGCATCACAAACCATAAGAGTGAGATTTGGAGCTATAACAGAAACCCTAATTCCAAATGAATGAGTACCTCACATATAGGAAGTCTTCTTAACCTTGATTGTGTCTAACATTATGTGGATATGTGTTATATTCATGAACATGTACTTGACACATATATTAGTTAGCCTTTAGTTACAGGTGGATCTATCAAATAATTGGAGTCCTTTGAGAGATGGCGTGGATGTGTTCAGTTACAAGAAAAGTGCTTGGCACAACAAGATAAGGTAATTGATGTATTTTTATGTTTATTTATACACTGATAGTTATGTGTTTATGGAAATATGATGGAGGGGACTGCATGGTAAAGAGAGGTTGACATGAAATCTTCAAGAAGGCTTTGGTTGAGTTTCCCTATGAACCATGGGGATTGAGTCATGGTGTTTGTTGTTAGTCTTGTGCTTTTGGTCTTTTTTTATTTGCTTTCACTTGATTTGCAACTTTATTTATGTCTAGAGTATGGCCATACCACTTCATTTGCGGAGTCATCTTGTTATTGGTTTTCATGCTTTTCTTGTTATTTTTGTTCCCATTCTTGCCTTTTATATTTTGAGTATGGGGATTTGGTTGGGAAAGAGGAAAAGTTGATGGAGATCGGGGAGGGCTGTGTGGTACCCAACAGGTAATGTAAGACATGAATGAAGCTCGGTGCATAAGTAAGCGTAGCGGAAGGTAAGACTATGATAGTCTGTTGGACTGGTTGGGTCCATTATGCTAAATGGACGATGATAGAACAATCATGGGAAAGGTAATCAAGAAAAGTTAAAGTAAAAGGATTTGAGTTGTCAAATTCCTTGGCTATGTTCGGACTATTGTTCTCAATATTGCACATGTGTTGCATGAATACAGGAAGTTCTTGTTGGCATTATGATACAAGTGTTGTCCTTGATGGCAACTCACTCACAGGTCAATTTAGTTTTGATAAAAGGAAACTCACAATACAATAGGTATATTAAGAGGTAACAGGATAGTGGTACATAAGAATAGGAGGATGGAACTAAGGTCTACTAATTAGAATAAAGAAGGTAAAGGAAAAGGATAATGAAAAGAAATTTAAGAAGTATATGCAGGTCCACTTAGTCAAAATAGCATATACACACTGGTCCACAAAACAAAAAGAGCATATACGTATACATGCACTCCCATAGGAGAAAAAACGCGTACATGTTGGAAAACCAAGGTTTTGGTTTGAGGTATTTGGTCCAAGGTTTTGGTGCAAGGTATTTGGTCTGAGGTGTTGACCCAAGGTATTTGGTCCAATGTATTGGTCGTAAGTGGTTTTGGTCTGAGGTATTGATAAAGGATCTAAGTATATAAGGAGGACAAGATCAGAGGGCTGAGTGCACAAGTAATATCTTATGAAGTGTTAGATAAAAGCAAATGTGCAAGTGTATGGGTTTCTAAGGAATACTTCTATCTGAAGTATATTTTATGTTGGAGGGGCGATGTTTGTGATTTGATCTGAAATACTTTGTGCACCTTGAATTCAATATTGGATTAGGATCATGAGGCTTGAAATGACTTATTATTGAATGATCTGATATTGGTTAGGCTAGATCTGATTATGTACACCTGTTTTGTTCTTTAAATATCATGATCTGGGTTTGTCTAAAGTCTGGAAGTGCAACGAAGTTATGAAGTAAGTATTTGTAGATATGTACACTGGTTTGATTTGGTGAAGGTGTGTATACATGCTGGATCGGCTCTTCTAAGTAGTGTATGCAAAAGAAAAGCTTGATGTTCAAGGATGACTGATCTATCAGATTAGTGTTGTTGTTTTACTGCTGTCTATCAATGAAGTATTCTTAGATCTGAATGTAAAACTGAATGAATAAGGAGTTTGATATCTGATTGACTGATTGTATAAGTGAGAAGGGTGATCTCTACTGCTGCCTATGTAAATCTCTGTAAATAGATAGTAGATGGTCAGTATATTGCTGGTTGGTATAGACTTGATTCAGAAGTTTAATGTTTCAGTAGTTTTGAAGGTATACACAACTTTGATTATAGGAAGTAGTGTATACAAGCAGGTTGGGTTCAGTAAAGTAGCGTGTACATTTTGATTCATGATTTTTAAGGTTGCAACTGATTCCTAGGTTTAGCACAGTGTTCTGGTGACAGTGATATGATTGTTCAGATTAACTAATTGTTGGTTGATGTAGTTTGAGTTTCAAAGTTATTGATGGGTCCAGTATGAAAATTTGATGAAACAAGACCTTCATGTGTATTGTTGTGTACCAGGAGCATCCAATCTGAAAATTTATGAAACGTGGTCCCTGGAGGAAGAAAGAAGGTCGCAGCCTTTTGTAGGTTGGCGCCTACGTACTAGTAATCACATTGGCTAGTACAAGAGCTAGGGGTTTACAGCTCCCTTCTAGTAGAAGCTGGAAAATTAGAGAAGGTTGTAGCCTTATGCAGGTGGCCACCTATGTACTGGTATGAGTCTGCACCAGTACAAGATTGTAAACATATTTTCTTATTATTAGAGGAAGATAGAGACGAAAACAGCAGACGGTTTTCACCCACATTGGGTTTCCACCTTAAATCTTGGTGTTCTTGTGTGTTTCTTATGTGTGATGCTTTATTCTATTTACTGCATTAGTTAATAAATTATTGATGCACTAGTTAAATATCATCACATAATAAATTGTCTAAATCACAAGTTCTTTGAGTATACGCTTGTTTCTCTAATCATAGTTGTGTCTACACACTAGTTAACTTCACTGAAGTAGCGTATATAAATCAGTTTTGGAAATAAAATTATTGATCTGATAATACTGATTCACCCCCCTCTCAGTATTATTTCCAATAGTTCTCTTACCCTTGACCTTATAATATATGGTAATTTTGTTGTGATCATGATTATTTTGATGTTTATATATGTATACATGTAGGTGGGTATGCATGTCATGTTTGACAGGGTGATCATGAATCATGATTATTTTAGGCTAATGTTTATATGTTGATATGTATGTATGTATGATGTTGATTGATGAGATCATTATTATTTTAGGATGTATGTATGGGTACATGTATCTATGTCACTATCTAACAGGGTCATCAGAAATTATTCTTATGGAGGAATGATTGCTTACACAAGCCAATGACATGAAGAGATTCCTGGTTCATGAGGAATCAAGTGGGAAGAGTAGCCTGACACATCTACGAGGTCAGTATCATTTGGTTATGACTTGGTATTATGTGATTATATTATGTCTATGTATGGACAGGCTATACCGAGGGATACATCATACAAATGAAAGTAGTGTGGTCTACGGCATGCTAGGATAAGCATGAATAAGACACTGGAAGCAAGGTTTCATGGTAAGGACAATGTGGTTTTAGATGTGTGGTATTACTGTTGTGCATGTTGAATCTATTATGATTGTGTGCATGCAATATTGTGCACATGTAGTGTTTGTACATCTTGATTATGTAATGTTATGTACATGGTGTTAGTACAGATAGTGTTGTATGAATGTTGCATATTCAGTGTTGGGTATAGATGGTGCTATGTACATGTTAGATATACGGTGTTGTGTACATATTGTACTGTGTGCATGATGGGTATGCAGTGTTGTATACATATGGTGCTCTGTGCGTGTTGGATATGTGATGTTGTGTATAGATGATGTTATGTACATGTTGGATATGAAGTGCTATGTACATGTGGTGTTATGTGCATGTTGAACCTGTGGTGCTATATACATATGGTATGGTGTGCATGATCGTACAAGTGGTTTTGTGTGCATGTGGTGTTGTGTTCAAGTTGTACAAGTGGCGTTGTGTGTAGGTGGTGTTGTGTATATGTCGTGCATGTGGCATTGTGTACATGTGGTGTCGCGTACTTGTCGTGCATGTGCTAATATGTACATGTGGTATTGTGTACAAGTTGTACAAGTGGTGTAGTGTACATGTGGCATCGTGTACATGTTGTACAGGTGCCGTTGTGTACATGTGATGCTGTGAACATGTTGTACAAGTGGTACGATGTACAAGTGGTATTGTGTACATGTTGTACGTATGGTACTAGTGCACATATGGTATTGTGTGCATGTCATACATGTTGTGTTGAGGGCATATGGTACTAGGTATGTGCATGGTGTAGGTGCATGTATTGTGTTGTGTTGTACATCAGGTATAGATGTATTGTGTTGTGTTGTATGCCAGGGGTAGGTGTATGTGTTATTTTATGCACTGGATGTAGGCATATGTATTGTATTGTATACACTAGGTGTAGGTGTATGTGTTGTATGTCAGGTGTAGGTGCACGTATTGAATGGATTTGTATGTCATGTGTGGTCATATGTGTGTGATGCACATTATGTATATGTACACATGGTTTAGGAGAAGGAACTAGGTGTTTATCGGGTGTGGCAACTGATCCAGTGTGCATAGAGAATAAGGACAAAGGAAGAAGCTAATGATTGATTAAAGGATAAGTATCTCATTTCAATTTTATTATCATGTGATTTATGATTTTGGTCTATGCTGATTACACGTGATCTATGATTTTGGTTTATGATGGTTACATGCGATGTGTGATTTTGATCTATGATGGTTATGTTTTGAGCTAACCTGATGTGATATGTTTACACATGATAACTTGGTCAAATATGCTAGTTTGACTTGTTGTGACAGGAAGTGAACAAAATTGAAAATGTATCTTATTGATGGGCCACCAATGAGGTATGATTTGAAGTTATTTCAATTTATTTTCAATATAATGGAAATTATGTGCTTGGAACAACAATGCATGAACATGCCCAGTTAAGTGGCTGAAATCAACTAAAAGAATTTTCAATAACAAAAGGAATTGGAAAATGCAGTAGTATGCTAGTAAAGCATTCAAGAACAGGGCCATTGTGGGACACTGGTACCCAATAGTGTCCATTGGTTTCCATTAGCATGCTATGAATGGTATGATGGTTTTGAGGCAGGGATATGCCTTGCTTTTTGTATCTTCCAATAAGAGGAAGCCTTTCCAAGGGATGGACTACCCAAGATGGGGGTGCCAGCGAAACTTGGAATGTGATTCACTGCATGGAAGGGGTGACCAATTTCCAGAGGGACTGCGTAGCAGAGAAGGGAAGGTCGCAGATGGATTTGTTTTGGTGATTAGCATTGCTAGATGGAATCATATGCACATTGGGAGTGCGCCTTGGAACAATGAGTTGATAACTGCTCAATGAGAGGACAAGTGGCGCTGGACAATGGATGCAGATTTGACTTTGTAGTGGATTCTAGAATTCATGGGAAGAAGGTGAATCCTAGTATTACTTTGAGGGTGGAGGTGTGAGCCTCTAGATTCCCTTGTTTTAGATGCAGACATCATATCTTCTTATTTGTTTGTTGAGAAAATGTGCATATGTGTATATGTGTGTATTATTGTAAATAATGTATCGACCTAGATTTATAAAGCTCCATAGACAGTATGGTTATTTTGGTTGAAGCAAATGTGTATGTGTATATGTGGATTGTAAATACCGTAATGAGCTATGCTATTATGCTCTAGTAAATGGTATGATTGTCATGTTTTAGTAGTGGTCATTGTAAATACTGCAACGAGTTGTGTTATAAATCTCCATGGGAAGTATGTTTTTTTTTTCAACATTCCTTTTAGTTGTAGGTGTCACTGAACACCGAGGATGGTGTTCCCCCAAGGGGGAGGGTTCTGTAACAACCCTAGTGAAAATTCCATGTAAAAATATATATAAGTCCACGGTGATGGGACACATATTCCAAGTTGAATGGTGGGGGAACATCCTAATGGGCGTTGATTTGGTTTATTATGGCTAAGGAAATGGCTAAGGTTTTTGAAAGGCATGAGGCATTAATTGGCATTTATTTATGAAAATAATGGAAATTATGAGAAAAAGAGGTGAAAGGTCACAACTTGCATATGAGAAGGAAAATGAAGTAAAATAATGGAAAATGAAGAAAATAGAGGCCTTATTAATAAAAAGGCTTCTAAGGATTAGTGGGAAAGCTTGGTTAGTGTAAGACTTGATTAGTTCAGTTTTGGAGCTCTCTCGTTATTCTCTCTCTCTCTCTCTCTCTCTCATACTCTTGGATACTTAGAGTTTTCTTGGAGAACTCTTGGAGGGTGTGGCATACTTGGAATTTTGGAGCAAGAAGGAAAATGAAGAGCAGGAAAGTGCAAGAGGGCATCGGTATCAGCATCTACAATGGGTTTTTCTTGCAGATGTCGAGTTGCATGTATGTTTTCCTCACTAGTTTTGGCATGCATGGCATATGCATGAAAATTCTTGGTCATGATCTGTCATTGGCATGGAGGACTGCCTAGATTGACAGTGGATTGCCTAACCTTGTCATTTTCTGGATAACCATGGAGATTGTGGATTTATTTCCTTGTTTTGTTTTGGTTGGTTCTGATGTTTCCTTAGCTTGAGTTGAGTTATTAATTCCTAGAAACCTTTGATTGACAAATGCTCTAGAAGCCCTGTAACGACTTGGGTTGAGTTACTAGTCCTAGAAGCCTTGTTTGGAAAAACGCTTTAGAATCTCTGTAACAACTTGGGTTGAGTTATTAGTCCTATAATCCTTAGTTTGAAAAACGCTCTGGAATCCCTTGGTTGGTTGAGTTACTAGTCCTGGAAGCCTTGGTTGGACAAACACTCTAGAATCCCAACATCAGTTGTGGTTTGAGTTACTAGTCTTGAAAGCCTTGGTTGGACAAACTCTCTGGATCCCAGCGATAGTCGTGGGTTGAGTTACTAGTCGTGGGAGCCGGGTTGGAAAAATCACTTTGAAAGCCTTAGAAGGCTTGGATGGAGACCAATTTGATGATGGTTTTGTGATGTCTAACCGTGAGGCGGAATCACTTTTTGATGGGTTGAGGAGGATGGCCTCTGGAAGCCCTGGATGAGTTTTGATTGATGTGTTCTATGAGATCCCACACTCATGCTTGGAATATGGCACAGGGGTGAATGGATGAAGATATATTTGTCTCATCCATTCTACGGTCAGGTGGAACGTGGAATTCCAATCCCGGGTTTGGATTTGGCATCATTAATGAAAGGTGATATCTCTTAGTATTTCTATGAGTATTATGATGGATTATATGTGGTGTATATGAATGTGATTTTATTGATATATCTGTTAGCTACCTATACCAATAGGTTTCATATTTCATGATTGGCAAGGAAAGGTCCAAATATGCTCTGCTTTGATCATGCAAAGATCACATATTTCCAAGGAAGCACAAGGTGTGTAAATAGATTAATGCATCCCAATTTTGATGGATGGTCCAACAGTCTAATCTGGATCATGCCATGTTTTGAATTTCCAGTTGTAGATTAGAGAAAGAAGTCTGTCCAAACTGCTTAATCTTGGCAGACAAGTAGCTTAGGTAGAGAAATTAAGGTTCCCAACTGCTTAATCTGGGACCTTGGAAGAAATAAGGGTAGAAGTAGATAGAAAAAACAAAAGAAAAAGCCAAACAAAATAAAAGGCAAGTAAGGGTCTGCAAGTCCAAGTGCACCCTCCAAGGAGAAATAAAAAATGCTAGGTAAGTAGCTGGGTAAGTAGTTGGGGTCGCAGAAAGGTTGTCTTTACCATTGCACATATGTTAACTGTGTTTACCAGAGTAAAATCAATTAATTGACAAGGTGTTCACCTCCATCAAGTTACAGCAAGGAGCATGATTAAGCTCCCTCTTTCCCCCTTCCATTTCATTCCTAACATCCCCTCATCAGCTGAGATTCATGGCAGAAGATCATGGTTTCATGGTGGTTCTTGTTCATTCAAAAGCCACATTTCTTGTCTAAAAATCTTTTCATTTTGATCTACTCTCTAAACTAAGTAAATTGCAAATAAGCTTAGTGGTTTCCCCTCCATTTACCCCTTCATCCATATTAACTCTAACACTATTATGTAAATCCCATACATTACCTTTTCCCTTACTAATATCTAACACCATGGTGTATAAACCCCAAATTTTGTATAAATATCCCTCCCCTTGGTATTATAGCCAATAAGTTCTATATCAGGGATCAAATGGCATCTGGTCACTTTGATGAACCTAACCCTAAACCCCTCCCCTCTTCTGAAGTCATTTGGCCCCTTGGAAAGCTTCATTTGCCAAAAGAAGCCCCATAAATAACCTTGTTTTACCTATACCCCCTTCATTTGCTAAGATAACCCCTAAATACCCACCTTGCTCTTGTCCAAAGTCTCGGGCCTGCATTATTGCGCATTGAAAACCTTTATAAATCCCCTTTACCCATAAACCCCTTTCAAATCACGAAAAGACCCAAAAAACCCACTTCTAACCGCATAAACCAAAGTTGGCGCATGCATTTGGTTTATTTTTGAAATGCATTGAAAACATTGTGAAAACCCATGTCCGAAGGTCTCCGCCCGCATGCATATCCCCCGAACTTATCATTCCCCCGTCCACCGTCGGATCAGATCCAAGAGATCCGACGGTCCGTATCAATATCGGAGCAGCCCCCGCGGCGGACATTTAGCGCCCGAGAAAATGACGTTGCGTCACGTCAGGGCGTGGCCACGCGTCGCCCGTTCAGGTCTCTTGGAGCGCCTTCTGACAAGACCTGCTTCGTACCCTAATCGCCCCGAGAAACCGTGGCGGCTATCCTTAACCGTAACCGCTACGGCCCTAACCGCCAAGTTGCTATCCCACGTCATGCCCACGTCACCTCCACCCTGCCACCGCATCACACTTTTGTCCGTATCTGTGCCAACGTGCCCGCCACCTCATTACCCTGTGGACCAATGGCAGCCCGCCACCTCATCCGATGACGTCATGCTGATGTCATCCAAGGCTGACCCCACCCTATGACGTCATGCTGACGTCATCACAGAAAAAGTGCCAAATTGCAAAAAGTCCATATTTAGCCAAAAAACGCATTTTTTTTGCACTTTTCGCTCATTTGCTACTATTTCCTTTGCATGCCGTTTTTACGTTCTGAACTGCGCCACCTGCGGGAAGCATCCGGAAGACCTCCAGAGCACCAATTCCACCCACAGCTACGACCTCTGTTCGCGGTTAGCTAGGTATTTCTCATAGTTCATCCTCCATACGCCTGAAATTCACTGTAAATTGCTCAGAACGCTTAAGGAACACTGAAACTCACTATTTCACCGATAGCTTTCCTCTGCAAGCACTTTTGATTACAAATGCAACCTTGAAACCACCAGCCGAGCCTTCATTTCCCGAGTTTGGGGTCAGCAACTGTAAACTGCTCGCGCAAACGTGAGACAGTTGGTCAAAGTTACTTCAAATCTGCCATAGAAGACAGAGGGAGACCAGGCATTGGTTTTATATATAATTCGAGCAGTATTTCAATTGCTGTGTGTCCACTCCACCCTCTGCTCCCCATAAATCATAGTTGCATTGCAAAAACTCACCTCTGTGCTGTACTGCTCACTTGAAACTAATTCACCTGCAAGACAGAAGTTGAATAGACCATGGAGACTCCAATTGCACTGAACATCAAGCCTCTCAATGCCCCTCACCAGGAATTAGAATGGAAAGCCCTGGGAGATATGGATTATCAAATGTTAGACTGGTTTCCATTGGGCTCCAAATATAATATTCAGATGCTGAACGAGTTGAGAGCCCAGCACCTTAGTGGAGCAGACATCTTAGGGATTTGGGACTCAAACTTGCCCATCTACAACCTCCCACAGGTAACTCCTATGCCAGAGTTGATCTACAGATGCCAGGAGTGCTATGACCCAGGCCAAAGAGCTGTCATCAGCCCTACAGGCTCAGTCCTATTCCATATCACCCCAGAGAGTATAAATGAGATGCTGCACTTCCATACTGCAAAGCCATTGACCCCCCTCCACATGCAGAACTTGATAAAGAAGGGGAACAAGTTGTCAAATGACCAAGTCATCAAAATCAACCAGTTGTTTGTAAAACCAGGCTCTGAAGCCATCATAACTCCTCCTATTGGATATCAGTACTTGAATGAATTGGGGAGAATGCTAGTAGATTTGATCAGCTATGTCCTAGGGTTCAAAGGGCTGGGGGATGTGGATGAAATCATAATGGCAATGCTGTCTATATTCTCTCCTGGTAAGCCCCCAGCTGTACATTATGATTATGCTACATTCATTGCAGATAAGATCCATGACCAGCTTATGAATTTGAAGAGGGAAAGACTGTTCAGGTATACTTCATATATATACCACCTATTCTTGTTTTATCAGCCAGCCAGCTTCTCTATTCCCTTGAAACAAGTCAATGCCCAGGGGAATCCAAGGTCAGTTGTGTTTTGGACCTCTATCTTTCATTGTGCCTCTGTATCACCATATGCATACTCTGAGTTCATTGACTTATTCATTCATCCAGCCTTGACAGTATTGTATGGTGTTCCTCCTCTAAGGTTAACTGATGACATGAGGAGAATTCTCCACCTGAACAAAACCTACAGCATTGGTAATTGGTACCTCTATCAAAACCACACAGTCATCAGAATATATGGCTGTGAGTTGAAGCCTTTTAGGTTGCCAAGGTATGTCCCCATGAGGCTTTTCGCCTTAGAATATTTCAGGTAGTTTGGGAATGCTGATTACCTCCACTTTCAAAGCAAGAACAAGAAATCACAGTTAAAGGTAAGGAGCCAGCTGGGCCCTTTCCTATACAACAGAAAAGAGGAGGGGTGAAAAGAGGCAAACAGTATCCTAGAGGCCCTCAAACTGCAAACTAGCTTTGAATGGATACCCTATGACCCCAATCACTTTGTCTCCCTCAGAAGGATAAGATACAAATTGGGCAGCTATTCACACGTGAGGCAGCCTGAGATTGAGTAGTATGCCAATGCATTAAGCTGGGAAGAAGGTACCCTAGAAGAGGAAATTACTAGTGAAGAGCTGCTAGAGAGAGAGGCTAGAAATATTCAAAAGGAAGCTGACTTAGAAACTTGTGGACAGGTTCCCCTCTCATACAAAAAACAACTTGGAGCAGCTACTTCATCATCGACAACACGTCAGCAAGCTGCCGGGAATACTGCAGAGATAGCCAGCAAAGGCAAAGAAAAGCAGGTGGAACAGCCCCCTCCTTTGACAGAAGACCAAGTGGAAACATTGCTGCAGCAACAAGAAGAGATGGAGCAGCAGGGGGAAGGGCAGCGGCAAGAAGGAGAGCAACATGACAGACAGCAGCCCCTGCAACAAGAAAGAGCAGTTGATACTCCGAGTTCCACTGAGCAACAGGCTCAAAATATAGTGCCTCCTAGGCCAGAGACTACCTTTGATGCCTCGGTCCTCCAAACTCCCCAAAAGGAGGATACATTTGTTTTTAGAAAAAGGGATAGAGAAACTCCCCTGACATCTCCTATAAACCAGGGAGAGAAAAGGCAGAGGTTGAATGACTCTTCTGAAGATGACATAGCAACAAGGCAAGCATTGGGCATGGGCCCACCCAGCAGAGAAGTTTCAGCCAGGTCCTTCCAGCAGGAACAGGACAGAGCTATAGGAGGAGAGGTCAGCTCCTCCAGCCAGCAGAAAGAAGGACAAGTAAGCATCAAACAGCAATTTATAGACATCAAAAGGAGGAGTGATCCTATCAAAATACAGCTGTACAATCATCTGCTAAACTTGGCTCCCACCAATCAGCAAAGACTCATGTCTGCCTTTGATGTAAGTGAAGGAAAAATGGTCATGAGTCATTTTATGCCCACAGCACTACATCCCCAATCTGCCTCAGATTACCTCAGGACCAACCTGGAAGTCATGGCCAAAGACATACACCCAATGGACAAAATTGAACTACATAAACAGACTGGTGAGATGGTGTATGCCTCCTTGGCAGATGAAAGATTAGAAAATTACAAACTAAAGAGCAGCCTTAATGCTACAGCCTCTCAGCTAGAATTGGAGAGAGCATCATCACAAGCTAAGGACAACAGAATCAAATCCTTGGAAGATATAATTATAGAGATGGGACATGATCCCAAGGATGTTAAGGGTATCCAAGAAATATTGAAGTTGAGGGATGCAGATTTGGCGGCCTTAAGGAGGAAAATCAAACTCCCAGCCACAATCCACCCTCAAACAGATGATGTTGCCCAACAAAGACTTGAAAAAGATGCCACAGATCTGATGATATCTCTATACAAGGAGCTGATCCAGACTCAAGACAAACTAGGAGAATCAGAGGCTGCAAAGGCAGCACTACAGGCAGCATTGAAGCAAAGAGAAGAGGGTCAAACCTCCCAGCCTCCTCCTGAAATAATCAATCTTGAGGAAGCTCCTCCAACAACTGCCCCTCCTCCTCAGCAAACAGGGCCTACATCAACAACTGCACCAACAACAGAGCAGACTCATAGTCTGGATATGCAGAAGCTCCGAAATGAAATTCAAGTCCTGGAAGCTCAAATGTTGGAGCTCAATTCAGCCAAAGAATCTTTGGCTAAAGTAAATGAGAGATATGATAAGAGCGAACAGAATGAAGCTGTAAAGGAGCGAGAAATAAAAGCTCTAAAGAAGAGGATAACTGAGCTTGAGAAGGAGCTCACACTAGAAAAGGTGACAGCAGAGCTAAAAGCAGTCCTTTGGGGCAATATTGGTCGGTCTATCACCAATCAGTGGCAGTATATTGAGACCATGGATGAACAATCAGTACTCATTGCAAAGGCAAACAGGGAAGTGCACAGAGCTAGAGCAAGCCTTGGCAACATGCCTGATGCTGCCACCAGAATGATCAATATTTTAAATAATAGGACAAGCTCTCAACTGGCCACCATGGGAATTTCTCACAGGACTGAGACAATCTCAATGGTTAAAAGGGTCCTGACACTACGAAACCTGGTTGGAACATTGGAAAGAAGAACCCAGGATATGCAGACTGAAATCAACAAGTTCATGGACAGATTTCAGGCATTACAGAACAGAGGCCTCCCCAGCATATTAAGCAGTGTAGGAAGACTGCTTACCCTTGAAAACTACACTAAGAGGGTTGATGCCTATGCCGCAGAACAAATTGCAAGACAGCCCAACACTTCAGCAGAATCAGGGCCAGCATCAGGGCAAACTTTATACAATAGGGTGGACAACCTATTTTTTATTATGAATGAGATCAATCATCTGTTTGATGTGCCTCCAAATTTCTTTAAGTATACAGAAGCAGATGAAACCATAGAGGCAATTGTGAAGCACCAATTGCCCCCACAGGAAGTCTGGAAAAATTTGACACAGATAATATTATCAAGCCAGAACCTGTAAGTGATAATTTTTCCAGTTTATAAGTAATTCATACACAAGTAGAATTTTGATATATAAGCATACAGAGCAAAGATGTAGGGCTGAGCCAACTCAGCAAGGCTATTCGGTCGACACAGCAGCAATCACAGTCACAGATGGCAAACCTGAGAAAATACAGCGCGACAGACATAAAGACGCGTTCGCCAGCATTAAAGCAGAGCGGCTCAACCGACTCAATGATCTCCAAAGGTCAAATTATCCTCTGACAGACATAAAAGGCATTTATGCGGCATTTAAAGTTGTAATAACTTCTTCTCTACTTTCTGAACAAACTTATGAAGATATTTTCTTTCTCAGATGACTCAGTGCCTGAGATATTTTGTATACTCATTCTTATAAAGACCCCTTCGCATGAGCTTGCAAGGGTTGTTGTTGATTTCTCCTGAAGAAGTTCTTATGCTGTAATCCTTTCAGAAGTTAATAGAGAAAGCAATGGAATTTCTTGGATTTCTGAGGTGTTGGATGTGTTCTGGTGTCTGTTGATAACTGCTGGATTCCTGTGTATTTCACCATACAATAAGTCTCTTTATCTCTCTCTGTTAATTAGTTGTTTTGTTAAAATCCATATATGTTATCTGATTTCAATACTAAGCAACAAGGAAAAAGAATAGCTTTCAGGATTTATTCACTGAGTACCCTGAGTTCAATCTGTGTTGTTTATGAATGTTTTCTTCAGCTGTAATCTAGATAAGTGTAATTCTTAATTGCTGCACTTTCAGAATACATCTTTCACAGTGGCCTTTGTCACAGGAATTCAAGTTTTGCTCCTGTGCAGCGTGTTCACCTTCACCCCACCAACTTAATAGAAAATTCTTAATTGCTTTCTGTTGGTTGAGATACATCACCATTTGATCTAATTTTGTCTGTCTAAAATACATAATAGGCCCTGCAGTTTGAACACCACCAATCCAGCGTATCAGATCATTTCACAACTCCAGACTCCATTGCCCAATGGTATTATACTATCTAAACACTATATCATAAGACCTGAAAGAAATCCTTCAACCAAAACATAAACCAAAACTTGAGCATAATAGCTAGCCTAAAACACCATCATAACAGAGACAAATCATAAAGAGAGAGCCCTCTCTGATCACAGTTTGGCTAGAAGCTGCGATCCAAAGATTGGTTAGTGGTTACCCCGGCCGTATTCCCTTGGGAGTCATAGGGAACAACCTGGGTGTTAACAATATCTATACATATTATGTTGGTTATATGTATATTTTATGACAACAGCTATGTATGGCTCTCAGCATGTTTTTACTTGTATGTGAATGGATAATGTGTTTATGACCTAATAGATAAATATGCAGCGAGGGTCATGAGGAATCAATGGTTCATAGAAATTCTCAGATAAGTATGAGATCCCTACACTTAATTTTTTTGTTTACACCTGTAGGTTACATGTTCACGATATGTTTGATGAAATGCCTGCAATGGCTAGTAGGGGTCTAGCTAAGGTCTTGATCGTCTCTTTAGTTGTGCATCATTGTTTCCCTATAATTTTCCCGATTTTAAGTATTCATTCCATTCTGGGAAGTGGCCTGGGCCCTGGACCTAAAAACATGACTTAAATCCTGGGGTCACTGGCACAAAACTAGTAATCTTGGTCCATTGTTGTTGGCAGGCAGGCCTATGAGAGAAACTTTGGGTTTCTGGTTGCTCCCTTGCCCATAGCATGAGAGAGACTATGGCCTAAGAGGTCTAGAACAACAATAAGACCCAGGGACAAGTTGTCTGAGTGGTTGACTTATCTTCTGAGGGTTTTGTTGATGATGTTGGATGACTGTGTGTGATGTTCTGTTGATTACATTTCCTTGAGGTTACCTAGGAGTTCGAATCCTATCATAGTGGCCTCTCGTCGCATGTTTACCTTGGCTAGCCAGTTGCTTGGGTAGATGTGGTAGGAGGGTGTTATAGCGGCCCTAAATCATTTCAACATAAACCACTTATATACATCTGCCACGTCATGAAAATTGTCTCCATAACCATCATAAGACACCACATGAATGACATTTTGGTATATAAATTATAGTAAAAATGAGCACACAGGAAAAAACATAACCTCAAGCAACTAACCCACAAGTCTGGATTCGATTTCCCTAATAGAATAAGTGCATCTTTGTCGAATGCTACTGGACATGGTTCTTTATCGAATGCTACTGGACACAATTCATCATCTTTAGAGTTAGGGATCTTGTAATAAACCCCATTGGGTGAGGTATAGATAGGGTTGTGCCACCCAACTACTAACGGCTCCATGGACATGAGTCGCCATATTCCCATTCAAGGCTTTTCATGTAATATCAACATAAAACCTCGACCTTGGTAGAAAGCATATCTAAAGTCATTCTCTTCTTGTCCATGAGCACAATGGGAGTCATTGTGTGGCATGTCTTTGGTAGTGGTGCCATACACAACACAACTAAGCCTTGAATACATACTGCAAACACAAACGCAAGCCATCATTTCAAAAATCTTGTGATCGTGTGCCACAATTTTTCAAATTTGTTTTCATCTTCAATTGAGGCTGCACAAGAGGGTCAATTAAAGGATTATTTTAATGACATGATCAAATCATATATAATGAAAAAATGTTAATAAGTCTATAAGACGTAGTAAGAATGAGAATGGAGCTAGTAGAAAAATGTTGCTCAAAAAACAAAATCCAAGACACAGAAATGATTCCAATACAATTTATTACTAGATATATAAGTTAGATAAAAAGATACATTTGGTTCTTGATTTTATAAAAAAAAAATTGGGTGTAAATAGGGACGTGTTACAACCATGATTTTTCTTTTTTAAATCTACTTGATAAATATATATTTTATGATAAAGATGTGTACCAAATTATGTGGAATTTATATAAAGAAATCCAAATCAACTTTGAGCAAAGGGTTCCATAGGTCATTATGCATGTTGATTTTTGAGTTCATTCACTTTTAACCTATTTCTTGTACAAGATTTGGACTCTTTAATATTTAACATTTTCATGAAAAATGTAATATGTTTATCTCATTACTCTTTTAAGGAGATGTAATCTCCCTTGTAGGAAAAATATATTTTAATTAGATGTATTTACATTGTTGAAGTCTATAATTGCTTTCATTAATTGGCTTTTGCCTCCCCATAGGTACTCTTTGAATTCTCCCACAATTAATTCTTACTGAGACAAAACTCAATTGTACAATTAGGGACGATGTCTACAAGTTGTTAACTCATGTGACCCAAACCTCTACCCTTGTTGCTTAGTGTCAAGTTGGATTTTTTTCTTACATACAATAACATTAGCCTCATGGTCTAAGATCTCCATTGAGCTAAATGAGAATACACAATCTCACCATTTACAAGTTGATATTGGTTGTTACATCACTAATATTGACGATAGAGTTTACAAATTATTTGCCACCTCCGAGGATCATTTTATGTTTTTATGCCCGATATATTAATACATGAATACAGACTCTTTTGCCTTTTAGTGCCCCGTCTTCTATTAAATGATAAGGTACCATTTAACATTTCAATGCCCCACCTACTATAATGTTCAAGGTCCAAATATTATTTTCTCTTCAAGGAAATTAGATGGATCCTTTTTTAGAATCCTAAGTATAGATGTTGGGAACTTATTCTCAAGGGATGGGATTTATTTCATGCTAGAATCCAATCAGCCCTCCTAGACTCCATTGTTTGATTATGTTTTTATTTTATTTTAGATATCTCTTACATTATAGTAATGATAGTGGTCGACAATGTGATACAAACACTTTGGCATATAAGTCAAATTTTACATAAATAATTGAAATACAACAATACATTTTTTAGTATTACAAGTTCAACCAACACCTTTAAAATACTCTTAACATTAACAACTATTCCACATACTAAATCTATATACCTTTAGAAGCATCATCAATTTCACTAATGTTCTTTAGCCTTAACCTATTAAGAGATAAATAATAAGATGTATAACAATCTTCTATGACCACTCAACTTATCTCACCAACATCTTCAAGTTCATCGCACACCATCGTTGACTATTCAAAAAACACAGAAAAAACAGACATAACAATCCACTACCTCGATGATGAAAACTCTATCAACTCTTCAAACATTAACTCAATTTTTTGTTTTAACATATTGATAATTTCATTGATACTTCCAATAATAGTTTAAGATGATTATCAAAAATCACTATACATAAATGTAAAACATAAGCATTTATGCTAAGATATGTTCATTATACCATTTAAATAGGAAAGAAGTTTCAATAAGCCCCATGAGACAAACTTTTCGTCATACACCTTAATCCTTAACTCTAAACTTTTTCATATGCAAAATCCCCATATAATGGAATTCTTATAACAAAAAGCATTTGGTTTTTGGCACACATAAAGATAATCTTTCTTTAAATGAGTTAAGTAATGAATTGAGTCTCTTGTCAAATAAGGCCATAGTGAGAATGCCTTTATCACAATTTTATAAAACCCTCTCTACTTTCATGAGCAAGTGTTTTACTAAGGCGTTATGTTAAAAATAAAAATAGAATGCCTAACCATTGGTATGATAAAGAGTGAGATTGCTAGAAAATATGTTGGGATTCTTCTAACAAGTACTTACTATCTAGCAAGATAAATAAGTAGAAAACTCTAGTTAAAAAGGAAAACAGGTACCATGTAAATAGAACAAAATATAAGCTTTTGCACCTTCTAGGCTAGATCTCAAGAAATCTTAGAGGCAAATTCTAACTTGTAATATTAAATAAATTAATATGACTCGATTGAAGAAATAGAATTTTTGTCTCAAAATATGTATGGATCCTCTAATGCCATGGACAACATTGCAACCCTTTGTATAGAGGAAGGAGTTTTTTTGTTGTTGGAAGACATAGAGTTTGGGGTTAAGTAGCTCACAAAAGGAAAAGCTAAAGACATTAAATGATACCAAGTCAAAATATTAAAAAATGGAGGGCCTATCCCCATCCCTCACATCCAAAACCTCTTCAATTTAGCAATATGGTTTCCTAAACCCTAGACTTCAAGTCTCACTACAATTACTTCTAAAAGTAAAGATATAAATTATTAGCTAACTTTTGGGAAACTTATATGGAATTATTTTGGCAAAAAATAGTAGTGCATGACTAAAAAACTACTAAAAACTGTTAAATGACAATCCAAATTTAGAAACTATCATTCAATTATAGATGACCTTGTTATGCTTGAGATCATTTCAAAGTGTCACAATAATAAAACTATTCTAATGTGTGGTTTCATTAACTTCAAAAAAAAAAAAATATTAACATAGTGGCCTTACCTAATCCTTAAAGTAAACTAGAAAAACTAAAAGTTTCATTAGGTTCAAAGTTGTTGTGATAAGGATATATGGAGATAACATTGCCATATATTTTTTCCTTTATTCTCAATAAATTTGGACCACCCATAATAAATCATTTATAATTCCTTTATAGTAATTCGTATTGAAATTAAAATAATTGAAATACTCGATATTCTATCGCGGCTACTGCAATTTACCATCCCATTAACCTTCATTTAATTTTATGCATTTTTGTATACTATAATTTTGCTCCCTTTGCACCACCATTTATGGTATTTTAATATGAAAATTGAAAGTAAAAACTACCGTTGATGTGGTTAAAACATGCTTGCGAACAAATGCGTGTGGTAGCACTTGTTCATGCCCTTGATTTTTCCAACCACATAATTTGAAGCAGAAAGAAACATTGTACGATAGATTTGTCTCAATTGGTAGGTTTACCCTTCATAAATCTATAAATTTCTCAACTAAATCCTAAACCTGCATGTTAATCTGTATACATAATGGAGAAATTTATGGACTATAGTTAGGAGAGGAGTTTATGCTGAACCAGTTGTCTTGGACAGAGGTGGGAGATGATGGCTGTTTGCTGCTGGGAAAAGAACCCCAGCGTTCCCCTGCTTTTGGACAGGCACTCCACAATCCTGCGATTATCTCAAGCTCAGCAACAACTTCCTTCATGTCCGGTCTATCATCACTCTCTGACGCCAGACATCTGAAGGCCAATTCTGCAACGGCACCTACCATCACCTTCACCTTATGATTCATTTCAATATCCAGCTGTGGATCCACTAGTTGATGCAAAGCCCCTTCTTGAATCTTCGATATCGCCAAGTTAGCAAGGTTGATTTCCCTTCTACTCCGATTTATGTCCCAAGCTACTTTGGCAGAGATGATCTCCACCAAAACGACCCCAAAGCTGTACACATCGGATTTCTCAGTCAGTTGATAGCACAGGTAGTACTGTGGGTCAACATACCCAGGTGTGCCTTGTGGGATAGTAGTGACATGTGAGGCATCTACAGGCAGAAGTCTGCAAAGCCCAAAATCTGCAACCTTGACATTGAAATTCTCGTCCAAGAGAATATTAGAGGATTTCACATCTCTGTGGAATATAGGTGGATCGATGCCGTGAAGGAAAGCCAAGGCCTTGGCTGTTTGGACAGCAATGTTAAAGCGAGTATTCCACGGTAATCCCTCTGGGCATCTGCGATTACCATGAAGATGATCGGCCAGCGTCCCATTTGGAACAAATTCGTATACCAGAAGCAGCTCTGGACTATCGGCACTTGTGCAACCAAATAGACGAACTAATTGTGGATGACTCAAGGATGAAAATATCTCCACCTCGTTAATGAACTGTTCAACTCTTCTACAGTTATCCTGAAAAAGTCTCTTTATGGCTACAGTTTGCCCATCTCGAAGTTTACCCAGATAGACCGACCCGAACCCTCCATCCCCAAGTTCGTTCTCCTTGTGGAAGCCATTTGTAGCCTCTCGAAGTTCTTGGTATGAGAATATTGGCAAATTCCCTATCTCCAGCCCAGGCACACATCCTGCCTTGCCCTTTTTCTCATATTTGCTGAAATAACCAGCAATACCCTGAGGCTTTTTCTTCTTCAGATAACACACTAATAGCAGTACTAGTATTATTGCTACCAACGCAAATCCTCCAAAGGAAGAACCTGCGGTCCAATGAACAGATTCATATCATCACGATAATAGAATAATGGAACTCAAATCCAAATTCGACACAAATTCTTTATGTTGAGATACTCAATGGGAAGGAATCCTACTTACCTACTATAATGGCGATTTTGTTTCGATGATTTGTGTTGTTGACATTAAAAGTATGTTGAGAAACTGCAAGAATCCCCAATTTTTGCTAAGAGAACGCATACTTGACAAATGGAGAAACGCATTTACATGTCCAGATTCAAGAAATCTAATGGAATGGAGAATTTAATCCGTTTATATAATTTGATATCTAATTTAAGGATTGAGGTTTGTAATCAATTTTTTAGAATGCGATCAAGAAACGTACCAATACCTCTGCCAGGGCATTCGCTTGGATGAGAAGTGTTATTAGTGCAGTAACAAAGAAACTTTGTCGGTTTTGTAATGTTATAACCACAACTCCCGTTACTTTTCAGACAAGCGCCACAGCTTCGATATCTGTTGGTGTCGACATTCCAAGTTATTTCGAACCCCTGGCCTAGAAATGTCTGATTGATCTGCAGAACCCATCTGTTGATGTGCTGCGGTTCAACTGAGAAATTCTGTTTGTTCTGCACAACCGATCCGTTGATGTGCCGAAGATCAGCTGAGAAATTCTGATGATTCTGCGGAAGCGGACACTTGATTTTCTGATTCTCAACTAAGAACTTCTTAATTGGCACTTGAATATGGCTAACGCAGAATCTTGTTCCAAATTCATGTTTCGATAAGTAGTACCATTCATCGTCACATAAACGCAACTTTTGAGAACTCCCCACCTGTTTTTCATCGCAGTGCATCCACAGCGTGATATTGGTGTATGTAATATTGGAGATTTGAAAATGAGAGCCTGACAACCAGAATTGATTGTAGTTACCTGAAAGATTGCATTTACCTCCCCACAGTTTGTCGTTAATAATTGTGATGCTATTTCTTCCGCTTGTAGTGTCCAAGGGAGCCTCCAATATACGATATTGGTCTCCACTGATATTAAGCAGAGGAAAGTGATCCTGGTGATGGCAGTCGTCAAGCTGAAAGTCAGGATCACCACAGCCGCTGTTTTTGTGACCGAAAGGATAGCTTAACTCAAGGCGGCCACATTTACGAACCCCTTTACAGACCTGATAGGGAGTGCGGAGACATGTTATCGAGGAGCACAGGAGGGCGAATGCAAGAAGGCAAATGTAGACAGTGCGAGACATTGAATTGTTAAGCTGAAGCGTAGGTATTCTCATGCTATGCCCTTCGAAATATGAGACCTGATAACAGGGGGTTCCCAATAATGGAGATGGAATCGGAGAACATGGCCGTGAAGGAAAGACCGTGGAATCGGAGTTCGCCGAAGACTCCGGAGTCAAGAAATCAAGTTTGCCCCACTTACGATTTGGCATGGAATCTTCTATTTTCACTTTTGTCGAAGTCAAGAAGTCAATTAAAGTTTGCCCAACTGACGAATTGGCATGGAATCTTTTATTTTCAAATTTGTCGGTTCTGCCAAGGGGAAATTTAATTACCGTATTTGTTTTTTAACGCCGGTTACTTTACATTTTTTTTTTTTAAAATGCTCTCACTTCACTTTGTATGTAGATTCATGAACGTCATTTTTTCCCGTGTAAATTATAACCATTTAAAGGCAGATGTGAGAATAGTTAAAAAAGAAAAACAATACTTAAAATAAAAAAAAAATTCACAGAATAATATAACATATAGGTTAATTCTAATATATTAGTAATATTAAACTACAAAATAATCAATATTTTAAAAGATTTATAATCAGAAAAATTACAATAATATAACATATATGTTAATTCTAATATATTAGTAATATTCAACTACAAAATTATCCATATTTAAAAAATCTGTAATTACAAAGTTTAACCATTGCATTTTTACATGTTATTTAAAGTATGTTTAGTAATTGTCTAATAAGTGCAGTTTATTTGGTGATAGCTATGATACAAAGTATTGTATATATTGAGAGGAGATCTCAATTCCCCTGAAGTAAAGGAGGTATGTTTCTTAATTTAAAATTGTTTATTTTACATATATAGATATTATATAAAAATAAAAATTATATTTTTCTAAGCTTTTAAGAAGGCAATTTAATATGGGTCATTCTTTTTTCAATCATATACAAAATAATAAAATTATTAAAATTTATATTAAAAATCACAAATCTATAAAATCTACAAAATAAAAAACAAGACAAATATTAATTTTTTATTTAATAGATTTTGAAAATGTCTTTGCAAATTGTTCATACCTTAAATTATTTAAATCAAATCTGAGACAATATTGTTCTAGAAATATAATAATTTTTTTGAATGCAATCATCTTTTCAAAAAAACAACACAACTTATCAAATAGAAGAAAAATTTATTTCAGTTATTTTGAACAATAAACCAAAAACTCTCATAAATCTTATTCTGAGTTACTTTGTACATGGTAAACTCCTATCAATTGGATAGAGTTAAAATACCACAACAAAATAATTCAAGAACATAACTTACATTCCACCATTACACCATATACCTTATATTTAGATTGCAAGCATCAAAATAATTAGATTACAATCATCAAAATAATTAATTTAGTGACAGATTAGGTTAAATATAGTGAATATTTTTATAATAAAAATGATGGACAGAAATAAATATACTATTAAATTTTAGATTTTTATGATCCACAATATAATAAACATGTTTTTCTAATTAATAATATTGATGTAATTAATAATATTGATCTGAATAATCAGAAAAACATACTTATTTAAATATATTATTATTACCCAACATACTAGTCTAAAATAAATTCTTAATTTTAACTAAATTAATAAAAACACTTTCGACCGTAGAAATTGTTTATGAAACGCATACCGTGTGCCAATAGAAAATCATAATAATCTCATTTCTAATTTATCAACCAAGTAGTAGTGACCAAAAATTAATGCTAAAATTAGGCAGATTATCTAATTTAACTTCCGCTTATAAACAATGTTTAAAATAAAAGCTCAAATTCCAGCCCCGGTCACGTTGACCAAGAAAATCTGATTTGTAAAACGTCAAATTCCATGCCCGGTTACGTTGCCCAAGAAAATCTGTAATTCCGTGAGAAGCCGGATTAAGTAGCCAACGGCTATTCGTCGTTCAACTCGAGGGATCGTTCGTTGGAGCGGGCAGTGGACAAATTAAGTTGGAAGTGCGGAGGAATTTCTGGAACGAATAAAAGTGATGGGAATTTGGATAAAAAAAATTAATAAATTTTGAGGCTGTAGTGTTTGAATGATATTTTTTAATGATGAAAATGGATAAAATATTATGAAAAGTTTTCTAAGCACTTAAAATTTTGAAGTTTCTTTTTTGTCATGGAAATTTTTTTTTAATAAATTTTATAATACATCATGATACATATATTACATCGAGATGCATGCGAACATATGATGACAGCATCCCAACAATCCTTAAAATTTTAAAATTTGATAATTATAATTTGAATTTAAAAAAATTACTATCAAAATTTATAAAATTTTACCAAATTTTGGGCCAAATTTTTTCCAAAATTTCTATAGTTTCAGAGCAAAAAAAAAACTCTAATTAAACTAAAATTTCTATAATTTCAGAGCCAAAAAAAACTCTAATTAAACTACCTCAATTAAATTTCACACACCTTCCAGGATCTAGCGTCCGTTCAACAATGACATGGACTGACCATCTGTGACGGTGACTAGACAAAATAAATTCCTCTCACCTTTCAGAATCCGGGTCAGCCATTATTTCTGAACGTGGCTATTCCACAAACATATGCGAGTCAATAAGCCATCATATTGAATGGAATACATGGTTCAGAATATAGGAAATTTTGAATCCGCGTAGAGATCAATTTATATTTGAAATTTACGTTTATTTTTATTCGATGTAACATTTGTGAAGGAAAAATAGTCAATTTGCTATTATATATAATATATATTTTTTAATTATCATTTTTTTTTAGAACTACATTTTCACAAAGGTTTTGAAAAGAAAAAAGTCCCGAGTAAAGTAATAATGCCTTTTAAAATCGGATTTCACACCTTTGTTTTTACCCTCCTTTTTCTTAAATAAAACACCTTAATATCTATGTTTTTTTAAAGCGTCTCAAAGTAACGCACTGTTAAAAAAATTGAATATTGCTTTTTGATATTTAAAATCCTAAATTTTGTTGGAATTTGAGTTGTTGAAATCGTATGATGTTTACGTGATTTATAATAAGGTTTTATTTGCATTTTAATCCTTATAAAAATACCACATAAATTTGTATTTTTGTTCATTCCGTGGGAAGATAAAGATAATTGTTCAAGCATTGTATTTGTATGGATAAGCATCCATATCTTCATATGGAAATGTTACTTTCTATCTGTGTGGATGCTAATTATTCACATAATTTTTGTTCATTCCGTGGGAAGATAAATTGTTTGGATAAGCATCCATATCTTCATATGGAAATGTTACTTTCTATTTTTGTGGATGCTAATTATTCACATAATTTGATAAATAGTTTTTTTAATTTGAGTTTGGTTTTTTTTCCTCTTCCTCTTTGCTTTTCAATAAGTATATATTTTCCTCTTTGGTTTTCAATAAGTATATATTATAAATTTGTATTTTTATTCATTTTTTTTAATAATTATTTTATTATACTTGTTTAACAACTATTCAGATAGAAATGTTGCTTTCTAATTTTTTTGAACGTAAATTATTTACATAATTCTTATATTATTATTTTGGTGATTATTAGTAGTTAGTTATGGATTAGGAGCTTTTTTATTTTTTTGAGTAAGTACATAAAAAATAATTGCTTTTTTTTTCTTCTCATCCGTGGAGATGTACTCAAGCTTTATTGATCTCGTTTGTACCATGTCATGGATGTAGTGGTACTTGATCTCAATACGCTTCGACCTATCATAGAACACAAGATTCTCTAAAAGCTTCACACAACTTTAATTATCACAGTATATCACTATCAGTTCCAACTCTTGGTCAAACAATCTTGCAAACGACTTTTGAAGTCATATTGCTTTTGTACACACTTCGTTTGTTGCAATATATTATGCTTTTGCAGTTTTGAGTGTGACAAATCTCTACGTTTTGCTCATTGAAGATATCATAGCGGAGCCCAAGCTAAAGCATACCCCCAAATTGCTTTTCCTATCATCAATGCTTCCCACCCAATCAACATCAATATATCCTTGAAGTTGTACATCCTTATTTGCAACATATCTCAAACCATAGTTCATAGTACGACATATATATCTGAGAATGTGCTTTAGTGCAATCCAATGCCCATGCCTCGGTTCAACCTAGAACTCGCTCAAGGTGTTCACAACAAAGCATATGTTCATCCTAGTGTTAACCAAATACATCAACAAGCAATCAATCATCAGTGCATTGATGGATCTACCAAAATCAATCCAAAGCCACTAAACTTCTTTAAGTTAGTCACCATGGGAGTAGCGATAGATTGCCAATCCATCATACCAAACTTATGAAGGATTTGAATAACATAATTTCCTTGACTAAGGAAGGCTTCACTAGGTTTCTACTTGTTGTAGCGGTTACAACCACCCTCCAAAATTTTTCCTTAGCTTCGTTTTGGAGCCTCCCTACCAACCATCCTTAGCAGCATGTCTTGCAGTGTCAAGTACATAGGCTTCAACTGAGTTTCAGTGGCCTGTCGGCCTATGCATGTCAACTTGTTTGTCTCCCTCCTATAGGCTGACATTCTGGGCTTAGGCTATTCGCTGGTTGAGACACTACCCCAGAAAATTGCGCAACTTTGGAGGGGAACCATCATTCCCTCCAAGTATTGCGCAAATCAGTTCGCTAGCCTGTTGGGGTCTAGAATTACGCAGAACAATCAGGCAGTCCTCCTTCAGAAAACTGTGCAATCTGACCCAACACTGGGCCTCAACCCAAAAATTACGTAATTCTAGGAGGCAATGACCTACTCAACCCAAGAATTGCACAATGCTTGTCTGGCAGCCAGTTGTGTTCAGCCCAAAATCTGTGCAAATTTTTATCCTAGGCTCGCAGACAGATGCATTTGCCTTCAGGTTGACTAGTTCCCTCCGGGACTAAGCAAAATTGATTTGCATGCATGGGCTACTCTTCCTGAAATAACAAAAGGAAACATGCAAAAGGCATCCATAGATTTGAGGGATCTATTTTTACCAGTTAGAGGTTACATGAAAAGACAATTTTAGATACCTCTTGCTAAGTGTCGCTTTTTCCTATATTTATGGCATGCATGTCAGAACCTTAATCTTATAAAAACTTATGAACCAGATGTTGCAGAGCTCATTCCTCATATCAATCTTGCAGCTCTGACATCCCACGTCACATATAGGAATCTTCGGCACTTTCATCTTAGTTGTTTAAGGGTAAGTCTACTTTTCATGTCTTGTGCTGCATTTCTGTTGCTTTTTGTGTTTCGCTTTGTGTGAGTGTTGTCTACTTGATTTCAATGAGAACTTGTTGTCATTTTAATGTATGTTAGCTTATAGAAGCATCATTTTAGTTTTCATTTGCATCTCACTGTTGTCGCATGCATGACATTGTTTTTGCATCGACGGTTGCTATTGCGGCGACCCACTTCACACACATGCATGATTTCCCATTTTTTGAATCCTGCACTTACTATTTGCATGCATGATCATTCACTCTTGTTTACACTCAGTTTCACCATGCATTCAAACTTCTCATGTTTTCAGTCGCCCGTCGGTGGGTTTGGGTTGCCTTAGTCCGGACCTTGCCTTGCCCTGCTAGCATTGTGCATTTCTAGAAGTGAAGGCTCTGCCTTCCCTCCAAAAACTGCACAAGGCTAGCCTAGCACTAACCTCCAAGATTGCATTGTGCAATTATAGGAGGCATTGCCTTGCTAGCCCCAGAAACTACGCAATACAGTTTACATGTCACTAATGACTAAAATTGCACATTGCGCAGTTTCAGTCCTTAGCAGGATAGCTTGGAGTATGCATTGCGCAGTTCCAAGAGTCAGTCGGCCTCCCAGAATCTTGACCTATGCCTTGCATAGTTTTGGGAGTCAGTCTCTTGGTCTCCTGGTGAAAATTGTGCAATCTTGATAAAGAGTGACATAGGTATGTTGCTGTAGAAATTTGAATAATATAACACTTATTCACAGAGATTATCCTGATTATACACTATTTTCGGAATGCATGCATAATACATAACCTCCTCTACCATTGATCATCAATTTGCGGAATTAAGAAACAATCGCATGCGCACATTGGAACATCAATCACACATATCAACACAGTATGTAATGGGGAAAGCATACAGCTGAAAACCCCCAACTATCTGTATATTATAATGATAGAGAACATGTAACAATACATAGTACAATACTCCTCACAAGTACTCAGTACTATCTCCACATGGTACACACAAACTAGCTCAGATCTGAACAAGTCACGGGTTCAAATCTCCTCCACTGTTTGCCTGCCTCTACTGCGCAATCCAAGTTGAGAATAGATCAGATCCAAGTTCAAATTCCCTTGGCTTGTATTGCACAATCCTCATTGGCAATCTCAATCAATGATTGTGCAAATCTCATGCACAGCTATAGTCACAACTGATAGTAGTCTCACCCTTTCACCCACCTCTAACACTTGTTGTTACATGGAAAAGTGTCTATTTAGAACTGCTCTATCCTGCTAAGGTGTGACAGCTGCCTTAGAAACAAACAGAGAAGAACTACTTTTGTTTTTCCTTTATGAATTATAGATAGAGAGGAACAGAAAGACCAACCTCTGTCTTGCGCTAATCCTTCGATTCGATCCCTCTCTTCTTTGATAGTCCCCAACTACCTGCTCTCTTGCACGCCCATGTTGTTGGGAAAAGTATCCAATTCAGAATGCCCCTATCCCACTCTAAGAGGTGATAGTGCCTTAGCAACAAACAAGGTAAACTAATTGAGTATTCTTCTTTATGAAATGTAAATGAGGAGCAAGGATGTAACTAACCTGTGTCTTCTGCTAGTTTGTCGATCCAAATCACTCCTCTCTTCAGTAGCTCCCAGCTTCTTGCTCCTTCACCGGCCCAGCTTCACCGAATTCCTGCAAGATCACAAGAGAGAGAAACTACATAAAGATACAGATATACATTCATAAAAAGCTCAAGATCAGATTAAGCTAAACATGTAAGCATAACAAAACATCATTGATACACAACATGTAGGAGAAACTCAAATAGTTTATTGATAGAATAAGAAAGTCCAAGAGGAGATACAACCAAGTGAGTTCCGATACAACATCTACCTCCCGGCAAAGGAATCCCTTCCTCTCCTCCAACAAAGCATAAATCACCCAATGTACTAATCTCAATCTCAAACCAACAGCAATTCTCTGCAAAGTACAAAATTCCAGCCTCCTGAACCTCTGGGTGAGAGATCCATATATAGATGTAAGCAGAGAGGATGAGTCAGCTTATGTTTTGACTTGTGGCTTCTCTCTGTCAGTTCTTGCTTCCACTTGGAGGTTGAGAGCCTCTTACTCATCACTAGTCGAATTCATTGAGGCAAGTGTCATTGGAGAAGATTCTGGAAGCTTCCAAGGTCTTTCCACCTCGTTGAATGAGCTTGCCATTTGTCATTTCCCGCTCAGCGCACCCTGGTAGTGCTTCCACCTGCATTGCAGTGCACCTAGCCAGTGTAGCCTCTGCATTTCAACGCAGGCAGCTAGTGGAGCCTCTGAATTGATCCTGAATTGACTGTTTCTGAGTGGTTTTTGGTGGAGAACTTCTGGGAGAAGCTGTCATTCGTTGACCTTGTTCCTTTAGGGGCAGGAACAACTCTTTTAGGGACTTTGGATCCCTTGGATTATGGACATTTCATGCTCAATGCTGTAAGGCACAAAAATGTCTATAACAGTTGCCCCCTAAAGTGTGAGGCCGTTTATCGGGTGGAATGCTTTATTAGGAGGATCCGAAGTTCTTCCAATGCTGGGAGGAGACCTGTAATAAGATACAATACAATACATTATTTTTCATACTGTTTTCATGATCTAGCTGAGGCGGGCATTCCCATGCTCAACTTTATAAATTCATTTTGATGTACATAGGACAGACAATCGTCTGGTGGTAGACTGATGATTTTGATGAAATCGTCATCCTTTTGGTAGGATGATTATCTGTGCTGCAATGCTGTACATGTCAATGTCTTTATTTTTCCTGAATATATATCGCAGCCCGGATGGATGAAACTAGATCCGGGGTCTTCAATCTCGTCCGATCTTCACTCTAAGTACAAGTCGATCCATGTGAGAAATGTTCTGAAGTCGAACATGGAAAGACATCGCTTGATTACCAGTCAATGATGTAAACCGTTAACAAGCGCGAGAGGAATCACCGATAATGATAATGACCCTCAAGGTACTGCAGTACAATTCACGTAGTGTGAATAAAGGACTTGACGTCGAACACCACGCAAAATCTTTCGGTCGAAGGTCATTGATGTATACCTGTCGCCGGAAGTGAGAAACTTGCCATTGAGGCATGCAAGCTTCAAAGTACTGAAGGGGTTGTTCCTAGATCAACTTCTTGGATAATGAGCTGATGTCGACAAGAAGCGATCCGTCAAAGGAGGGCCTTGATGTATCCCACATCAGTGACACAGAACGGAGCAAATGATTTTGATGGAGGTGAAAACGATCTGATGATATACGGTTCAGGGTGGCGGTCATGAAAGAATGAAGGATAATGTATGGTAGTGGATGGGACACGGTTGACTTCTCTGGATGACTTCTCTTGAACATATCGGCGACACTTATGTGATGGATTGGTAGCATTTACCCCAAAGATGGATGGTATGGCGAGACCATGGTGATGTGACCGGTGAATGAAACAACCCAACCCGACTCAGGCACGGAGCGGAAGTGTCATGTTCAAGAGCGACTTGCTACCAATAAAGTTCTTTGAGTTTCTTCCCAATTTTTCCCCAGTCATTGCTGACCAGTACCTCTTTATTTTTGTCAAGCTTGAGGAGGATAACATATGCTTGTTCTATAATTTGCCCTTCGGGCAAACCCATCGCTATGTTTTAACGAGCCTAGCAATAGTGAAACTCGTTCTCGTCTAAAGACAAGTTTGTCGCTATTTAATGTTTTTAACGAGTCTAACGACAAAGATAACTCGGTCCTTTTAATTTTTAGAGAGTCTGAGAAGGTACGTAAAGTCAACTCCCAAAGTCCTTTTCCGTCATCTAATCCCTTAAGTCCGAAAAAGTATAAAACAATACAGAAGGGATGAGTTTTCGATAGTTTTAACGGGCCGAACAAAACAAGCGCTCGATCTTTTTGTGCAATAATCCCTCAGGTCCAAAAAGATTAAAATCTAAAGGAGGGATAGCACTTCCGGTCGCTTTAACGAGCTGGAAGGCCAAAACTCGGCAATCTTTTCATATTTTACGAGTCAGATGAAAAGAGCTTAAAGAAGACTCGTCTTTTGAGGAACGAGTGATAAAACGGGTTAGCAGCTGATTCCAGGCAAGGGTTGGAATTTTCCAATCACGGCATTGTCACAAGGATGGCTAGTGAAATCACTCTTCGTAGCTGTTCCTCAAAATGGGTAAACAATCAATATGGAGGTGAATGATCGGCTAATGGAAAAGTGGAGGTGACGGTGCAAACACGACCAAGGCTTTAATGGATGATAATGTTACATTCACGGTGGTTATTTACCGGAGGGTAGTTCATTTTTTAACGAGCTTAAACGCGGAAAAACACTGCTCGGTCTTATGTTTATTTTTTAACGAGCATGAACTATGTGCTAAAACTGCTCGATTAATCTAGTCAAATGATAAGAATGTCTCATGTAAGATTCCATTTTTTATGGAGCTTGCGCCTTACAAAGCTATGCCCCGCATCCTTTCTTTATGCAAGTTAGGAAACGACTAACCCAAAAAACAGATAAATAATCGCTCTTTGCTTGCACTCCAAAAGGTTTGCATGCCCCCAGGTATAAAACAGAGTTTCAAGGTTACCTCTACTTCACTTCTGCCAAAACAATTGTTTTACCGAGAGAGGCCTACCTCTTTCAGGTTACCCAAAGATTGTTCTATTAATCTTTCAAACAAAACACTTCTTCGGCGATGTCTACCGAGATAAACAAAGGTGAGCGACGAGGCCCACCAACTCACATAACTTTGACAAAAGAATCTTATTCTAGAATAACCCCTATCTCAATCACGGACGGGGTACAGACTAGTCATATTCTCCCGCGGAAACCTACCTTATACCCAAAGTTTTCTTGCCGAAGCAGACTAGGACGCATGCCCCCTGGGTTCCAGTCATATCCCTCCGAATTACTCGCGCTCATCGGGAGGACGGACCGTGGGTTGAGACATTTCTTGCGTGAAGAGACCATTTAGGGATGGTATATGACTATTTGCGATGCGTGATCCGGGAAATGAAAGCTGGTCCACGAGCTTGACCACTCTTCCTTCGTGCGGAAAACACATTACTCTAAAGAGTGAGGAGACGATGGCTCCCATGCAATATATATAGTCTCGTCCAAGGAGTAGGTTATAATCCAAGGGTCCTCGAATGACCATCACGTTCATTTGAACGGTCTTCCCTTTCAATGTGATAGGCACATTGGGGAGGATCCCTAAAGGTCGACTGGTTCCTTTATCAAAGCCTGTCAGATTTCTCATTTCAGGCAAAAGCGCTGGCGAACCAAGCGCTTTCCAAGCAATAGAGGAAAGGATACTCACAGATGCCCCCTCATCAATGATGGTGCCAGCCATGACCATTTTGTATATTTGGACGATAATTCTGAATGGTATGCTTGCTGGCAAACGGGGTCTACCTAGTTGGTTCCAGTCGAAGGAGACAACTAGGTTGCTTGGTGGTGGGACCGAGTAGATGGCTGGGTATCGCTCTGACGAACTTCCTTCCTGCGATAAAGGAATGGGGGAATTGCCCCCGTGCTCGTCGGAGTCTGTGTTGATGAAGAGAATTTGGATGGTGTCATCTTTACCCTCTTCAGTGACTGTATCATTCGAAGATAAATCCTCTGAAGGCAAGACCGGGTCAACTGCCGCCTCGACCTTTTGACTTTCGTTGGGTATGGATTCAGCTGGTTCATCTTCAATGACCGGTGCTTCAGCTGACCACTTGAGCGGGCCAGCTGGATTTTCAACTAACGAAGGACTCGGCAAGAGTTTTTTATATCCAGGAGGAAGTCGTAACGGTGAAACCGGACGATCATCCAAAACTCTTTTCGCTTCGTCTAAGAAGGGACAACGGTGGATGGCGTGGTTGCCTTCGCACAGTCTACAGGGAGATCTAGCTCTCCCTTTTTGTCCAAGGACTTCACTTTCGCTAGTTGACGGTATGCATTCAACATGGCTATCAGAGGTTGATGCCACCGGATTGTGCAAACGGGGAGACCAGTCCCTTAGTATCCGAGGGATGCAGGGACAATCTTTGTGGAAATGGTCTCCCTTGCATATGACACATGGTGATTTAGGCCTAGTCAGTGCTGTGTGTGGATTTTTGTCAGATGACACTTGTTTGCCCCCAGTCGCTTTTGGCTCCTTCTTCTTCTTCTCTTTCTTCTTCTTTTCCTTCTTCTCCTTAGGAACTTGGTTTTTTGTTTTACCGGTTCCGTCAAGCGAAGAGGAAGGAGGAGAGGAAGAATTAGAGGAAGTAGAAGGCTGGTGGGTAACTCTGGACTGGTCTAATTGTTGATTCGACTGTTCAGGAATAGTGGTGTTCTCAACGACATTGGTTGAGAAGAGCCAGACCGGCAAGCCGATTGTCAGTCCTGGAAGTGACAATGTGGCCATATGGGGCGCACCAACATCTCCCCAAGAGGAGAAGGGACTAGGATTTCCACCAAGGGGAATTCCTTGGTTGGTGGGCTCCATTTTCTCAACCTAACGATCAACGCAGGAAAAAGGGGTGATTGTTCCGTTTAAAATAAATTTTAACGACGCTTAGACACAACTTGATTTTTCAATTTTAAAGAGTCGAGAAAAAGCAAAAGATGACTCTAGTCTCCTTCGATGTTTTAACGAGCCCAAAGTGACAAATGCTCGGATGGACTTTTTCCATTATAGAGTCTGAAAAAGGCCAAAAGGAACTGCTCTGGAGTTCTAGGTAGAGGGTGTGCCAAACTTTTCGCAAAACCGCAGAATACTTTTTAAGGTACGGGCGGTCAATCTTCCCGAATGCTGTGTTCAGTGCATTGCGATCAGTAGGGCGGCCGACACGGCTTCCTATGGATAAAGGTTTTATGCCTATAGGGGTCTCCCAATATATACTCGACGGTACGTGGGAGCACAATCCGTACTGGCGCTATCGTCTCTCAGGAGGAATCACCCAACCATCAGCGAGATCGACAGTCACCAGGTTTTACGACGCCGGGACACGTCTCTAGCCTAGACCTCTATGTTGTGCGTTAAGTTACAAAGCGTTGTTAAGTTCATTCAATTTATTTTAGGTTGATCTTTCTTGGAAGTTTGCCTTTTTGGATCACCACGAGATGTATGATACAATTCCTAAATGCAGTCTAAAGATGATAAGCAAGCTTTTATATCTTTTCAACAATGAAAATCCTAGCTACAAAGGGAAGAGGAAGACACAAACTTTTCTCAAAGAGCATAGAGCACACTGTAAATGCACTTTTCCTAAATCAAAGCATGCAAACTATCAAAATGCAAATGCACAAATGCATGTATTTGTTTTCGCTTTCTTAATATTGATGCCTAAAAGAAAGCTGTTGTACAAATTTGAATTCGATTTCAAGTGAAAACATAAACAAGTTCCTTTTTGAAAACAAAAAGACAATTACGACACTTTATGATTTTGAAGTAAACACTTGTTTCGACACTAGAAATGCATAAATTCAAACCAAAAGACAAAAGTAAAAGCGTAATCAACTGTGAACAGCAAACAAACTCAATCCTAAGATCAAAACGACACTTAAGACATGTTTAGATCTAAGGGCGACAGTATGACTAGTTTACTTTTGTAATGGGAAATTGCAAATGATGTAACAAATACACAAAGAACAAATACAGTTTCTTTATACAACTGAGGCGGAATTGAGGCAAAGAAAAGGGGTTTCAGATAGGTACACTGACTGATAACAGGCTGCAAAAATAGAGATAAAACTGAGCAAAAGGAAGCAGGGAACCACAGCTGCACAAGGCAAGGGCTGATCAGCGCACCCTCAGCACAGAGAAACTGAACTTCAGCGCAGGTATCCTTCACGGGACCTGCGTTGAAATGCAGAACCTCTTCACAGAGTCTGCGTTGAAGCAAAAACGAGAGTTGTCTCTGGGTTCTGGGTCACGGTTTGCAGTTTAATCCACAGTTTTTGGCCGGATAAAAGCTATCAATTAGGTACAATTAGGAGGATGATTTAAAGGAGGACTAAGATCTATCACAAAGGGCTATTAGAGCACTTGTGGATCAGATGTTCAGATCATAAAAACAGGCCCAGTGAGTGGACTAGAGTGGCAGATCTCTACTTTGCATTTGAAAATGGAAAATGCATTTCGATTCGGCACTCCTGAGTTTATGAGAAGAACAACAATAGAAACACAAATAAACTAACAAGATACTCTCCCCAGCGGAGTCGCCAATTTGTTGTTGGGAAAATTATCCAATTCGGAATGCCCCTATCCCACTCTAAGAGGTGATAGTGCCTTAGCAACAAATAAGGTAAACTAATTGAGTATTCTTCTTTATGAAATGTAAATGAGGAGCAAGGATGTAACTAACCTGTGTCTTCCGCTAGTTTTTCGATCCAAATCACTCCTCTCTTCAGTAGCTCCCAGCTTCTTGCTCCTTCACCGGCCCAGCTTCACCGAATTCCTGCAAGATCACAAGAGAGAGAAACTACACAAAGATACAGATATACATTCATAAAAAGCTCAAGATCAGATTAAGCTAAACATGTAAGCATAACAAAACATCATTGATACACAGCATGTAGGAGAAACTCAAATAGTTTATTGATAGAATAAGAAAGTCCAAGAGGAGATACAACCAAGTGAGTTCCGATCCAGCATCTACCTCCCGGCAAAGGAATCCCTTCCTCTCCTCCAACAAAGCATAAATCACCCAATGTACTAATCTCAATCTCAAACCAACAGCAATTCTCTGCAAAGTACAAAATTCCAGCCTCCTGAACCTCTGGGTGAGAGATCCATATATAGATGTAAGCAGAGAGGATGATTCAGCTTATGTTTTGACTTGTGGCTTCTCTCTGTCAGTTCTTGCTTCCACTTGGAGGTTGAGAGCCTCTTACTCATCACTAGTCGAATTCATTGAGGCAAGTGTCATTGGAGAAGATTCTGGAAGCTTCCAGGGTCTTTCCACCTCGTTGAATGAGCTTGCCATTTGTCATTTCCCGCTCAGCGCACCCTGGTAGTGCTTCCACCTGCATTGCAGTGCACCTAGCCAGTGTAGCCTCTGCATTTCAACGTAGGCAGCTAGTGGAGCCTCTGAATTGATCCTGAATTGACTGTTTCTGAGTGGTTTTTGGTGGAGAACTTCTGGGAGAAGCTGTCATTGGTTGACCTTGTTCCTTTAGGGGCAGGAACAACTCTTTTAGGGACTTTGGATCCCTTGGATTATGGACATTTCATGCTCAATGCTGTAAGGCACAAAAATGTCTATAACAGCCCAGCTTCACAAAGTACCTGTAAGATCACAAAAGCATAGCACTATACAAAGACATGGATCTATAATCATAAACAATCTAGGATCAGATGTAAATTGACCATACAAATGTAACAAGCATCAATGATACAAAAGCATGGAGGAAAACTCAAATAGTTTTTATTGATAAACAAGAAAAGATCCAGGAGGAGTTACAACCAGTTGTTCTGACCCAGCATCAACCTCCCAGCAAAGAAGCCCCTCTTCACCTCAAACAAAGCTTAGATCACCCAACAATCTGATGTTTGTCTCTAGGAACCAACAGCAATTCCTTACAATATCCAAAATTCCAGCCCCTGGATCTCTGGGATGAGGGATCCATATATAGATATCTGTAAGGGGGATGAGTCAGCTTGTGATTTGATTAGTGTCTTCTCTCTGACAGTTCTTGCTTCCACTTGGAGACTGAGGGCCTCTTACTCATCCTTGGTCGAATTCAGTGAGGCAAGTGTCACAAGAGAAGATTCTGGAAGCTTCCATTGCCTCTCCACCTCGCGGAATGACACTTCCATTTGTCATTTCTCACCCATCGCACCCCACAGAAGGGACTTTTGAAATGCAACGCACCCTCATAGTGTATTTAGGTGAGATGCAACGTACTTAGCCAGTGGAGCAGCTGCAATGATCCTGTTTTGACCAATTCTGAGTAGTTTCTCATGGAGAACTTCTGGGAGAAGCTGTAATCTGTTGACCTTGTTCCTTTATGGGTTAGAACAACACTTTTAGGGACTTAGGAGCCCTTGGTTTATGGACATTTCATGCTTGGGGTTGTAGGGCACAAAAATGTCTATAACAGTTGCCCCCTAAAGTATGAGGTCGTTAACCTTTTGGTGTCAGGTGAAATGCTTTATTATGAGGATCCGAAGTTCTTTCAATGCTGGGAGGAGACCTGTAATAAGATACAATACAATACTTTATCTTCATAATATTTTCATGATCCAGCTGAGGCGGGCATTCCCATGCTCAGCTTTATAAATTCATTTTCATGTAAATAGGACAGACAATTGTCTGAGTGTAGACTGATGATTCTGATAGAGCCATCATCCTTTTGATAGGATGATTACCTGTGCTGCAATGATGTACATTTAATGTCCTTATTTCCCTTAATATATATCGCAGCCCGGATGGATGAAACTAGATCCAGGGTCTTCAATCTCGTCCAATCTTTACTCGAAGTACAAGTCGATCCATGTGAGAAATGTTCTGAAGTCGAATATGGAAAGACATCTCTTGATTACTAGTCATTGATGTAAACTGTTAACAAGCGCGAGAGGAATCACCGATAATGATAATGACCCTCAAGGTACTGCAGTACAATTCACGTGGTGTGAATAAGGGACTTGGCGTCGAACACCACGCAAAATATTTCGGTCGAAGGCCATTGATGTAAACTTGTCGCCGGAAGTGAGAAACTTGCCATTGAGGCATGCAAGCTTCAAAGTATTGAATGGGGTGTTCCTAGATCAACTTCTTGGATAATGAGCTGATGTCGACAAGAAGTGATCCATCACAGGAGGGCCTTAATGAATCCCACATCAATGACACTGAATGGAGCAAATGATTTTAATGGAGGTGAAAACGATCTGGTGATATAAGGTTCAGGGTGGCGGTCATGAAAGAATGGAGTATAATGTATGGTAGTGGGTGAGACAAAGGTGAATTCTCTGAATGACTTCTCTTGAACATATTGGTGACACTGATGTGATGGATCGGTAGCATTAACCTCGAATGTGGATGGTGTGGTGTGACCATGGTGATGTGACCGGTGAATGAAACAACCCAACCCGACTCGGACACAGAGTGGAAGTGTCATGTTCAAGAGCGACTTGCTACCAACAAAGTTTCTTTGAGTTTTCTTCCCAATTTTCCCCAGTCATTGCTGACCAGTACCTCTTTATTTTTGTCAAGCTTGAGGAGGATAACATATGCTTGTTCTATAATTTGCCCTTCGGGCAAACCCATCGCTATGTTTTAACGAGCCTAGCGATAGTGAAACTCGTTCTCGTCTATAGACAAGTTTGTCGCTATTAATATTTTTAATGAGTTTAACGACAAATATAACTCGGTCCTTTTCAATTTTAGAGAGTCTGAAAAGGAACGTAAAGGTAACTCCAAAATCCCTTTTTCGTCATCTAATCCCTTAAGTCCGAAAAAGTATAAAATAATATAGAAGGGATGAATTTTCGATACTTTTAACGAGCCGAACAAAACAAGCGCTCGATATTTTTGTGTAATAATCCCTCAGGTCCAAAAAGATTAAAATCTAGAGGAGGGATAGCACTTCCTGTCCCTTTAACGAGCTGGAGAGGCCAATGGCTCGGCAATCTTTTCATATTTTACGAGTCAGTTGAAAAGAGCTTAAAGGAGACTCGTCTTTTGAGGAACGAGTGATAAAACGGGTAGTAGCTGATTCCAGGTAAGGTTTGGAATTTTCCAATCACGGCAGTGTCACAAGGATGGCTAGTGAAATCACTCTTCGCATCTGTTCCTCAAAATGGGTAAACAATCAAATGGAGGTGAATGATCAGCCAATGAAAAAGTGGAGGTGACGGTGAAAACACGACTAAGGCTTTAATGGCTGAAGTACTACATTCACGATGGTTATTTACCAAGGAATAGTTCATTTTTTAACGAGCTTAAACGTGGGGGAAACATTTGCTCATGTCTTATGTTTATTTTTTAACGAGCTTGAACTATGTGCTAAAACTGCTCGATGCGGGTTTATTTTTTAACGAGCTTGAACCTTGCGGTAACACTGCTCGATTAATCCAGTCGTGTGATAAGAATGTCTCATATAAAACGGCAAATTTTAGAGTTTTTCCCCACATCCTTTCTTTATGCAAGTTAGGAGACGACCAATCCTATGAGTTTAAAGGGTTAGAGGTCCTACAAATTTAAAAAATAAATAATCGCTCTTCGCTTGCACGCCAAAAGGCTTGCATGCCCCCAGGTATAAAACAGAGTTTGAAGGTCACCTTCTATTCGAGCTGACAAAACATTTGTTTTATCAGGAAAGGTATACCTCTTTCAGGCTACCCAAAGATTGCTCTATTCATGGCGCAAACAAAACACTTCTTCAGCGATGTCTATCGAAATAAACAAAGGTGAGCGGTGGTGCTCGCCAACTCACATAACTTTGATAAGAGGATCTTGTTCTAGAATAACCCCCTCTTCCAATCACGGACGGGGGTACAGACTAGTCATATTCTCTCACGGAAACCTACCCTATACCCGAAGTTTTCCTGCCGAAGCAGACCAAGGTGCATGCCCCCTGGGTTTCAGTCATGTCCCCCGAATCACTTGCGCTCATCGGGTGGACGGACTGGGGATTGAGACATTTCTTGCGTGAAAAGACCATTCAGGGATGGTATATGACTATTTGCTATGCGTGATCCAGGAAATGAAAGCTGGTCTACGAGCTTGACCACTCTTCCTTCGTGCGGAAAACACATCACTCTAAAGAGGGATGAGACAATGGCTCTCATGCAATAAATATAGTCTCGTCCAAGGAGTAGATTGTAATCTAGGGGTCCTTGAACTACCATTACGTTCATGTGAACGGTTTTCCCTCTCAATGTTATGGGCACATTGGGAAGGATCCCTAACGGCCGACTGGTTCCTTTATCAAAGCCTGTTAGATTTCTCATTTCAGGCAAAAGCGATGGCGAACCAAGCACTTTCCAAGCAGTTGAGGAAAGGATACTCACAGAAGCCCCTTCATCTATGATGGTACCAACCATAACCATTCTATATATTTGAACAATGATTCGGAATGGTACACTAGCTGGTAAACGGGGTCTGCCTAGTTGATTCCAGTCGAAGGAGACAACTAGGTTGCTTGGAGGTGGGACCGAATAGACGGCCTAGTACGACTTTGACGAACTTCCTTCATGCGGTAAAGGAACGGGTAAATTGCCCCCATGTTTGTTGGAGTCTGTGCTTATGAAAAGAATTTGGACGGTGTCATCCTTGTTCTCTTCAGTGACTGTATCATCTGAAGATGGAACCTCTGAAGGCAAGACCGGGTCAACTGCCACCTCAACCTTTTGACTTTCGTCTAGTATGGGTTTAGATGGTTTATCTTCAATGATAGATGCTTCGGCCGACCACTTGAGCGGGCCAGCCAGATTTTCAACTAGTGACGGACTCGGCAAGAGTTTTTTATATCCAGGAGGAAGTCGTCACGGTGAAACCGGACGATCGTCCAAAACTCTTTTAGCTTTGTCTAAGAAGGGACAACGGTGGACGACATGATCGCCTTCGCACAGTTTACAAGGAAATCTATATTTTCCTTTTTGTCCTGGGGCTTCACTTTCACTAGTTGACGGTGTGTTTTCAACATGATCATCAAAGGTTGATGACACCAGGTTGTGCAAACGAGGAGACCAGTCCCTTAAGATCTGAGGGATGCAAGGACAATCTCTGTGATAGTGGTCTCCTTTGCAAATGACACATGGCGATTTAGGCCTGGTCGGTGCAGTGTGTGGATTTTCGCTAGACGACACTCGTTTGCCCCCATTTGCTTTTGGCTCCTTCTTCTTCTACTCTTTCTTCTTCTTTTCCTTCTTCTCCTTAGGTCCTTGAATTTTGTCTTTACTAGCCCCATCAAGCGAAGAGGAAGGAGGAGAGGAAGAATTAGAGGAAGTAGAAGGTTGGTGGGTAACTCTGGACTCATCTAATTGCTGATTCGATTGTTCAGGAATTGTGGTGTTTTGAACGACAGAGGTTGAGAAGAGCCATACAGGTAAACCAATTGTCAGTCCTGGAAGCGACAATGTGGCCATATGGGGTGCACCAACATCTCCCCAAGAGGAGAAGGGACTAGGATTTCCTCCAAGGGGAATCCCTTGGTTGGTGGATTCCATTTTCTCAACCCAAGATCAACGTAGGAAAGGGTAATGAATATTCTGTTTAAAATAAATTTTAGACGCTTTGACACAACTTGTTTTTTCAGTTTTTAAGAGTCAAGAAAAAACAAAAGATGACTCTAGTCTCCTTCGATTTTTAATGAGCCTGAAGTGACAAGTGCTCAGATGGACCTTTTCCGTTAAGGAGTATAAAAAGGAATGAAAAGGACTACTCTGGAAGTCTAGGTAGAGGGAGTACCAAACCAATCGCAAAATTGCAGAATACTTTTTACGGTACGGCAGTCAATCTTCCCGAATGCTGTGTTCAGTGCATTGCGATCGATAGGGTGGCAGACACGGCTTCCTATGGATAAAGGATTAAGCTTATTGGGTTCTCCCAAAATATACTCGACGGTACGTGGGAGCACAAGTCCATACTGGCACTTATCGTCTCAAAGTGGAGGAATCAACCAACCATCAGTGAGAACAACAGTTACCAGGCTTTACGACGCCGGAATACGTCTCTAGCCTAGACTTCTAAATGTTGTGCGTTAAGTTCCAAAGCGTTGTTAGATTCATTGAATTTAATTTAAGTTGATCTTGTTTATGAAGTTTGCCTTTCGGGTTCACCACGAGATGTAGATGTAATTCCTAAAATGCAATCTAAGATGATAAACAAACTTTTTATCTCCTTTATGCAATGAAAATCCTAGCTACTAGGGAAAAGAAAGACAAAATCTTTTCACAAAGAGCAAAGAGCACACTCTAAATGCACTTTCCTAAATCAAGCCAATCAGACTGTCTATATGCAAATGCACATGCATGTATTTTTTTTTCGACTTTCTTAGTTTATGGATGCTAAAAAGAAAGTTGATGCACAAATCTGAATTTCTTTTCAAGCGACAAATATCAACAAGCTTCTTTTCGAAATCAAAAAATGGAGACGATTACAACACCTTACGATTTTGAACTGAATACTTGTTCTTGACACTAGAAAATTACAAATTCAGACCAAAAGCAATAGTGATAGGATAATCGACCATCAACAGCAATCAAACTCTTTCCTAGGACTGAAATCAACACTTGCGATAGATTCAAATCAAAGGACGACAGTACGACTATGCTACTTTTGCAAAGGAGAACTGTAAATGACTCAACAAACACACAAAAACATCTACAATTCTTTTGTACAAAGGAGGCGGAATAACAGCAAGGAAAAGGGGTTTCAAACAGACATATACTGATCACAGGTAGCAAAATTCAAGAATAGAACTGGAAAGAATGAATCACAGAAGCCACAACTGCACAGAGCTAGTCTGATTAGTGCACCTATAACACAAAGAATCTGAAGTGCAGTGTAGGTTGTCCACTCGGGAAGTGCACTGAAATTCAGAATCTCTGAACAGTACCTGCGTTGGGCTAGAAACGAGACTCTGTTCGGGTTCCGGGTCACAGTTTGCAGTTCAGTTCTTGGGTTTTGGCCGAGTAAAAAGCAATCAGTAATGCAACAATTAGGGGTAGATCTAAGGAGGATCCAAGAGCTATCACAAGGGCAATCAGATAGTTTGTGAATCAGTTGTTTAAATCATAAGTAGATCTAGTAGATGGATTGAAGTAGCAGTTGTCTACTTTGCATTTGTTATGGCAAATGCAGTTCGAATGCTACTTGTAAGTTTATGAAACAAACAACAAAGAATGATAAACAAACAAACTAATTAGCTCCCCAGTATGGTCACCATTTTGTTACAGGGAAAAGTGTCTATTTAGAACTGCTCTATCCCACTAAGGTGTGATAGCTGCCTTAGAAACAAACAGAGAAAAACTACTTTTGTTTTTCCTTTATGAATTATAGATAGAGAGGAACAGAAAGACCAACCTCTGTCTTGCGCTAATCCTTCGATTCGATCCCTCTCTTCTTTGATAGTCCCCAGCTACCTGCTCTCTTGTACGCCCAGCTTCACAAAGTACCTGTAAGATCACAGAAGCATAGCACTATACAAAGACATGGATCTATAATCATAAACAATCTAGGATCAGATGTAAATTGACCATACAAATGTAACAAGCATCAATGATACAAAAGCATGGAGGAAAACTTAAATAGTTTTTATTGATAAACAAGAAAAGATCCAGGAGGATTTACAACCAGTTGTTCCGACCCAGCATCAACCTCCCAGCAAAGAAGCCCCTCTTCACCTCAAACAAAGCTTAGATCACCCAACAATCTGATGTTTGTCTCTAGGAACCAACAACAATTCCTTACAATATCCAAAATTCTAGCCCCTGGATCTCTGGGATGAGGGATCCATATATAGATATCTATAAGGGGGATGAGTCAGCTTGTGATCTGATTAGTGTCTTCTCTCTGACAGTTCTTGCTTCCACTTGGAGACTGAGGGCCTCCTACTCATCCTTGGTCGAATTCAGTGAGGCAAGTGTCATAGGAGAAGATTATGGAAGCTTCCATTGCCTCTCCACCTTGCGGAATGACACTGCCATTTGTCATTTCTCGCTCATTGCACCCCACAGAAGGGACTTTTGAAATGCAACGCACCCTCACAGTGTATTTAGGTGAGATGCAACGCACTTAGCCAGTGGAGCAGCTGCAATGATCCTGTTTTGACCAATTCTGAGTAGTTTCTCATGGAGAACTTCTGGGAGAAGCTGTAATCTATTGACCTTGTTCCTTTAGGGGTTAGAACAACGCTTTTAGGGACTTAGGAGCCCTTGGTTTATGGACATTTCATGCTTGGGGTTGTAGGGCACAAAATTGTCTATAACACTTGTCTCCACTGAACTGTCCATACACTGAGTTAACTGATGTATTCTTTAGTTGATTTATGAGTTAATAATTAGTGAATTAATTAATAATTAATTCACATCACTCATCACTAGTGTATTTGGCAGTTAGACTAAATACAACTAGTTCAACTAAGTCAAACTGAACACAACTCCATCAACTCCTCAATCAACTCCACCAAACTCAATCACTTGAGTTCTAACTGAAGTCCATCATGCAATAGCTCAACTAACCCATAGGAAAAGTGTATTTCCTTCTGGCAGTTGCATGTGCCACATCCGTAGCTCGAACTGAAGTGTTGTAAGAGGATAAGATAATGTTTATAGTCCAAATATTATTAAGAGCTAATGATATTCAACTATTCTATTTCTGACTAGCAGTCTAAAAATAGACTCCGCCCATATGTCTAAAAATAGAAGTCCATCTATTTTTACCAACATGACAAATCATCCATAAATAGCATCCTGCAACTCATAGACCATGATTCATATGTCTAAAAATAGACATAGTCTAAAAATAGACTTTGCGCCAAAAATAGCCTGCGGGCCCACTTAGTGAAGGCGACTTCTTTTCACTAAGCTCCATCATCTTGTTGCATATTCAACGCTCCCTCTCAACAAGATATGGATTATCTGCAACCCCTATCCTGCCTCTGTGGTATTCAAATTTTCTCCTGGTGAGCGCTTTCGTCAAGATATCAGCATCCTGATCCTCCATGGGAATGTATGAAAGTAACATGATTCTCCGCTGCACACAATCTCTAATATGATGGTACTTGATGTCGATGTGCTTGGATATATCATGAAATACTGGATTAGCCGAGAGTTAAATGCAACTCTGGTTATCACAATAAATCCCATTAGGCTCCAAGTGTGACCTGAACAACCCGACCAGGATCTTCCTCATCCATATAGCCTCGCATGCAGCCAAACTTGCTACCATATACTTGGCCTCTGCTGAACTGAGTGCCACGGATCTCTGCTTCCTGCTGTACCAAGAAATTGTTGTCGACCTGATACTGAAGATCCCTCCAGATGTGCTCTTTCTGTCTGTTGGGTTCCCTGCCCAATCTGCATCTGTGAAGCCACATAGCTTCACCTCATCCTCCTGTCTGTACCACAATCCATATCCCGATGTGCCTCTGAGATAACACAATACATGCTTGCCTGCCTTCCAGAAGAGCTTGGTTGGCTTAACCATAGCTTGTGAAAGCTGGTTAACAGCATAGCATATATCGGGTCATGTATTGACCAGATACATAAGCGACCCCACCAACTGTCGATAAACAGTGGCATCCACTACCTCCGCTGAAGTAGCATCCTCCTTCCTCCAACCTCCAGGAAGAGGAGTATCAACAGGCTTGCAGCCATGCATGCTGAACTTCTCCAGTATTTCCCGGGCATACTTACCCTAAGAAACAAATAGTCCATCACTGTGTTGCCAAATTTCCAATCCTAGGAAATAATGAAGGAGGCCCAAGTCCTCCATCTCAAACTCTCTAACAAGATCCTCCTTGCATGAAAATATCAACAGCTCATCTCCCGTCAAAATCAAATCATCTACATAAAGTACAATGATCAGCAACTTACCCTCCACCACAATCTGGTATAGGTTAGGATCCACCTCACTCTTGGAGAATCCATGTCCGGTGAAATAACTGTCTATCCGTGTGTACCAAGCACGAGGTGCTTGTTTCAACCCATACAATGCTCTCTTGAGCCTGCACACATGCGACTCGCTGATGAAGATCTCGAAACCTTCGGGCTGCTCTATGTACACCTCCTCCTCAATGACTCCGTTGAGGAACGCAGTCTTCACATCCATCTGATGGATGTGCCATCCCATCTGCGCTGAGAGAGAAAGAATCGTCCGTATGGAAGAATACCTTGCGACAAGTGCAAAGGTCTCCTCATAATCGATCCCCTCTATCTGTGAGAAGCCTCGGGCAAAAAATCTTGCCTTGTACTTCTCCACGCTCCCATCAGCTGCCTGCTTCACTTTGTAGATCCATCTCGAACCCACCACTGATTTCCCTTCCAGTCTTGGACAATCTCCCATGCACTGTTTTTGACAATCGAATCATACTCTTCCACCATGGCATCTACCCATGCAGGATCCTCCACAGCTTCCTCGAAAGAAGATGGCTCAGTCACGACACATTTTCTCACAAGAGCCATGTATCCAGTGTACCGATCAGGTGACGGTCTCTATCTGCGCTGTGCTGTAGGTGGTCCTACAACCTTCTCTACATCTTGAGCCAGTTGCTCAGCTTCTGTAGTGCGCTTTCGCCCTCTGATGGTTGTTCCTGCATGAGTGGTCTCTTCCACTCCATGAACTTCATCTTGTGGCTGATCCACATCTTGAAGCTCATCCTTAGGAACTAATAGCTCCTCATATGCATGCAAGTGTGGCTCCCTCTTAAGCGAACACTTCATGGATTTCTCCTCCTGAAATTTGATATCTCGTCGCACAACAGTCTTGCGACTGTCTAACAAATATACATGATAGTTGTGGAGCGTATCAATGTACCCCACAAATATCCCAACCTCTGCGGTCGGCTCCAGCTTCTTCCTGGCATCCTTCGTCACATGCATGTAAACAGGAGAACCAAAAATCCTCAAATGGGAAATATCAGGCCTCTTACCAGAATAAGCCTCCTCGGGTGTACTCATGCCAAGTATCTTGTGAGGACAACAATTCTGCACATATATTGCAGTATTTCATGCTTCCTCCCACAAGTGAAGGGGTAGGCCCTAATCATGCAACATCGCTCGTGCATCACCCATGATCGTTTTGTTCTTCTGCTCAAGAACCCTGTTCTGCTGTGGGTTATGGGGAGCTATGAGCTCTCTTTGAATCCCTTCTGCACTGTAGAAGGCCTTGAACTCTCTAGAGATGAAGTCACCACCATTGTCGCTCCTAAGAGCCTTCACCTTCTTCCCCGATTCCTTCTTGACCAGTGCTTTGAACTCACAGAACTTTGAGTATGTATCACTCTTCTTCTGCATGAAGAATATCCAACACTTTCGAGAGAAATCATCAACAAAGATCACATAGCACTTGTGCTTTGTTGTTGAATCTACTGAGAAAGGTCCACACACGTCTATGTGAATTCTCTCAAGGATCATCGTGGCGCGACTATCCTTCTCGTGAAAGGTGGCTTTCACAAATTTTCCTGAAGTACACCCCTTGCACTGATCTGACTGCACAAGAGTGCCTTTAGTAAGCTCGGTAGAAATCTGCTACAGTATCTTCAAGGCTCCATCGTGAAGGTGGCCCAATCTTCGGTGCCACAGCTCGCCATCATCCCGGCTCATCAATCCTTTTACCTTGCATGCCATTACTGATCAGCCATCTACATGCAATTGATAAAGGTTCTTGACTTGAACCCCTATCTTCCGAGTTTCTCCAGTTGTCTTACTGCGTAGGAAAGCCTTTCCCTCGCTGAAGACAACATCATATCCCTTGTCTTCTAACATCGCCATAGAGATAAGATTCTTCTTCAATCCTGGAACATGCATCACTTCCTTTAATAGAAAGGGTTTACGAGACTCCCTCTCAAAGGAAATGGTACCGATACTGATCGCACCGTATCTACCATCATTGCCCATCTCGATGTGCACTCCAAGATCTTTCTCATCCAGATCAGAAAACAAATCTCGATCTCCTGTCATGTGAAAAGATGCACCACTGTCCAAAAACCATACCGATCCCATCACACTTGATACCAAGCATGCGATTAGTGAAAAATCCATCTCAAATTGCGAGGCTAAGGCCTCTCTCGCTGTAGATCCAGCAACTTGCTTATTTTTCTTCTTCTGCAGACAATTTGTGGCATAATGTCCATGGTGGTGATAGTGAAAGCACTTCACCTTGGACATGTCCTGCTTCTTGCCTTTCGCACTGGAATGAGAAGCTTTCTTGTTCTTCCCCTTCTTTTCTTTGGTAGCCAAAGCGCAATTTTCTTCATCAGATGCCTTTGATGAAGATCTGTCCCTGGTATTTCGCCTGATCTCCTCTTGCACAAGATCAGACCAAAGTCTCTCCCATCCTGGAAATTTCTCCCGACCATTGACAGAGTCCTGATAGGGATGCCAACTCTTTGGAAGATCAAGGAGAGCCAAGCTCACCAAGTCCTCATCATCGATAGTCACCCCCACACTTCCCAGCTCATCCCGACATTGGGTGAACTTCGTGAGATACTTGGGCATACTGTCTCCTTTCTCACACTTAATGTTTCTGAGTTTATCCTTGAGCGCCAACTTCCTCTGGTTGCTCTTACTTTGGAATAAATCTGTCAACGCTTTCCACATCAAGTATGGAGAAGCCTTTCCATGTAGGCTGGATACAATGTGATCCTTCACACCCTCCAAAAGAATCCTTCGACACTTTGCTGTCTTCTTTTGCCAAGCCTCAACTTGAGCAGCATCAGTAGGCTTTGGGACCTCAACCTCTATGAACTCCTTCAACCCATTGTCATCTAACAACGCCTCCATCCTGTCTTTCCATGCAATATAATTCGAGCTGCCTTCAAGGGCATACTCCAATCGCAATCTGTTGAAAGACATTTCAACTTCGACATCAAGAAAACACTGCTGCAAATTCGAATTCCACCAACTCAAAACTCAATCGCTTCTGATCTAAAATTCCTGAGAACAAGGTATTTCTCATACAGAGATTGACTGTATGGGCATTTACCGGATATCTCACCTTCCAAAAGAAGGATGAATCCAGAGGCTACCTGGCCCGATTATAGACTCTGCCTGAAGAAATAAAATGTCATCACTTTCTGAATAATAGATTTGATGATCAACTTCGCTCTGATACCATGTAGAAATTTGAATAATATAACACTTATTCATAGAGATTATCCTGATTATACACTATTTTCGGAGTGCATATATAATACATAACCTCCTCTACCAGTGATCATCAATTTGCAGAATTAAGAAACAATCGCATGTGCACATTGAAACATCAATCACACATATCAACACAGTATGTAATGGGGAAAGAATACAGCTGAAAACCCCCAAATATCTGTATATTATAATGATAGAGAACATGTAACAATACATAGTACAATACTCCTCACAAGTACTCAGTACTATCTCCACATGCTACACAAAAACTAGCTCAGATCTGAACAAGTCACGGGTTCAAATCTCCTCCACTGTTTGCCTGCCTCTACTACGCAATCCAAGTTGAGAATAGATCAGATCCAAGTTCGAATTCCCTTGGCTTGTACTGCGCAATCCTCATTGGTAATCTCAATCAATGATTATGCAAATCTCATGCACAGCTATAGTCACAACTGATAGTAGTCTCACCCTTTCACCCACCTCTAACACTTGTCTCCACTGAAATGTCCATGCACTGAATTAACTGATGTATTCTTTAGTTGATTTATGAGTTAATAATTAGTAAATTAATTAATAATTAATTCACATCACTCATCACTAGTGTATTTGGCAGTTAGACTAAATACAACTAGTTCAACTAAGTCAAACTGAACACAACTCCATCAACTCCTCAATCAACTCCACCAAACTCAATCACTTGAGTTCTAACTGAAGTCCATCATGCAATAACTCAACTAACCCATAGGAAAAGTGTATTTCCTTCTGGCAGTTGCATGTGCCACATCCGTAGCTCGAACTGAAGTGTTGCAAGAGGATAAGATAATGTTTATAGTCCAAATATTATTAAGAGCTAATGATATTCGACTATTCTATTTCTGACTGGCAGTCTAAAAATAGACTCCGCCCATATGTCTAAAAATAGAAGTCCATCTATTTTTACCAACATGACCAATCATCCATAAATAGCATCCTGCAACTCATAGACCATGATCCGTATGTCTAAAAATAGACATAGTATAAAAATAGACTTTGCGCCAAAAATAGCCTGCAGGCCCACTTAGTGAAGGTGACTTCTTTTCACTAAGCTCCATCATCTTGTTGCATTTTCAACAGTTGCATGTCAGTCCTCTAGTTCATTTTGGTTTTCAACTCACAAATTTATTTCCATGAGTGTTTCTACATTTCCAGGTATCACAAGTGTTCATCTTCGTCTCAGCAACACAAGTACAATGGTTTCTAGGGGAGCATAGTCAAAGACACCATTGAAAGCACAACTAGGGATGTAGTTGATCAGGTGTCTATGAAATTGCCTATCTATGAAGATATAAAGTTGTTCATGAATAAGGATATCAAGATGAAATGGTAGTGGCATCACAGCGAGTGGCACCATCAGCAACAGCCGAAGGTATCACACCTGCATGCGACAAATGCAAAAGGAAGGTTATTGACAATGCAGAGGAGGAGAAAAGTTACAAGTTCAAGAAGTTCCCCTTGTGATGAAAGCAACTTTGGAGATTGAGGCTATGAGGTGACAACGTGATAGGAGGATTGTGCGAAGGCAGAGAGAGAAACAAAGAAGGAGTTGTAGGTGCTGAAGTAGCAACTGAAGGAAGAACATGAGCTACTCAAATGAGAGAAGGAGTTGTAGTAGGAATAGGTACATCATGAGGCACAACATGCACATACTGATGAAACTATGCCCATACAAGTTATGGACCCAGCCCAACAGTTGGAATGGAGCAGACAGGGTGAGCAGTGCTGTCGATCACATGCAAGGGTGTTCATGAGCATGGATGTCATTATGCGCACACATGCGACCAGACCCATTAGAACCCTCATTGAGGCGAAGACAAGAACCAACTCCGACTGGAGCTAGACATGTATTTTGAAAAGTTGATGCGCATAGTCACCAGCACACACTTGAAGATCGGTGCAAACACTATGCATCAGTATGTTGTTGGTCTAGCTACACTCAAGATGATGATGCACGTGTTATTAGACAAGTTGGATAGAGGAGCCATATCAGTGTACCCAAATGGAATGAAGGCAAGAGTTCGCTTTCAACAGGATGTAACCATTGAATGCGTGGACACCATCACGGACAACCAAGCTTGGCATTAGTTCATAATCATGGATCATCGCGAGGATGTGGAAGAGTTGGTCTTCCCATAACTGTTCGAGTCTTAGTGATAGCTTGCATGACTTGCTCAAACCTAATTTGTCTCACATGGGTATGTGTAGATTGTATGTAACATCTTGTAAAGTGAAAGTCCAAGTGTCGATAGTTGAATGTAACAGTCATGTAGCAGGCGACAGTGATTGTAACGTTCTATTACCGGGACTAGTGGTTGGTCATGGTTGTACCGCATGATTGGTAATTTCACTTCTTAATATAACAAAGCCAACACATTTCATGCATATGTTGTTATTGTATTTCAGTTAACTTGGTCACTCTAATGATATATGTATATGTTTTCTTAGGCATGTATGTATAGACTCTTTCTGTATATGCATGTATGAATCTTACTGAGATGTGTTGTTGGTTTAACCAACACTTTGGATTGTTGGTTCTCTTGCCTTCTAATTTGTGAGGCATCTTTGCTCGTGTGTTCGCTTCCAAGCTGTGTTTCCACAATTTTCCAAGGGGCACACTCACTCCACCTTCCATGTGTTAGAACCATTCATGCACCTTCCTTGGCTTGCTATGCATGTCACACCCTTACTACCAGCAAGGGCATATTTCTTGACTCTGCGCGCAACCACAGTCAAGGCGATACCGTATGACCCACTGCTAGGACTCCTACACCAAACAGTCTGACGTGTAGGTGGGACTTATTACTAGGGATATCCCTTGACATGTTGGCGGGTCCAGCACCATCAATATTTTTGGTGCTAGAAGGACGGCTAGATGAAAAGATGTGTCCTCACAATCTGTTTTGAATCTCCATACAACTATCGTGGAGTTTGTTATAGTTCACCTTCTGAAATGTCTGTCCAAAGAACATATATTTCATGTCGAGAGGGAGTTCTTGGATCACTTGTCACAAATCATGTATGATGGTGAAAGTGAGGTGGACTGGCCTAAGCACTTAGTTGACTTCCATGTGCTCATGGAGAACATGGAAGATTTTAATGAAATAGAGGTCTATTCGTTGCTTACACACACAGTTTGTGACCACCCATTGCGATGGTGTGGCACGCTGCCTCATTGTTATAGCTCCAAATCTCACTCTTATGGTTTGTGATGCTGCACTCATGGCCTAGGGCAACCCCTCCTTCCAGACCTGGTCCTAAAATTTAAAAAACAGTGTTTTATCTCTTATACGCGACATTGCCCTGAGTTAAATGTGTGTATACGCGGGTCTGTGTATACCCAACCCACGCATATGTATTAAAACACTTCAAAAAATATAAAACTCCTTATTTTCAGGTGGAGATCGCGGGTTTTACCTGTTGATCACCTGTTAGTGCCCGTGGCCCAACTGTTCCCAACCAACTCCCAACTAAAAAACTACTTTGGGAGAGGTATAAAAAGACCTCAATGGGAAGGCCTAAGAGAGGAGAGAAGAGAGAGAAAGGTTATTATGCTGAGATTTTTCCCCTGACCAGGTTTGAAGTCCCTTTTGCCTTCTGCACTTCCCCCATTGGTACAGGAAACCCTTGTTTCCTTGTGTGTTGATGTTCATCCACTACTTATGACATCATGGAGTAAGTCATGGAAGGAGTTTGTTAAAGGCTTGAGGCTGGAACAGATCCGGAAGGAAGCTTTGCTTGGAGCCTGCGAAAGGTGACTCAGGTGAAATTATTCCTTTTCTGTACTTTATTTGTCTATAATAAAAGAAACACATGTCTTGGTTCCTGATATGAATCTTGTTTATGTTTATGATATTCATGTTAGAATACATATGTGAATGGTTGTTTATATGTCATAACTAACTACCTTTCTTTATAACATGAAGATGGTTTCTTTATAAGTTTTTGTCCATATACTACTGTGTTCTTTGGAATTGGTTGTTTTGCAGGACAAAGGAGCAAGAGGAACTTGAAGAAGGGTTTGGACCCTTGAGGACCTTCTCAAACGTAGGACCTAAGGTACGTTCCTTTATCATAGAATTTGCTTATAATAGCATAATGGCTGTGTGAATGTGTGTTTCTCTGTATAGACAACTTTCAGTTTGCTAGGGTTTCAACCCAAAAAGCCCTAGGGGAACATTTCCCTCCAACACTCATAAATTCGTGCACTCATTCATGCTGTTCAACGATATAATTGAATATATTTTTCATTGTTTTGATCCTTAAGCACTTGATAAAAATTTGTTAAAACAACGGAAGGCCCCGCATGAATCATCTATGGGTTTTTTTGATTGCTTCCATCTATTCATGTTTGAAGCTTCGAAAAGTCAGATGAAATTCCAGTATCTCATGGAAAGATTTGAATATTGCCTTAACAAGTTAGTCCATCCCAAGATGAAGTTGAAGTCCAAACCCCACTCAACATACTTTGGTGATGGAGCTGGGAAATCATAGACAGACATGGTCCCTATCACAAGTGATTTTCTATTGTCCCCTCATCAAATAGTTTCACCACAGCAGAGTGATGTGGGAGAACATGCACATGCGTCCTTTCCACTGTCACATCCTCCCAAAATCACTTCTCTCAATTTTCAGGCAGGTTTAGTTGTGAAGCCCATGGGTTATCACATGCATGTCTTACCTCAACCTCCTTCGTGTTCGTCTGATCCTCTGAATTTCACTGTCTTGTGTTCTTCCATTCCAGATTCTACACTTGTTGTGAACAAGGATCAAGCCATCAACGAAGTTGGTGTTGCACAACCAACATGCATTGTCATTCATCAAAAGTATGAATGGGAGCCTAAACATCAACCCATGGTGAAGGATGATTCCCTTCCATCCGCGCCTCCTCCTCTTTTCCCTGAAATCTTCAGTGATTCTTCCATCCCTGATTTTCCTTGTGTATCTCTGTCTATAGATGCACCTATTCTTGATCACTCGTAAGACACACCTGATGTTATTCCATTCGAAAGTGGAGAGGAAAAATCATTCATTGAACATTCACTTGATTCTTCATCTTCTTTTTCTAGAAACATAGAGGGTGAAAATTATTGCTTCTCGTCTACCCCTCTGTGTGATTCATCAAATGATGAGGATGTCGACAAACATCCTAAATTTTCTAATCTTAGTTGTCGTGATCTCTCTACTTCTTCATTTGATCACGATGTTGATTCAATCATTATTGATCTGTCTAAGACATCGGTCTATGACGTTATATTTGTCAACGAAGTCGAAACCCTACAAACTTTTGAGGCACTTTAGCCCAAGTTGATGGTTATGTCAGGCCCTTGCTGTCATGAAGTTGGTTTCACTTCCGATCAGGAAATTGTTGAAACATGCAAGGCTCCTCATCACTCATCTGTATGCACTGAAGATCAACCAAAGACCTAGATTTCACTTGCTCCACTCGAACTACACGATCCTATCGCTCATGCACTGGAGGAATTTTACACAGCAAGCACACTTGCACAATGTAAGTGGTCTACCTTTTTCACATATGCTTGCATGGCACAGTCAAGAGAATGCGTACACTTAACATCTACATGCAATGCAGCACAACAAAATGGTAAGTCCACATATTACTTGTCACACGTTTGCACTCACTTATGTTCTATGGACACATTTAAACACAGAGTGTGTTTGGCTTCACTGTTATATCTTTCATGTTTGTTGGTTCACATAGCTGTGCTATTCGCTAACAATTCCTTCACCAACATGGGTCGACCAATGCAACCGTGGATACATTGGAAGTATCACTTTACGTGACAAGATCCATGCACCGTTAGCTTAGGAGTAGGAGTAGTGTTTGATTTTGGTTCGTTTGCTTGCATGCACATTTCCTTCTTAATTATCATGTTTGCTTGTTTACCTGCTTGTCTTCTTAATTGCTTTTCTTACGCATATACTTCTACTTTTTCTTTTTTTTCTATTGTTTGTTTGCTCGTTTTCATTTGTAGGTTAGTTTTGCATGAAACAGTGTGTGACTCTTGAAACAAGCAGGGTAAATTACAAGAGCACTTATGCAGTTATCAATACTTGGTTATACGTCATCCTCCTCTGTATGAAGAACTTGTTGTCTTCAGTCCATGATACATCAATGGAACATACGTTCGGATTGAAGTGATCCTTAGTGAAAACACAAGGCTTGCACGCTAACTAGTATCACCTACTCGAGTCGGTTGTTTTGGGTTCATCCTTGTCAACTCAGTCAAGTAGAGTAAGGTAAGGGGGAAACCTTAACAGGCACGTTAGAGGTATATAAAAAAAAATTTAAAGGAACAACCTCTTCTGCTATCAATAAGTCGGGACCCCTCTTCCACCTCTGAAATGAATAAGTGCTATGCACAGTTATGAAAGTGAAAATGTGAAAAAAAATCGAAAAAAGTGAAAATGAATAAGGCGAAAGAAGAGAAAGGCTTCCTACGTAGAGAGGTGATGCAAGTAACTTCGCCAGGGTGCTAACCAGGCTTATTAGCAGTGGAGCGATGCTTGTGTTCCTCCGTGACTCTATCGAGGTACTGTCCAGTACTACTGGCAGCATAGCAACATGAAAGATGAAACTAAAACTCTGACAACCATATGGCTTGTGCACCAATATACCCTCATCCCCAATCGCAACAATTGTGTTGGCTTGGCTAGGAATTGGTGCCGATCGACCAAGAGCTTGGTAGATGCTACATCTTACAATCAAGCGTGGAAACTAAGAAAAATAGAGAATTGAACAATACTTCCGGAGGTGTTAGACTTCCTTTTCACAAACAATATCCATTCATAGAGCTGGAGTCCTACTAGTGTGTCACCAAGTGTTGTAGCGGCTACAACCACTCTCTAGAATTTTTGCTTAGATTCATTTTGGAGCCTTAATACCAGCCATCCTTAGCAGAATGTCTTGCATTGTCAAGTACATAGGCTTAAATTGAGTTTCAGTGGCCTCTAGGCCTATGCATGTTAACTTGCTGGTATCCCTCCCATAGGTCGACATTCCGCACTTAGGATATTTTCTGGTTGAGACACTCCCCTAGAAAATTGTGCAATTTTGGAGGGGAACCAGCCTTCCCTCCAGAAATTGCATAAATCATCTCGGTAGTTTGTAGGCTCCAGAGTTGCGTAGAATAGTTAGGGAGTCCTGCTTCAGAAAACTACGCAATATGACCAGGCACTGGGCCTTAGCCCAAAAATTAGGCAATTATGGGAGGAAGTGACCTACTTAGCTCAAGAATTGTGCAATTCCTATAAGGCAGTCAGCTCTGCTCAGCCTAGAAATTGCGAAAATTTTCATCCCAGACTTGCAGATCGATGCATGTGCCTTCAGGTTAACCAATTCCATCCGGGACTGAGAAAATAAGATTTGCATGCATGGGCTACTCTTCCCGAAATAGCAAAAGGAAGCATGCAAAATGCATCCCTAGTTTTGAGGGATCTACTTTTAGTAGTTGGAGGTTACATGCAAAGATCATTTTAGAAACCTCTAACCAAGTATCGTTTCTTTTTAAATTTGTGGCATGCGCATCATAACCTCGATCTTATCAAAACTTCTGAACCAGATAGTACATAGCTCATTCCTCACATCAACCTTGCAGCTCTAACATCCCACATCACATCTAGGAGTCTTCGGCACTTTCATCTTAAGTGTTTTAGGGTAAGTCTACTTTTCATGTCTTGCACTTTGTTTCTGTCGCTTTTTGTGTGTATCTTTGTGTGAGTGTTGTCTGCTTGATTTCAATGAGTGCTTGTCGTCTCTTTAATTTATGTTAGCTTGTAGAAGCATTGTTTCAGTTTTCATTTGCATCTCACTATTGTTGCATGCATGACATTGTTTTTGCACCAACGCTCAGTGTTGCGGCGACATGCTTCACACACATGTATGCTTTCCTGTTTTATGAATCCTAGACTTACACCCTTTCCAATCTGTTGCAATATCTTGGCTTTCTCATTTTCCAAGATCAATTCTTTTGCCTTGAGTTGATTGTTTTCTTGTTCTAAGAATGATATAATGAACTTAGCTCTTTCCATGTTTATTTCCAGCTCATTGATTTGGTAGTCCTTGTCCCTAATGATCTATTTCATAATTGAAATCTCATCCTCATCTTCTAGATCAATGATCTCAAATTCCTGCTGAACTATCTTTTTTTCCTTTTGCTGCTAATACTTACTTTGCCAATGAAGAAGGCTTGGCCCCTTTCTCTTTGTGATAAGTAACCACAAGCCTATGCCCTTTCTTATACACTTTGGTGACCTCTAGCCTAGGTAGTTGAATCTTCTCTGTTGGTCTGCAAGATGACCCCATCTATACTTTTTGTTTAGGTGCGCTTGTGGACTTAGGTGCTGCGTTTTCCTCATGCCACTTTAGAGCTGTTTCTAAGAAAGCTTCCCAAGCCATACCCTTCTCTTCCAACTGATGAAGGATAATGGTTTTAATGAGATTATGATGGAACAAACTTGGAGAGTGCTCTTTGTCCTTCAACTGTATCTTCTCAAACATTTTTGAAATACTCTTTAACAAGTAATTACACATGTTGAGTGGATTTTCAGATGTGAAATGCATCAAGAGGTGAGCGTGATATGCATACAGCCTTAAGAATCTACCTTCATAGGTAAAGAACCTCATGATGGTCTTCATTAAAGGAGCATACCTTTCAAGGAAATATCTAAAAGGCATAAGGTGAGTATGTGTGTCTCTGTATGGAGTCTTTAAGAAGGGCTTGTAGTTTTCAAGATCTAGATTCATCCCTTTGAACTAGTATTCGCCATTGTCTGGTAGACCAGTTGCTAGTGAGATGGAAGCCATTGAGAAGCTAAACTCAATACCAGCAATGACAAAAGTCTCCCCTTTCAAGTGTGTGGCCACCCAATCTGTCAGCTGTTCATAAAACCCTGCTTCACTTACTCTTTTGCAAAATTCCAAACAATGAACATCTTCAAAACATTGTTTGATGAAAGGATAGGAGTTGATCTGATTGCAATATGATGGTTCATATCTAAGAATCCTCCCTCCTTTGTGATGTTTCTTTCTCTCTGGTGAAGAATCAATCTCCATGATGATACAAAATCCTAGCAGCAGGAAGTGAAATAGATGTGAGGTGAGTATGAAAATGAAGTGATATATGAGGGAGTTTGACAAAATGATGAGATGGCTTTATGAAGGATGAAATGGATTTGAGAAAGTGATGGAAATGAGTGTGGAAGATAGTGAAAAAATGTATTGTTGATAAGTAAGACCAAGAAGATTTATGGTGTGATTTTGCCAAAATAGCTCTAGGAATGAGCTAGAGTTTTGGCTTTTTAGTGTTTAAACTTGATTTGGAGGTGGATGGACCTATCAAGATGACTCATCATACATGTGTGGAGGTGTAAAAAGTCAATTTACATGTTTAGGAGATAAAAAGTTGTGATGACCATTTCTACCCTAGCATTTCCCATGGAATTTTGGCTACAAACCCTAGCTTGAGATATTATCAATATGGAATGCAAATGGGAAAGAAAAAATCAAGGGAAATAATATAATTACTTGTTCCTCAGCCTTAGCAAGTGATTTGACCAATTTTGATAGCAAAAAAGTTGAAATTTGGGAAAATTTGGGTAGTTTTCGGGCACTCTGTCCTACGTGCAGCACAATTCTTCTATGCATAGCACCAAAACGCAATGCAGTTCTCCTACGCACAACACTTGCTTCAAAAGTGCAACACAGTGTCTCTACGTGTAGCGTTTGCAAATTTTGGCCAAATTCTCCTAAGGAAATGAATTTTTTTCTTTTTAAGATGGGTAAGATCGATGATGAAGAGTGAATGAAAGGTAAATGAAAAGGAATTGAGTCATTTTGAGTTTATATAGGGGTGACTTTTTCACTTTTTCGAAAAGAGAAAAGAAACCAGTCCTCTTTTGTGAACTGATTTCACTTTTCTGAAGGTGGCTTTTACCTTGCCTTTGCAAATGTTCTTTTTTTGCATTTCCTGAGTGCTGGTGCTTTCTTCTCCTACAAGTTTTTGATGTCATGAAAATGAAAATATGTCATGTTTCATTCCTTGAACTCTTTGCTTTGTCAATTGACTTATTTTTGAATTTTTATGGAAATGGTGGACCTTGGGGACTCTTAAGACCTAATGGATGACCTTAGACCTAATGAAATGATAATAATGACTTGACCAATTTTCACGGTATAAGACAAGCAATTAGCATGAGTGAAATTTCAGACAATGACTCTATCATGGACTGACCATACAATGACCAAATTTACTGTGCAAACCTAGTAACAGAAAAATTTGATGATGAAAACCTGAAATGACCATGGTAAAAGCATTTTTTGATCCAGGTGACAGGCTAACAAGACTAACACTAACATTGGCTCCAATTGGGGATGGCAGCTCCTTGGAGGTGTCAAGAACACTGTAGACCAAGTAGCCTTATTCATTGGGAAAATGGAGTCAATATGCATAAAAAATGATTTTTTGACTGACAAAAGAACTAAAAAGATAAAAACAATACTAACTGAAAGAGCCTTAGGGCCTTCACTTCGGGCTTCAAACTCTAATGACAGTTATCTAAAATGCTAGAAGTAAAATACACACCAGTATATACAATGATGATGACCTTTCTGGATTTTTTAGACATAGTAGTGCTTGAGAAGCCTACCATTGGTCGCCCCTCCTGAATAGTCTCTTCCATCCATCTCTTCCAACAAGAAAGCATTCTTTCCTCTGAATGCAGAAATTTTGTATGGTCCCTTCCATAAGTTCTCAAACTTACCATGTTTTCCCTTGTCTTCATTTCTGGCATCCCACCAAAGGACTACATCTCCCAAATTGAAATTGTCTTCCTTCGTTTTGCGACCGTAAATCTTGATTTTCTCTTGGAGTTTGGATGTGTTCTAGAAGACTTCCTCTCTTGTTTGCTGTAAATGAATCATCTAGTTTACTCTTCTTTGTATGTCATTAGTCTCACTATCCAATTCTTATAGGATTTTCATTACTGGGACAACAAGAGATGAAGGAAATATTGTGTCAACTCCATATACCAGTTGAAAAGGAGACATACCTATTTAATTTTTGGTGCTGACCCTATCCGCCCACAAAGCATTGATGAGTTTTTTATGCCAATTCTTCTTGTTTGCCTCCAAGACTTTCTTGATGATGTTGATCAGAGATTTGTTGGAAGATTCAGCCAAGTTGTTCCCTTGTGGATGATATGTAGTGGAATGTCCTAGCACAATATGATATTTGGCACAGAAATCCACCATTATTTTTTATTTGAAAGAAGCAACATTATCTGTTATTATTTTCTGTGGGCAGCCAAATCTAGACAAGATATTAGATTCCAAAAATTGAATAATGATAGAATCAGTAGCTTGCCTGGTTGGGATAGCTTCAATCCACTTTGTAAAGTAGTCGGTGGCTGTTAATATCCATTTGTGTTGTGCTGAAGATGATGGATGGATTTTGCCAATGAAATCAAGGCCCCACTGCTGGAAAGGAGCTGAAATCAAAATTGGTTGTAATGGTAATGGTAGAAGTTTCCTCTTTCCTTGAAAAATTTGACACTCATGGCAACTCATGACTGTTTTGTATGTATCAGAAAAGAGGGTGGGCCAATAGAAACCAGCCCTTAAGATCTTATTTGCTGTAGTTTTCCAAAAATGATGACCTCCACAATCTCCCTTATGAAAATCCTTCATTACATCTTTAGCTTCATTCTCTATTAAATAATTCAGCAACACACCTCCTCGGTCTTTCCAAAATAAAACACCATCCAGAATGCAATATTTTGAAGCTTTGAGTTTTAGTATCTAATTTACGTTTGGGAAATTTTGGAGGAAGATTCAAATGCTGCAGGACATAGAAAATATCTGCGTACCAAGGAGACGACATGAACATACCAAACACTTGCATGAAAGGGTCCTTTTCTTCTGATTCTTATGATAGTGCAACCATCAAATTAATATCCAGTGCATGTAGATTTTATTCCGCCATATGCTTGGCTAACCCTTGTCCTTTGATGAGATTTGTCAGTTTGATCTCTAGGTAATATTCTAACATTGTTGCAATCCATTTTCCTCTTCTTCCTTCTGGATCTGTTTGTACAAGAATTTCTTTTACTGCTACAGTAAGGACATAATCAATAGTATGTGAATATAGAATATAAACCCTGAAATATTTTAGGGCCTTGACCAATTCCAATGCTTGTTTTTCAATAATATTGTATTTTAATGTTGCATCTCTTATAGTGAAACTGAAGAATGCTATAGGCTGCTCATTTTTCTATTCTTTTTTCTGCATTAGGACTGCTGCTAATGTGTGTTCAGAAGCAAAAGAAAAAATGATGAAATCTGAGGTATAATATGGGCTAATTAAAATAGGAGCAGTAGGTAATGCAGATTTTACTGCATGAAATGATTTCTTAGCCTCTAAAGTCCACTTCACCTCACTATCCTTCTTCAAAATATTTTTCATTTATTTCAAGTGCTCAGCTAGATTAGGAATAAATCTCCTAAAAAAATTAATTTTCCCATTAAATGACTGAATCTCTTTCTTGTTTCTAGGGAAGTCTAATTGCTGAATAGCCTCCATTCTGGCAAGATCAATGCGGATGCCTGTTATAGACATTTTTGGGCACTACAACCCCAAGCATGAAATGTCCATAAACCAAGGGCTCCTAAGTCCCTAAAAGTTTTGTTCTAACCCCTAAAGGGACAAGGTCAACAGATTACAGCTTCTCCCAGAAGTTCTCCATGAAAAACTGCTCAGAATTGGTCAAAACAGGATCATTTCAGCTGCTCCACTGGCCAGGTGCATCGCATCTCACCTAAATACACTGTGTGGGTGCGTTGCATTTCAAAAAGCCCTTCTATGGGGTGCGATGGGCGAGAAATGACAAATGGCAGTGTCATTCCGCAAGGTGGAGAGGCAATGGAAGCTTCCAGAAACTTTTCCTGTGACACTTGCCTCTCTGAATTCGACCAAGGATGAGTAAGAGATCATCAATCTCCAAGTGGAAGCAAGAACTATCAGAGGGAAGACACTAATCAAATCATAATCTGACTCATCTCCATTACAAATATCTATATATGGGTCCCTCATCCCAGAGATCCAGAGGCTGGAATTTTGCATATTGTAAGGAATTGTTGTTGGTTTCTTGAGATAAACATCAGACTGTTGAGTGATCTAAGCTTTGTATGAGGTGAAGAGGGGCTTCCTTGCTTAGAGGTTGATGCTGGGTTAGAACAACTGGTTGTAACTCCTCTTGGCTCTTTCTTGTTTATCAATAAAAGCTATTCAAGTTTTCCTCCATACTCTTGTGTCATTGATATTTGCTACATTTGTATGGTCAATTTACATCTGATCCTAGATTGTTTATGATTATAGATCCATGTCTTTGTATAGTTCTATGCTACTGTGATCTTACAGGTACTTTGTGAAGCTGGGCGTGCAAGAGAACAAGTAGCGAAAGACTATCAAGGAAGAGAGGAATCAAATCAGGAGATTAACGCAAGACAAAGGTTGGTATTTCTGTTCCTCTCTATCTATAATTCATAAAGGAAAAACGAAAGTAGCTTTACTCTGTTTGTTTTTAAGGCAGCTGTCACACCTTAGTGGGATAAGCAGTTCTGAGTAGACACTTTTCCCTGTAACAAAATAGCAACTCCGCTGGGGACGAATTAGATTGTTTGTTTATCTTCCTTGTTGTCTATTTCATAAACTTACAGGTAGCATTCGAACTGCATTTGCCATAGCAAATGCAAAGTAGATAAATGCTACTTCAGTCCATCTACGGATCTGTTTATGATTTAAACAATTGATTCACAAACTCTCTGATTGCCCTTGTGATAGATCTTAGATCCTCCTTAGATCTACCCCTGATTGTTGAGTTACTGATTACCTTTTTCTCGGCCAAAACCCATGAACTGAACTACAAACTGTGACTCGGAACCCAAACGGAGTCTCGTTTCTGGCCCAGCGCTGGTACTGTTCAGAGAATCTGAACTTTAGCGCACTTCTCGAGTGGAGAAGGTGCGCTGCATTTCAAATTCCCTATGTTACAGGTGCGTTGATCAGACTAGGCTTTGTGCAGTTTTGGTTTCTGTGATTCATTCTTTCCAGTTCTATTCCTGAATTTTTCTGCCTGTGATCAGTATATGTCTGTTTGAAACCCCTTTTCCTTGTTGTTATTCTGCATCCTTTGTACAAAAGAACTGTAAATATTTTTGTGTGTTTGTTGAGTCATTTTCAGTTCTCCTCTGCAAAAGTAGCGTAATCGTATTGTCGTCCTTTGATTTGAAACTGTCGCAAGTGTCGATTTCGATCATAGGAAAGAGTTTGATTGCTATTGATGGTCGATTATCATGTTACTATTGTTTTTTGGTCTGAATTTGTAATTTTCTAGTGTCAAGAACAAGTATTCATTTCAAAATGGTAAGGTGTTGTGATCGTCTCCATTTTTGATTTCGAAAAGAAACATGTTGATATTTGTCGCTTGAAAAGAAATTCAGATTTGTGCATCAACTTTCTTCTTATCATTCATATACTAAGAAAGTAAAAAACAAATACATGCATGTGCATTGGCATATAGACAGTCTGATTGGTTTGATTTAGGAAAGTGCATTTAGAGTGTGCTCTTTGCTCTTTGTGAAAAGATTCTGTCTTTCTTTCCTTAGTAGCTAGGATTTTCATTGCACAAAGAAGATAAAAAGATTGTTTATCATCTTAGATTGCATTTTAGGAATTACATCTACATCTCGCGGTGAACCTGAAAGACAAACTTCATAAACAAGATCAACTATAAAATAAATTCAATGAATCTAACAACGCTTTGGAACTTAACGCACAACATTTAGAAGTCTAGGTTAGAGACGTATTCCGACGTCGTAAAGCCTGGTAACTGTTGTTCTCACTGATGGTTGGGTGATTCCTCCACTTTGAGATGATAAGTGCCAGTATGGACTTGTGCTCCCACGTACCGTCGAGTATATTTTGGGAGACCCCAATAGGCTTAATCCTTTATCCATAGGAAGCCGTGTCTACCGCCCTATCGATCGCAATGCACTGAACACAACATTCGGGAAGATTGACTGCCGTACCGTAAAAATTATTCTGCAGTTTTGCGATTGGTTTGGTAATCCCTCTACCTAGATTTCCAGAGCAGTCCCTTTCGTTCCTTTTCAGACTCTTTAACAGAAAAGGTCCATCTGAGCACTTGTCACTTCAGGCTCATTAAAAATCAAAGGAGACTAGAGTCATATTTTATTTTTTCTCGACTCTTAAAAATTGAAAAAACAAGTTGTGTCAAAGCGTCTGAAATTTATTTTAAATGAAATATTCATTACCCTTTCCTACGTTGATCTTGGGTTGAGAAAATGGAGTCCACCAACCAAGGAATTACCCTTGGAGGAAATCCTAGTCCCTTCTCCTCTTGGGGAGATGTTGGTGCACCCCATATGGCCACATTGTCACTTCTAGGACTGACAATCGGCTTGCCTGTATGGCTCTTCTCAACCTCTGTCGTTCAGAACACCACAATTCCTGAACAATCGAATTAGCAACTAGACGAGTCCAGAGTTACACACCAACCTTCTACTTCCTCTAATTCTTCCTCTCCTCCTTCCTCTTCACTTGATGGGGCTGGTAAAGCCAAAAGTCAAGTACCTGAGAAGAAGAAGGAAAAGAAGAAGAAAGAGAAGAAGAAGAAGGAGCCGAAAGCGAACGGGGGCAAACGAGCGTCGTCTAGCAAAAATCCACACACTGCACCGACCAGGCCTAAATCACCATGCGTCATTTGCAAAGGAGACCACTATCATAGAGATTTTCCTTGCATCCCTCGGATCTTAAGGGACGGGTCTCCTCGTTTGCACAACCCGGTGTCGTCAACCTCTGGTGATCATGTTGAAAACACACCGTCGACTAGTGAAAGTGAAGCCCCAGGACAAAAAGGAAAATATAGGTTTCCTTGTAAACTGTGCGAAGGCGATCATGCCGTCCACCGTTGTTCCTTCTTAGACGAGGCTAAAAGATTTTTGGACGATCGTCCGGTTTCACCGTCACGACTTCCTCCTGGATATAAAAAAACTCTTGCCGAGTCTGTCACTAGTTGAAAATCTGGCTGGCTCGCTCAGGTGGTCGGCTGAAGCATCTATCATTGAAGATAAACCATCTGAACCCATACCAGACGAAAGTCAAAAGGTCGAGGCGGCAGTTGACCGGGTCTTGCCTTCAGAGGTTCCATCTTCAGATGATACAGCCACCGAAGAGAACATGGATGACACCATCCAAATTCTTTTCATAAACACAGACTCCAATGAACATGGGGGCAATGTACCCATTCCTTTACCGCAGGAAGGAAGTTCATCAGAGTCATACCCGACCGTCTATTCGGTCCCACCTCCAAGCAACCTAGTTGTCTCCTTCGACTGGAATCAACTAGGCAGACCTCGTTTACCAGCTAGTATACCATTCCGAATCATTGTTCAAATATATAGAATGGTTATGGCTGGTACCATCATAGATGAAGGGGCTTCTGTGAGTATCCTTTCCTCGATTGCTTGGAAAGCGCTTGGTTCGCCATCGCTTTTGCCTGAGATGAGAAATCTAACAGGCTTTGACAAAGGAACCAGTCGACCATTAGGGATCCTTCCCAATGTGCCCATAACATTGAAAAGGAAAACTGTTCAAATGAACGTAATGGTAGTTCAAGGACCCCTGGATTATAATCTACTCCTTGGACGAGACTATATTTATTGCATGGGAGCGATTGTCTCCTCACTTTTTAGAGTAATGTGTTTTCCACACGAAGGAAGAGTGGTCAAGCTCGTAGACCAGCTTTCATTCCCCGGTTCACGCATAACAAATAGTCATATACCATCCCTGAATGGTCTTTTCACGCAAGAAATGTCTCAATCTCCAGTCCACCCACCTGATGAGCGCGAGTGATTCGGGGGACATGACTAAAACCCAGGGGGCATGCACGGTGGTCTGCTTCGACAGGAAAACTTCGGGTATAGGATAGGTTTCCGCGAGAGATATATGACTGGTCTGTACTCCCATCCGTGATTGGAAGAGGGAGTTATTCTGGAACAAGATTCTCATGTCAAAGTTATGTGAGTGAAGTAGCCTCCTCCACTCACCTTTGTTTATTTCGGTAGACATTTTCGAAGAAGTGTTTTGTTTACGCCATGAATAGAACAATCTTTGGTAACCTGTAAGAGGTAGACCTCTCCCGGTAAAACAAATGTTTTAAAGGAAAGAAGAAGAGGTAACCTTGAAACTCTGTTTTATACCTGGGGGCAGGCAAACCTTTTGGCATGCAAGCGAAGAGCAATCATTAATCTATTTTTTGGATTGGTCGTTTCCTAACTTACATAAAGAAAGGATGTGGGGCAAAACTCTAAAAATTGCTGGTTTTAAATGAGACATTCTTATTATACAATTGGATTAATCGAGCAGTTTTAGCGCATAGTTCAAGCTCGTTAAAAAATAAACATAAGCCGTGAGCAAATGTTTCCCCCCGCGTTCAAGCTCATTAAAAAATGAACTATTCGCCGGTAAATAACCATCGTGAATGTAGTACTTCAGCCATTAAAGCCTTGGTCGTGTTTGCACCATCACCTCCACTTTTGCATTGGCCGATCATTCACCTCCATTTGATTGTTTACCCATTTTGAGGAACAGCTGCGAAGAGTGATCTCACTAGCCATCCTTGTAACACTGCCGTGATTGGAAAATTCCAAACCTTACCTGGAATTAGTTGCTACCCATTTTATCACTTGTTCCTCAAAATACGAGTCTCCTTTAAGCTCTTTTCAACTGACTCGTAAAATATGAAAAGATTGCCGAGCCATTGGCCTCTCTAGCTCGTTAAAGGGACCGGAAGTGCTATCCCTCCTCTAAATTTTAATTCTTTTGGACCTGAGGAATCATTACACAAAAAGATCAAGCGATTGTTTTGTTCATCTCGTTAAAAGTATCGAAAATTCATCCCTTCTGTATTGTTTTATACTTTTTCGGACTTAAGGGATTAGATGACGAAAAAAGAATTTTGGAGTTTCCTTTACGTTCCTTTTCAGACTCTCTAAAATTGAAAAGGACCGAGTTATCTTTGTCGTTAAACTCGTTAAAATTTTAATAGCGACAAACTTGTCTATAGACGAGAACGAGTTTCACTATCACTAGGCTTGTTAAATCATAGCGATGGATTTTCCCGAAGGGAAAATAATAGAACAAGCATATGTTATCCTCCTCAAGCTTGATAAAAATAAAGAGGTACTGGTCAGCAATGACTGGGGAAAAATTGGGAAGAAAACTTGAAGAAAATTTGTTGGTAGCATGTCGCTCTTGAACATGACACTTTCACTCTGCATCCAAGTCGGGTTGGGTTGTTTCATTCACCAGTCACATCACCATGGTCCCATCATACCATCCACATTTGGGGTTAATGCTACCAATCCATCACGTCAGTGTCGCCGATATGTTCAAGAGAAGTTATTCAGAGAATTCACCTGTGTCTCACCCACTACAATACATTTATACTCCATTCTTTCATGACCGCCACCCTGAACCTTATATCACTAGATCGTTTTCACCTCCATTAAAATCATTTTCTCCGTTCCGTGTCATTGATGTGGGATTCATTAAGGCCCCCCTATGATGGATCACTTCTTGTCGACATCAGCTCATTATCCAAGAAGTTGATCTAGGAACACCCCATTCAGTACTTTGAAGCTTGCATGCCTCAATGGCAGGTTTCTCACTTCCGGCGACAGGTTTACATCAATGACCTTCGACCGAAAGATTTTGCGTGGTGTTCGACGCCAAGTCCTTTATTCACACCACGTGAATTGTACTACAGTACCTTGAGGGTCATTATCATTATCGGTGATTCCTCTCACGCTTTTTAACAGCTTATATCATTGGCTGGTAATCAAGCGATGTCTTTCCATGTTCGACTTTAAAACATTTCTCACATGGATAGACTTGTACTTCGAGTGAAGATCGAACGAGATTGAAGACCCCGGATCTAGTTTCATCCATCCGGGCTGCGATATACATTTAGGAAAATAAAAACATCAAATGTACATCATTGCTGCATAGATAATCATCCAATCAAAGGGATGATGGCTCTATCAAAATCATCAGTCTACACTCAGACGATTGTCTGTCCTATATACATGAAAATGAATTTATAAAGCTGAGCATGGGAATGCCCGCCTCAACTAGATCATGAAAATATTATGAAGATAATGTATTGTATTGTATCTTATTACAGGCCTCCTCCTAGCTTGAAATAACTTTGGATCCTCATAATAAAGCATTTCACCCGACATTAAAAGATTAACGACCTCATGCTTTAGGGGGCAACTGTTATAGACGTTTTTGGGCACTACAACCCTAAGCATGAAATGTCCATAAACCAAGGGCTCCTAAGTCCCTAAAAGTGTTTTTCTAACCCCTAAAGGAAAAAGGTCAACAGATTATAGCTTCTCCCAGAAGTTCTCCATGAAAACCTGCTCAGAATTGGTCAAAACAGGATCATTTCAGCTGCTCCACTGACCAGGTGCGTTGCATCTCACCTAAATACACTGTGTGTGTGCGTTGCATTTCAAAAAGCCCTTCTATGGGGTGCGATGGGCGAGAAATGACAAATGGCAGTGTCATTCCGCGAGGTGGAGAGGCAATGGAAGCTTCTAGAAACTTCTCCTGTGACACTTGCCTCTCTGAATTCGACCAAGGATGAGTAAGAGATCATCAATGTCCAAGTGGAAGAAAGAACTATCAGAGGGAAGACACTAATCAAATCATAAACTGACTCATCTCCATTACAGATATCTATATATGGGTCCCTCATCCCAGAGATCTAGAGGCTGGCATTTTGCATATTGTAAGGAATTGCTGTTGGTTTCTTGAGATAAACATCAGATTGTTGGGTGATCTAAGCTTTGTATGAGGTGCAAAGGGGCTTCCTTGAGAGGTTGATGCTGGGTCAGAACAACTGGTTGTAACTCCTCTTGGCTCTTTCTTGTTTATCAATAAAAGCTATTCAAGTTTTCCTCCATACTCTTGTGTCATTGATATTTGCTGCATTTGTATGGTCAATTTACATCTGATCCTCGATTGTTTATGATTATAGATCCATGTCTTTGTATAGTGCTATGCTACTGTGATCTTACAGGTACTTTGTGAAGTTGGGCGTGCAAGAGAACAAGTAGCGAAAGACTATCAAGGAAGAGAGGAATCAAATCAGGAGATTAGCGCAAGACAGAGGTTGGTCTTTCTGTTCCTCTCTATCTATAATTCATAAAGGAAAAACGAAAGTAGCTTTACTCTGTTTATTTCCAAGGCAGCTGTCACACCTTAGTGGGATAAGCAGTTCTGAGTAGACACTTTTCCCTGTAACAATGCCATCTTTAGAGATGATGTGTCCTAGTATCTTACCTTATTCCATGGCGAACAAGCTCTTCTTTGGGTTAAGTGAGATGAAAAATTTTCTGCATTTCTGAAAAACAATCCTCAAGTGATGTAAATGATCTTCATCAGATTTTGAAAATATTGTTAGATCATCAAGATAAATAAGTAGAAATATATCTTTTTCATTTGCAAATGCTATATCCGTAGCGCGTTGAAAGGTAGCTCCTCCATTTTTCAGCTCAAAAGGCATCTTGGCATACATAAATGTACCCCATGGCATAGTAAAGGTTGTCTTGAGCTGATCGTCTTTGTGTACCAGAATTTGATTGTACCCAGAGTATCCATCAAGCAATGACATCCTAGACGATCCCACCACCTTCTGAAGTATGTGGTCCATCTTAGGTAGGGGATAGTTGTCTTTCATGGACACCTTATTAAGACTTCTGAAATCAATGCATAAATGAATTTCCCTGGTCTTCTTTCTCACAAGTACTAGATTAGACATCCATTTAGGAAACTGAATGGGAACAATTATTCCAGACTTATAAAGTCTATTTACTTGTTTTTCAATTGATGGCAGCAACTTAGGGTTGATTCTTCTCAATTTCTGGCGAAATGGCTTCTGATCCGCTTTATTGGAATGGTGTACTGAATGATACTTTTATCATAAAATTTCAGATCTAAGTAATCCTAAAAAGTTTCATCAACAAAATCCTTCATTAAAGACATGTGCTTATGTTTTGTTTTAGGAGATAGGGACTTGATAGTTTGACCAATTTAGGATTCTCAGCTGTACCAATGTTAACATCTTCTACTCCTTTTTCAGTAGGAACCATGGTGGGCTTCTTGGCGATATCATCCTTGTCAAATAACTCTTCCAAAGGAGCCAAGCCTCTTGGAATGTTGTTGTCTTTGATCTGTAAAACTTCAGTGTCAACTGAATGAGTGTGAGAATCATCAATATTTTACACATCATCAATGTGAGAATTCTGAAATTCTCCTTCCAATTGCAGAAAACTGTTGATTTGCTTATCATCACCAAATACTTGCCAAAACCTCATGTTATCTAGAATAGTTGGGCGATGATTAACATGGATGGAGTATTTATGATTGGAATGGAAAGGAATTTTTACCATACTAGCTACAGTGGCAAGCGGAATAGCTATGAGATTTTGAGTTCTAGGAATAAGAGATAATGTATATTCTAGAAAAGTTTTGAGAATATCAAGTACAACATTGTGATAAGCTCTCTTTCTTGGATGTTTGGCTTGTTATTCCCCTTTGACTTGCTTAATTACTAACTCGGAGTTGCCATAAACAAAAATCTTTTTTGCTCCCAATTTCTTTAGGATTTTGAGGCCAGCAATCAACGCCTCATATTCCACCTCATTATTGGAACATTCAAATGCTAACTTGTAGGAACTCATTCTCACATTTGGAGGGATTTTGTTTGGCTGATGTAATGGCCCAAGTATCCAAACACCAATTCCTGCTCCTCTTCCTGATGCACCATCAAACTCCATAGTCCAAAGGCCATTTTCTTCTTCTGGAAAAAGAATTTCTGAAATTTGAATTTTTTTATTTTTAGGATCTTGAATGACTAACTCAGAATTTTCTACTTTCTGCACTATTCTTTGAATCTCCTCAATAGGATTTACAACCTATCTAGGTCCTTCACCAATCTCTTTATTTTCTGTTGTGATAGTTTCATGTATGCTGCCCATTAGGTTAGGAACTTCTGGAATTTCTACTAACTGAATTTCTTCATCAACAGAGTCCATATCACTAAACAGAATGAAAGAGTCAAGATCAGTATGAACATCATGTATTGGATGATTGATGGTGTTGGCTAGTTGAATTGTTTATTGATTAAACAATCAAGTACCACATTAATTTGTCAACCTGGGAAAGTCTTTTATTTCAAAGGCTACCGCGTACTGTATGTACTTAACTCTAAAAGCATTAAAAAGTTGTAGTATACATGATTCTCACGCTATGTTAGAACAGTGCATTGCAAAGATAAAATGAAAGCAGTTAATTAAGATTACAAATCTGAAAAGAAAAGTGATGGATGCTCTGTTAGCAGAGGATCAGGACCCTATCCTCCAGGTAAGGACGTTCAGCACCTGCCCCTGTAACCAGATTGATAATACACACTGCAATTCTAATTCACCGGTGAAGTATTCTTTTACAGCTTCAAACGATTAACAAAACAGAGTACCATCAAAAAGGAAATTATCAAAGGTAATGCTACAGAATTCAAACAGAGTACCAACAAAAAGAAATTACCAAACACACTTACACACTTGACAGAAAATAAATGGGTGAATCTTGTGAAGAAAGTGGGCCCTGTCCCTCTCACAAGATTCCCCAGAACACAGATGTTGGATTAGGTGCTCAGAACAATTTTCTATTCATCTGCCAAAAGATCCAGTTACAATAAAAGTTCAAACTTTGCTGTTTGTCTCTCAAAACTTCCCTTACAACTTGTTTTTCTCCTCCCCTTCTCTAATGTAGATGTCTCCTCTTTATAGAGGAGAAATATATTACAATATACTGTCATAGTTCATTCAGTTAAACCTTTCTGTCAAAAATAAGAAATCCATCCTTGTTACAGGATGCTGTTACAACAGTGTGATAGTGTATTCTTTCTTGGGTCTCTTACTGTTACACAGCTGGTAACCGAACTTCGACCGTCTTCTTGGAATCCTCGCACTATCCTTTGCCACTTCCCCATGGTTGCTGATTTAGTAAACCCATGCTGTTCCTGGTATTTTAGCAACTGTAACTGTGTTTTACCCTTTTTGGACAGTTGCTGATCATGCTGCGTCAGCATGGAATTCTGGCGATCTTCTGATAGTTGTTGTTTGTTATTTCCGGTATTCCAGTTGTTTGCAAAATAACATTTCCCTGCTTTATATAGTTTCTGTTGCTAGTGCTGTAGCAACTGCGTAGTTGCTGTTTCTGGTGTTGCAGCAACTGCGTAGTTGTTGTTTCTGGTGTTGCAGCAACTACGTAGTTGTTGTTTCTGGTGTTACAGCAACTATGAATTATAATTTCTGCAGACTTTAGATAGTTCAACGGTTACTTAGCAACTTAGTTAGCTTTTCCAAAGATAAATATAAAGATAACATGAATATGTAATGAACAATTAAACACATAGTCATGCAGAGAGTCACTTCATACCTTGGGGTGATTAGGTCATTATGTAATCAAAGCTTTCAACTTATGAACTGAAAAAGGGTAATATTATAGCAAAAATACAAGGTCAAAATGGTCAATTCGGAGTCCTAACATCCCCCCCAACTGAAGAGATTGCATGTCCTCATGCAATGCTTACTCTAAATCTGAGTCGGAGTATTGGGATGAACAGTGTAAATTACTGAGACAATAGCTATAGAAAGCGGCATCAAACTTGTCTCTGAACCCACAGACAGTCTGTATTTGCCTCCATGCTGTCGCCTCTTCTTTCTTTGATAATCCAAGCTGACCCTTGTATTGCTGACCAGATAACCATAGAAGTGGAAATTTAAATCTGTAGCCAATCCAATTCTCAGCACATTGTTCTATACATCTAACATAGTAAGGTACCCTTGAAATTGCTGCTTGTAAATTGGGTGGATTATAAGGATGATACTCTTGCCTTTCCTTGGGACAGTTTTCCCAAAATAAGTTGTTAGCCTTAATAGCCAAGGGTGCCTTGGTTCTCACATAATGTTGGCAATCTCGTAGGACCATTGCTTGTAGTTGCCTGACGTGATCCTTCATTTCAGGGTCACTTAACATTCTTTGGTGCTGTGCAATGAAAGTGGCTGCATTTTGAGGTTCATCCCTGATCCACAGAAGGTAGTTCTGTTCATTATGTTGTGCTAAGATAAAGGCGTTTTGCCATGTGAGTTGGTTGGCTAAAAAGGAAATGAAAGCTCTGAGCTGTATGTCGCCAACAACAGGTAGTATATTCATGTTTCTCTCTTCGGACATGGCTTCATTGTGGAGATAAAGCTTGCACAACAAATTCTGATCATTTTTGGGTGCCTCTGCAAAGGTTTGCATAAATTGTTCTGATGTAACCACCTGATGAGGTCTACCTTCTCTAACTCCCTTTATCTGTAAGAATGTCAGTCGTTCCCTTAAAAATGTTGCATAGTTGAAAGAGGGTTTCCTTGTGGCAAGTATTCTTTGGAACAACTCAAACATCTGGGACAATCTAGCTTTTAGTTCCTTAATTTCTTTGTACTGAGCTCTAGACTGCTCCAGTGCTTCCCAGTTCTTATATGCATAATTGAACCAGATCCCTTTTTGCTGTTGGAATGCTTTGCCTTGTGACAACTCATATTCTCTCCACCATTTTCCTTTTAATTCTTGAAAACTAGCGGTCTCTGTGTATGCATCACTAACAGAGGGAGGTTCTGTTTGTGTAAAGGCATCAATAAAGATTTTCTGCTCTGCGATAATTGGAGTAGGCCGGGATGATCCGATGTCTTCCTTTCCATTTCCAGCTACTATTTCTTCTATAATAATTTGGGTAGGCCGGGGTGATTTTACGTTTTCTTCATTCTGTACAGATTCCTGTGTAACTTCTTCTTCTTCTTGTTCCGTTTGGGTAGGACGGGGTGAGTTTATGTCTTCTTCTCCATTTCCTTCTGATTCCTGTGTTACAACCAATACCTCTTTCTGTTTTTTCATAACAGTTTGGGTAGGCCGTGGTGTCTTTATATCTTCTCCTTCATTTCCTGCTGATTCCTGTGTTACAAGCAATCCTTCTAGTTCTTTCTTCACACTTTTTAGAGATCCTGCTGGTTCTTGTGTTACAGCATGTTGTTCTGTTTTCACCTGTATAGTTTTTTGGGAAATTGCTGGTTCTTGTGTTTTAGCAAGTTCTTCTGTTTGCTCCTGTGCAGTTTCTGGAGAACCTACTGGTTCTTGTGTGACAACAGGTTCTTCTGTCTGCTCCTGCACCATTTCTGGAGAGCGTGCTGGTTCTTGTGTGACAACAGGTTCTTCTGTCTGCTCCTGCACCATTTCTGGAGAGCCTGCTGGTTCTTGTGTGACAGCAGGTTCTTCTGTCTGCTCCTACACCTTTTCTGGAGAGCCTGATGGTTCTTGTGTGACAGCAGGTTCTTCTGTCTGCTCCTGCACGTTTTCTGGAGAGCCTGCTGGTTCTTGTGTGACAACAGGTTCTTCTGTTTCAGCAGAGGGTTGTGGTGTTTCTGTTTTTGCTTCTGCAGTTTGTGTAACAATAGGTTCTTTTGTTTCAACCACAACAACAGAGACTTCAGTCATTAGTTCTGCAACTATCTTGTATCTTGCTTGAGTGTATATCTCACCATAGTTGGCGCATATGTATTCGCTCTCTTTACTCTTCTTTGATGCAGATGCTACTCGTGCTAAAACGTGTAGGCTAAATTCCTTTTGATAGGCTTCCTTGACCCTTATTATTTCCCCCTGGTAATCCTGAATTTGGGATTTCAGAAATTCAATTTCTTCCTGCAGGGCAAATATGGTAGGCTGATCTTGTGGAGCGGCAGATTCCAGTGGGGGCAGAGGTTGTGTTTCGTCATTTTGATCACTTATATCCCCAACAGGTGGTTCTTGTGTGTCACCTGGGGTAGTGGATGTTTCTTGTGTTGCAGCCACTTGGCCAATATTACCTTGGGTGTCAGCAGCTGGTTCTTGTGTGATAGTTGCCTTAAAAGATGATGTCGCGACACTGTGAACACTCTGCATCTCAGCCTCCGAGGGTGAGGGAGAGGAGTTTTCAGGGCTGGTGGGAATGCGGGTTTTTAACGTGATGGGTGGTGAGCTGGGGAGGGCGTGGCTAGGAGATTCAGCTATTACAGACGACCGAGTCCTTTGCTTGGGTAGAGAAGCAGGGAATTCAGATATTTTTCTTTTCAGGCTGGCTTTCTTTAAAATAGGGGCAGTGGCGCAAATAGCAGCTGCTTTAGCCGAAGCCCTAGTTCTTCTTCTTTTTGGTGGGGTTTTATTTTTCTGCTGCATTTTTCATTTGAGGAGAGTAATAGGGATGTTATCATCAGAGTCATCGATAGAAATACCAAGTATGGGAATGGATGGATTGGTTCTATTGGGGGATGGGATTGTTTCTATGGGTATTTCTACTACCGATTGTACATTTTCAGCAACTTGTGGGCGTGTTTGCTGTAAGGTCTCTTCGGGCATTTGTTCTGGAATATCGTCTGTTTGCTAAGGGATTTGTTCGGGTATTTGCTCTAGGATATCCTCTGTTTGCTGAGGGATTTCTTCATTCTGCTGAGGTATGTCCTCAGCTTGGTGAAGAATTTCTTCTTCCTGCTGAGGAATTTCCTGCTCTGGCTGAGGGATTTCTGCCTCTTGATGGGGATTAATGGGGGGTGGGGGGTTATTTAAGGCGAGGCCTCTATTTATCAACAATTGAGCTAGGCGGTGGTGTTTCAAGGAAAGAAGCGGACGCTTTGCGTTGACAGTGTAACATGACATATTTTTAAGACATCCCAATAAATAATATGGCATATTTATCAACTGACCATTCCTCAAGTGATTCAACAAGACGAAATCGTGCTAGTAAATTACCTGGTACCGACCTTCGCACGTCAGGTATTGCTTCACAAATTCAGCAACTTTCAGCCACGGTTGAGGTAATGACTGAAGTGCTATGCCTCTGCCCTTGGGTTCCACCTGCTCGCCTGGTTGAAGAAAATCCTACTGCGCATTCAGGATCAAGTGCTTCCTACTAAACCACCGTGTGCCATTAGCTGGTAGTCCGGTAACTTGGGCTATAACTTCCTCTGTGACTGGGATTTGAACTCCCTGAATGATAGAAAATCCCTTTATTAAATTGCATGCAAACTCGAGGACTTGCTGTGCGTCAAAGTCTGGGAGTCTCCTAAAATAATCCAACCATCCCGCTTGCAGAAAGATTTGATAAACCTCGGGATAGAGCTCAAGAAGTGTTATTGTGCCAGGTTCGTATGTGATGAGATTCCCTCCCATAGCTGCTGTTTCAGTGAAAATTCTCAGTTCAGAGCTGAGCTTCCGAGTTCAGTTCAGAGTAAACCGTTGCAAATGGTAACATGCCATGATGGGATGACTTTTACGTATTACCGGGAGAGTTAAGGGCGGCGGTAGTTGGTGTACTATGCAATTATGAGAGTGCTTTGGTAATCCCCCCCAAAAGCTATGCGTAAGCGATATGATTGGAAGTACAATCATTCGGTAGTCCTATCAGCATCTCCACATTAACTATTATTTAATGTCCATACATAATCATGCGTACCTTTATGTTTTACCTTTTTGATTGCTGCATCGAAAAGTCTTGTCTTATCTTTTGCTGGATCCATAATGATGAAAGCAGACCAGCGATTTTTAATAATAATGACGGAAGTAATAGTGGAGTATTGTAATGATCATAGGAAATGGTTTATAAAAATTCGTTTCTTTGGGGCTGAAGTGGAGAGACTGGTGCTTTTATAAATGAGAGGAATGCTGATAATGGTATTACGGGATCGGCAAGTGGCGTTGCAGCAACGGAGATTGGTGTTGCAGCCACTAGAGGTGATATTACATCAATGGGAAAAGATGTTACAACAACAGGAAAGTGGTGTTGCAGCAACGGGAATTGGTGTTGCAGCAACGGGAAATGGTGTTGCAGCAACGGGAAATGGTGTTGCAGCAACAGGAATTGGTGTTGCAGCAACAGGGCTCCCAAGTCCGCAAAGTGATTCCTTTGAAGCTTTTGTTCTTAGCTATTTTCCAAAGCTAAAATCTTCAAAATACTGACATATAATATGGCAACCCTTGGCAAGGATTATTAGTTAAAAAGAATATCTAATCTAAAAAAAATGCATAAATAAACAGAAATTTAAGTGCCTTGAGGGGACAGCAAGTTCCCCTAGGAAAGCATAATGTTTAATTGCCATGCAAGTGGCTTTAAAATCTTCTTTAGAAACAGGTCGGTGATATAAACGGAGTCGATACCCATTCACTAGTAGTGGTGTTATGCTTCCATCAATTGTTAATAGTCTGACTGTCCCATTTGGAAAAACAGTATCCACTTCATAAGGCCCTAACCACCTTGTTCTTAACTTACCTTGGAAATTCTTGAAACGGGAATCATAGAGTAGAGCCCAGTTACCTTTCTGAAACTGCTTTTGCTTGATGGTTTTGTCATGCCACCTACTTCTTTGTTGCTGTATCATGGTTGTTTGATGGATGGCATCCAGTCCCTTCTCGTCCAATTCTTGAAGCTGCTGCAACCTGGCTGTCTGTGCATCAGTCAAGTCAAGATTAACAGCTAAAGCAGTTCTTAAAGTTTTAATTTCAAACTCTACAGGGAAAACAACATTTTTTCCAAAAAATAATTCATACGGTGAAAAGCCTGTAGTATTCCTCCAAGTAGTTCGATAAGCCCATAATGCCTCAGGCAACCTTTGAAACCAGTCCCTCCTATTCTCCTTTATCGTTTTTGTCAAAATGGCTTCTATGACTTTATTGGTGCTTTCTACCTGCCCATTTGCTTGGGGGTGATAAGGTGTAGTCATTTTGTGCTTAATATGATATTTCTGAAGTGTGTCTTCGAAGCCATGAGAGTTGAAAGGCGGTCCTCCATCTGTGACTAATTCTCTAGGCAATCCAAATCTAACAAATATCTCTTCAAATAAAAATGTTAGTACTGCTTCTTCATTAGCTTTAAGGAGTGCCTTAGCCTCTACCCATTTAGTCATATAATCTGTGCATACTAATATGTACACTCTTTGATTGGATGGAGGATTAATGGGACCTATAAAAGGTTCAAGAATTACCTGGGGATTGAGTGGCATTTCATCCCTGTGATTAGGTTGGCCCATTCTTTGACAACTATCACAGGCCTTCACATATTTCCTTGCATCTTTGAAGAGTGAGGGCCAATAATAACCCATTCTGAGTACCTTGTGTGCTATTCTTTTATCTGCAAAATGCCCTCCACAAGGTCCATCGTGACAAGCTTTTAATACATCATAAATTTCATCTTCACCAATGCATCTCCGGATTTCCTGATCAATTCCTGTGTGGAAAAGACACCCGCTTATCCAGCTGTACCTAGCACTTTGCTGGATAATCTTTCTTTTTTCCCTGTGTGATAGGTGTGACGGCAATTTTCCTGCAACTAAATAGTTGGCAATGTCTGCATACGAAGGTGAGTGAGCAGATACTGCAAATAAATATTCATCAGGAAAAGAATCATCTACTGGAATATTTTCATCAGTTTTTAATCGAGAAAGGAAATCAACAACTACATTTTCTTTTCCTGGCCTATCTACAATTGTGATGTCAAATTCTTGTAATAATAATAACCATCTGGTGACTTGGGCATTTGTAACTGATTTATTCATTAAATACTTAATGGCCGAGTGATTAGTATGCACAAAAGTAGTGTAGCTAGTAATATAATGTCGAAATTTATTGATAGCATAAATGACTGCTAGGAATTCCTTCTCAGTGACTGTGTAATTCAGTTCAGCTGGTGTCATATTCTTACTGATAAAATAAATGGCATAGGGAAGACTATTTTCTTCCTGGCCCAAGACAGCTCTAATTGCAGTATCTGAGGCATCAGAGGATATATGAAAGGGTAGTGCCCAATCAGGTCCTCTCAAAATGGGAGCTGTAGACAACTGATGTTTAAGTTGATTAAATGCTTTTTCACAATCATCAGTCCACTTAAATTCAGCATTCTTTGTTAATAATACAAATAGAGGAGAAGCTATTTTGGAAAAATTCTTAATAAATCTTCTATAGTATCTAGCATGTCCTAAAAAGCTTCTTACATCAGTTTGTGTTTTGGGGATAGGGAGGGTCTGAATTACCTGTATTTTGGCTGGATCGACTTGAATTCCTAGGAATGAGATGAAGTGCCCCAATACAATACCTTGATTCATCGTCATATGACATTTTTCAGTGCTTAAGGCAAGGTGTGCTTCTATACATCGCTTAAGTACTTTTCCAAGATTCTGCAGTGCATCTTCAAAAGTCACTCCATAAGGAGTAAAGTCATCCATAAATGTTTCTAATGAATCATTTAGCATATCAGAAAAAATCCCTATCACTGCTCTTTGAAATGTTGCTGGAGCATTACATAGCCCAAATGGAAGTATCCTGTAAGCAAAGGTCCCCCATGGGCTAGTAAACGTGGTCTTGTCCTGGTCTTGGGGTGCAATCTTAATCTGATTATATCCACTAAACCCGTCCAAGAATAAAAAGAATTTCTTACCTGCCAAATTATCTAATACCTGATCAATGAATGGTAAAGGGAAATGGTCTTTCTGGGTGGCTTTATTCAGAGCTCTGTAATCCACACATACTCTCCATTTGCCATTTTTCTTGGGTACAATTACAAGTGGGGAAACCCACTCACTATCAGATATAGGGTATATAAATCCTGCATTCAAGAGTTTTTGAAGTTCCTCCGTCACAATTTCCCTTAGATTGGGATTCATCCGCCGCTGGGGTTGACAGACTGGGCGGGATCCTTCTTTAATATAAATACGGTGAGTGCATAGCTCAGGAGAGATCCCCTTCATGTCTGTATAGTCCCATGCAAATGCTTCTTTATTTTCCCAGAGTAACTTTATTAACTGCTGTTTTTCATTATCAGTTAGGTTAGGATTTATATTTAATGTTTTGCCATGCTCAATTTCTATTGTTGTACTTTTGGAAGGGCTGCCTACTGTTGTCTGAAATAAATTTTTATCTTTCAGGTTCTGCTGAGATTCAGATTCCAAGATTGTAGTGAAGTGATTATACGTTTCTGGGCTGACCGAAGAGGGTTCAGAAATGAAGCTGCTGATTAATTCATCTTCGGTAGAGTCTTTGAAAGTTAAAGCTTGTCCGATAGTCAAGATAGGTTGGGTTTATTCATCCTCATAATCTACCCATACAGAATTGTCATTATTAATCATGGGTGTAGCATGAGGATAAAGGGTAAGCTGTTTGGTTTCTTGCCCATTAGAGATGGTCATTGATCCTGATCTACAGCTGATGAAAGCATCTGCTGTAGCCAGCCAAGGTCTTCCTAGAATCAGCGGATGACCCCCCAACTTTGTTTTAGTTTGTAACACCACAAAGTCAGCTGGGTAATTCCAGGATTCTATAGAAATTATTAGATCTTCAATGACCCCTTCAGGTTTAATTGTAGAGCGATCAGCCAACTCTAGGATGGTTGGAGTTTCCCTAATAAAGTTTTTTAACTGAAGCAATTGTGTTGTTTCAAGTGTCATAATATTTATTGCAGCACCTAAATCTACTAGAACTTTAGAGACAAAGGTTTTTCCAACCTGGACTGTTACTGTAGGGTGACCAGGGTCACCATATTTCACAGGAGGATCTTTTTCTGTCATTCAAGCAGTCAGTTCTCCTATCACATGAACTGTGAGGGGGTCCTTAGCTTTTCTTCCAGGTTTTTTTATACAGATATCTCTAACAGTCCTAGCATAAATGGGAACATCTCTTAGCGCTTGCAACAATGGGATTTTAACATATAAATTCTGTAGTTCACCTAAAAGGTTAAAATCAGGTTGTTCTAGTGTTTTAGTGAGAGCCAGATGTTCAAGGAATGGCAGATCTATTGTTTGATCATTGTTGTTAGATGCTGATTCCACTGTTTCAGCATTATTGTTAGCTGATTTTTCTTTTCTAACTTCCTCTTTATCAGAGTCAGTAATGTCATCAATGATGGGTTCAACAATTCTCCCTGAGCTAAGATGGATATCGTTACATTGCATGGGGGAGACAGGCTGATTTTGAATATCAATTACTTGCAGGGATTTATTGTTATTTGGGTTGGGGTTGGGTTGCACAGGCAGCTGCGGTCTAATTGCCTGGTTATTTGGAGGAGTATTGGATGGTAAGGAAAGAGACTGCTGATGCTGAGGAAATGGCATCTGTTGGCCTGCCCAGTTCGGATTCCATTGATTAAAATACGGTTGCTGGGGAGCCCAAGGATTCCATATGGTAGGATCAGGAAAAGGAAGATTTGGTTGTTGCATGGGTAGAAAATTCATTGTGTTAAAGGGTGGGTACTGCATTTGGTTCATGGGTGGGTAATTTTTTTGAAAAAGAGAATGATTATTCCAACGACTAAACGCTGTGTTAGAATTCATATCTTGTCTTTGTGGCCATTGCCTCCTCTGTGTCATCAGGTACACTACTTCAGCCTCTTCTTCAGTTGACTGCAATGCTGCTTTAATTCCAGGCAAAGAGGGGCATTGCTGGGTCTCATGGTCCTTTTTGCAGATCGTGTAGATTGGTACCTTATCTAGTGGGCATTCCCTGAGTGGGTGTTTTTCTCTGCATTTGGAACAAAAAATAGTTAGGGCAGCTTCTGCTTCTGCTTGTTTCTTCTTTACCTGCAGAGCATCAATTTGTGAAGCAAAAGAGCTTAACATCTCAGTTTTAAATTCTTCCAACAAATTACCTCTTTCGGCCCTTGTTGCTCCTCCACTTGCTGACTTCTAAACTCTTGAATATACATTGTCCCTGCTTTTTGATCTGCTTACTGCTCCTCTTGAACATCTCATGCAGAGATTGATAATTTCATCAAATGGTTCCTTGGAAATGACCCCTTTTCCCAGCATGTTCAACATGTCCAAGCAGTCATCTTGTACCCCTTTAAGCAATATAGTTTTCAGAATATCTTTACTCATGTTAGGGTGGTCAGACCGCTGCAGATTATACTGCAATCTTTCCACAAAATCTTCCAGATTCTCGTCCTCCTTCTGAACCATTTTAAACAATTCTTCCTTCCTTTCCCTTGTCCGACAGTAATCTTGATATTTGGCCAAAAAGCTTTCTTTCATCTGATCCCAGGTAGTGATTGCCTGAGCTCCTAAGCTCATAAATGTTGTGGGGAAAAATGCCTATGCAGGACGATCCTATCCACCTAAGGTGTGACAGTGCCTTAGCAACAAACAAGGACAACTATTCTGGTTTCTTCCTTTATGAAATGTGAAAGAAGAGAGATAAATAGACTTACCGGTGTCTTCCGTTTGTCCCTCGATCCGGTCTCTCTTCTCTTTGGGAGTTCACAGCTACTTGCCTTCTAGCTCGCCCAGCTTCAACAGGTTCATGCAAGATCACAAGAGAACAGCTACTTGCCTTCTTGCTTGTCCAGCTTCAACGGGTTCCTGCAAGATCACAAGAGAACAGCTACTTGCGACAAGAGAAGAACACTACACAAAGACAGATATTCACATTCATAACTAGTTTAGGATTAGAAATAAACTAAACATACTAATGCAATCATACATCAAGAATACATCAGCATATAGGAGAAACCAAGATAGCTTTATTGATGAATAACAAGGTTCAGGAAGAGATACAACCCAGAGGGCTCCAATCCAACATCTCCTTCCCAGCAAATGGAATTCCTATCTTCACCCCCTTCAAAGCATTAAGCACCCAATGATTCCAATCTCAAACCAACAACAATTCTTTGCAATAACAAAATTCCAGCCTCTAGATCTCATGGAGGAGAGATCCATATATAGATGTTTGGAGAGAGGATGAGTCAGCTTGAGATCTGACTAGTGTCCTCTCCCTCTGTCAGTTCTTGATTCCACTTGGAGGTTCTTGCTTCCACTTGGAGATTTGGAACCTCTTACTCATCACCAGTCAAATTCCCTGAGGCAAGTGTCATTTTGGAAGCTTCCTGGGTTTTGACACCTTGAGAAATGAGCTTGCCACATGTCCATTCTCGTTCAGCGCAGGTACCCAGTGTTCCCTTTGACATTCAACGCAGGTAGCCAGTGTTGGCTTTGACATTCAGCGCAAACAGCTAGTGTAGCCACTGAAATGATCCTGAATTGACTTGTTTTTGAGCAGTTTCAGGTGGAGAACTTCTGTGAATTGCTGTGGTTTGTTAGCCTTGTTCCTCTAGGGGTAGGAACAACATGTTTAGGGACTTTGGATCCCTTAGATTATGGAAATTTCATGCTCAATGCTGTAAGGCACAAAAATGTCTATAACAGTTGCCACCTAAAGTATGAGGTCGTTTATCGGGTGAAATGCTTTATCAGGGGGATCCGAAGTTCATCCAATGCTGGGAGGAGACCTGTAATAAGATACAATACAATACATTATTTTTCATACTGCTTTCATGATCTAGCTGAGGCGGGCATTCCCATGCTCAGCTTTATAAATTCATTTTTCTATACATAGAACAGACAATCGTCTGATGATAGACTGATAATTTTGATGAAATTATCATCCTTTGAGTAGGATGATTATATGCTGCAATGATGTACATGTCAATGTCTTTATCTTTCCTGAATATATATCGCAGCCCGGATGGATGAAACTAGATCCGGGGTCTTCAAACTCGTTCGATCTTCACTCTAAGTACAAGTCGATCAATGTGAGAAATGCTCTGAAGTCGAACATGGAAAGACATCGCTTGATTACCGGTCAATGATGTAAACCGTTAACAAGCGCGAGATGAATCACCGATAATGATAATGACTCTCAAGGTACTGCAGTATAATTCACGTGGTGTGAATAAAGGACTTGGCGTCAAACACCACGCAAAATCTTTCGGTCGAAGGTCATTGATGTATACCTGTCGCCAGAAGTGAGAAACTTGCCATTGAGGCATGCAAGCTTCAAGTACTGAAGGGGTTGTTCCTAGATCAACTTCTTGGATAATGAGCTAATGTCGACAAGAAGCGATCCGTCAAAGGAGGGCCTTAATGAATCCCACATCAGTGACACGGAACGGAGCTAATGATTTTAATGGAGGTGAAAACGATCTGTGACATATGATTCAGGGTGGCGGTCATGAAAGGATGAAGGATAATGTATGGCAGTGGATGGGACACGGTTGACTTTTCTGAATGACTTCTCTTGAACATATGGCGACACTGATGCGATGGATTGGTAGCATTACCCCAAATATGGATGGTATGGCGAGACCATGGATGTGACCGGTGAATGAAACAACCCAACCCGATTGTGGTACGGAGGAAAAGTGTCATGTTCAAGAGCGACTTGCTACCATCAAAGTTTTCTTTAGTTTCTCCCAATTTTTCCCCAGTCATTGCTGACCAGTACCTCTTTATTTTTGTCAAGCTTGAGGAGGATAACATATGCTTGTTCTATAACCTACCCTTCGGGCAATCCCATCGCTATGTTTTAACGAGCCTAGCGATAGTGAAACTCGTTCTCATCTAAAGACAAGTTTGTCGCTATTTAATGATTTTAACGAGTCTAACGACAAGGATAACTCGGTCCTTTTCATTTTTAGAGAGTCTGAAAAGGTACATAAAGTTAACTCCAAAAGTCCTTTTTCGTCATCTAATCCCTTAAGTCCGAAAAAGTATAAAACAATACAGAAGGGATGATTTTTCAATAGTTTTAACGAGCCGAACAAAACAAGCACTCGATATTTTTGTGCAATAATCCCTCAGGTCCAAAAAGATTAAAATCTAGAGGAGGGATAGCTCTTCCTGTCCCTTTAAGGAGCTGGAAGGCCAAGGACTCGGCAATCTTTTCATATTTTACGAGTCAGTGGAAAAGAGCTTAAAGAAGACTCGTCTTTTGAGGAACGAGTGATAAACAGGGTTAGCAGCTGATTCCAGGTACAGGTTGGAATTTTCCAATCACGGCAGTGTCACAAGGATGGCTAGGTGAAATCACTCTTCGCAGTTGTTCCTCAAAATGGGTAAACAATCATATGGAGGTGAACGATCGGCCAAATGAAAAGTGGAGGTGATGGTGCAAACACGACCAAGGCTTTAATGGCTGATGATATTACATTCACAGTGGTTATTTACCAGGATAGTTCATTTTTTAACGAGCTTAAACGCGGGTGGAAACATTTGCTCGATCTTATGTTTATTTTTTAACGAGCATGAACTATGTGCTAAAACTGCTCTGATCTTGCGTTTATTTTTTAACGAGCATGAACTGTGTGTTAAAACTGCTCGATTACCTAGTCGTATGATAAGAGTGTCTCATGTAAGATTCCATTTTTTATGGAGCTTGCGCCTTACCAAAGCTATGCCCCGCATCCTTTCGTTATGCAAGTTCGGAAACGACTAATCCTACTAGTTTAAAGGGTTAGAGGTCCTAAAAATTTAAAAAATAAATAGCCGCCCCTTGCTAACACTCCAAAAGGTTTGCATGCCCCCAGGCATAAAGTACGATTTCAAGGTTACCTCTACTTCTTTTCCTTCAAAACAATTGTTTTAAAGAGAGAGGCTTACCTCTTTCAGGTTACCCAAAGATTGTCTCGTTAATCTTTCAAACAAAACACTTCTTCGGCGATATCTACCGAAATAGACAAAGGTGAGAGACTCCGTCTGTCAACTCACATAACTTTGACAAAAGAATCTTATTCTAGAATAACCCCTCTCCAGCAAGGGCGGGGTACAGACTAGTCATATTCTCCCGCGGAAACCTACCCTATACCCAAAGTTTTCCTGCCGAAGCAGACCAGGACGCATGCCCCCTAGGTTCCAGTCATATCCTCCCAGATTACTCGCGCTCATCAGGAGGACGAACCGTGGGTTGAGACACTTCTTGCGTGAAGAGACCATTTAGGGATGGTACATGACTATTTGCGATGCGTGATCCGGGAAACGAAAGTTGGTCCACGAGCTTGACCACTCTTCCTTCATGCGGAAAACACATTACTCTAAAGAGTGAGGAGACAATAGCTCCTATGCAATATATATAGTCTCGTCCAAGGAGTAGGTTATAATCCAAGGGTCCTTGAAGGACCATCACGTTCATTTGAACAGTCTTCCCTTTCAATGTAATGGGCACATTGGGGAGGATCCCTAAAGGTCGACTGGTTCCTTTATCAAAGCCTGATAGATTTCTCATTTCAGGCAAAAGCGCTGGCGAACCAAGCGCTTTCCAAGCAATAGAGGAAAGGATACTCACAGATGCCCCCTCATCAATGATAGTGCCAGCCATTACCATTCTGTATATTTGAACGATAATTCTGAATGGTATGCTTGCTAGCAACCGGGGTCCGCCTAGTTGGTTCCAGTCGAACGAGACAACTAGGTTGCTTGGTGGTGGGACCGAATAGACGGCCGGATATGACTCTGACGAAGTTCCTTCCTGAGATAAAGGAATGGGCAAATTGCCCCCTTGTTCGTCAGAGTCTGTGTTGACGAAGAGAACTTGGACGGTGTCGTCTTTATTCCCCTCTGTGATGGTATCATTCGAAGATAGAGCCTCTGAAGGCAAAACCGGGTCAACTGCCGTCTCAACCTTTTGACTTTTGTCAGGCATGGATCCAGACGGTTCATCTTCAATGATAGGTGCTTCGGCTGACCACCTGGGCGGGCCAGCCAGGTTCTCAACTAGTGAAGGACTTGGCAGGAGTTTTTGATATCCAGGAGGAAGTTGCACTGGTAAAACCGGGCGATCTTCCAAAACTCGTTGAGCCTCGTCTAAGAAGGGACAACGGTGGATGGCATGGTCGCCTTCACACAGTTTGCAGGGAAAGCTAGCTTTCCCTCTCTGTCCTGGGACTTCACTTTCACTAGTTGACGGTGAGCAGTCAACATGGCTATCAGAGGTTGATGCTACCGAATTGTGCAAACGGGGAGACCAGTCCCTTAGTATCTGAGGGATGCAGGGACAATCTCTGTGGAAGTGGTCTCCCTTGCATATGACACATGGTGATTTAGGCCTTGTCAGTGCTGTGTGTGGATTTTTGTCAGATGACACTTGTTTGCCCCCAGTCGCTTTTGGCTCCTTCTTCTTCTTCTCTTTCTTCTTCTTTTCCTTCTTCTCCTTAGGAACTTGGTTTTTTGTTTTACCAGTTCCGTCAAGCGAAGAGGAAGGAGGAGAGGAAGAGTTGGACGAAGTAGAAGGCTGGTTGGCAATTCTGGTCTGGTCTAACTGTTGACTCGACTGTTCAGGAATGGTGGTGTTCTAAACGACATTGGTTGAAAAGAGCCAGACCGGTAGGCCAATTGTCAGTCCTGGAAGCGACAATGTGGCCATATGGGGTGCACCAACATCTCCCCAAGAGGAGAAGGGACTAGGATTTCCACCAAGGGGAATTCCTTGGTTGGTGTGCTCCATTTTTTCAACCTAAAGATCAACGCAGGAATAAGGGGTGATTGTTCCGTTTAAAATAAATTTTAACGACGCTTTAGACACAACTTGCTTTTTCAATTTTAAAGAGTCGAGAAAAAGCTAAAGATGACTCTAGTCTCCTTCGATGTTTTAACGAGCCCGAAGTGACAAATGCTCGGATGGACTTTTTCTGTTATAGAGTCTGAAAAAGGCCAAAAGGAACTGCTCTGGAGTTCTAGGCAGAGGGTGTGCCAAACTTTTCGCAAAATCGCAGAATACTTTTTAGGGTACGGGCGGTTGATCTTCCTGAATGCTGTGTTCAGTGCATTGCGATCAGTAGGGCGGCCGACACGGCTTCCTAAGGATAAAGGTTTTATGCCTATAGGGGTCTCCCAATATATACGCGATGGTACGTGGGAGCACAATCCATACTGGTGCTATCGTCCCTCAGGAGGAATCACCCACCATCCACGAGATCGACAGTCACCAGGCTTTACGACGCCGGAACACGTCTCTAGCCTAGACCTCTATGTTGTGCGTTATGTTGCAAAGCGTTGTTAAGTTCATTCAATTTATTTTAGGTTGATCTTTTTAGAGGTTTGCCTTTCAAGGTTCACCACGAGATGTATGATACAATTCCTAAATGCAGTCTAAAGATGATAAGCAAGCTTTATATCTTTTCAACTTTGAAAATCCTAGCTACTAAGGGAAAAGAAAGACACCATCTTTTCTCAAAGAGCAATCAGCACACTCTAATGCACTTTTCCTAAATCAAACATGAAAACTATCAAGATGCAAATGCACAATGCAGGTGTTTGTTTTCCGCTTTCTTAGTATTGATGCCTACAAAGAAAGCTTTTTGTACAACTTTGAATTTGCTTTTAAATGAAAAATACAAACAAGTTTACTTTTTCAAAATCAGAGTGGGTATAAGAGATTACAACACTTAACGATTTTCGAAATTAATACTTGTTTCGACACTTAAAAGAGACAAACTCAAACCAATAAGCAAAAGCAAATGTATAATCAACTGTAAACAGCCAATGAACTCTCTCCTAAGATCACAATCAACAGATCTGAATCAAGGGCTACAGGATGATTATTTCACTCATGCAAAGGAAAACTGTAAATGACGCCACAAACACATAAAAACACTCACAGTCTTTTTGTACAAAAGGAGGCGGAATATAAGCAGAGAAAAGGAGTTATCAGACTGGTACCTATGCTGGTTACAGGCTGCAAAAATCAGAGATCAAAACAAGGCAAAACAGAGCAGAGAACCCCAGCTGCACAAGGCCAAATTGGTTCAACGCAACCTCAACACAGGGGTTTTGACATTCAGCGCAGGTAGCCTTCACGGGACCTGCGTTGAAATGCAGAATCCCTTCACTGGGTTTGCGCTGAAGGAGAAAATCTCGTTTCTCACTGGTTCTGGGTCACAGATTGCTATTTAATCTACTGTTTCAGGCCAAATAAAAGCAACAAACAAGGTATAATCGAAGGGATGCTTTGAGGGAGTACTAAGATCTATCACAAAGGATCATCAAATCATTTGTGAGTCCATTGTTCATATCATAGACAAGTCCAGTGATTGGATCAAAGCAGCAACTGTCTACTTTGCATCTGGGAATAGCAGATGCAGTTCGATTGTTGCTGTCAAGTCTATGAAACAAATTATGATAGAAACACAAATAAAATGACTAAACAGATCTCCCCAGTGGAGTCGCCAATTTATTGTGGGGAAAAATGCCTATGCAGGACGATCCTATCCACCTAATGTGTGACAGTGCCTTAGCAAAAAACAAAGACAACTATTCTGATATTTCTTCCTTTATGAATTAAGAATGAAGAGAGATAGATGGACTTACCGGTGTCTTCCGTTTTTCCCTTGATCTGGTCTCTCTTCTCTTTGGGTGTTCACAGCTACTTGCCTTCTTGCTCGCCCAACTTCAACGGGTTCATACGAGATCACAAGAGAACAGCTACTTGCCTTCTCGCTAACCCAGCTTCAATAGATTCCTGCAAGATCACAAGAGAACAGCTACTTGCGACAAGAGAAGAACACTACACAAAGACAGATATTCACATTCATAACTAGTTCAGGATTAGAAATGAACCAAATACACTAATGCAATCATACATCAAAGACACATCAGCATATAGGAGAAACCAAGATAGCTTTATTGATGAATAACAAGGTTCAGGAAGAGATACAACCCAGAGGGCTCCAATCCAACATCTCCTTCCCAGCAAATGGAATTCCTATCTTCACCCCCTTCAAAGCGTTAAGCACCCAATGATTCCAATCTCAAACCAACAGCAATTCTTTGCAATAACAAAATTCCAGCCTCTAGATCTCATGGAGGAGAGATCCATATATAGATGTTTGGAGAGAGGATGAGTCAGCTTGAGATCTGACTAGTGTCCTCTCCCTCTGTTAGTTTTTGATTCCACTTGGAGGTTCTTGCTTCCACTTGGAGATTTGGAACCTCTTACTCATCACCAGTCGAATTCCCTGAGGCAAGTGTCATTTTGGAAGCTTCCTGGGTTTTGACACCTTGAGAAATGAGCTTGCCACATGTCCATTCTCGTTCAGCGCATGTAGCTAGTGTTCCCTTTGACATTCAACGCAGGTAGCCAGTTTTGGCTTTGACATTCAGCGCAAACAGCTAGTGTAGCCACTGAAATGATCCTGAATTGACTTGTTTTTGAGTAGTTTCAGGTGGAGAACTTCTGTGAATTGCTGTGGTTTGTTAGCCTTGTTCCTCTAGGGGTAGGAACAACATGTTTAGGGACTTTGGATCCCTTATATTATGGACATTTCATGCTCAATGCTGTAAGGCACAAAAATGTCTATAACAATAAACCACCTTAACGCATTCCCTTTCAGTGTTGCTGGAAACAATTTTAGTCTCTCATTAGGGCTTACATAATCATAACTCCTACATAGTATATCAAATTCAAAGAGGAATTCATCCGGGTCTTCAGAGGATAACCCATGAAAATTGGGTAATGCTGAGAGTGGAATGTTCTTCATAGGGGTTGCTCCTCTCGAGAGCTCCCCAATAGGGAACTCCAAGGTAGAGAGTGAGTTTTCCCCCCTTCCTTCTGCTCTGTTATCCTCCATTGGTCTTTTTCCTGAATCACTTACTTTATCTTCTGTATCTTCTGTCTCTTCAGGTTCTTCTACTGGTTCCTCAGTGTATTCTGGTACTTCCAGCTTCCTTTCAGGTCCCAGTACTTCCTCCGTCTGTCGATCTGTTTGTGAGGAATACTGGATCTGAGGTCTCCGGGAACTTGTCCTCTGTGATGTTTCGGCCTTTGAGATGATTTCGTCAATAAAGGTTTTTCTTCCTCCTCCGCCTTTGCCGCCTGTGAAATTAGGTTTCCTGCGTCCTCTCATGCACCTGTTATTCTTAAAAAGAAATCATTAATGCTTTTAGAAATCTCTAGTCGCCTTCCCCGGCAACGGCGCCAAAATGTTGGCTAGTTGAATTGTTTATTGATTAAACAATCAAGTACCACATTAATTTGTCAACCTGGGAAAGTCTTTTATTTCAAAGGCTACCGCGTACTGTATGTACTTAACTCTAAAAGCATTAAAAAGCTGTAGTATACATGATTCTCACGCTATGTTATAACAGTGCATTGCAAAGATAAAATGAAAGCAGTTAATTAAGATTACAAATCTGAAAAGAAAAGTGATGGATGCTCTGTTAGCAGAGGATCAGGACCCTATCCTCCAGGTAAGGACGTTCAACACCTGCCCCTGTAACCAGATTTCTAATACACACTGCAATTCTAATTCACCGGTGAAGTATTCTTTTACAGCTTCAAACGATTAACAAAACAGAGTACCAACAAAAAGGATATTATCAGAGGTAATGCTACAGAATCCAAACAGAGTACCAGCAAAAAGAAATTACCAAACACACTTACACACTTGACAGAAAATAAATGGGTGAATCTTGTGAAGAAGGTGGGCCCTGTCCCTCTCACAAGATTCCCCAGAACACAGATGCTGGATTAGGTGCTCAGAACAATTTTCTATTCATCTGCCAAAAGATCCAGTTACAATAAAAGTTCAGACTTTTCTGTTTGTCTCTCAAAACGTCCCTTACAACTTGTTTTTCTCCTCCCCTTCTCTAATGTAGATGTCTCCTCTTTATAGAGGAGACATCTATTACAATAGACTGTCATAGTTCATTCAGTTAAACCTTTCTGTCAAAAATAAGGAATCCATCCTTGTTACAGGATGCTGTTACAACAGTGTGACAGTGTATTCTTTCTTGGGTCTCTTACTGTTACACAGCTGGTAACCGAACTTCGACCGTCTTCTTGGAATCCTCGCACTATCCTTTTCCGCTTCCCCATGGTTGCTGATTTAGTAAACCCATGCTGTTCCTGGTATTTTAGCAAATGTAACTGTGTTTTACCCTTTTTGGACAGTTGCTGATCATGCTGCGTCAGCATGGAATTCTGGCGATCTTCTGATAGTTGTTGTTTGTTATTTCCGGTATTCCAGTTGTTTGCAAAATAACATTTCCCTGCTTTAGATAGTTGTTGTTGCTAGTGCTGTAGCAACTGCGTAGTTGCTGTTTCTGGTGTTGCAACAACTGCGTAGTTGCTGTTTCTGGTGTTGCAGCAACTGCGTAGTTGCTGTTTCTGGTGTTACAGCAACTATGAATTATAATTTCTGCAGACTTTAGACAGTTCAACGGTTACTTAGAAACTTAGTTATCTTTTCCAAAGATAAATATAAAGATAACATGAATATGTAATGAACAATTAAACACATAGTCATGCGGAGAGTCACTTCATAGCTTGGGGTGATTAGGTCATTATGTAATCAAAGCTTTCAACTTATGAACTGAAAAAGGGTAATATTATAGCAAAAATACAAGGTCAAAATGGTCAATTCGGAGTCCTAATAGATGGGATTGTCTTTACTGCTGATCATAAATTTCATCTTATTTTCTCTATAAAGTTTCCAGAGCTGTCCAAAAATAGGGATAGTGGTGTATGAAAAATCAAGCTGTAGCGCGCCTTTTAATTTTTCTCCCCAAGATCTTGAAAGCAACACACTGAACCTAGGAGGAATATCAGCCACTACAACATCCATAAGTACATTTTTGGGTGGGATTTGATCTAAGGACACGACCAATCAAGGATAATTTTAGGGGCGAATGTTCGCCCTTTGGCGAAATTAAGGGGTTTTAAATTTTTAGTGGGCGAATATTTTGTATCATAGTACATTTTTACAAATCACCTCAAATAGCCCACCTTATTTTAAGGGAGAGGGTAAAAAAGGTAAATTTAGCCCTTGAGATTAGGACTTACAACCTTCCATTCGCCCATTTTCAAGAATAGGTTTTATTTAAGTGAATCCATTTGCCCATTTTCAAGAATAGGTTTGATTTAAGTGAATCCTATGGGACAAATACCATATTTATAAAAGAGGTATGGTAAATTAATAAAAATATAAATAAATGAGAGGTATGGTAAATAAATAAAACATTTTTTATATTTACTCCATAAGTCACCTTATATACATGTAAGGGTGTAAACAAATAAAAATATAGGTAAAATGGAGGTATGGTAAATAAATAAAACGTCTTTTTATACTTACTCAAAAGGTATGGTAAATAAATAAAAATATAAATAAACTATACGTATCGTAAATAAATAAAACCTCTTTTTATATTTAGTCCATAACCCTCATTCTATTTATGAAGGCTCAAGAAAGAGGTTTTATTTAAGTGAATCCTATGGGCCAAATACCATATTTGTAAAAGAGGTATGGTAAATTAATAAAAATATAAATAAACGATAGGTATGGTAAACAAATAAAACATTTTTTATATTTACTCCATAAGTCACCTTATATTTACGAACACTCAAAAAATGGGTTATATTTAGGTGAAACCTATGGCCAAAATACTATGGGACAAATACCATGGACTAGATTGTTATTAATACCATGCAAAAAACCATTATTAACCCTAATATTAGAATTAATAAAAATAAAAATGGCACATGGTATTGACCCATGGTATTCACCAAAATGGCACATGGTATTGACCCATGGTATTCACCTGGAATGTAGCCTATTTAAATGGGGGAATTAAACCAGCATGTAGCCTATGCTAAGATTCACTAGGACTTTACAAAGTTTTATTATTTAGTGAAAGACTTGCCAAGATCTTACAAGATTTTATAATTGAGTAAAATATTCGCCATGCCTGGTGAGATATTCGCCAAAAAATTATACATACATATTATATTATTGATAAAATCGCCTTCCATTTTTCCTATATACCATGGAGATTCGCCCATTTATTATATTTATAAATTTAGGGGGGGTTCTTAAAATTTTCGCTGCAACCAAGTCTTTAATAAGGCCAAGGTATTTCACTCTTCCAGAATCAAAAGAATAAAGATCATGGTAAGGTCGGGTGATGCTCAGTCCTAGTTTATCCATGATGGTTTTAGCCATCAAATTATGAGAGGCACTAGAATCTAGAATAGCATCATGAAGGACAGGGTCATGAAGTTTAAGATTCAGATAAAAAGGAGGAATTTCACTATCTTCAGGAGCTCCTTCTAAGGCTAGGCCAAAAAGGATGGCTGGCTCATCATTAGCTGGCAGTAAGAGAGGCACAAATCCTGCCATGACTGCTATAGGAAGTGGAGGTGTTACAAAGGGTGATGTAACTGGAGGTGTTACAATGGTTTGTGTAAGTGAAGGTTGTGATGAGGATGAGGGAACTGTTAAAATGGGTTGTGGAGGTAAGGATGGAATGAACGGAGGAGGAAAGAAAGATGATGAAACTGAAGCTTTAGGAGATGAGGTAGATGAGCTTGGAGGTGTAAAAGAGGATGAAGTTGTGGCTAAGTATTCAAGTTGATATTGAACAAAATCTTTTTCGGTTGTGATTTGGAGTTGGTCAGCAAGGCTCTGAAGCTTATCAAAATTCAACCACAGTTCATAATCAGTCTTAGCAGACAATGATTCTAAAGAAAGAGAATGAGTTTCAACCTTTAAAGGTTCTAGGTTGAAAGATTCTAGTGTTGTATCAGAGATGCAAGAGTCAGACTTAGACCTGGTAAGTGATAATTCTATCTGCTCTTCGAATGGAATTTGCTCAAAGGCGAATAGGTTTTTAGGCAGAGAAGTTGTTCTTTTAATTTTTTGAACTACACTTTTAGTGATAGGTAGTCTAATTTTTCTGAGCAGTCTTTCAGGGTCTTCAACAATAAAGGGTGGATTTGGGTCAGGATTTGACTTGGTATGCCTTTTGGAAGCCAGTATGTATACACTCTAAACTGATGAGATTTATGAATTCAGCCTATCTTAGGATACTGGAAACTAAGAAGTACAAAACCAGCTCTTGAAAGCTCTTAAGAATTTTCCCAGGGATAATTTAACTATCTTTCCCCAGCAACGACACCAAAAATGTTATTCCTTACAATCTCCTAGGCTGAAAAGGAAATTGACAAGGGTAACCTCAAACCACTTCAGCTCAGTAGCTAGCCATACTGAGCATGAGAGGGATCTCTCTAAGTCTCTTATTAGTGATATGACTTTAAAGAAAATAAATTTTAGGCTAGATATGTGTATTTGTTTGTTTGCTTATGAAAAAATGGTTTCTAAAGGGTTTGCTGAACTTGGGTTTGGGGCCACAAGTAGGTCTAGGCTGTGGGAATACAGGAGAAAGCATAAAAAGGATCTAGGTGTAAGAAGTCATGGTGTATTTGGAGTATTTTGTCAGTGTAGTATAGAGGATATAGAGAATAAGAAACTAATGAGCATTTACGGATGATTTCATTAGCTTAAGAAGACAAAACATGTAACCATGAAAACCTAGATAACAGAGCTTGATAATAAAAGAATTCTAAGTATTTTATCACAACGTATTCATAAGGGAAGAAATATAATGTATGAAAAGATGTTTTAGATCATGATTAAACAAAAGAGTGAAACACAAATACCATAAAACTCACTGTGCTAGAGTTCCTTGAAAATAGTTGCAACCTATATCTGTATTACTTGAAAGATGATTACAATGCAATCCTTCCTTTACAAAACGTTCAACGCTCTTCTCCTGAGGAAAAATAGTATTTATAGACTCTCCTCACCTTTTTCCCACCTTCAGGAGTCAAACTCATAGGTGGAGGAACTGAATCCAATATTCTCTCAACCAACAGGTGAGAGTGAGAAGGTGAAACTCAAACAGCTCATGAAGAGTTTGATTAGGAGTTTGATTATTTTATGAGGCTTAAAGAACATAAAAAACAAAATATGACATGAATTTGTTCATTCCTAAATCACGTAACCTCGTAACTTGTTCCATTACAGGAGAATCTTGACTTTGACCAAGTTTGACTAGAAACTAGAAAATTTACATAGTGAAATTTTACAAATAAAAACACAGAAAGTGCAGAAGCGCAACACCAACTTTGAGCTGATTTTCAGGTGCCTTCCATGGGTCAAAACGCAAATATGAGAGAATGGTCAACTAGCCCTTCAAGTCGAGTTTCTAGAATAGTTTTAATTTATGAATTTGGAGTAAGGGAAGACCTTAAAAAATCCATTCTCCCAAGGTCACTCCAGAAGCACAGCACCTGTCAAAAAATGGTCTAGAATGCTAGTTTTTCGCCACTATTTTGCCTTTTTCTCCCAAACTAAGCCACCTTTGTAAAATATTGGAAAATGGGTTTTAAGAGGATGCCAAAACCTTTGCAAAAATATAAACGTTTCTTCTAATGGATGCACGAGGAAAAAGCGTAGCACCAAGGCACTGCACTTCTGGACAGGCCAATTTTCTGAATTTAGACTAAAAATTCTCAAAAAACACAAAATGCTCAGAATTGGCTCAAAATTGGAGGGAAGGTGTAAAAATGAGTTTTTTAAAGCTTCATGGATGCTTTAGCAAGCATCTCCAATTTTCCCTCATCCTTTTTCTCTTTTTGGTCTCCTTCAACTTGTTTTTGAGCTGTTTCACCTTGACATTGGCGATCATGTGTTGAGCTTGATAATGATGTGCCATGTGTCTGAGCATTTGGTTATCTCTATTTTTCTTCTCCAATATCTTTTCCAAATGTTCATTCACCCTATTTAGCCAATATTCTTTTCCTTGATGTACCTCAAGGGCAATCCTCTCTTCTAGGTCAAGGTCATCATTTAGCAATATTTGTTTTTGTTCCTATTGCAAAGCTTCTTTGAGACCTCTGGTTCTTAGTCCTTTCCTCTTTCCTGTACCCTTTGATCCTTCAGGCTGGCTTGATTCTATGATATCTTTACCTTTTCCAATCTGCTGCAATAACTTGGCTTTCTCCTTTTCCAAGCTCAACTCTTTTGCCTTGAGTTGAATGTTTTCTTGTTCTAAGAATGATATAATGAACTTATCTCTTTCCATGTTTATTTCCAGCTCATTGATTTAGTAGTCCTTGTCCCTGATGGTCTGTTTCATAATTGAAATCTCATCCTTATCTTCTAGATCAATGATCTAAAATTTCTTCTCAACTATCTTTTTTCCTTTTGCTCCTGATACCTGCTTTGTTGATGAAGAAGGCTTGGCCCCTTTCTCTTTGTGAGAAGTAAACACAAGCCTATGCCATTTCTTATACACTTCGGTGACCTCTGGCCTAGGTAGCTGAATCTTCTCTACTGGTCTGTTAGATGACCCCATCTTTGCTTTTTGTTTAGGTGCACTTGTGGACTTGCCACTTTAGAGATGTTTCTAAGAAAGCTTCCCATAATGAGATTATGATGGAACAAACGTGGAGAGTGCTCTTTGTCCTTCAATTGTATCTTCTCAGACATTTTTGAAATACTCCTGAACAAGTAATTGCATATGTTGAGTGGCTTTTGAGATGTGAAATGCATCAAGAGGCGAATGTGATATGCATACAGCCTTGAGAATCTACCTTCACAGGTAAATAACCTTGTGATGGTCTTCATTAATGGAGCATACGTTTCAAGCAAATATCTGAAAGGCATAAGGTGAATATGGGTGTCTCTGTATGGAGTCTTTAAGAAGGGCTTGTAGTTTCAAGATCTACATTCATCCCTTTGAACTAATATTCACCATTGTTTGGTAGACCAGTTGCTAGTGAGATGGAAGCCATCGAGAAGCTAAACTCAATACCAGCAATGACAACAGTCTCCGCTTTCAAGTGTGTGGCCACCCAATATGTTAGTTGTTCATAAAACCCTTCTTCACTTACTCTTTTTCAAAATTCCAAACAATGAACATCTTCAAAACAATATTTGATGAAAGGATAGCAGTTGATCTGATTGCAATCTGATGGTTAATATCTAAGAATCCTCCCTGATTTGTGTTGTTTCTTTCTCTCTGGTGAAGAATCAATCTCCTTGATGATACAAAATCCTAACAGTAGGAAGTGAAATAGATGTGAGGTGAGTATGAAAATGAAGTGATATATGAGGGAGTTTGACAAAATGATGAGAGGGCTTTGTGAAGGATGAAATGGCTTTGAGAAAGTGATGGAAATGAGTGTGGAAGGTAGTGAACAAATGTACTACTGATAAGTAAGACCAAGAAGGTTTATGGTGTGATTTTGCCAAAACAACTTTAGGAATGAGCTAGGGTTTTGTTTTTTTAGTGTTTAAACTATATTTGGAGGTGGATGGACCTATCAAGATAACTCATCATACATGTGTGCAGGTGTAAAATGTCAATTTACATTTTTAGGAGATAAAAAATTGTGATGACCATTTCTACCCTAGCATTTCCCATGGCATTTTGGCTACAAATCGTAGCTTGAGATATTATCAATATGGAATGCAAATGGGAAAGAAAAAATCAAGGGAAATAATATAATTACTTGTTCCTCAGCCTTAGAAAGTGATTTGACCAATTTTGATAGAAAAAAATTTGAAATTTGGGTAGATTTTGGGCACTCTGTCCTCCGCATAGTGAAGTTATTCTACGCACAACGCCAAAGCGCAGCGTAGTTCTCCTATGTGCAACACCTGCTTCAGAAGTGCAACATAGTGTCTCTATGCATAGCGCTTGCAAATTTTGGCCAGATTCTCCTAAGTAAATGAAATTTTTGCTTTTAAGGCAGGTAAGCTCGATGATGAAGAGTGAATGAAAGGTGAATGAAAAGGAATTGAGTCATTTTGAGTTTATATAGGGGTGAATTTTTCACTTTTTCCAAAAGAGAAAGGAAACCAATCCTCTTTTGTGAACTGATTTCACTTTTCTGAAGGAAACTTTTCCCTTACCTTTGCAAATGTGCTTTCTTTGCATTTCCTGAGTGCTGGTGCTTTCTTCTCTTGCAATTTTTTGATGTCATGAAAATGAAAATAAACCATATTTCATTCCTTGAACTCTTTTCTTTTTCAATTTGACTTATTTCTAACTTTTTATGGAAATGGTGGATGTTGGGGACTCTTAAGACCTAGTGAAATGATAATCATGACTTGACCAATTTTCATGGTATAAGACAAGAAACCAGCATGAGTGAAATTTTAGGCAATGACTCTATCTTCAACTGACCATACAATGACCAAATTTATAGTGTAAACCTAGTAACAGAAAAATTTGACGATGAAAACCTGAAATGGCCATGATAAAAGCATTTTTTGATCCAGTGACAAGCTAACAAGACTGACACTAACATAATTGCAACGAGCAGCACCATCAACAATAGTAGAAGGTAGCACACTTGCATGCCACAAATGCATGAGGAAGGTTGTTGAAAGTGCAGAGGCAAAGAAAAGTTGCAAGTTCAAGCAGATCCACTTGTGATGAAAGCAACTTTCGATATTGAGGCTATGAGGTGACAGCATGGCAGGAGGATCACACGAAGGCAAAGAGGGAAATAGAGAATGAGTTGCAGATGCTGAAGGAACAACTCAAGGAACAAAAAGGATTTGCATAGACAAGAGAAGGAGTTACAGCAGGAGCAAGTATAGTAGGAGGCGCAACATGCACAGACTAATGAAACTGTGCCCATACAAGTTATGGACCCAACCCAACAGCTAGAACAAAGCAAACAGGGTGAGTAGTGTTGTCAATCGCATGCAAGGGTGTTTAGGAGCTTTGTTGTCATTATGTGCATGCATGCGATCCCACCCATTGGCACACTCACTGAGGTGAAGACAAGAACCAAGTCAAACTAGAGCTAAACATGTATTTCAACAAGTTGATGAGCATAGTCACCAACACACACTTGAATATTAGCGTAGACACTATGCATTAGTATGTTGCTGGTCTAGCTACACTCAAGATGATGATGCATATGTTATGAGATGAGTTGGATAGAGGAGCCATATCAGTGTACTTGGATGCAATAGAGGCAAGATTTCACTTTCAGCAGGATGTCACCATTGAGCACATGGACACCATCATGGAAGACCAAGCTTGGCATGAGTTCTCCATTGTTTATCATTGCGAGGATGTTGAAGAGTTGGTCTTCCCACAACCATCTGATTCTTAGTGATATCTTTCATGGCTTGCTCAGGTCTATTTTTTCTCACATGGGTAAATGTGCAAATTGTATGTAACATCTTGTAAAGTGAATATTCAAGTGTCGATAATTGAATGTAATAGTCATGTAGTAGGTGAAGAGTCATGAGGGTAGGTTAAGAGTCAGAAAGGGGAATGTCAAGGGTCACCCCACCCTTTTCCATTTAGAGAACCTCATAAATCATTGTAAGGGCTTTTCGGCAGCCAAGCTTCCAATAGGAGTATCTTAGAGAAAGCTTGGAGAGTATTGTTTTGAGCGTTGGCTTCTCGATAGTTTAGAGCTAGTACATCTCTTTGGAGGAGCAGGCGGAAGTGACTGTAGCATTCTGTTATTGGGACTAGTGGTTGGTCATGGTTGTACTGTATGATTGGAAATTTTACTTCTTAATATAACAGAGGTAGCACGTTTTATACATATGTTGTTATCAATTTCCAGTTAACTTGATTACTCTACTGATATATGTATCACTTTGCTTACACATGTATGTATAGACTCTTTCTGTATATGTATGTATGAAACTTACTGAGATATGTTGTTGGTTTAACCATCACTTTTGATTGTTGGTTCTCCTGCCTTCCAGTTCGTGATGCATCTTTATTTGTGTATTCCATTCCAAGCTGCGTGTTTTCACAGGTTTCCAAGGGGCGCACTCACTCCACCTTCTGTGTGTTAGAACCATTCATGAACCTTCCTTGGCTTTTTGTGCATGCCACACCCTTGCTACTATAAATGACATCTTACTTGTCTTTGCGCGTAACCATGGTCAAGGCGATACCGTATGACCCACTATTGGGACTCCTACACCAAAAAATCTAAGATCTAGTTGGAAATTCTTACTGGGGAGATCCCCTGACATGTTGGCAGGTCTAGCACCATCAACACTACCATACTTCTAGTCCCAAGTAATATTTCATCAAGTCGAGTTCCTCTATATCAAATTCAAAAGACAACTACTTCTTACATTGAACAATAAGAGGATTGATACCTATCAGAAACAAATCATCAAAATAAAGTAATAGGGTCATAGGTGCATTATTAACAATCTTAAAATAAAGGTTTGGATTGACATCACTCTTGGTAAATCCCAATTTCATCAAATATCTATCAATAGGAGCATACGAAACTCTTGGAGCTTGCTTGAGTCCATACAAGGCCTTCTTTAACACACAAACATGATATTCCTTTCCATGCATCTCAACACCTTGAGGTTTCTCTATGTACACCTCTTACTCAATCACACCATTAAGAAATGTAGTCTTCACATCCATCTATTGTAAGTTCCATCTCAATGAATCAACAAGATAAATAATGGATATGATGGAGGAGTGCTCGGAAACTAGAGAAAAGGTTTCATCATAATATTCTTCCTCTTTCTAGGAGAATCCTCTAGCCATGAATCATGCATTGTATTTGTCAAACTTCCATATGCAACATGATTGATCTTGTATATCCACTTGGAAGTCGCTACTAAATTCCCTTCTATTCTTGGTACAATTTCCCAAATATCATTTTTCATGATGGTTTGATATTCTTCATTCTTGGCCTCCTTCCACACCCAACAGCTAGTTTCTTCTTCATAAGTGGAAGGTTCTCCATCAATTAGGTTAGTCATGAGAGATGCATAGCTAGAAAATATTTTAGGTTTCTTAATTTCTCTAGATGTGCCATCAAGAGTTGCATGTCCTTCTACTTATTCTAATGTAGATCTAAGCCATGAAGGTCCTTTTCTAATTTCTGGGAAAACCATTGTTTCCACCTGTTCATGAGGCCCTTCTAGTTCTTCATGACTTTCTGTAGAACTTGAATGCTCTTCACTTGAAGATTCATGTTTTACTTCATCATAGTAACCCATGGAAACTTCATTGGACTTCCAATATGCAAGTATCTACATCTTGGTTGACCTCAATCCTTCGTTTCTCTATAATGTAGAGTATATACGCCTTGGATGATTCATTGTAACTAACAAATATGCTTTTCCTTCCTGAAGGTTCAAGTTTGTTTCTCTTATCCTTAGGAACATGGATGTAGACATGATAACCAAATATTCTCTTGTGTCCAACCTTTGGCTTTCTTCTAGAGAACACTTCTTTAAGAGTCTTATCTTCCATAATTCAATGAGGAAATCTCTTTTAAATAATATAACTACCAACGATGATTCTCCTCATAAGAACATTGAAAAGTCTTGATCATGCATCATATCCTTGATATATTGTCTGGAACTATTCTTTCATTTTACTACACCATTCTGTTTTCGATTATAGGGAACAATCATCTCCCTCTTAATCCTAAATTTCTTACAAAAAGAAAAAAATTCTTTTGAGGTGTACTCTCCTCCATTGTTGGATCTCAAAATATTGATCTTCTTACCTGTCAAGTTCTCCACTTTGGCTTTAAATTCCTAAAACCTTGTGAATACATCATCATTGATCTTCATGAGATAAATCCATCTCTTACGAGAGAAGTCATCAATAAATGTCACATAGAACAATGAACTATGTGAAATTTTACTACATACATTTGAGTGAATCAAAGCTAAAACTCGTTTAGATCTATTGTCACTACTTGGAAATGGTTTCTTGATATTCTTTCCAAGAGCACAAACTTTAGAAACACCTTCATTATTTATTTTACAATTCATGGACACCTGAAACTATTTGAATCAATTCAGGTATTGGTATATAATGAAGCTGACCATATATTCTATGCCATAGCTCACTTGGATTGATTTCGTCATGTACTAGGGCTTGAGCTAGTTGATTCGCAAGTCTATACAATATTCCTTCACGAATCCCAATAACCCTAGCATCATCTATACTAGATCCCTTGGACAATACAAGTACTTTTCCATCCAAAAAATATACTCTATCTCCTTTAGCTTCTAGTCCTGGAATAAAGACAAGATTCTTTTTCAAACTTGGTACATATAGAACATTGCTAAGATGTACATTGTTACTAGATTCTAGCTCTATGAATGCTTTTCCAGCTCCTTTGACTACATAGTTGTGATTGTCTCCAAGCTCTACCCTTTGGGGAAACCTCTTTTCCACCATGCTAATAATATTTCCATGATCTCCGACCTATGTATTGATGCACCACTATCCACCAGCTACATGTCATCATCATCTACAAGGAAACATGTTAGAGCAGATAAGTAAAAGAAGTATTTGTTACGTTTGGGTTTCTTTGGGAGTTCATCTTCAACATTAGATACAAAAGTATGTTTTCCATTTCTCTTGTTGCTATTGGTCATCTAAAAAAAAATCCTTTTTAAAATTCCAAAATTTCTTATAACCATAACATTCAATCTTTGACATGTCCTTCTTCTTTGACTTCTTATATTGAGAGGCAACCTTCTTCTTTCCTTTATTCTTGAAGTGGGTTTCTAATGCTTGAGAAGCTTCTTCCTTCCTATATCTTAATCTAAGCCTTGATTTTTCTTGAGGACAAGAGGCCCACATTTCTTCAAATGAGGGAGTTTCCTTCCTACTACTTATATCTTTTGCAAATGCACACCATCATCTAAATAGACCATTGAGTTTTGTAGTCACAAATTCATTATCACGAATAGATTCTCAAATTGCTTTAATTTGGTCCTTTATTTGTGTAATCCTTATAAAATATGAAGGTGCAATGTCATCATTCATCATCGTCACATCACTAAGTTCATTCTTTAGATTCATGGCTTGACTAACATTATTGATAGTGAATAGATTTGCTAGGGCATCATACATCTTCTTGGAAATATCAAGTTTTGTAATTTAAGGAATAAAATGATATTTGATGGAGTCCACAGTAAGAGCCATAGAATTAATGTCATCTTCTTTAAATTTCTTCTTTCCTACAACATTTGTTGGTTCCACAACTTTACCTGTCACGATATCCAAAACCTTGTTCTTTGTAAGAATAAGATCAATTATAAGTTTCAAATATCTAAATTTGGAGGCTCCTTCCAACTTGTTTTTATATTTCATAGAGGAAGCCATGGATATGGATCAATAAGAAGGACTTCAACAATAGAATCTAAAAGTGGGGTTTCTTCAAAGGTGATCCTAGTGTTCCTTCCTTCACCAAAGCTATGATACCATTTTGATTTTCTATGTGAAGTATAGAATAGCACAACATTTTTGAAATATTGATAATTACTTTCAATGTTAGGTCTTATTTTAAATTATTATAATGTATCATTCAACAATTATACTTCATAAATTCAATTAGGCAAGAACAACAAAACAATAAGGATTATAATGCATAAAGAGAAGAAAATATTTACCTTAGGAAAACCCACCATGGGAAAAAAACCAATAACCTTTTTAATAGAGAAATTATTCTATTCAAGTAGAGACACACCTAGACTTATCTTCAAACCTGATCAACCCCACCCCCCTAAATCAAGCCTTGCAATCTGATCCAAATTTTTTCTCTACCTGATTTGACTTAAAGTTTCATCCCTCCTCAAAATTTTGGTCCTAGAAACTACCCATAATTTTGGCCCCATACAATAAAATTTCCTAGAAGAATTATGAACCAAAAGAGAGAGTATATCCACATGTGCAATCTTGAGAGAGAGATAAAGATATGCAATTCATATTGTTTTTCATCCTCCTTGTCCTTCTTTATCTTCACTGAGATGCACATAAAATATCTTCTTGAGGAAGTGTGAATTGGTGGTGGAAGAATGAGGTTAGCCTGCATTTATATAATGATTTGTTAGGTCAGATGGGTGTGTATTTTTCCCAGGGATGACTTGACTTGGAGGGGGGTCCACTTGACAGCTTTTGGAGAAACTAATTACAATTTAAAAAATCAAATTATCTTGTTTTAAAAGTCGTAATGGGGCTTTGAATCTTTTTTTTTTTTTGACTCTAGCATTTAAAATTTGCTTTACAGTAATCAATACAAGCACATTAAGTGGAAAAATATACATTATGAAGAGAAACCATAGTTACAAATTCAATAATATGCTTGCAACAATATACCCTAGCTTCCATTTATGTGCCTATGCAGATGCTTGTAGGTGAGAATTCATGACCTCGTGCACGATTTTACTAGAGTCTTTTCCCAAGTCTTTTGGTGTGAATTGAAGTGATTTGATTTGGTCCCAATTTATTTAATTAGGAAGATGAAGTGGAAGATAATTAATTCATTGATGTGGTCCAACTTGTGACATGGGTAAATTATTTTAAAATGAGTTGTTGTGGATGAATCACAAAGTTTAGATGTTATGTGTTTGGTGATCTAGATCTCTTCAACTACGGGAATTAACCAAGAACTTTTACTTTTGTGATGTTAGCATAATTGCATGTGAAAGAGTATGAAAAGCCACATGTGCATACTATTAAGAAGAGGAAACATAATAATGACCATCAAATCAAAGGACACACACACATTGATAACATAGTTCACCCAATGTTGTTTACATCTCTAGGCCCAGTGTCAAAAGTGGGGAGGTCTCTTCGCTAAATGATGCAATATAATGATGAGTACATGGTACATTCCTTGTCATTACAAGGATAAAATCCCTCAACTAGAGTGGCATGTCTCTCCATGAGACATTCTCCTGTAGGAACTCTCACTCACATGGGCCCTCCTTCAGCATGACAAGATAATAAATTCTCACATGACATGGCATACAAGTATCCTTCAACATAATGGTAACAAGGATCTCAACAAAAAACATCATCTCAACAAATCAAAGGAAAGACATGACATCACTACATCATATACCTCAACTTTCAGGTATAGCTTGAAAATGCACAGCTCTACTAATGAAATGATTGAATCATTGAATTCATGGTGCAAGATCATGTCAAACGACTATAAACTTGGCCCCTTTTTGACACTTCCAAAATTAGGATCCTCGGGAACCTCAAAGATTCCCTCAAATATTCCTTCCTGGAGATGGGGAAAAAATCCGTTGTTCAAATGAAAATTTTGAGCACACCACTCCACTCCTTGTGATATTCTTGGAAAAATGACTATAAAGTCAACATCATTCTGCCTCTATAAAAAATCAGCCTCCAAGGGAATCTTATAGATTCCTCAAGATTCTGTAAATATTCCTCACTACTCACTGCCTGAAATCATGTTTCTCAGACAAGGATACATATCACACCATCACATTCCCTAGGAAATTCTAGTTCATTTGAGCATAAAGTTGACATGATTACATCACTATGAAAAATTACCTTCTAGGGAATCTTTTAGATTCCTCAAGCATCAAAGAATATTGCTGCAAGATTCTATCTCAAAGAATGTGCTAGGCATGGTTCCTCCTCAAACAATATATTAAGGTTCTGCACTACCTCCTCAGTTCTCGTGCTCAACCTACGCTCTGTCTTTCTACCCGAATGGTTAAAAACTGAGGTTTAAATAATACATATGGGTGGATTTTATAAAGAAATAGGACTTTGGCCTATTGGTAATAGCCCTCGACTGTTACAGGACCCACCAAGGTCAAACCCCACAGGCTCCCAAATTGGCAAATTAGCACATTGGTTATATTTCACATTTTGTTTGTTGTAACATAAGATGTAATGATTAGCACGTAGTTTGAATAGCGGTTTGTTGCATAAACATTTGTGGTTGTTAATTTTGTTGGAGGGTGTTATGTGGAGCCGTTGTAACGGGTTGGTCGGCAAATTGGTCAACGCAGGTTTGAGCCCCATTAGCTCCATCCATTATACAGTGACAATCTTTAGGCCATGTTTAATGTGATGTGGTGGTGGGGTTTGACCACCCGACACCCTTTATAATATCTTTGTTATATTGATCGTCAGTGGGGGTGGTGGCATGCCACTATTATTTTAATATTTGTTTACTTTTTATAAAAAAATTTCAAAACATTTTGACCAAATTTTTGGATTTACCAGGCAATTTAAGGAGGCATTAAATTCACTTGTTCTAACCACCAGATTCTGTGCACCAATCTTTTGCCAAATTGTTGCCTTGTTAGTCATTACCACTTAACCTAGTTTGACCAGAACTTTGACGTGAATATCTCGAGCATACAAACTCAGATTTGAGTCTCATTCACGCCATCAGAATTATGACAATGAGAAAAATGATCTAGCTCTTATTTGGGTGAAATATAAGAACCTTTATTTTTGAGCATTTTCTTAGCCATTTCTGAATTCTGAGCGTTTCTGGAACTACCTCGATCATTCCTCCCCACCGAGGGGCTTTTGGTCCTACAAAAGCATGAAAGTAATATACAAATGTTGTGTTACATTTTCTTCACAACAAGGGTCCTGACATGTCAGACTTCCTTCTCTATCAACCTTGTTCTTCGGAGCCATAAGTGATGAATCGCCACCTGCATCCTTTGCAAACCCATAGTACAATATTTGCAAACTTGATCCAGGTGGATATTGGTGGCCACCCGCTAATTCCACTTGGAACCCCACAATTGTTTCTTTCATTTTTTTAGTTTCCTTAATTGTAGCACATTTTACTATTTTTAGCAGTTTTTCAGGTCCTGAACTTCCGGAGCCGTTTTGAGGCCCCAAAAGACTTTTTTTGGGAAAATTAGGAGCAACATGGGTCCTTCAATTGATGTTTCTCATACCAAAGTTGTATTCCTTAGATAGATCTTTCTAATGAGGTATTGTGCATGTCAAACGGAGATAATATGCGAAAGTTATGACCCCGGGAAGTTGATGTACCAATTTACCCAAACGGGGCCCATAGTTTGGCACTTCATCTCCTAGGGTTAGGTTTTTGGATGTTTAGGGTTTTCCATTGTTTCTAAAAAATAAATAGGCCTTCAAGCCTCATTGTAAGACAGTTCAGAAGCATGTAGCCACCAAATCTCTCCTCAAAGATAAGCTACCACTGCCCAAGCTAGTTTATTTCCATTTCTATTTGTAAGCATATTTCAGTATTTTACATTACTAAAATGAAGTATTATTTCTTATGCATATATGTATTTATGGTTATCTCTGTAATTTGTTGCATTCCTATTTAAATCTGGATCAATGGTATCAGGGTGGTTTGCTCTTTCTCTTTTTCTCTTTGCATCTCCACAACGAGGTCAGGATATAAGGAGTTAGGGATTGAACTGGTCAAACATTTGCAAGACCAGCCTTAAAAATCCAAACGACCTCCCATGGTGGATGAAAAGAAAGATGAGGGGTAGGAGATCCTATCAAAATCTTGCTTGAAGAGGCCCTCAAGCGACAAAGGAACACGATGTTGGACAACTTTGCCCAGATCCTTCAGCGGCTGCCCAGGGGCGACACATCTACTTCTAGCAGCTACTCTGGAAGCTCCAAACCCTTTAAGGTACAATTTAACTTTTACATTCCCATATTTTAGGGTCAAATAGATGCAGATATTGTAGATAATTGGTTAAATCTTCTAGAAGGGTATTTTTCTGTTCATGATTTTTCCAGCGGGGAAAAGATTACTTCCGCTCTTCTCAAAGTTGCCCCCCATGTCAAGGACTGGTGGGAAACCTACTGCGAGCAAAAGGATGAAAGTATGACCTCACTATTTTTAGCCACACCCACTTGGAATTCATTCCAGAATTCCATCAAGGAGCAATACTACCATGTCAGAAGCTATGAGGATAAATACATAAAGTGGACCACACTGCGGTAGTGAAGGGACCAAGACATGCCAGAGTTTACCAATATTTTTCATACGCTTCGTACAAAGTTGGGTATCAAGGATTCTGAGCTACATTTGGCACTCAAATACCGTGGCTACCTACACAAGTACATCTAGGACGAGATGGAGTTCCTAGACATCTCCTCGCTTGGCGCAATGTACTGATACACTGTCAAGATTAAGCAGAAGTTCAAAAAGAAGAAGCAAGACCTCTATACTCTGCTACCTACCCCTAGTTGAACTTGGGAATCCATCTCCATGGATTACATGTTGCGCTTTCCTTCTACTAAGCTTGGAAACAACTGTTTTTTTGTGGTCGTCGATAGGTTCTCGAAGATGGCCATTATGGCAGCCTGAAAGAAGAATATCACAGCAGAAGCCACTGCTAAACACTTCTTTGAACGAGTGTGGGGACACTTTGGGATCCCATAGTCTATCATCTCAGATCGGGACAACAGGTTCCTTAATACATTTTGGTCCAGTCTTTGGTTGACCCTGGACACCAAACTCACTAAGTCCACAACCTTCCATCCCCAAACTAATGGCTAGACAGAGGTTGTCAACAAGATGATTGTACACATTTTGCGCAAGTAAAACTCAAAGAATCCATGAACATGGGATGACAGCCTGCCTTATTTTCATCACAGCTATAACCAGGCTCTCCACAGCTCAACTAGACACAACCCTTTTCAGGTGGGATTGGGATTCCAGCCACTATGTCCCTTTGATGTGGCCATGCCATTTGCATCTACTCGGGCAGATTCAACTCATGTCCAATCAGAAACAAATAAGGAAAAAAATTTCGTTGATCATATCCAACATATCTACTAGTAGGTCCACGACATTCTGGAGATATCAAATTCCAAGTACAAGTAGCGACATGATCAACATCAGGTGCCACACAAGTTTCAGGTGGGCAACAAAGTATGGTTGCATTTGCAAAAGGAATGCCTTACCGGAGCCTATCAAAAACTTAGACCACTCCGATATGGTCCTTACACCATTACCAAGGTTGTGGGAGATAATGCATTTGAGCTCAACATTCCCCCATTCCTTGGCCTACACTGAGTGTTCAATGTGGATATCCTTCTGCCATACTTTCCACCATTACTAAACACATCCAACATTACAGAACATCTCACACAAACAAAGTTAAATCCAGATTGCATGGAGCAAGTTGCAACTGATCGGATCATGGACATGCAGGTCAAGCACACTCGCCAGTAGAAGATACAACTGTATCGAGTTGTCAAAGCAGGCCAACTCCTTCACGAGGGCAAGTGGCTCACCAGGGACCAAGTTCAGTAGAAGCTTTCTCATCTCATGGAGGAACTCAACGCAATGGGGACCATTGCTTCTTAAGGGGAGGGGAATGATCTAGGTGTATATTGGTGGTCACCTACCAATTCCACTTGGACCCCCAACATTGTTTCTTTCAGTTTTTCAGTTTCCTTAATTGTAGCACAGTTTACTATTTTTAGCAGTTTTTCAGGTCCTGAACTTTTGAAGCCGTTTTGAGGCCTTAAATGACATTTTTTGGGAAAACTAGGAGCAACATGGGTCCACGAACTAATGTTTCTCTTCCCAAATTTGTATTCCTCGGATGATATTTCTAATGAGTTATTGTGCGCATCAAACAGAGATCATATGCCAAAGTTACAACCCCCCAAATTTGATGTACCAATTTACCTAAATGGGGCGCATAGTTTGGTGCTTCATCTCCTAGGGTTAGGTTTTCGGATGTTTAGGGTTTTCCATTGTTTCTCAACAATAAATAGGCCTTCGAGCCTCATTGTAAGACGGTTCAGAGGCATGTAGCTGCCACATCTCTCCTCAGAGATAAGCTACCATCGCCCGAGCTAGTTTATTTCCATTTCTGTTTGTAAGCATATTTCAGTATTTTACATTAATGAAATGAAGTATTATTTCTGATGCATCTCTATATTTATGGTTATCTCTGTAATTTTTTGCATTCCTATTTAAATCTAGATCAAAACTACATGTTCAATTACATGACCAATCATGACCCAAACAGCCTCATATGTTCCAATATTTTATAACACTTTTTGGTCAAGTGTACATCATAATAGAAACCAATACCCTGGCTATTAATAAAAGGTGAAAACATCATTTTTTATTTAATAAGTGATGGAAAACAAATCATCACTTTTACAATTGTATTGCAACACGTGATTTAAAAAGTGTGGCCATGACAAGCTACCATATCTAGTAAAACCATCTTTCACTCATCAAAGTGAATGGGTCATCTCCATGTGGAAAATTCACTTGTTGAACATTTTCACCAACTAATTCCTGCATGGGAATTTTTTCTTGAGACGTTGCTCTAGATGGAGCTTCCAACATGTGGCTCTTTGATGTCCACCTATGTGTCAATGACTGCAAAAAGTCTACTTCCTCCAGACTTGATTAGCCTTTTTCTTTCCTTGATGTGGATAAGGCCTTTCTCGTATTATCCTTTTTCTTGTTTCCATTCTCTTCCCGCACTCAGAAACCACATGGTTATGAAAACCACAAAAGCTACATGGTTTTCTACGCCATTATTTCTTCTCATCAATAACAACATGCTTGTAATCAAAATGAACTTTAGAATACTGAGACTATTTTTACCTCTCTTGGTTGTCTCTGGTGTGATCCTAACAATGAGAGCTTGCCTTAGCTCTTCCTCTACAATGTGCGTTGTCATTGGAGGATTGGAACGTATTCCAATCATCCTCTTTCCTCGATGGTTTTGACAATGTCTGGGAAGATTTTTCTAACTTTGTGAACTCTCCTTCAGTGTATCCCTTCTTGGTAAGGAGTCTCATGGCAGTTCCTGAAATGGGTAACTCCATGTTTCCAACAGAAATAAAATCATGTGAAAATGAAACTCAAGAATTTCCAACATTGTTTACCTGAGCTGTTGATTATGAAGCATGTGATGATGGCTTAGCTAAGACTTCGTTGCACTTCAATTTTTCCAAGGCCTCTTCCGTGGCTCATAAATTAAGTTGCAATCTTTGTTTCTCCTCTTTTTATTCTCGTACAAGTCTCCTTAATTCAACATTCTATGCTTGAAGGCTCTGATTGATCTCCTCATCTGAATGATGAGAAGAAGATGAATAATCATTGGAATATGGAGATGGAGCATCATCCTTTGCATTTTGTTTCTCTTGTTTTTCTCTTTCCATTTTCTCCTCATAATTTGCATAAACGAAATCTACTATGAGTGCCATCATGAGGACGTCCTCATCAATATATTAGTTGTTATCCATTTTCCTTCTTGTTGCACGTTCCATCATTCACACTCACAATTCACATCAGCTAGAAGATCTCTCTGATACCAAACTTGATCCTGATCTCTTCAGCTACTAGAATTAACCAAGATCTTTTAATTTTGTGATGTTAGAAAAATTGCATGTGAAAGAGTATGAAAATCCAAAAGTGCATACTGTAAAGAAGAGGAAACATAATAACAACCATCAAATCAAGGGACACACACATATTGATAACGGATTTCACCCTATGTGGGTTATGTCTCCGAGCCTGGTGTTAAGAGTGGGGAGGCCACTTCATTAAATATTGCAAGATGATGATGAGTACATGGTACATTATTTATCATTACAAGGAAAAAATTACCTCAACTAGAGTGGCATGTCTCTCCATGAGGTGTTCTTTTATAGGAAATCTCTCACTCACATGGGCCCTCCTTTAGCATGACAAGATAATAAATTCTCACATGACGTGGAATACAAGTATCCCTCAACATAATGGTAGTAAGGATCTCAAGAACAAAAAAATCGTCTCAAAAAATCAAAATAAAGACATGGAATCACTTCATAATATACCTCCACTTACGGGGATGGCCTGAAAATGCATAGCTCTGCTGAAGAAATGGGTTGCACCATAGAATTCGTGGCATGAAATTGTGTCAAATGAATATAAACTTTTCCCCTTCCTGACATTGTCAAATTTTGGACCCTCGGGAATCAGTAAGATTCCCTCAATGATTGCTTCCTCGAGATGGGAAAAAAATCGCCACTTAGATGAAAATTATGAGGACACCACTTTGCTCCTTGTGAAATTTTGTGAAAAATGACTATAAAGTCAACATCATTCTGCCTCTATAAAAAATCAGCCTCTAAGGGAATATTTTATATTCCTCAAGATTCCTCACTATTGACTGCCTGAAATTTTATTGCTCAAATGAGAAGATGGACCACACCATCACATTCCCTACAAAATTCTGGTTTGTTTGAGTATAAAGCTGACAGGATTTTGTCACTATGAAAAATTACCCTCTAGGGAATCTTTTAGATTCCTCAACCATCAAAGTTACACCTGGAAGGTTTTGTCTCAAAAAACATGTCAGGCATGGTTCTGCCTTGGCTACCGTGTCAAGGTTTTATGCTGTGTCCTCAATCCTTGTGCTTGACCTTTGCTCCATTTTCTTGCCCGAATGGTGAAAACCCAAGGTTTAAATAATACATATGGGCGGATTTTACAAAGACATAAGTTGTTGGCCTATTGGTAATAGCCCCCCAACTATTATAGGACTCGCCTAGGGTCAAACCTCGCTGGCTTCCGAATTGGCACATTGGTTATATTCCATGTTTTGTTTGTTGTAACATTACATGTAATGGTTAGCACATAGTTTGAATGACGACTTGTTGCATAAATGTTGGTAGTTGGTAATTTTGTTGGAGGGTGTTACGTGGAGCCACCATAATGGGTCGTCAAACCAATCAGCCATCTCGGGTTTGAACCCTCACAGCTCAGTCTGTTATACAATAACCTCCTTTGGGCCATATTTAATTTGACGTGGTGATGGGGTTTGACCACTCACCACCCTTTATGATATAATTGTTATATTGGCCGTCAGCACGTGTGGCGGGTTTGCCAGGCAATTTAAGGAGGCAGAAAATTTGTCATTCCGAAGCTGGATTCTATGTGCCAACCTCTTGCCAAATTGTTTCCTCATTAGTGACTACTACTGGGCCTAGTTTGGCTAGAACATTGACCATGAATATCTTGAGCATACAAAAATGAATTTGAGTGATGTTCGTGCCATTAGAATCAGGATGACAAGCACTATGATCTCGTTCTGGTTTGGGTAAAATCCTAGAAATTTTATTTTTGAGAATTTTCCGAGCCGTTTCTAAATTTTGAGCGTCTTTGGAGCCACCTAGATTATTTAAGTAGAATGAATGCACTTGAAGAATAATTCAATAAAGTATCATATTTTATCGCTAAGATTTAGAAGGAATCAACCTTAGAATGGTCATATTTTTTATTTGTATTGTAGATCCAGTTGAGGAATTATGGCAAATACTGACAATGTTGGTTATATTGTTGTTGGGGTTTGTTAACATTGTTGTTGATATAGGGAATTATTATTTGGGAGCTACAAAATGATAGTTTTACAAAAAAATGATATTCTATTGTTAGTATTTTGATGTAGATGCTATGTAATTGTATTGTGAAAGTATTAGGTTGTGTTGGCTTATATGGTTCTGACCCAGGTTCGGAAGAATTATTTAGCCAAACAAATCCCATAGCTACCGGCCCTTTCAGAAACAGCCCACGGAGCGCAGACTGAGGTCTCACCCGAGGTAGCAGGGGAGGGTGCTGGAACCAGGTTTCTGCACCCTTGGGATGTCTAGATGTGGTATGGAGGTTTTGCGCACCATTCTGCAGCTTCGTGTTGCTCTGTTTTGCACTTATCCAAACCCAAAATAATACTTACTACTTATTATTACATTGTTTATGTATTCAATCTACTTATTGTGGTCCTTAAGCAAACATTTATTAGATTTAACCAGTTCAAGTACTTAGAATAGACACAAATTCATGTATTTATAAGTGTATGTGCATAGATCAAACAATTATAGTAAACATACAAAAGCCGGATCCACGATAATTTAGATTTAACACAAAATTTCATAAACGACTTCTCTTTATTCAATTTCTTCACCAATACATCCAGATCCACCCTACGTACTTAGCTCCAGGGGTCCACCCACATAGCTACGGACTCTTCCAAGCCTCTGCGCACACAGTTGCAGTGCCTCTATCCACTACCCAAACCCTTGACTCGGACTTACAGACGCTTCAAAACTTTCCTTCTCAAGAACCCATTACAAATTAGATCCAATATTACATACCAAAAACTAGCTACCTCTACCCATAGAGACTCACTCTATTTATACACTTCCATGGACAACATGGGCGGGTCGACTCATTTACATTTCTTTACATTATTTTTGGGTGGACTACCCCTTTGACTCAACTTATTACAAATCGCGCTCTGTGCATCTCGCGGAGTCTTTACCTTATCTTTACCCAAATTTTTGGGTTTTGTGCCCCATGACTGTTGCGCGGGGCTTCTCCTACCCAACAGTTCCCCAACATAATCATCATGAATCATCCCGAGTCACTCAGTTGATGCAATGATCTTTGCGTGGAGGTTGGTTGGCAGCCTCTGTGCTTCACCTGTACTGGCAGCAAACTCTTTCGTCATTCGCTGTATCTATTCCACGCGTGTCACCGACACATCAGTCTCTATCTCTACTGGCTCCGTGGTGGCATATTCTATCTGCATATGTGCTACCTTGCGCTCTATGGTGGTCGAGACCGCAAATGCCTCATCCAGCCATGGCTGGAGACGGGCTTTAATCACCACTTCCTTCTGTCTAGCGGTGTTGGCTTGGATTTTTAGGTCTTGGGCCTCCCTTATCTTAGCCAAGTGCTACGTAATAGCCACGGTTTGCACAGTTCCTTTGATCGCATCGTAGGCTTGCTGGAGCTCCCTGGCCTCAATTTCCAGTCGCTGAAGTGTTGGATCCTCCTGGAGGGAGGTGAGCGTAACAATCGACTGGGTTAACAGGTCGGTACATTCCTTCATTGAACATGTGAGCATCTCGCGCCCAAAGGTAATGATGTTTTTGTGTTGCTCGGTGATCTCTGGGGGCATCGACGACGGAACATATAGTTTTAAGTCCTCGATCTGCAAACTGTGCTCTAGTTGAATCCACACGCCCTCCTCCTTTGCTTGACGGAACCCGATAGTGAATTTGTGTATTCGTGTCCCAATAGGAAGCTCAACCCCAATCTCCAGCTCAGGGGCACTCGAGCAAGCTTCCGCTACTAACTGCTGCACCTGTTGCTTCTGTGTGACTACTTCGTCTCGTTGGAGGCATAGTTGTTGGATATTAATTTTTTGTTCCCGGAGTACTTGTTCGGTGCGGCTTTCTCTGTCGCGGAGCTCCATTGTGGCACTGTCCTAGAGCTGTTACAAAATTTCTCATAGTAGGGAAGCCATGTTTAGTCCCATCCCTGTAAGCCATCCTAGCACAACTCGGTCCTCCACATTTGCGGTGATCAATGCTCCTGCTAGAATCGTGATGGAATGAGCCATTTGGGCCTTCAGCAATGGTTCAGTGGCTGTCATACCAGGAACCCCCTGAGTAGCGCTGGTGCCCATTGGCATGATCCTTAAAAAACATTCTTGTAGCTGCATTCGAAGTTCCCCCAACACAATCTGTTGATCTGACATGGCCTCGTCAACTGCTTCCCAAGTGGCATCCCGAACGGTGTTTTCTATGTCATATAGGTCATCCTCGGTTAAGGTGGTCACTTTGCTATCCGCTTTAGACACCTTCGCCTTCTTTTGTGGCTTCAGCCATTCTGGTTGCATTGGATGCTTCAAAGGCAGACCCGTGGCAGTTAATGGTGGTTCCTTTGTGGACGTCTTAGTGGGTTCCTTCTGACTGCTTTTGCTCGTTGTCGACACAGTCTATCCTGGTGGTGTCTTTCTTCCTGCCGCCTGTGCTGCCTCCCGGGCTACCTGTACCTCCGCAACATGCTGTTCATTCCGCTTTTTCTGTGTGGCATGCTTAGCTTCCTCCTTTGGCTTTTGTATTGTAGCCTCATTGTGCCCCACTGCCTCTGGTTTGCACCATGCCGATGGCCAAGTATCCAAAACTGTGTCAATAGCTTCGTCAGTGGCAACAAAAGGGAGTGAGGTCCATGTGTGGGCAGGGTCTTTCCACGCCCTGATGTAGACAAAGTGCATGTCTGCTTTAAACTCAACAATATTCTTAATGCTTTCATAGATTTCATTGGACAGATGGGGTTGTGTGTTAATCCATTGGCGCACACTTGCATCCATCAGTATCCAAAAGATCTTGATGCTCTAGATTCATCTAGCATCTCTTGTCGCCCAAAGGGACGTGTATCTGGCGCTTCTAGCCAATCCTGGTCCAAGACAGGAAATTGGCTATCTTTGGGTAAGTCAGTGGTAATGAACATAATGGATAGCAACAACCAGGCATAATGGAAGGTCTTGCCTGTAGAAATTTCACCTGTAGAACAAACCGATATATGCAATGTCCTAAAGCATAATACTTGTTCTACTTCTACAAAACATTAAACGGAAGCATAATCGAATTCATGAGAAACATCAAGTAGAAACATGCATAACTGAAGAAATAATCACACATAACACAAGCTATATCCAGGGAAAGCACCAGCATAAAACCCCAACCATGTATTATCAATAAAGTGGAAATCCTCTTGATAATACAAAAAGAATTAGCTCTCAAGCTATTCAGTTCTCAATGAAGTATGAAGATATGAAGATATCTCATGAACCAACCAAGCCCTATATATAAAGGCTTTACCTATAGTCCAATCCCTACTTCCTTGTGCAGTTTGCTTAGGAAATAATAGCAAAATCATATGCAATTAATTCCAAACATACCAAGTCAACCTATGGTCCAACTATGCAATCTTTGAGGACACTAGTTCCTCAATCATGCAAAAACTACTTACTAGAAATAGTCAAGCATCTGATAGTACACTGTCCCACATCCGATCTCAACTGGGTCTCTGACAGAACTAGTTAGAACTAAGTCAACTGATTCTCTCATTATAGAACTCATACTTATTCCCTCAATCAGTGGAGGAAATCATGTGCATGCTCACAAAGACTTCAAATTCGAATTTCCTTAACTAATTAATTCAACTGAATTAATTAATTAATATTTCCAACTGCTGTTAAGACCAAAATTAATTTCACTTCCTACAGACAGACTAGGGACTGCTATAAGTAGGAAGGGACCCAGAAATGCTATTTTTAGAACTTTCTATTTTTAGCAGTTTCACCTCTCACCCAATGTGGCCAATGACCTCACTAGCCAAACTGCTATTTTTAGACATGCTATTTTTAGCAGGTCTATTTTTAGCACATTCTAAATTTAGAATTTCTTGTTGCGCACTTTTCAACACTCCCTCTCAACAAGAAAGGCTTTCTCTCGAACCCAATCTTGTAACTCTGGAATGTTCTGCATGCAGCACATCTACCCGATCCACTTGCTCCAATAACACTTGGAACAAAAACACTCCCAATTGACTACTTTGTTGGGCTAGGAACATACTCTGATGTTGAAGCTCTACCTGCTGCTGACAAGTGCTCCCTCTCTAACATTTGTGCTATTGCAACATCTCCATGCATCTCACACCATTGCACACCTCTCTGTGGCACCTAACACTATGCAAAACACTTGTGCCCCTCACATTGTTGCAGCCTGCTAGCTATGCTCTGTCCTAGGATTCCCTGCACTGTCGCTCTCTCTACTGTTCCATACGCATCTGTCTCTACCCAATCATTCAGTTCTTGCTACTCCACATCGGGGCTCCTGTAGCAAGGTCACATCTAAGAGGTTGGATACCTCAAGGATCCTGCCCCTCCTCCTTGGGACAAATACTCTATATCGCCCCACCTCCTACCTGGAGGTATGGCTGCATGTAATCCCTCAGCCAACTTGGCTCAAAGTTTCCCCCTATTTGAGGTCTCTGCATGAGTAGATGTCTCTACTTGATCTCCACTCAACTTCCCCTATTGTGGCTGCTCCACAACCTCCTGAAGCTGCTGCACCAATTGTGGCTCCTCCACAATCGTCTGAGACTTCTTCTGGCTTTGCATGTTGACAGGTAATATACCCTCCCTCTCAACTACCAAGTCTCCATCAATTTCCTTTCTGCTCAAGGCTTTGCATGCATCTTGAACCTTAAGAGCATACAGGTTCTTGACCTGTGAACCAATTTGCTTCACCTGTCCAGTGATGATGTGTCTAAGGAAAATCTTTCCCTTACTAAAGACTCATCATAGCCTTTGTCTTCTAGCATTGTGATCGACTCCAAGTTTCTCTTCAGTCCTAGTACATACTTGACATCGATCAAGGTAAGGCGAGATCCATGCTCCCTCTGAAAAATAATCGTGCCTACACCTGGGACACTATACTTCTCATCATTACATCACTATGAGTATCTGGAGATCTTTCTCCTCCAAAGTACTAAACAAAATCTTATAGTCAGTCATTTGGAAAGAAGCCCCGCTATCAAGAAACCAACCACTTCCCACCATGGATGAAACCATGCATGCGAAGAGTGTGAAATCCAACTCAAGCTGTAAAGCAAGTGCCTCACCTTCAGATCCTCCCCCAGATCCCTTCCTGGATTTCCTCTGTGGACAATTTGTAGCATAATGGCCCACCTCATGACAATGAAATCATCACACTTTTGATTTGTCAACCTTCTTCCCATCATTGGAAGAATTGGATTCGGAAAGTGAAACCTTCTCCTTCCCCTTCTTCGCCTTACTCGCTAAGGCACAGTTCTCCTCATCATGCATGGATGAAGAACTGTCTCTGGTGCTCCGTCTGATCTCCTCCTGCATCAAATCTGACCATAGTCGTTCCCAATTTGGCAGTTTCTCCCTTCCATTCACTAAGTCCTGGTAGTTATTCCAACTCTTAGGAAGGCCAAGGAGTGCTAGACTCACCATATCCTCATTCGATGTCACGACCCCTACACTTGCAAGTTCATCCTTGCATGTGATGAGCTTGGTCAGATACATAGAGATCATCTCATCCCTTTCACACTTGATCTTTCAAAGTTTGTCCTTCAATGCCAACATCCTATTATCACTGCTATTCTGATATAAATCTTTCAATGTTTTCCACATTGCATGCAAAGTCTCATTCCCATGGAGGCTCGAGACAATGTGATCTCGCACTCCCTCCAAGAGAATTCTCCTAGCTCTAGCCACACACTTCCTCCATTCCACCTGCTTAGTCTTGTCAGTAGGCTTAGGGATTTCTTGATCAATGAAATCCTTAAGACCATTATATTCAAAAACTGCCTCCATGCGATCCTTCCAAGCTATATAGTTTGAGCTGCCACCAAGGGAATACTCAAGCCTCAAACCATAGAACACCATCGATGAAATAGATGTGATAAGAACTTGAGATCTATATACTGAATAATAAACTTTGAATTTCTCGTACTAGTATACCGTTCTTGCTTGATCACCTGTGCTCTGATACCATGTAGAAATTTCACCTGTAGAACAAACTGATATATGCAATGTCCTAAAGCATAATACTTGTTCTAGTTCTACAAAAAATTAAACGGAAGCATAATCGAATTCATGAGCAACATCAAGTAGAAACATGCATAACTGATTAAGAGAAATAATCACACATAACATAATATATATCTAGGGGAAAACACTAGCATAAAAGCCCAACCATGTATTATCAATCAAGTGGAAATCCTCTTCATAATACAAAAAGAATTAGCTCTCAAGCTATTCAGTTCTCAATGAACTATGAAGATATGAAGATATCTCATGAACCAACCAAGCCCTGTATATAAAGGCTTTACCTATGGCCCAATCCTTATTTCCTTGCATAGTTTTCTTAGGAAATAATAGCAAAAGCATATGCAATTAATTCCAAACATACCAAGTCAACCTATGGTCCAACTATGCAATCTTTGAGGACACTAGTTCCTCAATCATGCAAAAACTACTTACTAGAAATAGTCAAGCATCTGATAGTACACTGTCCCACATTTGATCTCAACTGGGTCTCTGACTGAACTAAAATGCAACAGTTATCCATGAGTGAATCCTCAGTTATCTAAAATAATAGTTGTCACATGCATGCAAGCATTAAGAAACTATATTTTATTATTTTAACAACTTGTTAAAATAATCTAACTAGACTTGACTAGTTAGAACAAAGTCAATTGCTTTTCTGATTATAGAACTCATACTTATTCCCTCAATCAGTGGAGGAAATCATGTGCATGCTCACAAAGACTTCAAATTTGAATTTCCTTAACTAATTAACTCAACTGAATTAATTAATTAATATTTCCAAGTGTTGTTAAGACCAAAATTAATTTTACTTCCTATAGATAGACTAGGGACTGCTATAAATAGGAAGGGACCTAGAAATGCTATTTTTAGAACTTTTTATTTTTATCAGTTTCACCTCTCACCTAATGTGGCCAATGACCTCATTGGAAAAACTGTTATTTTTAGACATGCTATTTTAAGCAGGTCTATTTTTAGCACATTCTAAATTTAGCATTTCTTGTTGCACACTTTTCAACAAGGCCCTCCTCTTGGACCTCTCAGCAGTTAGTCAGGAACTCTTCATAAAGGAACTATGACCAATTGAACCATTCTCTAGTTGCACATTCCTCAGCGAGTGCAATGACGACTACCAAAACCTCAGTGCCATGTAATTTCTGCATCACTTTCCTTGGAAGCAACAGGGTGGCGACACAGATTGCGTTATTTGAAATTCTATCAATGACATGTCCTCACTGCCCCTTCGCGAGCTTATACTTCTTTTTTAGGTCATCTATCATCGTTACATTGCCACTTCTATCAATAATTTCCCGGGGGTCTCTTCCCTCACAAGGAAGCTGGGAGATCCGATGAACAAGTTCGACTGTGATGCAGATGGTTTTGCCGATCCATAGTATGTCCTCATGGACCAAACATAGCAACTGCCTTATGACCAACATTGTGATAGGGGGCCAGAGAAAGTGGGGAATGGACAATAGACAGAGCAACACAACTCTTTCCACATTTCACAACCACTCCTTTGGCTACAGTGTCGTAACTGTCCCTTCTGGACTCTACTCCATCAGTGTGCCAGTCGCCAAATGGGGAAATTTTGCCTTATCGGCTAGGTCTCAGTCTTCAAATTTCATTGTCGCAATACGACCAACTATTGAGCTTTCCTATAGGACTTTTTTTGGAAGAGACGAGGTGATGAGAATAGTGTCCACTTCATCTAGATTGGTAGGTACCTTCACCTTCCCCTTGCTTGGAGACACATACTTGGGTCGTCATACTAGCTGGGTGGGATCCTCTTCAGGGTTTACTTCTTCGACATATGTGGGAGAATCCTCTTCCTCCTCATCGCTTTCAATTGTGACAGTTTTACCCTTTTCCTCCATTGTGGACTTGCTAAAGTGCAAGTGTCGTGGCGACCTCCTTATTGGTTATGGAATCTGAGGGTCCTTCCTGGTCCATGGCATCTAGGGTGATTTAGGGAGCTCGGCTGCTTGCATCATAGCTTTCTATGGACTATCTGTGGTAGGGTTTTTTCCTTGAGGATTTCATCCTAATAATGCTTTGGCAAGACCTGAAACCATGGAAATTCTTCTAGTTGCTTGTCATTCATATTGCGCTTGGCTTGGACCCAGGGCGTCTTTTTTGTGGAATGGTAAAGTGGGGTTGGGTGACCCTTACCCTATTTATATATGATTTCAAATTTAAAATCAGCCGTTCGCCCTTGTTGTGGCTCATAAATGTGATTTTTTCGGCTACTCTTCTTCCTTAATTTCCTATTTCCCACTCCAACATGCCTTAAATGGGCCATCATATCATGAACAATACCTGTAATGGTCACTTTCCATCCTTTTCGTGCGACAGCGGATCCCCCGGTACGTAGGTGCGTTTTCCGTATGTGCGTTGCGGTCATGTCGTGCCACTTCTCGGCAGCCTGTGTTATAGTCTCATGCCCTCTTTTAACTGCATGGGGCACTGGGACTGGGCCTCCTACGGATAATCAGGTGGCCACACTAGTCATGCGGGTCTTCCATTTTCCAACTAGCCTGGGCTGTGGGCACCCTTTGATTTCCCTTGATTCTAATAGCGGCTTGCATTTTATGCAATCTGGTACTCCAGGATGCAATCACAACCATGCTAGCAGGGTCACGGCTTGGCGTAGTAGTGTAGGAGAGCCAGCCATTTCCAATCCCTTCATTAGTTCCTTCACGTAGCCTGTGTGGGTGACTTTTAATTGCAGCTTATCAATTTCTTCATCCAGCCTCGCACTTTGTTCTTAGAGTCTGGCCCTGGTTTCTTCTAACTTACAAAGTTGTATTTTTCCACGGAAAACAACTTCCCAGAGTTGTTGAATCCTTTCACGGATGTTGTTATGGACTATAGAGGTATTGATCATGGAAAGAGTTCCCTGCCCAGCCCTGCGAGCCTTCATTTTGTGTAGCTTTGGTTGGGTTGATGGTCATGCGATGTGCACCCGTACCCTTCATTGTTGATGGATGACCGTTCTCTACCATCGAGGCTACAATGCATGTGCTCAAATCTATACCTGGAACTGCCTCCTACATCTCAGCGTCTGTGCCCTCCATCTGGGTGTGCACGGTGCATTTGCTGATGCACCAAGCTACTCCTGTAATATGATTAAGGTTCCAAGTTGGATGAGTTTCCCCTCATTCGTTACGCCATTCTCCACTGGCCATTATCTTTCTTTTGTGGTCATGCGGCGCATTGATCGAATCATCATACTACATTTAAGTGTCATAACTTCCTACAATCGGTTCTGCCATCGCTTAGTCTCCATATCTGAATCTATTGTGTAGGTGCTCTCGTGCTCCCATGAGATTCTTCCATCATTTGTGGGATGCGTCTGATCTTGGTCTTGCGCTGATATCTGATAGATTCAATCCAGTTCATCGTTACTCTCCTCATCGCGCACTGGTTTGGTGTAGTGCTCTCCTTCCGCTGGGTCCAACGGAACTACTACCCACAGTGACTTCTTTTTGAACGTCATTTTCCATCTCTTCAAATTAATGATCCCATTCATGTCCATGGCCCAATCAATCCCAAGCAAGGCAGGGTAAGGATTACTATCATCAACAATTCCTATTACCTCAAAATCAGTCTACGTACTTACACCTTCAATGTCCACGGTCACCCTTTGCAGTCAGCCCATCGGTAAGATCTTTTGTTGGTTGGCCATCCTTAGTTGAATTGGGGACCATTACAGTGCAGGTTTTCCCATGTGTTCCCATGTTTGCTTAGGCAAGACATTTGCATCTAAGCCTAAGTCCAGGATGACTTGATCCATCTCGTATTCGCCGATTTACGCTATCATTCTCATCTCTCATCTGGTATGCAGGGCATGTATTCCTATTTTCCGAACTACGTGTGGCTTGCTCGATCCAGTGCACCTAGTGATCAGTCCCTATAGTCCCTTAACAACTTTACTATCGCGCAGCAGCTTCATGCAAGTTTCAAGAAAGGTAGTAATCATAGAGGGGTCCAATCCTAGCTCTGTTTGGTCCCTCCTACCTGGAGTAGAGACTTCCATGAAGCTCTTCTAAGCTTCCTTAGGTGTCTGCATCCCTTGTTCCATCTCAAAGTCAGATTCCTCTATGGGTGCATCGCGCCTTTTCCCATCTTCTGCAAGCTCTTTCCGCATATCACCTCCTGCACTTCTCCTCAATACCATATTTATACTAGGGTCCACTTCGCGTGGTTCCGATCACATCATCTGGACATTTTGAGTTGATGTAGGTTGTAACACCCCCTTCTCGCACATATAGGCAATTAACGTTGGACAATCGACCATTTCATGATCAAACTGCTCACAATAGGGGCAAGAGATCCTAGTCGGGTTAGTGCAGTCACGAGCGTAGTTCAAATAGAAGAAGCAATATCTCTATACTCCACTGCCTACCCCTACTTGACCTTGGGAACCCATCTCCATGGATTACATGTTCGTCTTCCTTCTATTAAGCATGGAAACAACTATTTTTTTGTGGTCGTCGACAAGTTCTCGAATATGGCCATTATGGTGACCTGCAAGAAGAATATCACAGCAAAAGCCATTGCTAAACTCTTCTTTGAAAAATTGTGGGTACACTTTGGGATCCCATAGTCTATCATCTCAGATCAGGACAACAAGTTCCTCAGTACATTTTGGTCCAGTCTCTGGTCGATCCTGGACACCAAACTCACTAAGTCCATAAACTTCCATCCCCAAACTAATGGCTAGACAGAGGTTGTCAACAGGATGATCGTACACATTCTGCGCATGTAAAACTCAAAGAATCCATGCACATGGGATGAGAGCCTGTCTTATGTTCATCACAGCTATAACTAGGCTCTCCACAGCTCGACTGACCACAACCCTTTTTAGTTGGGCTTGGGATTCCAGCCATTATGTCCCATTGATGTGGCCATGCCATTTGTAGCTACTCAGACAGATTCAGCTCATGTCCAATCCGCAAAAAATAAGGCAAACAACTTTGTTCATCATATCCAACATAACTGCCAGTAGGTCCATGGCATTCCGGAGATATCAAATGCCAAGTACAAGCAGCGACATGATCAACATCGGGTGCCACACAAGTTTTAGGTGGGTGACAAAGTATGGTTGCATTTGCAAAAGGAACGCCTTACCGGAGCCTATCGAAAACTTAGACCACTCCGATATGGTCCTTACACCATTACCAATGTTGTGGGAGACAATGCATTTGAGCTCAGCATTCCCCCATTCCTTGGCCTACACCGAGTGTTCAATGTGGATCTCCTTCGGCCATACTTTCCACCGTTACTAAACACATTCAACATTGCAGAACATCTCACACTAGCAGAGTTAAATCCAAATTGCATGGAACAAGCTGCAACTGATCGGATCATGGACACGTAGATGAAGCACACTCGCCAGTAGAAGATCCACCTGTATTGAATTGTCAAAGCAGGCCAACTCCTTCATGAGGGCAAGTGGTTCACCAGGGACCAAGTTCAGTAGAAGTTTCCTCATCTTATGGAGGAACTCAACGCAATGGGGACCATTGCTTCCTAAGGGGAGGGGAATGATCCAGGTGTATATTGGTGGCCACTTGCCAATTCCACTTGGACTCCCAACATTGTTTCTTTCAGTTTCCTTAATTGTAGCACTGTTTACTATTTTTAGAAGTTTTTTGGGTCCTCAACTTTTGGAGTCATTTTGAGGTCCTAAACGATGTTTTTTGGGAAAACTGTGAGCAACATGGGTCCACAAACTAATTTTTCTCTTCCCAAAGTTGTATTCCTCGGATAGATATTTATAATGAGTTATTGTGCGCGTCAAATGGAGATCATATGCCAAAGTTACGATCTCGGGAATTTGATGTACCAATTTACTCAAATGGGGCCCATAGTTTGGCGCTTCATCTCCTAGGGTTAGGTTTTTGGATGTTTAGCATTTTCCATTCTTTCTCAACAATAAATAGGCCTTCGACCCTCATTGTATGACAATTTAGAGGCATGTAGCTGCCACATATCTCCTCAGAGATAAGCTACCATTGCCCGAGCTAGTTTATTTCCATTTCTGTTTGTAAGCATATTTCAGTATTTTACATTAACGAAATGAAGTATTATTTCTCATGCATCTCTGTATTTATGGTTATCTCTCTAATTTGTTGCATTCCTATTTAAATCTGGATCAAAACTACATGTTCAATTACATGACCAATCATGACCCAAGCATCCTCACATGTTCCAATATTTTATAACACACTTTTTGGTCAAGTGTACATCATAATAGAAACCAATACCTATTTCTGGGAAAACTAGTGTCTTTTCGATCTGCTAGTCCCGCTAAGATTGGAAACTATCTTAGAAACAAACAATAAAAGCAATTTTTTATTTCCTCTATGTATTATAGATAAGAGAGAAGCAAAGGAACCAAATTGGATCTTCTGCTTGACTCCTTGCTTGATTTCTCTCCCCCTTGATAGAGCTTGTAAATCCTTCTCCTACTTGTCCCACTTAGAGAATTCCTGTAGAAACAAAGTAACAAAACACCATCAAAGCACCTCAATATATTATATCATAAACAATGCAGAATCAGAAGTACATTTAACATATAATGGCATTCACAAATAACAAGATTCACAAGTACACGATTGTATGGAGGAAAACTCAAAGAACTTTATTAAAATAGAAGGGATAATTACAACCTAACTATCTAATACAGCATCATCCTCCCAACATCAAAGCCCTCTTCACCTCATGAAAAGCAAGACCACCCGACAATGCAATGCTTCTTCTCAAAGACAAACTATCAGCACTTCCTTACAAATTATAAAATTCTAGTCTCCCGATCTCTCAGATGAGGGATCCATTTATAGATGTTTGCAAAGGTGTGATTCATCTCTGGTTTTATGATTAGTATCATTCCACTTGCAGTTCTTAGTTCCAGTTGGAAGTTTCTTGGATCTCTTACTCATCCCTGGGCGAATTCAGAGAGGCAAGTTTCCTAGGAGAAGTTACTAGAAGATTCCATGAACATTGACTTAGCAAACTGTCTCAGACATTTGTCCATTCTTGCTCATCACACCTCACAGAAGGCCTCTTCAGTATGCATCTCACCTGGCTAGTGTAGGAGTCAGTATGCATCGTACCCTGACAGTGGAGCAATCAGTATGGTCCAGTTTTGGCTAGTTCTGAGTGGTTTTTTAGGTGGAACTTCTAGGGAATGATGTAATCAGTTGACCATGATCCTTTAGGGTATAAAACAAAACTTTTAGGGATTAAAGAGCCCTTGGTTTATCGACATATAAGATTGGGGTTACAGTGCCCAAATATGTCTATAACACCTGCCCCCTAAAGCATGAAGTCGTAAATCTTTTGATATCGGGTGAAATGCTTTATCATGAGGATCTGAGGTATTTGAACTGGAAGGTGACCTATATAAGATACAATACAATACATCATCATCATATTATTTTCATGATCTAGCTGAGGCGGGCATTCCCATGCCCAACTTCATAAATTCATTTTCTTGTACATAGGACAGATAATCGTTTGCGTTTGCAGACTAGTGATTCTTTATATGTAGAGTCATCATCCCTTAGCTTGGATGATCATTTGTGCAGCTTCTGTGTACATTTGATGTCTTTATATTCCTGAATATATCGCAGTCCAGATGGATGAAACTAGATCCGAGGTCTTCAAACTCGTTCAATCTTTGCTCGATGTATAAGTCGATCCATGTGAAAAGATGTTCTGAAGTCGAACGTGGAAGGACATCACCTGATTACCAGCCAATAATATAAGTTGTTAACAGGCATGAGAGGAATCACTGATAATGATAATGATCCTCAAGGTACTACAATACAATTCACATGGTGTGAATATATTATCTGATGTCGAACACCACATAAAATCTTTCGGTTGAAGGCCATTGATGTAAACTTGTCGTTGGAAGTGAGAAACTTGCCATCGAGGCATGCAAGCTTCAAAGTACTGAAAGGGTTGTTTCTAAGTCAAATTCTTGGATAATGGGCTGGTGTCAACAAGAAGTCACTCGTCATAGGAGGACCTTAATGTATCCCACATCTACGACATGAAACATAGCAAATGATTTTTTGGAGGTCAAAACGGTCTGATGATACAAGGTTCAGGAATGGCAGTCATGAAAAATGGAGGGTTAAGGTATTGCAGCGAATGAGGCATTAACTGGATGATGAATTCTTTGAATGACTTCTCTTGAACATATTGGCGACACTGAGATGGATTGGTAGCGTTAACCCAAAAAATGGATGGTATGGAGGACCAATGGTGGAATGACTGGTGAACAGAATAACCCAACCCGACTTGATCAGGGTGATGGAGTGAAAGTGTCATGTTCAAGAGTGACCTGCTACCAATAAATTTATTCAAGTTTTCTTCCCTTTTCCCCCAGTCATTGCTGACCAGTACCTCTTTATTTTTGTCAAGCTTGAGGAGGATAACATATGCTTGTTCTATAATTTGCCCTTTGGGCAAACCTGTTGCTATGTTTTAGCGAGCCTAGCGATAGTGAAACTCGTTCTTATCTGGGTGGACAAGTTTGTCGCTATTGTTTTAACGAGTTTAACGACAAGGATATCTCGGTCCTTTTCATGTTTAGAGAGTTTGAAAAGGGATGATAAGGAAACTCTAGTAGTCCTTTTTTGTAGCATAATCCCTTAAGTCGGAAAAAGTATAAAATAATATGAAAGGGATGAATTTTCGATTGCTTTAGCAAGCCGGAAAAGACAAGCGCTTGATCTTTTAGTGGGATAATCCCTAAGGTCCAAAAGATTAAAATGTGCAGTAGGGATGGCGCTTCCCCTTACTTTAATGAGCTATAAAGGCCAATAGCTCGGCAATCTTTTCATATTTAATGAGTCAAAAAGGGACTCGTCTTTGAGGAATGTGCGGCGTTTTAGGATAGCAACTGGTCCCGAGTAAGCTTGGAACTTCTCAAAACATGGTGATGTGAAGAGGGTGGCTAATAGAACCACTCATTGCAGCTGTTCCTCAAAAAGGGTAAACAATCAAGTGGAAGCATTTGATTGGCCAAAAGGATGGAGGTGACGAAAGAACACAACCAAGGCTCAAAAGGCTGATAGCATGGCAATCACAGAGGTCGTTTACTGAAGGCAGGTTTTCTTTTTAATGAGCTTGAACCTTGTGTTAACATATGCTTAGTAGCAGGTTTATTTATTAATGAGCTTGAACCTGGTGGAAACATTGCTCATTACAGTAGTCAAAGATGTCCCTCATTGGTAGGTTCATTTTTTAGTGAGCTTGAACTCTACGATAACATATGCTAAACTTCCTTTTTATGTGATCTAGGAACGACCAAACTAAAAATATAGAAAACTAGATAGCTAAGCAACCACTGAGGTTAGGTAGGATAGTTTTGTCTTCCATCCAGACAAAACACTTCCTTTGCTTCATCTGCGTGCAATCGAAAAAGGTGAATGGTGGATCAGACAAATCACCTAACCTAAGGAGTTGAAAAGCTAAAAAGCTAAAAAAATATAAAAAGATAAAAAAATGAAATTGGTCATTTTTCGCTTGCATAGAAAGGTTTGCATGCCCCTAGGAATCGAGAAAAGGAGAGTTTCCAGTAACCATATGAAAATCATTCTGGTTAAGTAGGATGGTTTTAGTCAGCGATTAGACAAAAACACTTACTCCTTGGCTTTGTCCGTAGCGCAGACAAAAGTGAATGGCGTGGGTCGGCACTTCCAATCACATAACCTACAAGGAAACTTATCTTTTCAGTTGGGTTCATCCGCCGAATGGACAAGGGTGCATGCCCCCTAAGCTTCGTTACATTCACTGGACTACTCACGGTAATTAGGTGGATGAAATGAAGGTTGAAGAGACATTCTTGATGCAAAGAGGCCATTCAGGGATGATGTTTGACTTGGAGCTGTGTTTGAACCAGGGAATGAAAGCTGGTCAATAAGCTGGACAATTTTTCCTTCATGCGAGAAACACATCACTCAAAAGAGTGTGGAAACAATGGCTTCCATGTTGTAAACATTGTCGCGTCCAAGGAGTAGATTGTAATCTAATGGTCCTCGGACTACCATCACGTCCAAGTGAACGGTTTTCCTTCTTAAAGTTATGGGTAACTTAGGAAGGATCCCTAATGGTCGACTGGTTCCTTTGTTAAAGCCTGAAAAATTCTGTGTAACATGCATAAGCGATGGCGAACCAAGCACATTCCAAACAGTTGAGGAAAGGATACTCATTGAAGCCCCTTCATCTATGATAGTGCCAGACACGACCATTTTGTACACTTGTACTATGATCCGAAATGGTACATCAGAAGGAAGGTGGGGTCTTGCTAATCAATTCCAATCGAAGGAAGTGACTAGACTGCTTGGAGGGGGTACCGCATAAATGGTTGAATGAACCCTTGAGTAGTGAGAATTGGGGGTGTCATGCGGAAAGAGTCGATAATGCGGACAAAACCGACCTCCCTAGAAGCAAAGGCTTTCTAGTGACAAATAAGACAAATAAACACTACCTTTCTCTAAACATGCATTAAGAATACAAGTAATCAAGTGATTTTAACATACCTTTAGCCCAACGCTTTGTAGTAGTCCAGCCTCGACGATCCGGATGAGCTCCTCCTTCTCTTCGAAACCTGCATTCACTAACAAGCCAAAAGATTAAATAGAACCTGATAAACTCATAAAACAATACATATCCATCATACAGACCAAGGAGTATATGAAACAAATCATTAATAACAATCTGTTGAGAAAAATGAGTTCATTTGCATTAAGTGGAAACAAAAGAAACCATTACAACCTGAGCCTTGGTGTTGTGCAGGTCCCTCCTAGGGTCCAGCAAGAGTTTTCCTTTACTTTGATCAGCTCACCCACTCTCAAATAAGGCTAGGAAAGGATGGGAATCTCTCCTCTCAAGCTCTAAATGGGAGTCCTAATTCCAGCAGCATCTACCCTTAGGAATGTTCAGCATTCAACCTCTCCTCCTTCTGGCCCAATGTCTGTATTTATAGTGCTCTAGAGGAAGTTATTCAGGTCCACCATCAATGGGATAAGCCCCTCTTTGGATGGGATAGCTCCCCTCTTGATGGGATAAGTTCCTCTTTGGTAGGGATACATGAACCATCTGGAGGCGCTTCATACACGTCAAACAAGCTTCTAGAATGCTCTAGAAATGACCACAAGTAACTTTTTTGGAGTGAAACTTGCGCCTTTTGACCTTTACAGGAGTACGCACCCATTGCTTTATAAACAGAGCATACAAGTACGTAGGTATTGTGAACTTGGGGTGCGTACACACAGGTAAGGCTAAGAGAAACTGCGTACCCAGAGATATATAGATTTTTAATGACTTTCTCTCTTTCTTGGAGTTTGACATGGAGAGCAGAGGTATAAGACTTGCCAAGGAGGATAGTATGACAGTTGATGGAGCCATACTAACTGCAAATAGTCATGGTGACAAATTTTAGTGTAACATATTGCCCCCTAAAGTGCGAAGCCTGTAGTAGATAAGGGTTTCATATCATCTAGGAAGGGTGAAGTACTTTATCATTTCAAGGATTATCTTGTGGAGAGCCCAGTTGGAACCTGCAAGTATTCAACACAAAATACATATATAAGATCATATCATTGCTGAGGTAGGCATTCCCATACTCAGATTGAAAACTTTAACTAACAAACTATCTACTGCTCTGATACAGGAATGATTTTGCAGTACATCATAATCATAGAATTTTTGTAGACACAGTATGGACGCAACCATCTGTTTATGATTAGTCTACTTGTATAATGAATACAAAACTCCTCGCAGCCTGGATGGTGGAAACTAGATCCAGGGTCTTCATTTCTACTTCCCGAACAGGTACGATTCTATCCATGCGAATAAATGAGTTGATGTCGAACATGGTAGAAACCACTTGATTACCAGTCAATGATGTAAACTGTTAACAAGCATGGGAGAGACCACCAGTGATGTCAATGGTTCTCAAAGTACCCAGTACAATCCATGAGATGTGAATGAATGAGTTGATGTCGAACATTTCACGGAATCCTTCGATCGAAAGTCAATGATGTAAACTGTCGTCAAAGGCGAGAAACCTGCCATTGATGCACGCAGACTTCAAGGTACTGACAATTTCTAGGTCATCTTTCTAGATAATGTGCTGATGTCAATAGAAAGCGACCTGTTGCAGGCAAGCCCACAACACAAAATCATAGATCAAGTTGAAGAAATGTAGCTGTAAGGACTGACTCAGGGATGGTCAAGATGGATGACGGGTATTTTGCAGATGAATGTTTATTGCAGAGACCTATTGAACACATAACGACACGACAGATGGCTTGGTGACATTTGACCCAAAGTTAATACCCGGCTGAAAATTTTCAATGTGGTTTAATCAACTGTGAGGCAAAGGATTTCCCAACCCGGGTGAATGCAAAGTGTCGTGTTCAAGAGTGGTAATAAGGCTTCTTCTGAGACAAAGGATAACAAATAAGCTCATTTTTCTCTCTTTTCCCCCACCATTTCTGGCAAGTACCTCTTTATTTTTTACAAGCTTGAGGAGGATAACATATGCTTGATTATAAGCTCATCCTTCGGATGAGTCCAACTTAGTTTTGATTCGAACCCTAAGAAGGAGTGGTCCGTTCCTGTTTGTAATTGAACAGGTCCTTTACTGTGAAATTTTAACGAGTCCAGTATAGGAGAAACTCGGCGTTTTTCATTTTTAGAGAGTTTGAGAAAAATTAAGAAGACTCCAGGTTGAACTTTTTCGTAAAGTTGTGTCTCCCAAGCCCGAAAAAGTATAAAATAATACTTGAGAGAACCGCTTAGTCTTGCGACCAAGGAGTACTTTCATGATTAGTGTCTTTGACCTGAAAAGTAAAAAGCGATCAAGGACACGTCGTTTTATTTCCAGTATCGAATTTGAAACGACAAAAATCCGGCAATCTTTTCCTGTTTTTACGGTCAGAAAAGGGCTATAAGGGGACCGTCTTTTAATTCCGTTTTAATGAGTGTAAAAGAAACGCTCGGCAATCTTTTCTTGTTTTAGGAGTCAGAAAAGGGCTTAAAAGATGACTCTGATGTTTTGGTTCGTAAAAAATTATAATCTTCCCTGAAAATCCTTTTGTCCTGCACAAAAATGACACATTACTCATACCTGTTTAAGATAGGCAAAAATACATTGAAAAATATCCTTCCATGGTGAAAAATAAACAAACTTAGCATTCATTTATCCAAAAAACCTATAAAAAGACCTTTTACCATGTCATTTTTACCATTTTACTGTTGAGGGAGAGAAAAGGGCTTTTGGCAAGAAACTTCCCGTGGACTTTGCGGAGAATCCGACCGTCGGAATCGAGTGCCGTCTCTTTCAGGTATTTCACAACATCCTCCTCTTTGTTTTTATCTGTTTAGAATTTCATTTTAGGCCTTAGTTTGATTTTTTGGGGGCTTTAGGGTTTCAAGATCCGCTTTTCGGGGTACACAGTTGCCCCATGGGCGACCTGCGTACCCCGACATTTTCTCCATTGGGAAAATGGCAGGTGTACACGACCTACCTTCAGAGCAGTTGCGTACCCACGCTCTGTTTCTGAACGCGGGGTGCGTACTCCGCGCAAAGCATTTTCAAACCCCCAAATCTCAAATTTGAACCATTAATTTTTGATTTAGTGAATTCTAATGGATGTTTTTTGGTGTGTAGATTGCCCACCATGCTTGATTGGCACGAAAGAGAACACGAAGATGTCGATTTGGCCGCAATAGATCATCAACCCTCCATTGATGCTTTGAAGGCATGCAGTCTCTACAAATACTGGGCCATACCTGGCATGAGGGCCCAGGTGCGATTCTTAGAGTGGCTGGTTGAAAGGTGGAACGTTCAGGATCAATGTTTTTACATCGGAGGGCACCAGCTCGAGATAGAGCCCTCAGACATATACTTTCTCACTGGTTTGCCTAATAGGAGTGAGCAACTGTCTCTGTTCGGGACTAGGCCCGGTGGCCAATCCCTTGCTAGTCTCCAGCTAGAGTGGTGCAATAATCAGCACCAGGAGAAGGGGATAGAAATCAAATACATATCCCGACTTGAACTTATGGTAATTTCCTTTACAGTTACCAGACTCTGCGACACAGCCGCTTTGCACATTGCCACCGGGTCCCAAATGCGGATGGCGATTGATTGCTTCCGAGGCACCATTTTCAACTGGTGTGACGCTGTGTTGGCCAATATGAAGGGCCAACTGACTAGGGCAAAGAACAGGCAATTAAAGACCTTTGGGTATGGGCCTTTAGTTGTGAGCTTTGCCCTAGAGAGAGTTCCGATGCTGATCCCGCAGCATCTCACTGTTGCAGTTGGGCCTCCTCGGGAGCCAAATTTGATGCGATGGGTTGCGGTGATGGCCCAACATCCTGATGAGGGAGCGGGAGTTGTTCGATTTCCTGCGGGTTACTTTCACTGGTTGGAGGACCAGGTCTTTGCGATCCAGGATTTTCCTTATGCCGGAGTGGATTTTCACGGTGATTCGGACATGGTTCTTCCACAGGGAGAACAATGGGACGACAGAGGTACTTCATTTTTCACAAGTTTTTTAAATTATTTACTTTTTTTTTTTGTCTTTATATCGTCTCAAAACTGACAGTGACAATTTTCAACATGCAGATGTAGGTCCACAGCGTCCGGCCAATCTCCGGCCTTTCGAGAGAAGAGTACCAGTTGCACCAGCACCGGCCCCACAAAATGCGGCCGCAGAGACCTTAGCCGAGTTGGAACAGGACCTAGAGCGTCTTACGGCGGACATACCAGAGACGACTATAGATGATATCCCTATCAGACTTCAGCGCTATGTGGTCGCAGTCCCAGGACCTTTTAGGAGGTTCTTGTGTAGGGTAGCACGGGCAGTGGTCTCGTATAGAGAGCACCACCGGTGATTGGCTAGTCACTTTTTGTAGACACATGTGACATTTTGGTTTTTTGTACTTATCATTTTTGCCGATCATAAGGTGTTTTTCAACCTTTGACACACTCCTATCTATATATATCATTATTACCGGCTTATCTTGTTAAACATGTATGATGAAATGTTTTTAAAATTTACATGTATGATTATCGCAAATGTCTGTCTAACATTCGAGAAGCAATTGCATCTGCTAATGTATTTAATGACCTTGGAATATGCTGATATTCAAAGTAATCAAATTCACGTTCCAAGAGGCGCACTCTCAAAAATAACCTTAATAACACTGGATTTCTAATGGCATATACTCTATTAAGCTGTAATACAACGAGTTCAGAATCTAACCTCACTATCAAACTCCGAATCCCAAATGAAATAGATTCAGACAATAATTCAATCACTGCACTGTATTCTGCAATGTTGTTTGTTGTTTGACCGAGGCTCACCCCATGCATAGAAACTAACTCGTCAGAGGGTGAATAGATAACCCAAGTTGCGGAAGAGATATTCTGTGTACTACGACAAGCACCATCAGCGAATCCAATGTACGTTTGGAGAGGCGTCGACATCTGCAATATCAAAGTAAAACCAAGATAAGCCAGAATAACGACGAAAAACACACTCTCTAAGCTAAGCACACTGTCTATACTAACAAACACACCATCTAGAAAGAAAAAACTAACCTAGCTAAATCTCCATACCCATGATTTAAGCATAATACCTCTTTAGGTAAAGTCCATTTCTGGGCTTACCCAAAGAGTCCCCATCAAAATCTACCAGCTCATAGGCCCCTTTTGCTAGCTTTCACTTGACAATGTAGGGCCCATGCCACATAGGAACGAATTTTCCAGCACCTAATTTTTCGTTAGCTTGATCATATAATAGCACTAGGTCTCCTTCCGAAAAATTTTGAGGGGTCACATTGCGATCATACTAAGCTTTCATCTGTTTTGCGTGAGTCTCGATTGCTTAAGCAGCTTCACGTCGAGTCTCATCTAATTGAGCTAAGTATAATAAATGCTTCTCCTCTTCGGAAGTACCTGGAAGTAATTCGACAGCCATTTGAAGTGACGGAATTTCGCATTCAATGGGCAACACTGCTTCCAAACCATAAACTAGTTGGAAAGGAGTGAACCCTGTTGATGTTTTCACTGAGGTTCGGTACGCCCAAAGTGCGGAAAATAACATGTTGTGCCAATTCGACCGATGAATACCAATGATTCGTCAGATCATGATAACTAGAACTTTGTTGATAGACTCAACCAGGCCGTTGGCTTGTGGATAATAAGGAGTTGAGCTATCGTGACGCAAACCGAGCTAACCTGTAAGTTCTGTCATCATAATGTTTCGAAAATGGCACCCATGGTCAGTGATTATCTCTTGTGGGACACCAAACCTAGCAATAATATGATTGAATACGAAAATCGCAGCTGTCTTGCCGTCTGCCTCGAATGTAGGCATCGCCTCGGCCCACTTAGTAAAATAATCAACCGCAAGGATGATATATGCATGCCCCCCAGCCGAGTGAGGGTTACATGTAATAAAATTGATACCCCATTTAGCAAAAGGACCAACGGCAATTATAGGGTGGAGAGGAGCAGGTGGTGCGCGCATCTTGCGATCAAACACTTGACAGTTGTGGCATTTTCGGACCGCAATGATACAATCTTTAAACATGGACGGCCAGAAGTAGCCAGCACGCAACACCTTCTAGGCTGTGGCGTACCCAGACATATGACCGCCACACGCTCCAGAATGACAGTCATTCAAAACCCTTTCAGCTTCCTCATGAGTTAAGCAACGACGAAAAACCAAGTCTACCACACGACGATAAAGAGTATCTCCAATAATTTTGTACTGTTGGGACTGGAATCGAATTTTTCGACGTTTCGACTTTGAAAGTTCGGGCCGAAAAGATTGGGTTTGGAAATAGACGATTATATCCCCATACCACGGATCTAAAGTGCTGATGAGAAACAAAGATTCATCCGCAAGGGGTTCCTCTGCCACAGTTTCTGTGTCAGCACGTGGGAAATCACACATCAATTCCGCAAAAACTAAAGATTTCTTAGACTTAGACTTTTCAAATTCCAAGTCGAACTCCTGCAGGATAACGATCCATTTAGAGTACTTGCCCCCTAGCAATTGTTTAGTCAAAATGTAAATCATAGGGTTGCAATCCGAAATGACTGTAGTTTTACGAAGAAGAATGTAGTGACGAAAACGTTGGACAGCTTGAACGGCTACCAAGGCCAATTTCTCCACATGTGAATATTTGAGCTCAGTGGGATTTAACGTCTGACTAAGATAATAGATCACATGTTCTATTCCGAAATCGTCTTCCTGGACTAAGACCATTCCAATGGTGGAATGAACGGCGGTGAGGTACAAAAAGTAATCCTGGTTGTAGTTGGGAGGATGCAGCAACAGTGCATGGGTCAACGCGTGCTTTAGCGCATCAAAAGATTTCTGAGCTATCTCATCCCAAGTGAATTGAGAATTTTGTTTCAACAACCGGGTAAAACCCTTGGTAATCTCGGCGTAGTTCAGAATGAATCGGTGTAAAAAGTTTGCTTTCCCCTGCAAACTTTGGAGTTGGCGCAAACTCGAAGGAGGAGGCAATTTGATGATAGCTTCTACCTTCGAGGGATCGACGCGAATGCCGGCTTTTGAAACTACAAATCCCAACAATCGTCCCACTTCTATGCAGAAGACACATTTGTGTGGGTTCAACCGTATACGATAATGCCTACACCTCATAAAAATTGCTCGTAAATGGACAAGGTGATCAGCTCGATGTAAGGAGTGAGCGGGCAAATCATCGAGATACGGTTGCACAATGTGCTTGATGTCATGAAATGCATAAGACATCGCCCTTTGAAAAGTGGCTCCGGCATTCTTAAGCCCAAAAGGTAATTTGCAATAAGAAAATGTCCCCCATGGACAAATGAAAGCCGTTTTTTGTTGATCGGCAGGTAGAATATTGATTTGGTTGTAACCAGAAAAATCGTCCATAAAGGAAAATATTTCACTACCGGCACAATCATCAATTATTTGATCGATATAGCGCGTTGGATAGTTGTCCTTGGGACAAGCACGATTGATATCCCTATAGTCGATACATATTCTTATTGTTCCCTGCTTTTTGTTAACTGGAACAATATTCGATACCCAATCCGTTAACGGGATCGGATAAATGAAACCTGCTTTCAACAGCTTCTCAACTTCAGCTTTAATCGCAGCCGCTTTTCATGGGTGAATCTGACGCAGACGTTGCCGGATGGGTTTAGCGTCCAGGTAAGTCTTGATTTCATGGACAACAATGGCGGGATCAATTCCTGGCATTTCCTTGTAAGACCAGGCAAACATGTCGTGGAATTCTTGAAATAGGGCCTTGTATGTTTGAATTTCGTCATATGAACATGAGGCACCTATATGAATGTGTTCAACAATTCCGGGCTTGACTGAAATTTCAATGGGAATAGTACGAGAAACGTTTCCCAAATTCAGCTCTGAATCAGGATGTTTCATTGGACTCTGAGCGTCTTTGACACATTCAGCTGTAAAGATTGATGAGAAATCGTTTTCAAAACGATCATCCTCAGGTAAAAACGAAGATCTATGATGGAGATCTTCCCATGGTAAATCGTCTACGCACAGGATTTCACAAAGTTGTTCGTTAGATGACACAACTTCGGGAAACGTTATTAATTCCGAGGTTGACGTGAAAAGAGATTCCTCATGGACCACATTCATTTGGTCGATTTTGGTTGAACTTGGGTCGGAAAAAGACTGCACGGCTTCATAAGCAATTTCATATGGACTCAAAGGCATTGCATCACCAAATGAGTCTATCTCAGTTTCTGAAGGAACGATCCAAGGATCGTCGTAAACAATGGTGTCTGAAGTAATCATATGAATAGATGCAAACGAAGACATGGCGTTGATTGGAGGAAAAGGAAAAGTTCCCAGTAAACCGGCATCTTTAACTAATCCTACACCAACATCCTTGTAAGGGATAGTCGTTTTACCGACATGCTGGATACTCTCTGAAGAGGCTGGGTCAGATGAAAAATAAGCCAGCTGGTCTATGGTTACGATCTTGCCATTGTGTGGAAACTTTATTACTCTGAAGACCGATGAAACGACCACTGTCATAGCGTAAGACCAACTTCGACCCAAAAGAAGGTTGTAGTCTAGAGGGGCATCAACCACCTCCACATCTAGACTAACGGTTTTTCCTTCAACCCCTATAGGCAAATCCTATAGAATGCCAAACGGATGGAACCCACGGCCATCAAAGGCCTTAAGAATTGTCGGGGATTGATTTAGTGAAGGAGAACCAAGCGATCTCCAACACTGTATCGACATAATACACGTGGAAGCTCCCTCATCAATTACAGTCCGATGAATAGGCCTGTTTTTTACTATCACTGGGATCTGGATAGCCATCTGATGAGGCAAATGCGGTGTACTATTTTCTAGATCAAAGATTATGAGGTTCGGGTCCTGAACATCAACAACTCCTATAGCCGACAAAAGTAATTTTCGCTGTGCTGGGCATGATTGCAGCACTTCTAAAGCCGACATTGTTGAGGGTGAAACAGCTAAATCCTCAACAATGTTGTAATTCTGGGCCGCCCTCGCATGTGGATTGAAAGTAGACCTTCGAAGTACACCCTTGGCAGGCGGTTTGATTACTAAGTCAGGGTTAGGTTTCTCGATCTGTAGTCGATCGGAACCGGGAGCTGAGGTTGATGGATTTGAATGAGAAGATTCTGCTTCTTTCGATCCATCAACAGGACTTTTACTACCATAATCTTGCGATCGAGTCGCAATCCTTACATGAGACATCATCAATATGGGTTCTTCAGTGGCACTCGAGGAAGAACCTACCATCTTACTCTCCTGCTTTGGAAATGGATCTTTCAAAACAACAGGAGTTGAGGAACCTTTGATGATTTTGACAACCTCGGCCCGATGGGGGCAATCTCTTGTAAAATGATCCTCTTCACAAATAAGACAAGGATATCGAGGTTTGCGCTTTTCGTCATTGGTTTCCGACTTTTCTGTTTTCTCCTTTGGATTCTTTTCTGCTTTACCCTTCTTCTTACCTTTCTTCTTCCCACCGTTTTTTGATTTAGCCGTAGATGACTCTACAGCGTGAATATCGGCGGAAATTTCAGGAGAAGACTCTCCTGTCGGGGAATCTGGTAAGGTTATAATGGGCGAAGAATTCTTTGAAGATTTCTTCTTGCTTTCAGTATTTACCGAACCAATCATTCCATCAGCAGCATGAGATCCCGAAGGAGCAGCAACGATTTGATTTGACTTTGGAAGATCTGGGATCTTTTCGTGTAACGTACCTGACTGAGTGTAAACCAAGTCGAGGTACTGCGCTTGAGCAATTACTTGCTCCTTAGTAACTACTCCGGCCTTAGCTACATCTTTAGTAATCTTCGGTAATAATGATTTAACAAACCATTCAGCTAAGATTTGGTCCGGGATAAAAACTTTCACCATTCGCCGTCGACGTCTCCATTCATGTATATGATCGGAAATATAAGTGGATGTCGACTGTTTTAGTGAAGTTAGTAGCTCCGTGCCATTATCATATCTGAACGGCAACTGAAAATGAGTTAGGAACGAGGTAGCTAACTGACTAAAATTGTAAAAAGAGGCCCGTGGTAACTCAATGTACCACTTGGCCGCGAGACCAATGAGCGTACGCTGGAAAAGACGTAAGCGGATCGAATCATCCGAGATGGAATTTGAAGCACACCAGAGGTGGTAAGTCATCACATGATTGGACGGATCCTCTCCAGACTTACCTTCGAACTTGGGTATATCGCTGGGCAACTTATTTGGCATTGGCAGCCAGAACGGAAGATAATTTATTGGATCGTTCGTTAGGCACAACAAGTCTGGTAAATCCAAAGTTGCGATAAACGGTAATTGCCGATTAGGATCCCTAAAACTCTAGGTCACAAAACCAGTCCCAGGAGGAGGATATCCAGGATAACTTGGAATAGGAATCGCATTCGGGATATTATATCCTCCTGGAAAACAAGGATTAACCGGACCGTACTGGGGTTGCTGAGGTTGTTGATAAGTGTACCCAGGATACGGTTGATACTGGTAAACAGGCTGTTGGACAACAGGCCCGTATTGGTACTGTCCCTGGTACGGTTGATAAGTGAATTGTGGTTGACTAGTGACAACCGTACTTAAACCAGGTTGTCCTACAGGCATCTAAACCGTAGTTTGAATCATAGATCCAGACAATGGTAAGGATGTCTGAGGAGTAGTTGCAGAGACAGTAGAAACCAGAGCTGTCGATACTCCAGAAGCAAGTGTGGTGGAAGGAGCAGATGTTGCGGTAGTTGCAGCAGTCGTTTGAGATGGAGTACTAGGTGCAATTGGCGACCGAGTAACTACCGAAGGTACAGAAGTTTGAACATTAGACTGGATTGGTTGCTGGGATGGACCGGCAACTAAGGGTTTTCCAGCTTGAGATGACAACTGTACGCTTGGCTGCAATACCTGTTGAACTTGAGATGGATCCCGCACTATGTTCATTCCGGGGTATTGACCCATGACAGGTTGAGGATATTGAGATCCATAACCGGATTGAGGGTAGGATTGATAACTGAAAGGTACATTTCCCGTACCTTGAACATAAGATTGACCTTGAGGTGGTTGATAACCTTGACTCGAGTATTGACCTTGAGGTTGATAACCCTGAGGTAAATACTGATACTGGGGTTGACCTTGAGCTATAAATTGATACTGAGGTTGACCTTGGGGTACATATTGAGGCTGGGGTTGACCCTGAGGAATGTATTGTACTATGGGTACATACTGTCCTTGAGGTTGCCCCCTAGACGCAACTTGTGTACCTTGAGGTTTCCCCCCAGGCGTTAATTGAGGCTGCCCCCCAGGCGGTAATTGGCCATCTTGAGGTTGAGAACTGGGAACTGAACCTGACATCATGTAAATGTCCCCTACACCCAACGGTTTGTTACCATTGTTTCCAGCTAATAACCCATGTTCAATGGGTTGAGGAGATGCTCCCGCAAAAGTACCAGAAAGTGACTGATACCTGGAGGGAACAGAAGGACCGCCATACAAGAAAGATTCAGGAGATTGAGTGAACACGGACGACTGACCAGACATATTTACAGGAGTATAAATACCTCCAGGTGGAAAAGGAGTATGAGGTGGAGAAAAACTTATCCCTGAGTTATCTAAATAATTGGTTAACGAAAGGTACCAAGTAGTACTTCTAGGAGGACTGTAAAAGATGGATTCACGCTCCCTTAGATTAATAGTAGGTTGATCTTCAAGGATAGAAACGCCAAATTCTTCCTCTGGAGCAAGTTCTTCAATAGCTATCAAACCAGCAGGAAGATTTTCAGTGATAACTCTTTCTACCCTAGGTGAATCAGGTGCACTAGAAGTTGGAGAAACAGGTTCAGATATTTCAGGTTCTTCGCCTATATCACTAGTAGATGAAAAACTACCAGCAAGCTCAGAAACTGCAACAGCTTCGGGATTATAACCTGTTTCTAGACCTTGGTAATCTGGATGGACTACCAACGACAACTCTACTTCTTCAGGTGAACCTACTTTACTGCCACTAGGAGTTACAAGGACTTTCAAACCTTCGTAATGACTCGGGACCTCTTCAGGAGGTTCGCCCCGCAATCTACGGGACTTCCTCAACAAATCGGCCACTGTAACAATCTCAGGAGACTTGCCCCGAAGTCTACGGGACTATCATGGTAATTCAGCCACAGTTAAAAACTTTTAACTACTGCACACGCAAACAAAGTAAAATCTCAAAGCAAACCACCTAAAGTCTCTAAATAACCAAACAAATTTGAATCACACGCCTAAAGAATCTAGGGCGTCAAACCATACACAAATAGTAGCCTTCCGGACCGAAAACACTAGTTGGAGATGAAACCCAACATCGCCGAATTCAGTACAGAAGTGGTGGGCAGAACAGTTACCCCGGCAACCTGCTTAATGAATAGACCGGCACAAGTTCCTCCACTTTAACCGTCTCGAGTGAAGTGAACCCCCCGGAAAATCCAAGTGAGTCTAGCCGACGTCTGCTCCAGGTACAGTGGGATCTTCCCTCCACCGTCACCTCGGTAGAATCCTAAAGATAATGGTCACTAAGGTTACCAACAGCAACAAATATACCTGGGGGAACAGTCTACGACCCGATAGCACGCAAGGGCAGAGTAACAAGCTCAATCCCCTTGCCGGCTCCTTGACAATAATCCAAGGTTTACCGACAAGTGACCCCAGGCTCCTCGACAATAATCCGAGGTTTACCGTTTGTAGTACGTGCGTATCTGGCGTCTTTCCCAATGAAGGAGGATTGATCCCCTCACTGGTTCGGACACGGTCTCGTGCTTCTCCTTTAAGAGGAGCTTTCCCAGAGTACAAATGAAACAATTGGATTTATCCTACCACAAGATGAGCTACTTGTTTGGTTTTGCTGTCTTGAAGAGTTAATTACTCTCCTACTCCAAGACACTAGCCTGATCTATATTGGTGTTTCAGAGCCCTAGTAAATAAAAAGTTACTAAGTTGATTTTACTTTAAGCGTTAATTTTTATGGCTTTTCTTTAAGACAAAAAGGTAGTGGAGATGAAACTGATGGTGTGTAGACTCGACTCAAACCACTAAAAATATGCACTTAGGATGATTTATGCTAATTTTTCCATTTTCAATAAATTCCCTAGCTAAGAGAGTTGGAGAATGCAAAATTGATATAAAGAGAACTTTCTTGACAATGAAAATCAAAGAAACAAACTCTTTATCTTTTCAGAACATACAACACATGACCACTAATTACTTCACGAAAATTCCTTTTTCTTTCAAAGACTCAAATGCTACCCAAGCAAACTTTCCTTCAAAAGATATTTTTGTATTTTTTCCTAATTAATAAAGCATGTAAAACTTACTTTGACAAAAATCAAAGTTAAAAAATCTATAGCAATCAAATCAACTCAATCTCACTCAAAAGCAAAACTAAGAGAAATAAATCTAAATGTAAATCTAACAAGGCAAAAGCCTACTAAAGATGATTCCTGGATGTTTTACTCAGTCAAAATGTAACTAAGGACTAGTTAATGCAGAACCAAAAACCAGTCAAAAACAAAAATCAAAATCTTTTGTTCTTTTTCTCAAGAATAAAATTCAAAGTTCAATCAACAAACTTTTTCGAGATTTGGCAAAGAGAAGACACAAAGGTAGGTTTCTCACAAGGGTGGATTCTATGAAAGGCCCGACTCCTAAGAGGACTGAACAAAACCAGGGAGATCCAAAGTTTGACAACCTCTAAAGCCAAAGTCACTACAGGACCACTGCAAAAATCAAACCCTAAGGCAAAATCTCTATGAATTTCACTAAAACTCTCGACACTGACGAAACAAGCTTAGGTGAAGATTTATGGCAGAAAACCAGTGGATTTGGGCAGAAAAACAAATTAAAAACAAAATCTAAAAGGCAAAAAAATAAGAAAATTGGAATTTTCTCAATTTTGACAGGGTACGCAGGCGACCTGTTTGCACAGGTGCGGGTACGCTCTGTGCACAAAGCTGCAGTGCGTACAGGTACGCACTGTGCTCAACGTAGAGGCTGCGTACTTCCAGCAAAACGAAGAAAAACTAAAATCTAATTTAACCCTAAGCTATCCCACCCAAAAACACAGTCAGACAGCCAAAAACCAGAAAACAAACGACTTTTCTCAGATCAAAATTTCATACAAAGGAAAAAACATTCACATCAATGGAGTCCCCAGTGGAGTCGCCATTTTGTCATGCGGAAAGAGTTGATAATGCGGACAAAAACGACCTCCCTAGAAGCAAAGGCTTTCTAGTGACAAACAAGACAAATAAACACTACCTTTCTCTAAACATGCATTAAGAATACAAGTAATCAAGTGATTTTAACATACCTTTAGCCCAACGCTTTGTAGTAGTCCAGCCTCGCCGATCCGGATGAGCTCCTCCTTCTCTTCGAAACCTGCATTCACTAACAAGCCAAAAGATTAAATAGCACCTGATAAACTCATAAAACAATAGATATCCATCATACAGACCAAGGAGTATATGAAACAAATCATTAATAACAATCTGTTGAGAAAAATGAGTTCATTTGCATTAAGTGGAAACAAAAGAAACCATTACAACCTGAGCCTTGGTGTTGTGCAGGTCCCTCCTAGGGTCCAGCAAGAGTTTTCCTTTACTTTGATCAGCTCACCCACTCTCAAATAAGGCTAGGAAAGGATGGGAATCTCTCCTCTCAAGCTCTAAATGGGAGTCCTAATTCCAGCAGCATCTACCCTTAGGAATGTTCAGCTTTCAACCTCTCCTCCTTCTGGCCTAATGCCTGTATTTATAGTGCTCTAGAGGAAGTTATTCAGGTCCACCATCAATGGGATAAGCCCCTCTTTGGATGCGATAGCTCCCCTCTTGATGGGATAAGTTCCTCTTTGGTAGGGATACATGAACCATCTGGAGGCGCTTCATACACGTCAAACAAGCTTCTAGAATGCTCTAGAAATGACCACAAGTAACTTTTTTGGAGTGAAACTTGCACCTTTTGACCTTTATAGGAGTACGCACCCATTGCTTTATAGACAGAGCGTACAAGTACGCAGGTATTGTGAACTTGGGGTGCGTACACGCAGGTAAGGCTAAGAGAAACTGCGTACCCAGAGATATATATATTTTTAATGACTTTCTCTCTTTCTTGGAGTTTGACATGGAGAGCAGAGGTATAAGACTTGCCAAGGAGGATAGTATGACAGTTAATGGAGCCATACTAACTGCAAATAGTCATGGTGACAAATTTTAGTGTAACAGGGGGGCTCTCTTCCTATTGTGAAGGAACGGGCGGACTGTCCCCAAGTTCATCGAACTCTGAAGTGACAAAAAGAATTTGAATAGTATTTCTCTCATCCTCTTTGGGAATGCTATCATTTGAAGGTGGATCTTTTGAAGGTAGAACCGGGTCGACTTCCATCTCAACTTGTTGACTTTGATCCGGTATGGACTCAGAAGATTCACTTTAAACAATAGGTGTTTCAACTGATGGATGAGTTATGTTAGTCAGATTTTCAACTAGCAAAGGACTTGGTGAGAGTTTCTTGTATCTAGGTGGAATTCACTGCAGTGAAGCAGGACGGCTATGCAAGATTCTCTTGGCCTCATCCAAAAAAGGACAACGGGGAAGGTGATGGTCTCCTTCACATAATAGACATGGAATTATGACCTTTCCTTTCTGTTCGGGAACTTCATTTTCACTAGTTGATGGTGTGCTGTCAACATGATCACCAGAGGTTGATGACACCAGATGGTGCAAATGGGGAGACCATTCTCTCAAGATCCAAGGAATGGCTAGACAATCTCTATGAAAATGGTCTCCTCTACAAATTAGACAAGGATATTTAGGAGATTTAGTGTGCAGATTTTCACCAGATGATTCATTGTTTCCCCCTTGCCTAACTGAATTCTTCTTCTTCTCCTCCTTCCCTTTCTTCTTCTTCTCAGCCACTTGGTTACTAACATCGCTATTTTCACCAAGCAAAGAGGAAGAAGGGGAGGGAGAAACAAATGAAGAAAAAGGTGAAGGGTCAACGCTAGTATTAATTGGTTGCTGATTCGATTGCTAAGATATTACAGTATTTTGAACGACAGAGGTTGAGAATAGTCATACTGGCAGGCCAATTGTGATTCCTGGAAGGGACAATGTGGCCATATACGGAGCACCAATATCTCCCCAAGTGGAGAAAGGACTAGGATTCCCTTCAAAAGGGATTCCTTGATTGGTAGACTCCATTATCTCAACATAAGATCAACGAAGGAACGGGGATGTTATTCCAAATTTAATAAATTTTAATGACTCTTTAACACAACTTTGATTTTTCAATTTTTAAGAGTCGAGAAAAAGCTAAAGATGACTCTAGTCCCCTTCGATTTTTAATGAGCCTGAAGTGACAAGTTCTCAGATGGACCTTTTCTTTTAAGGAGTCGAAAAGGAACGAAAGTGACTACTCAGAAAAGCTAGACAGAGGGATTACCAAACCAATCACAAAACTGCAATATACACCTTGGTGATAAATTAAAGAGAAATTACCAAGGACTTATGTATGGCAATCAATCTTCCCGAATGTTGTGTTTAGTGCATTGCGATCGATAGGGCAGTAGACACAACTTCTTATGGATAAAGGATATAAGCTTATTATGGTCTCCCAATATATACTCGACGATATGGGGAGCAAAATTCCATTGTAGCACTTGCCGTATCAAAGAGGAGGAATCACCCAACTTTCGATGAAAATGATAGTTACTAGATTTTACAACGTCGGAACACGTCTCTAGCCTAGACCTCTAGATGTGTTGCGTTAGGTTCCAAAGCGTTGTTAAGTTCATTGAAATTTATTTTAGAGTTGATCTTGCTTACAATTTTTCCTTTCAAGGTTCATCACGTGATGTAGATGTAAAATTCCTAAATATGCAATATAAAATGATAAATAGTCGTTGTTTACTTTTTAGCAATGAAAATCCTAGCTACTAAGGAAAGAAGATTACGATTCTTTCAAACAGGGAGCAAAGAGCACACACTAAATGCACTTTTCCTAAATCATTTTTTGCACATAGTATAAATGCAAAAAATGCATGTATTTGTTTTTTGTTCCCTTTAATGTGAAGAATGCAGAAAAGGAAAACTGAGTATAGATCTGAAATATTTTCTTCAAAGTGACATTTCGACAATTTATTTTCAAAATGAAAGGAAGACTAAACGACACTTTTCGATTTCGAACAGAAAAATCTTTTGACACTTCAAATATTAACAATCCAAATCAAATACACATCAAAAGGTTCAATTGACTATCTAGAGAAGGAAGAATTTATGACACTTCTCTTCTTTGACACAAAATGATAGCTACGACACTTTTGCCCCAAAACGACAGTTCGATTCGAGTAACTTTTCGACTAAGGATCGTAAATGATGGAAAAATACATAAAAATTTTTACTAATCCTAATCAATGGAGGCTATTCTATGTAAGGCAAGGAGGCTTCAACAATGATATACTGCTCATAAGCAGCAAAAACAACAAAATAGAGCTAAAAAAAGGACAAAAAACGCAAATTTCAAGGAGAGAAATAGGATTACTTAGTCATCGCACCTATGCTTCACAGAAAAAGGGATGCATCTCACCTACTACACACAAGAGGTGCGATGCATACTGGCTTCCAGTGATAGACAGCGCGATGGGCCAGGGAGTGAAACTGGGGTGGGTTTTTGCTCAAATTTGCAGCTGAGTTCAGTGATTTAAGCTGAGCTATGATGGACAGTAAAAAAGCAAAGTATAGGGGTATGATCTTAGAAGGTTATTGAGCTATCACAAGGGCGTCTAGAATGCTTGTAAGTCAAATGTTCAGTTCATAAACTAACCCAGAGATTAACTGAAGCAACATTCATCTACTTTGCAATTGCATAGCAAGAGTAGTTCAAAGGCTATTTGGCTAACTTTAGGCTCCGTCTGTAGTTTATAAAGCAAACAACAATAACAAACAAACAAACTATTCACTCCCCAGTGGAGTCACCATTTTGTTTCTAGGAAAACTAGTGTCTTTTCGATCTGTTAGTCTCACTAAGATTGGCAGCTATCTTAGAAACAAACAATCAAAGAAATTTGTGATTTACTCTATGTATGATAGATAAGAGAGAAGCAAAGGAACCAACTTGGATCTTCCACTTGACTCCTTGCTTGATTTCTCTCCCCCTTGATAGAGCTTGTAACTCCTTCTCCTACTTGTCCCACTTAGAGAATTCCTGTAGAAACAAAGTAACAAAACACCATCAAAGCATCTCGATCTATTATATCATAAACAATGCAGAATCAGAAGTACATTGAACATACAATGGCATTCACAAATAACAAGATTCACAAGTACACGATTGTATGAAGGAAAACTTAAAGAACTTTATTAAAATAGAAGGGAGAATTAAAACCTAGCTGTCTGATCCAGCATCATCCTCCCAGCATCAAAGCCCTCTTCACTTCATGAAAAGCAAGATCACCCAGCAATGAAATGCTTCTTCTCAAAGACAAACTATCAGTACTTCCTTACAAATTACAAAATTCCAGCCTCCAGATCTCTCAGATGAGGGATCCATTTCTAGATGTTTGCAAAGGTGTGAGTCATCTCTGGGTTTTTGATTAGTGTCATTCCACTTGTAGTTGTTAGTTCCACTTGGCGATTTCTTAGATCTCCTACTCATCCTTTGGAGAATTCAAAGAGGGAAGTGTCCTAGGAGAAGTTTCTAGAAGATTCCATAAGCATCCACTTAGCAAATTGTCTTAGACATTTGTCCATTCTCGCTCATCGTACCTCATAGAAGGCCTCTTAATTATGCATCGCACCTGGCTAGTGTAGGAGAGCATGCATCGCACCCTGACAGTGGGGCAGTCAATATGGTCAATTTTTGGCCAGTTCTAAGTGGTTTTTCAAGTGGAACTTCTGGGGAATGATGTAATCAGTTGACCATGATCCTTTAGGGTATAAAACAAAACTTTTATGGGTTAAAGAGCCCTTGTTTTATCGACATATAAGATTGGGGTTTCAGTGCCCAAATATGTCTATAACAATACCCTGAATATTAATAAAAGGCCAAAACATCATTGTTTATTTAATAAGTGATGGAAAACAAATCATCACTTTTACAATTGTATTGCAACACATGATTTAAAAAATGTGGCCATGGAAAGCTACCATATCTAGTAAATCCATTTCTCACTCATCAAAGTGAATGGGTCATCTCCATGTGCAAAATTCGCTTGTTGAACATTTTCACCAACTAGTTCCTGCATGGGCACTTTTTTCCTGAGACGCTACTCTAAATGGAACCTCCAACATGTGGCTCTTTGATGTCCACCTATGTGGCAATGACTGCAAAATGTCTACTTCCTCCAGACTTGATTAGCCTTTTTCTTTCCTTGATGTGGATAAGGCCTTTCTTGTATTGTCCTTTTTCTTGTTGTCATTCTCTTCCCGCACTCAGAAACCACATGGTTATGAAAACCACAAAAGCTACATGGTTTTCTATGCCATTATTTCTTCTCATCAATAACAACATGATTGTAATCAAAATGAACTTTAAAATACTGAGACTGTTTATACCTCTCTTGGTTGTCTCTAGTGTGATCCAAACAATGAGAGCTTGCCTTAGCTCTTCCTCTACAATGTGCGTTGTCATCAGAGGATTGGAACGTATTCCAATCATCCTCTTTCCTCGATGGTTTCGACAATGTCTGGGAAGCGTTTTCTGATGTCGCGAACTCTCCTTCAGTGTATCCCTTCTTGGTAAGGAGTCTCATGGCAGTTCCTGAAATGGGCAACTCCATGTTTCCAACATAAATAAAATCTCGTGAAAATGAAACTCAAGAATTGCCAACATTGTTTACCTAAGCTGTTGATTATGAAGCATGTGATGATGGCTTCACTGCACTTCAATTTTTCCAAGGCCTCTTCCGCGGCTCATAAATTAAGTTGCAATCTTTGTTTCTCCTCTTTTTCTTCTTGTATAATTATCCTTAATTCAACATTCTATGCTTGAAGGCTCTAATTGATCTCCTCATCTGAATGATGAGAAGAAGATGAATATTCATTGGAATATGGAGATGGGGCATCGTCCTCTGCACTTTCTTTCTCTTATTTTTCTCTTTCAATTTTCTCCTCATAATCTGCATAAATGAAATCTACTATGAGTGCCATCATGAGGACGTCCTCATAGAGATATTTGTTGTTATCCATTTTCCTTCTTGTTGCATGTTCCATCATTCACACTCACAATTCACATCAGCTAGAAGATCACTCTGATACCAAAATTGATCCTGATCTCTTTAGCTACTATAATTAACCAATATTTTTTACTTTTGTGATGTTAGAAAAATTGCATGTGAAAGAGTATGAAAAGCCACAAGCGCATACTGTAAAGAAGAGGAAACATAATAACAACCATGAAATCAAAGGACACACACATATTGATAACATATTTCACCATATGTGGGTTATGTCTCCAGGCCTAGTGTTAAGAGTGGGGAGGCCAGTTCATTAAATATTGCAAGATGATGATGAGTACATGGTACATTCTTTATCATTACAAGGAAAAAATACATCAACTAGAGTGGCATGTCTCTCCACGAGGTGTTCTTTTATATGAACTCTCTCACTCACATGGGCCCTCCTTTAGCATGACAAGATAATAAATTCTCACATAACGTAGAATACAAGTATCCTTGAACATAATGGTAGTAAGGATCTCAAGAACAAAAGCATCATCTCAGCAAATCAAAATAAAGACATGGCATCACTTCATCATATACCTCCACTTACGGGGATGGCCTAAAAATGCATAGCTTTGCTGAAGAAATGGGTTGCAACATAGAATTCGTGGCACAAAATTATGTCAAATGAATATAAACTTCACCCCTTTCTGACATTGTCAAAATTTGGACCCTCAGGAATCATTAAGATTCCCTCAATGATTGCTTCCTCGAGATGGGCAAAAAATCGCCACTTAGATGAAAATTATGAGCACACCACTTTGCTCCTTGCAAAATTCTGTGAAAAATGACTATGAAGTTGACATCATTCTGCCTCTGTAAAAAATCAACCTCTAAGGGAATATTTTAGATTCCTCAGTATTCCTCACTGTTGACTACCTGAAATTTTATTGCTCAAATGAGAAGATGGACCACACCATCACATTCCCTACAAAATTTTGGTTCATTTGAGTATAAAGCTGACATGATTTTGTCACTATGAAAATTTACCCTCTAGGGAATCTTTTAGATTCCTCAACCATCAAAGTTATACTTGGAAGATTTTGTCTCAAAAAACATGTTATGCATGGTTTTGCCTTGGCCACCGTGTCAAGGTTTTGTGCTACCTCCTTAGTCCTTGTGCTTGACCTCCACTCCATCTTCTTGCCCAAATGGTAAAAACTTGAGGTTTAAATAATACATATGGGCGGATTTTACAAAGACATAAGTTGTTGGCCTATTGGTAATAGCCCCCCAACTATTATAGGACTCGCCTAGGTTCAAACCTTGCCGGCTCCCGAATTGGCACATTGGTTATATTCCGTGTTTTGTTTATTGTAACATTACATGTAATGGTTAGCACATAGTTTGAATGAAGACTTGTTGCACAAATGTTGGCGGTTGGTAATTTTGTTGGAGGGTGTTACGTGTAGCCACCACAACAGGTTGTCCAACTAGTTAGTTGTCTCGGGTTTGAACCCTTCTAGCTCAGTCTGTTATACAGTAACCTCCTTTGGACCATATTTAATTTGACGTGGTGATGCGGTTTGACCACTCACAACCCTTTATGATATAATTGTTATATTGACCATCATTAGGGGTGGCAGGTTTGCCAGGCAATTTAAGGAGGTAGAAAATTTGTCATTCCGAAGCCGGAATCTATGTGCCGACCCTTTGCCAAATTGTTTCCTCGTTAGTGACTACTACTGGGCCTAGTTTGGCCAGAAATTTGACCATGAATGTCTCGAACATACAAAATTGGATTTGATTAATGTTCATGCCATTAGCATCAGGATGACAACCGCTACGATCTCACTCTAGTTTGGGTAAAATCCTAGAACTTTGATTTTTGAGCATTTTCTGAGCTGTTTCTGAATTTTGAGTGTCTCTTGAGCCACCTATATTATTTGGAGTAGAATGAATACACTTTAAGCATAATTCAATAAAGTATCATATTTTATGGCTAAGATTTAGAAGGAATCAACCTTAGAATGGTCATATTTTTTATTTGTATTGTAGATCCAGTTGAGGAATTATAGCAAATACTGACAATGTTGGTTCTATTGTTGTTGGGGTTTGTTAACATTGTTGTTGATGTAGGGAATAATTATTTGGGAGCTACAGAATGATAGTTTTACAAAAAGGTGATATTCTATTGTTAGTGTTTTGATGTAGATGCTATGTAATTGTATTGTGAAAGTATTAGGTTGCGTTGGCCTATATGGGCCTGACCCAGGTTCGGAAGAGTTATTTAGCCAAACAAATCCCACAGCTACCGGCCCTTTCGGCAACAACCCATAGAGAACGGACTGAGGTCTCACCCGAGGTAGCAGGGAAGGTGCTAGAACCAAGTTTCTGCGCCCTTAGGATGTCTAGATGTGGTCTAGAGGTTTCGCGCACTGTTCTGCAGCTTCGCATTGCTTTGTTTTGCACTTATCCAAACAAAAAATAATACTTACTACTTATTATTACGTTGTTTATGTATTCAATCTACTTATTGTGGTCTTTAAGTAAACATTTATCAGAGTTAACCAGTTCGCGTACTTAGAATAGACATAGATTCATGTATTTATAAGTATATGTGCATAGATCAAACAGTTACAGTAAACATACAAAAGCCAGATCCACGATAGTTTAGATTTAACACATAATTTCATAAATGACTTCTCTTTATTCAATTTCTTCACCAATACATCCAGATCCGCCCTGTGCACTCAGCTGCAGGGGTCCACGCACACAACTGCGGACTCTTCCAAGCCTCTGCACACACAATTGCAGAGCCTCTATCCACTACCCAAACCCTTGACTCGGACTTACAGACTCTTCAAAACTTTCCTTCTCATGAACCCATTACACATTAGATCCAAGATTACATACCAAAAACTAGCTATCTCTACCCATAGAGCCTCGCTCTATTTATACACTTTCATGGATCGCGATCCATGGGCGGGCTGACTCATTTACATTTCTTTACATTATTTTTGGGTGGACTACCCCTTTGAATCAACTTATTACAAATCGCGCTCTGCGCATATTGCAAAGTCTTTACCTTATCTTTATGCAAAATTTCGGGCTTTGTGCCCCATGACTGTTGCGCGGGGCTTCTGCTACCCAATAGTCCCTCAACATAATCATCATGATTTGTCCTGAGTCACTCAGCTGGTGCAACAATATTTTTGCCGAGGTCGGTTAGCAGCCTTTGTGCTTCGCTTGTACTAGCAGAAAACTCTTCCGCCATTTGCTGTATCCATTCCACACGTGTCACCGACACATCAATCTCTATTTCTGTTGGCTCTATGGTGGCATATTTTGTCTGCATATGTGCTACCTTGTGCTCTATGGTGGTGGAGACCGCAAATGCCTCATCCAACCATGGCTGGAGATGGGCTTTAATCACTACTTCCTTCTGTTTGGCGCCGTCGGCTTGGGTTTTTAGGTCTTGGGCCCCCTTATCTTAGCCAAGCACTGCGTAATAGCCATGGTCTGCATGGTTCCTTTGATCACATCATAGGCTTGTTGGAGCTCCCTGGCCTCAGTTTCCAGTCGTTGAAGTGTTGGATCCTCCTAGAGGGAGGTGAGCATAACAATTGACTAGGTTAATAGGTTGGTACATTCCTTCATTGAACGGGTGAGCATCTCACACCCAAAGGTAAGGATGTTTTTGTGTTGCTTGATGATCTCTGCGGCGTCGACGGTGGAACTTGCAGTTTTAAGTCCTCGATCTGCAAACTGAGCTCCAGCTGAATCTGAACAGGCTCCTCCTTTGCTTGACGGAACCCGGTAGCGAATTTGCATATTCGTGTCTCAATAGGCAGCTCAACCCCAATCTTCAGCTCAGGGGCACTTGAGCAAGCTTCCGCTACTAACTACTGCACCTATTGCTTCTGTGTGACTACTTCGTCTTGTTGGAGGCACAGTTGTTCGCTATTAATTTTTTGTTCTCGGAGTACTTGTTCGGCGTGGCTTTCTCTATCACAGAACTCCATTGTGGCGCTGTCCTAGAGCTGTTACAAACTTTCTCACAGTAGGGAAGCCACATTTAGTCCCATCCCTATAAGCTGTCCTAGCACAACTTGGTCCTCCCCATTTGCGGTGATCAATGCTCCTACTAGAATCATGATGGAATAAGCCATTTGGGCCTTTAGCAATGTTTCAGTGGCTGTAATACCGGGAACCCCCTGATTAGCATTGGTACCCATTGGCATGATCCTTAAACCAACTTCCTGTAGCTACGTACAGAGTTCCCCCAACACATTATGCTGATCTGACATGGCCTCATTAACTACATCCCGAGTCGCGTCCCGAATGGTGTTTTCTATGTCATTTAGGTCGCCCTCGGTTAAGGTGGTCAATTCATTGTCCGCTTTAGATGCCTTCGCCTTCTTTTGTGGCTTTAGCCATTCTGGTTGCACTGGTTGCTTCAAAGGCACACCCATGGCAGTTGATGGTGGTTCGTTCACGACCGTCTTAGTGGCTGCCTTCTGACTGCTTCTGTCCATTGTCGACGTAGCCCCTCCTAGTGGTGTCTTTTCTGCTACCACCTGTGCCACCTCTCGGGCTGCCCGTACCTCTGTAGTATGTTGTTCATTCTGATTTTGCTGTGTGGCATGCTTAGCTTCCTCCTTTTGCTTTTGGCTCATGGCCTCATTGCACCCTACTACCTCTGGTCCGCGCCATGCCGGTGGCCAGGTATCCAAAACTGTGTCAATAACTTCATCAATGGCAACAAAAGGGAGTGAGGTCCATGTGTGGTCAGGGTCCTTGCATGCCCTGATGTAGACAAAGTGCATGTCTGCTTTAAACTCAGCAATATGCTTCACACTTTCATAGATTTTGTTGGACAGGTGGGGTTGCGTGTTAATCCATTGGTGTACACTCACGTCCATCAGTATCCAAGAGGTCTTGATACTTTAGGTCCGTCCAGTGTCCCTTGTTGCCCAAAGGGACACATATCTGACAGCTTCTGGCCAGTCCTAGTCCAATACAAGAAACTGGCTGTCTTCGGGTAAGTCAGTGGTAACCAACGTAATGGATAGTAGTAGCCACGCATAATGGAAGGTCTTGCCCTCCTCCTAGACCTCTCGGTAGTTAGTTAGGAACTCTTCACAAAGGAACTGTGACCAATTGAACCGTTCTCCAGCTGTGCATTCCTCAGTGAGCGCAATGACGACTACTGGAACCTCAGTGCCATGTCATTTTCGCATCACCTTCCCTGCTAGCAACTGGGTGGAAATGCGAAATGCGTTATTTGAGATGCTATCAATGACATATCCTCGTTGCCCCTTTGCGAGCTTATACTTCTTTTTTAGGTCGTCTATCATTGTTACATCGCCACTTCTATCAACAATTTCTCGGGGGTCTCTTGCCTCACAGGGAAGCTGGGAGATCCAATGAACAAGTTCGACTATGATGCGGACGGGTTTGCCAATCCATTGTATGTCCCCATAGACCAAATAGAGAAACTTCCTTATGACCAACATTGTGATATGGAGCCGGGGAAAGTAGGGAATAGACAATAAATAGAGCAACCCAGCTTTTCTCACCTTTCATAGCCACTCCTTTAGTTGTAGTGTTGTAACTGTCACTTCTGCACTCTACTCCATCAGTGCGCTAGTTGCCAAATCAAGAAATTTTGTTGTATTGGCTAGTTCCCAGTCTTCAAATTTCATTGTTGCAATATGGCTAGCCACCGAGCTTTCCATTGGGACTTCTTTTGGAAGAGACGGGGTGATGAGAATAGTGTTGACTTCATCCAGATTGGTAGGTACCTTCGCCTTCCCCTTGCTTGGAGACACATACTTGGGTCGTCGTACTGGCTGGATGGGATCCTCTTCAGGGTTTACTTCTTCGACATATGTGGGAGAATCCTCTTCCTCCTCGTCGCTTTCAATTGTGATAGTTTTACCCTTTTCCTCCATTGTGAACTTGCTAAAGTGCAGGTGTCGTGGTGACCTCCTTATTGGTTCTGGAATCTGAGGGTCCTTCCTAGTTCGCAGTGTCTGGGGTGATTTAGGGAGCTCAGCTGCTTGCGACGTGGCTTTCTGCGGACTATCTGTGATAGGGTTTGTCACCTTGAGGATTGCTTCCTGATAATGTTTTGGCAAGGCCTAAAACCATGGACTTTCTTCTAGTTGCTTGTCATTCATCTTGCACTTGGCTTGGACCTAGGGCGTCGTTTCTATGGAACAGTAAAGCTAGGTTGGGTGACCCTTACCCTATTTATATATGATTTCAAATTTGAAATCGGCCATTTGCCCTTGTTGTGGCTCATAAATGTGATTTTTGTGGCTACTCTTCTTCCTTAATTACCTGCCACCCACTCCAACATGCCTTAAATGGGCCATCATATCATGAACAATACCTACAATGGTCGCTTTCCATCCTTTCCCTACGACAGTGGATCCCCCAGTACGCAGGTGCATTTTTCGTATGTGTGTTGCGGTCATGTCACTTTGCTTCTTGGTAGCTTGTGTTATAGTCTCGTGCCCTCTTTAAACTACATGGGGCGCTGGGACTGGGCCTCCTACGGATAGTCAGGTGGCTGCACCCGTCATGCAGGTATTCCGTTTCCCAACTAGCCTAGGCTGTGGGCACCCTTCGCTTTCCCTTGATTCTAATAACAGCTTGTGGTTTATACAATATGGTACTCCAGGGTGCAATCGCAACCATGCTAGCGGGGTCGCGGCTTGGTGTAGTAGCGTAGGAGAGCCAGCCATGTCCGATGCCTTCATTAGTTCCTTCACGTAGCCCGTGTGGGTGAATTTTAATTGTAGCTTATCAATTTCTTCATCCAAACTCGCACTTTGTTCTCGGAGTTTGGCCCCTGCTACTTCTAACTTACAAAGTTGTATTTTTCCACACTAAATAACTGCCCAGAGCTGTTGAATCCTTTCGTGAATGTTGTTATGGACTGTAGAGGTACTGATCGTGGAAAGAATTCCCTGGCCAGCCCTGCGAGCCTTCATTCCATGTAGCTTCAGTTGGGTTGATGGTCACGCGATGTGCACCGGTACCCTTTGTTGTTGATGGATGACCATTCTGTACCAGCGAGGCTACCGTGCATGTCCTTGAATCCGTACCTAGAACTGCCTCCTACATCTCAGGATCTATGCCCTCCATCTGGGTGTGCACGGTGCATCGCCAGGCTGCTCCTGTGCTACGATTAAGGCACCAAGTTGGACGAGTTTCCCCTCATTCGTTGCGTCATTCTCCACTGGACATTGTCTTTCTTCTGTGGTCACATGGCGCAATGATCGAATCATCATATTATAGTTAGGTGTCGTAAATTCTTGCAATCAGTTCTACCATCTCTCAGTCTCCTCATATGAATCCATTGTGCAGGTGCTCTCGCGCTCCCATGAGATTATTCCATCATTTGTAGGATGTGTCCGATCCTGGTCTTGTGTTATTATCTGATAGATGCAATCCAGTTCATCGTTGCTCTCCTCGTCATGCACTGGTTTGGTGTAGCACTCTCCTTCCATTGGGTCTAATGGAACTACTATGCATAATGACTTCTTTTCGAATGTCTTTTTTCGTCTCTTCAAATTAATGATCCCATTCATATCCGTGGCCCAATCAATCCCTAGCAAGGCAGGGTAAGGATTACTGTCATTAGCAATTCCTATTACCTCGAAATCAGTTTATGTACTTATGCCTTCAATGTCCACGGTCACCCCTTGTAGTCGGCCCATTGGTAAGATCTTTTACTGGTCGGCCATCCTTAGTTGAATCGGGGACCATTACAGTGTGGGTTTGCCCATGCGTTCCCATGTTTGCTTAGGCAAGACGTTTACATCTGAGCCTAAGTCCAGGATGACCTGATCCATCTCGTATTCACCGATTTGCACTGTCATTCTCATCTCTCATTCGGTACGTAAGGCATGTCTTCCTATTTTCCGGACTATGCGTGGCTCGCCTGATCTAGCGCACCTAGTGATCAGTTCCTGTAGTCTCTTAATGACTTTACTATCATGCAACAACTTCATGCAAGTTTCAAGAAAGGTAGTAATCATGGAGGGGTCTAATCCTGGCTCTGTTTGGTCCCTCCTACCTGGAGTAGAGACTTCCGTGAAGCTTTTCTAAGCTTCCTTAGGAATTTGCATCCCTTTCCAGCTTAGAGTTAGATTCCTTTGTGGGTGCATCGCACCTTTTCCCATATTTTGCAAGATATTTCCACGTATCACCTTCTACGCTGCTCCTCAATACCATGTTTATACTAGGGTCTACTTCGTGTGGTTCTGATCACATCATCTATACATTTTGAGTTGGTGTAGGTGTAGGTTGTAACCAGAACCAGCCTCGTTCCTCATTTCCTACACCCTTAAATATCAGTAGCTTTACTGCGCTTGCCATCCCAACTTTTGGTGGTGGTGGGGTTGGAGATGGGGTTGGTGTTGGTGTGGACGAATTGATGTAGGTGAAGTGGGTGGTTGCGTGGACGAAGGTGGTATCAGTGGGAAGCGCTCCTTGATCAACCAGACTGCACTTCTTGGTGAGAACTTTGCAAGCTCCTCCTCACTTTCCCTTGAAATAGAAATCAAAGGACTATTCTCTGCCCATCCCATTCCATGGTAACCTCTTCCCCTTCGCGTTACTCCAGACATCAAGAAATGCGCATAATCTGTTTTTCGCACAATAGCATCTTAGTCCAAGTATTCAATGATTTGATATACTTACCCTGCAGTCCTTGAAGAAATCGCCTTTCTACTTCACTATAGCTCACAGTTCTATCTATCGTGAACTCTATGATAAATCCTCTTATTACCTGATCTAGCCAATGATCTACTACATGCGTGATTTTATCTTCAGTGGCTTCTAGCCTATGCACCAGTTTCGGAGTCCACACAATAGGCTGATCTAATTTTCACCTTCCCACGTTGTCAGCTAACCTCACAATCCACTCATACAACTCTACCATAAATGTCGCGAAGAAGACCTTGTGAAGATCTGTGTATATATAGCAGTCCAACTAATCTTCCTCTGATATCTGCGGGTTTCTGTTTTCCTGAACTGCGAACTTGTGGAGATTCAGATCCCAACACTCTTCAATCCCTCTCTTTGTAGGGTTCTAGTGTTCCAACATCAAACACCCCTTAGGTAGATCCCGGTCCTAGCAACGGAACCATTTGTTGCCTTATATGGGCCTGACCCAAGATCAGAAGAATTATTTATCCAAACAAATCTCATAGCTATCGGCCCTTTCGGCAACAGCGTGTGGAGTGCAGACTGAGGTCTCACCAGAGGTAGTAGGGGAGGGTGCTGGAACCAGGTTTCCACACCCTTGGGATGTTTAGATGTGGTTTGGAGGTTTTGTGCACCGTTCCACAGCTTCGCGCTGCTCTGTTTCACGCAAATTTGAACCCAGAATAATCCTTACTACTTATTATTGCACTGTTTATGTATTCAATCTACTTATTGTGGTCTTTAAGCAAACATTTATCAGAGTTAACCAGTTCGCGCACTTAGAATAGACACAAATTCATGTATTTATAAGTATATGTGCATAGATCAAATAGTTACAGTAAACATACAAAATCCAGATCCACAATAATTTAGATTTAACACAAAATTTCAAAAACGACTTATCTTTATTCAATTTCTCCACCAATACATCTAGATCCGCCCTGCACACTCAGCTGCAGGGGTCCGTGCACACAACTGCAGACTCTTCTAGGCCTCTGCACACACAGCTGCAGAGCCTCTATCCACTACCCAAACCCTTGACTCGAAATTACAGATGCTTCAAAACTTTCCTTCTCAAGAACCCATTACACATTAGATCCAAGATTACATACCAAAAACTATCTACCTCTACCCATAGAGCCTCGCTCTATTTATACACTTCCATGGACCGCGATCCATGGGCGGGCCAACTCATTTACATTTCTTTACATTATTTTTGGGTGGACTACCCCTTTGACTCAAATTATTACAAATTGTTCTCCATGCATCTCGCAAAGTCTTTACCTTATCTTTACCCAAAATTTCGGGCTTTGTGCCCCATGACCATTGCGCAGGGCTTCTACTACCCAACAAGTTGATTCTTGTATATGTTTTTGTTAGGGTTTATTAGTTCAATATATTGTTGTCATATCCTGGGAGCAGGTTGTTGGTGTTATATGGTTGGGTTTGTATGTGTAGTGAGTTTATATTGATGCCGTGTAATTTGTATTATTGTAAAGTATTAGGTTGAATCTTGTATATGTTTTTTTAGGGGTTATTAGTTTGATATATTGTTTTCATATCTTGGGAGCATGTTGTTGGTGTTATATGGTTGGGTTTGTATGTGTAGTGAGTTTATATTGATGTCCTGTAATTTGTATTGTTGTTTTCAAAATATTTGAACGTATTTAGTTGTGAAGGTTTTTGAGCAGAGAGGATTTTGTATTAGATTTTTTGTTGGTATTATTCGGTAGATAGTTATAGTGGTTCCATTATGAAAATAGATGAAACGTGGTCCATATTTGTTTGAGTAGATGTTTGTGAGCCCATCTTGAAAATATAAGAAAGGTGGTCCACAAGGGTTTGAAGGTTGATTCCTTCAAGGCAAGTGGTGGTGCACTGCTTAGGGAGTAGTGGCCTCCTTCAAGTGGTGTCATGAGAAACTATTTAGGGGTGAGAGCCTCTAATTTATCAATATTTCTAGAGCCATTTAGGAGAGGGTTCTTCCAAGGAGGTGGTTTCTTGTAGCTTATTGGGGGTTGGTGCCTCTAGTAGATGAGTCTTTGTGAGTAATTGCAAAGTTGGTGGCTTCTATCAGGTTATGGCCTAGAGTGAGTGGGTTCTTGCATATCACAAGTTAGTGCTTACACATTGGTGGGTTCCAATGGATGATGTAACAAAACATTATACCATAATAAGAAGAGGAAGAAAATACTTCGATGTTTTCTTTCCTCTTGTGTTGATGAGAATTTATGTGCTTCAATGTTTTGTGTTGCTACTCTCATGGTTCATTTGTGTTGATAATAATTGAATGATATGTTAATAGAAAGAAAGTAAAAATATAGAATTCACGATCCAAACTACACAATATTGATTCACCCCCACCCTCTCAGTATTACCAAGCTCCTAGTAATAACATCCTATGTCATTTCCCATTTAAAGGACTAGTAAACCCATAAGAAAAGGGAATATCCTAGGTTCAAAGTATCAATATATATTTGAACCTGCTAAAATTCTAATTCCATTTGAATTAATACATTTGTACAAATGAACAATGCTATAGAACTATGCATGCATACAATCATGTAAATTAGGGATTTCATAACCATTTCAATCATACTTAAAATAAAGATTGAATTTCAAAATTATAAAGAAATAATGAAGAGTAGATATTGAACAATTATCTTCTAACCATGGTGGTCCAAGAAAGTGGCTATGTATGAATAATTTTCCTCCTAACCATGTGAATAAATTGCATATCCATCCTCCAAGCTAAGATATGAGGTCGCCAACATGTATGAAACTAGCTACAAAGTGATAGGTCACTCACCCAACTCAAATACTCTCAAGCTCAACCACGTTGTGCACAACTGGAACTCTAAGTAACCATATAACCATCAAATCATCATGCAATTTTCATCTACCACCTACACAACAAAAGGAATATATTTCCCTTCTCTTCTCAATATTCATTTAGAATTATTCTCCCTTCTAGTTCTTTCAATGTGGGAAAGTATTATCACTCTACTTTTTCCTAATTTATGAAAGGAAAATCTAGAGGCAACATTGAGGCAACATTTTAGAAAGGAAGTTGCACCTCCCAATCCATAGGGGGCTCTCTTTACAACTCAGCTATCCAATATCACTTGAACAATTGGTTGTGTGCTCATATCAATGGGCAAATCTTCTGTAAATGTCGATCTTTAAGAAAAAAGTTTTTTTTTTATGGTTTAGCAGAACTCCATTGGGCATGGAGTCATAATAAAGAAGTCAATTAAGGTTTTCAATACTTTTTCATATGAACAAATATTCTCAAAGGCTAGATATCTATCAATTTACAAACATCAAAGTTGTTGTAGCATGAAGATGAGAAGAAAAAGACATATCAATCATAACAGAGCATTTAGGACTTGAATTTTTTTATAATATCAACATATTATAGAAGGTTGAATTTAAGATAAAGAACATCAAAAATTAATTCGCTATCCTTAAAATTTCACTCAAAAAAAAGGAATATAAATCATGATGAATCAAAGAAAGAAAATTCACATAGAGACAAACTAGAAATAACCAACACATGAATCATTGAGGCAGTATTCCTATATTTCTGCTTGAAAACTTGATTAACAAAAAAAGAATTTTTACATACTGTTATAGGCATATTTGGGAAATGCAACCCCAGTAACATATGTCGATAAACTAAGGGCTCTCAAACCCCTAAAAGTGTTTTTTCATACCCTAAAAGATCAAGGTCAACTGATTACATCATTTCCTGGATGTTCTCCATGAAAAACTACTTAGAACTAGTCAAAACTAGACCACACAGACTGCTCCATGCTGAGGGTGCAATGCATCTCACCTGTTACACACAAGAGGTGTGATGCATACTAAAAATCCCTTCTATAGGGTGTGATGAGTGAGAGCAAACAAATGGCAGAGGTAATTTTCTAGGTGGAAACTGAGAGAATCTTCTAGAAACTGCTCATATGACAGTTTCCTCTCTGAATTCGCCCAGGGATGAGTAAGAGATCATGAAATCTCCAATTGGAACCAAGAACTCTTAGTGAAATGACACTAATAAAAAACCCAGAAGCTGACTCACTTCTCTACAAATATCTATAAATGGATCCCTCGTCCCAGAGATCCAGAGGATGGAATTTTGTAATTTGTAAGGAAGTGTTGTTGGTTTCTCTTTGAGACATTGTATTGTTGGGTGATCTTTCTTTTCATGAGGTGAAGAGGGCTTTCATGCTGGGAGGATGATGCTGGATCAGACAACTGGGTTGTAATCCTCTCTTCTACTTCTACTATCAATAAAGCTATTTGAGTTTTCCTCCATATACTTGTAAATCTTGTATTTGTGAATCCAAGTGTATGGTTAATGTACTTCTGATTCTACATTTTTTATGGTATTATAGATCTTTATGCTTTGATGGTATTTTTCTACTTTTCCTCTGCAGATGTTCTTTTAAGTGGGACAAGCTAGAAAGGAGTGGCGAACTCTATCAAAGGAGAGAGGAAACAAGCAAGGAGCCAAACGAAGGATTGAGGTTGGTGCTCTCTGCTTCTCTCTTATCTATCATCCATAAAGGAAAACAAAAGTTGCTTTGAATTGTTTGTTTTTAAGATAGCTACCTGTCTTAGTGGGACTAGCAGATCAAATAGAGACACTAGTTTTCTAGGAAACAAAATGGTGACTCCACTGGATTGTTTACCCTTTTGAGGAACAACTATGACGAGTGATTCTATTAGCCACCCTTGTTACACTGCAGTGTTTGAGAAGTTCCAAACTTACCTGGAACCAGTTGCTACCTGGATACATCACTCGTTCCTAAAAAACGAGTCTCTTTTAAGCTCTTTTTAGACTCGTAAAATATGAAAATATTGCCGAGTCACTGGCCTTTCTAGCTCATTAAAGTAAAGGGAAGCACCATCCCTCCTCTATATTTAAATCTTTTGGACCTGAGGGATTGTTACACAAAAATATCGAGCGCTTGTCTTGTTCGGCTCACTAAAACTATCGAAAAGTCATCCCTTTCGTATTATTTTATACTTCTTCAGACTTAAGGGATTATGCCACGAAAAGGACTATTGGATTTTCCTTTCCGTCTCTTTTCAAACTCTCTAAATATGAAAAGGATTGAGTTGTCTTTGTCGTTAAACTCGTTAAAACAATATCAACAAACTTGTCCATCCAGACAAGAGCGAGTTTCACTGTCGCTAGGCTCACTAAAACATAGCGATAGGTTTGCCTGAAGGGAAAATTATAGAACAAGCATACATTATCCTCCTCAAGCTTGACAAAAATAAAGAGGTATTGGTCAGCAATGACTGGGGAAAAAGGGAAGAAAACTTGAAGAACTTCATTGGTAGCAGGTCGCTCTTGAACATGACACTTTCACTCCATCACCATGATTGAGTCGGGTTGGGTTATTCCGTTCACCATCACCATTGGTCCTCCGTACCATCCATGGGGTTAATGCTACCGATCCATCACAGTGTCACCGATATGTTCAAGAGAAGTCTCTCAGAGAATTCACCAACCCAGCTAATGCCTCATCCACTGCAATACCTTCACTCTCCATTTTTCATGACCGCTACCCTAAACATTTTATCATCAGATCATTTTCACCTCCAGAAAATCATTTTCTTCATTTCGTGTCGTAGATGTGGGATTCATTAAGGCCCTCCTACGACAGGTCACTTCTTGTCGACATCATCTCATTATGCAAGAAGTTGACTTAGGAACAACCCTTTCAGTAATTTGAAGCTTGCATGCCTCAATGGCAAGTTTCTTACTTTCGGCGAAAAGTTTACATCAATGTCCTTCGACCGAAATATTTTGCGTGGTGTTCGACGTCAAGTCCTATATTCACACCACGTGAATTGTACTATAGTACCTTGAGGGTCATTATCATTATCGGTGATTCCTCTCGCGCCTGTTAACAACTTACATCATTGGTTGGTAATCAGGTGATGTCTTTCCATGTTCGACTTTAGGACATCTTTTCACATGGATCAACTTGTACATTGGGTGAAGATTGAACGAGTTTGAAGACCCTGGATCTAGTTTCATCCATCCGGGCTGCGATATATTTAGGAAAATAAAGACATCAAATGTACTTCATAGCCGCACAGATGATCATCCAAGCTAAGGGATGATGGCTCTATAAGAATCACCAGTCTGCAATAGCAGACGATTATTTGTCTTATGTACATGAAAATGAATTTATAAAGCTAAGCATGGGAATGCCCACCTCAGCTAGATCATGAAAGTAATATGAAGATAATGTATTGAATTTTATTTTATATAGGTCACCTTCTAGTTCGAAAAACCTCGGATCCTCATGATAAAGCATTTCACCTGACATAAGAAGATTTACGACCTCATGCTTTAGGGGGCAACTGTTATAGACATATTTGGGCACTGCAACCCCAATCACATATGTCAATAAACCAAGGGATCTCAAACCCTAAAAGTGTTGTTTCACACCCTAAAAGATCAAGGTCAACTGATTACATCATTTCCCAGAAGTTCTCCCTGAAAAACTACTTAGAACTGGTCAAAACTGGACCATACAGATTGCTCCAAGTTGAGGGTGTGATGCATATCATCTATTACACACAAGGGGTGTGATGCATACTGAAAATCCATTTTGTATAGTGCGATGAGCGAGAGAAGACAAATGGCAGAGGCAGTTTGCTAGGTGGAAACTCAAAGAATCTTCTAGAAACTGCTCATATGACACTTGCCTCTCTGAATTCGCCCAGGGATGTGGAAGAGATCATGAAATATCCAAGTGGAACCAAGAACTATTAGTGAAATGACACTAATCAAAAACCCAAAAGCTGACTCACCCGTCTACAAATATCTATAAATGGATCCCTCATCCCATAGATCCAGAGGCTGGAATTTTGTAATTTGTAAGGAAGTCTTGTTGGTTTCTCTTTGAGACATTGTATTGTTGGGTGATCTTGCTTTTCATGAGGTGAAGAGGGATTTCATGCTGGGAGGATGATGCTGGATCAGACAACTGGGTTGTAATCCTCTCTTCTACTTCTACTATCAATAAAGCTATTTGAGTTTTCCTCCATATACTTGTTTACTTGTAAATCTTGTATTTGTGAATGCAATTGTATGGTTAATGTACTTCTGATTTTGCATTGTTTATGGTATTATAGATCTCTATGCTTTGATGATATTTTGCTTCTTTGCCTCTATAGGTGTTCTTTAAAGTGGGACAAGTGAGAAAGGAGTGGCGAACTCTATCAAATGAGAGTGGAAACAAGCAAGGAGCCAAGTGAAGGATTGAGGTTGGTGCTCTCTGCTTCTCTCTTATCTATCACCCATAAAGGAGAGCACAAGTTGCTTTGAATTGTTTGTTTCTAAGATAGCTACCCATCTTAGTGGGACTAGTAGATCAAATAGTGACACTAGTTTTCCTGGAAGCACATACACCAATGCTTTCCAAAAAACCCAACCCTTCATACATTATAAAATAAACCTTAAATACAAAAATAGTAGAAAATGTCTCTTTCTAACTTCTAGGAACAAATCAAATAATAAACTACCAACTATGTTCTATTGGATGTCTTTGACTTTTTGAGTTTGTTCCCTAACAACTAAAATTCAGCCTTGTATCTTCAAATGCTATAGTTTCCAACAACATTGCCACTAAATTTGGAATATGAAGCCTTGAACATGTGCATTAAAAGCTAAAAATGATCTTTAACCTTCTGAATTTGTGTTCAAAATGTGGAAAATGATTAACTTGGATATACTTCAAATATGGTTGTTGATCTTGACTAACACATTTCTTTTGAAGGTATGAATACTACCTTAAATATGTTTATAAATCACTAGAAATATGGTCCAAATATTATTCTACCTATCATTGATTCAAAAATCATATAACTATAATTATCCTCCAATGAAAAATTAATTGTAAACATCCCAGAATATGTCTCTCGTCGTTCCATAAACAAGGGTTTGAAATTTAGACATATCCTTGATCAAATATTCCAAAAATAAGTGTCTTTGTGTCTAGATTAAAAGAGATGCCAACGATTTCACCTGAAGGTCAATTTTTCGATTTAATAATAATTGTACTTAACGTTAAATGTGTGTAGAAATATTGTTGGATTTATCATTTGTATGTGAGGTTATTTGTAATGTTGCTACATGCACTCTGTGGCCATATCATCTGTATTGTAAATCCTCTTCATCAAACTTCTTGAACAAAGTAGTGAAATGTTGAGAGGATGATGTACAAAATGTACTTTTATGACCTCTTGTTGCAAGTGAACCATGCTTTCCACAACATCCTTCTCATGTCTGTCATAGCATCAACTTGTCCAATACATCACGGTCTGTAATCTCCAGCATTTTTGGAGGAAAAACAATCACCTTAAAGTTGCTTGAGAGAAAAGGTTAAAATGTTAAAGTTTTCTCTACACCATCAAATTATTTGCAACTCTCCTTCACTTGAAACAAGTTTTTTAATGTCCACATCAAGGTTAATTCAAATGACATACAAATAATCATCCTTGCAAACCTCATCTAGATATGTTCCAAGACAATATTGACAATAAAATATAATGGTTTGCATCCTCCAAACTCCCTATGGAGACCAAGCTCAATAGGATGACAAAATGCAAGAAGGATTTCTTGTAAACATGTCATCCAAACATGAACCCGCATGTATATACATATGCAACCCAATGTGCAATGTTCTATTGTTATGGATGCCTCCATATTTGAAAAATGCACAGAAATATTGTTAGCACCACCAAAATGAGACTCACCGAAAGTGTGATCTATGGAAGCACAACATAGGGTGCAAAATCACCAACAGTTCTACTAGTCAAGGAAGTTGTTGCAGAAAATCCCAACACATTTGGTTACTTGCAAGCCTTAATTTGGCATTTGACATTAAACCCCGGTGCATTTTCTTGACGTGCAACAGTTGTGAATTGTTTGTCTTATTTGCAAATCAATCCACATGATATATAGGCACATTCCTTGCATGCTTCATCTACCCCTTTTTTCTATCGATAATTTGGAAACAAAAGTACCATTTGGCACTTTCCTTCTATGTTGGCACACTGGTATTATTTCTGGAACATTAGGAAATTCATTGACATGTCTTGGTCTCACTGCATCATTCACTAATGTAGTGATGCACATGTCAATACATTTACAGTTAGCATCCCATGTGTGAGAAAATTTGTATGGGCATACGAGGGTTTGAAAATGCATTTGACACTACTTCATTCTTATTCCCTGTCTTGATACTTTATATCAACACCTGACACATAGGGTTTTGTTGAAGCCCCGAAAATCGGGTCGACAACAAGGGGGATACCCACTCGGTCCGGACCTTGGTTGGCAACTCCTTATCCGTTTGGTATAGCGGGTCCGACTGGGGATAATGGGACTAGTTTCCCAATCTAAGGGTGTGTGTGTGTGTGCAGAGTTGGATGTTTGCAGATCTAAGAATACTTAAAGCTAATCTAATTCAAACTTTTAAACTAACTCTATGCTATTGTAATCTAATGAGAAACAGCACATCTAATCTATGCTTACCCGGGGTGCATTTCTTCTATTATGCGATCTAAAAAGATTTCAGACAATAACTGGTAATAAAGATCATTCAGCTATCATAAGAATGGAAATCAGTTTAAGATAAACCACTTTGCATAAAAAGTTAGGCAAAACAGTTGTGAACAGCACATCGCATAATAAGTTATTCATATATCATACATAAATAAATGGCTCCACCGTACAAAAGTGCCAAATGGTAACTCACACATTCATGCAATAACATATAAACAACTACAGACTGTATATCACTTTAGGAATATAAGAAGAAATGGCCAAGAGATAAAAGTACCATTTATGACTGGTTCTACTCATAAGCTTCAAGCAACAATGATCTATCTCTCCTTGCTCTAACATCTACTAAGAGTACATAAGTGCAACATCAGTAGTAGATATCAAATGCAAGCATTAATAAAGCTTGATCCATCCATTCATCAAAACCCCCTCTGAGGGTGCAAAAGTGCATGTTCTAAGGACAAGTTTTTTGACAAATTTCTGGACCCTTCTCCAAATGCATGAGAAGGGTTTAAATACTGCTAACTAAAATAACTTAATTACATAAATTTTGGATATGGTTTAAATGACCGCCCTTTTTCTTAAGCAAAACTATTTCTAAAAATTGAATCTAATTCCTAACTATTTCTGTATTTGCTCCTTAGTGCTACGAGCATGCAACATTCGCCTGGGAAGAGTCGGCTGGTCGTCTTCTGCTTTTGTTTGAGCTATGAAAATAGAAATGGCAAGCGCTGGCACCACTTTCTAGTAAACTAGAAGATATTTTTGAGAATCCTCCTTTGGCTGGGTGGATTTACTGCGTGTATTCTTGGTAATAACCCAAATTTCTCTCAAACTCCTTCTGCTTTTGCTATTTCGGTTTTCGGCCCTGCGAATGACTAAGCAAGTTAGGGACTTTGCTTTCTGAACAATTTTCTTAGCGATGCACGATTAGCGTTAGGCGCTAATCGCGCATCAAAAACTGCCTCCGTTCTTTGTTTCGGGCTTTTCTGGTGCATTTTCTGCCTTTAGCGCTTTTTCCTTCACCGGGTAGAAGTTTCAGGATTTTTCGTAAACATGCTGCTTTTGTGAGCTTTCTGACCCTGAATGTTGAATCACCTATTGACATCAGCATATGTTGAGTGATACTCTGGAATCTGCGGTTCTGTTGCATGCGACATCCGTTTATGAAGGCATCTCTTCTCTGTTCTCCGAGCATTGACGCTTTCCCCTTTTCCTTAGATGTTTCCTGCTCATTGCTTCATATTGTTTCCTGTTTTTCATTCCTGCAATTCACGCAAAGGAAAAGAGTAAGGATAATCAATACTGATACAAAAGCTCTAACCTCTATGAATGTATAAAATCATGACACTCATCGTGAACTGACTCTTCGAAAAACACAAAACTGTCCTTCTTGAATACTTTGGCGTACATTCATTAATTTCTAATAAGGCGCGCGCCCAATTTTGGTTTATAGACAACTTTTCTTGAATGTTGAGTCGAGGAAATTTGCGATGGGTGATATCAACATCGCGTCATTGCATTACCTAGATGTGTCATCACAACTTTTTCAAATTAGATTATCGCAGATCGCAGATCGCGACGAGTCGTTAAATCATTGGGTGTTTCTTATGCGATATTGCGATATGCGACGTCGCACATCGGCCGTCGGAGATTTCCTAAGATTTTCATTTAAGAGCGCTTCATAATGTACGAGATGCGATGAATTTCGCGTTGCCTCTTTGCAATTTATTATGCTCATAAGGAAATGCTTTATTCTCTTCTCGCGATGCGATATAGTTTTAAGGATTTAAATACAAAAGTTTTTATAAAAATGTTTTTTGGATTTTTTTATTAAGGGTCCCCATTTGCTTAGTGTTATTGCTAATACTAAACAAAGAGGGGGGTTGTTTGTGGCCACAACAATGGCGATTCACCTGGAAGAACCAGTTATCTCTGTTTTTCTATTTAATTCTAACTTCCAAAACAGAAAAATTTTCATAGGTCTAAATTTCATTATGGACAGATAGAGTACATTATGCCTTATCCTATTAATGATATTTTGTTTCAACCTTTTTCTATTCTAATTGCTTGCTTCCTCAAGCTTTGTCCTTATATTTACATCAGCCATTACTTGGTCTTGTAAAGGTAAAATAAAGTCTTCTTTGTGTGTCGGCTTTTAAAATATGCTCATTTGTCGTAGGTAGAGCCTCTGCTGCCAGCAGGCGTCCATAGCCTCGACAGGGTTACCTGTTACCCAGCAATGATCCTTTATCCTGCTTAAGGCTCTCTACAACGTTCGAAGAAAAATCCACATTGACACTTTTTCCTTTTTTATTCTCTAAAGAATAATGTCTTGGTTTGGTAGCCAAATTATGACACAGTCATTCACTTGATTTACACTTTTACTGAACAAGCTGGCTCGTGATGAGACCCCTTGTCTTTTGATTGGAACAATCTTGAGTCATTGCCCTGTTTTGGTAGACAGTATTGGAAAAGTCAGCAAGTTATAATATCTGTGATCATGATAAGCCAGCTCGTGATGAGACCTCTTATTCTTTTAAGAAATAGTGTTTCTTGGATTGTTCCTCTGAATGCTACGATTTTCTTTAGCGGGGAGGAAGTCATTGTTTTTCCTTAAGAAAGCTCTGGACGACAATAATAGAGTTTGAAAACAACAGTTTTACAGAGAACCCTTATTTTGCTATTGATACCTTTCATTGTGCTGATATAAAACAATTTCTTCGCTAAAGGTTGCTTTCATCAAATTTTTGAAGTTGAAACTAGCATCATATCTAGGCTAAAGTTTTTTTTTTTTTTTTTTTTTAACTCTATCTGTCTATAATAAAGATCAGATTTATGAAAATTTTTGTTATTTATACAAGCGAAAAGCTCAAAATCTGAAAGAGAATTGGTGTCTTTTCCGTGAATACCTGTAGTAACCATTTACAACTGGTTTTATTATGCAAAAGAAAAGAAAAACCAAAACTATTCTACAAAATAGAAGAATAATCTTCTATGGAAAATATTTTTTGAGGATTTGTCCATTAACAGGCAAAGAATCCCTTCTACCTGCCAAATCCTACAACACAAACGTTGATGGACCTATGAATTCAACAATCTGAAAAGGACCAAGCCACATCTTTTGAAATTTCGTATGTTTGCCCTTTTCTTCATGAGCCTTATCCCATTTCAAAACTAAATCTCCCATCTGAAAATTTTTTCTGGTCATTATGCTTGAATCAAAAGAGGATTTTATCAGCGCTTGGTGATGAGCATGGGTTTTCTTAGCTTGTTCTCGTTGTTCTTCTAATTTAATTATTTCCATTTGTCTTAGTTGTATGGAGGAAGTAGATACTTCATCGATGTATTGTACTAAAGACAAAGAGGGGATGACTAAGTGAGTTGGAAGAACCACTTCCTTCCCATAAACTAAATTAAAGGGAGAAGTGTCGATTGAAGCTTTCTTCATTATTCTATCTGCCCATAAAGAATTTACCAAAGCTTTGTGCCAATTCTTTTGGTTCTGGTCAACTGTTCTTTTAATAATCCTGATTAGGTTTTTATTTTTTGACTCAGCTAACCCATTACCTTGCGGATAGTAATTGGCCGAATATTTCAGTTTGAACCCTCTTTTAAGTGCAAACTCAGTCATCACATTCCTAGAAAAGTATGATGCATTATCAAACATTAAAGCCATTGGTAATCTAAACCTAGTGATTATAAATTGATCTATGAATTCAATAATATTTTCAGAATTAACTGTCTTGAGGGGAACTGCTTCTACCCATTTAGTAAAATAATCTTTTGCCGTGAGGATGTATCTATGTTGCTTAGAAGAGTGAGGAACGATCTCACCTATTATGTCCAAGCCCCACTGACTGAATGTTTGCTTGATGTTTACTGGCTGTAGTGGTAGGGACGGCTTCTTTTGTCTTCCAGCAGTTGTTTGGCAGACTTGACATTTCCTTACGTAACTGTGTGAGTCTTTGAACAGCGTAGGCCAGTAATATCCTGCACGTAAGATCTTATGTGCAGTAGCATCTCCAGCATAATGTCCGCCTGCTGGTCCGTCGTGGAGTTCATGCAAAACGTTTTCAGCTTCAGTTTTCTCAAGACATCTAAGAAGAACAGAATCATAATTCTTTCTCAAAAGAACATCATTTATGAGCTGATATTGTTTAGCTTTCTATCTCAGAGCTCTTTTCTTAGTGTGATCTAGGTGTGATGGAGCATATCCGTTCTTAAGATAATAAATGATGTCAGCATATAATGATTCTAAATTGTTTAGGCTTACCTCATACAGTTGTACCTCTTCAGATGGGACTTCAGGAATTTGCGATGCTCCAGCCAACATTTTGCAGAAGCCTTGACCTCTTACAATGTTTGCTGGTTTGATCTCAAGGTCATATTCCTGTAAAGCAGTGATCCAATTTGCTCTTTTCTCACCCACATCCTTCTGTACTAGAAGATTTCTTACCGCTGGAAACGGTACTATGATCTTAGTATGGGTTTTAAGTAAGAAAGGTCTGAAATATTTGACCACTTTGAAAACAACATAGGGCTGTTTCTCCACGTCTGAATAATTGAGTTCAGCACCTTGTAAATTTGAACTAAAAAACGCAATTGGAGCTTCCACTTTTTCTTGATTTGCTTGAGTTAGAATCACAGCATAAGATTTCTCTGAGGCAAATGTGTATAAGATAAAAGATTCTGAAAAATTCGAGGTTGCTAAAGATGGAGCATTAATAATAGCTTGTTTGATCAGGTTGAATGCTTCATGTTCATCTTGACCCCATTTAAAATTTGAATTCTTTTTAATCATGGTTTGCAAAGGAGACACAATTCGTGAAAAATCTGGGACAAATCTCTTTACAAAATTGATTTGACCAAGGAAAGATTGCATGGCTTTTTTATTATGAGGTAGGGATATTTCAGAAATTTCTTTGATTCTGTCAGGCTCAATGTGAATACTGGATTTTGACACTATGAATCCTAGAAGTTTTCCTTCACTTAATGCGAAAAAAGATTTCTTTGGGTTATGTGAAATCCCATACCTTAAACATCGTTGAAAGATCTGTTTTAAGTCTCTGAGATGGTCGCTTCGTTTCTTGGAGTACACTGTTATATCATCCAAATAAATTACTACGGATTTATTGACTAAACCCTTGAATGCGATGTCCATGGCTCTCTGAAATGTAGCGTCGGCATTGATCAAACCAAATGGCATCTTCCGATATGCGTATGTGCCCCATTTAGTTCTGAATGTGGTTTTCAACTGATCATCGGGATGTACCAGCACTTGATTATATCCTGAAAATCCATCCAAGAAAGACATCAGTTCTGAGCCTGCTACTGCCTGTAATATCCTTTCCATGGGTGGGAGAGGAAAATTGTCTTTTTGACAGGCTTTGTTGAGATTCCGAAAATCGATACAGATTCTAATATCTCCGCTTTTCTTTCTAACGGGTACCATATTGGAAACCCATTTGGAATGTCTGACGGGGAAAATTATTCTGGCTTTTAATAATTTGTTTAGCCTAGTTTTTATCTGATTTTCTAAATTGGGGTGGATCTTTCTCAGTTTCTATTGGACAGGTTTTTCGTTGTCAATCATAGGGATAGTGTGTTGAATGATAGAAGTGTCGTACGTCTTCAGCTCATCGTAATTCCAGGCAAAGACATTTTTATATTGTCTCAAAAGACGAATATACGCTAGTTTTTTTCCGAGGCCAGGCCTATGCCTAGAGTAACATTTTTTGGTTTATCATCGGTCCCTAGGTTTACTAATTCGTAGTTCAGAGTTGAACTATAGAGCTTTGAATTGGCAGGCCTTTTAAACTGATTTTTCAAATCGTATAAGTCTTCTAACTTAACCACCGATTTAGGTATAGCATTATCAGTGCCATTTTGTTGTATTTGTCGATCGTGATGGTCTTCGTCAATTATCTGATTGGAGTAGGATCCTTCGGAAGTGAGGAAATTTACAATATCAGGATCGTCGTTGAATACTCTCCAATTCGTAATGTTGTCAGGCATGGATGGTCTAAAGATCAATTCTATTGAGAATCTATCTGGACTAAACTCTTCGGAGGGAATAAGCCTAGAGGCTACGTTAGCCAAAAGGTCTGCGCTTGCGTTTTGGAGTCTTGGGATTGAAGAAATATTGAATGCTATGAAATGCTCAGTCAGATCTTGTACTAAAGATTGATAGTGTTTTAAATGACTTGATAGGCAATGTATAGTATTACGTACCTATTTGACAACAATCTCAGAGTCTTCGAAGACTTGAAGATACTTGACATTCAACCCGATTGCTTTGTATAGACCTTGCACCAAGGCTTCATATTCTACTGTATTGTTTGTGCAATCGAATTCGAGTCTGCACGTAAGCATGGTCTTATTTCCTTCTGGACTAATCAGAACGCATCCTGCTCCTGCTCCTTCGTTAGATTTAGAGCCATCAAAATATAATTTCCAAAACAAAGATGTATTTACAGGTTTATCTACAAAATTAACACACTTTGAATTATCAGTTTGGGAAAAAATTTCGACTTGGGATAAAACTGAATTTTCTAAGTAAGGTGATGTATGAGCATTGAAATTGCCGAGAAAAGAATCTACCGAGTAATTGCCTATGATACTTCTGTTATACGCTATTGCTTCATTTTCTCCCTCCAATTCCATTACTATGTACTTCTAGTGTAATTCTCGTTCAACCTTTATTTGATTCGGTTTGCCATTATAGGGTAACCACATGTGTGACCAGTCGGTTGAGAATCAAGCCATAGAATTCTGGGATATCAGCCACTAGAATGTCAATAACCCGACATACCTTCGGGTTAGATGACAATCTTATGGTTACTTGATTAAGTTCACCAATCACTTCTACTTGAGATCGATCAAGCTGAACTATGCGCACTGCGGATTTTTGTGGTTGGACATTTAACTTGGCACATATTGATCTGGGTAAAATATTCGTTGAAGCACCAGAATCTACCAAACAATTGTGCACATTCTTATTGAAAATTTCATAAGTCAGAAGAAAAGGGGAAGTGTGAGATCTTGATCTTCCTCCAATCAAGGCGATGTCATTTGGATCAATCTTATTGATCGTGTTGGTTGGAGGTCTTCCCATGTTGTGGGAAGCTACAACTGTAGGCAAAGATGTAATAGGCACGGCATGTAATTCTTTCATCATTATCTTCTGTTGATGTTTCAATTTGCTCAATTCGTAAAGGGTAATATTAGCCCTAGTCTTTTTCATGTTGTCAATAATATTGTATTCCATTTCATCCGACACTATCAGTGTTCTTGATGGAGTTGTTTGATCTGGTTGGACTGGGCTAGATTGAGTCGCTTTAGCGGTCGTTTTCTTTGTTGCGACTTTATCTTTTATTGCAGAGCTTGCACTTTTCTGCTTAGGGGTAGTTTAAGGAGGATCAAGTTGATTTTTGCTTCGTGTGCTAACCGGAAATGCTTCTTGATCTTCTTCTTGTGGGAGGATGAAATCCCACATTCCTTGTAATTCCACAACTTCTTCGTCATCAGTCTGTCCTTCAGTGGTACTGTCTTCTTCTTCCTCTTCTTCGGATTCGACATTTGAAATAGCGTTGGGTGGTTTCACATCCATTGAAGGACCTCTTTTAAAAGCTCTGTAGGGCTTTTTTGAAGAAATTTCTGCTACTTGTTTTTTTATGTCAATCATCTCATTGGACATGGTCTTTAATACTTTATGCAATCCTTCGAAATCGAAAGGGTCTTTTGTTTGTTTCTTCTTGGAGTCTTCTTTGAAGGTGACTTTTTTAGACTTGCGTTCCTTTAACGCAGATCTTTTTTCCAGGGCTATTACGCGTTTCTCTACTGCTATCGCTTCTGTCAAGTTTTCAACTAAGGTTGTTTTATTTTCCCTATCCACGAAGATTGCTAAGTTTGATGGTAAGGCCGTAATATACCATTCACATCGTACTTCTTCGCTGGGTTGGGAAGCAGTGGGAATTTTGTTGAGGATATTATTGAACCGTAAATTGAAATCTTTGATGTGTTCTCTAGCCTCGACTTTAAGGTTGGATAGGTCGTTGATTAACGTTTCCGTTAATCTGTCATCACCAAACTTGGTGAGGAATTGACTTTGAAAAATGTCCCAACTTGTGATAGACCCAGAGGGTAATGAAAAGTACCATGACCCGGTTGTTCCTTGCATTGTATAGGGAAAAATCCGAACAACAACATCTTCGTTAGTAACTCCGTTGAGATTGACAGAAAGCATGAAATTGTTTATGTGTTCTTCTGCTAGCATGCCTGCTTCTGGATTGAATTTGGGTAGCCATTTCTCAGGATGGGCTGGTATTTGACTCAAGGGTGGAGGCATTAAAACTTCCCCAGGATTATTCCATGGAGACTGGGCCATCGTTGAGTTGCTAGTGAATGAAAGTGCAGAAGATGATCCCTGTGGCTGGGAAGATGATGATACTATGATCGTAGATGATTGAAGAAGGGTTGTGGGAGTTCCGGTAAGCGGATGAATGATGGTTTGGAATGAAGACGTGGGTGGATGACTTCGTGGTGAGGGAGTTGAAATGGATGATGTAGATGAAAGAGTCTCACTGTCATACTCTTGTGGTGTTTTCCTTGCTCTTTTCCTGGTGGGGAGAGGGAATTCAGTTGGTTGGATGCCAAATTTTTCACTCTTTAATCTAGTCAGGGGATGAGCAGGATTGTACTGCGAAGTCACCCTGCTTTGAGATTTATCAGACCTCTGAGTAGAAATGGAAAATCCTTGGAGTTTGTGAATCAGAGTTTGAACTTCAGGGGGTTCAATGGTAGATTGGTCTGAAATATTAGGGTATGTAGCAGCGGTTAATACTCGAGCGACTTCTGACTCAGGATTTAAACTTGCTGGGGAAGTCGGGGGAGTTGATGAGGGCGATTTACTCTCAGAATGGTATTTAGATTTTGACTTAGGTGCCATTCATAGTTCGGGCCCTCCTTCTAGCGCCAAATATGTTGAAGCCCCGAAAATCAGGTCAACAACAAGGGGGATACCCACCCGGTCTGGACCTTGGTTGGCAGCTCCTTATCCGTTTGGTACAGCGGGTCCGACTGGGGATAATGGGACCAGTTTCCAAATCTAAGGGTGTGTGTGTGTGTGCAGAGTTGGATGTTTGCTGATCTAAGAATACTTAAAGCTAACCTAATTCAAACTTTTAAACTAACTCTATGCTATTGTAATCTAATGAGAAACAACACATCTAATCTATGCTAACCCGAGGTGTATTTCTTCTATTATGCGATCTAAAAAGATTTCAGACAATAACTGGTAATAAAGATCATTCAGCTATCATAAGAATGGAAATCAATTTAAGATAAACCACTTTGCATAAAAAGTTAGGCAAAACAGTTGTGAACAGCACATCGCATAATAAGTTATTCATATATTAGACATAAATAAATGGCTCCACCGTACAAAAGTGCCAAATGGTAACTCACACATTCATGCAATAACATATAAACAACTACAGACTGTATATCACTTTAGGAATATAAGCAGAAATGGCCAAGAGATAAAAGTACCATTTATGACTGGTTCTACTCATAAGCTTCAAGCAACAATGATCTATCTCTCCTTGCTCTAACATCTACTAAGAGTAAAAAAGTGCAACATCAGTAGCAGATATCAAATGCAAGCATTAATAAACCTTGATCCATCCATTCATCAAAACCCCCTCCAAGGGTGCAAAAGTGCATGTTCTGAGGACAAGTTTTTTGACAAATTTCTGGACCCTTCTCCAAATGCATGAGAAGGGTTTAAATACTGCTAACTAAAATAACTTAATTACATAAATTTCGGATACGGTTTAAATGACCGCCCTTTTTCTTAAGCAAAACTATTTCTAAAAATTGAATCTAATTCCTAACTATTTCTGTATTTTCTCCTCAGTGCTGCGAGCATGCAACATTCGCCTGGGAAGAGTCGGTTGGTCGTCTTCTGCTTTTGTTTGAGCTATGAAAATAGAAATGGCAAGCGCTGGCACCACTTTCTAGTAAACTAGAAGATATTTTTGAGAATCTTCCTTTGGCTGGGTGGATTTACTGCGTGTATTCTTGGTAATAACACAAATTTCTCTCAAACTTCTTCTGCTTTTGCTATTTCGGTTTCCGGCCTTGCGAATGACTAAGCAAGTTAGGGACTTTGCTTTCTGAACAATTTTCTTAGCGATGCACGATTAGCGCTAGGCGCTAATCGCGCATCGAAAACTGCCTCCGTTCTTTGTTCTGGGCTTTTCTGGTGCATTTTCCGCCTTTAGCGCTTTTTCCTTCACCGGGTAGAAGTTTCAGGATTTTTCGTAAACATGCTGCTTTTGTGAGCTTTCTGACCCTGAATGTTGAATCACCTATTGACATCAACATCTGTTGAGTGATACTCTGGAATCTGCGGTTCTGTTGCATACGACATCCGTTTATGAAGGCATCTCTTCTCTGTTCTCCAAGCATTGACGCTTTCCCCTTTTCCTTAGATGTTTCCTGCTCATTTCTTCATATTGTTTCCTGTTTTTCATTCCTGCAGTTCACGCAAAGGAAAAGAGTAATGATAATCAATACTGATACGAAAGCTCTAACCTCTATGAATGTATAAAATCATGATACTCATCGTGAACTGACTCTTCGAAAAACAAAAAACTATCCTTCTTGAATACTTTGGCGTACATTCATTAATTTATTTTAAGGCGCGCGCCCAATTTTGGTTTATAGACAGCTTTTCTTGAATGTTGAGCCGAGGAAATTTGCGATGGGCAATATTAGCATCGCGTCATCGCATTACCTAGATGTGTCATCGCAACTTTTTCAGATTAGATTATCGCAGATCGCGACGAGTCATTAAATAATTGGGTGCTGCTTATGCGATATTGCGATATGCGACATCGCACATCGGCCGTCGGAGATTTCCTAAGATTTTCATTTAAGAGCGCTTCATAATGTACGCGATGCGATGAATTTCGCGTCGCCTCTTTGCAGTTTATTATGCTCATAAGGAAATGCTTTATTCTCTTCTCGCGATGCGATATAGTTTTAAGGAGTTAAATACAAAAGTTTTTATAAAAATGTTTTTTGGATTTTTTTATTAAGGGTCCCGATTTGCTTAGTGTTATTGTTAATACTAAACAAAGAGGGGGGTTGTTTGTGGCCACAACAGGTTTCAACGTTGGGATTTTTGTAATATTACACTCTGCGTATTTATCTCACATTTCTTTGGAGAGTTGACATGATTATATTTATATGCGCCAATAGTTACAAAGCTTATCAACACATTGTGAAAAACAAATGACCTGCTTGGGCTCCTCCCTTGCTGGCTTGGTGCTTGATTTGGGCATTGAGCTCTAACTTGTATGTTGTGTTGGATTTTCTCATGGACTTTGATGAGTTGTTGGAAAAGTTTGAGATTCGGCCCAAGGCCCAATATTTCTTTTCCAAAGAATAATTTAAATGCTATGTAGAAACCTAAGAGACAAAATTAACCTTAAAAACTAACTTTTATTTACACAACCTTGTAGATTTTTTTACCCATAATTATTTATTTTTGTGGTTGATGAAAATGGTGCTAGCAACTAAAAAGAAGGTGTTATGAAATGAGTGCAGTCACAAGTGCTTTTTATCATAGAGGACAAGTGCTATCAAATTAAAAGACAATACCTATTTAAAATAGGAAAATCAAAGTCCTTTTAGGAACCAAGACTGAAATTTCAAAATTAGGAGAGTTGATTTCAAAGAAATATTTCATGTGATAACATTTTGCTCTAATGGGGACCTTATCCTCCCTATGAGGTAGCAAAGAACCCATAGAAAAAGTGCTTAATCCATTCAAACTAAAATCTGAAACCTCCAAACTGTGACTTTCTCTCTAGCAGAGTGTAATCCTCAATTGAAACTGCCCGAAACTAAACGTTAAACTATATATTTCTGTAAACTAAAATTTGAAGCTAAAAAACCAATACTGCAATCTAAAGCACGCATGATGAAAAGGATGTTCAAACTATGAGCTTATTCACAAACAGTCCTACCTACTGAATTAAGCCATGAATTGTTCAATCAATGGAAGTAAAAAATCTAGTGCAACCAATCAAGCATCTCGGTCATTGGTTGATATCCTTGCATGTCTTTTATCAAGGGTAAAATGATGGACCTACTTAAGGACAACTCAAATAAAATCTTGAAGATAAAATTAATGTTGACAGGATATGAAAATTTGGGCCTACTTGCTGTCTCCAAACATGTTGTAAAAGGATCTTCAAAGTAATGAAAACTAATGTGACCCTGTATGAACCCCTCAATTTCCCTCTTGCTTTCATGAAATTCCAAGTCTTGGTTGCCATAGAAAGGTTGAAAATATTCATGAAATTGCTGCAATGGAACACCTTGTGGAAAAAAGGATATGACTGATTTTAACATAGCTCATAATCCTCTTCATTTTCAAACTCACAGTTGCTCAATGGCTGAAAATTTTGATTAATGAACCCTCCATATAACAAGCTACATAATCATAAAAAATATAGAAATATTGCTGCTAGTTTATGATGATTTCATGTTGTTCCAATAAATCTATGTGATTTTGCATCAGCTCAATTTCCTCTACTTTATTAATGATTTTAAATTCCCTTTTATAAGTTCAGATGAAGAAAAGAATAAGGGAAAAGAAGCACCTTTAGCTAACTTAAACCTTTCCTTATGTTTTATATTGTAATTGAGATATTTAGGTTGAAAGATTTCATTAGACTACTATGACTAAAAAATTCTTAATGGAAAAAAATTACTAATCGTTCTTGGAAATCAACATCATTATATTCATCATATATAGGCAAATTAAAAACCTCTTGAATGTCATCAACACTAAAATCTGAGACAATAGTTTACTCCTCAACTAGATGATTATTTCTCTCTGCAAAAACATTATCATTGAAATTTTCATTAAAATGTATGATATTATCAATCCTTTGTTCATAATGAAGTGGATCAGGATTTAGATCAAGTCTCTCTTGAACACGTTCATTATATTATTCATCTGCATTTGTAACTTCATCCAAAACCTATTTTGGGAGTTTCTTGCATGCTTGAATCATGAGAAGGTAAGAAAAATTTGAATGGAAGGTTGTTGCATAACACAACATGGCAATAGCTTGAGGAGGTTGAACGTCTCTAGGAATATTGTGATAAAAACAAATATTTCCTATTGAACTTAAGGGAAGTTTCATCCCTTTGTTTCTCTATGACATGAAACTCTAAAAGATGTTGATCCTTAGATTTCCTCTAGCCCCAAAATCTTAGAAAATATCACTCAATTCCTCCCATGAACTGATTGATTCAAGGTCTAAATATATAAACCATTCTTTAGCATCCCCTTGTAATGATTGAGAACATAGTCTCATGTACACATCAACATACTCAACTTCAAAAATATCTGTGAAATTCTCAAAGGCTTGAATATCTTTTGAGTTGTAAGATTATCTCCATCAAACATAGGTAGGTGTTTGTGATGTTTTGTAGGGAAATGGTGAAGGATATATGGTAATTTAAGAGGTATATATATCTCTTGAATCTTGGGATGTATCATATTAGGTATAGGAGGTGTAATATCAGTATTTATCTCATAAGGTTCATAGGATTGACCATTAACAACATATGGCTAAGATAAAACATCATGGTCAAGACCAACAATGAAAGAAGAAGGTATATCTATAGTTTTTAAAGAAGGATATATAAGTGTAGATATATGGTCTTCATTCAAATATAGTAAGCAATGGAAAATTCTTTTGATATGCTTAGGAAAGGGCAAGAAGTAGTCCACAGAAAACAATATTACATATTGGATAAAACTCGAGTTTTGATACCTAGTTTTCATGTAGTATCCTTTCATGTCTCTGTCAATAAGGTTTGTCCTCCATTGGAGTATTTTGAGTTTGATTTGAAGCTTCATTGGAGTCATGAGGTGAATCATGAAAATCTTGATTATATATGACTATTGTTCGCCATCAATGATCAGATTTGGAACTTTTTCATTCTCTATGGTAATTTACTTGAAGCATTCGCCTCCCAAACAATAACGTCAAAATGTTATCACTACATAACTTCCTTCACTATGAAAGAAAAACCCCAAGGAAACATTGAACCAATCTTTTATAATGGAAGTTGGCCCTTCCAATCCAGAGATGACTCTCTTTACAACTCAGTTGTTCAAAATCGCTTCAACAGCTGGTTGTGTGCTCGAATCAATGGCTAGATCTTTGGTAAATGTGTATCTTTAGAAAGTATGCTTTGGTAGGGTTTAGAAGAATTCCATTGGGAATGGAGTAATAATAAAGAGGTAAATTAGGGTTTTCAAACTGGTTAATATGAACAAATACTCTCAAAGGCTAGATAGCTAACAATTTGTAGACATCATAGTTCTTGTAGTGAATATGAGAAGAAAAACACATATCAATCATAACAGAGCATTTATGACTTGAATTTTGTTATAATATCAGTAGAATATGTTGAAAATAGCAACAAGAAATGTTAAAAATAACACTTCTATAAATAGCATTTCGATATACATTCCAATTTTAGTTAGTCCCTGAACTAAAATTGAGAACTAAAATTCGAATTTGATCTTAGAAGCTATTTATAAAATAATTAATTAATTCATCTTGAATTAATTAGTTGTAGAAAATCAAACATGAAGTCTATGTGAAGACATGCAGTAGTTTCCCCTTTGATTGAGGAAGTTATCCCTTGATTAAGGGGATCAAGACGAGTTGTAATTAGTTAGCTCAGCTAACTGAGTTAAGTCTAGTTAGATTAGTTCAAATAGTTTGTTGAATTGATTGTGAGCTCAGTTAGTTAATGCATGCATGCATGTAACTACTGCACTTCAGATAACTGAATATTCTCTCATAAATAATTCATGCATGTCATTTCAGTCAAAGACCCAGTTGAGATCAGATGATGGGACAATGTACTATCAGTTGTAGGAATATTCTATTGAGGATATCTCTTGCATGTAGAAGGAATTCATTCCTTGAGGATTGCATAGTTCTTTTTTAGTTTTGATGAGTGTGTGATGTGGGAATTCACACAGGTGGCAGCATTGGACCCTAGGAGAAATTTCACAAGGAAATAGGAGGCTTGGAGGATTGGAGGAAGACATATGCTGTGTCTATTCAGTCTGTGAGTTGTTTTAGGGGATTGTACTGAGAGTTGGACAGCTTGTGAGCTAAAGCTTTGTGTAATCCAGAGATATTTCCACTTGTATGATAATACAGGGATCGGGGTTTTTACTTGAGGCTTTCCCCAAAGTATTCTTCTATGTTCATGTGTGATTGATTTCTCATTCTCTATTATATGTGTTCTATTCGATGTTGCTCAAAATTGATTAAGCTTCCGCAAGTTTGTTTGTAAAAGTATATCAAGTATTTTGCTCTAGTATATTGCATTATCAATGATCTACAATGGGAATTTCTACATGGTATCAGAGCAAAGGTGATCAAAGTGAAGAACAATATACAAAGAAGGGAGAAGTTCAAAGGTTGAAGTTCTTGATTATAGAATTCGAATTCTTATCACATCTCAAATTTCACCAATGGCGTTCAACCGTTTAGGACTCGAGTATGCCCTTGATGGCAACTCGAATTATATAGCCTAGAAGGATCACATGGAAGTGGTATTAGAGGACAACGTTCTAAAGGACTTCATTGATTAAGAAGTCCCCAAGCCAACAGTAGCTAATGCCCAAGAATTAGTGGAATGGAAGAAAGGTGTGGCTAGAGCGAGGAGAATCCTTCTGGAGGGAGTTCAAGACCACATTGTCTCAAGCCTCCATGGGAAGGAGACACCATTTTCAATGTGGAAAACATTGAAGGATCTATATTAGAACAACAATGATCAGAGGAAGCTGGCACTAAAAGACAAGCTTCGGAAAATCAAATGTGAAAAGGGCGACACGAGCTCTGCATATCTAAACAAGCTCAACACTTGGAGGGATGAGCTTGGAAGTGTAGGGATCACGACAACTAATGATGACATGGTGAGTCTTGCTCTCCTCGATCTTACTAAGAGCTGGCATAGCTACCAAGACGCTGTAAATGGAAGAGAGAAACTGCCAGATTGGGAACGACTTTGGTTGGATATGATGTAGGAGGAGATAAGAAGAAGCACCAGAGATGGATCTTCATCAAACCAAGATGATGAAGAAAATCTAGCATTAGTGAGTAAGGTTAGGAAAGGGAAAGGGAAGGTGTCCCATACCAAATCCAGTTCTTCCCATGGTGGGAAGAATTTTGAAAAACCAAAAGTGCGATGCTTTCATTGTCATGAGGTGGGCCATTATGCTACGAATTATCCACAGAAGAAATCCAAGAAAGGATCCTCAAAGGGATCAGATGGTGAGGCACTGGCCTCACAGTTCGAATTGGATTTCTCTCTCATCGCATGCATGGTTTCATCCATGGTGGGATTTTTTTGGTACCTGGACAGTGGAGCTTCATTCCACATGACCGACGACAAGAATCTTTTTAGTGCCTTGGAGGAGAAGGATCTTGAGATGCGGATCAAGATGGACAATGATGGAAAACATCGTGTTTCAAGTGAAGGTACGGTTGTGTTTCGTAGGGAGCATGGAGCTCCTCTCACCCTGACTGATGTAAAGTATGTACCAGGTCTAAAGAAGAATCTTGTGTCCATCGCTATGCTGGAAGACAAAGGCTATGATGTAGTCTTTAGTAAAGGAGAGGTATTCCTAAGGCATATCAACACTTGACAGACCAAGAGAATTAGGATTCAAGTAAAGAATCTCTACAACATGGAGGTAGATGAATATGTTGCGCTGAGTTCCAAAGTAGAGCTGGTGCAGAGCCAAGATGTTGGTGAGCTATGGAATAGAAGATTGGGCCACTTGCACCATGGAGCCTTGAAGATCATGCCGTAGATTTCTACCAGACTTCTCTAGGGAAAAATGGAGCAGATGGATACATGCAAAGGTTGTACCTTGGGTAAGTATGCGAAATCTTCCTTTTAGGATCGAGACAGTAGAGCTGGAGAAATCATGGAGCAAGTTCACACAGATGTGTGTGGACCATTCTCTATAGCCTCCACCACTAAACAACGGTACTATTTTATTTTTATTGATGATTTTTCTCATAGATGTTGGATCTACTTTATGTAGAATAAGGATCAGATCTTCTCAAGGTTTTGTGAGTTTAAAGCCTTGGCAGAGAAAGAATATGGAAAGAAAATATGGGCCTTGCGTAGCGACAATGGTGGAGAGTATGTCTCCCAACAGTTTAAGGACTTATGCACAATAGAAGGAATTAAACGGGAGTTAATGGCACCCCATCACCCACATTAGAATGGGGTGGCTGAAAGGATGAATAGTTCGAGCGATGTTGCATGACCAAAGCCTACCACTTCATTTGTGGGCTGAGGCATGCAATACAACAATATATTTGTAGAACAGGAGTCCACACCATATACTGGGGATGAAGACACCAATGGAAGCCTTTTCCGGGAAGCGACCAGATGTGAGTCACTTTAGGATCTTTGGATCATAGGTTTATTTCCATGTGACCAAAGATGCCTAGAAGAAGCTAGATCCAATAGTTGAGTTAGGAATACTTGTGGGGTACACTGATACACCCCACAACTATTGGGTGTTCCTGCCTACCAGTACGAGGATAGTGCTATGCAAAGATTTGAAGTTCAATGAGAAGAAATCCATGCGAGTATCACTTGAGAGGGAGCTCAAGTTGCATGAAGAGGAGGAACTTTTAGTTCCTAAGGAGGAGTAGCCTCATACTGATGCGGAGTAGCCGCATGTAGAGGATCTGGGAGTGGAGATATCAACTCATTCAGAGTCTTCCAGAGATGGGTGGAAACGCTCAAGGGAAGCTAACAGGTTGATGCTAGATGCACGAGAGAATGTGGGACAATTAGATAGAGGAGGTCACCTGAGCGGTACACTATTTATATGGCCCTAGTTGGGGAGTGTGTAGAGACCAAACCTTCTTCATTCGAGGAATAAGTGCAGCAACCAGTCTGGGTTGATGCTATGGTGGAGGAGTACAACTCCATTGTTCAGAACTGTGTTTGGGATGTTGTCCCAAGACCTCAGGACAAGTCAGTGGTGAGTTCCCAATGGCTTTACTAGGTAAAGCAGGCAACTGATGGAAGTGTTTAGAAAAATAAGGCAAGGTTTGTTGCCTGTGGTTTCTCACAGGTCAAGGGGATCGACTACGATGAGAATTTTTCTCTTGTAGTAAGTTACTCATCTATCAGATCAATGTTGGCACTATCAACTCAGATGGGTTGGAAGATCCATCAGATGGATGTGAAGACAGCGTTCCTCAATGGGAAGATTGAGGAAGAGGTGTACATTGAGCATCTGGAAGGTTTTGAGACCTTTGATCGTGAGTCGCATGTGTGCTGACTCAAGAGGGATTTGTATGGGCTGAAGAAAGCACCTCATGCTTGGTACACCAAGATCTACAACTATTTCACCAGCTTGGACTTCACTAAGAGTGAAACAGATACGAACCTTTACCACATCATGGTAGAAGGTAAGCCATTGATCATTGTTCTTTATGTGGATTATATGATTTTGATAGGTGATGATCAGTTGATCAAGTCTTGAAAGAAGGACCTTGTAAGAGAGTTAGAGATGAAAGACATGGGTCTTATGCACTACTTTCTAGGCATGGAAGTGTGGCAGAAGGATGGGGAAGTGTTTGTGTCTCAAGCCAAGTATTCCAATGAGATACTCAGGCGGTTCCACATGGAGAAGTGCAAGCCCATGCAGACTCCTCTAGCTGGTAACTAGAGGAAGGAGGATGTTACTTCAAGTGAGGTAGTAGCTCCTACTGTTTATCGACAGCTTGTGGGTTCATTGATGTATGTAGTGAACACATGACCAAATTTGTGCTTTGTGGTGAACCAGCTGAGTCAAGCTATGGTTCAACCTACCAAGTTGTTTTGGAAGGAAGCGAAGCATGTGCTGAGATACCTTAGAGGCACATCTCAGTATGGATTGTGGTACAGACAGATAGAGGCAGTGAAGCTTTAGGGCTTCACAGATGCAGATTGGGCAGGGATTCCATCAGACTGGAAGAGAACTTCTGGAGGAATCTTCAACCTTGGTTCAACTATAGTTTCCTGGTACAACAGGAAATAGAGGTCAGTTGCACTTAGCTCAGTAGAGGCTGAATACATGGCTTCCAGTTAGGCAGCATGGGAGGCCATTTGGATGTGGGAGATTCTAGTGGGATTGTTTGGTCAGAGGATGGATCCAACTGTGATCTAGTGCGATAATTGGAGTTGTATCAAACTCTCTGAGAATACAGTATTTCATGATAGGTCCAAGCACATAGATATCCGGTATCATCATCTTTAAGACTGTGTGGTGAAGAGGATCATGTTGTTGCTGCATGTTTCAACCGAGGAACAAGATGCAAATACTTTGATTAAGGCATTTTCAAAATGCAATTTCAAGTTCCATAAAGACAAGATTGGGGTGACTGATAATCCCTTTCTTGTTGAGAGGGAGTGTTGAAAATAGCAACAAGAAATGCTAAAAATAGCACTGCTATAAATAGAATTTCGATATACATTCCAATTTTAGTTAGTCCCTGAACTAAAATTGAGAATTAAAATTTGAATTTGATCTTAGCAACTGTTTGTAAAATAATTAATTAATTTATCTTGAGTTAATTAGTTGTAGAAAATCAAACATGAAGTCTATGTGAAGACATGCAACAATTTCCCCTTTGATTGAGGAAGTTATCCCTTGATTAAGGGGATCAGGATGAGTTGTACTTTAAGTTGTAATTAGTTAGCTTAGTTAACCAAGTTAAGTCCATTTAGATTAATTCAAACAATTTTTTGAGCTGATTGTAAGTTCAGTTAGTTAATGCATGCATGCATGTAACTAATGCACTTCAGATAACTAAATATTCTCTCATAAATAACTCATGCATGTCGGTTCAGTCAGAGACCCAGTTGAGATCAGATGATGGGACAATGTACTATTAGTTGTAGGAATATTCTATTGAGGATATCTCTTGCATGTCGAAGGAATTCATTCCTTGATGATTACGCAATTATTTCTGAGTTTTGAAGAGTGTGTGATGTGGGAATTCACACAAGTGGCAGCATTGGACCCCAGGAGAAACTGCGCAAGGAAATAGGAGGTTTGGAGGATTGGAGGAAGAGATATGTTGTGTCTATTTAGTCTGTGAGTTGTATTAAGGGATTGTACTGAGAGCTAAATAGCTTTTGAGCTAAATATTTGTGTAATCTGGAGATATTTCCACTTGTATGATAATACAAAGATCGGGGTTTTTAGCTGAGGATTTCCCCAAAGTATTCTTTTGTGTTCATGTGTGGTTGATTTCTCATTCTCTGTTCTATGTGTTCTATTTGATCTTGCTCAAAATCAGTTAACCTTCTGCAAGTTTGTTTGTAGAAGTAGATCAAGTATTTTGCTTTAGTATATTGCATTATCAGGTGATCTACAGTGGGAATTTATACAGAATAAATAAAGTTGAATGTAAGATAAGGAGAATGAAAAATAAATTCTCTATCCTTCAGCTTGCATTCTAAATAGAGGAATATATATAACGATGAATCAAATAAAGAAAAATCCAAAGAGACATAGACTAGAAATCGCCAACACAAGAACCATTGAGGCACGATTCATGTACCACTACCTGAAAACTTGATTAACAACCAAATGATTTTTCCATACACCATTGTTTTCTAAAAAAGCCAACCCTTCATACATTATAACACAGATCTTAGATGCAAAAATACTAATTGTTATCGCTTTCTAACTTCTAGGAACAAATCAAATAATAAATTGCCAACTTTGTTTTTTTGGATGCCTTCAACTTGCTAAGTATTTTCCTTGACTGCTAAATATCAACCTTATATCATCAAATGATATAGTGTCCAACAACCTTGCAACTAAATATAGGATATGAAGCCTTAACTATGTGCATTAAAAGCTAAGAATGGTCTTTAACCTATTGATTTTGTGCTCAAAATGTGGAAATGTATTAACTTGGATATCCTTCAAAAATGGGAGTTGATCTTGACAGCGAGATGTCTTCTTAAAGGTCTAAACACTACCTCAAAGATGTTTATAAATCACTGAAAGTTTGGACCAAATATTTTTCTACATATCATTGATTCCAAAATCTTATAGCTATTATTATCCTCCAAGGCCAAGGTCATCGTAAATCTCCTAGAATCTATCTCTCATCATTCCATAAACAAAGGTTTGAAATTTAGACATATCCTTGAACAACTATTCCAAAAATAAGAGCTTCTATATCTAGATTAAAAGAGATACCAACAATTTCACCCAAAGGTCAATCTTTCGATATTAATCATGAACACTAAATGTGTATAGAAACATTATTGGCTCTTGTTTTCATTGCAACAAACACCCTCCAAACTTTTTCCTACAAGCAAATTTTGGAGCCAACTGTGGATCTTGTGATCAGTCATTCCATAGTCACTTCTTGGTTAGTTGATTCTTTTGAGCTCCCTCTTTGATTAGAAGTGTAAAGGGTACTTTCTCACACATCCTCAGTTTGAAACACATTCATGAGCACATTCTTTTACGTAAGCATAAAATAGTCTATCAAGACTGTGCCTCTGTGATGTCCAATCCATGTTGAAAGTTAGTGCGCATTGAAATTGACAGTTTCTCACTTCTAGCCGCATTTGCACTTCTATTTCGACGAGTTTTGCAAACTTTCGCTTTCATGCACCTTTGTTTTCACAGGTTTCATTTTCATTTTTCTGGTTTTCGCTTTTTCTTGCTTTCACTCTAATTACTGCCTTTTTGATGTTACCTTCACTCTCACATGTGTTGCTTTCATTGTCGTTTGCATATCACAAGTGTCGCTTGCACTTTAGAACTTGTCATATTTTGGCATGTTAAGTGCTGCATAATGCAGATAAGCTTATTTTGATGGTTTCAAGAAGTTATCCTTGTGTAAATGAGTCAATCTTACCATGTAAACATCAGTCTCTCATTTTCAAAGTTTTAATTCATTGTCGCATAAGCGTCATCACGGTTGTCACAAAGTGTATCTTTAGTGTCGCACTTGTTGTAAGTTGCAATAAATGTTGTCGCATTGAGGGAAGTACATTGTTAATGTATTTCGGATGATCCATGCTATGTCCTCAAGCACTCTAAGTGCATGATCATATTCAATTCCTATCACTATTCACATCAGTTTCACTGATCCCACACTTAGCCAAATTTCAGAAAATTTTGAGCAACTTCGCCTCATTTGGCCTTCCTTAACTATGCATTGCACAATCCCAACCCTAAATATGCAACCCTACCTCTTGAAACTATGTAATGCACAATTCTTTCCTTCCAAAAATGCACACTGCATAGTTTCAGTGCTCAAGATCGATCCATGGCCTCCAAAATTACACAATTAAACCTTCTAGTATGGCCCCAACTGCGCATTTCATAGTCTTTGAGATGAGGCCCAAACCCTGATCTCTTTAACTACACAACTGTGGAATCAACATCTCTTCTCTGCCTCCCAGAACCACACATTTGATAGAAACAATGCAAAATATGCATCTTGACTCACTCATCCTCAAAATTATGCAATCTTCCCACACAATCTAGCCTGAAAAAATGCATTGTGAAGTCTCAAGGATCAAACCTCAGCCATAATCTCTTGAAATTAGCAATTATGCAATCACCTGGGACCCATTATCTTCCAAAACTATGTAAGGGGGAAAATCAATGTTCAATCCCTTAGACTGGTTCCCTGAGCTCGCAAACTACACAATCCTTTTGCTCATTTATAGCCTGAACAATGCATTACGCAATCTCAAGATAAAAGCCTGACCCTTGACTGCCTGAGTTGCACAATTGTGCAGCCAGTGAACCTCTCCATTAACCTGCCACCTAGTTCTGGCTCAATCAGTGGGTCATCATGCATCATCTTAGACTAGGGTTTTATTAGACTAATGTTGTCTTGCCATGAGTGGATTTTAGATGCAAGAAACTTATCATGCTATGGAAAGATGATGAAGGAGATGGATAAGGAGGAAATTCTAAAAGAGCCATATAGAGATGAAGAGATAATATGGTCAAAAAATGATAACATGAAGGAATACTAGATTACAATAGAAGATCAAAGATTGGGACTACATGAAGACTCCATTTGATTAACAACCCTTTGGAGGGTGAATAAGAAGAACAAAGCATATCTTTCATGAAGATGAAGCATTGCACATCTATTTTTGAAGACAAAGGTAGCAAGAACAACTCGCCATTTCCATTTCATCAAGAAGTCCTTGTCAGCAGTGTCATGCCATGTCCTATCATGAGTCTTCATATGCCACATCATTCTTGTGGATTATCTAATTTATTATTAGAAAATGTATTGTAAAGTGGAAGTCCAAAGGACATGTACAGAAGACGAAGAGTCATGTAAAGTTCAAAATTCATAGGAATTCAAATAGTCATGAGGATAGTTAAAGAGTCACAAGGGAGGTTTAGCATGACCCCATTAGTTATATATACACCATCATTATATGAGAAAAGGAATTTTCACCTTGGCTCCTCTAGAAAGGCGTTAGAGAGACAAGCTAGTTCTTTTGGGGAGTAAGGAGCGACTCTGACACTCAGCTATTGGGTATAGTGGTGTTCGTTGTATACATTTGTCTCTTGACTTTAACTTAATACTTGAATCCTAATGGTAGGCACATTTTCATGCATGGATTGTGAATATTTGTAAGATTTTTCTATGAATATTTATGATTCATGTTTTCTTTCACCTATATTAAAGTAGTTGAACTATTTATTTTATTTTTGTGCTTATTTAATTGAGAATGTTTTGTAATGGTTACTATAATTGTTGCATTGTGTGTTGGAAATAATACTGAGAGGGGGGGGGGTGAATCAGTATTAGCAAATCAATAATCTTTTCATTCCCATTATCAAATTCATATATGCTACTTTAGTTAAGGATACCTGTGTATATGTGGAACCGTGTTTAATGCAACTAGCATATATCCCGTAAACTTATGATTTAGTTAGTTGATCTTTAATGAGTGCATCAGAACATTATTAACCATATGAATAGTAAATAGGTGCAGTAAAACAGAACAGATCATCACACATAAGAAGCACACATGAACACCATGATATAAGGTGGAAACCCAATGTGGGTGAAAACCACCTGCTGCAATTCGTCTCTATCTTCTTTTAATAAGATTTCTTTTTACAATAATTCTATACTGGTGCAGTCTTATACTAGTACGAAGGCTTCTACCTGCAGAAGGCTACAACCTTCTCTCATTCTCCAGCTTCTCCTGGAAGGGAGCTACAACCCCCTTGGCTCTTGTACTAGTTGATGAACTAGTATGTAGGTGCTGACCTACAGAAGGCTAAAACCTTCTCTTTTCTTCCAGGGACCACGTTTCATAAATTTTCAGATTGGATCCATAAATACAAAAAAATCACCACTACAATACAATCATTAACTATGAATCACCCAACAACTGAATCACTGAAACCCTGTCATTGAAACATAGTCACCAAAACACAGAGTAGAGCTCAGAACTCTGCAATAACCACTAGAACCAACAACAACCTAAAATATCAAATCTCACAATGTATATGCTACTTGATTGTGTCGAAGCTACGTGTATATGCCCTTTCACCAGAGACAACCTATGTACAAATCTAAAAATAATTACTTATACCTTTGCTGCAATTTCCAACTTCAGATATACCCAGACCATAAGATATAAACGATAAAACATGCGTCAGTATTCAGATCTATTCATGGTCATATCATATAATGATAATACATTTTAGTTTTTAAGATCCCAGTCCATCAACCTTTATCAATCGCATATGTCCCTCCTTGGTTCAGATCAAGCAAAGCATCAAAAACCCATAAACAACATACTAGATCTCATACTTCATCAGATATTCATCACTTGTACTCTTGAACCTCTTGGCCTAATGATCTTCTCCTTATACAGGTTTAGGCCTCTCTCAATACCATGGTCCAAAACAATGTAGAACCAATACCTTGGACCCAATACTTGGGGTCAACACTTTAGACCAAATACCATGGACCAATACCAAAATACCATGGACCAAAACTTAGTTTTCCAACATGTACATGAATTTACTTCTATGAACCTACGTATGTACATATACGTGCCTTTTGTTCTGCTAACCCATGTGTATACACACTTTCATCAAGGTTAACCTCCGTATACCTCTCTCTTGACCTGTTGCACTATGATCTGTCATCTGAGTGAGTTTCCATCAAGGAAAACACTTGTATCATGCCTCTGAGTGAGTTTCCATCAAGGACAACACCTGTATCATAATGCCAACAATATCCCCCTTTGGACTTGATGGCAACCACCACACCAAGTCACTCTCCCCCTTTGACATTAAGGGCAAAGGATAGACCAATATGTTCTCTCCCCTGGTATACCTTCTGCTGTCCATACTCCCCCTGAGTACCTGCTGAAATCTCTGATTGAGCTCCCCCTTTGTATATGCCAAGATGTACCAATCCGTCCATGCTCCCCCTGAGCACATGCAAGGGCATGATAGTATCAGCAACTATCATACACCATATGATCTACACCATAAGCATCTGTCACTAGCATCCAGACCTATAACCTGCAATCCATTCTCTTGGTCAATCAATAATCAATAGCAAGATGTGTCAATAAGCATCATCACCAAGGACTTCTAACCATAATGCCAACAATGCATTATTCGAAGCATATGCTCCCCCTGAGCCTATGCCAATCATCATATACCATGACCAAATCATTTCCTGAGACTATTTTGCTACTTTTTCTTCAGATCTCCATATACGCGATTATGCAGCCTATAACTCGTGTATATACGCAACTTATCTTCATAATATCTGCGTATGCAAATTGGAATACTGAAGGTCTACACTTTTAGTTTCCCTGGTGTCTGTTATGTCATCCAACTGAGTTATGTCACACCTTTCTATCTCTAATTCTATCTTCTTCAATACCTGGAATTGTGATGATGTATGATCCCCTTGCTTTGGAGTTCAAATTTTTCTCCTGCATTCCCTTGCTTTATGTCCAAACTTGTTGCATGCATAACATCTTACATGTTTCATATTCCTCCTATAGCAGTCAATAGCTTTATGACCAAACATATTGCAAGAAAAACAATATCCCTTGAAGTACCGGGAGCGAGATGATCTTTTTGTGTGATGGTCTTAACCCATTTTTCTTCTGCATCTAGCTACAATATGTCAAAAGTTATGACATACATAACATTCAACATTATGCATTGGAGGAAATAACCAATTATCACTAGTTAGGAGGAAAAGATCTTCTTTGAAGAATTTCTTTCCTTGGTTGTTGATGGGATTGACCACTTATCTCTTCATTGATCATTTCTTATTGTGCATTAGAATTCCTTTCCTCACCCTGTGAGCTAAATTCACGTTCGACAGTTTCATAAAAACCAAGACAAGTTTTGATAGCAGGGGATCTTTGACTACTAAGAATATCATCCAAAATCTTAATACGGTCTTGAAATCGTAACAGTTTATCCTTTTCTTCTAATTTACCTTTTTAAGATATTTAGCTCAACCTGATGTTGTTCGTCCTTTTCCAGATATTGCTTCCTTATGTTTTCTTCAACTTTTCTTCCTTCTTCCACTTGTTGCCTTAATTCGAGCACTTCATGTTCTTGTCCTTCAAGAGCTTCTTTATTCTGCTTCTTTGATTCTTTAAGATCTTATTTTAGAGAGAGGATCTTAGATTCAAGTCTTTGAATTGTTATGATTTGATCTTTTACTACATCCTGCAGCTGCTCCCTTACTCTGGTTACTGTCTCCAACTATTCTTTTAATCTTGTAACTTCTTCTGTTTCTACGTCCTTATTTTCATATGCCATTAGAATTCTAATGTCTTCATCACTATTGGATGATTCGTTACTTTTATCATGAGTATAATAACTTCTATTACCTTCTTCAGACATCTTTTCTTTGTTATGAGGGCATCTAGTAGCGTAGTGACCAACTCTACCACATGAAAAGCATTTGAAAGGTAGCTTACCTTTGAACCTTTTAGATCCCCGTTCAAGATTCTTGACAAAATTTACCTCATATTCTTCTTCTAAAATGTATCCTGATTCACTGAGTTTTTCTTTTCCATTTGCTAATACTTTAAATGCGGCTTCTCTCATATATGATGGTCCTCCTTTTCTCATCTCAAAACAGTTAAGATTCCATGTAGTTGCATCATAGTGATTTTCTGCAGATCCTTCTTTTATTCTATGGCAGACACTTTGGATTCAAATTTAGCATACAAGGATCTAAAAACTTTTTCAACTAAGACAACTTCATTAATTTCTTCACCTAGATTCCTCATACAATTGACAATCTCATCTATACACAGGAAGTAAGTAGCTATGCTTTCATTACTATGCATTTTAAGAGTTTCATACTATATTCTGAGAGTTTGAAGCTTAGCCTATTTTACCTGATCATCTCCTTCATAGCTCAGAATGATTTTGTCCCATATATCTTTGGCCGATTTGAACTGCTTGACCTTGACAAATTCGGATTGTGACAAAATTCCCAATAAGATAGTAACAACTTTGGCATTGAGTTCATATTGCTTTCTATCTGCTGTATCTATAGGAGTTGTTGATGGATATGTATATCCTCCTTCCACGATACACCAAACATCTGTTCCAAGCGATTGTAGATATGTTGTGGTTCTTATCTTCTAGTAGACAAAATTGCTCCCATTGCAAATTGGTGGTCTGATGGATCCCTCTCTTTCGTGATTAGCCATCCTGATGGATCTTCCTTTAAGCGATCAAGCTTATTCCAAAGGACCTGCTCTGATACCAATTGTTGGAAATAATAATGAGAGGGGGTGGGGGCGTGAATCAGTATTAGCAAATCAATAATCTTTTCATTCCCATTATCAGATTCATATATGCTACTTCAGTTAAGGATACCTGTGTATATACACAACTGTGTTTAATGCAACTAGTGTATATCCAGTAAACTTATGATTCAGTTAGTTGATATTTAATGAGTGCATCATGGCATTATTAACCATATGAATAGTAAACAGGTGTAGTAAAACAGAACAGATCATCACACATAAGAAGCACACATGAAAAACATGATATAAGGTGGAAACCCAATGTGGGTGAAAACCACCTGTGACAATTCGTCTCTATCTTCTTTTGATAAGAAACTTCTTTTTACAATAATTCTGTACTGGTGCAGTCTTATACCAGTACACAGGCTTCTACCTGCAGAAGGCTACAACATTCTCTCATTCTCCAGCTTCTCCTGGAAGGGAGCTACAACCCCCTTAGCTCTTGTACTAGTTGATGTACTAGTACGTAGGTGCTTACCTACAGAAGGCTACAACCTTCTCTTTTCTTCGAGGGATCACGTTTCATAAATTTTCAAACTGGATCCTTAAATACAAAACAATCACCACTACAATACAATCATTAATTCTAAATCACCCAACAACTGAATCACTGAAACCCTTTGATCAAAACATAGTCACCAGAACACAGAGTAGAGCCCAAAACTCTGCAACAACCACTAGAACCAACAACAATGATCTGAAAATGGAATGTACTTGTTTAAGGGTGCAAGGTATCCATTTCCCATAATTGCAAATGGGAGCTATACACTCCAAGTGACCTCTAAAAATGTGAAAACTTATAATTTCTTATACAGAGATAGACTGTAGGGGCATTCACCGGAGATGTCACCTCTAAAGAGAGGATGAGTTCCAGAGGCTACCTAGCCCTCTATAGGCTCTGCCTAAAGAAATAACGAAGTAAACACTTAGAAGTCTTTGACATACACATACTTGAAATTTGATGTCTTGCGCAATAAGACAAATAACTTTCTGCATCTGAATAGGTGATTATGTGTGTATGCAAGTTATGTATATTTGCTATTTAATACTTTATATCAGTTTTGTTTAGCATATCATCTTCAGCAAATAAAGACATCAAAATGATAAAGCAGTTCACCCCCTCCCGGGCTACATCTGCTGGACCAAGCCTCTCAAATTAGGCTTGTCCTCTTGTATTAAAAATTATACAAAGGCTAATACAAGAATATGAGTGTCTCAAAAGATAGATCTGATTGTAAATATAGAATCAGAAGATAGGAATTAGCTAAACATGCTCTTTCCCAAACACTAAACAGTGTAATTGTACCTTATACAGTACTTTCCCCAATTGGCCCTAGTGGCCCTTTAAACTTTCCTAGAGAATTTCGAGGTGAAGATGACCTCAATTGGTTCTGAAACCTCTGCCATTAAACTCAGAAGGTCGAAAATAGTAGACATAGGCTTTTGAATCACCAAAAATGGATGAACATAGCCCCCAAACAGCTAAAGCACTGAAATGGCCCTGGTGGCCCCGAAAGCTTCCCTGAAGCTAAACAGTGAGAATAATGCCTTAGAAGGAAAAACGAGCTGTAGAAATGGATTCAGAATGCTGAAAACCTTCAGGAATGATCTTCATTCCACATTCACTGGCTGCACAATTCCCAATGCAACTCACACACTGATTTGGCCCTGGTGGCTCCTGGAACTTCCACGAAGCTAAAACACCTGTAAATGACCTCAGATGGCTATGAAACCTGTGCCAATGGCCTCAGAAGGTCGAAGATACCCAAAATAAAAAAAAATCGTCCAAAACAAACTTTCCTAGCCAAAGTTATGGCCATTTACTCCCAACTGCCAGCTGCCCCTACAAAAACTCCAGATAACTTTCGTTGGGGCCAGTTAGGCCTGCCAAATATGGTGGGACCACCCAAATTTGGCACTCCGCCAAATTTTCCGCCATGCTAACTGGCATTTAACTCCATTTTTAGCGTGCATGTGACCGGGATAAGCAGTTGGAGGTTTGCATTGGATTTCGTGCCGGGCGGTGGGGGTTTAGGCCCACGGTTTGATGGCGTTGGTCACGTGGTATGGGGGCTGGCCCCCTTCGGGCCCCGCCCAAACCTATGTTTAATGTTCAAATAAACTTGCCCAGGCCAACATAACAAGTCCGACCCATGTGGTGCGTTGGTAAGGCGCTGCATTTGTAGACATAAGGTCTTAGGTTCAAACCGTGGAACTCCCAAAAATTTTAAACCATGCACATACCCTTGCTGACGTCACCCAGGGCCACGTGGAACCCTCCAGGCCTGCCACGTGGAAGCTTCTGATTCACTGCCCAAAAGGAATATTCCGTGGAATATTTAGGAATATTATGTGGAATATTCTTTTTAATTTGTTTTGAAAAAATTCAAAAATTAAGGGTTATTGGGCGATTTTGTTTTTGGCATAACTTTCTCATACAGAGACCATTTTTCGAACCGTTTACGGAACCAGAATCAGGAAGACGAGCTCTATCCAGTCATTTAGGTTTGAACTAGTTCTAAGCACTTTCATTTTTGACCATTTTATGACACTTGGTCTTGAGCTCCTGATCACACCTCCCAAATGAGAGGGATTTTGGTCCCCAAAAGCTTATGGAATATCTGAACTAAACTGTACAACACTTGAGGAACAGAAATATGCTCTTTTGTTCAGCCAAAAGAGCATACTGATGCCAAAATGTCCTGCCTTATCAACTGTCGTCATGGTGAATGTTGCTACATAAACCAAGTACTCGTCGAATCCCGACCAAGCTTGTTCGCCAGACAAACTGAAAGTTTGTAAAAACTAGCAATGAAACTTGCTGATATATGAGCTGAAATATTCTCTTGAACATGTGGGCTTGCCAGTTGTCACGATGCCCATCCATGGCACCTCCGCTCCAGAAGAAGAGCTGCCTCCCAAATGAGAAGGCTTTTACAAAGATGAAACACCTCATCATTTCTCCTCTTTACAATCTTGGAGATCACTTTTTCCAAGTCAATATTACATTACATGCATGGTTAAAAACAAAGTAATCAACCCTTCAAGTTAATCACACATACATGTTTAAAATACAAGTAAATCATCATGATCCCTGTTCTCATGCATATCATTCTCATGCATGTAGTTTATCCTTCAACTTTCTCTTAAGTACAATCATAAGTACAATATCCTCGATCACATGTACATGTACTTTCAAAGCTGAAATGAATATAACTTTTGCTACGATAGAGTGAGTCTCATACTCAGCTTTTCCATCCTGCAACTTGCATTCCCTTAACAAAGAAATGCATTCAATCAAAAGACATGCAACTTTAATTGGATAAGAATTCTAACCATTTCTTACCAATCCATTTCAAAGGTTCTTCCTTTAACTGCACATCAATATCAACATGTGTATCATCCTGACACATATCAATGATGGAAACTTCCTTCCCATTCTTGCCATACTCTTTCTCCAATTTCTTCAATTTTCGTGGAAGCATTGTTGGATTCAGAGTCCAACACCTTTCAACAGTATGTCCTTGATTATGGCAATAAGTGCAACACATGTGCATCTTCTTGACAACATGATTTGCATTGTTCAGTGGAACTTTGGCTTCTTGCCTCCTTTCCTTCAAAAGTTTCCTGTATGTTGCCATTCTTTTCCAACATCTAGAAACACTATGGTTAACCAAACCACAAAAAGAACATGCAATTCTTTTCCAATGCTTATGTGGAAATTTTCCCTGCTGTACATGATCAAAGGAAGTATGATGGAAATCAGATTTATACCTTTCTATTTCACCTTCATTACCTTCATGAGGAGGTGAATCAAATAAAGAAGAAGCTCCCTTTGGAACACCATCAATCCCTTCAATGGTTTTAGAGCTTTCACCACTTTCTGGTTCAAGTGCATGCTTATGCAGACCTTCTTCTTGCAAGGTATGTTTCAAACTATTGCATTCCTCAAGGATACAACCTTTACAACCTTGAGATAGAGAACTTGAAATGAAACTCCTTCTAGGAACTGTTTCAATTGCCTTCATGGCTGCTTTGGAACTTTCTCCATAAGATTGTCCATAGCCAAGACCCAAATTCTTAGGCCTTACCTCAACCATTATTGGCTCAACTATACCTTGTGCATGTTTTCCCAATCCTTTTCCTTCATATCCCATTTTAGACATCAACTTGGACCCTATGCCTCTGGTATGTTTCTCAAAAGAACCAACATAAACATTCTTATAAGAATTTGAAGACAAACTAGAATTGTTTACCTCTTCTTCAAGCTGATACTTGGCTAAGGCTTCTTTGGAAACAAGGAGTTGTGTCTCCAACTCATGCATCCTTTCCAGCTTCATGTTTGCAATATGAAGTTGGCCTTCCATTTCCTGCAATTGGTCAGAAAGCAACTGCTTCTCTTCCCTCATGGAATTCAACTGCTCTTGAAGTCTAGAGCTCTTTCTTTCATCCTCATACATTTCTCTCACCATATTCATCATGATGAAAAATTCTTGCTTCAAGCCTTCATCAAAAAATCTTGTGAAGGAGGACAATTTTGAGAACTCATTTATGGAAGTTGTCATTATAAAAATGAACAAAAGAGCTTCAACAAACTCAAACAACAAGTAGTTTGCAGAATAATAAAGCAATCAATCTTCAACATTACTTAAGACACCTTTCAAGCTACACAATCAAGGTAGTGATGTTAGTCAAGAAAACCTAGTGCTTTGATACCATCTGATCTGAAAATGGAATGTACTTGTTTAAGGGTGCAAGGTATCCATTTCCCATAATTGCAAATGTGAGCTATACACTCCAAGTGACCTCTAAAAATGTGAAAATTTATAATTTCTTATATAGAGATAGACTGTAGGGGCATTCACCAGACATGTCACCTCTAAAGAGAGGATGAGTTCCAGAGGCTACCTGGCCCTCTATAGACTCTGCCTAAAGAAATAACGAAGTAAACACTTAGAAGTCTTTGACATACACATACTTGAAATTTGATGTCTTGCGGAATAAGACAAATAACTTTCTGCAGCTGAATAGGTGATTATGTGTGTATGCAAGTTATGTATATTTGCTGTTTAATACTTTATATCAGTTTTTTTTAGCATATCATCTTCAGCAAATAAAGACATCAAAATGATAAAGCAGTTCACCCCCTCTTGGGCTATATCTGCTGGACCAAGCCTCTCAAATTAGGCTTGTTCTCTTGTATTAAAAATGCTACAAAGGCTAATACAAGAATATGAGTGTCTCAAAAGACAGATCTGATTGTAAATACAGAATCAGAAGATAGGAATTAGCTAAACATGCTCCTTCCCAAACACTAAACAGTGTAACTGTACCTTATACAGTACTTTCCCCAATTGGCCCCAGTGGTGCTTTAAACTTTCCTGGAGAATTTCGAGGTGAAGATGACCTCAATTGGTTCTGAAACCTCTACCATTAAACTCAGAAGGTCAAAAATAGCAGACATAGGCTTTTGAATCACCAAAAATGGATGAACATAGCCCCCAAACAGCTCAAGCACTGAAATGGCCCTGGTGGCCCTGAAAGCTTCCCTGAAGCTAAACAGTGAGAAGAATGCCTCAGAAGGAAAAACGAGCTGTAGAAATGGATTCAGAATGATGAAAACCCTTAGGAATGACCTTCGTTCCACATTCACTGGCTGCACAATTCCCAATGCAGCTCACAAACTGATTTGGCCCTGGTGGTTCCTGGAACTTCCACGAAGCTAAAACACCTGCAAATGACCTCAGATGGCTGTGAAACCTGTGCCAATGGCTTCAGAAGGTCGAAGATACCCAAAATAAAAAGAAATTCGTCCAAAACGGACTTTCCTAGCCAAAGTTATGGCCATTTACTCCCAACTGCCAGCTACCCCTACAAAAACTCCAGATAACTTTAGTTGGGGCCAGTTAGGCCTGCCAAATATGGCGGGACTGCCCAAATTTGGCACTCCGCCAAATTTTCCGCCATGCTAACTGGCAGTTGACTTCATTTTTAGCGCGCATGTGATCGGGATAAGCGGCTGGAGGTTTGCATTGGATTTCGTGCCGGGCGGTGAGGGTTTAGGCCCACGGTTTAATGGCGTTGGTCACGTGGTATGGGGGCTGGCCCCCTTTAGGCCCCGCCCAAACCTAAGTTAAACATTCAAATGAACTTGCCCAGGCCAACATAACAAGTCCGACCCATGTGGTGCGCTGGTAAGGCACTGCATTTGTAGACATAAGGTCTTAGGTTCAAACCGTGGAACTCCCAAAAATTTTAAACCATGCACATACCCTTGCTAACGTCACCCAGGGTCACATGGCGCCCTCTGGGCTTGCCACGTGGCAGCTTCTGATTCACTACCCAAAAGGAATATTCTGTGGAATATTCTTTTTAATTTTTTTTTGGAAAAGAATCAAAAATTAAGGGTTATTGGGCGATTTTGTTTTTGGCATAATTTTCGCATACGGAGACCATTTTTCGAACCGTTTGCGGCGCTGGAATCAAGAAGATGAGCTCTATCCAGTCATTTAGGTTCGAACTAGTTCTGATAACTTTCATTTTTGACCATTTTACGACACTTGGTCCTGAGCTCCTGATCAAACAACCTGAAATATCAAATCTCATAATGTATACGCTACTTGACTGTGTCGAAACTGCGTGTATACACCCTTTCACTAGAGAGAACCCACGTACAAATCTGAAAATAATTACTTATACCTTCGCTACAATTTCCAACTTCAGATATACCCAGACCATAAGATATAAAACATGCGTCAGTATTCAGATCTATTCATGATCATACCATATAATGATAATACATTTTAGTCTTCATAATCCTGGTCCATCAATCTTTATCAACCGCATATGTGCCTTCTTGGTTCAAATCAAGCAAAGCATCACAAACCCATAACCAACATACTAGATCTCATACTTCATCAGATATTCATCACTTGCACTCTTGCACCTCTTGGCCTAATGATCTTCTCCTCATATAGGTTTAGGCCTCTCCCAATACCATGATCCAAAACCACGTAGAACCAATACCTTGGACCCAATACCTCGGGTCAACACTTCGGACCAAATACCATGGACCAAATACCACAAACCAAAACTTAGTTTTCCAACATGTACGCAACTTTCCTTTTGTGAACTTGCGTATGTACGTATACACACCTTTTGTTCTGCTAACCCACGTGTATACGCACTTTCATCACGGTTAACCTGTGTATACCTCCCTCTTGAACTGCTGCATTATGATCTATCATCTGAGTGAGTTGCCATCAAGGACAACACCTGTATCATAATGCCAACATCCTTGTGGACTATTCTGCTAGATTTGAGAAAGATCTTTATTGTTTATAATGGTTGTAATGAGCATTGCATCTTTGTGGACTATTCTAGTGGATGTTAGTTTGTATGTGTGTCTCTACTAGGGTGGTACTATCACCTCTCTCCTGGAGGCTCACATTCCTTTCACTTCGTAGTAGAATAATATTCATGCACATGCAACCCAACACTCGCTGGTCATGTTCGCTCATTGATCCGAGATTACTAGTGTATAAATCTCTTGTCCTTAACTTTGTAGCCAAGGAAAACCTATCAGAATATATGGTTTTTGGGCCGATATCCCAAATGGGGATCCTATTGCAAACGATGTGAGGTATAATTGGGACTTCACACTAGGGATACTCCCTTGGTTAAAGGATTTCTAGCACCATCAACAATATGGAACTAGAAGGAGGGCTAGACGACATGATGTGCCCGTTGAGTTTTCTCGAAATCTCTTATTCAAAATGGCTCTTCCCCAAATGATAATCCCAGGACGTTTTTCTAAATAGATTAATCTTACCATCCCTATGAAAGTTATTCATAACCTGTACCAATTTAAGTTTGTTGATGAAGGTGAATTAACTCTCAATGAACATCTGTTTCAAGTTTTATGTTTTTTCCTTTCAGATGGAATTCATTGTAAGGATTTCATGGCTAGATTATTCACCCTCACACTTGAAGGTCAAGTTAATTGATTGTGTCATATAGTTCCCACTTCTTCTATCAATTCATTCAACCATCTTGTGAAGGAGATTCATAAAGAATTTGATAGGTATGATTATTAGGATGCTCTTAAAATAATGAATCAACTAATAATGAATCCTATTTAATCAGTTTATTATTTTTCTGATCGATTCCTTCACCTTTGTTATGAATTTTCTAGACAAGGCACTGATTGATATTTCTCTAAACAAACGTTTAAGCATTTGGTTCACATCTCACGGTGAATCTGAACCGACTGATTTTTCTACTTCCCTAACTTTTGTAAATCATGAAGCACCTCTAATTTCAGAGGAGGAACCTACTACTCCTTTTGTTTCTTGTCCTCCTCCTTTTCTGGTTTTGATGTGGGTGCCTTATTTCAGTGATAATAAAGTTGGGAAATATGCAAATCAAATTCCTAATCCATTTCTTTATCCTCCTTTTGCTTCTCATGATTCAGATCTAATGAAAGAAACCACAGAGTAGATCATGGAACCTAGGGTAAAGGCTAATCCTTTCATTCCTCAAGATGACATTAGTACTCTTAATAAAAATCTCGAGTCTAGTTCCATCAAAAGTGTTATTTCTTCAAAGGGAATCTATCATCCTCTATCATCTACATGTCATGACTATGCATATCACGATCCATGTGATCAATCTTCTCCACCAACTAGCCCATCACGCTCTTCTGATTTTCGAGTTGCTAGTTCAAATTGTTATTAGATACAAGGCAGTCACATTACACTAGTAGAGGAGGAAATTGAAGAGACTTTTGACCTCCCTTCCCATTCTCAAAGTAGGTTGTGTCAAGATATGCACTTTCGTTCTTGGATGATTTTTAACTTACTAATATGACTAGTGAATCAAATGCAATCAACTCTTCCAATCAATCCATAGCCTTGGGAAACAACCCTTCTGATGGTGATGATTTTGTTGAGGTAAGTGATGACGAATTCCCAAGTGCACCAGTTGATATTTTTGTTTCTCATGAAGATTTTAATTTAGATCTAAAATCTCATTCAGTCAAAGAATATTATTTTATTGAAACTTCTTCTTCATCTCACTATCCCTTGTGCTCTACCATTTGCAATGCATCTACTTATGAAGAAGATACTCCATGCTCTTCAAGTTATTCATCTGATGAGTTAACTTTTCAATTGAAATAAGGTGGTGAGATTATCCATGATAAAAATGAAAACAATCAAATCATTGAGTACTTTTTGCATCCCTCATCATCTCTTCTCTTGCATGAAGACAACTCCTCAAATCAACTTGCTCATGAAATTTGTCCAATTTACACATCTTTAGATTTACGATCAGAAGATTCTTTCAACTTGAGTAATCTAGTTTTTGAAGTCGATAAATCTGGTCAAATCAGTGACAGAGTCAAGTGAGAAGTGGTCTTATTGAAACTAGTGGTAGCAGTTATCCTCACACCATGCACAATTTGTTTCAATCTTCAAAATGTGATTTTACAATATTTAAAAGTTTTGGGACTTGTGAGGAAGTCAAGGCACTTCAAATTATATTGATTATTATGTCAGGATCTCGCAACTCTGATGAGCCCCCCAAACTAATCCAAATTTGGTTTATCTCGCACAATCCTTCTCTTTGCATGGTCTCACTTGATGAAAATTTCTTTTTGAAATAGGTTTGATATTCTAGGTGTAATATTTCAATTTTTCAAGATTTTCTGATCATATTCAAGACTATTCTTCAGTTTATTCATGTTCATTCAAATCTCATGCATCAAACTCGAGTTTGGAATATGTTTCTCTCATAGAGTCTTGGAATTGAGAAGTTGGTAATTTCAAAGACTATCTTTGGCCAAAGGGATCATGTCTATCAGATTCATTTCTTAATAGTTAGCTCCTATTTTTTCTTTTGAACGTTAATTTTCAAATATTTGTCTTCATCACACCTGAAATCGTCTTAAGTGATAATGAATGCATGAGTTATAACATGAATCAAATTCTTCTCTGTTCACTATGTCCTGACTGGTCTCATGTGTTTGTTGTGCTAGAATCCATTTTAAATTATTTCAATGATTATGATGCTTGTACAATTTGTCACAAGTTACAAGAAGATGGTTTGTCACTTTCATATTGTGATGAATTTGGTTTGATTGTTCAGAGAATTTGCAAAGTTGTTTAAATTGATTTATATTCATTATCTACTGACTGGGAATCTCAAGCTTTACTCATTCCATCTAATCATAATATTAGCTGTCATTCGTTTGATCATTTTCCCACTATTATATTTGATGATATTTGTTTCACATCAATTAATGTTTATGGTTGATCTCCCCATTCAGATAATTCTCAAGTAGCTGAGGCACACCAACTTTTGCTGATGTTTATGTTAGGTCTTCACTGTTGAGTGTGGAGCCTGATTATCTTACTAATTCAAAGGTATTTGTTTCAGTTGGATGTATACCCCAAGAATCATGTCTCCCTAGTCTGTTTCTATAATATAAATGGAGTTCTTTGCTCCCTGCCACCGCCTCCTTCCTCCTCGAACCCTTCCCTATCCGCAGTATGTTGAGAAGTAGGCTCCACAACATCCTATGTGGCCTCCTTTGTGGTGCGCTCCTCGTCAGTGGTTGCCTTAGCCGCAACTTCCTTCTTTTCCTATTAAGCTTTCACTTGGGTTACTGCCTACTCAACCTCTTTCCTTTTTTGCACTGCCTTCTCATGAGCAGAAGCCTCTGTGACTTCCTTTTTTATTTTTTGCTGCTGTGGCCTGTGCACTCAAACTTTCCTAGACTGTGCTTATTCCTATGCCAAGATATGATGGTTGTCGCCACTTAGTTGGCCACTTTCCTACAACTTATTGTACATTGACATCCATTACTAGGTATGGTAACTTGTACCATACTTTCTTAGGGTCTTGCCTTATGCAGATGGATACATTATGATTACCCAAACAATGTTGTTGATAGCCTTGGCATCTGATTGATCATGGTGCAAATTTCCATCTCCATCAACACCCATAATACCTTCGTTTCCATGACCTACTCTGGTCCTTCATTGACCACAACAAAGAAAACTTTGCCACTTCTGGTAAATCCTCATCTTGCTAAGAGAACTCGCTATCCTCCGGAAGTTTCCATGCAATGAGAATAATCAATAAAAAAAGCCAGGCATAGTGAAAATCCTTGCCATCATCCTAGGATTCACGACAGTTCAATAGGAATTCTTTGCAGAGGTACTACACACAATTATACTGCACCCCCTTCGCGCACTATGCAGCCAATGAAATTGCTGCCACCAGCACCTTATTTGCGTGACACTTTCTTATAATTTTTCACACCAAAATCTAGGCGGAACACTGCATGACTCTACGAGTGATGGAACAGATAGAGTGTCTATACAAATTATTCACCAAGCCATACTCGCACTTCATTTTATTGGCGATTTGTTTCTCTTGACCCTTGCCTCCAACATCCCTTGCAGGATCCATCCCTTGCTAGGCTAACCTTGTGATATAATGGATCAACAAATTTGTGATGGGGATGGGCTCTCCTGGAGAGAGATACCCATCATGCACCAGTGCTAGTAGTTGGTGTATGCACACCATGTTGATATTGGTTCAGCAAAAGTGTGGTACCCACAACATATTCAACAACCTGTCTTTTTGAAACCCCACGACCCACTTCATAGTCTCTAGTCGCATGACTCTAGTCTCCTCATAGTAGGTTCTTGACATGTATTTGTCTGTTGCCAAATGTGGGAATTCCTCATGATCAGCGAGACCCCAATATTCCATTTTCACTATAGGGATACATTCTAACTTTGTGCCTTCAAATCACACATTCTCCGGTAATAGCAGGGTCGAAACCATAGATTTTCTAGAATCCATCTCCTTGGGTACCTTCGCTTTTCCCTTTTGTGGAGCGATATAATTTGGGAGCCTACTGATAGGCTTGCCATCCTCAGCATCTAACTCTTCAAACCTGTCGTGAAGCTCCTCTTCATCCAGATCCAGGGGATCGTATTGTTGTTTTTCCTTATCCATCTTCTATTTCTGCTGAACCTCCAGAGGGTTTTTCCTCGGTGACTGCCTCACTGGAACAGATTGGGGTTTCTTCTACTTTTCCTTAGTAGTAGATGGCTTCAGCCTAGGTGACCTTGGCACCGTAGGTACACATGGTATAGTTTCCATCGATGCAATTTCAGGGGTGGCTCCGGATACAACATCTTCAGAGGCAGTGGCTTCAAAACTGGTGGCTTCTGTGGTATTGGATCTAGTCATACTGTCTAAGAAGGCTTTTTAGTTCCACTCAGGCAACTCAGCTAACCCTGGTCATGAAAGAAGTTCCTCCCAATCTTCTCGTTTCATAAGTTTCATAAAACAGAGATTACCAATGGTTTTTGGAAGGAAAAGTGTTCGGTTGTAGCCCGATCCGATCCAATTTCAAATTTCAAATTTCATAAATTTATCTTTGGCAGAAAATTTCCAAACATTTTCACCATAAACATCGCCTACCCGCTCCTCCTAATGGGATTTTCACCATCTAATCAGCTACATTGTAGTCAACGGTTATTTTTGGACCCAGCTATGCAACACCATCCCCCATGGTGCACCTCTTCCTGGTGCGCTACTTGATTTTCTCGCACAACCCCCTTAATTCTTTTCCCCTTTCTTTGAGTAGTGTTGTTTATAGTCCCGTACCTACTTGTAGTTGTCTGGAGTACCAATACTGACCTGCCATCATATAGTCATAGCATAGGGGCAAGATCTCCTTGATACAACTTCAGTCGACTTCCATTAACTTTTCCCAGGAATTGTTCCCCATTCATCTTCGTGAGCTCAACTACGCCATCATCCGTGATTTCCTTAACAACATATGGCCCTAACCAGTGCATTTGAAATTTTCCTGGAAAATTTGTGAACTTGCTATCATATAGAAGCACGAGATCATTCATCTCGAAGGTGTGCAAATTAATATGCCTATCATGCCAGGCCTTCTCATGTTCCTTCTGCACCTGTTGGTGAAATCCAATTAGAAATCGGTCTTCTTCAAGCTCTAGTAACTACGCAAGGAGCTCTTCCATTGTCTCGTGATCAACCATCTCAGTCAATGTTGTAATCCATAGACTTAACACAATATACTCTGTTTGCATGACTATGTCTATCCCATAGAGCAGCCTGAATGGGGTTTTTCCTGTTAGCTTATTACACATCATCCTATATTCCCATAGGACTGCTGGTATGTGCACATGCCAATCATTCCTCTACACATTGCAAACCTTAGTCAACGCATTCTCTAGGATCTTATTAAATGCTTCAACTTTTCCATTTACCTGAGGGTGATAGGGCATACTCTTTTGATGAGACACCTGAAATTCTTCGAGCATTGCAGCAATAGTTTCATTGAGGAAGTGTGTATCCCTATTTCTCATCAATATCTTTGGACATCCAAACCTGGTCAACAATTACTCAAACAGGAGCTTCACAGCTATAGCGGTAGTATAATCCTTCACTAGTTGTGCTTCTGCCCATCTTGTCAAATACTCTATCGTAGTAATAATGTACCGCACACCTGTCTTCTTCCTTGGTGGCTATATCAGACCTATAAAGTCAATATCCCACTTGTCAAACACCTGTAATGACTTTTGAGGATTTAAGGGTAAGTCATCTCTTCACGATGGCTTTCCCATCCTTTTACAATCATCGCATGCCTTATAGTATGCCTTAGAGTCCATATTCATTATTGGCCACCACAAGCATGAGAACATAATCTTTTCGGTGGTCACTCTACTTGCATAGTATCCTCCTGCTACTCCTCCATGTGCTTCGGCGAGGATACTAGAATGCTCAAACTTGGAATGTATCTAAGAATTTTTCATCAATACCCATGTTAGACAAGTGTCCCACTATCACAAAAAAGTTAACAACACGGACCACTAGTTCCTTCCTTTGCTGAGTAGAATACCCTTCCAGAGTTGTTCCAGTAGTTAGAAACTGAATGATCATCTCCTACTCGTACAAAAAATAGTTGTTCATCTAGTAATCCTTCATCTAAATTAGTTGGCTCTTCACCTGTCTCAATCTTGGATAGATGATCTGGTTCCACATTCAACCATCCTGGCTTCACAATCACTTCAAAATCATTCCTGAAATAGTAACCACCTACATATTCGTCCCCCCTAGCATAGGCTTATTGACCATCTAATTGAGAGCATATTGATCTCTATACATTTTGAGATATGCGCCCAATAAGTAATTTAAAAATTTCGGTAGTGCGTAGACCATCACCAATCCTTCGCACTCTATAGTTGAATAATTCTTCTCAGCGTTTGACAGTTTCCTGCTCGTGAAGGCTATAGGGTGATCAATCTCACCTTCACCCGGTTGGGTCAATATCGAACTGAGCACAGTACAGGAGGCATCCACATGTACATGGAATTCTTTATTCCAATAGGGAAACACCAAAATAGGCATAGTCACCATATTTTCCTTTAACACATCCAGACTACACTGAAACTCTTCATCCCAATAGAAGGTCGTGTCCTTCTTCAATAATTTCTACAACGACATGTTGATCTTTGCACTAGCTTTGATGAGCTTTCTATAGTAACCAGTGTGCCCCAACATTGTGCATCTTCTTTAGATTCTTTGGTTCTTCTAAATTGACAATCATTATTATCTTCGTAGGATCTACCTTATAACAAATAACTTGTCCACGACCTCTTCCAACCCCTCCTTCTCTTTGCGTCCATGGCCTTGGAATCCTCCGTGCACTGCACCTGCACCCTAATCCCAAGGTTGATTTTCTACCTTCATTCAATAGGTATGTGTTCTATCCATGATTAATTCATAACTTCAACAATAGCGCTCGTCATGACTTATAGATTTACAGAAATTGCAAAACAACTACTGGGGGGTATGTACAAACTTAGTCAGTAGATGACAATTGTCTATCACATGTTGTCCTTCTACATGAGAAGGAGTGCACCATGAGGCTACTCTTATGCACAACCTAGCAGTATTTTCTTCCTTCAGGTGGAGAGGCCCCCACTAATAAGATAATTTTGATACACTGGACAATGGTCCTTATCATGACCATGGCCCTTGCATTTCAAGCACCAAACTTTACCACAAACTTCAAGCTGAGCTTCCTTTCCCTTCGTCAGGCTTTGCAACTCCAGCTGCAGACTTGCTAGCTGTAAGTGAATCTATTGTACTACAGTGTTCATATCTTTTATTGGCGAGGCTTCCAACCTCATCGTGATCTCCATAGCTTCTGCTCGCATTGCTATGTTCTGTTGTGATAATGGTAGTAGGTGAGGAAACAATGAAGCAATGTACTAGTCTTTGTGTTGTTTATCCGTGATGTTCATATTAGCCTATTAGATCAAGTACTTTAACCTCTGATCAAAATCCCATGAGGATTCATTTACCCTTTGATATATCTCCTTAAATTCTATGACAGAATACACTCGAAACTTATTCTTCTTAAACTCATTGTTCAATGCTTGTTGAGTCTCTGCCAATTTCATTCTAGGTCTGTATTGAAAGTACTTGATATACCAAGTCAACACCCTATCCTGCAGCGTTGTGACCAACTATTCTTTCTTTAGATTATCGTCAGTGATCTGTTTCACTATCCACATAACATCCAAAACAAACCAAAATTTCTTGAGATCTTCACTCCCTACCACTTTAAATATTGACATCCTCATTGCATTTGCCATGTTGAATGGTGGAGGTGGAGGTGGAGGTGGAGGTGAGGGTGTAGGTGTTGCAGTGGAGGTGGAGGTGGAGGTGAGGGTGTAGGTGTATGCGGTGGAGGTGGAGGTGGAGGTGAGGGTGTGGGTGTATGTGGTGGAGGTGGAGGTGGAGGTGGAGTGGATGGATGAGGTATCCTCGAGATACCCTGACTTACCAACTGCAGTGCACTTCGTGGTGTATTCAAAATAGTCCCTTCATTGTCGCTTGACAAGGATCCCAATAGCGACTATACTCAAAGGTCGATTCTCATTTCCTTCTAAAGGGTTTTCCGCTTCACGTAGTCCCAAACATCAAGGTAATGATATAGTCTGCTTTTCACACACAACATATTAATCTAAGTTTTCAAAGATTTTAACTACATACGTTATGGTCCCTTAAAGAGCTTGTGCTCTGCTTCGCTATAATTGATAGACGTATCAATCACGATCTCAGTGACAGATCCTCCTATGATATGATCAATCTAGTGATTAACAACCCACACGATGTTATTTTCTGAAGCTTCCAAGTGCCTCATCAGCTCTGGTGTCCACATAGTAGGACCATCAAGTCTCCACGTACCCTGACTATCTGCCAATCTAGAGAGCCGTTCGTGCAATTTGTAAGGGAAGAAACAGAAAAAGTTTTTGGTTTCGTCTGAGTATAGGTGTCTATTCAACCACTGTTCCTTGTATAACTGCAAATTTTTTTTCTCCTGAACTACGAATGCGTGTTCTTTTCGATCGATCCACTTCTCAATTTATTTCTTAGTAGGGAACTAGTTATTCGACATCACACATTCCTCAGATCGTCATCCTAGAAGTGGAACCATTTGTTAGCTTGATGGGGTCTGACCCATGTTCAACTTTAACTGTGTCAACCAATAAACCCTAACTTCTAGCCCTTTCGTCAACAACTTGCATCACTCAGTCTGTAGCCTCACTCGAAGCAGTGTTGGGAGATGCTAGAACTAGGTTTCTGCATCCAGAGGCTTGTGTGATGTGTTCCTAAGGTTCTTAGGGTTTAGATCTACCTTCACACAGATTTATTCCTTCTGAATCTCAACTACTTCAAATCTAATCAAACTTACCTTCAGATCTTCGTGAAGGTACATAATTTTACTTATCATGTAGAAAGATTATAGATCTTCCAGTTCCACACAGTAAATGTGTATTCTGAAGCCCTTATGGCCTAGATCTGTCATCGTGTAGATCTACCTTTTTTGGACAGGTAACTACGACAGATCTATCTAATGACTTCCCGATCTTCGCGAAGGTGGTTAATTAGACTTATCATACATAAATATTATAGATCTACCAATTTTGTATAGTAAATAAGAATTAACTCACAAATAGATCATAGAGCGAAGATACATAAACTTAAACAGAAGTAAATAATAAGGCATAGATGCATCATAATTGCTTCCCAAATAGTATTTATTATGAATAAGAATTCAACTATAGACTTCTCCTCCCTGTGCACGTAGCTGCAGGGGCCCGCTCACTCAGCTTGTGGACTTACCAAGGTCTCTGCATGCTCAGCTGCAGGAGCCTTCCTCTTTCACTTAAGTACAGGAAACAAACCTTTCTTGCCTTAGTAGCTTTCCCTTAACATGATTCTTCACTTAAAGTTATTCCCTAAGACTCACTATGACTTATCTTTATATAGCCTTTTATTTATAATACCTTGGTCCGAAAACCATGGTGGGTCTCGAAACAACTCTATCACCTCCCCAACTAAGGGACTAAATCCCCTTTGACTCTACTTAACTTTGTCCTCCACTTTCCACATTTCAGGGAGATTTTACCTTTGCTACAAAAATATATTACAAAAATGACTCAAAGCTCAACAAAATTGACCCCAGGGACCCCTCCCAACACATGACCTCCATGTCTATTTTTGAAATCCTCATCCCAACACTCGACCTTTATGTTTTAGTGTTTTCAGGCTGATCCAATCATGTAGAGAAAGGCAAGGGGAGAATCTAAATGAGAAAACCAATATCAAAGGTCTTACATATGTTTATATGAAGGGAAAACTTCTCCTACTCTCAATAAGTTGGGATTCATCTTACTCCCGTTAAATAAATAAGTGTCGATGCACGGTCCCTTACAAATAAATAAATAAAGGTGAAAGAAGAGAAATCCTTCCAACAAAAATAGGTGAACAAAGAAACTTTGTCGGGGTACTGTCCAGGCTCACCGGCAGCAGAGCAATGTTTGTGTTCCTGAAATGAATCCATCAAGGTGCTACCCAGGCCTACTAGTAGCATAGCAACATGAGAGATGAAAACTATACTCTAAAAATATAAAGCTCATGAACTTCATTACTCTATCTTGATTCGAAACATTGTGTGATCCTTGATCTTATGTTTGTTTTTAACTGAGTAAAGATGTGAAGGGGACTATGTTTATGCACGGGGAAAATGGGGAATCCATGGTAATATGTACAAAGAAGCAATAATTCCTAAAGAACTAAACCTTGCATGAAAGAATTGACCAAGGCAGAGAAGTTGGAATTCAATTAGTGTGTCGCCAAGTGTTGTTGCTACAAAAAACAACCTCCATAATTTTTCCTACACGTGAATTTTGGAGCCTACTGTAGATCTTGCAATCAATCATTCCGTAGTCACTTCCTGGTTAGTTGACACTTTTGAGATCCTTCTTGGATTGGAAGTGTCGAGTGTACTTTATCACACATGCCCAGTCTGCGACAAGTTCATTAGTGCATTATTTTACGCAAGCTTGAACATGCATAAAATGGTCCATCAAGACTATTCTTATGTGATGTGAAATCCATGTCGACAGTTAGTGTGCATTCACATTGAAATTTTCACACTACTGGCTACATTTGCACTTCTATTTTGGTGATTTTTGCAAACTGTAGCTTTCACACACCTTTGTTTTCGTGAGTGTCATTTTCATGTTTTCAGTTGTCACTTTTGATTTCTTTCGCACTAATTAGTGTCGTTTTCATGTTATCTTTTCTCTAGCATGTGTTTCTTTAACTATTGTTCACATATCGCAAGTATTGTTCACACTTTAGCACTTTCCGTCCTCTAGCATGTTAAGTGTCACACAACGTACATAAGCTTGTTTTAGTGGTTTCAAGAGGTTTCCTAGTGTAGATGAGTTAATCTTATCTTGTAAACCTCAGTAACACTCATTTCAAAATTTTTAAATCATTGTCACACAAGTGTCGTCACGATCGTTTCAAAGTGTATCTTTAGTGTTGAGCTTGTCGTACTTTGTCATAAATGTTGTCGCATTGAGGGAATTATGTTGTTAATGTATCTGGATTATTTATGTTGTGTCATAAATGACCCTAAGTGTGTGATCACATTCAATCCTATCACTAGTAACATCAGTTTCATTCATCCCACACTTGATCGAATTTCGGAAAACTCCCAACAAATTAGCCTCATATGGCCTTCTTGAACTGCACATTGTGCAGTCCCAACCCTCAATTTGTAACCATGCCTATTGACACTACACAATTCATAGTTCCTACCTTCTAGGAGTGCTCACTACACAGTTTTAGTGCTCAACCCCAAGCCTTGGCCTCTAAAATTACATAATTGAACCCTTCGTCCTGGCCCCAACTGCACACTGTGTAGTCTCTAAGCTCAAGCCTAGACCCTGAGCTCTTGAACCATGAAACTGCATAATCACCACGTCTAATTTACCTCCCACAATTGTGCAGTTGAAAGAAACAGTGCAAAACCATGCAACTTGACTTGCTGAGCCTCAAAACTATGCAATCTTCCTATATAGTCCAGCCTAAACTATGTGTTGTGTAGTCTCAAGGTTCAAGCCTTTGTCTTGCGCTCCATAATTGTGCAATCACCTGGACTCCTTTGTCTTTCATAATTGTGCAATGGGAAAAATTAGTGTTCAAGCCCTCAACCTGGCTCCCTGAGCTCCCCAACTATGCAATCCTTTTGCTCATTCCTAGCCTAAACTGTGCATTGTGTAGTCTCAAGGCTCAAATGTGATTCTTGACTGCCTAATATGAAAAATTGTGAAGTCATTGAGCCTCTCGCTTAGCCTTCCACCCAATTCTGGCTCAATTGGTGGATCGTCATGCAACATCTTGGACTAGGGGTTTATCAAAATGATGTCATCTTATGATGAGTGGATTGTAGATGCAAGAACTCCATCATGCTATGGAAAGATGATAAATAAGGAGATGGATAATGAGGTGTTTCCGAGAAAATTAGTGTCTTTTCAATCTGCTAGTCCCACTAAGATTGGTAGCTATCTTAGAAACAAACAATCAAAGCAATTTGTGATTTCCTTTATGTATGGTAGATAAGAGAGAAGCAAAGGGACCAACCTGGATCTTCCGCTTGACTCCTTGCTTGATTTCTCTCTCCCTTGATAGAGCTTGCAACTCCTCTCCTACTTTTCCCGCTTTAGAGAATACCTGTAGAGACAAGGTAACAAAACACCATCAAAGCATCTCGATCTATAATATCATAAACAATGCAAAATCAGAAATACATTGAACATAAAATTGCATTCACAAATAACAAGATTCACAAATACACAATTGTATGAAGGAAAACTCAAAGAACTTTATTAATAGTAGAAGAGAGGATTACAACCCAGATGTCTGATCCAGCATCATCCTCCTAGAATCAAATTCCTCTTCACCTCATGAAAAGCAAGATCACCCAACAATACAATGCTTCTTCTCAAAGACAAACTATCAGCACTTCCTTACAAATTACAAAATTCTAGCCTCTAGATCTTTCAGATGAGGGATCCATTTATAGATGTTTGCAGAGGTGTGAGTCATCTCTAGGTTTTTGATTAGTGTCATTCCACTTGTAGTTCTTAGTTCCACTTGGAGATTTCATTGATCTCTTACTCATCCCTAGGCAAATTTAGAGAGGCAGGTGTCATAGGAGAAATTTCTAGAAGATTCCATGAGCATCCACTTAGCAAACTGTCTCAGCCATTTATCCATTCTCGCTCATCACACCCTACAGAAGGCCTCTTCAGTATGTATTGCACCTAGCTAGTGTAGGAGCTAGTATGCATCGCACCTTGACCATAGAGCAGTCAGTATGGTCCAGCTTTGGCCAGTTCTGAGTTGTTTTTCAGGCGAAACTTCTAGGAAATGATGTAGTCAGTTGACCATGATCCTTTAGGGTATGAAACAACACTTATAGGGGTTAAAGAGCCCTTGGTTTATCGAAATATATGATTGGGGTTGAAGTTCCCAAATATGTCTATAACAGTTGCCACCTAAAGCATGAGGTCATAAATCTTTTGATGTCGAGTGAAATGCTTTATCATGAGGATTCGAGGTATTTGAACTGGAAGGTGACCTGTATAAGATACAATACAATACATCATCATCATATTATTTTCATGGTCTAGCTGAGGTGGGCATTCCCATGCTTAGCTTTATAGATTCATTTTCATGTACATAGGACAGATAATCGTCTGATGTTGCAGACTGGTGATTCTTTGTATGTAGAGTCATCATCCCTTAGCTTGGATGATCATCTGTGCAACTTCTGTGTACATTTTATGTATTTATATTCCTGCATATATCGCGTCCCGGATGGATGAAACTAGATCCAGGGTATTCAAACTCGTTCAATGTTCACCCGATGTACAAGTTGATCCATGTGAAAATATGTTCTGAAGTCGAACATGGAAAGACATCGCCTGATTACCAGCCAATAATGTAAGTTGTTAACAGGCGCGATAGGAATCATCGATAATGATAATGACCCTCAAGGTACTACAATACAATTCACATGGTGTGAATATATGATCCAATGTCGAACACCACACAAAATCTCTCAGTCAAAAGCCATTGATGTAAACCTGTCACTGGAAGTGAGAAACTTTCCATTGAGGCATGCAAGTTTCAAAGTACTGAAAGGGTTGTTTCTAAGTCAACTTCTTAGATAATGAGCTGATGTCAACAAGAAGTGACCCATCGTAGGAGGGCCTTCATGTATCCCACATCTATGACATGAAATGAAGCAAATGATTTTCTGGAGGTGAAAACGATCTGATGATACAAGGTTTAGGAATGGCAGTCATGAAAAATGGAGGGTGAAGGTATTGCATTGGATGAGGCATTAGCTGGATGGCGAATTTTCTGAATGACTTCTCTTGAACATATCGGAGATACTGAAATGGATTGGTAGCGTTAAACCCAAAAGATGGATGGTATGGAGGACCAATGGTGATATGACTGGTGAACAGAATAACCCAACCCAACTCAATCATGGTGATGGAGTGAAAGTGTCATGTTCAAGAGTGACCTGCTACCAATAAAATTCTTCAAGTTTTCTTCCCTTTTTCCCAAGTCATTGCTGACCAGAACCTCTTTATTTTTGTCAAGCTTGAGGAGGATAACATATTCTTGTTCTATAATTTGCCCTTTGGGAAACCTATCGTTGTGTTTTAGCGAGCCTACCGATAGTGAAACTCGTTCTTGTCTGGGTGGACAAGTTTGTTGCTATTGTTTTAACAAGTTTAACGACAAAGATAACTCGGTCCTTTTCATGTTTAGAGAGTTTTAAAGGGGACGAAAAAGAAACTCTAGCAGTCCCTTTTCGTAGCATAATCCCTTAAGTCCAAAAAGTATAAAATAATATGAAATGGATGACTTTTCGATCACTTTATCGAGCTGAAAAAGGTAAGCACTCAATATTTTTGTGGGATGATCCCTAAGGTCCAAAAATATTAAAATGTAGAGGAGGGATGGCACTTCCCCTTACTTTAACGAGTTGGAAAGGCTAGTAGCTTAGCAATCTATTCATATTTAATGAGTCTAAAAAGAGCTTAAAAGAGACTTGTTTTTGAGGAATGAGTGGTGTTTTCAGGTAGCAACTGGTTCCAGGTAAGTTTGGAACTTCTCAAAACATGGCAGTGTGAAGAGGGTGGCTAACAAAATCACTCATCGCAGCTATTCCTCAAAGCAGTAAACAATCAAGTGGAAGCATATGATCAGACAAAAGAATGGAGGTGATGGTAGGAACACAACCAGGGCTCAAAAGTCTGATAGCATGGCAATCACAGAGGTCGTTTACTGAAGGCGGGTTTATTTTTTAATGAGCTTGAACCTTGCGTAAACATATGGTCAGTGGCAAGTTTATTTTTTAACGAGCTTGAACCTTGTGGAAACATTTCTCATACCAGTAGTCTAAATATTTCTCTCATTGGTAGGTTTATTTTTTAGTGATATTTAACTCTACAATAACATATGCTCATTTTCCTTTTTATGGAAGCTAGAAGTGACCAAACTATAAAGCTAGAAAAAACTAAAAAGCTAAGGAACTACTGAGATTAGGTAGGATGGTTTTGTCTTTCGTCTAGACACAACCCTTCCTTTGGTCCGCCTGGTGAGCAGACGTTTCTAGACCAACTGCCTAACCTAAGAGGTTTAAAACTAAAAAGTTAAAAAATCTAAAAAGCTAAGAAATGAAATTGGTTGATTTTCGCTTGCATAAAAGGTTTGCATGCCCCCAGGCATCGAGAAAAGGAGGGTCTAGAGGTTACCATATGGAATTCCTTATGGTTAGGTAGGATTGTTTCGTCCACAGAGCAGAAAAAACACTTCCTTGGCTCTGTCCCTGGAATGGGTGGACAAAAGTGAATGGTGTGAGATAACACTTCCAATCACGTAACCTATCGGGAAATCTATCTTTTCAGCTGGGTTCATCTACCAAAGTAGACCAGGGTGCATGCCCCCTAAGCTTCGTTAGATTCAACGGACTACTTACCGCAATCAGGTGGATGGAATGAAGGTTGAAGAGACACTCTTGATGTAAAGAGACCATTTAGGGATGATGTTTGACTTGTAGTTTTGTTTGAACTAGGAAATGAAAACTGGTAAATAAGCTGTACCATTTTTCCTTCATGTGGGAAACACATCACTCGAAAGAGTGTGGAAACAATAGCTTCCATGCTATATATATAGTCACGTACAAGAAGAAGATTGTAATCTAAAGGTCCTTGGACTACCATCATGTTCAAGTGAACGGTTTTCCTTTTCAATGTTATGGGCAACTTTGGAAGGATCTCTAATGGTTGACTGGTTCCTTTGTTAAAGCCTGAAAAATTTTGTGTCTCAGGCATAAGCGATGGCAAACCAAGTGCTTTCCAAGAAATTGAGGAAAGGATACTCACTGAAGCCCCTTCATCTATGATAGTGCCAGACACGATCATTTTGTAAACTTGTACTATTATTCAGAATGGTAGAATAGAAGGAAGGTGGGGTCTTGCTAGTTGATTCCAATCAAAGGAAACAAATAGATTGCTCAGAGGGGGTACCAGATAAATGGCTGGATGAACCCCTTGAACTGGATAATTTTCCTCCTGTTGTAAAGGAACAAGAGGATTGCCCCCAAGTTCAGCAGACTCTGTATTAACAAAAAGAATTTGAACAGTATTGTTCTCATTCTCTTTGGAAATTGTATCATCTGAAGGTGGACCTTCTGAAGGAAAGACTAGGTCGACTTCCATCTCGACCTATGGAGTTTGTTCCAGTATGGACTCAGAAGGTTCACTCTCAATGATAGGCGTTTCAACCAATGATTGAGTTACGTCAGTCGGAGTTTCAACTAGTGAAGGACTTGGTGAGAGTTTCTTGTATCCAGGTGATAAACGCTACAGTGAAGCAGGACGGTTATCCAAGATTCTTTTGGCTTTGTCCAAAAAAGGACAATGGTGAAGAGCATGATTACCTTCACATAAGCTACATGGAAATCTGACCTTTCCTTTCTGTCCATTGACTTCATTTTCACTAGTTGATGGTGTGCTATCAACATGATCGCCAGAGGTTGATGTCACCGGATGGTGCGAACGGGGGGACCATTCTCTCAAGACCACAGAATGCAAGGATAATCTTGATGAAAATGGTTTCCTTTGCAAATTATGCATGGAGATCTAGGCTTCGAAAGTTCGGTGTGTGGATTTTCACCGGATGTTGCATGATTGCCCAATTTCTTAACTGACTTCTTCTTCTTCTCCTTCCCTTTCTTCTTCTTCTCAGCTACTCAGTTACTAGCATCACTATTTTCACCAAGCAAAGAGGATGAATGGGAGGGAGAAACAAACGAAGTAGAAGGTGAAGGGACAACTTCAATATCATCTGGTTACTGATTCGATTGCTGAGGAATCACGGTATTTTGAATGATAGAGGTTGAGAATAGCCATACTGGCTGGCCAATTGGGATTCCCATAAGGGACAATGTAGCCATATACGAAGCACCAATATCTCCCCAAGAAGAGAAGGGACTAGGATTCCCCCAAAGAGGGATTCCTTGGTTGGTGGACTCCATTGCCTCAACCTAATATCAACGAAGGAACAAGGATTTTATTCTGAATTAAATAAATTTTAATGACACTTTGACACAACTTTTCTTTTTCAATTTTTAAGAGTCGAGAAAAAGCTAAAGATGACTCTAGTACCGTTGGATTTTTAATGATCCTGAAGTGAAAAGTGCTCAGATGGACCTTTTCTTTTAAGGAGTCGAAAAGGAACGAAAGTGACTACTCTGGAAATCTAGACAGAGGGATTACCAAACCAATTGCAAAAATGCAATATACACCTTGGTGGTAAATTAAAAACAAATTACCAAGGACTTATGTATGGCAGTCAGTCCTCTCGAATGCTGTGTTCAGTGCATTGCGTTCGATAGGGTGGCAGACACGGCTTCCTATGGATAAACGATATCAGACTATTGTGGTCTCCCAATATATACTCGACGGTACAGGGAGCACAATTCCATACTAGCACTTGTCGTATCAAAGAGGAGGAATCACCAAACCTTTGATGAAAACGATAGTTACTAGGTTTTACGACGCCGGAACACGTCTCTAGCCTAGACCTCTAGATGTGTTGTGTTAGGATCCAAAGCATTTTTAATTTCATTGAGATTTATTTTAGAGTTGATCTTGCTTAGAAGTTTTTATTTTAAGGTTCACCGCATGATGTAGATGTGAAATTCCTAAATATGCAATCTAAAATGATAAACAATCGTTTATTTTTTTTAGCAATGAAAATCCTAGCTACTAAGGAAAGAAGATTACGATTCTTTCAACAGAGAGCAAAGAGCACACACTAAATGCAATTTTCCTAAATCATTTTTCGCACACAGTCTAAACGAAAATGAAAATGCATGTATTTGTTTTTCGATCCTTTTAATGTGAAGAATGCAAAAAAAGGAAAACTAAGTACAGATCTGAACTATTTTCTTCAAAGTGACATTTCGACAAATTCTTTTCAAAATGAAAGGAAGACTAAAATGGCACTTTTTGATTTTGAATAATAAAACTGCTTTCAACACTTCAAATATTAACAATTCAAATCAAATACAATGAAAAAAGTACAATCGACTATCTAGAGGAGGAATACTTTATGACACTTTTATTTTTTACTTAAAATGACAGTTACGATACTTTTTTGAATCAAAACGACAGTTCGATTTAAGCTACTTTTTGACTAAGGATCGTAAATGATGGAAAAATACATAAAAGAATTTACTATTCCTAATCAATGGAGGTTGAACAATGTAAAGGAAGGAGGCTTCAGTAATGAGATACTGATCATAAGCATCAAAACAACTAAATAGCGCTGAAAGCAGGGAGGAAAAACTGAAATTTCAAAAAGAGAAATAGTATTACTCCTTCATCACACCTGTGCTTCTCAGAAATAGGGATGCATCTCACCTGCTACACACGGGAGGTGCGATGCATACTGGTTTCTAGTTACAGATAGTACTATGGGTCAAGGAGCAAAATTGAGTTGGGTTTTTGCTCAAAATTTGTAGCTAAGTTCAGTGATTTAAGTTGAGCTATGATGGACAGTAAAAAAAAGTACAGAGGTATGATCTTAGGAGGTTATTGATCTACCACAAGGGCATTTAGGATGTTTGTAAATCAGATGTTCAGTTCATAAACTAACCCAAAGATTGACTGAAGTAACATTCATCTACTTTGCAATTACATAACAAGAGCAGTTCGAAGGCTGTCTGCCTAACTTCAGGCTCCATCTATAGTTTATAAAGCAAACAACAATAACAAACAAAAAAACCATTCATTCCCCAATGGAGTCGTCATTTTGTTTCTGGGAAAACTAGTGTCTTTTCTATCTGTTAGTCCCACTAAGATTGGTAGCTATCTTAGAAACAAACAATCAAAGAAATTTGCAATTTCCTTTATGTATGATAGATAAGAGAGAAGCAAAGGGACCAACCCAGATCTTCTGCTTGACTCCTTTCTTGATTTCTCTCTCCCTTGATAGAGCTTGCAACTCCTCTCCTACTTGTCCCACTTTAGAGAATACCTGTAGAGACAAAGTAACAAAACACCATCAAAGCATCTCGATCTATAATATCATAAACAATGTCGAATCAGAAATACATTGAACATACAATTGCATTCACAAATAACAAGATTCACAAATACACGATTGTATGGAGGAAAACTCAAAGAACTTTATTAATAGTAGAAGAGAGGATTACAACCAAGCTGTTTGATCTAGCATCATCCTCCCAGCATCAAAGCCCTCTTCACCTCATGAGAAGCAAGATCACCCAACAATATAATGCTTCTTCTCAAAGAAAAACTATCAACACTTCCTTACAAAATACAAAAATTCCAGCCTCTAGATCTCTCAAATGAGGGATCCATTTATAGATGTTTGCAGAGGTGTGAGTTATCTCTGGATTTTTTATTAGTGTCATTCCACTTGTAGTTCTTAGTTCCACTTGGAAATTTCATTGATCTCTTACTCATCCCTGGGCAAATTCAAAGAGGCAAGTGTCATAGGAGAAGTTTCTAGAAGATTCCATGAGCATCCACTTAGCAAACTATCTCAACCATTTGTCCATTCTCGCTCATCACACCCTACAAAAGGCCTCTTCAGTATGCATTGCACCTGGCTAGTGTAGGAGCTAGTATGCATCACACCTTGACCATAGAGTAGTCAGTATGGTCCAGTTTTGGCCAGTTCTGAGTGGTCTTTCAGGTGGAACTTCTGGGAAATGGTGTAATCAGTTGACCATGATCCTTTAGGGTATGAAACAACACTTCTAGGGGTTAAAGAGCCCTTGGTTTATCGACATATATGATTGGGGTTGAAGTGCCCAAATATGTCTATAACATGAGGACATGCTAAAAGACACATATGGAGATGAGGAGATAAGATGATCAACATACAAGAAGATGAAGGAACAGTAGATTACGATAGAAGATCACAGATCAAGACCGCATGAAGACTCGATATGATTCAAATCCCTTTCAAGGGTGGATATAAAGAACAAATCATATCACTCATGAAGATGAAGCATTTCACATCCAGTGTTAAAGACAAAGTACTAGAAATAATGACTCGATAATTCCATTTCATCAAGAAGTCCTTGTCAGCAGTATCATGCCATGTCATGTCATGAGTCGTCATATGCCACATCATTCTTGTGGATTATTTAATTTCTTATTCTAAAATTTATTGTAAAGTGTAATTCCAAAGGACATGTACAGAAGACGAAGAGTCATGTAAATTTGAAAAGTCATAGAAAGTCAAACAGTGACGAGGGTAGTCAAAAAGTCATAAGGGAGGTGAAGCATGGTCCCATTAGTTATATATACACCCTCATTGTATGAGCAAATTAATTTTCACCTTGGCTCCTCTAGTAAGGCATTAGAGAGAATAACTAGTTCTTTTGGGGAGCAAGGAGTGGCCCCAGTGCTCCACTACAAGGAAAATTTTAAGGACGGAAAATTTTCTTGAAGTTTAAAATATTGGCGAATCTCACTAATCCCTAATATGCAAATTATAAATGTTTATTGATATATTTGTAAAATTAATCAAATTTATAATTATTTTATATATAGTCTCTATATAATGTTGGCGATTTTTAAGGTAAAATAATTTTATATTCTAAAATTTGGGCGAATCGTCTTTTATAAAATTGGAAATTGGCGAATCTTTTTTGTGGAAAAATCATGGAAAATTAGCCCACTGGGCGAACATTAGCCCCTAAAATTTTCCATGATCCACTATTGGGGCTAGTGGTGTTCATTGTATACATGTGTCTTGTGACTTTTACTTAATACTTGAATCCTGATGGCCAATATTTTTTCACGCATGGATTGTGAATATTTATAAAACTATTTTGTGAATATTTATGATTCATGTTTGCTTTCACCTGTACTAAAGTAGTTGAACTATTTTGGTTATCTTAGTGCTGATCTAATTGAGAATGTATTGTAATGGTTTCTATAACAATCACATCCTTGTGGACTATTCTATTGGATGTTACAAAAATCTTTCTTGTTTATGATGGTTTTAATGACCATCATATCTTTGTGGAAATTCCGTTGGATGTTAGGTGGATATATTTTGTGTGTGTGTGTCTCTACTAGGGTGGTACTATTACCTATTTCCTAGAGACTCACTTTCCTTTCCCTTCACAGTAGAAGAATCTTGACACACATGCAACCGAACAGTCACCAAGCATACTCACTTGTTGATCTGAGACTACAAGTGCATAACTCTCTTGTGTAGAACTTTGTAGCCAAGGAAAACCTATAAGAATATATTCCCATCAGGCCAATATCCCCGATGGGGCTCCTATTCCAAATGATGTGAGGTATAATTGGGACTTCACACTAGGGAGACCCCCTTGGTTGATGGATTTTCAGCACTGTCAATAACTCTATAATTTGTATGTGAGATTATTTGCAATGTTGTTACATGCACTATATGGCCATATCATCTGTATTGTAAATCCTCTTCATCAAATTTCTTGACAAAAGTATTGAAATGATGAGACGATGAGGTACAAAACACAATTTTATGACCTTTTTTTGCAAGTGAAACATGCTTGTTGTAACATCCTTCTCATTTCTAGCATAGCATCAACTTGTCAAATACAAATTGGTTATAATATTCACAATATCTAGAGGAAAAACATTCATATTAAGTTGCTCGAGAGAAAAGGATTCAAATGTAAAATTTTTCTCTACACCATCAAATTATTTGCAACTCTCCTTCACTTGAAACAAGTTTTTTTAAGTCCACATCAAGGCTAATTACAATGACATACAAAAAATCATCCCTGCAAGCCGCATAAAGATATGTTCCATCTTCATAGAGCAGTGGAAACGTAGAGTATCGAGGCACTATTGACAATAAAATATAATAGCGTGCATCTTCCAAATTGACTATGGAAATGTTGTATTGTTCAACAACCACGATTTCAATGTATTATAAATTTCCTATAAAATTTATTATAATAAAATAGGGACCCTTCAGTTTTAGAAAAATCTTATAATAAAAGTTTAATACTTAGGCTTTTTAATTAAAACTGAAGTATTAAACCTTGATTATTTCATAAAACCAAATGTTAATAGCCCCTGAGATCAAAACTATACTTACGATTCAAAAACCTTAAGTATTTAAAAATATGGGTTATTTAAAGAAAATAAATCATAGTTTTATTCCCCTAAAGTTCAAAATTTAAACAAACTTTGACTCATCCAGCTTCCCCACATCACAAATAAACAAAGTTCCAAAGGCTCAAGACCCATCTACCAAACTCCATTGTGATTGCAATTAAACTGGACCCGCTGGGAAAAATACATCTCAATTCATAAGTCCGTGTGTCCGTGACTGCCACATGTTCTAAAAATCTTAAGTCCATACCCCACCATCGATTTCAATTATGATTTACGATATAGCCTAGACCTGATGGGATTATACATGTTAATGCATAAAACCTCACATCCGCGACTATCTCAATTTCTAAGAGGTCATGCCTCCTTGATCCGAATTGGATCCTTAAACACTCTTAAAGTTCCCTGATCTCTGTAAAAATCATACTGACGTTTCAAAGTATTATGGATGTCAAAGTTTATCAGAAATTACCTCTAAACAATGGAAATTTGTGGTCAGCATGGAACGACGAGGACCCTCAGTCAAAGCATGCAGACTGTTGGCCCATGGTGACCACACACTGGCACAAATTAACAAATGGGAGGTCAAATCCAAAAACAAAGATAGTTTATGATACGTGATTAGCACTAAAGCGCTAACCACATATCGCAGGGTGTCCCCCTCAGTGAAGGAAAGCCCCCAAGCGCTTGGTCACGAGGAAAATCATAAAACCGTATGGAAATTGCAGATTCTGTCAGAAGGCAGGTCCTGCGCTAAAACCGACAGGATATCGGAAGGGCTTCAAGCAGTAAGCGGGTTTGACCGAGTCCTGCCCGATGCCATACAGTGGGTGACATGCGTCCAGTGGACGAAAGAGAAAACAACTCACATTGAGTGGGTAAAGGTCATGCTACTTACCCGTGCGATATGGACGGAGACCGTAGGATTTGGAGGCTCCAGATCAATGACAAAGAAATGATCCGATGGATGACCGGATTCGACGGGGGAAATAGGCTGAGTCATATAATATTTGAGGTCCGGCATGACCGATGAGTTGGCAAAGGAATCAGTTTCATAGGCAATATTGGAGCAACAGAAATAACGACCATTCAAAGAGAAATGACACTCAATTCATGAGAAAACAAGTGGCCACCTTTCTATGAAGCGTTACACAGTGATGATGATGCAAAGCAAGGGAATTCAAGCGAACAGAAGAAGGAGATCAAGAGATTTGGGAAGCAGAAATGAACAGTTAGGAAGCAGATTGGCTTTAAGCCACGAACAGAAAAAGAGAAAGGGTAGCAGAGAAAGAGAAGAAAAAAGCCGAAAGGCAAGAATGAAGTGAATTGCAAAGAACATAGAAGCCGAGTTGACCTACAGAGCAAAGGCAACATTGAGCAGATAGAGACAGAGAGAGTTCTAGAGTCTGCAAACTCTAGAGAAGGCTTGAGAGGTTCGAGCAACTCCTCTATGTATACCTGTCAGGTATTGAGTACCAAATTGGACTTATACCAATGAGACCAGTTGAGGTCAAGATTTAGTAAGGGGAGTCTGTGTACTCTAGAGACTTGGGGAATCCAAGTACAACCCTACTGATCATCATCTATTAAAGTGAGACTCAAATTGAGCTCCTTATTGTGAAAACTATGCTTAAGACACAATAGAAAGGCCACCATTGAAGGTTGGACCAGGAGACATAGCACAAGAGGATTGGGTGAACTCCTTATTAAATTTATTGTGTTTATGTGTTTGATTAGTGTGCTCTCTTACTGTTTTAGTGTCTGTGTATTTCACAATCTTATCGATCCGTTACATAAAATAACATAGGCACACCCCAACACTTGAGTCTGTAATACCTTCATTATTTCTCTTAGGTCATTTACGGGTGATTTCAGATCAAGTGGTATCAGAGCTCTAGGTTGTTAAGGTTAGACAAGCTTGTGTTGGATTTTTTTGTTGAATGCTAACTAGATCAAAGCTTAAATTAGGAGAAGGAGAGTTGGTCGAAACTAACCCGGAAATTGGAAGAGTCTATCCTCAGAATAAAATGTCAGAAGAAAGTCCCTTGGGACCAGAACCCCAATTTATAGATAGTTTCCTGGCATGAGGTCCATGGTAGAGGAAATGTATAGGGACTTTAGGAAACATAAAGATGAAGATTCATCGGGCTCCAAACAAGATAAAGGAGAAGAAGATTCTCTCCTCCATGACCACTCAAAAGGCAAAGGGAAAGAATAAAACTTTCTCACACCTCCTAATAGCCCTAAACATAAAAAGAAGACATTTTTGATTAAATTAATAGAAGTTAAATTTGATTTACCAATATATGATGGAGAGTTGAATGTAGAGAAGCTGGACAATTGGATCAGACAAATTGATGTTTATTGCAGAGTGCAAAGTATCAACTCAAACAAGAGTAAGATTCAGCTGGTTAGCCTACGCCTTGGAGGCACTGCCTTGGTATGGTGGGAAGGCAGGACACAAGCTGGCATGAAGAAACATGGTAAGATTCTTTCTGTTTGGAGTGAATTTGTTTTTGCAATCAAAAAACAGTTGTATCCACTAGCTTACATGCAGAAAGCCATGATGAACTAGCAAAATCTTCACCAATTGAAAGGGAAAAGTGTACAAGGCTACACCCAAGAATTTAGGAAAAGAGCTTTGATTCTAGGAATTTCTCTAAACTCACCTAAGACTTCGTTGAAGTACATAGGTGGTCTACACAACTACATGAGGCACACTATCCTCATGTTTAATCCCACTATTATAGATGAGGTATCTGTTCAAGCTATGCATCTAGAAGCTAGAGGAAAGAATGGGAACCCAGAAGTTGGGGGATCATCGAAGCCCATTGTAAGCAAGAATAAGGAGAAAAGAAAACAGAAATGGAAAGAGAGGAAGGCCAACACTGCACAGAAAAGAAATCCTTCATGCACTCACTGTAAGAAGGATGGTCATTATGATGAGCACTATTGGATTATGCATCCGGAGCTGAGACCTAAGAAGTTTGAGGGCAAGAAGAAGAAGCCTGTTGCAGCTATTCAGAAAGATTTGGGGTGGGACTCAGGAGATGAAACAACCATTGCAACCACAGGTATAAAAGGTAAAAATTCTAAAGCATCTACTAGTAATTCTGCACAATCTACTAATAATGAAGAAAATGAGAGAAAAAGACATGAGCTTTTCCATATTCGAGTTATTTCCAAGCATCAAAAGATTGATACTTTGTTTGGTAGTGGCTCACAAGTAAATTTAATTTTTGAAGCAATTGTAAAGAAGTTGGGATTACTAACAACACCTCACAAGAAACCATACCGATTAGGTTGATTAAGTGATAAAACACAACTACAAGTGACTAGACAACGTAAAATTAAGTTTTCTTTTGGGTTAGCATTTGTAGATGAGGTTGAGTTAGATATAGTTCCTTTGGATATATGTGGAATTGTTTTAGGAAGTCCCTACTTGTATGATAGAAAAGCTATTTTCTATAGAGCTGAGAACAAGTATCTCCTCGTTAAAGATGGAATCAAATATATTGTAAGAGCTCATAAGCTCAAGAATAATTATACTCTTATAAACTCAGGGCAGATGAAACGAATTGTAAATTCATGCATTTTTTTTTACTGATGGTTGTAAAGGAAAAGAAACCTGATAAAACCAATGTATTTTAGGGTTGTGATGTTAAACAACAAGCTGATTTAGAAAAATTTGTTTCAGAATATGATATCTTGTTTTAAGAACCTAAAGGTCTGCCACCCAAAAAGGAAATAGTGCATGATATTAATTTGCAGCAAGATGCTCCATTGCCTATCATCGAAATGTACAGGTTGTCCACTTTAGAGAATGTAGAAATCAAGAAGCAAGTGCAGGAGTTGCTCGAGAATGGGTTCATTAGACCTAGCACATCACCATGTGGGTCTCCAATCGTTTTGGTGAAAAAGAAAGATGGCTTGTGGAGAATGTGCATTGATTACCGAGCACTGAATAAGATAACAATAAAAAATCATTATCCCCTTCCTCGAATAGATGATCTATTAGATCAGTTAAAGGAAGTTGTTCATTTTTCCAAGTTAGACTTGCATAGTGGATATCATCAGGTCAGAGTTGCAGAACAAGATGCATGGAAGACTGCTTTCAAAACAAATAAGGGATTGTATGAGTGGCTGGTTATGCCTTTTGGCTTAACTAATGCTCCTGCTACTTTCATGAGAATAATGAATGATGTACTCAAACCTTTTCTTGATTATTTTGTTATTGTATATCTAGATGACATTCTTATATTTAGCAAAACTTGGGAAAAACATTTAAAGCATGTTAAGCAGACACTAGATGTTTTGGAAAGAGGAAAAATTTATGTTAAACTCTCAAAATGTGAATTTGGCAAAACATCTTTGAATTATTTGGGACATATAGTAGGGGGTGGTGAATTGAAGATAGATCCCTCTAAGGTGGAAGTCACTGTAAAATGGCCTAAACCCAAATCTGCTACAGAAGTTAGAAGCTTCTTAGGAGCAGCACAATATTGGAGAAAGTTCATTTCTAACTTTTCCTTAATTGCAACTCCCTTACATGCTTTAACAGGATTGAACAAGGTGTTTCAATGGGGAGTCAAACAACAGAAAGCCTTCGAAACCTTGAAAGAAAAGATTAGTACAGCACCAGTACTAGCACTACCCGATCTTCAAATACCATTTGAGATCTAAACGGATGCCAGTGACTATGTCATGGGAGCAGTGTTGATACAGCACTGTAAACCCATATGTTATCATTCCGAGACATTTAATTCTGCAATAGTTAAATATCCCACATATGATAAAGAATTGTATGCATTAGTACAAAGCGTGAAAAAGTGGAAACATTACTTAATGGGAAAAGAGATAGTTATACATACTAATCATCAACCACTTCAATATCTACACTCCCAAAATAAGTTGCAGCAATCAAGACACTATAGATGGATGGGTTTTCTACAACAGTTTCATTTAGTCATTAGATATAAAAAGGGCGTACACAATAAAGTTGCAGATATGTTATCCAGACCAATTATAAATGCATCTACTATACTTAAGCTTAACTCAGTATTGCATGAGAGCTACATTGAACAATATGCTCAAGATATAGATTTTAAAGATGTATATGCAAATTTAATTCAAGGAAACGAGTAGAAGAATTGGATTATCACATTAAGGACCAACTCTTGTATCATTGTGGGAAGCTATGCATTCCACAAACTGAAAGAGTAAAGATAATTTGAGAAGAACACACTTCTCTAATATCAAGTCAGTTTGGGGTAAGTAAAAAGGTTGCACAACTGCAAAGATTTTGTTATTGGCCAAAAATGAATGAGATAGTTTCTAGATATGTAAGAGGGTGTACCATGTGTGTTAAAAGCAATCACAACAATAGAAAACTAGGCTTGTACACTCCACTATCAGTTCCTTCTCATCCTTGGGAAAGTGTTTCCATGGACTTTGTTGGAGGACTACCTAAATCTAGGAAAGGTCATGACTATTTATATGTTCTTGAGGATAGGTTCAGCAAAATGTATATTTTGACACCTTGTAATAAATAGATTATAGTTGAACAAACTGCAAAGTTATTCTTTCAGCATGTATGGTTTCATTTTGGATTACCCATTTCCATTGTATCTGATCGAGACATCCAATTTGTTGGGAAGTTTTGGTCAAGTCTGTGGGAACTGATGGACACCAAACTGAAGAAAAGCACAGCTTTTCATCCACAAACAGATGGCTAGATAGAAGTGGTCAACAGGACAATGATCCAGTTGCTCAAAGGCTATTGCAGAAAGCATCCCAAACTTTGGGATGAACATTTGTGTTATGTGAAACATGCTTACAACAGAGAAAAACATTCTTCTACACAGAGATCTCCTTTTGAGACCTGTTTTGGTTTCACAACAAGGTCTCCCTTGGATTTTGTCTTTGGTAAAGACATAGCAGTTTATAGACATAGTGATGTGGACAAGCCAACCAAGTTCATTGAACAAATCCAAGAGATTCACCAGGCAGTATAGGAATAGCTGGAAAAGAGCCAAGCCAAATACAAGGAAAGGCATGACAAGCATCGGTTGGAGCATAGTTTCCAAGTTGGTGATCATGTCTGGTTGTATATCAGCAAAGACAAAATCCAAGGTGAAGGTAAAAAGCTAAAGCCAATAAGGTATGGAACTTTCAAGATACTTGAGAAAATTGGTGAGAATGCTTTTCGCCTTGATTTGCCAGCTTACATGCACATCTACTTAGTCGTTAATGCAAATAGCTTGAGACTATTTGAACCTTCATTAATTGGAGATCCTGAAGAGTAGAGTCAATTGCCTTCTATTGATGATCTATTACCTAAATATCCCAATGAATTGTAGGAAGACATAGTTCTGGATAGGAAGGTGAGAACGAAGCGCAGGGGAGATGTTGAGTACCTCAAGATTGGACTCAAGGGTTCAAAGCCAAGCAGCGCAAAATGGATAGAGATTGGACAAGTGAGATAGCTATACCCTAACTTAGTCGATGCTTGAAACCAAATTTCGGTGGTCCAAAAGCTTTTTCAATGGGAAGACTGTGATCCGAAATGGATCCTTAAACACTCTTAAAGTTCCCTGAACTCTGTAAAACTCATACCGAAGTTTCAAAGTATTATGGATGTCGAAGCTTATCGAAAATTACCTCTGAATAATGGCAATTTTTGGTCAACATGGAACAACAAGGACTCTCGATCAAAGTGCGCAGACCGTTGGCCCATGGTGACCATGCACTGGCAAAAATTGACAAATGGGAGGTCAAATCCAAAAATAGAGGCAGTTTCTGATACACAATTAGCGCTAAATGCAAGGCATCCCCCTCAGTGAAGGAAAGCCCCCGAGCGCTCGGTCATGAGGAAAAGCATAAAACCATACGGAAACCGCCGATTCCATCACAAGGTGGGTCCCGCACTAAAGTTAGTAGGATATCGAAAGGGATTCAAGCGATAAGTGGGTTAGACCAAGTCTCACCCGATGCCATACACCGGGTGACATGCGTCCAATAGATGAGAGAGAAACTTGCTCACATCACGCAGGTAAAGGTCATGCTACTTACTCGCATGATATGGACAAAGATTGTAGGATCTGGAGGCTCTAGATCAATGGCGGAGAAATGATATGATGGATGACTAGATTCAATGGGGGAAATAGGCTGAGTCATATAAGATTTGAGGTCCGGCATGACCGATGAGTTGGCAGAGGAATTAGTTTCACGAGAAATCTTGGAGCAATGGAAATAATGACCATTCAAAGAGAACTAAAACTCAGTTTGTGAGAAAAAAAAGTGGCCACCTCTCTATGAAGCATTACACAGTGATGATGATGCAGAGCGGGGGAATTCAAGCAGATAGAGGAAGGAGATCCAGGGAGCCAGGAAGTGGAAATGAATAGTCAGGGAGTAGATTGGATTTAAGCCACGAATAGACAAAGATAAAGGGGAGCAGAGAAAGAGAAGAAAAAAGTAGAAAGGCAAGAAAGAAGTGAATTGTAGAGAATAAAGAAGCCGAGCTGACGTGCAGAGCAAAGGCAACATCGAGCAGATAGAGACAGAGAGAGTTCGAGAGTCTGTGAACTCTAGAGAAGGCTAGAGAGGTTCAAGAAACTCCTCTCTATATACCTGTTAGGTATTGAGTACCAAATTGGACTCATACCACTGAGACCAATCGAGGTCGAGATTCAGTAAGGGGAGTCTGTGTACTCTAGAGACTTGGGGAATCTAAGTACAACCCTATTGATCATCATCTGTTAAAGTGAGACTCAAATTGAGTTCCTTATTGTAAAAACTTTGCTTTAAGACACAATAGAAAGACCACCACTGAAGGCTGGACCAGGAGACGTAGCCCAGGAGGATTGGGTGAACTCCTTATTAAATTTATTGTGTTTATGTGTTTTCTTACTGTGCTCTCTTACTGTTTCAGTGTCTGTGTATTTCACAATCTTAAAGATTCGTTGCATAAAATAACATAGGCACACCCCAACTCTTGAGTCTGTAATACCTTCATTATTTCTCTGAGGTCATTTACGGGTGATTTCAGATCACTCCTGCTCCCTTTCTCGATTGCGATATGTGATATAGCCCAGACCTGATGGGAAAATCCATTACCATTCATAAAACGCTGTGTCTGTGACTACTGCAGGTTCTAAAAAAAAAACCTTAAGTCCATACACACTGCCCACTGCGATATGTGATTAAGCCCAGACCCGTGGGATTATAAAATAAATTTCATTTAAATCCTACATCTAGAGCTATCGCAAGAACCATTACCTTTTCTAATTGTGATATGCGATAAGGCTTGGACCTGTCGAGATTATACATTGCAATTTATGTTTATATTGCATCTGGGTCCTATACCAGAATCATAAAATTCCAAAGAAAAATCATGCCTCATCCAACATCGATTGCAATATGATGTTAGCATTGATGTCAGATCCACATCATAACCACATCACCTTCTGCATCACTTTTAATTCACTGCATCATTTGCCACATCACCATTCCCTGCCATCTGCCGCATCATAGTGACGTCACTATGATGACATCCTTGACGTCACCCCAGGGCCCTACAATTGGAATTTTCATAGTGACATAACTTATAATAAATCCTTCACCCCTATCGATTTGTGAATGTGATATAACTAGACCCGACGGGATTATAAAATCCATTTCATTAAAATCTCACATCCGAAACCATCACAGTTTCCAAAGACTCCTACCCATTCTGACAACAATTAGATGGACCCAATAGAATTATATGTTGCAATTCATTTAAATCCCCATGTCTGCGGCTATCACAAATAACAAAACAACATCGTTTCTCTGTCTCTTGCCTATTTTGACTATGATTGCAATTTTATTTGAGAAAGCCCCCTTTTTGGATTTTATATGAAATACTCCCGAGGTATACCGATTGCGTTTGTTATAAAGTTCTACACCAAAAATCTGATTTCTAATAACTCGTAAAGCTCCACCTCCTCAGTCAGTATTCCTCTCAATGATGTCCATGTTGGACTTATTATGCTCTACGTTTTCTTGATTTCTTGAAAAATTGATTTGTTTTAAATAAAACTCACTTATTGGTCTCATTTATTTCAATATTATCGATTGTTGTTTATTGTGTTTAGGTTCATGATAGAGAAAGATAGTTGTGCCGGTCAGTGGTAGATCAGTTCAAACAGATAGATAGACATCCAAAGAATTCAATGGAACAAATGAAGCTAATGATGACAACACACCACTTTCAGAAACTTCTACCAAAAGACTATTTTCCTTTAAGCATTATTGAAGGGATTTGTTTAATAGCCTCAACGCTTTGCACAATAGATTATAGTTGTTTTCTGTTATTTAAGCTTACTTTTTGTATCAAATAAAGGTCATGAATTTTATGAAAAAAGTCTTACCAAAGCTCACACTACTATACTTTCATCCTTTTCTCAATAGAATGACTAGAACATTGTTTAGAAATTTTCATAAATATTTTTTAGAAGTTTCATTACTATACTCTTGGAATCATCTTTGTGGGAACGAATAAACTGCTGCTATTTCTTTTATTTGTTGAGCGAAGCGTATCTAGTATTTCTATCATTGTACCTCTCTATTTTTCATAAGTAAATAGTAAATTTATCTTTTCAAATTGATTATTTGATATTTAAAGAACAATGTTATATGTATTCACTATTGATCATGCTACCATTGATACTTTTATTCATGTTAAGCAATTTGTTGTGATATTCTAAATGTGATATGATTTTACACATTATTTTGATTAACTACTTAATAAAACTAATCATCTTGAAATAATTTTCATTTCCACTAGTGTTTGAGCAATCTATATTGTCATTTACTAAGGAAAATCATTATAGATTGCATTTAGATAAAAGTTAAACGATCCTGGGTTATAGAATAGATTAATGCAATAATTTTTCCATTTTATTCATTGATGCAAATCCATATATTTCACTCCACTATAAGAATTACACATTCATTCTGTTATCACTCAAGAAAAAGCTCTGAATTGTTCACATCAGTTCAATTGTTTGCCAAAGGTACATAAATCGTTTTTAGCAGTTTCGCAGCGCAACATGCTCTTTAGGTGATTTCGTAGCGCATAAGTCAGTTTTCAGTAGTTTCGTAGCGCAGCATGTTGAGACAGTTGCGCACAACTCTGGGAGAAGTGGTAGAAAATCCTGATCTAATTCCTGAAAATCTGTTAACTGATAAAATACTCTTCCCCCAAAAATAGAACTCTGGAACCCTCACAAGTTATGCTAGTTCAGGATTTATACACAGGTTGACTTTTTCCTGGTTGAATTATCTGTTGGCTACTGGGCAGAGGTGTGCCATTAATGTTCAGGATTTACCTATGCTTGGACCTCAGGATAGAGCTGAAAACAGTTCTGCTCTGCTCCAATCGAAGTTGCAGTCAAGGCAATGCTCTCTTGTATTCGCTATATTATGGTCTTTCTGGAAGTTATCTAGCCTCACTGCTATTTTGGCTTTTACAAAATTGTCTGTCATGTTTGTGGCCCCCCTTCTAATACAGAGCTTCATTAATGTAGTCACAAACAAAGAGACTTTGTGGTATAAAGGAATGGCGAGGAGAAATTGAGCGTTCAGAGAAGCTAGTCAACAAGTATGAATGTGGGCAGATTCCGCGCATTGAGGGGCTAGATGAAATTTCATTCAGAGCCATTGAGAACATCAAGGAGAGAGAAAGTAGATCCATTGGGACATCTTATTTACATCTTATTGTTCATATAGTTGATTTTGAGCACAGAGTTGCTTTCCAGGATCTGGGAGCAAATCATCTGTCTCTATCTCCAATTTCTTCAACGAATGAGCTAGTAACGGTATGAGATCTAGAAATGTAAACGTAGGGCAAATGTGGATAATTTAGTGCTTCGCTCAGGTGTCAAGACACTATTAAGCGATATGTGTCAATACACGGGTTTATATGGGAGCACCGCTTTCATATCATGGCTGAGGTCTATACAAATGGGCCAGTGGAGATTTCTTTTCGCTGTGGGTGAAACCGATTATTGGCAGGTGGCAAATTCATGGAATAGCATTTATGTCTTGGGCACAAGTGTTTGATGAAGTGCCAGAGAGAGATGTAGTTCATTATCTTCGTGGCCTAGCTCCACAAGAGTTCTTTTTTCACGCAAACGGGTGGCAGAGAAGGTTTGATAGATACTGCTGTTGTAATGAGGCACATAATGAAGGATTGGGATGCATTTTCATCTTTTGTCTTGGCAATATTCGGAAGTTCCCATCAGGGATCATTGAGAACTAAAAAAGCCATTAATAAGCTCTTTCTTGTGTTTAACATACGTTATACTGGAATTACCGAGTATCAAATATCGATTTCCTGGGGAGGCATCTGGCAATTCTGATTGCATGAATTTGTTCACTTGAAATAAGATCCCTCATCAGTGATATGCATAGTGTGAATTGGTGATATAACCTGATGGCACATAGAATGCTTTTGCTGCTGGCACTTCCTTCACGTAATAATTTTGATTTGTCATCAAAGATAAGGGAGGAAATTGCTTGCTTCTCAATAGCCATCTACCCCCAGTAAGGGTGCTTGCGGTTGCATCCCTTGTTCTTCTTCTGCAAGCATCTCCTAACAGGAAATCAGTTAGTGACAACATGTTGCATTCAGGATTGTCAAATGCAATTGCTAGTTCTTCCTTTAAGGGTGTTTTGAATCCAATCATTCAGGTAGAAGGTTTTGTCAATGGCATGCTGAATGGTTTACCTTATGATCATGTTTTTCCTGATGCAAACAACCCAAACAGCCAGGCAATGACTATGTCCCAAAGTATTCGAGATAAATCGGTGAATGGATGGTTGGAAGCTTTTTATGCTCCATGGCCGCGCTCAAGAAACTGGATTGACCTCTTAAAAGGAGAAGCATTTGTACCTGGTTTTGCCAAGTTATTTAAATGTCTTGTTAAAGAGTGTGGAGAAACAGTACTCCAATCCTTGCAGAGCCCTTTAGAAGAGTTACTGGCAAAGGAAGCAATGGGAGAACCAATCTAACAGACATAAAAGAGGCAGCTTACACAGAAATATTAGCAAAGGTAAAAAGAATTCTATATGGAGAAACACCCATACAATTGACTTTACAGTTTTCGTATAGTCACAACAGGGCAGATCTTCTGATACTGAAGACAACAACAAATCTTTATTTGAATTGTGTTTATAGATCTTGTCATGAAGTCTGGAACATTATACGGAAAAGGGCCCTGATATATTTTTCTTTAATGCTAAAAATCTGACATGGCAAAGGTGGGCAGCAGATCAAGGACGTGGCATTCTGATATGTTCCGAATAATCAAAGATGAAAGGCATGCTTCGTTGGATTCGAATATGGAGCAGCACATCAAAGACCGACAAACAGGGGCCTATGTTTCAGGGTAACAGAAAGATATGTCATTGAAGACAAACATGGAGCATTAAAGGTTCATCACAGCCACCGCCAGAAAGAGAGCAGATGTCAAAGAATGAAGTTCATTGTAATCAAAGCCATCAAAGCTACCGCTGTAGTAATCCACTTGGCAGAGAATGAATCTTGATTGTAATAAATACTATGTCCAGCATGATGTAGGATTAGAATCCTAGTTGTTTTAGGTTTCTAGAGCTGTCAGTTAGTAGTAAGTGACTTTTATTAGTTAGTTTAAAGATGAATAGGTGTCATTAGAAAAGGACTTCGAGTTCCCCTCAGATGAAGGGGAGTCAGGTAGAAGAACTTTATAAATAGCTGAAACAGAGATAGACAAAGGGTTGGATGTTTTTGGAGAAGACTGTTTTGGTTTATGTATAGCAGATTTCAGTAATGCAAATGACTGTTGTTTCTTCTCAGGATTCACAATAGATCTTATTGTTCAAATGTATGATGGTTTATTCTCTTTAATGTTCTTTTACAGTTTGGTTAATGCATAATCACTCAGAACTCATGAATCATGCTCTGACTTCCTGTATGCCTTGGCAAACTGTGTTTCATGTAAGTTATGTTTGAACATTAGATGTAAAGTGCCCTGATTTCTATGAAAGGATAGTGTTATTGTTTACTGAGATATTAGTGACTCCATAAGCCCAATGGGAAGCAATTCTGTCCAGCCAGTACATTTTTCATGTGTCTTGTAAGAGTTAGCCATCTTGTTCAATATCAATAACCTATGAGAGAGCCCTCTCAGACTAAGGAGGCTAAGCCTTAGTTAAAAGCCTGGTTTGAAACAGTTACACAGAGTCTTGCTGATTAGCAGCCTTCAGTACCTGATTTTGTGATAACACATTCAACCATATTTCATTTGGAAACTGGTCCCATACAATCCAGTCGGAGCCACTATCTAAACGGAAAAGGAGTTATCTTAAGGTCTGGATCAGGTGGTTTTCCCCTTCTGTTGAAGCAAAAATTTTCAAGGCCTCAACAAGAAACCAAGCTCAATAGGATGACAAATTGTAGGGAGGCATTCTTGTGAACATGCCATCCAAACATGAACTTGTATATATATATATATATATATATATATATATATATATATATATATATATATATATATATATATATATATATATATATATATATATATATATATATATATATATATATATATATATATATATAGATATATATATGTGTGTGTGTGTGTGTAGCCCATTGTGCAATGTATTGTTGTTGTTGACACCTCCATATTTGGAAAATGCATGGAAAGATTGCTATCACCACCAAAATGAGACTCACCAAAAGTGTGGTTTGTGGTAGCACATCATAGGGTGAAAAATCACTAAAAGATCCACCAGTCAAGGAAGTTGTTGCGGAAAATTCTAGCACATTTGGTTACTTACAAGCTCGAATTTTGCATTTGACATTAAACCTAAGTGCATTTTCTTAAGATGGAACGTCTATGCATTGTTTTTCTTTCATCTATAAATCAATCCCATTGATATCTAGTCACACTCCTTGTGTGCCTCATATACCCCTTTGCTTTAACAATAATTTGAAAACCAAACTACCATTTGGCACTTTTCTTCTATGTTGTTATGCTAGAATTATTTATGGAACAATGGGAAATTCATTAGCACATCTTGATCCCACTATATCAATCACTATATAGTGATGCACATGTCCAAAAATTTACTCTCGGAATCCCATGTTTAAGAAAAACTACATGGGCATATGAGGGTTTCAAAGGGAATTTGACATTGCATCATTCTTATTCCCTATCTTAGCACTTTATTTTAACACCTGGCATATAGGGTTTGAACAATGCATTTTTTTATATTGCACCATGGGTATTTATCCAACATTTCTGCAAACAGTTTACATGATTCTATTTATAAGTGTCAATAGTTACAAATCTTATCAATGCGTTGTGCAAAACAAATGCCTCTTGTGGGCTTCACCCTTGGTGGCTTGGTGCCTGATTTGGGTGATGGGCTCTGGACTTTGATAAGTGGTCGGAAAAGTTTGAGATTCATCCTAAAGCCCAATATTTTTTTCCAAAGAATAATTTAAACCTTGCGCAGAGACCCGAGAGGAAAAATTAAACTTAAAAACTAATTTTTATTTACACAACCTTGTACATTTTTTTTTACCTCGAATAGTTTATTTCTATTATTGACGAAAATAGCTCCAGCAACTGGCAAGTAGGTTCTAAGAAATAAATAAAATCACAAGATATTTTTATCATAGATGATGAGTGTTTTGAAATTAAAACAGAACACTTGTTTAAAACTAGTAAATGGAATTTGTTTTACGACCCAAGACTGAATTTTGAACTTAGGAGAGTTGTTTTCAATGAAATATTGCATGTGATAAGAAAAAGGAAAACCATATTTTTGTTTGTCTTTTGGAATAACCTTACAGAAAATTGCATTGGCTCAAATGTAGCTAATGAGCGTCAACTAAAGGGAAAGTGAGGTTTCCTAAATTTTAAAACCTCTATGATCCAAGTTGTATGTATCCTTAACTCTTCTTAGGTCCATGAATTACTTTCACATCACTACTTTTCTCATTTTCCTCTCCCTATAGTGGACTTGAGAAACTTTTGAGAAAATCTCTTTATATCCATCTTGGATATTTATATTAAATTTTGACATAATTTTTAAATATATTGAAGATATCATGGAAATTTTACCACATGGTGCATAACATGCATGATCATCCTAATTATATTCCTACTTGTTCACCATTCAAGCTTTGGTTTTGAGATCCATAGTAGGAATCCATATAACATAGTTACCTCGCTTACACATGGGTTCATTTATTTAAGCTGATATGGCCTCACTCTTATCATTGTAAAAAATTATTTACAAATTATATATAAACCAATCTAAAATATCCAAAGGATTAGAATTGGGGTAATACATCCAAGAACTAGATCATGGGAAACTTCCCTTCGAGTTCAACATCTACCATAAGTATATACATTTTGGTAAATATTGCAAGAAAATGCCAAATCCATTAATTAAGCCCTTGAACAACAAATTTTGACAACGAACATAAATAAGTGATGGTAGTGAGTGGATCTTAGAATAAATTTTAAATCCTTTTCTTACCTTGGACTCAATAAATCTCTTCAAGGTCTTGAAGGTGTTGAATTATAGTGAAAAATCCAAGGAGGTTTGTGAAATGGAAGATGTTGCAGGCAAGTTTGGAGCAATTTTGGATATCCATGCTCAGCAAAAAGCGAAACCACATTTTGGAACATCGCATGGAAATGGTTGAGCTTGTAGTGGCAACACATAATAGATAACTACATAGTCAGCAATGACACGGAAAAGAAGAAGCAACTTGGTGGGAAATTGCCAAAAATTGAATTTTAAATTCCCACATTTTGAGGTAGTCTAGTTTTAGTAAACAATAGTTTAACGACCCATAGTATGAGTTTTAAGCACATGATTTTGTATAGGTAGAGAAAAATCAATGGAATTAAGGCTCTATTCCATTATGCTCTATTATATTTTATTATGAGGTTGTGTTACTCTCATTATTGGTTGATCAGTTAGTTATCTAATCAATGGGTTGATTGGTGTATAATTCTAGGCATTGGGAATATTTTGTAACTTTGTAATGTTGTAATGCTAAACTAGGTTGGTGACTCAAGAGGAACCTTGTGCTAAGGGAAGATGTAATACATTTGGCACCATTTTGGTAATAAGAAGAATGAGGGGAGTTCTAGATAACTATGCTTTGTGTTTTATGTTTTCATGGTGATCCCTTTTATGTGTAGCATTTATCTGTGGAAATATTGGTTGAATGAACAAAAAGTATTTATAAGGGTAATTAATGCACCCCCTCTTCCTTTTAATTTTTTTTTTTGATAATGGTTCATATTTGCTACCAGTATTTTTGAATTGTGTTTATATGTAAGTTTGGATATAGACATGGTAGAATGATGGCCTGACGTGGATTCCCATTCCCCTTCAAGCTACAAAAGCCTCGTTCACAAAACCCCCTTGTTGACGATGTTGGATACAACCAACATGCAAGAGGTTCTCCGTGATAGAAAGTCCCAATGAGACTTCCCAACGTTTGGTGTGGGAGCCATTCCAAAAACAAGGCCCGACTGCCATATGTTCTTAAATATTTGGCTTGGATATGATGGTCAAAATAAGAGAGTAATGTGCATGTACTTTTGGATGAACACTGGAGTATGATAAGTGGTCGGAAAAGTTTGAGATTGGGCCTAAGGCCCAATATTTTTTTTTCCAAGGAATAATTTAAACCCTGTGTAGAGACCCAAGAGGAAAAATTAACCTTAAAACTGATTTTTATTTACACAAGCTTCTATATTTTTTTACCAAGAATTGTTTATTTCTGTTATTGATGAAAATAGTGCCAACAACTAGCAAACAAGTTCTATGAAATGAGTGCAATCATAAGTGTTTCTGATCATAGATGACGAGTGTTTTCAAATTAAAAGACAAAAATTTTTTAAAACTAGAAAATGGAAGTCGTTTTAGGACCCAAGACTAAAATTTCGAACTTAGGAGAGTTGATTTCAAGGAAATCTTGCATTTGATAATAGAAAGAAAAACCCATATTGTTGTTTTCCTTTTGGAATAACCTTATAGAAAATTGCACTGAATCAAAGGTAGCTAATGAGCATCAACTAAAATGGAATGTGAGGTTTCGGAAATTGTGCAACCTCTATGATCCAAGCTATATGTATCCATAACTATTCTTAGGTCCATGCATTAGTTTCACATAACTACTTTAGGCTCATTTTCCTCTCCCACTAGTGGACTAGAAAAAATCTTGAAAAAATCCTTATAACCATCTTGGCTCTTTATATTAATTTTTGATATAATGTTTAAATATATCAAACATATCATGGAAATTTTACCGCATGGTGCATAACATGCATGATGATCCTAATTATATCTCTACTTATTCACCACTCAAGTTTTGGTCATGAGGTCCTGTTGTACTACGTAACAACCCCCCCATTTATACGAATAATAGTTGATATTTGACATATAAATGCGGACTCTTTTTAAATTTTTAGTCTTTAAAATCCTAAATCTAAGAAATTTCCTTGAAATTTCTTAGAAAATAACCTAATTTTAGGATATTTGTCGCAAATCACATTTCACAATTTTCCCATGTGATAATTATAAACATCTTTAATTAAATCATGAATTGTGATATGTGATGAGACCCCTGCTACGATATACCGATCGGAATGCCTTGAGAACATGCGAACACACTTTATAGAGTCACAAATAAATAATCCATGCCATTGTGTCATCCTTTAATGATTTGCGAAATGCGATATTGCGATTTTCACAATCGCATTTGCATTATAAGTAGGAAACGCTATATTACAACGTTTAAAAGTTGCGATGCACGAATAAAGCACCAAGCCTAGGAAGTTACTGTGTTTTAATATAATAATGAACGGTTTAATATGGTAATTAATGTTTAGCAGCCCGAGGAGAAGTAATGATGTTTCAAGTTATGGCTAGTTCACATTGAATATCTCATTTGAAATTCTCCCATAATTCAGAATCATTTCAGAGAGCTTTCAACCTTAGTTTCCCTATATTGTCTGCACTGATATATCTCTTCCATTTCAGGAAGGCTCGATCGCATATCACACATCGCAAAGGTACAACGTTTTACAAAATCGGCCTCAACAGTCAGGGTTGTGATTGCGATATCACACATCGCATATTGCACAATGCAACATCTCTATAGTAGTAACACCCTTTGGTTTCGTCGATTGCAATATGTTGATATTCCTGGATATGATATAGTATAGGGTGTGGTTTTGAAAACCCTTCAGGTCTACCGGTTCACACATCACATATCGCACAAATCAGCAGCATATATGGAGAATCACCCCTAGTTTCGACCGATTGCGATTTGCGATGGGGCTATCGACGCTAATAGATTATGATCGCTACTGACAAAGTCGTCGGGTTCAGAAGTAATATGCAGATTCATCTGTCATTTGAGGTTTAATGTGAAAATGGTTTGTGAACTGTTGTCGATGGCAGTTTTTCCATGTTTAACAAGTTTTTACCTGCATACTATTCTAGGTCTGAGATTCTTTGTGTGAAACCACCTGCCTGCTATACTTGTCATTTGTTGAAACTTCCCAAGACTGAGGAATCTGTCGATCAAAGGTATATATTGGAATTTTTGCATAGGAAAAGGGAGAGAGACAGGCATAAGGGTTTAGAAATGATTGCGTACAGCAGTAACCCAACCTGGAAATAGGCCAGAACCTCACCTTGAGAAGCAGGGAGGTTCGAGAAGGTGCAAAAGCCTCATTCCTCCAAATTGGGTGTTCGGATAGGCAATTTTGCACGATTTTTCACCAAGTGTTCAGGGGTACTGTCTATTTCTGAATTTGGGCTCTCCATTCTTCGTTTTTCTTCCATATTTGTGGTATAAGGATTTTAATTGGATATTTCTTGTACCTTATCTCTTTTTATGCCACTTAATGAATGTAGGCCTCCCCACTATTGAGCAACGCCCAAAGACATAGTCCAAATTGGATGAACTCTGTAATCAAATCTTTGTGTCATCGTTTCATGATTATCTTGTTATTTTTGCATTATTTTATGTGCTTTTATGTTCCAAGGTTAATAAGCTCTATTTCATGTAATTCTGATGCATCTATATGTAAAAGATTTTGGATCAACTGTAGTTTTATCGGAACTAATCATATGTCACCACGTGTCCTGCTAAAGGAGAGAGAAAAGGCCCTATCCACCTTTGGTTTTGTGATGAAATCCTTTCTTAATCCTTATTGGTGCTCCCCTATGTTTTTTAATTCTATCAAAACTTTTAACAATATCACAACTTTTGAAAGGTTTCCACTTTCAAAAGTTATGATCCTTCGATTGTCGATGTTCCAATCTCCTCTGAGCTCTAATGTTGCCTGATCCGATGCATTATACCTCAAACATTGAAACCGCCAATAATGAGATCATCGATAATGCCACCTCTGACATTGTGATGCTCCAATAATATGACTATCGATATCTTTGACCTCTGATATGTGATCGTTGATATCTTTGAGGCCCTAATGTTCTGATGTGTGATCGTCAATATGCCTAATTCTCCGATGTGTGATCACCGATATGCCTAATGCTCCCATGTGTGATCGCTGATATGCCTGATGTCACTAGACCTTTGATATGAAATCGCCAATATTCTTTCCTTCCTAAGGCTTTAATCCTTGAAAATTTTGTCGACCATATCGTTTGATCGAGGAGTCCATTTTTGGACTTTCTCATATCGTTGGAAAGCTTATTCAGAGCACTTTCCAATGGAGAGGGTTTGATATAGGCTTTGATTCCTTCTATTGCATGGAAGGTGACTGAAAACTTCTCTTCGATTGAATCTTTGGTTAGTTGAACACCAACTACCATGATGATCATTTTATTGCTTCTTTAGTAAGCCTACTACTGTGATGATTTTCTACAAGAAGCCTGCAACTACCATGGAGTTCAATCCAAACACCCAATCATCATGTTGACCTTTGTTTGACATCAATTACAACACTTACACAACCAACTATACACCATCAAATGTCCAACAATCTCCCCCTTTAGCATTGATCGCAACACCATAAGCTCCCCCTCAGGCTTGGCAAAGCCTACTCCAATGTCAATCTTCTCCCCCTTTGACGTCACTGGAAAATAATAGTTCACAAGCACTCCTAGTGAACCATTGCAGTCTACTCTCCCATGAGTTCCACATGCTAAGTAGCTATCACCACCTACCAAAATGAAGTCATTTGGAGGGAGGAGTCACAACTCCTATCTTCTGCCTGAGATACTCAAATGGTTCCCTTGCCAATGGCTTGGTAAAGATATCTTCCAATTGCTCTTTAGTAGGTACATATACAAGTTTGAAAATGTTGGCTACAACCTATTCCCTCAATAAATGATACTTAATAGGAGTATGCTTAGTGTTTGAATGCATTACTAGAGTTTTAGAGATGGTGATCACACTTGTGTTGTCACACATTATTGGAATGGGATCATACAGATCTACATGTATATATTTCAAGGTTTGCTTCATCGATAAAATATGCACATAGCAGGTAGTAGTAGCAATGTAATCTACTTCAACAATCAATAGAGAGATAAAGCCTTGTTTCTTACAGACCCATGACACCAAGCATTCACCTAGAAAGAAAGCTCACCAAAGCACTCTTCCTGTCATCAAGACTTCCAACCCAATCTGCATCTATGTAGGCCTTTAAGATGAAATATTCACTCTTAGAATACCATAGTCCATACTCTGTTTTACCTTGAAGACATATGAAGATCCTCTTGACAACAACAACATGGCCTTCTCTTGGAAAAGAATGAAATCTGGCCACAATCTCCACTGCTTGCATGATGTCTAGCATCAAACCTATTAGATACAGTAAGATTCCTATCATTAACTTGTACTCAGTCTAATTTAGTAGTTGTGTTCCAGATCCATCTTCTTTGCACATTTTTCCACCTGTAGTCATGGGCGTGCTGACAGACTTTCAATCTTCCATTCCAAATTTATTCAAAGTTTCCTTGAGATATTTGAATTTGGATATAAACACTCCTTGTGAAGACTGAGTAATTTGCAAACCCAAAAAGAAGGATAGTTCTCCAATCATGGAAATTTCAAACTCTATTTGCATACAATTTGTAAATTGATGCCCCAATTGCTCCACATCACTACCAAATATTATATCATCCACATACACAATCACTATGAGTAGATGGTCACCTTCATATTTTACATAAAGATTACTGTCAATTATGCCTTTCTTAAACCCTTGTTGCTGAAGATACCTATCTAGCCTTTCATACCAAGCTTTGGGGGTCTTCTTTAAACCATATAGGGCCTTCTTTAGTTTACATACAAGCCCTTCATCGAAGGAGAATAGAAATCCTTTTGGCTGCTTAATGTAAAACTCCTCTTCTAAATATCCATTGAGAAAGGCATATTTCACATCCATCTGATATGACGTGATATTCTTATGGATGGAAAGAGAAATAAAGATTCTTATAGCTTCCAATCGAGCTATTGGTTCAAAGGTTTAGTCAAAAAATACCCCTTCTATTTGGGCATACCCTTTGCAGACCAAACGAGCTTTGTTATTCATTACTTGACCCTCTTCATTCATTTTGTTCCTTAAAACCCACTTGGTTCCAATAACATTTTTCTCTCTCGGTATTCGAACAAGCTCCCATGTATCTTCCTTCTCAATCTGGTCAATTTATTCATTCATGGCTTTCATCTAGAATTTATCTTCACTTGTTTGACAAAGGTTCTTAGGTTCTATCTCTAATAGTAGAGCCAAATTTGCATGACTTGTAGTGCCCAAAAGTTTCCTTCTAGTCTAGAAACACTATCTTTGATCTCCAAGAATCTGACTCTCAAGACATTCCTTCTGTACATACCTAGAGGGTGTTCTTTGCCTTGAGAATGTGCCAGTTTCCTCATCTTCACTGTCTGAATATATTTCATTCATATTGGTGGACCTCAAATTTGAGCTTTCTTCATCATCTCAATTCATTTTTCTTTTAGAGGATTCAGGTTGTGAACCTACTTCACCTACCATTACGTTGATGATAGCCTAAATCTTCCTTGTTGACTTGTTGTAGCACTTATATCCTTTTCTTAGAGTATAGTATCCGAGCAATATTCCTTCGTCAGTGTGTGAGCGAAACTTTTCAAGGTTCTTTACATTCCTTTTAATGAAGAACTTGCTCCCAAACACCTTGAGGTGTTTTTTATAAAATTATATATATTACAAAGCAATGGAACACATAAAATATATTGAAGAAATACAAACAAAGAAAACACATAATTTTGGGTTGTGTTATATTCTTTCCACGACTAGCCCATGTAGTTAACCGGCGGGGGGCAGAACCCCCCCCTTCGTTCTGCCGATTGAGTAGCGGGGGGAGTCACAGGGGGTTTGAGGGGTGCAGGTAACCCCATTCTATGGGGTCCGAGGCAACACGTGAGAAAATTTTGTTTTTGGACCCTATATTAGGTTGGGCGGACCTACCTATGGTTTTTTGCATGTTTTTGGTAGATGGTTTTGGACGCGATGGTTTTCAGTCCATGGTTTTGGATGCGATCGTTTTTGGTCCATGGTGTTGGATGCTTCAGCATGTATAAATATGTATTGTAACATTGAAAGGAACCTAATGAAAAAATATCAAGCTGGTAGTCTCGGTTTTGGGATCCAAGGGAAAATCTCTATGTATATGTGATTTACGTGTTATGCTCTTGCATTGTTCATTTTCTATGTTTTAGAATTCGTATGTAGGTAATTTCTGTATGGGATTAAAACCTACATTTGGTATCGGAGTGGTTTTGGCTTCAAGGGGATGCATTTGTTGCTAAGGGGTTTCACTCGGACCTGTGTAGACCTTGTTCAGTGGGAGATTTGGGGGATCGATTTTGGTGGTGAAAGAAGATGGCGAACAGTGGAAAGATAGAGATCAAAAAATTTAATGGTCAGAGTTTTGAGTTGTGGAAACTCAAAATGGAGGATCTGTTGGTGGATAAAGATCAGTGGATCATGGTAGACTCAGGTACTAAACCAACGGGCATGTCTGATGAAGAATGGAAGAAGTTAGATTTGAAGGCAAAGAGCATAATACAATTGTGTGTCTCAAATTTAGTATTGTTGAATGTATCAGGGGAAGCTACGACTAAGGCTTTGTGTGACAAGTTAGGGACTTTGTACCAATCTAAGTCTCTGGTGAATAGACTGTTCCTGTGGAAAAAGTTGTATAACCTGAGGATGAAAGATGGAGGCTTGATGATAGAGAATCTGAACACATTTAATACTATGCTAAGTCAATTATTATCTGTTGATATTAAAATTTCAGATGAAGGTAAGTACATCAACTTGTTGTGTTCTCTACCAGAATTGCGGGATAGTCTAGTTATTGCAATAGGCAGCGATACAACTGCATTGAAGTTTGATGAAATAGTCTCATCCTTGCTGATAGAGGAGATGAGACGGAAAAATATGGAGAGCCAGAATGGTGATGCCTTTTCTATACAACGACAGTCCTAGAACAAAAACAAAAATAAGTCATCGAGTGGGAGATCTAAATCTAGAGGGAGATCTGAATCTCCAGGAAAAGCTGTAAAGGTGGTGTGCTGGAAATGTGGAAAGGAAGGGCACTGCAAAATGGACTGTAAATCTAATTCTCCTGATAAAGGAAAGGGATCTGATGATGCTCCTTCTACAGAAGCGAAAACCACCTCAGATGAATGTGGGGATGTGTACTTCGCTTCTTCAAGTACACATGTAGATCATGAGGCATCGTTGATTGACTCAGGTGCAACCCTTCACTTCACTCCCCATAAAGAGTGGATCTGCGAGTATGAGAAATATGATGGTGGTGATGTATTCTTGGGTGATGTATTCTGCATATTCCTACGTTAGCTAGAAATCTGATTTCTATAAGCAAGCAAGATCATGCAGGTGTAAAAAAAGTGTTTGAGAAGGATACCTACAAGATGGCTCGAGGGACACTGGTATTAATGTGGGGAGTTCGAATTGGAACTTAGTACAAGCTGCAAGGTAGCATTGTTGTTGATGGGTGCAATAGTTCTGTGGTTCGTGAAATTTGTTGGCTTGTTGGGCCCTGACCTAGGTTCAAAAGAGTTATTAGCCAAACAAATCCTATAGCTACCGAACCTTTTAGAAATATCTCGCAAAGTGCGGACTGAGGTCTCACTCGAGGTAGCAAGGGAGGGTGGTAGAACCAGGTTTTCGCACCCGTGGGATGTCTTAATGTTGGTTTGGAGGGGTCACAAACCATTCTGTGGCCTCGCGCCACTATGATTATTATCGCGAAGATCCACGTGGGTGTACTTTCTCATTATTTATTATTAATGAGTTTTTTATAGATTAGATCTACTTCTTACCATATTTAAGCAAACATTTGCTAGAGATAACTAGTGTGCACACCCAGAAATGTTATAAATTTGCATAAACTCGGAACATAAGCATAAGCGCATAAATCGAAACAAATATATAAACCGAAATTTAACCAGACCCAAAATATTTCAGAATCAACATAGTATTTCAGAACCAACTTAGCTTTATTGATATCTTTGTTCAATACACTCCACTTCCCACCCTGCGCACTCAGCTGCGGGGGTCTTCAAACATAGCTGTAGACTCTACCAGGCCTCTGCGCACACAGCTGTAGAGCCTATTCTACTACTATCTAACCTGACATGAACTTACAGACTTAGATCCACTATTTCCTTCACAAATCCATATATTCTAGATCAAGCAAACTAGAAATCCATTCTACCCTTAGAGCCTCACTCTATTTATACATTACTAACTTACTTCCTATTATTCTATATTATTTCTGGATGGAGAACCCTTTGACTTGACCTATTAAATTTCGCGCTCCACGTATTTCAGATATTTACAATATTATTACCCTAACTTATAGGATTTAAGCCCCAAAAATGTTATGCTAGGCCTCCGCTACCCAACAAACCCCCAACACAATCATCATGACTTGTCTTGAGTCACTCGTTGGTGCAGCGATGTGTGCTACCTAGGCTCCAAAGTTCACCTCCCTGTGAGTGACACACTTCGTTCTGTTGCTCCCTCTTTGCCTCCTGCAGCTGTATCATCTGCTAGGTTTGGTAACATTCCTCCCAAGGGTCGCACCTGTAATGCTCGCAGCTGCACTCTGAGCTCCCCCAACATAGTTGTCTACTCTGTCATCAGCTCCTCCAATGTTCTGGTAGCAACATTGCACGCTCGTTCGCTTTTATCAAGAAATTGTTTCTCCAAAGTCTTAGTTGTTTTGGACTTCTTACGTGCATTTGACGATTCCTTGCTGCATGACCTTTTGCCTTGGGTCATTGTTGTGGTAAAGTCGATACGTTCCTGTGTCTCTGATTCCTTTTGCCTGTCCTGTTTTGAGGACATTTCCTGCTCCTCTGGGGTTTCTTCGGCAACTACTTCCTGGGTCGCCTCCTGCAGCGAAGCGGCCTTTTGTCCCTGTCGTGTCCTTTCTGCCAGTTTAGTGAGTTGCTACTAGATTTCCTTCTTTCGCTGCTATGCTACCATCCTTTCTAACACGTCCATGTCTGGGGTGTGCCATTCTAAAGGTCATGCTTACAATACTTTGTAATATGCATAATCTGTCACAATGAATGGGAGCTTGACGCATGTTCTCTTTGGATCCTTTCGCGCCCAGATATAGAGGTTGTGCAGGTATTCTTTGAACTCGGCCGTGCTTTGCAAATTTTTGTAGACTGTAGGGGACATCTGTGATCTGTGAGCGATCCATGTCCAGATACTCGCTTCCATGGATATTCAAAATACCTTGATCTCCCAGACCCTTGTGGTGTCCTTTGTAGCCCAGAGTGAGGTAAACCGCACTGCTTCAGGTAGGTTGTGCTCAATGCTAGGAAACTGGCTACCCTGTGGCAATTCTCTTGCAACGAGAAGGGTTGATAGTAGCAACCATGCATAATGGAAAGCCTTACCTTTCTCCTGTGCTTCCCTACAATTTGTTAGAAATTCACCGCATAAGAATTGTGCCCAGTTGAACTGGACCCCTTCTGCACACTGCTCCGCAAATGCAATAACAGGGGCTGGCACCACATTTGCATGGAATTTCCTCATGAGTTTACTGGCTAGTAGCCAGGTGGTGACTTGCACCCCTCAATTGCTGATGCTCGCTATTACATACCCATGCTTGCCTTTTTCCAGCTTATATTTAACCTTCATTGTTTTTGGAAGACCCACATTGCTACTTGTTCTGGCTATCTCTATGGGGTTGTTCCCTTTAATCGACAGGTGAGTAATCTAGTGTACTAAATTGGCTGTGATTGAAATCGGCTTTTCCAACTAGAGATACCCATCATGTACTAGATAGAGTAACTTTCATATCAAAAAAATGGTGATGGCCACGCAGTGATAGTGGGATATCCACCTCGGATTAAGTAAGCCCACCTTTTCCACACCCAGTAACCATTTCTGCAGTAGTAATTTGTCCGCTGCCAATTGGGGGAACTTGTTGTTGTCCACTAGATCCCAATATTCGAACTTGATACTTAGTACTCAGCCCAATGACAAACCATCAAATCTTATCTCATCTGGAAGAAGCGGGGTCTATAACGTACTCTTTGCAGCGTCCAAGTCCTTGGGTATCTTGGCCATCCCATTCCATGGAGAGAGATATGGGTTTAATGAAGGTATTTGGAATGAATCTTCTTCTTCCTCATCTTGTGCTTCAATCTGAGCAATCAAGGCTTGCAAGCCTTTGTTTCCCTCGTCGGTTCGGTGGTGATTGCTTTGCCCTTTTTGGCTACTGACCTTTTACTGAATCTCGGTGATACCCTAACTAGCCCCATTGTCTACTTGTTGTTCCGGGGCCGTATTGTGCATGGGGACTTTGGAAACTTGGGGGCCACAACCACTTCATCTGGCTCCTCCTGGGTTGGATGCATCTCTTCTGTGAACTGTGCTTGGGTTCTTGCAATGGTACTCATGGGATTCCTGGTAGCAGGGTGTTTGTTGGTCGTCACTAGTTTAGATCTCATATTTCCTAGTGTTGTCCAGATGGTGTTATAGAAGTGTGTAGATTTGAATATATCCCTTCCCTCCACTTCTAGTTCATCAATATCTTCTAGGCGGTAGATCCTTTCATATTTATCTCAGAACTTCTGCCTTAATGACCCACTGTCCGCTCCTCTCTGTCGTAGCTGGAACTTCTTGCCAAGAATAATGGCATTAATGGTCACCTGCCAACCTTTCCACGTAGCAGTGTAGCCCTTTTGGCATAGCTGCGATCATGCTATCTGACTGGCCCTGCATGGAACCTTCTTTTCACGCCGACCTTTCGCAGATGTGTTTATAGTCCCGTGCCTTCTTTCAACTGCGAGGGGTGTTGAGACTGTGCTTTCCATAGCTAGTCCAGTGGTCGCACCCTAGGTACGATGTCTCAGAATCCCTGCTAGCCCAGGCTGTCGGCACATTACAAGTTCCTTCGTATCCATTATCTCCTTATGTGGTTGTCATGCGGAAAGAGTCAATTTTGCGGACAAAACCGACCTCCCTAGAAGCTAAGGCTTTCTAGTGACAAACAAAACAATCAAGCACTATCTTTCCCTAAATATGCATCTAAAATAAAAGCAACCAGGTGTTCAAGTCTTACCTTTAGTCCAACGTTGTTTGTAGCAGCCAAGCCTCTCCGGTCCAGATGAGCTCCTCCTTCTCCTTGAAGCCTGCATTCACTAACAAGCAAACGATTACATAGCACCTAAATAACTCATATAATAAAACATATTCATCATAAAGACCAAGGAGTTTATGAAACAAATTATATATAACAACTTGTTGAGAAAAATGAACTTAATTGTATTAATTGGAAACAAAAGAAACCATTACAACCAGTGCCTTGGTGTTGTGCAGGTCCCTCCCAGGGTCTAGCAAGAGTTCTCCTTTACTTTGATCAGCTCACCCACTTCCAAATGAAGCTAAGAAAGGATTGGAATCTCTCCTCTCAAGCTCTATAAGGGAGTCCTAATTTCAGCAACATCTACCCTTAGGAACGTTCAGCTTTCAACCTCTCCTCCCTCTGGCCCAATGCCTGTATTTATAATGCTTTGGAGGAAGATAATCAGGTCCACCATGAATGGGATAAGCCCCTCTTTCAAAGGGATAGCTCCCTTCTTCATGGGATAAGTTCCTCTTTCTTTGGGATGCATGAACCATCTGGAGGCGCCCAATCCACATCAAACCATCTTCTAGAATACTCTAGAAGCGACCACAAGTAAGTTTTTTGAAGTAAAACTTGCACCTTTTGACCTTTACAGGAGTACGCACCCACCCCTTTACAGACAAAGCGTACAAGTACGCAGGTATTATGAACTTGAGGTGCGTACACGCAAGTAAGGGTAAAAGAAACTGCATAACCAGAGTTATATTGACTTTTTAAAGACTTTCTCTCTTTCTTGGAGTTTGACATGAGGAGCAGAGGTATAAGACTTGCCAAGGAGGATAGTATGACAGTTGATGGAGCCATACTGACTGCAAATAGTCATGGTGACAAATTTTAGTGTAACAGTGGTGTTATATGGGGTACACTCCTCCATTAGTGTGGTCGCAACCATGATAACAGGGTCACAACTCATCTTATTGCCCAGGTAGACCTGGCCAGACTGGGTTTCCTTATGTGTAGATTTGCGCATCCTGATTCTGTGACGCCCTTTTTTATTTTGCTGATTCCTTTTCCTAACATCGCGCTGTTCCTTCTTTGTTGCGCACATATTTCATTGATTTCATGCAACCTAATGCTACTGCACCCATTCTGGGTTCCCTCTTGTCTTATGATTATGAAGCGCACCTATGCCTCCCTCCTATTATAGGTCCATCACCTCTCTGGTATCTGTAGAGTCCCAGTGGATCGTCTTATGCTGTTCATGTGCCCTCCTGCTTTCCTGCTAGTTTTGTCACAAACAGCTAGCGGGCTACATCGTTGTGGTGAATTCAGATTTTTGCTTCGTATGTGGTTAGGCATTAGCACATCATGCACCTGCACCCTATGTTGCTGATGGATGCTCACCCCCTTTTGTCCTCCAATCCAACCGTGCACCTGCTTCCTAAAGTCATGCCACTTTCCCCTAGTCTTTTGGTGTATACTCCACCCTTGTGCAGTTGTTGCACTCGGCAACCCCATTTGTGTACCCTGCTTTTCTTCCAAACTCACCGATTCACAGTGCTCTACTTGTTCCTTTGATTTTGTTGCACCCTCATCAGTCAGCTGCTCCCTTGCTTCTATCGTTACATGGCGTAGTGATCTAGTCATCATATTACAATTTAGTGTTGTTACCTCATGCAATCGATTCTGCCATTGCTCAATCTCTTCATCGGAGTTCGATGTACAAGAACTGTTGCGTTCCCATGAGATTCTCTTGTCCATTGTAAGATTCACCTGATGCTGATCTTGCGCGATGATCTGGTAGATATGATCCAAGTCCTGATCACTCTACTCGTCGTGTATGGGTTCAGTGTAGTGTGCCCCTTCGGCTGGATCTAGTGGAATGACTACGCGTAGAGACTTTTTCTCAAATATCATCTTTCAGTCTTTTATATTAATGAATCCATTCATGTCCATGGCCAAGTCTATCCCTAATAGTGCTGGGTAAGGGTTAGTGTCATCCACAATTTATATTACCTCAAATTTGGTTTGTGTGCTTGTGCCTTCTATATTTACTGTGACTCCTTGTAGTCTCCCCCTGGGCAAGGTCTTTTGCTGGTTCACCATACGTAATTGAATAGGAGACCATTCTAATGTGGTCCTACCCATGCATTCCCATGTTTGTTTAGGTACGACACTCACATCTAACCACAAGTCCAGAACGACTTGATCCATCTCATAGTCACCAATTTGGGTAGTCAACCGCATCTCCCACCCGGTGCATAAAGCATGCTTGCCTAGCTTCCGGATCATGCATGGTTCACTAGACCCTGTGCATCTAGTTATCAATTCTTGCAATCCCTTCACCGCTCTAGTGTCCCGTAGTAACTTCATGCATGTTTCTAAGAAGGTATTTAACATAAAAGTATCCAACTTCGACTCAGTCTGATCCTTGCTACCCGAAGTAGAAGGCTTCGCGAAGCTCTTCTTAGCTTCCATAAATGTTTCCTTCGCGCATTCCAAATCAAATTCAGGTTGCTTTGTAGGGGCCTTGCGAACCCATGCATCCTCCTCAGGTTTCTTCCCCTTATCTTCTCCTGTAGTCACACCACTTCTAAGCATCATGTTCATGTTAGGATCCTCCTCGCACAGTTCTGCCTTCATCATCTGGACATTTTGAGTGGGAGTAGCCAAGAGCACCCTTTTTTCCCGCATTTATGCAATTAGTGCGGGGAAATCTACTACGTCATGATCGAACTGGTAACAGTACAGGCAACATGTTCTGGTTGGGTCTGTGCAATCCTGCACGTAGTGCCCAAGTCCTCCACAATTGTAGTAGATTAGTTGTCCCCAACCTCGTTTAGGTCCCATTCCTCCTCGTCCCCGTCCACATCCTTGAAATCCACCCTGCACTATCGCTACAGCTAGACCCTGACCTCGTGCCTCATTGTGCATCCTATAAGCAGGTGTCTGTTCCATCAACAACTCATAACTTCGACAATTGCGTTCGTCATGGCCCATTGATCTACAAAAATTGCAAAATAGCTGCTGAGGGGGTTGTATCAGTTTCGACAATAGATGACAGTTGTCTGTGTTGTGCTTTCCTCCCACCTGATAGATTGTGCACCAGAGCGAGGGTGTCGCGCTCGGCCCTACTTGTGCCTTTGGTTGCAATGGAATTGGTCCCACTCCTACTTGATAGTTTGCAAGTATCAGACATTGATCCTTATCATGGCCCTTGCCTTTACATTTTATGCACCATACCTCTGTGCGCACTTTGGACCGAGATGCTTTATCTTGTTTCAAATTGCATTTCCAAGCATAGGTTTTGTAGTTGCCCATGGACTTGCTGAAATCCCAACCCCAGATCCTGTATTGGAGTTTCATGCAATCTCATCGCTGTCTCCAATGCTTTAGCTTGGGTTGAGATCTTTTGCTATGATAGAGGCATGCTCAGATGTGGTGTCAATGACACCACAAACCATGCACAGTGCTACTCATCCGTCAGCATCATGTTCGCCTCGCGGATAGTTCTTTTCAATCTCTAATCTTGATCCGACGGGGTTTCACCAGGCATCATCACGATCTCCTTGAACCAGATGATCAACTGTGTTTTTGATTTTGGTCGGCTAAATGCTTTTTTCAGCACATCTTGAATCGCCGCTATTCCCGCATTCGGGTGATTGCTAGAGTACTTTATATACCATGACAACGTGCGATCCTACAACGCGCTCACCAAAGTAGCCTTTTTAATGTTATCATCGATAATTCCTTGGGCTTCCCATATTTCCTTTGCCACGAACCAAAACTGATCTGGTGCCTTGTTTCCTACACCCCTAAATATAGGAAACTTGATCACATTCGCCATTCCAACCCTCAGAGGTGGTGGAGGTGGGGTTGGTGGACATGTGGTTGATAAAAGTGAGGCTGATGTAGGTGAAGTGGGCGATGGTGTGGGTGGATGTGGTAATAGTGGGATGCACTAGTTTATCAACCGAACCGCGCTTCTCAGAGATAACCCAGCGAGCTCCCCTTCACTTTCTCGTGACCATGAAATTAGGGGACTGTTTTCTAACCCTTCGATCCCTCGGTAGCCTTTTCCGCTCTGCATTACCCCAAACATCAATGGATTCACATAACCTATTTCTCACATAATAACATTTTAATCCAAGTATTCAACGATTTTATGTACTTACCCCGTGGTCCTTAGAGAAAATGCCTTTCTGCTTCATTGTAACTTATAGTGGTGTCTATGGCGAACTCAGTGATGAACCCTCCTATTACCCAATCTAGGAAATGATCTAGCACCCTCACGATCTTAACATCAGATGCTTCTAGCCTGTGCACCAGCTCTAGAGTCCACACTATTTGGTGATCAAGTCTGCACCTTCCCACACTATTAGCTAGCCTCATGATCTGCTCATATAGTTCTATTGAGAACGACGTGAAGAAGATCTCGTGGATGTTTGTCTATATGTAGCGATCCAACCACATTTCCTCAGATATCCGTGGATTTCTATTTTCTTGTACCATGAAATCATGAAGCTTCTGATCCAACCAATCTTCAAGCTCTTTCTTTGTAGGATTCCAATGTTCAGACATCATACATCCCTTAGGTAGATCCTGATCCTGGCAATGGAACCATTTGTTGGCTTGTTGGGTCCTAACCCAGGTTCGGAAGAGTTATTAGCCAAAAAACTCCTGCAGCTACTTGCCCATTCGGCAACAGCCCGTGAAGCGCAGTGTGAGGTCTCACCCAAGGTAGTAGAGGAGGGTGTTGGAACCAAGTTTCTGCACCCTTGGGATGTCTTGATGTGGTCTGGAGGGGTCGCAAACCATTCTATTGCCTCGCGCCACTCTGGATTATTATCGCGAAGATCCGCGCAGGTGTACTTTCTTCTTACTTATTATTAATGAGGTTGTTATATATGAGATCTACTTCTTACTGTATTTAAGTAAACATTTACTAGAGATAACTGGTGTGTGCAACCAGAAATGTTATAAATTTGCATAAACTCAGAACATAAGCATAAGCGCACAGATCGAAATAGATATATAAACCAGAATTTAACCGGACCTAAAATGTTTCAAAATCAACACAATATTTCAAAACCAACTTAGCTTTATTGATATCCACTTCCCACCCTATGCACTCAGCTGCAAGGTTCCGCGCACATAGCTGTGGACTCTACCAGGCCTCTACGCACATAGTTGCGAGCCTATTCTACTACTATCCAACCTGACTCAGACTTATATACTAAGATCCACTATTGCTTCACAAATCCATACATTCTAGATCAACCAAACTAGAATTCCCTTCTACCCTTAGAGCCTCGCTCTATTTATACATTCCCACGGTTCGTGGACCATGGGCAGACCAACTTACTTCCTATTATTCTATATTATTTCTGGGCGGACAACCCTTTGACTCAACCTATTACTTTTTGTGCTCCACGTATTTCGAAGATTTACAATATTATTACCCTAAATTATAGGCTTTAGGCCCCAAAACCATTATGCGGGGTCTCCACTACCCAACAAAAGTGGAGTAGAAAATCTAGTGGTCTTTGGAGAGAAGACCATGCTATGGCATCAAAGGCTTGTACATATTGGAGAGAAGGGCCTTTGAATACTTCATGGTAAAGGTATGGTAGAAGGTATGAGTAATATCTCTGTGGATTTTGATTTCTGTGAAAATTGTGTATATGGGATGCATAATCAGGTGAGTTTCCCCTCTGGTGGTAAGAGGGCGAAACAAATATTAGAGCTTGTGCACAATGATGTGTTTGGACCTGTGAAGGTTCCATCATTGGGTAAGTTTGTGTACTATGTATCATTTATAGATGACTTCTCAAGGAATACATGGATATATTTCCTTAAGAAGAAACCTAAAGTATTTGATAGGTTTAAAGAATTTAAGGCTCCGGTGGAAAACTAGACAAAGAAGAGGATAAAGGTTCTGAGGATAGATAATGGTGGAGAGTTTTGCAGTAAGGAATTTGAATAATTCTGTAAGAAGTGTGGTATAGCATTATAGAAGACTACTCCATATACACCTCGGAAAAATAGAGTTGCAAAAAGAATGAACAAGACATTGATGGAAAGGGAAAGAAGCATGCTCTCTGGTGCCGGGTTAGGACAAGAATTTTGGGTAGAGGTGGTGGAGACAACATGTTACCTAGTCAACATATCACCTTCATCAGCGTTGGAGGATAAGACTCCACAAGAGGTATGGATTGGTAAGAAACCCTCTCTTTCACATCCGAGGGTATTTGGATGTGATGCACATGTACATGTTCCGAAGGAGAAACGAACCAAGTTGGATAGTAGATCTGAAAAGTGAATTTTTATTGGGTATAACGATGGTTTAAAGGGTTATAAGCTTTGGAACCTAGTAACAAGGAAGGTTGCGTACACTCGAGATGTGGTGTCCAGAGAGGTGAAAGATATTATTAAACATGAAGTCCAACCAAATGAACTTGAGAAGATAGAGTTTGAGCTAAAGGAGGAAGAATCAAACTCTACAACAAAGGAGGAATCAGAAGATGAAGAGCCACAAACTCTGGGTGTGAGAAGATCAATTTGAGAAAGAAGGCAACCAGAAAGGTATAATCCATCTGCTTTCTATTCAAAATTTTCTTTATCTATTACTGATGTTGATGCTAGAATTATGAAGGAAGCAGTAGATTCAAAGGATGGAAAACTCTAGAAAGAGGCCATGGTTGATGAAATGGCATCTTTGCACAAAAATGAGGCATGGGATCTAGTGGAGTTTCGGGTTGGAAGGAAACCCATTGGCAGCAAATGGGTGTTCAAGAAGAAGACAAATGTAGAAGGAACGGTGGAGAAATACAAAGCTTGGTTCGTAGAAAAAGGTTATTCCCAAGTGTCGGGAATTGATTTTGGTGATATTTTTTCTCCAGTTGCCAAGGTAACTTGTATTATATTACTTTTATCTGTTTCTGTTGCTTTTGATTTTGAGGTAGAATGTGAAGACAACATTTCTTCACGGGGATCTGGAAGAGGAGATCTACATGAAGCAACCTGAAGGCTTTGTGGTGGAGGGTAGGAAAGCACTGGTGTGCAAGTTAAAGATGTCTCTGTATGGGTTAAGATAGTCACAAAGGATGTGGTATCATAAATTTGATACATTTATACGGGGACTTAGCTTCACCAGAAGCAAAGAAAATCATTGTGTGTATTTTAAATTAACTGGTGACTATGTTATTCATCTAGTCTTGTATGCGGACGATATTTTGTTGATTGGAAATGACAAAGAAATTATCCAGGATTCGAAGACCTGTTTGTCCTCCAAATTTGACATGAAAGATCTTGGTGCTGCAGACTATATTTTGGGCATGGAAATTAAAATAGATCAGACAAAGAGGAAGCTCTGGTTATACCAGAAGAAGTATGTTGAGACAATATTGCAGAGGTTTAATATGCAGGATAGTAAACCAGTGAAGGTTCCTATTCTTGTAGGTGTACATTTATCTACTAAACAGTGACCCAAGACACAAGAAGAGGAAGAGGACATGTCCCATGTTCCATATTCAAGTGCAATCAGTAGCCTAATGTATGGAATGGTCTGTACTAGACCAGACATTGCACATGCAGTGGGAGTATTGAGAAGGTTTATGTCAAAACCAGCGAGCGAGCACTGGACAACAGTGAAGTGGGTTTTCAGGTATTTTTGTGGCACTAGTGATTAGGGTTTGTGCTACCAAGGAAGACCAGGATTGGACAAAGTGTTGAATATTCATGGCTTTGTTGATGCAGACTAGGCTGGATATCTGTATCAGAGAAGATCTACAAGTGGGTATGTGTTTAACCTATTTGGAGATGCAGTCAGTTGGATGAGAAAGAAACAATCTGTAGTGGCACTATCAACTATAGAGGTAGAATATATGGCAGCCACTCATGCAAGCAAGGAAGCAGTTTGGTTGTAGAGATTGTGTTCAAGTATTGGGTTAGTACAGGAAGCTATAAGGATAGACTGTGACATGCAAAGTGAAATTTTCTTGGTAAATAACCTTGCATATCATTCAAAGACAAAGCACATTGATGTTCAATATCACTTTGTGAGGGATATGATAGAAGACAAAAAGGTGTTGCTGGTAAAGGTGGACACTTTGAAGAATATTGCAGATGCATTGACACAATCTGTGAGATCTGAGAAGTTCTCTTGGTGTAGAGAAACAATGGGCATTGCAGGGCTAGATAAATTGCTAAGCTCTCTTGTGGCCCCCTATGGAATGAAAACAACAAGTGGGAGAATGTTAGGTTGTGTTATATTCTTTCTAGGACTAGCCCACGTAGTTAATCGGGGGTTAGAAGGGGGGCGGAGCCCCCCCTTTGTTGCACCGAGTGCGTAGCGAGGGGAGTCATAGGGGGTTTAAGGGGTGCAAGTAACCCCACTCTATGGGTTCCGGGGTAGCACCCCGGAAAAATTTCTTTTTTGGACCCTATATTAGGTTGGGCGGACCTACCTATGGTTTTGTGCATGTTTTTCGTACATGGTTTTGGATGCGATGGTTTTCAGTCCATGGTTTTGGATGTGATTTTTTTCGATCCATGGTATTGGATACTTCGGCATGTATAAATATGTATTGTAGCATGGAAAGGAACATAATGAAAAAAATCAAGCTGGTAGTCCTGATTTTGGGATCTAGGGGAAAATCTCCGTGTATATGTGTTTTATGTGTTACGCTCTGGCATTGTTTATTTTATGTGTTTTAGAATTCGTATGCAAGTAATTTCTGTATGGGTTGAAATCCTACACATAAAACAAGAGAGACAGATATATACATGTTTCACCCAATTTGGGCTACGTCCATGGAGAAACAACCAGTCCTTCCTTTTATATTATCCAGCAAACTGAAGAGATACAACCTATAGCAGATCCGTTGTAATTCCCTCTTCACTCTCACACAATCTCCTCTCTCTTTCTCACTCAGAATACATATCTACATAGATGCAATACAATTCCCTCATATATAGTGAGGGGTTGCCTTCTAGGGAAAAAAACCCTAAATTAAACATAATTTCTACCGTCAGATCTTTGCCTAATGAACGATTCAGATTGACTACGAAATTACAACATTTTACATCTATTTTTAGATTCGGGGGTGCTACCCCCGATCCCCCACCAGGGGGGCTCCCAAAGGTCGTAGTCACCCCCCCTGTACCCCCCCTATAGCATAAATATTATGGGTGGTGTTTTGCCACACTATGAACTGGGGTCCAATGTGGTGATACCTCTGAATAAAGAAGATAATCAAGCTCCACACCCAACAGTCTCCCACTTGGAGACTAATTATAGCAACTTCACCGCTGCTTCACTTGTTGGACAATGATCCACTTTAGACCTGGTTGTTTCTCATCTTCCCCATCATACTTGAAGACCAATTGAAAATGAGAAAAATCTCAGTTTCTCCTTAGTTACAACTTTTGTTAACATATCTGCAATATTTTGGCTAGTGTGTATCATTTTCAGCTTCAACTATCCATCTTCCAATGCTGAGCGTATGAAATGATACTTGAGTTGTAAATGTTTTGTCTTTGAATTAAATGTAGATTTCTTTGCAAGATGTATGGTGCTCTGGCTATCACTGTATAACCTGCCCAACTCCTGCTTCTTACCCAATTCATCTAGAAACCTTTGTAACCAAATCATTTCTTTACTAGCCTCTATAGTAGCAACATACTATGCTTCTGTCATTGAGAGTGTAGAAACACTTTGAAGTTTTGAAACCCAACTGACAGTTGTTCCACCTATAGTAAACACATACCTTGTTGTGCTCCTCTTGCTATCTCTATCACCCTCCATATCTGCATCAACATATCTCTGTAAATAAATGTTTGAACCACCAAAGCATAATACTTGATTTGTGGTACCTCTCAAATACCTGAGAATCCACTTCACCACCATCCAATTTTCTTTCCCTGGATTATTCATGTACCTTCGTACAACTCCCGCTGCATGTGCAATATCTGGCCTTCTGTAGACCATTGCATACATTAAGCTTCCAACTACTGATGCATATGGAACTTTAGATATATTACCCATTTCTTCTTGAGTCTTGGGAGACACCTCCTTACTTAGTTTGAAATGGCTAGCCAATGGTATACTAACTAGTTTTGCATTCTACATATTAAATATTTTCAACACCTTTTCTATGTACTCACTCTGAGACAATGTTAATTTTCTATTCTTCCTATCTCTAGTTATTCTCATACCAAGGATTTGTTTTTCAGCACCGAAATCATTCTTCGCAAATGAGTTCGCCAAATATTTTTTTGAGCACATTTATTTCCTGCATGACAGAACCTGCAATAAGCATGTAATCTACATACAATAACAATATAATATAGTTGTCATCATTTTTCTTTTTGAGATAAACACAATGATTAGAGTGACATATAGTATAACGTTGTTTAGACATAAACCTATCAAATTTTAGATACCACTACCTTGGAGCCTATTTTAAGCCATACAAGCTCTTCTTCAACCTGCACACTATTTTCTCCTTACATTTTACCTCATATCCTTGTGGCTGCTACAAATATATATATATCTTCCTCCAAATCCCCATTGAGAAAGGTTGTCTTTACATATAACTATTAAAGATGTAAATCTTCAGCTGCTACTAGACATAAAATAGTTTTGATTGAAGTCATTTTAACAACATGAGAAAATGTCTCATCAAAGTCTATACCCTTTTTCTATGCAAACCCCTTCACCACAAGTCTAGCTTTATATCTTTTTCTACCTCCATCTTCTTCCTTCAACCTGTAAACCCATTTATTCTGCAATGTTGTTTTATTTGCAAGCAACTTGACTAAGTCCCAAGTTTGGTTATGTGCTAAGGATTCCATCTCTTCGTTCATGGCTTGCTCCCACTTCTTCCTGGTTTCTACCTGCACTACTTATTCATAACATTCTGGTTCATCAGAATCAGTCAACAATACATAATATAATGAAGTAGAGTATCGTTCAAGGGGTCTACATATCCTAGTAGATCTGTTAACACCAATTTTGAAAAATTAGAGAAGTTTCTAGAAGATTCTCTGGGATTCCACTTAGCAAATTGTCTCTGCCATTTGTCTTCTCTTGCCCATCGCACCCCACAGAAGGCTCTTTCAGTATGCATCGCACCTGGCTAGTGTAGTAGCCAGTATGAATCACACCCTAAGCATGAAGAAGTCTGTATGGTCCAGTTTTGGCCAATTCTGAGTGGTTTTTCAGGTGGAACTTCTGGGAAATGATGTAATCAGTTGACCATGATCGTTTAGGGTGTGAAACAACACTTTTAAGGGTTTAAGGGCCCTTGGTTTATCGACATATGTGATTGGCATTGCAGTGCCCAAATATGTCTATAGCAGTTGCCCCCTAAAGCATGAGGTCATAAATCTTCTGATGTCGGGTGAAATGCTTTATCATGAGGATCCGAGGTATTCGAACTAGAAGGTGACCTATATAAAATACAATACAATACATCATCTTCATATTATTTTCATGATCTAGCTGAGGCGGGCATTCCCATGCTTAGCTTTATAAATTCATTTTCATGTACATAGGATAGATAATCGTCCGCTGTTGCAGACTGGTGATTCTTGTAGAGCCATCATCCCTTAGCTTGGATGATCATCTGTGTAGCTATTGTGTACATTTGATGTCTTTATCTTCCTAAATATATTGCAGCCTGGATGGATGAAACTAGATTCGGGGTCTTCAAACTCGTTCAATCTTCACCCGATGTACAAGTTGATCCATGTGAAAAGATGTTCTGAAGTCGAACATGGAAAGACATCACCTGATTAGCAGCCAATGATGTAAGTTGTTAATAGGCACGAGAGGAATCACTAATAATGATAATGACCCTCAAGGTACTACAGTACAATTCACATGGTGTGAATATAGGATCTGATGTCGAACACCACGCAAAATCTTTCGATCGAAGGCCATTGATGTAAACCTGTCACTAGAAGTGAGAAACTTGCCATTGAGGCATGCAAGCTTCAAAGTACTGAAAGGGTTGTTCGTAAGTCAACTTCTTGGATAATGAGATGATGTCAACAAGAAGTCACCTCTCATAGGATGGCCTTAATGAGTCCCACTTCTATGACACGAAATGAAGCAAATGATTTTCTGGAGGTGAAAATGATCTGATGATACAAGGTTCGGGAACGGAGGGTGAAGGTATTGCAGTGAATGAGGCGTTAGATGGGTGACGAATTCTCTGAATGACTTCTCTTGAATATATCGGCAACACTGAGATGGATTGGTAGTGTTAACCCCAAAAATGCATGGTACGGAGGACCAATGGTGATGTGACCGGTGAATGGAATAACCCAACCCGACTCAATCATGATGATGGAGTGAAAGTGTCATATTCAAGAGCGACCTGCTACCAATGAAGTTCTTCAAGTTTTCTTCCCTTTTTCCCCAGTCATTGCTGATCAGTACCTCTTTATTTTTGTCAAGCTTGAGGAGGATAACATATGCTTGTTCCATAATTTTCTCTTTGGGCAAAATTGTCGCTATGTTTTAGCAAGCCTAGCGACAGTGAAACTCGCTCTTGTCCATATCGACAAGTTTGTCTCTATTGTTTTAACGAGCTTAATGACAAAGATAACTCAGTCCTTTTCATGTTTAGAGAGTTTGAAAAGGGACAGAAAGAAAACTCCATCAGTCTTTTTTCTTGGCATAATCCATTAAGTCCGAAAAAGTATAAAATAATATGAAAGGGACGACTTTTCGATTGCTTTAGTGAGCCAAATAAGACAAACGCTCGATATTTTTGTGGAATGATCCCTCAGGTCCAAAAAGATTAAAATTTAGGGGAGAGATGGTGCTTCCCCTTACTTTAACGAGCTGGGAAGGCCAATAGCTCGACAATCTTTTCATATTTTATGAGTCTAAAGAGAGCTTAAAAGAGACTCGTTTTTTAGGAATGAGTGATGTTTTCGGGTAGAAACTGGTTCCAGATAAGTTTGAAACTTCTCAAACATAGCAGTATAACAAGGGTGGCTAATAGAATCACTCATCGCAGCTATTACTCAAAAGGGTAAACAATCAAGTGGAAGTGTATGATTGACCAAAAGAATGGAGGTGACGGTAAGAACACAACCAAGGCTCAAAAGGCTGATAGAAGGGAAATCACAAAGGTTATTCACCCAGGGTGGATTCATTTTTAAATGAGCTCGAATTGGAAGAAACTATGCTCACTGGCGGGTTTATTTTTTAATGAGCTTGAACCCTGTGGAAACATTTCTCATGCCAGTTGTTTTAAAGATGTCTCTTATTAGTAGGTTCATTTTTTAGTGAGATTTCCCCATGCGAAACTTTGCTCATTTCCTTTTTATGTAGGCTAGAAATGACCAAACTACAAAGTTAAGTACACTAAATGTTAGAGAACCACTGAGGTTAGGTAGCATAGTTTTGTCTTTCACCTAGATAAAACATTTCCTTTGCTTTGCCTACGTGCTCCCGCAAAGGTGAATGGTGGATTAGACCAATCACCTAACCTGAGTAGTTGAACTAAAATTTAAGCTAAAAAACTACGAGGTTAGAATTAAACTGGTCGCTTTTCACTTGCATAAAAATGTTTACATGCCCCCAGCTGTTGAGAAAATGAGAATTTCCAGGTTACCTTATGGAATTCCTTGCATTTAAGTAGGATTGTTTTGTCTACGGAGGAGTCAAGACACTTCCTTGGCTCTGTCCATCGAAATATACAAAGATGACTGGTGTGAGCTTCCAATCACATAACATGAGAGGAGATAAATGTTTCAGACTGATCTCATATCCTACATGAAAATGGCATTTCAGTCTAGTCATATAACCTTCAAGGAAATCTATTTTTTCAACTGGGTTCGACTGCCGAAGTAGACCAGCGTGCATGCCCCCAAGCTTCGTTACATTCACCGAATTACTCACAGTAATTAGGTGGATGAACTGGAGGTTGAAGAGACATTCATGACGCAAAGAGACCATTTAGGGACGACGTTTGACTCGTAGTTGCATTCGAACCAGGAAATGAAAGCTGGTTGATAAGTTGCACCATTTTGCCTTCATGCAGGAAACACATCACTTGAAAGAATGTGGAAATAATAGCTCCCATGCCGTAAATGCAGTCACGCCCAAGGAGTAAATTATAATCTAGTGGCCCTTGGACTATCATCACGTTCAAGTGAAAGGCATTCCTTCTCAAAGTTATAGGCAACTTTGGAAGGATCCCTAATAGTGGACTAGTTCCTTTGTTGAAGCCTGACAAATTTCAATTCTCAGGCAAATGCGATGGTGAACCAAGTGCTTTCCAAGCAGTTGAGGAAATGATACTCACGGAAGCCCCTTCATCTATGATAGTTCTAGACATGATCATTTTGTAAACTTGTACTATGATTCGAAATGGTACATTAGATTGAAGGTGGGGACCCGCTAGTAGATTCAAATTGAAGGAAACAACTAGATTGCTTGGAGGGGGGACTGAATAAACGGCTGGATGAATCTCTTGAAATGGGGAACTTCCCTCCTGTCATAATGGAATAGGTAGATTGCCCCCATGTTCGTGAGGCTCTGTGATAACAAAAATAATATGAATGGTGTCGTTCTCATTCTCTTTAGAAATTGTATCATCTGAATGTGGACCTTCTGAAGGCAAGACTGGGTCGGCTGCCGTCTTGACCTGTTGACTTTGGTCCGGTATGGAATCAGAGGGTTTATCTTCAACGATAGGTTTTTTGACCCACAACTGAGGTATGTTAGTCGAATTTTCAACTATTGATGGACTTGGCAAGAGTTTCTTGTATCCAGGTGGAAGTCGCTGTGGTGAAGCAAGACGGTTATCCAAGACACTTTTGGCTTCGTCTAGAAAAGGACAACGGTGAAGGGCATGATCACCTTCACACAACCTACAAGGAAATCTGAACTTTCCTTTTTGTCCATTGACTTCATTTTCACTAGTCAATGGTGTGTTCTCAACATGATCGACAGAGGTTGATGACACCGGATGGTGCAAGTGGGGAGACCAGTCTCTCAAGATCCGCGGAATGCAAGGACAATCTCGATGAAAGTGGTTTCCTTTGCAAATTATGCATGGAGATTTGGGTTTGGAAGGTTCGGTGTGTGGATTTTCGCCGGATGATGCATGGTTTCCCCCTTGCTTGACTGACTTCTTCTTCTTCTTCTCCTTCCCTTTCTTCTTCTTCTCAGTTACTTGGTTTTTAGTATCACTAGTTTCACCAAGTGAAGAGGAAGAAGGAGAGGGAGAAACAAATGAAGTAGAAGGTGAGGGGGAAACTCTAGTATCATCTGGTTGCTGATTCGATTGCTGAGGAATCATGGTGTTTTGAATGACAGAGGTTGAGAATAGCCATACCGGCAGGCCAATTGTGATTCCTGGAAGGGACAATGTAGCCATATATGGAGCACCAATATCTCCCCAAGAAGAGAAAGGACTAGGATTTCTCCCAAGGGGAAATCCTTTATTGGTGGACTCCATTACCTCAACCTAAGATCAATGAAGGAACATGGATGTTATTACGAATTAAATAAATTTTATGATGCTTTGACACGACTTTGCTTTTTCAAATTTTAAGAGTCGAGAAAAAGCTAAATATGACTCTAGTCGTCTTCAATTTTTAATGAGTCTGAAGTGACAAGTGCTCAGATGGACCTTTTCTTTTAAGGAGTTGAAAAGGAATGAAAGTGACTACTCTGGAAATCTAGACAGAGGGATTACCAAACCAATTGCAAAACTGAAATATACACCTTGGTGGTAAATTAAAGAGAAATTACAAAGGATTTTACATACGGCAGACAATCTTCCCGAATGCTATGTTCAGTGCATTGCGATCAATAGGGCGATAGACACGGTTTCCTAAGGATTACGGATATCAACCTATTGTGGTCTCCCAATATATACTTGATGGTACGGGGAGCACAAGTCTGTACTGGCACTTATCGTATCAAAGAGGAGGAATCACCCAACCTTCGATGAAAATGATAGTTACCAGGTTTTACGATGTCGGAATACGTCTCTAGCCTAGACCTCTAGATGTGTTGCATTAGGTTCCAAAGCATTTTTATGTTCATTGAGGTTTATTTTAGAGTTGATATTTTTAAGAATTTTGCCTTTCAAGGTTCGCCGTGTGATGTAGATGTAAAATTCCTAAATATGCAATCTAAAATGATAAACAGTAGTTTGTTTTCTTTTAGCAATGAAAATCCTAGCTACTAAGGAAAGAAGAGTACGATTCTTTCAACAGAGAGTAAAGAGCACACACTAAATGCACTTTTCCTTAATCATTTTCCGCATGCATTCTAAAGTGCAAATGCACATGCATGTATTTGTTTTTCCATTTCCTTAATGTGAGAATGCTAAAAAGGAAAACTAAGTACAAATTTGAACTATTTTCTTCAAAGCAACACTTCAATGATTTCTCTTCAAACGAAAGGAAGACTAAGATGACACTTTCAATTTCGAATGGAAAACTGCTTTCGATAGTTCAAATATTGACAATTCAAATTAGATACAATGGAAAAAGTACAATCAACTATCTAGAAGAGGAAGACTTTATGACACTCTTCTTTTCAACTCACAATGACAGTTATGACACTTATTTGCATCAAAAATGATAGTTCGATTGAGCTACTTTTAACAAAGGAGGATTGTAAATGATGAAAAATACATTCAAAACATTCAAAAATCTTGATCAATGGAGGCTGAATAATGTGAAGGAAGGAGGCTTCAGCAATGATATATTGATCATAAGCAGTAAAACTAACGAATAGAGCTGAAAAAAAGGAGGAAAAAACAAAATTCTAGAGAGAGAAACAGTATCATTCAGTCATCGCACCTGCCCTTAAGGGAAACAGGGATGCATCTCACCTGCAACACATGGGAGGTGCGATGCATCCAGGATTCCAGTTACAGACAGTGCGATGGACTAGGGAACGAAACTGAGTTTGGTTTTCACTCAAAATTTGCAGCTAAGTTCAGTGATTTAGGCTGAGCTATGACAAACAATAAAAACAAAGTATAGGGGTATGATCTTATGAGTTTATTGAGCTACCTCAAGGGCATTTAGGATGCTTTTAATTCAAATTTTCAGTTCATAAACCAACCCAGAGATTGACTGAAGCAACATTCATCTACTTTGCAGTTGCATAGCAAAAGCAGTTCGAAGGCTAGCTGGCTAACTTTAGGCTCTATATGTAGTTTATAAAGCAAATAACAATAAAAAATAAACAAACTATTCACTTCCCAGTGGAGTCTCCATTTTCTTTCCGGGAAAACTAGTGTCTTTTTGATCTACTAGTCCCACTAAGACAGGTAGCTATCTTAGAAACAAACAATTCAAAGTGCTTCAAGATTTCCTTTATGTATGATAGATAAGAGAGAAGCAAAGAGGACCAACCTGTATCTTTCGCTTGGCTCCTCGCTTGTTTCCTCTCTCCTTTGATAGATCTCACCACTCTTCTCCCACTTATCCCTCTTTACAGAATACCTGTAGAGACAAAGCAACAGAACACTATCAAAGCATCTAGATCTATGATATCATAAACAATGTAGAATCATAAATACAATAACCATACAATTGCATCCACAAATAAAAATGTTCACAAATACACGATTATATGGAGGAAAACTCAAAGAACTTTATTGATAGTAGAAATAGAAGAGAGGATTAAAACTCAGTTGTTTGATCCAGCCTCATCCTCCCAGCATGAAAGCCCTCTTCACCTCATGAAAAGCAAGATCACCCAACAATACAATGTTTCTTCTCAAAGAGAAACCAACAACAGTTCCTTACAAATTACAAAATTCCAGCCTCTAGATCTCTCAAATGAGGGATCCATTTATAGATATTTGCAGAGGGGTGAGTCAAATTCTAGGTTTTTTATTAGTGTCATTTCACTGATAGTTCTTGGTTCCACTTGGAGATTTCATGATCTCTTACTCATCCCTGGCCGAATTTAGAGAGGCAAGTGTCATATGAGAAGTTTCTAGAAGATTCTGTGGGTTTCCACTTAGCAAAATGTCTCTTCCATTTGTCTACTCTCACCCATTGCACCCCATAGAAGGCTCTTTCAATATGCATCGCACCCTAAGCATGGAGTCATTTGTATGGTCCAGTTTTGGCTAGTTCTGAGTGGTTTTTCAGGTGGAACTTCTGGGAAATGATGTAATCAGTTGACCATGATCCTTTAGGGTGTGAAACAACACTTTTAGGGGTTTAAGAGTGCTTGGTTTATTGACATATGTGATTGGGGTTGCAATGCCCAAATATGCCTATAACAATTACACCCTCTATTGTCATTTCCTTTGAAATATTAAAGGCTATCAACACCACTAGGCACATCCATATTGTTCCAAGTGCCTTTATGTCGAGAATATCCCATTCTGTGTCTATCATACTTGTCAACTTCTTTGCCTTTCTGTTGTGGGGAAAAATGCCTATGCAGGACGATCCTATCCACCTAAGGTGTGACAGCGCCTTAGCAACAAACGAATACAACTATTATGATTTCTTCCTTTATGAAATGTGAAAGAGGGGAGATCGGCAGACTTACCTTTGTCTTCTGGTTGTCCCTCTATCTAGATCCTCCTCCCTTTATGTGTCCACAGCTACTTGCCTCCTCGCTTGATCAAGAGAACAGCTACTTGAATCCCACGAGATCACAAGAGAACAGCTACCTGTGACAAGAGAACAACTACTTGCGACAAGAGAAGAACACAATACAAAGGCAAGTATACATATTCATAAATGATTCAGGATTAGAAGTAAATCAAATATACTAATGCAATCATACAAAATACACCAGCATATAGGAAAGAATCAAGATAGATTTATTGAAAGTAACAGGGTTTAGGAAGAGATACAACCCATAGGGCTCCAATCCAGCATCTCCTTCCTAGCAGAATGGAATTCCTTCTTCAGCTCCCTTCAAAGCATAACACACCCAATGTTTCTAGCCACAAACCAACAGCAATTCTTTGCAAATACCAAATTCCAGCCTCCTTGATCTCATAGAGGAGAGATCTATATATAGGGATATTGGAGAGAGGATGAGTCAGCTTGAGAAGTGACTAGTGTCCTCTCCCTCTTTCAGTTCTTGAGTCCACTTGGAGGTTCTTGCTTCCACTTGGAGATTTGGAACCTCTTACTCATCACCAGTCGAATTCCTTGATCCAAGTGTCATTTTGGAAGCTTCCTGGGCATTGACACCTTGAGGAATGACTCTGCCACATGTCCAAACTCGCCCAGCGCAGGTAGCCTTCTTTGCAGTTGACATTCAACGCAGGTAGAAAGTGGAGAAGTTGACATTCAACGCAGATGCTCAGTGGAGCAGTTGACATGATCCAGAATTGCCTTGTTTTTGAGTGTTTTCAGGTGGAGAACTTTTGTGAATTGCTGTGGTTTGCTGGCCTTGTTCCTCTAGGGGTAGGAACAACATATTTAGGGACTTTGGATCCCTTGATTATTGACATTTCATGCTCAGTGATGCAAGGTACAAAAATGTCTATAACAGTTGCCCCCTAAAGTATGAGGTCGTTTATCGGGTGAAATGCTTTATCCAGGAGGGTCCGAAGTTCATCCATCTGCCGGGAGGAGACGTGTAATAAAATACAATACAATACATTATGATTCATACTGCTTTCATGATCTAGCTGAGGCGGGCATTCCCATGCTCAGCTTTATAAATTCATTTTTGTACATAGAACAGACGATCGTCTGATGGTAGACTGATAATTATGGTGAAATTATCATCCTTTGAGTAGGATGATCATCTGCTGCAATGATGTACATGTCAAATGTCTTTATTTTTCCTGAATATATATCGCAGCCCGGATGGATGAAACTAGATCCAGGGTCTTCAAACTCGTTCGATCTTCACTCTAAGTACAAGTCGATCCATGTGAGAATTGCGCTGAAGTCGAACATGGAAAGACATCGCTTGATTACCGGTCAATGATGTAAACCGTTAACAAGCGCGAGGGGAATCACCGATAATGATAATGACCCTCAAGGTACTGCAGTACAATTCACGTGGTGTGAATAAGGGACTTGGCGTCGAACACCACGCAAAATCTTCTGGTCGAAGGTCATTGATGTATACCTGTCGCCGGAAGTGAGAAACTTGCCATTGAGGCATGCAAGCTTCAAAGTACTGAAGGGGTTGTTCCTAGATCAACTCCTTGGATAATGAGCTGATGTCGACAAGGAGCGATCCGTCAAAGGAGGGCCTTAATGAATCCCACATCAGTGACACGGAACGGAGCTAATGATTTTATTGGAGGTGAAAACAATCTGTAACATATGATTCAGGGTGGCGGTCATGAATGGATGAAGGATAATGTATGGCAGTGGATGGGACCCGGTTGACTCTTTCTGAATGACTTCTCTTGAACATATGGCGACATTGATGCGATGGATCGGTAGCATTACCCCAAATATGGATGGTATGGCAAGACCATGGTGATGTGACCGGTGAATGAAACAACCCAACCCGAATGTGATACGGAGGAAAAGTGTCATGTTCAAGAGCGACCTGCTACCATCAAAGTTTTCTTGATTTTTCCCAATTTTTCCCCAGTCATTGCTGACCAGTACCTCTTTATTTTTGTCAAGCTTGAGGAGGATAACATATGCTTGTTCTATAACCTGCCCTTCGGGCAAGCCCATCGCTATGTTTTAACGAGCCTAGCGATAGTGAAACTCGTTCTCGTCTAAAGACAAGTTTGTCGCTATTTAATAATTTTAACGAGTCTAACGACAAGGATAACTCGGTCCTTTTCATTTTTAGAGAGTCTGAAAAGGTACATAAAGTTATCTCCAAAATTCCTTTTTCGTCATCTAATCCCTTAAGTCCGAAAAAGTATAAAACAATACAGAAGGGATGAGTTTTCGATAACTTTAACGAGCCGAATAAAACAAGCGCTCGACCTTTTTGTGCAATAATCCCTCAGGTCCAAAAAGATTAAAATCTAGAGGAGGGATAGCTCTTCCTGTCCTTTAACGAGCTGGAAGGCCAAAACTCGGCAATCTTTTCATTTTTTACGAGTCAGTTGAAAAGAGCTTAAAGAAGACTCGTCTTTTGAGGAACGAGTGATAAACAGGGATAGCAACTGATTCCAGGTACAGGTTGGAATTTTCCAATCACGGCAGTGTCACAAGGATGGCTAGGTGAAATCACTCTTCGCAGCTGTTCCTCAAAATGGGTAAACAATCATATGGAGGTGAACGATCGGCCAAATGAAAGTGGAGGTGGCAGGTGCAAACACGACCAAGGCTTTTATGGCTGATAAATTACATTCACAGTGGTTATTTACCGGGATAGGTTCATTTTTTAGTTAAAAATGAGCTTAAACTCTGGAGGAAACATTGCTCACTGCTTATATTTATTTTTTAACGAGCATGAAGACCGCGTTAAAACTGCTCGGATCTTGCGTTTATTTTTTAACGAGCATGAACTTTATGCTAAAACTGCTCGATTACCCAGTCATAAGATAAGAGTGTCTCATGAAAGATCCCATTTTTTATAGAGCTTGCGCCTTACCAAAGCTATGCTCACTCTCCTTTCTTTATGCAAGTTTGGAAACGACTAATCCTACGAGTTTAAAGGGTTAGAGGTCCTAAAAATTTAAAAAATAAATAGTCGCCCCTTGCTTGCACTCCAAAAGGTTTGCATGCCCCCAGGTATAAAACAAAGTTTCAAGGTTACCTCTACTTACCCTCCGCCAAAACATTTGTTTTAATCGAGAGAGGCTTACCTCTTTCACGTTACCCAAAGATTGTCTCGTTAATCTTTCAAACAAAACACTTCCTTGGCAATGTCTACCAAAATAGACAAGGGTGAATGACTGGTGCCAAGCACGTAACTTTGACAAAAGAATCCTATTCTAGAACAACCCCTCTTCCAACCACGGACGGGGTACGGACTAGTCATATTCTCCCGCGGAAACCTACCCTATACCCAAAGTTTCCCTGCCGAAGCAGGCCAGGATGCATGCCCCCTGGGTTCCAGTCATATCCTCCTGGATTACTCGCGCTCATCAGGAGGACGGACCATGGGTTGAGACACTTCTTGCATGAATAGACCATTTAGGGATGGCACATGACTATTTGCGATGTGTGATCCGGGAAACGAAAGTTGGTCCACGAGCTTGACCATTCTTCCTTCATGCGGAAAACACATTACTCTAAAGAGTGAGGAGACTATAGCTCCCATGCAATATATATAGTCTCGTCCAAGGAGTAGGTTATAATCCAAGGGTCCTTGAGCGACCATCACGTTCATTTGAATGGTCTTCCTTTCAATGTTATAGGCACATTGGGGAGGATCCCTAAAGGTCGGCTGGTTCCTTTATCAAAACCTGATAGATTTCTCACCTAAGGTAAAAGCGCCGGTGAACCAGGCGCTTTCCAAGCAATAGAGGAAAGGATACTCACAGATGCCCCCTTATCAATGTAGTGCTAGCCATTACCATTCTGTATATTTGACAAATAATTCTGAATGGCACACTGGCTGGCAACCGGGGTCTGCCTAGTTGGTTCCAATCAAAGGACACAACCAGGTTGCTTGGTGGTGGGACCGAATATATGGCCGGATAGCGCTCTGATGAACTTCCTTCCTGCGACAAAGGAATGGTGGCATTGCCCCCTTGATTATCAGAGTCAGTGCTGATGAAGAGAACCTGGACGGTGTCGTCTGTATTCTCTTCTGTGATGGTGTCATTCGAAGATGGAGCCTCTGAAGGCAAAACCGGGTCAACTGCCGTATTAACCTTTTGACTTTCGTCAGGCATGGATCCAGACGGTTCTTCTTCAATGGCAGGTGCTTTGGCTGACCATCTAAGTGGCTCAGCCGGATTCTCAACTAGTGAGGGACTTGGCAGGAGTCTTTGATATCCAGGAGGAAGATTCGCTCATAAAATCGGGCGATCTTCCAGAACTCTTTTTGCCTCGTCCAAGAAGGTACAATGGTGGATGGCGTGATCGCCTTCACACAGTCTGCAGGGAAATTTAACTTTCCCATTCTGTCCTGGAGCTTCACTCCCACTAGTTGACGGTGAGCAGTCGACATGGCTATCAGAGGTCGATGCTCCCGAATTGTGCAAACGGGGGGGCTAGTCTCTTAGTATCCGTGGGATACAGGGACAATATCTATGGAAGTGGTCTCCCCTGCACATGACGCATGGCGATTTAGGCCTTACGAGTGCGGTGTGTGGATTTTTATTAGATGACACTTGTTTGCCCCCAGTCACCTTAGGCTCCTTCTTCTTCTTTTCTTTCTTCTTCTTCTCCTTCTTCTCCTTAGGAACCCGATTTTTCGATCGACCAGTTCCGTCAAGCGAAGAGGAAGGAGGGGAGGAAGATGAAGTGGAAGGTTGGGAGGCAACTCTTGTCTGATCTAACTGTTGACTCGACTGTTCAGGAGTGGTGGTATTCTGAATGACATTGGTCGAAAAGAGCCAAACTGGTAGGCCAATTGTCAGTCCTGGAAGCGACAATGTGGCCATGTGGGGCGCACCAACATCTCCCCAAGAGGAGAAGGGACTAGGATTTCCACCCAAGGGAACTCCTTGGTTGGTGTGCTCCATCTTTTCAACCTAAAGATCAACGAAGGATTAAAGGGTGATTGTTCCGTTTAAAATAAATTGTTAACGACGCTTTAGACACAACTTGCTTTTTCACTTTTAAAGAGTCGAGAAAAAGCTAAAGATGACTCTAGTCTCCTTCGATGTTTTAACGAGCTCGAAGTGACAAATGCTCGGATGGACTTTTTCTGTTATAGAGTCTGAAAAAGGCCAAAAGAAACTGCTCTGGAGATCTAGGCAGAGGGTGTGCCAAACTTTTCGCAAAACCACATAATACTTTTTACGGTACGGGTGGTCGATCTTCGTGAATGCTGTGTTCACTGCATTGCGATCAGTAGGGCGGCCGACACGGCTTCTTAAGGATAAAAGATATATGCCTATAGGGGTATCCCAATATATACGCGACGGTACGTGGGAGCACAATCCGTATTAGCGCCACCGACTCTCAGGAGGAATCACCCACCTTCTTCGAGATCGACAACCACTATGTTTAACGACGCCGGAACACGTCTCTAGCCTAGACCTCTATGTTGTGCGTTATGTTACAAAGCATTGTTAGATTCATTCAGTTTATTTTAGGTTGATCTTTTTTAAAGTTTGCCTTTCAAGGTTCACCACGAGATGTATGATACAAATTCCTAAATGCAGTCTAAGATGATAAGCAAGCTTTACAATCTTTCAACTTTGAAAATCCTAGCTACTAAGGGAAAAGAGAGCGACTATCTTTTCTCAAAGAGCAATCAGCACACTCTAATGCACTTTCCCTAAATCCAACATGCAAACTATCAAATGCAAAATGCACAATGCAGGTGTTTGTTTTCAACTTTCTTAGTATAAATGCCTACAAAGAAAGCTTTTTGCACAACTTTGAATTTTCTTTTACAATGATCAAAATAAACAAGTTCACTTTCTCCGAAATCAACAAGGGTAGAAGAGATTACAATCACTTTGCGATTTTCGAAATAAAGACTCGTTTTGATACTTTGAAAAGAACAAATTCAAACCAATAAGCAAAAGTAAAACTATAATCAATCTGAACAAACAGCGAATGAACTCTCTTCTAAGATCACTCTCAATCAGATCTGAATCAAAGGCTACAGAAAGACTACTTCACTCATGCAAAGGAAGACTGTAAATGACGCCACAAACACATAAAAACATTCACAATCTTTTTGTACAAAAATGGGGCGGAATTCAAGCAAAGAAAAGGTTTATCAGACTAGTACCTATGCTGGTTAAAGGCTGCAAAAACAGAGATCAAAACAGGGCAACAAAGGACAAAGAACCCCAGCTGCACAAGGCCACACTGGTTCAGCGCAGGTCTAACACTGTCAGTTTGACATTCAGCGCAGGTAGCCCCTTCGGGACCTGCGTTGAAATGCAGACTGCCTTCATAGTGCCTGCGCTGAAGAGAGAAACTCTCGTTTCCCTTGGTTTCTGGGTCACAAAATGCTCAAAAATCAACTGTTTCAGGCCAAATCAGAAACACAAGCAAGGTATAAATAGAGGGATGCTTTGATAGGGTACTAAAGACTATCACAAGGATCATCAAATCATTTGTGGATCTAGTTTAGATCATAGACAAGTCCAACACACTGGATCAAAGCAGCAACTTTTACTTTGCATCCGGGAAAGATGCAGTTCAATAGTAGCTGTCAAGTCTATGAAGTAAACAAATGACGGAAACACAAATGAAATGAATTAAACAATTTCTTCCCCGGTGGAGTCGCCAATTTGTTGTGGGGAAAAATGCCTATGCAGGACGATCCTATCCACCTAAGGTGTGACAGTGCCTTAGAAACAAATGAATACAACTATTATGATTTCTTCCTTTATGAAATGTGAAAGAGGGGAGATCGGCAGACTTACCTTTGTCTTCTGGTTGTCCCTCGATCTAGATCCTCTTCCCTTTGTGTGTCCACAGCTACTTGCCTCCTCGCTTGATCAAGAGAACAACTACTTGAATCCCACGAGATCACAAGAGAACAGCTACCTGTGACAAGAGAACAGCTACTTGCGACAAGAGAAGAACACAATACAAAGGCAAGTATACATATTCATAAATGATTTAGGATTAGAAGTAAATCAAATATACTAATACAAGCATACAAAATACACCAGCATATAGGAAAGAATCAAGATAGCTTTATTGAAAGTAACAGGGTTTAGGAAGAGATACAACCCATAGGGCTCCAATCCAGCATCTCCTTCCCAGCAGAATGGAATTCCTTCTTCAGCTCCCTTCAAAGCATAACACACCCAATGTTTCTAGCCACAAACCAACAGCAATTCTTTGCAAATACCGAATTCCAGCCTCTTTGATCTCATAGAGGAGAGATCTATATATAGGGATATTGGAGAGAGGATGAGTCAGCTTAAGAAGTGACTAGTGTCCTCTCCCTCTTTCAGTTCTTGAGTCCACTTGGAGGTTCTTGCTTCCACTTGGAGATTTGGAACCTCTTACTCATCACCAGTTGAATTCCTTGATCCAAGTGTCATTTTGGAAGCTTCCTAGGCATTGACACCTTGAGGAATGACTCTGCCACATGTCCAAACTCGCCCAGCGCAGGTAGCCTTCTTTGCAGTTGACATTCAACGCAGGTAGACAGTGGAGCAGTTGACATTCAGCGCAGATGCTCAGTGGAGCAGTTGACATGATCCAGAATTGCCTTGTTTTTGAGTGTTTTCAGGTGGAGAACTTTTGTGAATTGCTGTGGTTTGCTGGCCTTGTTCCTCTAGGGGTAGGAACAACATGTTTAGGGACTTTGGATCCCTTGATTATTGACATTTCATGCTCAGTGATGCAAGGCACAAAAATGTCTATAACACTTTCTGCTCAATGGTTGGTATAGATGTTTCTGGTAAAAATAATCTTCCATCTGCATCATCCACAGCTGGTAGTTTTGGCCATTAATTTTTTCAACCCTAAACCTACCATCTTCCACCATTGCTCCCACTCGAAATAGGAACCCTTTTCTGCTACGAGTTTTAGCCAAATAGACCTTCAGCTCTGATACTAGTTGTTAGAAACTTATATATATTACAAAGCAATGGAACACATAAAATATATTGCAAAAATAAAAACATAGAAAACACATAAAACAAGAGAAACACAGATATACGTGGTTCACCCAATTTGGGCTACGTCCATGGAGAAACAACCAGTCCTTCCTTTTATATTTTCCAGAAAACTGAAGAGATACAACCTACAAAAGATCTGTTGTAATTTCCTCTTCTCTCTCACACAATCTCCTCTCCCTTTCTCACTCAGAATATAGATCTACATAGACGCAATACAATTCCCTCATATATAGTGAGGGGTTTCATTTTAGGGAAAAAAACCCTAAATTAAACATAACTTCTACTGTTAGATCTCTGCCTAATGAATGACTCAAATTGACTACGAAATTACAACATTTTAAGGAAATTCTACGTCCCCTGCACCCCCTCTGCAGTGTAAATATTATCGGCGGTGTCGCAACCACATTATGAATTGGGGTCCAATGCAGTGATACCTCTAAATAAATAATATAATCATGCTCCACACCCAATAATCTCCCACTTGGAGACATACTCCAAAACACCTTGAGGTGTTTAAATGATGCAGGTCTTCCCTTGCATAACTCATAGGGAATTTTATCACTATTAGTCCTGAGTTGAGTTCTGTTTGACAGATATACTATTGCCTAGGATACTTCTACCCATAAGTTGTGAGACACTCCTACTGCATCTAACATTTCTCTGGCCATTTGCTAGATTGTTATGTTCTTCCTCTCTACTAATCCATTTCTTTGAGGAGTTCTAGCCACTGAGTACTGCCTCCTAATGTCATTCTCTCCACAAAATTCCTCAAACGCTCTTGAGGTGTACTCTCCCCCTCTATCTAATCTCAAGCATTTTATGTTTAAATATTTCTCACTTTCTACTTGAGCTTTAAACTTCTTGGAATTCTTTAATGCTTTCAATTTTTCTTTTAAGAGAACAATCCAAGTAGCCCTGGTGAAATAATCAATGAGTAACATGAAATACCTTTTTCCTTTTGAGGTATTTGCTCTAGTTGGGCCAAAAATATCTGTGTGAATGAGCTTCAGAGGTCTAGATCACGAAAATTCTTTAGATTCTAAATGAGTTCTAGTCTGCTTGCCAAACTAACATGACTTGTTGATTATTTTGTCAAGCTTTCACAGTCTTGGTAATCCTCTCACTTCTCCCATCTTGCTTATTTTTACCAATCAATCAAAATTCACATGCCCAAGCCTCTTGTACCATAGTCATGCTTCACTTGTTTTTCTCAAATAGTAGTTGACCCTTGAATCGTCAAACACATATACATTGTTGTGGGTTCTGATTTCTTATCCCACCAGTTTTCCACTATTTTTATTGTATATCTCACAATATTTATATTGGAAGGTCACATCATAGCCATTATCACACATCTAGCTAACATTGAGAATATTGTGCTTGATACTTTCTACATACATTACATTTTGTGCTTCTATCTTTTGATCAAGACTCAATACTCCTTTTCCCTTGATTGTTGCTAGAGAGTGAGAATATTGTGCTTGATACCTTCTACATAAATCACATTTTGTGCTTCTATCTTTTGATCAAGACTAAATACTCCTTCTCCCTTGATTGTTGCTAGAGCGTTGCTTCCAAAAGTGATGTCGCTTCCTTTGTCCTTTTCCTTAAGTGATAGAAATTTTCTTTTGTCCCCCGTCATATGTTTGGAAAAACCACTGTCCACATACCATTCATTTTCTTGATTATGATTTGAACTTATTGTGCACTCATTGGATTTGTGCCCAAAATTATTACATTTGAAGAATTCTACTTCACTTAGTAAGGGAGAGAAGACATTATGATTTATGAGAGAAACATTTTGAGACCTAGAAATCTGATGCTTATTATATCTGGGATTCTCATCTCTTTCTACTTTGATCCTTCTACAATCAATGGATTTATGTCCAAATATATGACACTTATAGAAGTGGCCATAAAAAAATAGGCATGCCTATTGTTAGAAGCATTATGAGATTGTGCAGGGAAATACCTTGGTCATCTCAGTGATTGATCTATTCTCTATTGACGATTTCCTCTTTTCACAGCTACTCTTTTGTCTTCATTAGTTATTTCATGATGCATCTTCTCATGGCTCTGTGATTCTACGAATCATGTGGACCTGAATTTTATCTTCCCAACATAAGAATCTTGTGTCTTAGAGTATCCCAGACTGGTTCTGACTCCTGAGGGCCTTTGAATATTCAAGATCTAATCTAGTCTCCTTGTCCCTTCAACAAATTTTTCATTTAGACACTTCTCAGTCTTTGTCTTCACAAGTTCAATTCTCAAAGAGACAACTTATGCTTCAAGACTCTGATAGTTCTCTTCCCATTCTTGAATCAGGTATTGAATAAATTTTTCTTTTCTTTTGGACTCCTCCAGCTCAACCTTCAAAGACAGAATATCATCTTTGCAATCTGTGAGATTGCTTCCCTTTCTAACTTGAGCAGCTCATGTGTCAACTGCTTGTTCTCCTCTCCAAAACTCTCATAGCTTTCTTTTTCCTCTTTCAGTAGAAGGGCTACATTGTCCTTTTTATTTATATCTTCTTCAAAATTTTCCTTTTGATAGGAAAAATCATCATTGTCAAAGTTATAGATAACTTCCTCTGCATGCTTTAATTGTTCCTTCAACTGCTTATTTTTCCTCCTTTTTTTCTTCAACTAACCAAGGGCATTGATGAGTTCCCCTTCAAGGTCTACTACTCCTTCTTCTTACTCTTTAGAGTCCATAATACCCTGCTTTTTGGAGTCTTTCTCAAAGGCCATAGGAATATACTTATCTGAAATGTTTTTCGACGAGTCTTCACAGTGTGTCTCTGGTGCTGAGCTATCCTTTTTAGAATATATCCCATTCTTCTAATAAGGATTTTCTTCTGATCTATCTGAGACTTGTTTACAAATTTCATATCCTCTTCCATTTCACCCTTTTCTTTTTAAGGGAATTAGGAAGAGAAATGTCCAACTCTTCCAAAGTGAAAACACTTGAAGGGAAACTTCCATTTATATTTTCCATAGCCATGCTTAATTTTTCTGGCTAGTTGAGCCAAATCTTGATCAGATTCATAGTTGGAGCAATCTTGATGATCTTTGTTCTCCTTTCCCTTTCTGGATACTTTGAATGTCGCTTCCTTTGGTTCAGAATTTTCTATTATGTTAGGTCCCTATACTACTAGAGTAACCCCTTATTGTTATTAGTACAACCTCCTTATTATATTTTTGTGCCCATGTAGTCCCAATATTGTTATTATTGTGCCCCATAGAAGCCCAGTATTGTTATTATTGTGCCCTTACATTATTATTGGTATGTCGGTTCTAACTATATTATGACCCCTTAAACTCCTGTATATAGAAAGCAGGTCTTATCATTTATATCATCGAATAATTTTTCATTTATGTAATGTAAAGGAGGTTTCCCCCTCGAAGAGGCTGAATTCTAAGGCAATTATCTTTCTTTTCTATCTTTTTGTGAGCTGGTTTCATAACATATCAGATCTTTGGATTCTAGGGTTTCGCTACTCCAAACAGGTCATCGTGGAAGTTTCGCTATAAATTTTTTTATGCGATGTTTTAGAAGATAAAAAAAACCCATTTGAGCTAAAATTGTTCCAAATTTCAGGTCTGAATTTTAGAGCTTGTCTCACTATATGTTAGGATATATGATCTGAGGAAGTTAGGGTTTTTGCAGACTCCTGAATTACATTCCAAACCAGTGACCTGGGAAAAATCATCATAACTTTTGTTCTAAGCACCAAATTGAAATTTCGTGAGAAGTTTCAGAAAGAGGATGAACTGTAGTTTTCTATATATCCATTTCTGATACTAATGTCGAAACAGTGACACGTGGCACTTCGTACAAGTTGTCTCTACTGAACTAGTCTATAATTAGGTCACCGTGGGAGATTTGGCATAACTCTTCCTTAGAGAATCCAATCTTGATCAAACTTGCAGGGTTAGAAAGAGGACTCTAAGGGCTACTGTAGGACGTGATTTAAGATATCTGATATCCACAGTTATAGAGATACAATAGATTCAATATTGAGCTCTTACAATGTGGAAAAAAAAGGTGTGTAGTTTTTTTTTTTTTTTTAATTTTGCATAAGAATGGTTTGAAAAATTAGTTTGAAGGAATTCAAAGGGAATGGTGACGGATTATTAGCATTAATTGATGCCCCAAAGAAATAAAATGGAAACACCTAATAAGCAACCTGAAATCTCTAGCACGACTCATGAAGAAGAGGAAGAAATGCAACATGATATATCAAAATTACAAGACCAAGTACAACAAATTTCACTCTCACAAAAGGTAATTGAAGCGAAGATGAATGGCATAGAAGCTAATATGAATGGTGTGCAAGTTAAGATGTATGGCGTGAAAGATAAGATGAATGGCATGAAAGCTAAGATGAATGGCATGGATGCTAAGATTGAAGAATTGAAGATAAATTTGAATAAGTTGCTACAAGAAATGGTTACTAATGGTGAAAGGGTAGTAAAGGAAACTCATGATGAGAAAAAAAGAAATGTTAATCATGATTTCATAGACTCTAATGTTGGATTGAAGACCCACCATATTCCAAAATTTGATATGAGGAAGTTTGATGGCAAGGATCTCAGAACATGGATACTACAGATGGAGCAATTTTTCGATCTCCATAATGTGCAAAACACACAAAAGGTACGTATTGCAACTTTATATTTGGAACCAAATTAGTTTGTATGGTATCGATGGCTTTGATGTCGTAAAAAAATTGTCACTTGGGAAATTTTTACGAAATAAATGATAGCACATTATGAGGATACAAATAGTAAAACCTTTTCTATCCAATTGATAAATCTCAAACAAAAGGGTTCAATGATGGATCACACTGAGGACTTCGAAAAATTGAATATAAGGGTAAAATATATTCCAAAGGAGCATAGGATTGATGTGTTCATAGGGGCTTTAAAGTTTAATATCCGACATGAGGTTTTCCTTTTCGAACTTGATTCATTGGAGAAGGCATTCAGGTTAGCAAGAAAAATGGAAAGCAAAATTATGGCAACTAGGAAGCCTACCACTCACAGCTATAAAGATGGAAGTGTTGTTGCCCCTAGCCTTCCACAACCTACAAGGTTGACACCAAAACACTTGGAAGAAAAAAGAACAAAAGGTCTTTGTTACAGTTATGATAACAAATACACTAAAGGTCATAAGTGTGGTGAGAAGAAATTATTCTACATATATTGTGAAGAGGAGGAAGAAAAGGGACAAGAAATGTCAAAAGAAAAGGATATGCTCCAGGCACAAACCCTAGATAAAGAATAAATGAATTTAACCATATCTTGTAATGCATTGGTTGGAATTACCACTCCTCAAACTATCAAGATAGAAGGACATATCAAGAAGAAAATGGTAATAGTGTTGATTGATTCGGGAAGTACCCATTATTTTATTCATTGTAAGATAGCCAAGGAATTGAATTGCTTCCTATATCCAGCACCATAGTGTCAAGTGATGGTTGCAAGTGGAGGAACCATAAATTGCTATGGAAAGTGCCATAATATCAAGCTATCCATGGGATAATATTTATTGAATAGCCCAATGCTTTCCATTATAATGGGTGGTACTGATGTTGTACTAGGAGTCCAATGGCTACAATCCTTAGGTACAATAGCTTTAATTTTCAGGAACTTTTAGTGCAAATTTGTGTGGAAGGAAAGGAAATTGAATTAAGGGGTATTACAGGGAAACCAAGAAAGATAATCAGCTCTAACATTATGACAAAGCTTCTAAATAAGGAACAATAAGGTGTAATTGCACAATTATTTTCTCTAGAGGTTCCCACATCGAAATCATCTATTTCTCCAGATCTCCAAAAAGTATTAGGCAATCATTCCAAGGTATTTGAGACTCCCAAAGGCCTCCCACCTATTCGTGATCATGATCATGTTATTCATTTGATTCCAAGAAGTGTTCCTCCAAACATCAGGCCGTACAGATTTCCCTATTCCCAAAAGAGTGAAACTGAGCATATGGTTGGAGAAATGCTAGAGGTTGGTATAATTCAACCTAGTCAAAGTTATTTCTCTGCTCCGGTAGTATAGCTGCACAAGAAGGATGGATCACGGCACATGTGTCCGGATTATAGGGAGCTCAGCAAGCTGAATATTAAAGATAAATTTCCCATTCCTATCATTGATGAATTATTGGATGAATTGCATGGATCATTTTACTTCACCAAGTTGGATCTTCCTTCAATATATCATCAAATCATAAGGAATACTAGATATATTCCGAAAACATCATTTAGAACTCATGAGGGTCATTATCAATTTTTGGTCATGCCTTTTGGCCTTACTAATTCACCTTCTACATTTCAAGGTTTGATGGATTCCATTTTCAAACCATTCCTTAGAAAATTTGTGTTAGTATTTTTTGATGATATACTAATCTAGAGTAAGTCTTGGAAGGATCATGTTCAACATGTTGGAAAGGTGCTCAAACTATTGGAGGAGAAACAATTATATGCAAAAATATCCAAATGTTTCTTTAGAGTACAAGAGGTGGAATATCTGGGTCATATTGTATCTCATGAAGGTGTTAAGGTAGACCTTGGAAAAATTAAAGCAATTAAGGAATGGAAAATCCCCACATTCGTAAAGCATATGCGAGGATTTCTCGGGTTGACAAGGTATTATTGCAAGTTTGTTAAGAATTACAGGAGAATAGTAGCACCTCTAACAACATTATTGAAGAAAGATGAATTTTCATGGACTCCAAAAGCAGCAAAGGCCTTCTAACATCTCAAAGAGGTAATGTGCCAAACACTAGTCTTAGCTACGCCAGACTTCACAAAAACCTTTATTGTGGAATGTAATGCTTCAATAAATGAAATTGGTGTTGTTTTAATGCCATATGAAAGACCCATTTCTTTTTAAAGTCATCCAATCAAAGGAAAGTATTTACACAAAGCTATTTATGAGAAGGAAATGTTGGCAATACTACATGCACTTAAGAAATAAAAACCCTTCCTAATGGGAAGACACTTCAAGGTAAAAAGAGATCATGATAGTATTAAATAATTTTTAGAACAAAGATTATCCTCTGAAGAGCAACAAAAATGGGTCACAAATATGTTGGGTTATGACTTTGAAATCATCTATAAAAAAGGGAAGAAAAATGTTGTGGCAGATGCACTCTCAAGAAAGGATGAGGATGTGGAAGCATTGTTTTATGCTATTTCTATTATCTAACCAGATTGGATAAATGAAGTAAGGGATGAATGGAAGAAGGACAAAGAAGTATGGCCACTCATTCAAAAGTTGCAGAAGATCCCAGTTCAAACAATATTTCCAGAACTTTAGGAGGAAGGAAAAATCATATTGGAACTTGGAGCAGTCACAAAAACAAGAACTCAACAACTATGAAATAGATCAATATCAGAGTATCTCATCAAGTGGAAGAACTTACCCACTGAAGATTCCACATGGGAGGATGAGAATTTTATATAGAAGCATCAAGAACTACTCAAGCATTGAGGACAAAACGTTTTGAAGGAAAGGGGCATGTTAGGTCCCTATACTACTAGTGTAACCCCTTATTGTTATTAATACAACCCCCTTATTATATTGTTGTGCCCATGTAGTCCCCATATTGTGATTATTGTGCCCTATAGAAGCCCACTATTGTTATTATTGTTCCCTTACATTATTATTGTTATGTCGGCTCTGATTATATTATGACCCCTTAGACTCCTATATATAGAAAGGAGGTCTTGTCATTTGTATCATCCAAGAATTGTTCATTTGTGTAATGTAAAGGAGGTTTTCCCCTCAAAGAGGAAGAATTCTAAGGCGTTTATATTTCTTTTCTATCATTTTGTGAGCTGGTTTCATAACATATTCCCAGTCTCATCTCATAGGCTAAGAGAGTACCACACAACTGATCCATCTCGAGATATTTTAATTTAGCTATTTCCTCAATAGTTGAGATTTTGGCATTAAATCTCATGGGTAGAGATCTTAATATTTTATTAACAATCATTTCTTCCTTGACTTCTTCACCAAGTCCTCCAATCATATTAGTCACTTCATCAACTCTGAGGAAGTATTATTCTATTCTTTCATTCCCATTCATTCTCAGGCTTTCAAACCTCACTCTGAAAGTTTGAAGTTTCACTTGATTGACATTGTCATCTCCTCCATGAATCTGGTTAAGATTTACCCATACTTCCTTAGCAGACTTACAATGCATAAATTTTAGAAGTTATGATTGACTACGACCAAAGAGAATGGAATTCTTTTCTTTAGCATTGTTCCCATTTTATTTTTTACCGTTTGCATTAGTGGGAGGAATATTAGGGGCATTATAATATACTAGTACTAAAGTTGAAACATCTACTCCCAGAGACATAAGATATGCTTCCATTCTCACTTTCCAAAAATCATAGTTGGTCCCTTCAAACACTAGTATTCTACTTGAGTAAGCCTCTTGAATCTCTTTCCTAGACATAATTCCTTATAGATCTACCTTCCATTATTTAAATTGTTGTTGAAGGAACCTTGGCTCTGATACCAATTGTTGGAATAAGGAATTAATGAGAGGGGGAGTGAATTAGTAATTAAGAAACACTTAGTTCTTTTCCTCACTATGCTTGCAGTCCCTTCTTATGTTCTTTAACTTGTGACAACATTCATTAAAAAAATAGCAAACCAATAATATTTCAAACACACATATTCAAATAAAAATCACATGAGAAGCACACATTTAACACAATGTTTTTCACATGGAAACCCACAGGGAGAAAACCACATTTTTTTTTTTATTGTGTAAATTAAGCACCCACTTAATTACATATTTTTTTTGTGAACACCCACTCACAAGAGGCACCAACCCCCTTTAGTTAGAAAGAACCAACATTCCAAGAGGCACCAAACTCTTTAGTTTTCAGGCACCAACTTTCCCTTACCATTATTCTACTATTTCATACAATTTTCAAACTGAAAACAGAGGCATACAATTTTACAAGTAAAATACCAAACAATTGTTCACATAATTGACTTCTGCATTTTGCCTTCTGTGCTCACTTGTAGTAGATCTCCTCTTGCTTCTCAGATCAACATTCCCTCTAAGGGATATTCACTGACTAATCATCATCACTACCCTCTCCATTCTCCACACAACACTCTCACTTCTCTTTTTGCACTATCATATAGATTCCTCTGAGGTGCTTCAACCTCTCAGTCACTATGCCCTTCACTCACAACTCAATACTCTCACACATACGCTCAACTCCCCACACTTCTCCATTACAGGAAATGATTTTGTTCTACTGAGGCACTATTTGGAAGGTAGAATCTGCTACATGTCATTTGGCTTCCCATTTCTACTCAAACATGGCCTCCCTTGCCATTGTTGTGTCTTCTGTCAGTTTTTGGTCATAGTGTAGAAATAGATATCGACCATGTAGTCCTTATTATCTTACTGTGTGGAGCTCAATGCTGAGAAGTTAATTCTCAGGTGACCAGCACACTACTTCATGAGTCCCATACCTCCTTTTAAATCGTTGTTCCTACGGATCGTAGCCCTTGCTACCTTGACCCTGTGATCTTTGGAAGTCACCATTACTCCTGAGACCAAATCCTATGTTCCCTCATTCAATCTTGCAACTTCCAACCCATACACCTTTAATTCTCTGTATTACACTATCAAAGCTAAATATGTCCTGTATTATTACAATAGTGTTATATCAGATACTTTACTCATCGAGGATTTTATTTTTAAGACATTACAAAATCAGAGTTTTGATGTCCTTGGCCCCTTTTGTTTAACCTCTTTCTATTTTCCTCCATGCGACTTGGTATGGTGACCGAAGGCTTAGCCTTAAGGTGCTAGGGCATTTTGTTCATGCCTAGGGACCATTTTTCCTTTGTTAAGAGCTTAGTGCTCCTGGTTCTATAAGTTCTTCACAACCATGTGGTAGCCCTAATATCGGAGCCCCCTTATCAACACCTTTTCAATTGCCAACTGTTATAAAGTGATGACATTATCAACCTCCGATATGCAATCCCCAATATTCCATCATCAATTCCATGTGGCATCTCATGAGTGGTGACACATGTCACTTAGATTCCCCCCCTTAGGGCCCCTCAAAATTCCAAAACTTCTTGCCACGTGTCCTTCCGTACCACCATGTCATGTTGATGTTAGATGCCACTATAGCTTTATCTGAAAGAATCATATGTCATCACGTGTCCCGCTAGAGGATAAAAGGCCTCCTCCACCTTTGGTTTTGTGTTGAAATCATTTGTAAATCCTTATCGGTGATCCCCGATGGTTTTCAACGCTAACAAAACTTTTAACAATATCAAAATTTTTTAAAGGTTTGCACTTTCAGAAGCACTGATCCTCTAATTACCGATGTTATGATCTCCTCCAAGCTCTAACACTGCCTGCTTCAATGTATTGGAACTCTCATATTGTGACCATCGATAATGCGATGTGCCAATAATTTGACCTCTCATGTTGAAATGCACCAATAATGCAACCACCAATATCTCTAACCTCTGATATGCAATCGTTGATATCTTTGATGTTATGATGTTTTGATGTGCGATTGTCGATATGCTTGATGCTTCGATGTGTGATTGTAGATATATCTGATGCTCCGATGTGTGATCATTGATATGCTTGATGTCACTGGACCTCCTTTATGAGATCGTCAATATTATTTCCTTCTTGAGGCTTTAATCCTTGAAATTTCAGCAGACCATATCTTTTGATCGAGGGGTCCATTTTTGGACTTGCATATCATTGGAAAGTTTATTCAGAGAACTTTTCAATGGGGAGGGTCTGATATAGGATCTGAGTCCTTCTTCTACTTTGAAGGTGATTGCAAATGACTCTTCTCATTAACTCTTTGACCAATTGAATACCAACTACCTTGATGATCATTTTATGGCTTCTTCAGTAAGCCTGCAACTACCATGGAATTCCATCCCGACACCCAATCATCATGCTGACCCTTGTTTGAAATCAATGCCAACACTTGCACAACCACCTATACACCATCAAATGTCCAACATCTCTAATGTTAATATTCTACAGAAGAAGATGTGGGTGTTGATGGGTAGACCCTTGTTGACTTGGTCCCTTATCTAGCTATGGTTAGGAAATCAATATAGAATTTTCCCTATTAGTTGACTCTCAAATATGGAGGTAGATATTGATGGGGTTACTAGTATGGATAATTTTGAAGTTATTAAGTTTTTTTTATGACATTGATCCTTATCCAACTCTATTTTGAATTGATTAGGCATTTGATAACTAATTTATCATTAATTTGAAAATAGGTAGATGATTTTTGAGTCTAGGGATGTCTGAGTGATTCCACCATTAGATGCAAGTGAAGGAGACACGTACATGGAGCTTGACTAAGAAGAGATGGATGGAAAGGTATTGGATGAGATCTACAATATCATTGTCCATAAGGAATATTATGTCAACATGACTGTAAATGGTGTGCTAATTTAGCATAATATTAGTTCATGTGCTTCAGATCGTGATGAAGGGATAAAAAATTGATTGAACCAGTTGCATGTAGGCTTTACGAGGAGGTGTGCACATATCACTCAAGTGGTATAATGGATTAACACTGAAGTACAAGATTGCCCCAGAGAAAAATTTCTTATGCAGGAGGTGACTTAGAATGTTAAGGCCTTTCCCATTTATGCAGATGAGGACAATCTATTGAAGAACATTTTGAAGGTGGAATAAAAAGATCCCATAATCCTATTATTGGAATACAAACTAGTGTGCATTGTTTCAAAGGACATGAAAAGTAGCACGATGGTGAAAAGTGTTGATGATTAATATGCTAGTTCATCATATGTAACACGAGAAAAGGGGTGAAGGAAAGTTATTGATGGAAAGGATGTGAAACCCACTTCCTTTATGATGCTACTATTGAAAGAGGATGTAGAAGGTTCACACTAGATGTATTTTCACAAAGAATTAGTGATGCCATTGAAGTGAAATTTCTTTGCCAGTATATGTACTATGTTAAGATCTATTGCAAGGTGTTGGCTTGTTGGGGCCTGACCCAAGTTCTGAGTTAATTAGCCAAACAAATCCCTATACTATTGGCCGTTTTGGCAATAGTCTGTGGAGCATGGACTGAGGTGTCCCCCAAAGTATTATGGGAGGATGCTAGAACCAGGTTTCTACACCCTTAAGATGTCTAAGAGGTTTGACTGGTCCACTATTTGTTCCTGTGCGCAGGTTGCTTCACGCACTTTCCTATTCCTCGCGGCCTGATACACTGCCTTCGTGCAGCCCTAACCAGGGGTTGCAGAGCTCCTGCTCCACACTATGTGCTATTACCTAAGATCCTATTTATCTTCTAGTACTATTTAATTACCTTTGCCTACTTGAATGTCTTAAGTTATAATTAGTTATACAAAATGTTCATACAAGTTCGCATAGTAAATAAATAGTTTACTTGCAAATTATATCCAATCATGCATCAAAATAGGAAAATATACACATAAATATAGTAAAACTCCTTTTTATTGATTCTCCCAACAGTTATAGACTCGACCTGCCTTGCGCACTCAGCTTTAGGGGTCCGCGCACTCACCTGCAGACTACTAGGCCTCTGCGCACTTAGTTGCAGAGCCTTCTCCTACTCTATGACCCACATACACAATTTACACTTTGACTCAATTACTTAAACTTATCATCGTCATTTATTCTCTCTTCCATTAGTTATCTTATACACTTAGAGCCTCGCTCTATCTATACAATCCTACAAAAACTAGGGTGGACAAACTTGTGACTCTATTATAATTTCGCACCCTGCACCCACAACTCGCAGAGCTTTTATAAGAAGACTTGGTCAAAACTTGGGCTTTAAGCCCTAAAACATGCCTTGGGGGGATTCCATGCCCAATAGGCCCCCAACAAAAACATCATGACTCACCCTCGAGTCACTCTGTCAGCACGAATATCTTTGCATGGAGTCCCTCCATCTATGCTCGAATTGCGGCAAGGTCAGCAGTGCACTGAGCTGCTGCCTGCTGGATCTGCTACAGGCATTGTTTTGAAATCGTTGTGTTAGAAGTGCTTCTCTGGATTAGTGCATGTATCCCATGCATGTGTGTAAGCTTGACTTCAATGTCTATTGGGATTTTGAAGGCCTCGTCGATCCAAGGTTGAACGTGTGTCTTCAGGACTGCTTCCATGTGTCGTACCATGTCCACCTGTTCTTTCAGGGCTTTGGCCTGTTGCATCTGCATGAGCCTCTGAGTGAGGGCCACTGTTTGTGCAATTCCTGTGATGTTGTCATACTGTTGTTAGAGTTCTCATGCCTCTGTCTCTAAGAATTGGATGTTGGGGTCCCCATGGAGATTTGTGAGGACCTCAAATGATTCTTACAACATGTTGGTGCAGTATCGTACTGCACTGCCAATTTGGTCGAATCCCACTATGATAGCACTAGCACGTTATTATCTTACTTCCAGAGGGGTGGACAGTTGCACCTTTAATCGTAGTTCGGCGATCTGAAGGTTCACCTCCAGCTGAACCTTTTTCATTTCCTCCCTCACCTCACATACCCTTGTTGCTAACATGTGGATGTGCACCTCTACAGTATGTCTGCTGGGATGGCCAGATTTAGGATGCTTTGGCAACCTTCGTCTATTACCTGTACCAGTTGTCAATTCCGCGACACCACTTCATTGCGCTGCAAGCTAAATTGTTCCATATTGATTTTTTTCTTGTTAAGGACTTGCAGTGTGCGGCTCTCCCTAGCTCGGAGCTCTTTACTTATCCCATCCTACAAAATATATAAGGTCTCTTATAGGAGTGCAGCCATATTGATACTGAGACCCTTCAACACGCTAACCATAGGCCTATCGGCCTCATTTGTGGTCACTAGTGCCCCTTCTGGAAGCACTATGGTATTCTTCATCTGAGCGCACAACATCTATTCTGTTGTCGTTGTTCCAACTCCGAGACTAGTCAAAAGGGTACCATCCTGACGAGGGTGCACCTGCAACTCCTGTAGCTGCACTCTAAGGCCCCCAACACAATCTAGCTCTCCTGCATGAAATTTTTGAGGGCCTCAGAGGTGACATCACACACTATCATGTCGATGTCATGTAGATCACCCTTAGTTAGGGTGATCGGGTCAATAGACAACTTTGATGCCTTAGCCTTCTTGCACAACCCTGTCTACTTGGTTGGGTGTTGGCGCTTCAACTGTGTTGACGTGGCTTGTGGGTCCCCGCCTCCCTCTTCTTCCTCTGCTTCCTGCCATGCAAAGGCGACATTTGGCCCTTGCTCGCCTTCATGGATGCGTCCTATGCTACTACTGCTATTGTGGTCTTTTCCTTCTCAGTTGCTATCTGTGCAGTGTCCCATGCCACCCGCACTTTTGTTATCGCTGCTTCCTTCCTTATCTTTTCTGCAAATTGTGCAATGCACAGCTTGGCCTCGTCTTTCTCCCTCTGTGTCGCCGACTTCTCTATCTCCATGATGTCTGGAGTGCGCCACTCCAGCGGCCATGTCTCCAAGACGTTAAAGATGACATCGTGCGTGGCTACAAAGGGTAGCTTCCTCCATTGTTTGGTCGGGTCCTTGCACACTCTCATGTAAATGATATGGATGTTCGCTTTAAATTTTGCAAAACTCTAAAGGCTATTGTAGACAGTGGGCGACAACCACAACTTGCAGTTGATCCCCATTCTAAGGTTCATCTCCATGAACACCCGAAATATTTTACTGTCGTGGATCCTAGTGGCATCCTTTGTGGCCCAGAGTGAAGCGTACTTTGTGGCCTCCGGCAAATCCCTATCAATTGTGGGGAATTGACTATCCTTTGGTAATTCCCCTACCACGAGAAATATGGACAACGGAAGCCATGCATAGTGGAACGTTTTTCCTTGTTCCTGAGCTTAGCGGAAATTCTCCAAAAAGTCCTTGCAGAGGAACTCAGACTAGTTAAACTGGACCCCCTCCATGCACTACTCAACCAATGTGACCACCAGCGTGGGTACCTCATTTGCGCGGCAGTTGCGCATAACCTTACTGGCCAGTATTTGGGTTGCCACTTTCACTGCTTTGTCATTGATGTTAGATATGGTGTAGCCACTTTTCTTCTTTTGCAGCTTGTACTTCTTCTTCATGGGCTCTGCAATGGCCAAGTCATTGCTCTTCCCTTCCTAGATGTCTGCGGGGTCCTCTCCTTTGTATGGAAGCCAGGAAATACGGTAAATCAAGTTTTTTGTGATGGGGATGGGCTCCTCCATCCATAGACACCCATCATGCACCAGGCAAAGCAACTGCTTGATAATGAACATGGTTATTGGGGCGCAGTGGAAATGCGGCACAAGAGCAGGTTAAGTAGCCCGGCCCTTTCCACTCCGCACAACCACTTTCGTGGCTTTAATTTTGTAACCCCCGCTGCGGTGTTCCGCTTGGGCTTCATGAGGTGCAAGGTCTCAAAAAAGGGAACTTCTCATGGTCAACGAGGTCCCAATATTCGAATTTTAAGCTTGGAACCCATCCCAGGTGCGTGTCCTCAAAAGTGATGTTGTCCAAGAGGAGCGGGGTCTGGAGCAAGCTCGTGGTCTCGTCAAGGTCCTTGGGCACTTTAGGCTTCCCTTTCTATGGGGGTACATAGGCGAGAAGCTTTCTCGGGGGGTATGCAGGCTTAGTTTCCTCCTCCATGCCTTCATCCTCATCTTCTACGATGATTGCGTCCTCTAGGTCTTCTTCTTCTTCATCGGTCTCTATGGTGACAGCTTTCCCCTTCTCCTCCATTGACATATTTGAAGCATAGTGGGTTCCATGGGGACACACGTACGAGAACCATCACTTGTTTATCCTTCTTGGTTTTTGGCATGCGATGTGATTTCAGGATTTCTACCACAATCCCGACACCTTCCAGAGCACCCCCCACAGTCATGGCCTACGCAGCCTCTTTAGTGGTCATTTCTTTCATCTCCATAACTTCCTCAGTTTTTGCCATCATGTCCATCCAGAAATCTAGCATTCGTGAACTCAGGGGCTCAATCAATGCTCAACACACAACAATCAGGGCTCTGCTCAATAGCTCAATTTGCAAATGACCAAGTATTGTTTGTTGGGCATTCCCTTGCAATTTATAGCATTTTTTGAATTTGAATTCGACCGTTCCCCCCAGATCTGATTCATTAATGCTCCCTTGGCAATATATTTTCCCAAATCTTGCCCATAAATCGTGTCTTAAATGCCTGCCGCCCTCTCTATTTGGTCTTAAGTCGAGCATCCCATCATGAATAATGACTTCAACTGTCACTTTCTGGCCAACCTGCGTGGCAGCGCAGCCCCCCGTGCGTGGGCCTGGACCTTGTGACTCTTTGCTTCTGCGTGGAGCTCCAACATCGCGCAGCTCCCAAGCAAAATATTTTATAGTCCTGCACTTCCTTTCAACATCCTAGAGCACTAAGACTGTACTTCCTTTGGCTAGTTAGGTGGTTGCACCACCTGTGTAATGTTTCATCCTATCATCCATCATGTTTCCTAGAAAATACCCACCTTTTATTGTTATGGTCGGTATCATGCACTTTACCAACTACAACGCGCTACCCTAGTCAATTTGCTTAGTAATGTGCGGTCCAATCCAAGGCATCATATTGATCAATTCGCGACGATAGGCCTTAAAACTGTCATCGTGATAGTATGCGTCCTGCCTTATCACCATGGTCTTTTTGATGAGAGAATATTCCTTTATCTTTTCCTCCAACTTCTTGACTTCCGCGTCCACCAAAGCACTTTTCTTCCTTATTCATACCCTTTCTTCTTCAATTTCTTGGAGTCTAAAATTTCCTTGTTGGATTCCTGTTTCCACGGTTCTACGAACTGTCATGTCTACTAGTGCCATCATGCATGGTCTAAGCTCTCCAAGTACTATAGGGCTTATAGTAGTTGCTTCATACTCCAGCATTGGAGGTGCCTACGTGGTCAGGTTCTTGCACACGGTCCTATAAGCCCACAAAACCACTAGTACGCGTAGGACCTTGTTCAGTACTTCCAAATTTTTTAAGATCTTCTACATGTATATTCTTCTGTGCACTTGGTCTTTCCATAATTCGTGGTCCCAACCAGAGGGGTCATTCACACCATTGCCTTACCCGCACATGCTTACTGCCAGTGTCTCCTACCGTGAGGACGGTGTGCATTCATGCAAGTTTCACACCATATGTCTATATCCACATGGATAGGTGGGTGCACGGGCTGGTTCGTCCAACAATTTTGTATGTTAATTGCATCAGGGGATTCCCAAACCGCATGTGCATCATCCTTCTGCATAATTTTGCACTAGTCCTCAAAACTTCCTTGGTGCATACTGTTTAGTCAATTTAGTGTTATCTAAATTGCTAGTATTTATTGTCAACCCGGGGCTCGTAAGCTGATGAAGTGAAGGTGTACTATATGTACTTAAGTATCCTCTTAGAGTTTTTCTTATCGTTGGGGGTGTTGTTGCGGTTTAATTATGTTCCTAGATGGAATGAGAATTTATAAACAAGTGAGTGATGGTGTGTGTGTAGAGTGAATTCTAAATGAGTGGAAGTGTGTGTTGAGTGATCTCTAACTATTTGCTTGAAAGGAAATGCTTGGAATGAATAAATGAAATTGAAATGACTTGAAATAAACTTGAAAGCAAATGACCACTACCAATGGCACTAGACACCGTTCAAGTTGCTGCTAATAAAAGAAAAAGAAAATCACTTTTAAAACCCAAGAATAAAGATTATCTCTCTCTATCTCGATGCCTCAAAGCACATGTACTGTGTAAAGCACGAAAAGAAAGTAGCTTAAGTGGAATTATAAAAGTGAGAAAAATATGCTTGAAAGACTAATGATAATAATTTGCTATTTCTAATTCTCTACTTCAGCCATATGTACTATGGAAAGCATGATTAGAAAGTAGTGAGGAAATAGTCTAGGAAGCACTTTAAAATCAAAAACTTCTACTTTAAAGACTAGTGGTAATGATTTACTCTTTCTAACTCAATACTTCAAAGCACATGTACTGTGTAAAGTACGGAAAGAAAGTAGCTTAAGAACAGTCCAAAAAGCACCCAAACAAGCTGCAAGTTAGTGATATTTTGATCTTAAAAGATAGTAGTTTATGATGAAGATCATTCATGTATGTTAACAGCTCTTTGAGAAATAAGATTAAAAACTAACTATAAAGACAAAGGCAGCACTTGAATTGTCAACTTCAAATACCATTAGCTGTAAAGCAAACACAACACATATAAAAATAAATCCCGGGCTAAAAGAAACCTGCAAAGAAATAACACTGATCAGCTGAAAATAAAGGAAAACAAGTAAATAAAACTATACATGCTTAAGGAAACAAATGAGAAAATAATGGAATGCTGCACATGAAATACTTTACAAAGGCTGAGATGAGCAGGGGCCCTCTGTTCATTCAGCCACAAGAGAACTCAAAGATCTGGAAACTTCAAAACAGTGCTATATTGATTTCTCCATTTGCAAAAAGTTTATAAAACAGAGTGCTGGAATAGCACTAGAAAACAGAGTTCACAAACGCTTCTAAATTCAACACGAGTGCAGCAAAAATACAACTAATCAAAAAGTTCTTTGAGCGTACGCAGACGCATCAATTTATAGGAGCTTCTAAGTTATCCTACGCGTACAACTAGTTAACAGAAAAACAATAAAACAGTATGCGTATTAATGGTCCTTGGACACATCACGGTTGCGTGGACGAGTTCAGTGGTTCTTGTCGACATGGATAATAAATCCCCTGTTGGATTGCATCCTCTGCCACCCGTAGATCATAGACAGATCACCATTTAAGGTGCCGTGACCAAACAGCTCTCAAACACCGTTTAAACCACCTTGAGTTGACCGTGGCTAAACCAGCTTTGACCATGGGTGAAAGTGACGTGGATGGCTGGAACAAAGGGACAGGAACCTCGAGCACACTGATACCTGAGTGCCCATGTGGCCCATCTAGCAAACCGACACGTGGATCATAGTATTTAACAAAAAGGCTGCATGATCTTCAGATAGTTGCGGGATCATCAGATAGCTGCGGGATTCCTGCAAGTAAGTCAAAAACTAAACAAATAGTCATCCATTAGCAAAACTTGCTTGATCATGCTTATTGACACTGAATGTAATGATCTGAGAGGTTTTATGGTGAAAATGAGGCAAAAGTGAAGGAAAGATAAGGAAAAGTGGAGGAAAATGGTAGACAAATAGGTGTAAAATAGAGGTTCTACATACCCCCACTCCGAGGGTATTGCATGTCCTCATGCAATGAAAACACAATTCAGTCCATCTGCTGGGATGCCTCAGCTAGGACATCCAACCTCCTTCTCTTCCTTTGTGTAGAAACATTAACCTTTGGCCTCTTGAACATGCATCTGAATTTCAAATTAATTAAGGCTCTGTTCAGCCTTCTGCATCTCTTCTTGAGTCTGTTATGTTTCTTCTGCCACATGCTCATGTGAAGATAGGTATTATCTTGGATTGCCTTGGCAATATCAGCTTGCTGCTTCATTTCTTCATTTCTCTGTTTAATGTGACGGTTCATCACTTCCAGTTCATAGATTTCTTGTCTAAGTAAATCTATTTGCTGCTCATGAGGTATGACATTACTTGGGCCAGCAGTGTTTTGCTCTAATGTCTCATAATAGTTGTACACCTCTTGTTGAATTGGGTCAACAATTGGTGACTTCCTTGGACTATATTCATGTTCAATTTCAGTTTCAAACTCCGGCTGAAATGGACTGTCTTCTCTTGGAGGAGTAGCTGCCTCACGTGATGATGGACTATCCTCAAGGTCTGCTTGTGTAGCACCCTTCTCAGGTGTGCTAAGATCAACGAAGAGTGTCCTCGTGGCTTTCCTTTTATTCTGCAATCTACTACTCCTTCTTACAGTGGCAGCACTATGTGTTTCTTTTTGTGCCTTTTCCTTTGGTTTTTGAGCTTTTACTTTCTCAGAGAGGGCAGTTTTCTCATGGAGTTTAGTTATCCTCTGTGCTAAAGGCTGGTTATCTCTTTCTTCACCACTAGAATGCTCTGGGGTCTGGTCAGTTTCTCGGATTATGGATTTCCCCTTATCTTGTTTTTGTTTCTTTTTGTCCTCTCTTTTCTTTTTGGCAGCTTCCTTAGCAAGTTCAGCGAGGGTTTCCGAGATGACCTCTTGAGCACTGTCTTCAGTGGGTTCAATCTCAGGTTCAGGATGATGGACTTCTATTTCTTCTACAGTTTGTCCTTCTAAGACATCAGTCTCAGAGATACTTTCCCTTCTCTTCCTTTTTCTCTTTCTAGGTATAGAAGACTCTCCAGGCTCTGCAAAATGATTCCTTACAAGGAATTTTTCCCATGTGTCTTGTTTTTCTTTTAACTGTTCTTCTATCAATAACTTTACAAGACCATGGTGACAGAGGTAAGCTTCTACATTTCGTGGATTTCGTTGAGCCATGGAACACATTTTCCTAAGGCTTTGAAATAGGAAATAAGGAAGGTTTATATCATGTTCTCCTTGAAACTGCAGCATAATTTTACCATGATAGACATACAACACTCCAAATCTCCCTTCACAGGTGAAAAACTTTTGTACTAATAACAATAGAATTTTCCATTCTTCTTTAACATGGGAAATTGGGATGCCTTTGGTAAAAACACTTGTGTTCATACCTGGGTTTTTAAAAATCCGCTTCCATTGTTGATCCTGGACTGCCCGGTTTTTGAACCAACGTTCACCGGTTTGTGGAAGAGAGGTAGCTCTTGCTATGCTTCCTTCGCTGACTGTAACTGTTAAATCTCCCACCTTTGCCTGGCTGTCCTTATCCGTAAACGATCTTGCAAAGGCTTTGGTTACTTCCTTATGGTAGCCCTTAAACTTTCTGATACATTGTAACCAATTGGCTTTTTGTAGTGCCTCCTCAACCTGTGGATATGCCTCCAAGAATTTCGAACCTTCCGGTTCAGCCCTCAGAAGCTTTCCCATCGACTCTTCAGCTTTGTTTAAACACAAATTTGATGGTGACCTTACACAGTAACTCCGTAACTTCACACAGTAACTTCTCGGTCTCTGTTCAGACTCTGTGGAACAGAGGGTATACGGTGCATAAACAGTCTCAGACACCGGGAATTCACGGCTTGAATTTAGAGTTAAGCGGTGGAATTAGCGTGGACACGGTAAAAACAGTGACTAACAGTCGTAATACGACTGTATTACAGGTTTACGGCTATACGGTAGAGGGAAAACAGAGGATGGTTTATGGAGGTAATCGTAGTGAGTGAAAACGAAACAAGGGAGATAATGGCGAGGAATAGGGTGTTATGAACATAGAGGGTTTTAAAATGACGAACGGAACGGCTACATTCTCCAATTTCGGATGTGGAGTGACACATGGCTGCGGAACGAGAGCTGAGAGACGTAATGCGGTAGGTTACGTCATTAGGGTACAGGACCTTAATGACCGAAACAGCCATATGTAATTTCAAAAATCGTGGTTATTATGAGCTGGTAGACGTGGAGGATTCGGAGATTTGTAGTCGCATGGGAAAAAGAAAATGGGTAATCATTACGTTTAGTGGCCAACAAAACATAACCCAGAAAGTTCGCATAATGAAACAACCATAGGTTTAGAGTTTTGAACATACCTCGGATCACATTTGATTTGGCTTCTGATGATTTACTAACCTTTTGTTAACTTTATTGCTAGCACATGATCTTTTCTCCTTGTCTTTGATGATTTTGAACTGTAAATATTTTCTTCAGACAAACTGTGTTTCTTGTGCAGGTACAGAAGGCTGCAGGAAAGCTAATCGGCTGCAGGATTGTCAAATGGCTGCAGAAACTGTAATGAAGTCTTCTAGCTGCATAAAATACTTTAGTTGCCTAAAAAAAACTTTATTAATGAAGTGAAATGGAATGAATGAATGAATGAATGAATGAATGAGTGAAAAGCAGTGAGGTGAAGTGAAGATGGTAAGATGAAAGAAAATGGTGAGATGAAATAAATGAAAATGGAAATGAAAGAAAGAGAGAGATTTTTTTGGAAAACATGAGGTGTCAGGTGACCCTGATTTTCACCTTATGTTTTCTGCATGAGACTGCCAATCAGAGATTGGTTTTCAGGTTCATACATTTATTCATTTTCTTTTTTTCTTTTTTTTTTTTTTCTTTTTTTTTTTCTTTTTTTTTTTTTTTATTGAAATTGAAATTGAAAGAAACAGAGATTAGGCTGATGGAGGAGAAGAATTCTTCTCCACCAGCCTCATTTCAGAATCGCCTTGGAATAACTTAACAAACTCCTCTCTTGAGAGTGGCTTGTGATAGACTTTTAACCGGTGGCCATTCACAATAAAGGGAGTTTGAAGTTCATCAATAGTCTTCACTCTAACTGCTCCATTGTTAAAGACTTCATCAATCTCATATGGCCCAAGCCAATGAGTTTGAAATTTTCCTTTGAAGTCTTTAAATTTTGAATCAAACAAGAGTGCCCAATCACCCTTTTGAAACTTCTTTTCTTTGATATGTCGATCATGCCATTTGCTTCTTTGGTGCTGAACTAGATCGGTTCTTAGAATTGCATCTTGTCTCATTTCATCTAGTTCATTTAACTGGTCCATTCTGTGCTTCTGGGCTTCTGTTAAGCTCATCCCCAATTGAACTGCTGTCTTGAAGGTCTTGATTTGGAACTCAATGGGGAACAGGACTTCCTTCCCATAAACAAGTTCATAGGGAGAATGTCCTGTAGTGTTCCTCCATGTAGTTCTATAGGCCCATAAGGCTTCAGGAAGCCTTTCTGCCCAATCTCTTCTATGAAGATGAACAGTCTTTGTGATGATGCTTTCAAGAACTTTATTTGTAGATTCTACTTGACCATTCGCTTGCGGATGGTATGGAGTAGATGTTCTATGCTTAATCTTATATTCCTCCATCAGCTTTTCCACCATCCTTGATGTAAACTGGCTTCCCTGATCTGTTACAATTTCTCTTGGGACACCAAAACGAGTGAAAATATCCTTGAAAAGAAATTGAACAACTGAATTTTCAGTAGCAGAAGTTAATGCTATAGCTTCTACCCACTTGGTAACATAATCAGTACAAACCAGTATATATCTATTTTGCTTGGATGGCGGATTAATTGGTCCAACAAAATCTAGAGCCCATTTCTCGAAAGGTTCGATGCATACCTGTGGCTGTAGTGGCATTTCATTTGAAAGAGTTGGTCTCCCAGTTCTCTGACAACTGTCACACCTTTTAACATATTGCTTTGCATCCTTAAAGAGAGAAGGCCAATAATATCCTGATGAAAGGATTTTATAGGCAGTCCTCTTATCAGAAAAATGTCCGCCACAAGGTTCGTCATGACATGCTTTAAGGATGTCAGGCATCTCATCCTCTCGTACACATCTTCTGATCATCAAATCTGGCCCTGTTCTGAACAATTCATTAGAAATCCAAGAATAAAGTGAACTATCCTGAATGATTTTCCTTTTCTCATTAGGAAATAAATGTAAAGGTAATTTTCCAGTAACTAAATAATTAGCAATATCAGCATACCAAGGAGTCTTGGTAGTTACTGCAAACAAATACTCATCTGGAAATTTGTCCTCTACCGGAGAGTCCTCATTAGTGTTTTGGATTCTGGACAAGAAGTCAGCTACTGTGTTCTGCTTACCTGGTCGATCTAACACAGTTATGTTGAATTCTTGTAAAAGCAAAAGCCATCTTGTAACTCTACCATTAGTGACTGGTTTGTTCATGAGGTATCTAATGGCAGAGTGATCAGTGTGGACAAAGGTTTCATAGCCGTTATATAGTGTCTAAACTTGTTTATAGCATGAACAACGGCTAGAAACTCCTTTTCAGTAACAGTATAATTTAACTCAGTAGGAGTCAAATTCTTACTCGTGTAATAAATGGCATAAGGGATCAAATCCTTTTGTCCCAAAACAGCTCCTAAAGCTGTATCTGAAGCATCAGTAGAAATGTGGAAAGGGAGTTTCCAATTTGGACCCCTTAAAATGGGTGCTTCAGATATTCTAGACTTTAAAGCTTCAAAGGCAGATTGACATTCAGGATCCCACTTAAATTCACAATCTTTGGTAAGTAATTTGAAAAGAGGGGATGCTATCTTTGTGAAGTTTTCAATAAATCTTCTGTAATAACCAGTAAACCCAAGAAAACTTCTAACATCTCTTTGGCAATTTGGAACAGGTAACTTAGAGATGACTTCTACTTTAGATCTATCAACTTTGATTCCATCTCCTGAAATATGATGTCCTAAAACAATCCCTTCAGTAAACATCATAAAACACTTTTCATGACTTAAAGAAAGATTTGTTTCCTTACATCTTACCAGTACTTTTTCCAAATTTGCCAAAGCTTCTTCAAATGTATTACCATAGACTGTGAAATCGTCCATGTAAACCTCTACACAATCATGAATCAGATCTGAGAAAATTCCTAGTACAGCCCTTTGAAATGTGGCTGGTGCATTGCATAAACCAAAAGGGAGTACTCGATAGGCAAAAGTCCCCCAAGGACAAGTAAAGGTGGTTTTGTCTTGATCTTCAGGTGCTACCTGAATCTGATTGTAACCACTAAAACCATCCAAGAATGAGAAATACTTTTTACCTGCTAAAGTGTCTAATACCTGATCAATAAAAGGTAGAGGAAAATGATCCTTTAAGGTTGCCTTGTTCAATTCTCGATAGTCAATGCAAACTCTCCATTTACCATTCTTTTTGGGCACTATAACCAAGGGAGAAACCCATTGGCTATCTGAAATGGGGTAAATGAAGTTTACCTTGAGCAATTTCTGAAGTTCTTCTTTCACAATTTCCCTAAGATTTGGATTCATCCGTCTTTGTGGCTGCCTAATAGGTCTGCTGTTTTCTTCAATGTAAATATGATGAATACAAGTCTTAGGGTCGATTCCTTTCATGTCGGTATATTCCCATGCAAAGGCAGTGGAATGTTTTTGCAACAGTTTAGTTAATTCTTCTTGTTGTAGTCTTTCCAAGTTTTTGTTAATGTTTAATGTTTTTCCTGGAAAGATTTCAACTGTAGAACTACCAAACTCTTCCATTGAGAAGAGAGACATTTGTCTAGAGGAGAGATATTCAATATCTGCATCTAACTGGAATTGTGAAGAGTCATATTCTAAAGGTGCCTCAAAATTTTCTAATGTATTTAGAATTTGACTGTCCTCACTGATTTCAGAGATGGTTAGAACAGGTTGAAGAGTTTCCTCATCATTAATCCACTCATCTTCTCCTATTTCTGTTATTGCCTTTGCGGGAGGATACAAGTTGAATTTCTTGGTAGAATTACCATCTGATATATACATGTCTCCCGACCTACAACTTATGAAAGCATCAGCTGTGGCCAGCCAAGGTCTTCCTAAAATAAGAGGATGTCCTCCTAGATTGTTCTTGGGAGTTAAAATCATAAAATCAACTGGATACTCCCAAGAGTCTAGTGAGACTGGAATGTCTTCCAATACACCATCAGGTTTAATGATTGATCTGTCTGCAAGTTGCAGCAAAGTAGGTGTAAAGAGAAGATTAGGAAGTTTTAACTGATCCATGGTCTGTCTACTCATAATGTTGATAGCGGCTCCTAAGTCAATCAAAGTATTTGGGATTTCAACCCCATTAATATGAGTTTTAACAATAGGGCTACCGGGATCTACATATTTTTGCATGGTAATTTTACCCATCATAATGTCTGCAATTTTTCCAACTAGATGTATCCTTTTTGTGTCTCTGGTTCTTTTTATTGTTTTTTTCAAACTCATCTCCTTTATTGTCTTTGCTAGAATGGGAATCTCCTTAATGGCTGTTAACAAGGGGATCTTGATACAGACATTTTTTAATTCATCTAGAAAGCTATAGTCAGGCAACCAAATCTGCTTCTCCACTCCTTTATCAATTTGCAATCTTTCAGGAAAAGGAGGAATAGCTGAAGATGTAGGTTGCTCTACTAAGGGAGTTGATTCTTTTTCTTTTTCTTTAATGCTTGGGTTTTGAAGGGATACTTCAGAACCTTTATTGGCTTTGAGAGATTCTTCCTCAGAAATGCTTGGTTGTTGAGTACTTGTAGAAGGTTGGTCTAAGATTCTACCTGATCTGAGTTGGACCTCATTGAGAGGGACAACCATATAGGTAGGGAATGGTTGACCTTCCATAAGTGGTTGACCTTCCATCACATAAGCATTTTGAGGATTCCTATTATTGGGGTTTGGTTGAGGTTGAGAGGGAAGTTGATTTGGCCTCTGCTGAGATTGTAACAAGAGTTGAGAATTTTGATTTTGTGGAGGAGGTTGTTGTTGAGGGAATGGTAATGACAATTGTTGACCTTGATTTGGAAGTTGGGGAGCTTGCTGATTCTGAAAGGATTGAGGATATTGATAGAATTGGGCAAATCTCCCATAAGGATTTTGCATTTGCATGCTTTGCAACCATGCTTGGAAAGGATTTTGTGGTTGTGACCAAGGTTGTTGCCAAGGATTCCAATTTGGTGGGGGCTGGAAATTCATAGAGTTGTTAAACCCTTGATTTTGCTGCCCCTGCCAAGGTTTCCTTGCAACAAAACAAAGAGATTCAAGCGTACTTGGATCTTCTTGAAAGACTGCTTTGAGGCCAGGGATTGAAGGACATTCCTTGGTCTCATGGGTTTCTGAGCAAATTACACAGGTTTCCACAACTTGTGCTTCCAAGGGACATTCCCTTAAAGCATGCTTCTTTCTACACTTCGGGCAAAAAATGGTCATAGCCTCGGCTTCTGCCTTTTGTTTATTCTGAATCTTAAGGGTATCAATTTGTTCACTAAGACTCCCTAAGATGTCAGTTTTAAATTCATCTAGCATATTACCGATTTCAGCCCTACTCACTGATCCTGTTGCAGATTTATTTGCCCTAAGGAGAGAAGGATCTCTAGGCCCTTTTTGAGTTTTTGATTTGCCTCTTGAGAGATGGGTACATAGTTCTGCTATATCACTGAGAGGAAGTTGAGAAATATCCCCTTTCCCCATCATGTTTAAGATATCTATCCACTCATCCCTAATGGCTTTTAATAAGAGGGCTTTTAAGGTCTCTTCATCCAAGGTGCTCATTTTTGCTCTTTTTAAATTATATTGAAATCTCTCAAGTAAATCTTCTAAGCTCTCATCTTCTTTTTGCATCATTTTAAAAACCTCATCCTTATGATTAGTAGGCATACAATAGTCCAAATACCTATCCAAAAAGGTTTGTTTCATTTCATCCCAGGTCCTAATGGACTGAGTAAGTAACCCCATGAACCATTTCAAAGCTTGATCCTTTAATGTTGATGGGAACAGTTTGAGTTTCTGAGTATCATCCAGATAGTCATAAGTTCGACACACAACTTCAAATTCAAACAAGAATGTTTCAGGGTCCTCAGTTCTTAATCCATGAAAATTTGGGAGAACAGATGGTGATATGTTTTTCATGGTGGCTCGGGAGTCCTCATCAACAATGGGAAACCCAAATGTGTTATCCCCATCTCTATTTCCTCCAATGGGACCTCTACCTCCTCCATTGTTATTGTTATTTCCTCCTCCTCCTCTACCTCTACCTCCTCCTTCTTCTTCTGCCATGATGATTCTCCTAGGGATTTCAAAATCTTTTGGTTCTTCTACAAAGGGTGAATGAGAAGAGATTTCTCCTTCCTCTTCAGGTGAGTCTATTTCCTCAATTACAATTGGTTGTCTGGTAGGAGAAAGAGAAGAGTCTCTTCCTAGTTCAAACTCAATAGAAGGTATAGGAGAGTCAACTCTTGGTTCTTGAATTTCAGGACTAGGAGTTTCGGTTGGAGATAAGGGAGGTATCTCTTGTCTATCTCTTGAAGCAGATGGACTTGTAAAAATTGAACTTCGAGCTCTAGCTAAAAACCTTCCCCTAGAATCTCTAGCTCTATGCATGTCATTTTTATTTTATCCTCAAGTCAAGTTAAATAGTTCTTTTTCTGATCTTCCAGTTCACTCTAGGTGCAAGAAGAGAGCATACTCAAGAAACTATTAGATTAATAACTTTCTCCTTTCTGATCCTCCAGATCACTTCAAAGTGCAAGAGGAGAGCATACTTAGATAGGTTATTAACTTCTTTTCTTGAAGTTGTTGTTTTTTTTTTTTTATATTTTTTTTCTTCTAAGAATATGGCTACTTAATTTCACTTCCCCGGCAACGGCGCCAAAATGTTTAGTCAATTTAGTGTTATCTAAATTGCTAGTATTTATTGTCAACCCGGGGCTCGTAAGCTGATGAAGTGAAGGTGTACTATATGTACTTAAGTATCCTCTTAGAGTTTTTCTTATCGTTGGGGGTGTTGTTGCGGTTTAATTATGTTCCTAGATGGAATGAGAATTTATAAACAAGTGAGTGATGGTGTGTGTGTAGAGTGAATTCTAAATGAGTGGAAGTGTGTGTTGAGTGATCTCTAACTATTTGCTTGAAAGGAAATGCTTGGAATGAATAAATGAAATTGAAATGACTTGAAATAAAATTGAAAGCAAATGACCACTACCAATGGCACTAGACACCGTTCAAGTTGCTGCTAATAAAAGAAAAAGAAAATCACTTTTAAAACCCAAGAATAAAGATTATCTCTCTCTATCTCGATGCCTCAAAGCACATGTACTGTGTAAAGCACGGAAAGAAAGTATCTTAAGTGGAATTATAAAAGTGAGAAAAATATGCTTGAAAGACTAATGATAATAATTTGCTATTTCTAATTCTCTACTTCAGCCATATGTACTATGGAAAGCATGATTAGAAAGTAGTGAGGAAATAGTCTAGGAAGCACTTTAAAATAAAAAACTTCTACTTTAAAGACTAGTGGTAATGATTTACTCTTTCTAACTCAATACTTCAAATCACATGTACTGTGTAAAGTACGGAAAGAAAGTAGCTTAAGAACAGTCCAAAAAGCACCCAAACAAGCTGCAAGTTAGTGATATTTTGATCTTAAAAGATAGTAGTTTATGATGAAGATCATTCATGTATGTTAACAGCTCTTTGAGAAATAAGATTAAAAACTAACTATAAAGACAAATCCAGCACTTGAATTGTCAACTTCAAATACCATTAGCTGTAAAGCAAACACAACACATATAAAAATAAATCCCGGGCTAAAAGAAACCTGCAAAGAAATAACACTGATCAGCTGAAAATAAAGGAAAACAAGTAAATAAAACTATACATGCTTAAGGAAACAAATGAGAAAATAATGGAATGCTGCACATGAAATACTTTACAAAGGCTGAGATGAGCAGGGGCCCTCTGTTCATTCAGCCACAAGAGAACTCAAAGATCTGGAAACTTCAAAACAGTGCTATATTGATTTCTCCATTTGCAAAAAGTTTACAAAACAGATTGCTGGAATAGCACTAGAAAACAGAGTTCACAAACGCTTCTAAATTCAACACGAGTGCAGCAAAATACAACTAATCAAAAAGTTCTTTGAGCGTACGCAGACGCATCAATTTATAGGAGCTTCTAAGTTATCCTACGCGTACAACTAGTTAACAGAAAAACAATAAAACAGTATGCGTATTAATGGTCCTTGGACACATCACGGTTGCGTGGACGAGTTCAGTGGTTCTTGTCGACATGGATAATAAATCCCCTATTGGATTGCGTCCTCTGCCACCCATAGATCATAGACAGATCACCATTTAAGGTGCCGTGACCAAACAGCTCTCAAACACCGTTTAAACCACCTTGAGTTGACCGTGGCTAAACCAGCTTTGACCATGGGTGAAAGTGACGTGGATGGCTGGAACAAAGGGACAGGAACCTCGAGCACACTGATACCTGAGTGCCCATGTGGCCCATCTAGCAAACCGACACGTGGATCATAGTATTTAACAAAAAGGCTGCAGGATCTTCAGATAGCTGCGGGATCATCAGATAGCTGCGGGATTCCTGCAAGTAAGTCAAAAACTAAACAAATAGTCATCCATTAGCAAAACTTGCTTGATCATGCTTATTGACACTGAATGTAATGATCTGAGAGGTTTTGTGGTGAAAATGAGGCAAAAGTGAAGGAAAGATAAGGAAAAGTGGAGGAAAATGGTAGACAAATAGGTGTAAAATAGAGGTTCTACACATACCCCACCATCTTGCATGTGTAGCTCACAATACCCATTTCAGAGTGTCGAAACACTGTTGTTCCAGTACTTCTCTTTCAAATTTGTTCAAGAAGTCATCCACCTCGCTTAACTCGTCATATGTAGGTAGATATCTTACCTATTTTGCTACATAGTGCAGCGACCTTGTCATCATGTTACAGTTGAACGTGGTTACCTTGTGTAATCGCTTCTACCATCATTCCATCTCCTCGTCAGAATTTGATGTGCAGGAGCTTTCGTGCTCCCATGAAATTCATCCATCTGCGATTGGATTTACCCAACCTTTTACCATTTGGTTGTGTGTATACCACTTTATTTTCACCAATACTTATGACCATGGACTACACCTAACATTCATACTTAGTTTATTTCTTCATTACCAAGTATTAAGTTATCCTTTATACACGATGAAAACCATAAACATTCATCATAAAAACATTAACATGTATAAATGCACAACAATATAAAGGGAGGGGCAACTCCCCAATGTGAGTCTGCCCATATATCAATATATATAAATCTTCAACTTTCAAAGTACAAGTTAAATCTTGGAGGAAACCCCAAATTTACACTTAGCCAAATTTTACATTCATTGGCAAACTCGGTTTCCCAGCTCGTCGGCACCTCCGAATGGTCACCACACGTTCTAACCAACTCTCTGTTTACCCTTGAACATGTTCGTTCAGCGCGTCATGCCATTTTCCCAACTTGGGTGCCCTCCTCGTGTCACCTTGCACACCTACCAGGCACGTTCGCACGTCGATCACCTTCATTCAAAACCCTTCGCACATCATTTTGTTCCCCAACCGAATCGTTCACCGTTCATTCAGCGGGAATCCTCACCATGTTACCCTACTCGACATTACCGTTCTACCCAACCATGCCTTCGTTCGGCAGGTGCACACACACCCGTGTCACCTCTCGCCCGAACTCCCATTCACGGTCTCGACCTCCCTTCATTTAGTGGGCCGCACGTAGTACCACCTGCACCTACTCCCATTCATGCCCTCTAGTTCACCTGCTCTTCGTTTGGTGGATGTCCTCACCGTGTCACCCTGCATGAACCTTCGTTCGGCGAACGCCCTCACCGGGTCACCCTGCATGAACCTTCGTTTAGCGGATGCCCTCACCAGGTCACCCTACACGATCTTCCCAAACAATGCCCTCCCACACCTTGTTCGATTCACCTAGTCTACACGATACACCACAGTTTGACATGCCCATTGTGCGAGCACATCTGTACGCCGAACTGCACGTCATTCGCAGACTTAGCTCGCACTTCCAACTCATCTAAGTTCAATTTCCAACAAACTTGATGTTTGGTTGTGTATATACACAACCAACTTGCCATTTTGTAGCTTTAAGAGATGCATCCTTAAAGTATAGCATAATGGAAAAACAAGCTTTTGCTTTGGTAAAAGCTATCAAAGATTTCAGAGTCTATCTTGTACTCTCACATAGTAGCTTATGTTCCCAATGTTGTAGTCAAAGATATTCTAACACAGTGTTATCACCAAAATAGGACCCTGATAGGTTGTTGATCAAACTACCTCAGTGTAAATATTTCAAACCAATCTTTTAGCTAAGGCTTAGCCTCCTCAGCCTGAGAGGGTTCTCTCAAGGTTTAATGATATAAGTTATAGATATATGGCTAGCTCTGTGGTTTGTGGTTTTGTATGTTTATAGGTTGAAAGATGAAGGCTTGCTACCATTGGGCTGTGGAGTCAACAAGTTAATAGATTTAGTGGCAAAGTTTCTAGACATGGAAGCTGAGGAAAATGGGATTTTAAAACAAAGATAATTCACTCAAGAAAATAGGTCAACATAGTAATTCCATTACTAAAGGGAGTCAGAGCATAGGGTTATGAATTCTGAGTAATAGTAATGAAACTTACTGTTACTAGTTCAAAGATAGTTTACTCACAAAATGCAGAAAGACACAGTCATCTCATTTCTAAAGATAGTCAGAGCACATGGTTGTGAATTCTGAGTAATAGAAATGAGATCTACTAATAAACACAAAAATTCCATTACTAAAGGAAGTCAGAGCATAGGGTTATGAATTCTGAGTAATAGTAATGAAACTTATTGTTTGTAGTTCAAAGATAGTTTACTCACAAAATGAAAAAAGACACAGTCATCTCATTTCTAAAGGAAGTCAGACCACGTGGTTGTGAATTCTGATTAATAACAATAAGATCTACTGCAAATGATTCAAAGTAACATATAAATCAAGAAAACATTAACCCCATGAGAACCCAGATCTGTTCAGGAAAACCTTCTCTACATTACTGATTATAGTTCATAGCATAAAGCAGTAGTTGGGCCAAAAAGTCTTCAACCCCTTCCTAATTTGACCTCTTACCTCATATATAGCTTTTACAATAAGGATTCCCTCATCCTTCATCAAGAGAATTCGAATTTCTATGATTGACACCTTTCTAACCATAAAACAGACTATTAAATACAAGTGACAACTAACTGACTGTCTTAGAGTGCTAATACAATTAGGAGTACAACTCCTTGTTATGATTAAAAAAACCTTATCTAGGAATTAAACATTCTCTTTGACACCTATAACTCCATGAGTTCGAATTTCATGATGTCCATAACCCTCTTGCTAGCCTTCAATAACTTCTTTATCTGTCCTCAAAACTAGGAATATGCCCTTGCACTACGACCTTGGTCTTAAATGATGTCCCTCGAATCTTCTGATCACAAAATTGGCCCCTTTAATAACGTAACATATGTTAAATTAGCCATATGAACCTACTCTTTCACTTGTGCAAACATTAAACTCCTTGAAGGTGCATGAAGAAAGTAAATTTGGATGTGCTACAAAACTAACTGTAGTTTTTGTAGCGTGCTACGAAACTACTGTGCATGTCACCTACAAAAAAGAAAGCCTTGTATCTCCCAACTGGTAACACTTATGAAAAATGTGAGATAGGTTATTGTAGCTAGAGATTTTATGAAGAAAAAAATCCTTCATAATTCCAAAATACTTTTGCATGTGGCCAAAAACTAATCTTGAAAAAGACTTCTAAAACCAGAAAACAGAGTTCGTCTTAGCAGTTTCATAGCACAAGTTTAAACCATCAATTTCTCCCACCTCATACTGAATTTGAAGAAAATGAAGGAGGTTTTGTAGTTTAATATGTTAGGAAGAAGAACCTCTTTTATTTTTCCAAAATATGCTTTCAGTAGCTCAAGAAACCCCTTGGAAGTTGACTACTTAAAACAGAAAGCAGAGTTTTTTTTTTTTTTTTTTTTTTTTTTTTTTTTTTTTTTCTGCTAAAAAAGGCTGCTTCAGTCATTTTGTAGCGAAAAACAGGGTTTTTACACTGCCAGTGCTACGAAAACATGGATTCGTAGCTAATGTCAACTTTTTTTAGAATGACTTGAGATATGACTTCTAAACACAAGGTGAGACTTCTAAGACATGGAATAAGGTTGTCAAACTTTGTTTGGAAATGAAATATGACCTTAAAGAATTCTAACCCTATGACCTAACCTTTTAAGAATGAAATGACCTAGAGACCCTTTAACACCATGACTAGAAGAAGGGTTTGTAAATGAGAATGACACTTTTGAGACTCTAATACTACCACTTATCCCTTTAAGCATGCGATGACTCAAAACTTATTATAAGACCATGACTAGAAACAAGGAAAACTTTCCAAAGTTAAAAATAAATAAATAAATAAATAAATTAGGGTGATAACAGTGGCTCCAATAGGGATAGTATTCCCCCTATAGTATGTTAAGAACTAGTAGCTCCAGTGCTGCAATCCATTCCTTTAAAAATAAAAACTCTGAAATTCTACCCAATCTACTTCAAACTATACCTAGTAAAAATTTGCTCAGTCAACCTTGATCTTATTTGCATTTTCCTGCCTACCTACCCTATCAGTTGCAACCTCCATTTGTAGCTAAAGGAACATGAAACTTCCAATGAAGCCAGTCATTGATTTGATTTGACACTTGAATCTCTTGACTGTGCTTGAAGCAAAAATAAACATGATACTAAAATAACCAAGGCAGCATGAGATATATTTGATCTTCAAAATGGAAATATAGTCGGAAATCTGGACTATAGAACCTTTCCATGTAGCCAGCTATAGGATCAAAAAACACATGGTCAATTTGATTTTTCTTGTGATATTCTGCATATTTGGACAACTCATCAATGCTTTGATCATCTACATAAGGCTTCAGCTGTGTGCTCTCAAACTGCTCCTCAAATTGATTTTCAAAAATAATGTATTCTTCCTCAATCTCAAAAGAGAAAGGAAGCAACACCCTCTCTTTGTATTCTGCCATAGAAATCTTTTGAAAAGTATGATCATGATCATGAAGACTATATGATTGAATTTGACCTTGTAAACCTTCAATGTCTTTCTTAATGTTCTTAGCAACTTCATCCAAAAATTTCATCTTATCTTCTATCTAGCACTCAAATGATTTTAGATAAGAAGACAAGGACAAAGAAAAATTTTCATCTATTTCTTCATTAATATGATCATCGTTCCATTGTTTGAAACCTTGAATTGAAGGAGAATTTTCCACCAACTCTATTCTATCTATCCATTCTTCCAAAAACATAAGCCAAAAGTCTGCAAATGACTTGATAGATTTGATAGGAAGGCTTTCAATCCACTATTTACATTTCCCTTGAAATGAATCATAGAACAACATAATGCAAACATCCTCATGTTTGACTCTAAGAAGCTTGGTAAAATCACAGAAATCTGATATATGCTCCAAAGTTAAACTCAAATATTCTCCATTGAATTTTGGACCATTCCTTAAAAAATACATATCCTTGGGAAAATGATTTAGGAAACCATGAATTTCTAAAAAATTTATACATGCATACCTTGAAACAAGAATGGGAGCATCTGATTTCATAAGTTCAGTAGAATCACCATAAATCTATGAAATTTGAATTCTTCAACAATGGAGTCACCAAGGTAGTTTTGCAACCTTGAAAATATTCCTGAGCTCCTGCTACAATTAGAAGTTCAGCTTCTTGATTTTGGGAATGAGTAATCTTCAGACTCCCAGCAGACACACCAAAATGTTATTACCAAAATAGGACCATGATAGGCTACTGATTAGACTACCTCAGTCTAACTATTTCAAACCAATCTTTTAGCTGAGGCTTAGCCTCCTCAGCCTGAGAGGGCTCTCTCAAGGGTTAATGATATAAGTTATAGATAGATGGCTAACTCTGTGGTTTGTGGTTTTGTATGTTTATAGGTTGAAAGATGAAGGCTTGCTACCATTGGGCTATGGAGTCAACAAGTTAATAGATTCAGTGGCAAAGTTTCTAGACATGGAAGCTGAGGCAAATGGGATTTTCAAACAAAGATAATTCACTCAAGAAAATAGGTCAACACAGTAATTCCATTACTAAAGGAAGTCAGAGCATAGGGTTATGAATTCTGAGTAATAGTAATGAAACTTACTGTTAGTAGTTCAAAGATAGTTTACTCACAAAATGCAGAAAGACACAGTAATATCATTTCTAAAGAAAGTCAGAGCACATGGTTGTGAATTCTGAGTAATAGAAATGAGATCTACTACTAAACACAAAAATTCCATTACAAAGGAAGTCAGAGGATAGGGTTATGAATTCTGAGTAATAGTAATGAAACTTATTGCTAGTAGTTCAAAGATAGTTTACTCACAAAATGTAGAAAGAAATAGTCATCTCATTTCTAAAGGAAGTCATAGCACATGGTTGTGAATTCCGAGTAATAGCAATAAGATCTACCGCAAATGATTCAAAGTAACATATAAATCAAGAAAACATTAACCCCATGAGAACTCAAATCTGTTTAGGAAAACCTTCTCTGCATTACTGATTATAGTTCATAGCATAAAACAATAGCTAGGCCAAAAAGTCTTCAACCCCTTCCTAATTTGACCTCTTTCTTCATATATAGCTTTTACAATAAGGATTCCCTCATCCTTCATCAAGAGAATTCGAATTTCTATGTTTGACACCTATTCTAACCATAAAACAGACTATTAAATACAAGTGACAGCTAACTAACTGTCTTAGATTCCTAATACAATTAGGAGTACAACTCCTTATTATGATTAAAACAGCCTTTTCTAGGAATTAAACATTCTCTTTGACACCTATAACTCCATGAATTCAAATTTGATGATGCCCATAACCCTCTTGCTGGCCTTCAATAACTTCTCCTTTATCTGTCCTGAAAACTAGGAATATGTCCCTGCACTATGGCCTTGGTCTTCAATGATGTTCCTTGAATATTCTGATGACAAAATTGGACCCTTTAGTCATCTCACATATGTTAAATTGGCCATAGGACCCTGATCTTTCACTTATGCAAACATTAAACTCCTTGAATGTGCATGAAGAAGGTCAATATGGATGTGCTATGAAACTAACTCTAGCTTTTGTAGTGCATAACTTTGCCTTTGCATATATCCTTTATCCTATGAGTTTCTTCCTTGCTTGAGCTTTAAACTTTCATAAGTGACCTCCTCAAATTCTCCAACAATATCATTCTCCAAAAAATAACCACTTCTTTCCTTTGAGAATTGATAAAAAAGAACAAGACTGCACCTACAGCAGTTTTGTCGCACTACGAAACTGTTGTGCATGTCACCTACAACAAAGAAAGGCTTGTATCTCCCAACTAGTAACACTTTTGCATGTGGCCAGAAACTGATCTTGAAAACGACTGCTAAAACCAGAAAACAGAGTTCCTCTTAGCAGTTTCGTAGTGAAAGTTTAAACCATCAATTTCTCCCACCTCATACTGAATTTGAAGAAACTGAAGGTGGTTTTTGTACTTCAGTATGTTAGGAAGAAGAACCTCTTTCAGTCTTCCAAAATATGCTTTCAGTTGCTCAAGAAGCCCATTGGGAGTTGACTACTTAAAACAAAAAACAATTTTTTTATTCTTATTTATTCTTATTTTATTATTTTATTTTTTATTTATTATTTTTATTTTTTTGCTAAAAAAGGCTACTTCAGTCATTTCGTAGCGGAAAATAGGTTTTTTACATTGTCTGCACTATAAAAATGTGCATTCGTAGCTAATTTCAATTTTTTTTCAAAATGACTTGAGATATGACTTCTAAACACAAGGTGGGACTTCTAAGACATGGAATAAGGTTGTCAAACTTTGTTTGGAAATGAAATATGACCTTAAAGACTTCTAACCCTATGACCTAACCCTTTCAAAATGAAATGACCTAGAGACCCTTTAACACCATGACTAGAAGAAGGGTTTGTAAATGAGAATGACACTATTGAGACTCTAATCCTATCACTTATCCCTTTAAGCATGTGATGACTCAAAACTTATTATAAGACCATGATTAGAAGCAAGGCAAACTTTCCAAAGTTTTAAAAAAAAAATTAGGGTGATAACACACAGAATGGAGTTGATGGCAAAAGGGGAAAGTGGATAGCTACCATATTAGAGTATGACATAGAGATTAAACCTACAAAATTAATCAAAGACCAAGGGTTGGCCAAACTTATGTTTGAAACAAATTTCCAAGCCCTGGGTATAAATTTTATTGCAGAACTGGATAACAAGCGGGAGATGGTGACTCCATAGATCAGCCAGGCCTTTATAGATTCTCCATGGTATGCTGATATAATATATGTTCAATCAAGAAGGTGTTCTGTTAAATTGTTTATTAAAGGAAGAATCTGACAAAGTACTCCGAGAATTTCATGTGGGTGAATGTGGAGGATACCTCTACTGTCACACGGAATCTGTCAAGGGTGCGGACACGACTGACCTTCCTAGAAGTCTAAGACATTCTAATGACAAACAAGACAAAATGGAGTGATCTTTCTCTAAATACACCTTTTACAACATGAAAACTACAAGTGTTTAGGCTTACCTTATTCCAAAACGCTGTTGTTGAAGTCCGTTCTTGACGATCCGGATGAGCTCCTCCTTCAAGTCAATTCCTGCAACCACAAACAATCAAACAATTACCAAGCACTTGCATTTCATATAATAAAACATATATTCAACATGCAGACCAAGGAACACATGAAATAACTCATTAACACAAGCTATTGAGAAAAATAAACCAGTTTGTATTAATAACGAAACAAAGAAACTCTTACAACCTGGCCTTGGTGTTGTGCAAGTTCCTCCCAGGGTCCATCAAGGGTTTTCCTCTACTTTGACAAAGCTCACCCTCTCCCAAGTAGAATCAAGTGAAGACAATCTCTCCTCACAAAGGCTCTAATGGAAGACCTAAATCCTGCAGCATTTACCCAAAGAAAATGTATAGCTCCAACCTCCTCTCCCTCTGGCTCAATGTCTTTATTTATAGTGCTGTAAAGAGGTTATTCAGGTCCACTATCAATGGGATCATCCCCCTCTTTGGGTGGGATAGCTCCCTTATTGATGGGATAAGTTCCCCCTTAATAGAGATACATGAACCAACTGGAGGCGCATCCATTTCATCAAACCGACCTCTAGAATGTTCTAGAAGTAACCACAAGTAACTTTTTCAAGATAAAACTCGCGCATTTTGCCTTTTACAGAGGGACGCACCTGTCCCTTAACATACAGAGCGTCCATGGAAGCAGATTTTGTGAACATGGTCAGCGTCCCCGCAGGTAAGGCTAGAGAGAACCTGCGACTCTAGAGATAAACATAGTTTTTACAAGACTTTCTCTCTTCTTTGAGTTTGAGATGGATAACAGAGGCATGAGACTTGCCTAAGAGGGTAGCATGACTGTTGATTTGAGCCATACTAACTGTAAGTAGTCAAGGTGACATTTTTTAGTGTAACAGATTGCCCCCTAAAGTGCGAAGCCTGGAATAGAGTAGGGTTTTGTAATTCTAGGAAGGGTGAAGCACTTTATCATTTCAAGGATTGTCTTGTGGATGGCCTGGTTGGAACCTGCAATTTTCAACACAAAATACATGGATAAGATTATATCATCACTGAGGTAGGCATTCCCATACTCAGATTCAAAACTTTAACTAATGGACTAACTATTCTGATACAGGAATGATCTTGCAGTACATCATTTTTTATAGACTTTTGTAGACACAGTATGGACGCAGCCATCTGTTTATGATTAGTCTACATAGATAATGAATACAAAACTCCTCGCAGCCTGGATGGTAGAAACTAGATCCAGGGTCTTCACTTCTACTTCCCGAATTGGTACGATTCTAGCCATGTGATTAAATGATTTGATGTCGAACATGTTAGAAACCACTTGATTACCAGTCGATGATGTAAACTGTTAACAAGCGTGAGAGAGACCACCAGTAATGTCAATGGTTCTCAAAGTACCAAGCACAACCCGTGAAATGTGAATAGATGTTTTGATGTCGAACACTTCACGGAATCCTTTGATCGAAAGTCAATGATGTAAACTGACGTCAAAGGCGAGAAACCTGCCATTGATGCATGCAGACTTCAAGGTACTGTCGATTCTTAAGTCATCTTTCTAGATAATGTGTCGATGTCGATAGAAAGCGACCCGTTGCAGGCAAGCCCACAACACGAAATCATTGTTCAAGTTGAAGAAATGTTGCTGTAAGGACTGACTCAGGGATGGTCAAATGGATGACAAGTATTTTGCAGATGAAAGTTTTTCTTGCAAACCTCTTGAACACATAACGACACAACAGATGGCTTGGTGACGAATAACTCAAAGTTAATCCCCGGAACCCGGTTAAAGACTTTCAAAGTGGTTTGATCAACTGTGAGGTAAAAGATTTCCCAACCCAGGTGAATGAAAAAGTGTTGTGTTCAAGAGTGGTAATAAAGTTTCTTTTGAGACAAAAGGTAACAAATAGGCTCATTCTTCTCTCTTTTCCCCCACCATTTCTGGCAAGTACCTCTTTATTTTTAACAAGCTTGAGGAGGATAACATATGCTTGATTATAAGCTCATCCTTCGGACGAGTCCAACCTAGTTTAAATTCGAACCCTAGGAAGGAGTGGTTCGTTCCTGTTTGTAATTGAACAGGTCCTCTACTGTAAAAGTTTAACGAGCCCAGTATAGGAGAAACTCGACGTTTTTCAATTTTAGAGAGTCTGAAAAAACTAAAGGAGACTCCACGTTGAACTTTTTTGTACGTTTGTGTCCCTCAAGCCCGAAAAAGTATAAAATAATACCTGGGGGAACCGCTTGATCTTGCGACCAAGGAGTACTTTCATAATAGTGTCGTTGACCTGAAAAGTAAAAAGCGATCAAGGACACGTCGTTTTATTTCCTTATCGAGTTTGAAACGACAAAAACCCGGCAATCTTTTCCTGATTTTGCGGTCAGAAAAGAGCTAAAAGGGGACCGTCTTTTAATTCTGTTTTAACGAGTGTAAAAGAAACGCTCGGCGATCTTTTCATGTTTTAGGAGTCAGAAAAGGGCTTAAAAGATGACTCTAAGGTTTCACTTTTTCGTAAGTTTTAACGAGTTCAAAAAAATGATAAAAATGTACTCATATAGCCGACTTTCAATTTTATTTACGAGCAGGAAAAGACGGAAAGAACTCGGCATTTTCATTTGTTTTACGAGAATGAAAAATAGCAAAATAATCTCGAGATTTTCATGAGTTTAACGAGTCTTGAAAATAACTGAAATTGACTCGAGATAGGTTTCATTTTTACAAAAGCTTGAAACAGATAAAAACTATGCTTCAAAGTAGTTTCATTTTTTCACAAGCTCGAAACAGAGAGAAAACTGTGCTTGATGCCCCCTAAGCATGATTGCTAGAGCGCATGCCCCCCAGCTTCATTTCATTCAACCAGTTGGATGAAATGAAGGTTCATGAACGAGATCATTTGAAAGACTCGACCTAAAACTGTAAGAAAATTATGCAAAAACTGAAATAACTAACCTAAACGTACAACCTAACATCTATGAGGTCTAGTCAAACTCTCGACTCAATTAGAGGAGGATTTGTTTCATTTTTTAACAAGCTTGCCACAGGAAAAGAACTATGCTCGGATTCAGTTTCATGTTTATGCAAGCTTGAAACGAAAAACTATGCTTGTTATAAGTTCACATGCCCCCAGCATAAAGATGCAAACCAAGGTACATGCCCCCCAAGCTTCATTGCATTCAATGAGGTGGATGGAATGAAGCTTTACTTTCAAGATCTTGGAAAGAATTGTAGGAGCTGTTTCATTTTTTTTTTAGTGAGGTTGACACAGGAAAAGAACTATCCTCAAAACCCTTGTTTCATTTTTTAAACGAGCTTGACACAACATAAGGAACTATGCTCATAACTACTCTCTACAATCTACCTAACAAAAAACTATACTCTAAAAAACCTTGATTCATTTTTTAACGAGCTTGACACAAGACAAGGAACTGTGCTCTAAAAACCTTGATTCATTTTTTAATGAGCTTGACACAAGACAAGGAACTATGCTCTAAAATCCTTGTTTCATTTTTTAACGAGCTTGACACAAGACAAAGAACTATGCTCATGACTACTCTCTACAATCTACCTACTTAACCTACCCTTGTTTCATTTTTTAACGAGCTTGACACAAGACAAGGAACTATGCTCAAAAAGTTCGCATGCCCCCAGCATAATGATGCGAAATGAGGTACATGCCCCCCAGGCTTCATTGCATTCAACCGGCTGGATGAAATGAAGGTTTACTTTCAATATTTAACTTGAAAAGGGAGTTGTTTCATTTTTAAAGAGGTTGACACAAGAAAAGAACTATCCTCATACCTGATTCATTTTTTAACGAGGTTGACTCAGTAACATGAACTATCCTCAAACCTGATTCATTTTTTAATGAGGTTGACTCAGTAACAGGAACTATCCTCAAACCCGATTCATTTTTTAACGAGGTCGACTCAGTAACAGGAACTATCCTCAAACCTGATTCATTTTTTAACGAGGTCGACTCAGTAACAGGAACTATCCTCAAAAACCTTACTTTTTACAGTCTACCTACATAACCTAAAATCTACCTGATTCATTTTTTAATGAGGTTGACTCAGTAAAAGAACTATCCTCATTACAGCCTATTTCATTTTTTAATGAGGTTGATACAGGAAAAAACTATCCTCGTACTCACTGATTCATTTTTTAACGAGGTCGACACAGTAAAAGGAACTTTCCTCGTGCAGCCTATTTCATTTTTTAACGAGGTTGATACAGGAAAAACTATCCTCGTAACACCCTATTTCATTTTTTAACGAGGTTGGCACAGGAAAAGGAACTATCCTCGCTCTCCTTGTTTCATTTTTTAACGAGGTTGATACAAGAAAAAACTATCCTCGCACTCCTTGATCATGGCTTCCAAGAGGTCGTCATCAGAAGGAAGAATACTTCTCTGGAAGGAACACATGTCAAGGGACTCAAAAGGGATAAGAACATCGTGTTCAAATAATCCCATAGAGTTTTCCATGTCAATTACCGGATCTAAATCAACAGTGAGAGGCTCACTTACACCGGTAACTGAAAACATGGGACCAGTTGCCACATAATTAACCCGTGGCAGGGTAGATACCACTTTAGAATCAGGAACATTTAGGGGTGTCATATTATTGGTAGTTGAAAAAAGACTAGGGAACAAAAGCTGGTCTACAGTCACAATACTGCCATTGTGAGGGAAAGACATCACGCGAAAGAGTGTCGATACGACAGCTTTCATTGCATAAACATAGTCTCGTCCAAGGAGTAAATTGAAATCCAAGGGACCTCGAACTACCATAAGATCAACACAAACAGTTTTACCTTCCAAGGTAATAGAAAACTTAGGAAGGATCCCTAAAGGTTCACTAATGGTTCTGTTAAAAGCTTTCAGATTCTGTGTAATATGCGCAAGCTGAGGGGAACCCAAAGCTTTCCAAACAGCTGAGGATAAAATACTAACAGAAGCACCTTCATCTACCTGAGTACGATGTATGTCCCTACCACCAGCCTTGACAATGATTTGGAAAGGGATGGAGGAAGGAAGACGAGGTTCTGTCAGTCTATTCCAATCAAAGGAAAAGACCTCAGTGCTTGGAGGGGGTTCTGTAGAAACAGGTGAAATGTCCCCCAGCGTAGAAGAATCTGATGTAACAAGAAGAACATCAGCGGTATGAAATTTACTCTCGAAAGGGAGAGTGTGATCGACCGAATGTGAAATTGAATCGACCACTTGATCAACTAATGGATCATCAACTTGAGTGACATGAGTTTCACTCTCCAATGGGAGAGTGTGATCGACTGTACTTGAATTTAGATCAATCACTCCGTCAGTTGACGGTAGGTTGGGAGAAAGTTTACGGTAACCAGTTGGAAATTCTTGCTGTGGAACAGTAAGGTTTTCCAACAATGTTGAGGCTTCATCCATGTGAGGGCAAATGTGAGTTTGATGACTCCCTTTGCATAACTTACAAGGAAACCTAACTTTACCCTTTTTCCCAGGAACCTGACTATCACTGGTTGATGGATCAATGGAAAGTTGATGAGATTTTTCTGACCATACTTCCAAGACCTTTGGAATACCAGGACAATTGACAAGGAAGTGGTCACCCTTACAAAGCCTGCAAGGGTATTTGGGTTTACGATGCATGTCGGAATTTTCCTCAACACAACTAACACTTACAGCCATGGTTGGTTGGTTGACTTCTTTCTTATCTTGCTTCTTCTTCTTCTTCTTCTTCTTCTTCCCTTTCTTCTTCTTCTTAGCCTCCTGGTTACTAGCATCAAGGCTTTTACCAGGCGAAGAGGAAGAAATGGAGGAAGAAAAATTAGGCGAAGAAGGTAAAGGGTCAACAGAAGGTTGGTGATGTTGAGGTGGTGAACTCTGTTGAGGTGAAGCATCCGGTTGAGATGGAACAATTGGAGTATTTTGGGCCAACGAAGTTGAAAATAACCATATCGGTAAACCTATTGTAAATCCAGGTAATGACAAAGTAGCCATATAAGGAGGACCAACATTTCCAAAGTAAGGAAAAGTACTAGGATTCTCATTAGGAGGGGTTCCTAGGTTGATAAATTCCGGAACATTTGCCATTATATTCAACTTCAGTGAATTTTATTAACAATTTAAAACTAAAATTAACAATTCACAATTCACACCTAACAATTAAAATTCACAATTCACACCTATGGTCTCTAAAAGTAAAAACAAACAAATTAACACGCGCTATCAAATCTAGGAGTCAAACCACACACGAACAGTAAGCTCTCCGGACCGAAAACACTAGTTGGTGATGAAGCCCAACCTCGCAGAATTCAGTACAGAAATGGTGGGTGGAACAGTTACCCCGGCAACCTGCTTAATGAATAGACCGGCACAAGTTCCTCCACTCTAACCGTCTCGAAGTGAAGTGAACCCCCCGGAAAATCCAAGTGAGTATAACCGACGTCTGCTCCAGGTACAGTGGGACCTTCCCTCCACCGTCACCTCGGTAGAACCCTAAAGATTATGGTCACTAAGGTCACCAACAGTAACAAATACACCTGGGGGAACAGTCTAAACTCCGACAGCACGCAAGGGCAGAGTAGCAAGCTCAATCCCCTTACCGGCTCCTTGACAACAATCCAAGGTTTACCGATAAGTGACCCCTGGCTCCTCGACAATGGTTAATCCGAGGTTTACCGTTTGTAATACGTACTGTCTGGCGTCGTTCCCAACGAGGGGGGAATGATCCCCTCACTGGTTCGGACACGAGCTCGTGCTTCTCCTTTAAGAGGAGCTTTCCCAGAGTGCAATTGAAACAATTGGATTTATTCTACTCAAGATAAACTATCTGTTTGGTTTTGTAGTCTTGGAGAGTTAAGTACTCACCTACTCCAAGACCCTAGCCTAAGCTATGTTGGTGTTTCAGAGCCCTAGAAATGTAAAAATTACTAGATGAATTTTAATTAAGCGCTGTGTTATTAAGGCTGTTATTACTCAAATGGGTAAATGGAGATGAAACCAATGGTGTTATGACCCGACTCAACTGAATGCAATCGAATATGATAATGTAATCTTTTCAATTCGATGAATCCTAACTAAAGTAAGGAGAGAGTTTCCATTCACTTCCGACAATGCAAAAAATTGATGCACTAATTTTATCAAGAAAAACTAATGCAAATCAATTCCAAACCATTTTTTATTTTTATTTTTTGTGTAAATTCAAATCAAAGAAAGCTGATCTAAATCTACAATAGATTTTTCAGAATGTAAACTATGCAATTGTAATCTAAGCACAATTCACTTGAAAAGTATGCAAATGTAATCTATGCACATTTTTCAATAATATTCTGAAAATGAGAATTCTAATTGTGCAAATGTGATCTATGCAAAAGAATTCTCAAACACAAGACGATTCTAATGCGATCTAAGAACCAATCAAGTGCAAATTGAGAAAATTGGGTGAGAGTTCCAAAGATCAAAACATAAAAACACTCAAAGGCGATTAACACTCATACACAATTTAGCCCCCCCCGGCGAATGAGGGGGAATTTTTTTTGCAAAAACAAAAGCAAAAAGATGCAAAATTGTGAAAAGACTGAGACAAACCTCCAAGTAATGATCAAAGGAAATCAAATCAAGAATTTCTCAAGAAAGAGACTCAAAACACCCAATTGATGAAAGCTAAGAGCAGGAACAAGCTTAGGTGAAGATTCTGGAGAAGGGACTAATGAATCTGGGCAGAAAAAACTAAGAAAAAACAAAATCTAAGAGCAAAAAAGGCAAAAAAGGAGTTTTCCTAAATTTTTACAGGAAGACGTAGGCAACCCGTTAGCACAGGTGCGGGCCCGCTCTGTGCACACAGCAAAAGTGCGTCCAGGGACGCACTGTGCAGCACTCAGAGGATGCGTCCGTCTGAAAAACTCAAGAAAAACCAAAATAAAACTAATCCTAAGCTAACCCACCCAGAGACAGAATCACAGAGCCAAAACCAGAAAAATAAACCAATTTTCTCAAAGCAAAGTTCACATAAAGGAAAAGACTTTTCATTAATGGAATCCCCAGCGGAGTCGCCAATTTGTCACACGGAATCTGTCAAGGGTGCGGACACGACTGACCTTCCTAGAAGTCTAAGACATTCTAATGACAAACAAGACAAAATGGAGTGATCTTTCTCTAAATACACCTTTTACAACATGAAAACTACAAGTTTTTAGGCTTACCTTATTCCAAAACGCTGTTGTTGAAGTCCTTCTTGACGATCCGGATGAGCTCCTCCTTCAAGTCAATTCCTGCAACCACAAACAATCAAACAATTACCAAGCACTTGCATTTCATATAATAAAACATATATTCAACATGCAGACCAAGGAACACATGAAATAACTCATTAACACAAGCTATTGAGAAAAATAAACCAGTTTGTATTAATAACGAAACAAAGAAACTCTTACAACCTGGCCTTGGTGTTGTGCAAGTTCCTCCCAGGGTCCATCAAGGGTTTTCCTCTACTTTGACAAAGCTCACCCTCTCCCAAGTAGAATCAAGTGAAGACAATCTCTCCTCACAAAGGCTCTAATGGAAGACCTAAATCCTGCAGCATTTACCCAAAGAAAATGTATAGCTCCAACCTCCTCTCCTTCTGGCTCAATGCCTTTATTTATAGTGCTGTAAAGAGGTTATTCAGGTCCACTATCAATGGGATCATCCCCCTCTATGGGTGGGATAGCTCCCTTATTGATGGGATAAGTTCCCCCTTAATAGAGATACATGAACCAACTGGAGGCGCATCCATTTCATCAAACCGACCTCTAGAATGTTCCAGAAGTAACCACAAGTAACTTTTTCAAGATAAAACTCGCGCATTTTGCCTTTTACAGAGGGACGCACCTGTCCCTTAACATACAGAGCGTCCATGGACGCAGATTTTGTGAACATGGCCAGCGTCCCCGCAGGTAAGGCTAGAGAGAACCTGCGACCCCAGAGATAAACATAGTTTTTACAAGACTTTCTCTCTTCTTTGAGTTTGAGATGGATAACAGAGGCATGAGACTTGCCTAAGAGGGTAGCATGACTGTTGATTTGAGCCATACTAACTGTAAGTAGTCAAGGTGACATTTTTTAGTGTAACATCTACTGGAAGACAACAATTGATAAAATCCTCAGAGATGGATTTTACTATCCAACCTTGTTTTTTGATGTAAAAAAGTTTGTCACCTCTTGCCACAAGTGTCAAATCTTTGAAGGAAAAGAAAAATTCTTCCTTTACCTTTGAAACCCATATCTAATGAGAAACATTTTCAATAGTGGGGTCTAGACTTCATTGGTGAAATTCACCCTCCTTCTTCTGCTCAACATAGGTGGATCCTGACTTCCACAGATTACTTTACAAAGTGGATAGGATCCATTCCCTCCAGACAAGCCACTGATACTATCATCATAAGTTTTCTAGAGGTCAATATCCTATCCAGATTTGGTTGTCCCAACAAAATTATCATAGATAATGTTGTAGCCTTTAAATACAAGAGGATGATTGCTTTCTGCCATAAATACCATATAAGCCTTGGTCACTCTACAACTTACTATCCCCAAGGAAATGGACTTGCAGAATCCTCCAACAAAAGCCTAATTAAAATTATTAAATAATTGCTGGAAGACAATAACAAAACCTGGAAAAAGAAAGTGATCAATGCTTTGTGGGCAGACAAGTTGACCACCAAGAAATCTATTGGAACCAGTCCCTATCAGCTAGTCTATGGGATGGAAGCAATTTTCCCTTCATCATTAGGAATTCCAGTAATGAAACTACTCTAGGAATCTCAAGTTGAGCCAAATGACATTCAGAGGAGAATCAATCAGATTATTCATTTGCAGCAAACCAGGGAAGAAGTATGCCTCAGAGCCCAAGTATTGCAGGAAAAACTCAAGAAAATTTTTGATAAAGGAACCAAGGCAGAATACTTCTACCTTGGTGATAAAGTTTTGAAGTGGGACTCCAAAAGAGAAGACAAAGGGAAACATGGGAAGTTTGAATCCCTGTGGAAAGGTCCATACATTTTATATGCCTTTAGAGGTATTAATTCTTACTTTCTTAAAGAATTGAATGGTGTAGAGGTAGAAGGAGGACCAGTTAATGGTCGAATGTTGAAACACTATATTGATCCAAGTTAGTAATTTTACTAGTTTCAATTGTACATACTATATCCTTCAGAAAGTTTAGTTTGGATTGGATGGTAAATTTTGGAGTTGAAACCCAAAGAGAAGGCCCTAAGCTTCAAAATTGTCACTGTCATAAATACCAATAAAGCAGCAGAATAAAGGGAAAATTGCAGAATAAAATCACAGTCTTTTAAAAGGCCATTGATCTGCAGTTCTTAACTTTCCACTAGGGAAAGCCATCCCCAAGTGGAGCCACTGTTGTGTTCCTATACCAATAGGTGTCTTAATTTATGATTGACTTAGTTTATCTCTGTAATATGTACATACCTTTGCTTTCCACAAATGTTTTCCATATTCAAAAAATCAAAAAATTTAAAGAGGGTATGTCCTAAAAGAAAAATAAAAGGACAAAAAGAATAAAGAACAGGTCAAAAAGAAATGAAAGAAAGTGAACTTGAAGAAAAAGAAAAATACCATGAAAGCATGCAAGTTAAAATGCCACTACTATTTAATTTGATAAAAAATAAAAGGTTGTGTGCAGCTTGTTACTTATGCCACAATCCATGAATGGCCAAATAGTGTAAACTTGACTATTTCATGTTTTGAATTTCATATTTAGAGATAGGGAATAAAATCTGACCAAACTATTTAATCTTGGCAGATAAGTAGATAGGTAGCGTAAATAAAAGGAGCTCAACAGTTTAATTTGAGCCCTTGAATGTAATAAGGATAGACTTAGATAGGTTTCATTGTAAAAGAAAAGAAAATTTTGATGAGGGTTTGCCAGTTTAAGTGCACCCTAATAAAAAGTAGAAAAAATGGTGGGATGTGTAAGTGGGTAAGTAGATGAATGGTTGTAGAATGGTGTATGATAATGAGTAGTTGAAACTCATATCATTTACTTTCATCATCATATTACTTTAAAAGTATGGATAACAATGAGACATTTACAAAGTCAAGTTATTAATTTCCTCATTCCTTTTACCCCTAAATTCACTAATTTCCCACAAATAACAATCAAAGCACCTAAAACCTTAAGTTAAAGGAGCTTAAAGCATTTCTCTGACTTTTGGAGGGACCAAACCCTCAACCCACTGACTTATAGGTTCCAAGTGCTAAAACCTCTTCATCAACATTCACCCCTCCATAATTCACTTGTTTTCCCTAAAACCCCCTTTTCCCAAAGTAAACTCAATATTTGCTTGGGAAAAGTAATTATTCCCATACAAAACCCATTTTCACAAAAGAACCCACAAAATGCACCTAAGCCTAATTTATGATGTTCAAATGAGGAAAAATCAATGCATTTCTAAAGCATTTTACTTAGCGCATCTTTCATCTCCATTTTCATTTCATATTAACATCTAACGTTAATTTATTATATCTAATTCCTTTAATATATTATTAAAATTCCCTATTTTAGTATCCCACTCCAATGGTTTGAAATATAAACCTTAATAATGAAATAATTAGATGGATTAATTACTTGATAGAACAATTAATCTATCTTCGATTGATTAAGACCTATAACCCTCCATTGCATTAAAAAGGAATCAATTAATCAACTTGTTATTAATTAAGAGCCTTCCTCCAATCACATCACCCCTGACGTCATTAATCTCCCTAATTCGGAGTTATTATCCCATCGAGCCCCTCCATTAATTCCCGATCAAATCCCTCCCCCAACCACCGTACGATCTGACCCATTTAGATCTAACGGTCGACACTCATATTGGGTGGCCTCTGATGCCGACCTTTACCCACCCGATGTGAGTGGTTTTACTGCTCACCCCACTGCTACATGTCGCCCAATGAATGGCATCGGGTGGACCTCTCCAAATACGCCAAGCGCCCAACAGCGGTGCAATATATTCCGCTTACCACCCTCGCTAAATGAAAAAATGTCACCACTGTTAGTTGGCGCCAACTATCACTTTCCCATTATACCCACCAAAACCATTGAATTTGCAAATAAAACCAAAAATACTCATTATTTTTGTTTTACCAAGAAAATAAATTCATGTTCCCCATGCACAGTAGAGTACATTCGAGTTATCAACCTATTTCGATCCGTCAACTTCCAGAAACCGTTGAACTCTAGATTACCATTGCGAAATCGTGCTCTACCTGTGCACTAGTGCCATTTATCCTCCCATACAACCATAACCAAGTATTTACCCATTTTCAATTGAAAAACCCTATCTTTCATGGTGAACCTGAATTAAATTGCTGTAGAAATTAGGTAATTTAGTGAAATTAAATTGTTCGATAGTCTTGAGACTCCCTGAGATGACCCATTTTTCCATATTTCCCTGAAATTCTCTGCCCTCATCCTTGAAATCACAAGAACCAAGGATGTACACCCTAGTCGCCTTAAATATCATTCCAGTTACCACTGTCCATAGAGATTTGGACCATCTTCCCCTGGCTAACAAAGATTTTTAGATAAAGGACCTCACCTTTGATGAAACCCCTTTGAAATTGCATTGCAAATACCGAGATAACTACTTGAACCATGTAGATAGGATAGGTCTCTGGGAATCAAACCTACCCAAGTATCAATTCCCCAGTGTTCATGTCTTCTCGAAAATTATTCACTACTTCCATGCAAACTATGACCCTATTATGAGAGTTGTAATGTCCCTAGACCAGAAAATCCTATTCAGAATTATAGCTGAGTCCATAAACGAGATGTTATAGTTGCAGCCTAGTCAAGACCTCACCCCCTTTCCATTGTTGATTTGGTTGAAATATCCTCTAAGCTATCATATTCCACAAGTACCCAAACCAACCAGACTTTCATTAAAGAAGGGAACATGCCAAAAGACCCCCGTCCTTACATGTTAGTCATCTTTTCTGATATGGGCAAAGATATCACCACAATGATAGCACTTATTTTAGGTTTTTCTACTAATGAGTACGTAGATGATATGACTTTTTCCCACATGTCTATTTTTACCCTTGGTCAACCTCCTGCAGTCAAGTTTTACTATGCCAAGTTCATTGCAGATAAAATGCATGATCAATTTATGAGATTAGAGACTGAAAGGGTGTTCAAATACTCATCAGTCCTGTATCATTTGTTTCTTTACTACCAAGCTGATAGTTTTCCCTTCTCTATACAAAATCTTGATACCAGAGGGAATCTGTTATCGGGAAATCTAGTGTCCACTTGGAGCTGCTAGTCCCACTAAGACTGGTAGCTATCTTAAAAACAAAAAAACTAAAACCACTTTCGTTTTCCTTTATGAGAAGTAGATAAGAGGGGAATGAAGGACACCAAACTCAGTCTTGCGCTTGGTTCCTTGCTCGGTTCCTCTCCCTTCTGATAGATCCTTGCCACTTCTCCTTCGTCTACCCAGCTTCAAAGAGCACCTGTGGAATCAAAGCAACATAATACTATCGAAGAACAGAGATATACCATCATCAACAATATAGGACCAGATATATATTGACCACACAACTGCATATATCATCAAATATACAAGAATGTGGAGGAAAACTTGAATAGCTTTATTAATATCAAGAATACAAAGAGGATTACAGCCAATTGTTCTGACCCAGCGTCATCCTCCAGCATGAAAGCCCTTCTTTCACCTCATGAAAAGCTTAGATCACCCAACACTACGATATTCCACCAAGAAACCAATAGCACTTCCTTAAAAGATACAAAATTCCAGCCTCCGGATCTCTAGGATGAGGGATCCATATATAGATGATTGCAGGGGGTGAGTCAGCTTCTGGGATTTTTCTTAGTGTCCTCTCTCTGATAGTTCTTGATTCCACTTGGAGTTTGATGACCTCTTGCTCATCCCTAGGCGAATTCAAAGAGGCAAGTGTCACAGGAGAAGTTTATGGAAGATTCCATGATCATCCACCTCACAAATTGTCCCTCCCATTTGTCCACTCTCGCCCATCACACCCTACAGAAGGGCTTTTCAGTATGCATCACACCCTTTCCACTGGGCAGGTGGGATGCATCGCACCCTTAGCACTAAGCAACCTGTATGGTCCAGCTTTGACCAGTTCTAAGCAGTTTCCTGTGGAGAACTTCTGGGAGATGATGTAATAAGCTGACCTTGTTCCTTTAGGGTATGAAACAAAACTTTTAGGGACTTAGGAGCCCTTGGTTTATGGACATGTTTGATTGGGGTTGCAGTGCCCAAAAAAGTCTATAAGAGTTTCCCCCTAAAGCGTGAGGTCGTTAATCTTTTGATGTCGGGTGAAATGCTTTATCATGAGGATCCGAAGTTTTTTCGAGCTGGAAGGCGACCTGTAATAAGATACAATACAATACATTATCTTCATAATATTTTTCATGATCTAGCTGAGGCGGGCATTCCCATGCTCAGCTTTATAAATTCATTTTCATGTACATAAGACAGACAACTGTCTGTGCAGGAGACTGATGATTCTAATAGAGTCATCATCCTTTGATTCGGATGATCATCTGTGTAGCAACAATGTACATTTGACGTTTTTAATTTCCTGAATATATCGCAGCCCAGATGGATGAGACTAGATCCGGGGTATTCAAACTCATTCAATCTTCACTTGGAGTACAAGTCGATCCATGTGAAATATGTTCTGGAGTCGAACATGGAAAGACATCGCCTGATTACCAGCCAATGATGTTAGTTGTTAACAGGTGCGAGAGGAATCACCGATAATGACGATGACCCTCAAGGTACTATAGTACAATTTGCTTGGTGTGAATAAGGGACTTGGTGTCGAACACCACGCAAAATCTTTTGGTCGAAGGCCATTGATGTAAACCTGTCGCCGGAAGTGAGAAACTTGCCATTGAGGCATGCAAGCTTCAAAGTACTGAAAGGGTTGTTCCTAAGTCGACTTCTTGGATAATGAGCTGATGTTGACAAGTAGAGACCCGCCATAGGAGGGCCTTAATGAATCCCACATCTACGACACAGAACGGAGTAAATGATTTTGGAGGTGAAAACAATTTGTTGATACAGGCTTTAGGGTGGCAGTCATGAAATAATGGAGCATGAATGTATTGCAACAGATGAGACATAGGTGAATTCTCTGAGTGACTTCTCTTGAACATACCGGTGACACTGACATGGATTGGTAGCGTTAACCCCAAATATGGATGGTGTGATGGACCAATGGTGATATGACCAGTGAACGGAACAACCCAACCCGACTCGTATGCGGAGTGAAAGTGTCATGTTCAAGAGCGACTTGCTACCAATAAAGTTTCTTCAAGTTTTCTTCCCAATTTTTCCCCAGTCATTGCTGACCAGTACCTCTTTATTTTTTTCAAGCTTGAGGAGGATAACATATGCTTCTTCTATAATTTTCCCTTCGGGGAAAACCGTCGCTATATTTTAATGAGCCTAGTGACGGTGAAACTCGTTCTTGTCTGTATGGACAAGTTTGTCGCTATTCGGCTTTAACAAGTTAAACGAAAAAGATAACTCAGTCCTTTTCAATTTTAGAGAGTCTGAAAGGGACGTAAAGGAAACTCCAATAATCCTTTTTCGTCATATAATCCCTTAGGTCTGAAAATGTATAAAATAATATGAAAGGGATGAATTTTCGGTAATTTTAACGAGCCGAACAAAACAAGCGCTCGATATTTTTGTGTAATAATCCCTTAGGTCCAAAAAGATTAAAATCTAGAGGAGGGATAGCACTTCCGACCACTTTAATGAGCTGGAGAGGCCAATCGCTCAGCAATATTTTCATATTTTATGAGTCAGGTGAAAAGAGCTTGAAGGAGACTCGTTTTTTGAGGAACGAGTGATAATTTTGGGTAGCAGCTCATTCCAGGTAAGGTTTGGAATTTTCCAATCATGGTAGTGTCACAAGGATGGCTAACAGGATCACTCTTCGTAGCTGTTCCTCAAAAAGGGTAAATAATCAAATGGAGGTGAATGATTGGCTAAAACAGAGTGGAGGTGATGATGAGAACACGACCAAGGCTCAAAAGCTGATGATAGTGCCTTCACAATGGTTATTTACCGTAAATCGGTTCATTTTTAATGAGCTTAAACTCTGGGGGAAACATTTGCTCATTGCTTATGTTTAATTTTTAATGAGCTTGAACTCCACATAAAAATTGTTCATGCCAGTTGTATAATAAGGATATCTCATCTATAGGTTCAATTTTTAAGGAGCTTGCACCATTCGAAACTATGCTCCGATGCCTTTCATATGCAAGCTAGGAACGACCAACTATGCCCCTCTACTTAACTACCAAGATCCCTACCAAGGTTAGGTAGGAAAATTTTTCCCTTTACTTTGCCGGTGCCATGGTGGCCCCTCCAAAGATGAATGGTCGAATTAACCACTCACCTGACCTAGGCAGTTGAAGTCAGCGAAATCATAGAGCTAAGGTTATGTTGGTCACTTTTCGCTTGTGTACAAGAAGTTTTCATGCCCCCAGGTATAGCGAAAAGTTTCTAGGTTACCATATGAAAGCTCCCCATCCACGTTGCAGACAAAATGCTTCCTTGGCGATGTCTACTGAAATAGACAAAGGTGAGTGGCGCGGTCGCCTCCACTCACATAACTTTGATGAGGGAATCTTATTCCAGTCTAATCCCATTTTCCTAAATGGACGGGTCTGTCAGACTAGTCATATATCCTTCGTGGAAACCTACCCTATACCCAAGGTTTTCTTGCTGAAACAAACAAGGGTGCATGCCCCATGGGTTTCAGTCATGTCCTCCTGAATCACTCGCGCTCTTCAGGTGGACGGACTGGAGATTGATGAGACATTCCTTGCGTGAAAAGAACATTTAGGGATGTCATTTGACTATTTTCTATGTGTGAGCCGAGGAACGAAAGTTGGTCTACGAGCTTGACCACTCGGCCTTCATGCAGAAAACACATTACTCTAAAGAGTGAGGAGACAATGGCTCCCATGCAATAAATATAGTCACGCCCAAGGAGTAGATTATAATCTAGAGGTCCTCGGACTACCATTACGTTCATGTAAACAGTTTTCCTTCTCAACATTATGGGCACATTGGGAAGGATCCCTAATGGTCAACTGGTTCCTTTGTCGAAGCCTGTCAGATTTCTCATCTCAGGCAGAAGTGATGGTGAACTAAGCGCTTCCCAAGAAATTGAGGAAAGGATACTCATAGAAGCCCCTTCATCTATGATGGTACCAACCATGATAATTTTGTAAGCTTGTACAATGATTCGTAATGGTACATTGGCCGGTACCCGGGGTCTGCTTAGTAGATTCCAATCGAAAGAAACGACTAGGTTGCTTGGAGGTGGGACCAAATAGACGTCCAGATATGACTCTGATGAACTTCCTTCCTATGGTAAAGGAACGAGTAGACTGCCCCCATGTTCATCGGAGTCCATGTTTACGAAAATAATTTGGACGGTGTCATTCTCATTCTCTTCGGTGATTGTGTCATCTGAAGATAGACCTTTCGAAGACAAGACTGGGTCGACTACTGCCTCAACCTTTTGAATTTAGTTTGGTATGGATTCAGCGGGTTTATCTTCAATGGCAGGTGCTTCGACCGACCACAATGGCGTGTCGGTCGGATTTTCAACTAGTGATGGACTCGGCAAGAGTTTCTTGTATCCAGGAGGAAGCTGTAGCGGTGAAGCCTGACGATTATCCAAAACTCTTTTAGCTTTGTCTAGGAAGGGACAATGGTGGACGGCGTGATCGCCTTCACACAATTTACAAGGAAATTTACATTTCCTTTTTTGTCCAAATGCTTCGTTTTCACTAGTTGATGGTGTACTTTCAACATGGTCTTTAGAGTTCGATGACACTGGGTTGTGCAAACGAGGAGACCAGTCCCTTAAGATCTGAGGGATGCAAGGAAAATCTCGATGATAGTGGTCTCCTTTGCAAATGACACATGGAGATTTAGGTTTGGATGGTGCAGTGTGTGGATTTTCACTAGACGATGCGTGGTTACCCCTTTTCACCTTTAGATCCTTCTTCTTCTCTTTCTCTCCTTCCCCTTCTTCTCCTTCTTAGTTACTTGATTTTTGGCCTTACCAGCTTTATCAACCGAAGAGGAAGGAGGAGAGAGAGAATCAGATGAAGTAGAAGTTTTGGCGGTAACTTTAGTATCATCCAGTTGCTGACTTGATTGCTCAGGAATCATGGTGTTCTGAACGACGGAGGTCGAGAAGAGCCATATTAGCAAGCCAATTGTCAATCCTGGAAGTGACAATGTGGCCATATGAGGTGCACCAACATCTCCCCAAGAGGAGAAAGGACTAGGATTTCCCCCAAGGGGAAATCCTTGGTTAGTGGACTCCATTTTCCTCAACCTAAGACCAATGCCAGAATGGTGATATTATTTTGATTAAAATAAATTTTAGACGCTTCGACACAACTTGTTTTTTCAATTTTTAAGAGTCGAGAAAAAACAAAAGATGACTCTAGTCGCCTTCGATTTTTAATGAGCCTGAAGTGACAAGTGCTCATATGGACATTTTCCTTTAAGGAGTCTGAAAAGGAACGAAATATACTACTCTAGAAATCTAGACAGATGGATTACCAAACCAATTGCAAAACTGCAGAATACTTTTTACGGTATAGCAGTCAATCTTCCCGAATGTTGTGTTCAGTGCATTGCGATCGATAGGGCGGCAGACACGGCTTCCTATGGATAAAGGATATAGCCTATTGTGGTCTCCCAATATATACTCGACGGTACGTGGGAGCACAAGTCTGTACTGGCACTTGTTGTCTCAAAGAGGAGGAATCACCCAACCAACAGTGAAAGCGACAGTTACCAGGCTTTACGATGCCGGAATATGTCTCTAGCCTAGACTTCTAGATGTTGTGCGTTAGGTTCCAAAGTGTTTTTAGGTTCATTAAATTTATTTTACAGTTGATCTTTCCTAAGAAATTTTCATTTCAGGTTCACCGCGTGATGTAGATGTACAATTCCTAAAATGCAATCTAAGATGATAAACAATCGTTTAATCTTCTTTTTGCAATGAAAATCCTAGCTACTAAAGAAAGAGAGATGATATTCTTTCAACATAGAGCAGAGAGCACACACTAGATGCACTGTCCTAAATCAAACCAACAAGTAGTCTAAATGCAAATGCACATGCATGTATTTGTTTTCAGCTTTCTTAATGTCTGAATGACAAGAAGAATGCTAAGTACAAATCTGAATTATCTTTTCAAAGCAACAGTACTAACAAATTTCTCTTCAAAACCGAAAGGAAGATAATGATGACACTTTACTATTTTGAATTGAAAAATGCTTTCGACACTTGAAAAACTACTAATTCAAATCAAATACAAGAGTAACTGTATAATCGACCATCAAGAACAATAGAATTCTTTTCTTTGACTGAAAACGACACTTGCGACACTTTCAAATCAAAAGACGATAGTTCGACTATGTTACTACTTTGTAAAAGAGAATTAAAAATGGCGGAAAATACATAAAAAAATTCATAGTTCTTTGCATAATGGAGGTGGAAATATGGAAAGGAAGGGGGTTTCCATAGTGGTATACTGATCACAGATAGAAAAACTCCTGAATAGAGCTGAAGAGAGTGAACACAGAAACCAAAATCTGAGGGCAGAAGAGGTATTGTCTGATCAGCGCACCTGCAACACAGGGAAAGTGTGATGCAACGCACCTACTGCACACGGGAAGTGCGATGCATCTAGATTCCCAAGAGTAAAAGGTGCGATGGACCAGGGACGAGACTTCAACTAGGTTCTGGGTCACAGTTTGCAGCTCAGTTCAGGGATTTAGGCCGGGCAAGTGATGTACATTATATAGAAATCACAGGGGCTGATCTAATGAGGTTACTAGAGCCACCACTAGGGCAATTAGAAAGTTTACAAATCAATTGCTCAGTTTATAACAAAACCTGGAGATAGACTGAAGCAGCACTGATCTACTTTGCACTTGCATAGCAAATGCAGTTCGAAGGCTAGTTGGCTTGACTTCGGGCTCTGTCTGTAAGTTTATAAAACAAACAAATATAGACAAATAAGCAATCTATTCGCTCCCTAGTGGAGTCTCCATTTTGTTATCGGGAAATCTAGTGTCCACTCGGGGCTGCTAGTCCCACTAAGACTGGTAGCTATCTTAGAAACAAACAAACTAAAACCACTTTTGTTTTCCTTTATGAGAAGTAGATAATAGGGGAATGAAGGACACCAACCTCAGTCTTGCGCTTGGTTCCTTGCTTGGTTCCTCTCCCTTCTGACATATCCTTGCCGCTTCTCCTTCGTCTACCTAGCTTCAAAGAGCACCTGTGAAATCAAAGCAGCATAATACTATCGAAGAACAGAGATCTACCATCATAAACAATATAGGACCAGATATATATTGACCACACAAATGCATATATCATCAAACATACGAGAATGTGGAGGAAAACATGAATAGCTTTATTAATATCAAGAATAGCAAAGAGGATTACAACTAATTGTTCTGACCCAGCGTCATCCTCCAACATGAAAGCCCTTCTTTCACCTCATGAAAAGCTTAGATCACCCAACACTATGATATTCCACCAAGAAACCAACAACACTTCCTTACAAGATTCAAAATTCTAGCCTTCGGATCTCTAGGATGAGGGATCCATATATAGATGATTGCAGGGGGGTGAGTCAGCTTTTGGGATTTTGATTAGTGTCCTCTCTCTGATAGTTCTTGATTCCACTTGGAGATTGATGATCTCTTACTCATCCCTGGGCGAATTCATAGAGGCAAGTGTCACAGGAGAAGTTTTTGGAAGATTCCATGATCATCCACCTCACAAACTGTCCCTACCATTTGTCCACTCTCGCCCATCGCACCCTACAAAAGGGCTTTTCGGTATGCATCACATTCTTTTCACTGGGCAGGTGGGATGCATCACACTCTTAGCACTAAGCAACCTCTATGGTCCAGTTTTGACCAGTTCTGAGCAGTTTGCTATGGAGAACTTCTTGGATATGATGTAATCAGATAACCTTGTTCCTTTAGGGTATGAAACAACACTTTTAGGGACTTAGCAACCCTTGGTTTATGGACATGTTTTATTGGGTTTGTAGTGCCCAAAAATGTCTATAACAGAATCCTAGGTCTGTCATCTTCTGGACCTCTTTATTCCACACTTCTTGTTCTTCTCCCTATTCATACACTGATTTCATTGACCTATTTGTACATCTAGTGAGTACAATGTTATTAGGAAGTCCCCCTCCTAGAATCATTGCAGATATTAAGAGGGTTCTGCAGTTGTCCAAATAATACAAAGTAGGGGATTGGTACTTGTACCAAAACCACTAAAATCAAGATTTATGGGTGTGAGCTGCCCCCTTACAAATTACCTAGATATCTCCCCATGCGATTATTTTCTTTGGAGTACTACAGGCAAATGATCAATTCTGATGAGATTCACTTTGTCAAAACCAGGAAGAAGGCTCAGCTGAGAATAAAGGATCATTTAGGCCCATTCATTTGCAATAATAGAGAAGTAGGAAAGGAGGTAGATGAAATCCTCCAGAGATTGAGATTAAAAAAGAGTTTCATCTGGGCCTATGAACATCATAGCTTCATTTGTAACAGAAGACAGAAACATAATCTATCTCTTTATATCCACCATAGGATCCCAGAAATTGAACAATATGCCAATCAATCTGAATGGGTGGAAGGCACTCTAATAGGTCAAGATAACACACAAGTGGAAGTTGACAATGTTTTGGTGGGTTTACAAAGAAGGCTTGATGAAGATTCATTTGTACATGTGCCAGGAGAAAATTCATCACAAAGGAAATCAAAGGAAACTAGTACACAACCATCAGCCATCACAACAAGCAGAAGATTTAGAGCATCAAAAGTCCTCAGAACAGGAAGAGCCATCAAAACAACAGGAGCATTCTGGACAACAAGAAGAATCCGAGTAGCTTGAAATCTCCGAGGAGCTTGCTCAACTTGAACAAATCATGAGCAATCGTCCTATTTTGGAGACTCCTACCAATGAAGAAAGAAATATTAAAAGAGATAGGGAAGAGGCCACTCCTTCCAGTAGGCTTATTGATCAAACATTTGTAAAAGGCAAAGGTTAAACCCCTATGTAGAAGAAGAGTATACTAAGGAGACCATAGGAAACATAGCGGCAAAAAAGACAGATAGTATGCAGACTTTCCAACTGGCGTGACACCATCTACTTCACATATACAGGCATTAGAAAGACAGCAAAACACAGAGGTGTCTTCTTTTAGGGCTCCCTCTAAACAGAGCTTGGACATTAAAGGAAAGTATAAAGAGATTAAAGCAAGGAATGAGAAACTAAAAGCTCAAACCTATGCTCACTACCTCAAAATGGCTCCAACTAACTAGACCAAACTTATGTCAACTTTTGACATAAAGGAAGGAAAAATGCAGATGAGCTTCCTCAAGCCAACTGTGCAACAACCAAGATCCATGACTGATTATTTAAAGACTAATTTTGAAGTTTTGGTAAAGGATATCCATCCTATTAACCAAATAGAACTGCAAAAACAAATTGGTGAGATGGTCTATTCCACCTTGACTAATAAGGCCATCACAGGACATCAATTGCAAAACTCGTTGCACAATACCATGACACAGATGTAATTGGAAAAGGCCTCCTCTCAAGCTGAAGACTCTAGGATAAAAACTCTAGAAGACTTGGTGATATAATTGGGACATGACCCCAAAGATGTCAAAGCAGCTGAACAATTGATTAAAAAGAAAAATGATGATATAGTTGCACTGAAGAAGAAGCTCAAGATCCCTCCTCTCCACCATCCTCAAACTGTAGAAGTCATAGAGAAACAAAAGGAGGAAGAACTTATGGACCTAGTCCTCAAGTTAAATGATCATTTAAAGGAAACTAAGAAGGAATTGGAGAATTCTATACAGTCTAAGTAGAGTGAGTTGTCCACCGCTCCTCACAGTGCCATACCCACAGTTTCTATAGCAGTACCCTCCACTCTGGCAGCTTCTTTTGCACCAACACTTCCACCAGTGACAGCGTTGCCAGTAGCACGAGCTACTTCGACTACAGGTACATCAACTAGTGCAGGGAAAAGAACAAAAAAAACAGATGAAGTGATAAAAGCCATGGAACAAATGAGTATCCATGCTACAAAACTGAAAAAGCTCAAGGAACAAATGTCAAGTTTAGAAACAAACTATGAACTAGCACAGATTCAAAATAAAGAAGAAGAAATAAAAAAACAAAAGGATGGAGGAAAGAATCAGAGTCCTAGAAAAGGACTTGACATTAGAAATACCATTGAGAGATATGAAAGATATTTTGTGGGCCAATATCATTGATTCCATCAATGATATTTGGCCTTCAATTCAGGTAATTTTTGAACAGACCAAAGTAGTTAAATATTTGTGGAAGCCATACATAAGACCATAAATGAATAGATAAGCTTGAAGAGGCAAACCAATTAATTGATTTTTTGAACAGCAGGAAAAAGCACCAGCTAGAGCAGTTAGAGATTCAGGATATAACAACTACAATTATTGAGATAAAGAAAGTTCTTACTAAGAGGAACTTAATGCTTAATCTAGAGAAAATGTGTTAGATTATTCAAACAGACATAGATAGCTTCATGTTGAAATATGGCATTCTGAGAGAGAAAGGCCTTCCTAGCCCATTGGTTATAAATGACAAGTTAATGAAACATGAATACTATATTGATAGATTAAATAAATAGGGTAGGAGTCAAGCAAGTTCTTCAGGAGTGAAGGCATTACCTACAGGGAAGGTACTTTATGATGGCTTGGAAAACCTATTCTACATAGAACATGAAGTAAAACGTCTATTCACCAGCCAACCCAATTTTTCTAAGTACACAGATGCTAATGAATTTTACAGGAAGATGATTAGGATGAAAATACTAGATAATGAGTGGGGGACCAGTTTTACTGATTTACTATGAAGTTACTATAGTAAATTTGTGAAGTGAAAAATGTTCACTACAGTAAATTATGGTAATACAGGTAAAGAGTATCAGCACAGGTAAAGAGTATCAGTTGGTGAAGACAAGAGTGAAATCCAGCACACAACTACCAAGGCAACTGCAAGAGCCAAACCTGAGTTCCAGTATCCGGTACATTCACAAATAAAGGGACAACAAACAATCTGTTTTCCATCTATCTCTATCTTCATGTGGAAGATAACTTTTGTTTCCTAGAATAAAACTCATATAGTTATGAGATATTTTGTATTAATTTTTTTATAAATACTTCACAAATTGAAGTAATCAAGGTGGATTAAAAATCATTTCTGTAGACTTTTGTTTTGAGCTAAAGGAGCTACTATAATCAAGGCTAGACTGGTTTACTGGATTAAATAAAGCTGAGGATATTTCACTCGATTCATGTGCACTGTGGGAAACAAATAAGTATCATTTCTTTGAGTTTGATTATATTTCTTCTTCTATGTTATGAAATATCATATGTGTTTTCTTATAATTCTTAAAAGAAAACAAGGAATAATACTATCAGAATTAGCTTAAATGCTCACTATTTTAATTGTTTGCTTATTTAATGTTTTCTACTAAATCGCTTAAGTGTGGGAATTCTTAGTTTCTCCCTTACTTTTTTAATTCATTCCCTTTATTGGCCCTTAGTACAGGATTCTTAATTTCCCTTACTATTTGCCAATCTTCCCTTCTTCACCTTGATCCCTACTAAGGATTCTTCATTTCCCTTGGCCCTGGTTAAGTTTTCCATCCATTGAGACCTTCAGGTTTGTCCTTCTTGTGTTATCTTGCCTTGTGAACTCTTACCTTGGTGATTAATCAAATCCTGTTAAACCTTTCCTACTTGAATACATAGCCCAATGGTTTGAATACCTACTCTACCCATCTGTTCCCTTGATTCCACCAAACAAATCAAGACAAATTCCTTAAGCATTAATAGCTAGCCTAATATCATATCAAAACAATGCTAAATTATAAAGAGAGAGCCCTCTCTGAGTATAGATCGGCTAGGATCTATACTTAAAAGATTGGTTTGTAGTTACCTTGGATCCTTTCCTTCTTTTAAATAACTTCTAAGGAAAATCTGAGTGATAACATAGTGGTGACCATAATGGGGAAGAACAAATCCTCAGCTGAAATAAACCTTTGAGAAACCTAAAAGTTTAATTTAAAGCATCTTAAAGGATTGTTAGAAGTTATTGTGAACATTCATAAAAGAAAAGCATTTAAAGACTTTAAATCTGGCTTCAGGGAGAACTCATTATACCAAGGCTATCCCTGATTCAAATCCTCCCCCTGTGTTTGAAAATCCCAACCTGATTATGAGAATCATCAGAAGACAAGAGAGTTCATTCAGTCCTAGACCTTTGTTTAGATCACATTCATGCCCTGTTGAGTGGCTTTTCTTAGAAGACATTCCTTTTGGTGATTACTTTGAAACTTCTTTGTTTAGAACCACATCTGATAGTGAATTATTGGACTTAGTCCAAGGTCCAGAATTCATTAGAGAACTTGAAATCCAATGAGCCAATTTGTCAATTGATCAAAATCTATTGAACTCCCCTCAGTCATCCCTTACCACTGATAGAGCCCCTGAGCTTTCTTAAATAACTTCACTTTCTTTTAGTTCATCATTATTCCCTCACCTTTCTAAAGTCCAATCCACCCCTCCATTCATTCTTTCACTTCCACTTCAGCCAATCACTACTCAACACCCTACCACTACATCTAATTCTTCCTCCACAACCCAAACACCCCCTATTACCCCAATTCCGATTCCCACTCCTACCCAACCTAGAATCATGGCCATTAGATATGCTCCCCTTGCGATGCCTACTCCCCAAGGTGCTATGCCACAGGGCTATCATAGTAAAATTATTACTTTTGATGGCACTGGAAGATACACAACACAACAACACACTACGAAAATGATAGACCACTTTTAACTTTATGAGATTGACATAGCAAATGTCCAAATGAGAATCTTCGTCCAAAGTCTAGCTAGAGAAGTGAGAACATGGTTTAGATCATTTCCCCCTCAGAGCATAGATAGTGTAGAATTCCTTTACCAACAATTCTTGAATAACTGGGAGAAGAAGAAGAACCCCTTTTAACTTTTATCTAAATATGAAAACCTTAAAAGGGAACCAAATGAAACTGTTCAGGACTATTGCACCAGGTTTAATAATGTATATAATGCCATTGCACTCGACCTTAGACCTCCACCTGGCTTAGCCTTCATCAAATTTCCAGATGGATTTGATATAGATATGGCTTTTCAATTAAGAAAAAGAAACCCCCCCACTCTGGAAGAAATGCAGAGTGTAGCAGTAAGCATTGAGGCTAACCAGCATGCCAAAAGAGCTAGAGTTAGAACTGAGAGAATAATACCCTTGAAAGAGGAAACTTCACCCTTTAACCAAAAAATGGATGCTTTGGCCAAAGGGATGGAAATGTTGATGGACAGAATAGAAGTTATTACAAGGAAACCTCACTGGGATAACCAACAGGCTAATCCAATGAGAAATCTAAACTTTAGAAAAAACTAGAACCAAAACTCTGGTAAAAATGGTCCTAATCAGAACATTAGACCACCTTTCCAAGAAAATTATGTTGAGACTTCTCACCAAGAATACCCTAAGATAGACACTTAGATCTACCTTATGGGTTTAGGTAATGAAGAAACTGTTTTTCTAACTCAGGATGATCAAGAATTATACATGCTTCAACAATCACAAAATCAAATAGGAGAATCTTTTGACTATAAGCAAGGGTATGACTCTGCTCTTTTCTATTGGCATTATGGCACAGGTTTGGAGCTATGGCAGAAGTGTTGTCCTTGATGGCAACTCTCTTTGGTGACAGATCTCAGTACAGGCTTTCAGAATGAAGGAAAAGACATATACGCAGGTTCATCTAGACTAAACCACGTAGACACGTGGGTTAGACGTTACAAAGGTGCGTGTGCGTATACACGCACTTTCACGCAAGGAAAAGTGCATATATGTTGGAGAACTTACTTTTGGTCCGTGGTAGTTAGTCCTTGGTATTTGAACCTATGGTTTTGGACCATGGTATCTCGTCAGAAGTGTTGATCCCAAGTATTGGGTCCATGGTATTGTGAAAGGCCTAAGACTATAAAAGAGGAAGGAGATCATTTGGCAAAGGATGATCTGAATTAATTGAATATATAATAAGTGCTAGATCTGAAATTGGTGATTGAGGTTATGGTGCAGATCTGGATCTGAATGAAGGAGGAACCTTAGTGCAAAGAGAAGGATAAGTTCTATTGATGGGTCATAATCTTTAGCCTTGAATGCTAGTATCTTTGTATGATTTTGATCTGTTATATGTGGCGCATGCTTGACCTATAAATCTGATAATCTGGGTCTAAATATTTGAAAGAGTGAATTATCCTTTATAGATCTGTACGCAGGTTCAGTAAGATGAGGGGCGTATACACGCTGGTTCAGTGAATAAAAACAATGTATATGCAAGTTTCTCCAAACACAGAAGCATATGCATGCAGGTTTCAGGTTATTGAAGTAGCGTATATCTTTTGAGTTGTGATCTAGCTGCTTCTGTTTATTGCTATAGTGTTCTGGGTTCAGAATTTGGTGTGTGGTTACTATTATTGTGTTTTGGGTACAGCTGTCAGAGAAGTATCTACTTGATTCAGTTCTAATTGGTGAAAAGGAGATTGTTTGATGCAGAAATTCTTGATGATTGATTGATGATGGATCCAGTTAAAAAATTTATGAAACGTGGTCCCTGGAAGAAAGAGAAGGTTGTAGCCTTCTGTAGGCAAGCACCTATGTACTAGTATCTTGGCTAGTGCAAGAGCTAAGGGGGTTGTAGCTCCCTTCCAGGAGAATCTGGAGAACAAGAGAGGGTTGTAGCTCTCTGCAGGTTGCAGCCTGCGTATTGGTAAAGGCCTGCACCAGTACATTGTAAAAAGAAGTTTCTAATTAAAAGAAGATAGAGACGAATTGCAGCAGGTGGTTTTCACCCACATTGGGTTTCCACCTTATATCTTTTGTTCTTGTGTGTGTGATTGTCTTCAAATCTGTTTTACTACTTCTGGTTACTGTTTATTTGATCCTAATACACAGATTTATGATCAACATCAGTAAGATAAATTAAATTATAAGTTTGCATTGCATATGCGGGTTTCCTTCTCTGTAGTTGCGTATATAGGCAGTTTTATCTAACTGAAGTAGCGTATATGATCTGGGTTTGAAAAAGAAAATAAGTGACTTGATAATACTGATTCACCCCCCCTCTCAGTATTATTTCCAACAATTGGTATCAGAGCAGGTCCTTTTGAAGAAGCTTGATCGCTTGAAGGAAGATCCATCATCATGAGCAACTACGAGAGAGAAGAATCAATCAGGCTACCAATTTTTGATGGGACCAACTTCGTCTATTAGAAGGTAAGAGTTACAGCCTATATTCAATCTCTTGGTACTGAAGTCTGGGATATCATAGATACAAGGTACACTTTTCCTTCAACAACTCCTACAGATCCGGCTGGTAAGAAGCAATATGAAACAAATGCAAAGGTTGTCAATACTCTATTAGGATGTTTATCTCAATCAGAATTCGTCAAGGTTATGCAGTATAAATCCGCAAAAGAAATATGGGACAAGATTGTTCTGAGCTATGAAGGAGATGACCAGGTAAAGCGAGCAAAACTTCAAACCCTTAGAATTCAGTATGAAAATCTCAGAATGCACAATGATGAAAGTCTAGCTAACTATTTCCTTCATGTAGATGAGATTGTTAATTGTATGAAAAACTTGGGTGAAGAAATAAAAGAGGTTGTTGTGGTTGAAAAAGTTCTAAGATCTTTATCCCCTAGGTTTGAATCTAAAGTTTCTGCAATAGAAGAAAAATAGAATATACGAAACCTTACCATGTCACAGCTGCACGGAATTCTGACTACTTATGAAATAAGGAAAGGAGGACCATCAGACAGAAGAGAAGCCACTTTCAAGGCTTCAGGAAAAGGAGATTACTATGAGCCATGACACGTGTCAGAAGAAGAGGAGGAATCAAATTTTGTCAAGAACGTTCAACGGGTGTTGGAAGATTTAGAGGTAAGTTACCTTTCAAATGCTTTGCTTGTTGAAGAGTCGGTCACTATGCTGCCAAATGTCCTCATAAGGATAAGATTGACAAGGGGAAGGAACCTGTTAGATGGAACAAGAAACATAATTTAAATAAGAAAAGCTATTACACTCATGAAGATAGTGATGGACTTTCAAATAGTGACGAAGATGAACAAGGTAACAAATATAAACTTTTAATGGCTTTTGAAGATGATGATTTTGTGGATGCTATAGATGAGGAAAGTCTTTATGAAGAGATTTCTAGACTCAAAATTGGTTTAGAAGAGAAGAATGTGATCATAGATACTCTAGAATTCCAACTTGATGAAAAGGAAAAACATCATGAAAAGTTAGAATGTGAAATTGTGGGACTGAGAAAAGAGATTGAGAAAACAAAAGCTCTTAATCTTAGATTTGTTAAAGGATCTGACACGTTAGATGAGATTATCAAAGTGCAGCGCTCTCCATTAATTAAGATAGGTCTGGGATATAATGAAGAAACAACTCAAGCGTAGAAACCATCTACCCCCAAGAGTTATCTTGATGCTGCAAGGAGAAGTGAACAAAGACCCAATGGAAATCACTAGGTAAATCAGGGACAATTTACCTCAAGAATAAACAAAGAATACCAGGTAAATCGAGGGCAATCTACTTTAAGGGCAAATAGAAGGTACAACCAGCCACAGGTAAAACCTTCTCAATTTTCCTCAAGAATGGATGTCAATAGGAACTACAATCATTTGGCTGGTAGATTTGATAATCACAGGAGTTTCTTCAATGGCCAATGTTTTTCATGTCATAACTTTGATCACAAAGTAGCTCAATGTGTTGCCTATAAGACAATCATGACTACAGAAGCTCATAAATAGAGGAGTATGATTGGGATCATGAAAAGGACCTACAACAACTTCTATGCTATTGAAAATGAAATAGAATGTTCTATTTGTAACAATTTCGGTCATGAAGATTCTGAATGCAGGAGCAGGTTTCGGCAGACAACTCAGAAGGAGCAACCCTCAAGTTCCAAATCATGGAGAATCAAAGAACCACAACCCGAAAGATGTGGTATAACCTTGTATGCGGAAGGGCAAGAAAATCAATGGTACATCGACAATGGATGTTTGAAACATATGACAGGTGATAAAGAAAAACTTCAGTCATATAGTGCCTTAGAGAAGGAGAAGAAGGTTTCGTTTGGAAATGACACCCCTGCTCTCATAAAAGGTAAAGGTTCTGTTCAGTTGAAATAAAGGGTCAAAGCTGGAAATGTAATGCATGTTGATGGCTTAAAGCATAATCTATTAAGTGTCAGCTAGATGTGTGATCAAGGAACTGAGGTAATATTTCGATCAAATGGATGTAGTGTTCGTGATCTTGATACAGGAAAAACAGTGATCAAAGGCGTAAGGACTCCAAATAATTTATACATATTCAAAGAAGGACAGCATTAATGCTATCTGAGCAAGAATGATGAACACTGGATATGGCACAGAAGATTGGGGCATCTTAGTTTCTCACAGATAAGGAAAGCATGCAAATACCAGGCAGTTCGTGGTCTTCTAGACATCAAAATCCCAGACAATACAATATGCAAATCATGTCAATTTGGTAAGCAAACCAGAACTAACTTCCCTGAGAAGGAAGGATCAGCCAGCAGGCCGCTTGAACTTGTCCATACTGATGTATGTGGAACAACTAGGAAAAGGTCACCTCAAGGAGAAGAATACTTTATATTATTCATTTATGACTATTCCAAGATGTGTTGGATAGGACTTATGAAGCACAAAGATGAAGCCTTTGAAAAATTCAAATCATTCAAAGCCTTGGTGGAGAATGAATCAGATCTCAGAATCAAATTCCTTAGGTCAGATCAAGGAGGAGAATTTACCTCAAATGAATTTTTCGATTTTTGTGAAGAACATGGAATAAGAAGGGAATTCTCTATAGCTAGGACTCCTCAGCAAAATGGAGTAGTGGAAAGGATGAACAGAATGGTTCAACAAATGGCTCGTGCAATGCTTGATGAGTCTGGAACTCCCGCAACTTTCTGGGGTGAAGCCGCATTTGCTGCAGTTGTTATTCTCAAAAAGACAAATGTCTGGGTGAACATCACTCAAACTCCTCATGAGCTCTGGTATGGTGAGACTCCTTCAGTAAAACATTTCAAAATTTTTGGAAGCAAATTCTATATTAAAAATAATGATGAAAATCTTGGCAAGTTTGAACCTAGAGCAGATGAAGGCATTATCCTTGGTTATTCTCCCCACAGCAAAGCATATAAGTGTTACAAAAAAAGACTTGGAAGAATTGTTGACATCATTGATGTAGTGGTTGATGAAGAAGGAAACATTCCTAGGCAAGTGAATTCCGAAGATCTCGAAGATGATGAGGATTATCCTTCAACATCAAATCAGAACTATGATGAAGAAGAAACTCAAGAGGCACCAGAAGAATAGATAAGGATAGAAGATAAGACTCCATCCAGGTACGTTCAGAAGAATCATCCAGAATCTCAAATTTTGGGGGAAAAAGAGGCAGGTATACGAACAAGAAGAACAATTGCAGAAGCCTCAAGCTATTTGGCTTTGCTCTCCTCCACTGAGCCACAAAATGTAAAAGAGGCATGCAAAGATGAATGTTGGGTCAAGGCAATGGATGAAGAACTTGAGCAGATCGAAAAGAATAACACTTGGGAGTTGGTTCCTAGACCAAAAGATAAGAATATCATAGGGACAAAATGGATCTTTAAAAAAAAATTGAATGAAAATGGGGAAGTGATTAGAAACAAGGCCAAACTTGTCTATAAAGGGTATGCTCAACAAGAAGGAATAGACTTTGAAGAAACTTTTTCTCCCGTTACTAGACTTGAGGCCATCAGAATGTTCCTTGCTCTCTCTAGCTTTCAGAAGTTCAAAGTATTTCAAATGGACGTGAAATCAGCCTTTCTGAATGGAGACTTAGAAGAAGAAGTGTACATTGAGAAACCAAATGGCTTCATTCTTGGGAATGATCCAAATCTTGTATCCAGATTAAAAAAGGATCTCTATGGTCTTAAACAGGCTCCAAGGGCTTGGTACTACCGTTTGGAAAAATATCTTCATCAACAAGGTTTTTCAAAAGGATCTGTATATAGCAATCTTTATATAAAAATTGAAAATGAGAAATTGCTAATACTTGTTGTGTATGTAGATGATATTATCTTTGGCAGAAATGAAGAAGCTATGAGTCAAAGCTTTGCCTTGGTGATGCAGAAAGAATTCAAAATGTCTTTGCTTGGAGAACTGACATATTTTCTTGGATTGCAAATCCAACAAAATGAAAGCAGTATCTTTTTGTCTCAAACCAAGTATCTCAAGCAGATCTTGAAGAAATATGGCATGGAAGATACAAAACCAGTATGTACCCCTATGGTTACAGGATGCAGCCTCTGTGCGAATGATGAATCAGCAGTAGTGCATCAACCAACCTATAGATCCATGATTGGAAGTCTGCTTTATTTGACAGGTACCCAACCAGACATCATGCATGAAGTGGGAATAGTTGGAAGATTTCGAGCAAATCCAAAGGAAACTCATCTTCAGGCAGTGAAGAGAATTTTCAAGTATCTTCAAGGAACTCAAAACTATGCCTTATGGTATCCTAGAGATACAGATCTCACTCTTCATGCTTATACAGATGCAGATTAGGCTAGAAGCGTGGATGAAAGAAAGAGCACAAGTGGTGGTGCATTATTTATGGGTTCCAGATTAGTATCTTGGTTCAGCAAGAAACAGAGTTCAATTGCTTTATCTACAGCGGAAGCGGAATATGTGGCTGCTGCATCTTGTTGCACTCAACTCCTTTGGATGATGCAAACCTTGCAGGATTTTCAAATCACTTGTACTCCACCTATCTCCATCTTATGTGATAATACAAATGCAATCAGCATTTCAAAGAACCCAATCATGCATTCAAAGACTAAGCACATACCTATCAAATATCATTTTCTCTGGGAACAAGTGCTGGAACAAAAGGTCAAGCTGGAGTATGTTCCCTCTAAGGAACAAGTTGCTGATATACTCACCAAACCACTGCCCAGGGAAACTTTTGAATACCTTAGACAAAAGCTAGGAGTAGTTGATGCATCATCTTGCTGTTAAAACTTGTCTGTTTCAAAGAAAAATGGGTGTACGCGAGTTTCCTAAGGAGGATCCGCGTACATATGTCGGTTTGTACAAAGACAGTCGTGTATATGGAGGCTTGATGGATATCAGTAGGGACAGGCTATGGTTGAAGATAGTCTGATATGGGTCTGATAGAGACCATCTGGCATAGGTTCAGGGGGAGCGGATAAACTTCTAAAAAAAATAATGCATTGTTGGCATTATCTTAGAAGCTTTTGGTTCTAGTTCACAACTGTTGTTGGTTTTAGGTGGAACAAAGGCAGAGGGAGAACAGAAGGAAATCATGGTTGTTGATCTGAATGGTGATTGACAGATGCTACTGATATCAGTTATTGGTGACTCTCATAAGTCTTTCTCTAGATATTTCGTCTCTATGTCATGTATCTCTTTTATGGTGTCAAGGTCATGTAACAGCCTATTTTGGTTTCCCCACTATGCCTCGGATGAAGATGTAATGTACTTGGTTGTCATATGTAAATTTCTAATGTATCCCCACTTGGTTGGGTGCATGATCCCCACTTGGTTGGGTGATGGATGTATGTATTAAGTCTTTTGATGATAGGAAGGTCTTTTATGATGTATAAGTCATGGTTCTTCTTGAAGAACATATTTTTGTAGAGCTTGCCTACAGTCAGGGGGAGCATGGTTAGCACAGTAGGGTAGAGATTTCAGCATGTACTCAGGGGGAGCCCAAACCTTTGCCCTTGATGACAAAGGGGGAGAATGACTTTGAAGATCTTGGGGTTGCCATCAAGTCCAAAGGGGGAGATTGCTGGCATTATGGCACAGGTTTGGAGCTATGGCACAAGTGTTGTCCTTGATGGCAACTCTCTTTGGTGACAGATCTCAGTACAGGCTTTTAGAATGAAGGAAAAGACATATACACAAGTTCATCTAAACTAAACCACGTATACACGCGGGTTAGATGTTACAAAGACGCGTGTGCATATAAACGCACTTTCACACAAGGAAAAGCACATATATGTTGGACAACTTACATTTGGACCATGGTAGTTAGTCCTTGGTATTTGAACCTATGGTTTTGGACCATGGTATCTCGTCAGAAGTGTTGATCCCAAGTATTGGGTCCATGGTATTGTTTTATTATGGTTTTGGACCGTGGTATTGTGAAAGGCCTAAGACTATAAAAGAGGAAGGGGATCATTTGGCAAAGGACGATCTGAATTAATTGAATATCTAATAAGTGCTAGATTTGAAATTGGTGATTGAGGTTATGGTGCAGATCTGGATTTGAATGAAGGAGGAACCTTAGCGCAAAGAGAAGGATAAGTTCTATTGATGGGTCATAATCTTTAGCCTTGAATGGTAGTATCTTTGTATGATTTTGATCTGTTATATGTGGCGCATGCTTGATCTATAAATCTGATAATCTGGGTCTGAATATTTGAAAGAGTGAATTATCCTTTATAGATCTGTATGCAAGTTCAGTAAAGTGAAGGCGCGTATACGCACTGGTTCAGTGAATAAAAACAGCGTATACGCATGTTTCTCCAAACACAGAAGCGTATGCACGTAGCTTTCAGGTTATTAAAATAGCGTATATCTTTTGAGTTGTGATCTAGTTGCTTCTGTTTATTGCTGCAGTGTTCTGGGTTCAGAATTTGGTGTATGGTTGCTGTTACTGTGTTTTGGGTACAGCTGTCAGAGAAGTATCTACTTGATTCAGTTCTAGGTGAAAAGGAGATTGTTTGATGCAGAAATTCTTGATGATTGATTGATGATGGATCCTGTCTAAAAATTTATGAAACGTGGTCCCTGGAAGAAAGATAAGGTTGTAGCCTTTTGTAGGCCAACACCTATGTACTAGTATCTTGGCTAGTGCAAGAGCTAATGGGGTTATAGCTCCCTTCCAAGAGAAGCTGGAGAACGAGAGAGGGTTGTAGCTCTCTGCAGGTTGCGGCCTGCGTACTGGTAAAGGACTGCACCAGTACATGGTAAAAAGAAGTTTCTAATTAAAAGAAGATAGAGACGAATTGCAGCAGGTGGTTTTCACCCACATTGGGTTTCCACCTTATATCTTGTGTTCTTGTGTGTGTGATTGTCTTCAGATCTGTTTTACTGTTTCTGGTTACTGTTTATTTGATCCTAATACATAGATTAATGATCAACATCAGTAAGATAAATTAAATTATAAGTTTGCATTGCATATGCGGGTTTCCTTCTCTGTAGTTGCGTATATAGGCGGTTTTATCTAACTGAAGTAGCGTATATGATCTGAGTTTGAAAAATAAAATAAGTGACTTGATAATACTGATTCACCCCCCCTCTCAGTATTATCTCCAACATTTTCGAGGTTCATAAACAGTACAACTTAAGAAGCAAGAAGAACCCTAATGTTCTTGATCAGAATAAAAATGGAATGCCTAGCCAGCCTAAGAAAGGAAAAGCTACAAATTAGAATCCTCAAGTTACAAAAAACTTAGAGATCCTTTCTAGACCACATCAAAATCCTCCCAGCCCCACCATTAAAGATGTAACAAATAACCAGCCTTCTAATGAGAAGCCTTCCACTTCAGTCCCCCTCAAAGAAACAATGGAACAACCCCCAGAAATCATATTAGAAAATCCAATTGAAAATACTCCTAACAATGAAAAAGAAAAACACACTACTCAGAACTTTGGCTCTAAACTTCCAAATATTTAGACAGATAAATCCCCTTTGCCTTTCAATTTGGGAGCAAAGGTGGCCAAACTCAAAATTTCAGTGCCTTTGATAGAATTGGTTAAACATGAAACCTACATATCTCAAATTAGTAAATCTCTAAACTGTGTCAAAAATGAAGATTCTATGAATCTATTTGATGACCAACCTGAGTTACTTTTCAGACCAGATGTTAATGGAAAGCCAGCTGAAGGAGGGATACCACCTTTCTACATTAGCCTTAACATCCATGACAAAATCCTACACAATGCCATGTTGGACTCTATATCCTCACACAATCTTATGCCTAAGTCTGTAATGGAAAAGCTTAACTTGGATATCGCCAGACCTTATAAAGATCTATTCTCCTTTGGTTCAAGCCAGGTTAAATGGTTAGGTCTTATAAAAGATTTGTGTGTCTCCCTAGTTCAGTACCCTACCAGAACTATACTCATGGACACTATTGTTGCTGATATACCACCAAAGTATGGCATGTTTCTATCTAGATCCTAGGGTGCTAAACTCCAAGGATCTCTTCAATTGGATATGTCTTATGCTACCATTTCAGTTTTCGTACATTCTAAGAAATTGTATAGAGAAACTTTGATGAAGTATGTAGTGAGTAGTCAGGAGAAGCCTTAGAACTTTCCTATATATTCAGTACATTCTGAAATGGATTCTTTTATTCTTTACAATATTGAAACTAATCGAGAAGATGCTTCAAGTGATATAATAGCAGAACCAAAAGAAATTGCAGTATTAAAAGAAAATAAAAAATATCCATATTCATGAAACATCATATAACAAAGAAAATCTAGATACCTTGGCTAAGAAGGATTCCACTACCCCAGATGAAAATTATGAACATGAGATCTTATGGCATTTGGAGTTTGATGGTTCGGTAAACAAGCTAGGTGTGGGAGCAAGTGTATGGATTTACAAATTAGAGAATGATCATGCATAAGGTCATGCCTATAGTTTAATCTTCAAATGCACAAACAATATGGTAGAATATGAAGCATTCCTATTAGCTCTTAAACTGGTTAGAGGATTAGGAGGTATAAGGGTATCAATTATGGAAGATTCTGAATTTATAGTTAAACAGATTGATGGTGTTTACTTGATTAGAGACCCTAGACTAGGATTTTATAGAGGTACAGTTGTAGAAATCCTTAACACTCTTTTAGAAACCAAGCTTGCTGCTATCCCTAGAAAACATAACATGCAAGCTCACGATTTGGGCATGTTTGCTAGTACCTGTAAGTTGCCCTTCCAAACGAACCATCAGTACACTGTTGAGGTTAGGCATAGACCAAGTATTCCTGACAACTTAATGAACTGGCAAGTATTGAAAATGATAAATAGATTAACAATTTTTTAACTTTAGGTAATGAATTTGTAAATACCAACATAGACATTGACATAGTTGTAGATTTTGATTGCTCTAATGAAGTAGAAATTAATAAACTAAAAGAAGATCAAATAGGCAAAGATCATCCTACTGAAATGAAAAAAAAAGATATTCAAGATTTTTAAAAAATGGAAATTGAATAGGTAATTGATGATGAAACTGAAGTCATAAACCTCAAAGATAATTTATTACCCAAGGGATTAACTCCTTTGGAGGACTAATTCGACTCAAATGATATTCCTAAAAAGCCTAAAATGGAACCTTTGAAATCAGAGATTGAGGAATGAAATATAGGATCTTAAGAGAATCCCAAGCTAATAAAACTATCTAAATCATTACCTCCCAATGAAAAACTGAAATATATGGAACTTATGAAGAAATTCCAGGATGTTTTTGCCTAGAGTTATGAGGACTTAAAATCCTATGATACTAGCATTATACAACACACTATCCCTTTAAAAGAAGATCATAAGCCCTTTAGACAGAAGGTTAGAAGAATTAATCATGTTCTGCTACCTTCTATCGAAAAGAAAATCAAATGAATGTATGAAGCTAAGATTATTCCACCCATTAGGTTTTTGGATTGGGTATCTAATCTTGTCCCTACAATAAAGAAAACTGGAGAAATAACACTGTGTGTTGAACTTAGGAATTTAAACAAAGTTTCACTCAAAGATAACTATCCCCTACTGAAAATGGATCACATATTGCAAAGGGTAGTAGGTTCCACAAGGATCTCACTATTATATGATTTCTCTGGTTATAACCAAATACTAGTCCATCCAGGTGATCAAACAAAGGCTGCTTTCACTACCCCATGGGGTACCTTTATGTATGTTAAAATGCCTTTTGGATTGAAAAGTGCAGGGGCTACCTTTCAAAGAGCAATGGATATTGACTTTGCTAAGAAAATCCATGATTTCCTAGTTATATACCTTGATGATATCATATTGTTTTCCAGATCAGATCAACAGCACCTTGATCATCTTAGGCAGGTCTTTATTAAATGCAGGAAATATGGCATCTCTATGAATCCAAAAAAGTCTTTATTTTTTTTGGAAGAAGGAAAATTATTAGGCCACATTATCACTAAATATGATATTAGTATTGACCCAACCAGGATTGAAGCTATTTTGGAAATACCTCACCCCAGAAACATCAAAGAATGTCAGGCATTTTTAGGAAAAATAAACTTTTTAAGAATATTCATCTCTAACCTAGCTGAACTAATTAGACTGTTAAATAACATGTTGAAAAAAGATTAAGCTATTAAATGGACAGTAGAGAGTAAAAAATCATTTGAATATATAAAATTAGCCTTAACCCAAACACCAGTCCTCATAAGTCCAATCTTTGACAGAGAATTTATCATTTTTTATTTTCATCTAAACATAGTATTGCTGCAGTTTTACTATAGAAGAATGATCAGGGATTTGAAAAACCAATAGCCTTCTTTAGTAAAGCTCTAAGAGATGCATCCTTAAAGTATAACATAATGGAAAAGCAGGGTTTTGCTTTGGTAAAAGCTATTAAAGATTTCAGAGTCTATATCTTGTACTCTCACATAGTAGCTTATGTTTCCAATGCTGTATTCAAAGACATTATAACACAGAATGGAGTTGATGAAAAAAGGGGAAAGTGGATAGCTACCATATTAGAGAATGACATAGAGATTAAACCTACAAAATTAATCAAAGGCCAAGGGTTGGCCAAACTTATGGCTAAAACAAATTGCCAAGCCCTCAGTACAAATTTTATTGCAGAACTGGATAACAAAGAGGAGATGGTGACTCCACAGATCAACCAGGCCTTTACAGATTCTCCATGGTAAGCTGATATAATTTATGTTCTACAAAACCTTCAAGCTCCTCCAGGCTTGTCCAGGACTAAAAGTAGGTTCTTGAAAATGAAATCATTGAAATTCTGCATAATGGATGATACTTTATTTTGGAAAAATCATGAAGGTGTTCTGTTAAATTGTTTATTAAAGGAAGAATCTGAGAAAGTACTCCAAGAATTTCAGGTAGGTGATTATGGAGGACACCTCTACTAGAAGACAACAACTGATAAAATCCTCAAAGCTAGAGTTTACTGGCCAACCTTGTTTTTTGATGTAAAAAAGTTTGTCACCTCCTGCCATAAGTGTTAAATCTTTGAAGGGAAAAGAAAACTTCTGCTTGTACCTTTGAAACCCATATCTACTGAGATACCTTTTCAACAGTGGGGTCTAGACTTCATTGGTGAAATTCACCCTCCTTCTTCTTCTCAACATAGGTGGATCTTGACTGCCACAAATTACTTTACAAAGTGGATAGGATCCATTCCCTCCAGAAAAACCATTGATATTGTCATCATAGGTTTTCTAGAGACCAATATCCTATCCAGATTTGATTGTCCAAACAAAATTATCATAGACATTGCTGCAGCCTCTAAATCAAAGAGGATGATTGATTTCTGCCATAAATACCATATAAGCCTCAGTCACTCTACAACTTACTATCCCCAAAGAAATGGACTTGCAAAATCCTCCAACGAAAGCCTAATGAATATTATTAAAAAATTGTTGGAAGACAATAAGAAAACCTAGAACAAGAAATTGATCAATGCTTTGTGGGCAGATAGGCTGACCACTAAGAAATCTATTGGAACTAGTCCCTATCAGCTAGTCTATGGGATGGAAGCAATTTTCCCTTCATCATTAGGGATTCCAGTAATGAAACTACTCCAGGGATCTCAAGTAACATTCATAGGAGAATCAATCGGACCATTCATTTGCAGCAAATCAGGGAATAAGTATACCTTAGAGCCCAAGTACTGCAGGAAAAACTCAAGAAAGTTTTTGATAAAGGAACCAAGGCAGAATATTTCTACCTTGGTGATAAAGTTTTGAAGTGGGGCTCTAGAAGAGAAGACAAAGGGAAACATGGAAAGTTTGAATTCCTGTGGAAAGGTCCATACATTATATATGCCTTTAGAGGTAATAATGCTTACTTTCTTAAAGAATTGAATGGTGCAGAGGTAGAAGGAGGACAACTTAATGGCCGAATGTTGAAACACTATATTGATCCAAGTTACTAATTTTACCATTTTCAATTGTACATACTATATCCTTCAGAAAGTTTAGTTTGGATTGGATGGTAAATTTTGGAGTTGAAGCCCAAAGAGAAGGCCCTAAGCTTCAAAAGTGTCACTGTCATAAATACCAATAAAGCAGCAGAATAAAGGGAAAATTGTAGAATAAAATCACAGTCTTTCAGAAGGCCATTGATCTATAGTTCTTGACTTTCCACCAGGGAAAGCCATCCCCAAGTGGAGCCATTATTATGTTCCTATACCAATAGGTGTCATAATTTATGATTGACTTAGTTTATCTCTATAATATGTACATACCTTTGTGTTGGAAATAATACTGAGAGTAGGGGGGGGGGGGGGGGGGGGGGGGGTGAATCAGTATTATCAAATCAATATAACTTTTTCATTTCCATATTAAGATTCATATACGCTACTTCAGTTAAGGCAAACCGCGTGTATACGCAACTATGTGTAATGCAACAAGCGTATATCCAGTAGACTTATGATTCAGTTAGTTGATCCTTAATGAGTGCATCAGAACATTATTAACCATATGAACAGTAAACAGGAGCAGTAAAATAGAACAAATCATCACACACAAGAAGCACACATGAACACCATGATGTAAGGTGGAAACCCAATGTGGGTGAAAACCACCTGCTGCAAGTCGTCTCAATCTTCTTTTTAATAAGAAACTTCTTTATACAATAGTTCTGTACTGGTGCAGTCTTATACCAGTACACAGGCTTCTACCTGCAGAAGGCTACAACCTTCTCTCATTCTCCAGACTCTCCTGGAAGGGAGCTACAACCCCCTTAGCTCTTGTACTAGCCAATCCATTTACTAGTACGTAGGTGCCGGCCTACTGAATGCTCCAACCTTCACTCGTTTTCCAGCTGCTACTGGAAGGGAGCTACCACCCCCTTAGCTCTTGTACTAGTTGATGTACTAGTATGTAGGTGCCGACCTACAGAAGGCTACAACCTTCTCTTTCTTCCTCCAGATACCATGTTTCATAAATTTTCAGACTAGATGCTCCTGAAGCACAACACCATAATCTGAAGGCCACGTTTCATCCAATTTTCATACTGGACCCATCAACAACATTGAAGCACAAAATCAATCACCACTGCAAAACACCCATCAACTACACCTGCATCATCAATCTCTGAATCACCCAATACTGAAACACTGAAACCCTGTCAACAACACAATCACCAGAACACAGAACAGACAACAGAACTCTGCAACAATAACCAGATCCAACTGCAACTTCAAATATCATGTCTCATAATGTATACGCTACTATGATGAATCAAACCAGTGTACATACGCGCTTTCACCAAAGCCAACCCGTGTACAAATCTGCAAATATTTACTCATAACTTTGCAACTGTTCTAGACATCAGCCATACCCAGATCATAACATTCATACAATAAAACATGCATCAATAATTCAGATCTAGTTTGTCCATAATCAAACCATATAATGATAAAACATTCCAAGCCTTAAGATCTCGATCCATCATTCATCATCATTCACATGGGTGCATCCTTGGTTTAGATCAATCACAGCATCACAAACCCATAACTAGCATACTAGATCTCACACTTCATTAGATATTCATCACTTCTTGAAAAATTGCCTTTGCCTAATGATCTTCTTCTCCTTTTATAGTCTTAGGCCTTACTCAATACCATGGTCCAAAACCATTTAGAACCACTACTAGGGATCCAATACCTGGGTTCAACATTTCAGACGCAATACCAAGGACCAAAACCATAGGTCTAAATACCACGGACCCAAAAATAAGCTTTCCCACATGTACGCGCTTTTCCGTGCATGAAAGTGCGTGCATACGCACACGTGACTTTTGATCAGCAATCCCGCGTGTATACGCACCTTGGTATATAGTGAACCTACGTGTATACCCTACTTGGTATACAGTGAACCTGCGTATATACGCGACTTGATACATAGTGAACCTACGTATAACCTGCATATATACTCTTCTTTCTTCACTCTTTGTCGTCTGATCATCAACTCTTTGCTACTGACCTGCTACACTATGATATGTTATCAGTGTGAGTTGCCATCAAGGACAACACTTGTATCATAATGCCAAAAATCTCCCCCTTTGGACTTGATGGCAAAGCTAACTTGTTGTACTAAGAACTGTCATCTGATTCCTTTGAGTTGTCCTGCATCCCATGTATTCTGTCACATCTGATATCTCTTTTGTAGATTCATCTAGTTATATATAAGTGAGTTGTTCTTCTACACGTGGGTTGCCATCAAGTACAACACATGCATCATAATGCCAACAATCTTCCCCTTTGGACTTGATGGAAACAACACCAAATCACTCTCCCCCTTTGACATCAAGGGCAAAGGGCGGACCAAGATATTCTCTTTCCTTGATAAACATTCCGATGTCCATACTCCCCCCGGGTACCTGCTGAAATCTCTAAATGAGCTTCCCCTTTTTATATGCCAAGGTGTACCAATCTGTCCATGCTCCCTCTGAGTACATGCTGAAATCTCTGCTCTGCTGAAATGTGTTGTTCATGCTCCCCCTGACTATAAACAAGGTCTGCAAAAAGATGTTCTATAACAAGAGCATGACTCTATCATAAATGACCTTCCTATCACCAAGGACTCATACATACATCCATCTCCCAACCCAGTGGGGATATATCAATATTGAATCATCCACCCAACCAAGTGGGGATATGCTAGATACCAAATGTTTATACATGACTGAACTATTAGATCATCCTTCCCATGCATTACATCATATGACCAAAAGGGATTCATCAAATGACTACAATAGATAGAGACAAACTATTACATCATGAGTCTTGATATGACATTTACATGACATTTATAACATAGACCAAACATCTATTATCACTAATTTAAATGATTTATTGGTCTCCTATATAACTTATCTCCTTCTTTATTAAAAATGTTTTGATCCCGGTCCATTAGTCAATATTTACGGTTGGTCAAACTAGCCGTTGGAGGCTCTGCTCGGTCTATTTAACATGCTAAGTTGGATCTGTTTCTTCAACTTGTCCTGACGATGAACCACACTGGTTGGTTCGAAACGCGTCGACAAATGAGATTCCATGTGATTTTCGCCGAAATCTTTCTCTATCATGATAGTCATCAACAACTATCATACACAATGTATGATCTACTCCATAATCATCTGACAATAGCATCTAGACCAGCAACAAGGTATGTCTACATCAACTCATCCTTTTGAACATAATTCTGCATATGACATATAGAATCATTCACATTATATCATATGTGAAAAACACCATAGCCATCTCATCAACATCAAGATCTGCATGATCCAAGTATCATCACATGGGAACATTTCCATCAATCAACCTATCATCATATAAGTAAGAACTTATCATCATCATGTCTCCAACAATGCAACTTTGAGTAAGCATTCATGTATCCAGCACTATGTATCTTGAGCTCAAGATCATTTGTCAAGACTCCTTGATATCATCAACAGTAACAATCCTCATCCTCATGAGTGCTAAGAACTATAGGAATCATGCATCATAATTGTATTATATGATCTTTATGCATATGACGACAGTAGCATATGAGTGACTCATCATCAAGTGTATTCAAGCTTTTTACTTCTCCTTATCCTTATGAAGATCACCATGTAAGCACCATATATGCATCCATAAATCTTGTCAGAACACTAACTATGTAAACCCAAGAATCATATGAGATTTTGTCATGGACAACTCATAACCATATCATAGCAAGATGTATCATTTAGCCATATAAGCATCATCACTAAGGACTACTAACCATAATGCCAACAATGTATTATCAAAAGCATATGCTCCTCCTGAATCTGTGCCATCTTGCTTACTATCATATCTGATCATGCATATATCAGCAAGAAGTATCATCATCCACAAGTTAAGATCAAATCATTCCTAAAAATCTTACAAGTATCAAGACATTTCCACACAACATCAACAGATTGTAACCATTATGAAATAGAGCAAATAATGGACTGAATCATATCAGACCCCTTTTCCTAAGCCTGTCTCGCTGCTTTTCCTCAAACTAACATATACGCAATTGTGCAGTAACCAACTCGTGTATATACGCGAATTCCCTTTATGAAACTTGCATATAAGATTTAGGACACTGAAGTTTTGCACTTTCAGGTCCCTCTGAGTCTGTTATGTCTATATATTGTGTTGTGCCACATCTTTCTGACTATACTTCCTTCTTCTTCCATATCTTCAAGTGTGATGATGTTTTCTCCTTTTGGTATGGTGCCCATACTTTGTTCCTGCATTCCTTTGTTGTATGTCCATGCTTGTTACATGCATAACATCTTACATGTTTCATATTCCTTCTATAGAAATTAACAGCTCTGTGACCAAACATATTGCAAGCAAAGCAATATCCCTTAAACTACCTGGAATGCGATGATCTTTCTGAGTAAGAGTCTTGAACCATTCTTCTTCTACATCTGGCTGCAACATGTCCAAGATTATGACATACATAACATTCAACATTATTCATTTGAGGAATTGACCGACTATTATTTCCATAGTTAGGAATAAAAGATTTTCTTTGAAGAATTTCTTTCCTTGGTTGTTGATGGGATTGACCTCTCATCTCCTTGTTGAGCATTTTAGATTTTACATTAGAGTCCCTTGTCTTACTTTGTGAACTAGATTCTCCTTCAACAGATTCATGAAAACCAAGACCCGTTTTGATAGCAGGAGACCTTTGACTACTAAGAATATCATCCAAGATCTTAGTACTATCTTGAAATCGTAAGAGCTTATCCTTTTCTTCTAAGTTATCTTTAAGAATATTTACCTCAACCTGATGTTGCTCCTCCTTTTCATGATACTACTTCTTCATGTTTTCTTCAGCTTTTCTTCCTTCTTCCAACTGATGTCTTAGTTCAAGAACTTCATTTTCTTGTTTTTCAAGATCTTGGAGTAGTTCTTTATTCTGCCTTTTTGATTCTTCAAGATCTTCTTTTAGCGAGAGGATCGTAGCTTCAAGACTTTCATAGTAACTGGATCTATCTCTGAGTTTCTTGATTGTTGTGCTCCTTTCATTGACTTCATTTCTTAATGATGTCACTTCATCCTGCAACTTTTGACATTGATCTTCCTTGTCCTTGAATAACTTCCTTACCTTGTTTCCTTCCTATAGTTGAGCTTTTAGTTTGGTAGCTTCTTTGAAGGCACATTCCCTTTTGTTCAATAGATCTTGTTGATCTCTAATTTTTTCTGTAAGCCTTTTAAATTCTGCCTCTATTTGATATCTTTCTTGCTCACCCATAAGAGCAAATTTAGTTTTTTCGCTATCACTTTCATCATCTTCAAAAGGATGGATACATGTATCACTAGAGTATAAAAAATTCATACCTGCTAGTTCTTTTGCTTGTTCATCTTCATTCTAAAGTGATTCTGAATCTGAAGTGCTTCTTCCACATATTTCCCAATCGATTCTCCCACTGTCATAGCTCTTCTGAGATGTCTTCTTCTTCTTAGACGCTTTCTTCTTAAGCTTCTTTCCCATTGAGCTACGGATCTCCTTCAAGCGATCAAGCTTCTACCAAAGGACTTGCTATGATATGAATTGTTGGAAATAATACTGAGGGGGGAGGGTGAATCACTATTATCAAATCGATATAACTTTTTCATTTCCATATTAAGATTCATATACGCTACTTCAGTTAAGGCAAACCACATGTATATGCAACTATGTGTAATGCAACAAGCGTATATCCAGTAGACTTATGATTCAATTAGTTGATCCTTAATGAGTGCATCAGAACATTATTAACCATATGAACAACAAATAGGAGCAGTAAAATAGAACAGATCATCACACACAAGAAGCACACATGAACACCATGATGTAAGGTGGAAACCCAATGTGGGTGAAAACCACCTGCTGCAAGTTCTCTCAATCTTCTTTTTAATAAGAAAATTCTTTATACAATAGTTTTGTATTGGTGCAGTCTTATACCAGTACACAGGTTTCTACCTGCAGAAGGCTACAACCTTCTCTCGTTCTCCAGACTCTCCTGGAAGGGAGATACAACCCCCTTAGCTCTTGTACTAGCCGATCCATTTACTAGTACGTAGGTGTCGGCCTAATGAATGCTCCAACCTTCACTCGTTTTCCAGATGCTACTGGAAGGGAGCTACCACCCCCTTAGCTCTTGTACTAGCTGATGTACTAGTACGTAGGTGCCGACCTACAGAAGGCTACAACCTTCTCTTTCTTCCTCCAGGTACCACGTTTCATAAATTTTTAGATTGGATACTCCTGAAGCACAACACCATAATCTGAAGGCCACATTTCATCCAATTTTCATACTGGACCCATCAACAACATTGAAGCACAAAATCAATCACCACTGAAAAACACCCATCAACTACACCTGCATCATCAATCTCTGAATCACCCAATACTGAAACACTGAAACCCTATCAACAACACAATCACCAGAACACAGAACAGACAACAGAACTCTGCAACAATAACCAGATCCAACTGCAACTTCAAATATCATGTCTTATAATGTATACCCTACTATGATGAATCAAACCAGCGTACATACGTGCTTTCACCAAAGCCAACTTGCATACAAATCTGCAAATATTTACTCATAACTTTGCAGCTATTCTAGACATCAGTCATACCTAGATCATAACATTCATATAATAAAACATGCGTCAATAATTCAGATCTAGTCTATCTATAATCAAACCATATAATGATAGAACATTGCAAGCCTTAAGATCTCAATCCATCGTTCATCATCATTCACATGGGTGCATCCTTGGTTCAGATCAATCACAGCATCACAAACCCATAACCAGCATACTAGATCTCACACTTCATCAAATATTCATCACTTCTCAAAAAATTGCCTTTGCCTAATGATCTTCTTCTCCTTTTATAATCTTAGGCCTTACTCAATACCATGGTCCAAAACCATTTAGAACCAATACTAGGGATCCAATACCTGGGTTCAACATTTCAGATGCAATACCAAGGACCAAAACCATAGGTCTAAATACCACGGACCCAAAAATAATCTTTCCCACATGTACGCGCTTTTCCGTGCATGAAAGTGCGTGCATACGCATACGCAACTTTTGATCAGCAATCTCGCGTGTATACATGCCTTGGTATATAGTGAACCTGTGTGTATAACCTGCATGTATACCCTACTTGGTATACAACGAACCTGTGCATATACGTGACTTGATACATAGTGAACCTGCGTATAACCTGCATATATACTCTTCTTTCTTCATTCTTTGTAGTCTGATCATCAATTCTTTACTGCTGACCTGTTGCACTATGATCTGTCATCTATGTGAGTTGCCATCAAGGACAACACTTGTATCATAATGCCAACAATCTCCCCCTTTGGACTTGATGGCAAAGCTAATTTGTTGTACTGAGAACTATCATCTGATTCCTTTGAGTTGTCCTGCATCCCATGTATTCTGTCACATCTGATATCTCTTCTATAGATTCATCTAGTTATATATAAGTGAGTTGTTCTTCTACACGTGGGTTTCCATCAGTTACAACACATGCATCATAATGCCAACAATTTGCTTTCTGCAAATATTTTCCATATTCAAAAAATCAAAAAAATTAAAATATGTAAAGAGGGCATGTCCTAAAAGAAAAATAAAAGGAAAGAATAAAGAAAAGGTCAAAAATAAATGAAAGAAAATGAACTTGAAGAAAACGAAAAAGACCATGAAAGCATGCAAGTTCAAATGCCACTACTATTTACTTTCATAAAAAATAAAAGGTTGTGTGCAGCTTGTCACTTATGCCACAATCCATGAATGGTCAAATAGTGTAAACTTGGCTATTTCATGTTTTGAATTTCATGTTTAGAGATAGAGAATAAAATCTGACCAAACTATTTAATCTTGGCAGATAAGTAGATAGGTAGAGTAAATAAAAGGAGCACAACAGTTTAATATGAGCCCTTGGATGTAATAAGGATAGACTTAGATAGGTTTTCATTGTAAAAGAAAAGAAAAGTTTGATAAGGGTTTGCCAATTTAAGTGAACTTTAATAAAAAGTATAAAAAATGGTAGGATGTGTAAGTGGGTAAGTAGACGAATGGTTGTAGAATGGTGTATGATGAATGATTAGTTGAAACTCATATCATTTACTTTCATCATCATATTACTTTAAAAGTATGGATAACAATGAGACATTTACAAAGTCAAGTTATTAATTTCCTCATTCCTTTTACCCCTAAATTCACTAATGTCCCACAAATAATAATCAAACCACCTAAAACCTTAAGTTAAAGGGGCTTAGAGCATTTCTCTATCTTTTGGAGGGACCAGACCCTCAGCCCAATGACTTACAGGTTCCAAGTGCTAAAACCTTCTCATCAACATTCACCCCCTCCATAATTCATTCATTTTCCCTAAAACCCCCTTTTCCTAAAGTAAAATCACTATTTGCTTGGGAAAAGTAATTATTCCCATACAAAACCCCTTTTCACAAAAAACTCACAAAATTCACTTAAGCCTAAGTTATGATGTTCAAATGCAGAAAAATCAATGTATTTTTAAAGCGTTTTACTTAGCGCATCTTTCATCTCTATTTTCAGTTCATATTAACATCTAACATTAATTTATTATATTTAATTCCTCGAAAATACACCCCTTTTCTCGTGTATATTATTGAAATTCCCTATGTTAATATCCTGCCCCAATGGTTTGAAATATAAACCTTAACAATGAAATAATTAGATGGATTAATTAATTGATAGATTAATTAATCTATCTTCGATTGATTAAGACCTATAACCCTCCGCCGCATTAAAAAGGAATCAATTAATCAACTCGTGATTAATTAAGAGCCTTCGTCCAATCACATCGCCCCCGAAGTCATTAATCTCCCTAATCCACAGTTATTATCTCGTCGGGCCCCTCCATTAATTCCTTATCAAATCCCTTCCCCAACCACCGTATGACCTGACCCCTTCAGATCTAACGGTCGAAGCCCATATCGGGCGGCCTCCGACACGGACCTTTACCTGCCCGATGTGAGCGGTTTTACTATTCACCCCGCCACTACGTGTCACCCAATGGATGGCATCAGGCGGACCTCTCCCAATACTGCCAAGTGCCCAAAAGTGGTGTGATAGATTATGCATACCACCCTCGCTAAACGACAAAACCTCACCTCCATTAGTTGGCAACAACTGTCGCTTTCCCATTATACCCACCAAATCCATTGACTTTGCAAATAAAACCAAAAATACTCATTATTTTTGTTTTACCAAGAAAATAAATTCCTTTTCCCCATGCACACACAGAGTATGTTCAAGTTGTCAACCTGTTTCCAACCGTCAACTTCCAAAAGCCATTGAGCTCCAGATTACCTGTGTGAATTTGTACTCTCCCTGCAAACATTGCACCAATTCCATTTATCCCTTCATACAACCATAACCAGGTATTTACCCGTTTTCAACTAAGAAACCTTGTCTTTTATGCTGAACATGAACTAAACTGTTGTAGAAATTAAGTAATTTAGTGAAATTAAACTATTCAATAGTCTTGAGACTCCTTGAGACGACCCATTTTTCCTTAATTCCCTGAAATTATCTGCCCTCGTCATTGAATCGACAAGGACCAAGGATGGACACCCCAATTGCCTTAAATATCATGCCAGTTACCACTCCCCATAGAGATTTGGACCATCTTCCCCTGGCTGACAAATATTTTCAAATAAAGGACCTCACCTTTGATGAAACCCCTTTGAAATTGCACTACAAATACCAAGATAACTACTTGAACCATGCAGATAAGATAGGTCTTTGGGAATCAAACCTACCCAAGTATCGACTCCCCAATGTTCATGTCTTCCCAGAAATTATTCACTACTACCATGCAAACTATGACCCTATTGTGAGAGTTGTAATGGCCCCAGAACAAAGAATCCTATTCACCATTACAGCTGAGTCCATAAATGAGATGTTACAATTGCAGCCTGGTCAAAACCTCACACCCCTTTCCATTATTGATTTTCTTGAAAGATCCTATAAGCTCTCTAGTTCCAGAAGTACCCAAATTTTTCCAGACTTTCATTAAAAAGGGAACATGCCAAAAGACCCCCCTCCTTACATGTCAGTCATCTCTTCTGATCTGGGCAAAGATATCACCACAATGATAGAATTTATTTTAGGTTTTTCTACTAATGAGTATGTATATGAGATGAATTTTGCCTACATGTATATTTTTACCCCTGGTCAACCTCCTGCAGTAAAGTTTGACTATGCCAAGTTCATTGCAAATAAAATGCATGATCAATTTATGAGATTAAAGACTAAAAGGGTGTTCAAATACTCATCAGTCCTGTATCATTTGTTTCTTTACTACCAAGCTAATAGGTTTCCCTTCTCTATACAGAAGCTTGATACTAGAGGGAATCCTAGGTCTATCATCTTCTAGACCTCTTTATTCCATAGGTCTTGTTCTTCTCCCTATCCATACATAGATTTCATTGATGTGTTTGTACATCCAGTGACTATAATGTTATTAGGAAGTCCCCCTCCCAGAATCAATGCAGACATTAAGAGGGTTATCTAGTTGTCCAAAAAATACAAAGTAGGGGATTAGTACTTGTACCAAAACCATACTAAAATCATGATTTATGGGTGTGAGCTACCCCCTTACAAATTACCTAGATATCTCCCCATGCGATTATTTGCTCTGGAGTACTATAGTCAAATGATCAATTTTGATGAGATTCACTTTGTAAAAACCAAGAAGAAGGCCCAACTGAGAATAAAGGATCATTTAGGCCCATTCATTTGTAATAATAGAGAAGTAGGGAAGGAGCTAGATGAAATCCTCCAGAGATTGAGATTAAAAAAGAGTTTCATCTAGGCCTATGACCCTCATAACTTCATTTGTAATAGAAGACAGAAACATAAGCTATCTCCTTATATCCACCATAGGATCCCAGAAACTGAACAATATGCCAATCAATCTGAATGGGTGGAAGGCACTCTAATAGATCAAGATAGCACACAAGTGGAAGTTGACAATGTTTTGGTGGATTTAGAAAGAGGGCTTGATGAAGATTCATTTGTACAGGTGCCAGGAGAAAATTCATCACAAAGGCAATCACAGGAAACCAGTACATAGCCATTAGAGCAAGAAGAAGATTCAGAGCAACAAAAGTCCTCAGAACAGGTAGAGCCATCAAAACAACAGGAGCATTCAGGATAACAAGAAGAATCAGAGCAGCCTAAGATCTCAGAGGAGCTTGCTGAACCTAAACAAATCATGAACAACCCTCCTGTTTTACAAACTCCTCTCAACGAAGAAAGAAATCTTAAAAGAGACAGGGAAGAGGCCACTCCCTCCATCAGGCCTATTGATCAAACCTTTGCTAAAAGGCAAAGGTTAAACCCCTATGTAGAAGAAGAGTATACTGAGGAGACCACTGGCAACACAGTGGAAGAAACAACAAATAGTATGCAAACTATTCCAACTGGTGGGACACCATCTACTTCACATATACAGGCATTAGAAAGACAACAAAGCACATAGGTGTCTTCTTTCAGGGCTCCCTCTAAACAGAGCCAGGACATTAAAGGAAAGTATAAAGAGATTAATGCAAGGAATGAGAAACTAAAAGCTCAATCCTATGCTCACTACCTCAAAATGGTTCCAACTAACTAGACCAGGCTTATGTCAACTTTTGACATAAAGGAAGGAAAAATGCAGATGATCTTCCTCAAGCCAACTGTGCAACAACCAAGATCCATGGCTGATTATTTAAATACTGATTTTGAAGTTTTGGCAAATGATATCCACCCTATTGACCAAATAGAACAACACAAACAAACTGGTGAGATGGTCTATTCCACTTTGACTGATAAGGCCATCACAACACATCAATTGCAAAACTCATTGCACAATACCACGACACAGCTACAATTGCAAAAGGCCTCCTCTCAGGCTAAAGACACTAGGATAAAAACTCTAGAAGACTTGGTGATAGAATTGGGACATGACCCCAAAGATGTCAAAGCAGCTGAACAATTGATTAAAAAAAAAATGATGATATAACTGCACTGAAGAAGCAGTTCAAGATCCCTCCTCTCCACCATCCTCCAACTGTAGAAGTGATAGAGAAACAAAAGGAGGAAGAATTTATGGACGTAGTCCTCAAGTTAAATGATCAGTTAAAGGAAACTAAGAAGGAATTGGAGAATGCTATACAGTCTAAGCAGAGTGAGCTGGTCACTGCTCCTTAGACTGCCATACCCACAGTTTCTATAGTAGTACCCTCCACTCTAGTAGCTTATTTGGCACCAACACTTCCACAAGTGACAGCATTGCTAGTGGCAGGGACTACTTCGACTACAGGTACATCAACCAGTGCAGGGAAAACAATAGAAAAAACAGATGAAGTGATCAAAGCCATGGAAAAAATGAGTATCCAGGCTACAGAACTGAAAAAGCTCAAGGAACAAATGTCAAGTTTAGAAACAAAATATGAGCTAGCATAGATTCAAAATAAAGAAGAAGAAATAAAAAAACAAAAGGATGGAGGAAAGAATCAGAGTCCTAGAAAAGGACTTGACATTAGAAAGACCATTGAGAGATATGAAAGATATTTTGTAGGCCAATATCATTGACTCCATCAATGATATTTGGCCTCAATACAGGTAATTTTTGAATAGAATGAATTAGTTAAAGTAGTTGTGGAAGCCATACAGAAGACCGAAAATGAACTAGGAGATAAGCGAGGCAAACCAGTTAATTGAATTTTTGAACAACGGGAATAGGCACTAGCTAGAGCAATTCAAGATTGAGGATAGAATAGGTACAATTATTGAGATAAAGAAAGTTCTTACTAAGAGGAACTTAATGCTTAATCTAGAGAAAAGGTGTCAGAGTATTCAAACAGACATAGATAGCTTCATGTTGAAATATGGCATTCTGAGAGAGAAAGGACTTCCTAGCCCACTGGTTATAAATGACAAGTTAATGACACGTGAAGACTATATTGAGAGATTAAATAAATAGGCCATGAGTCAAGCAAGTTCTTCAGGAGTGAAGGCATTACCTATAGGAAAGGTACTTTATGATGGCTTGGAAAATCTATTCTACATAGAACACGAAGTAAAACATCTATTCACTAGCCAACCCAATTTTTCTAAGTACAAAGATGCTGATGAAGTTTACAGGAAGATGATCAGGATGAAATACTAGATAACGAGTGGTGGACCAGTTTGATTGATTTACTATTAAGCCACTATAGTAAATATATGAATTAAAAAATGTTCACTATGGGAAATTCTGGTAATACAAGTAAAGAGTATCAGCACAGGTAAAGAGTATCAGTAGGTGAAGGCAAGAGTGAAATCCAACACACAACTAGCAAGGCAACTACAAGAGCCAAATCCGAGTTCCAGTATCCAGCACATTGACAAATAAAGGGACAACAAACAATCTGTTTTCCATCTGTCTTTATCTTCATGTGGAAGATAACTTTTGTTTCCTAGAAAAAATCTCATATAGTTATGAGATATTTTGTATTACCTTTTGTATAAATAGTTCACAAATTGAAGTAATTAGGGTGGATTAAAAAGAATTTCTTTAGACTTTTATTTTGAGGTAAACAAGCTACTGTAATCAAGGCTGGACTTCTTTACTGGATTAAATAAAGCTGAGGACATTTCACTCGATTCATGTGCATTGTGGGAAACAAATAAGTATCATTTCTCTGAGTTTGATTATCGTTTTCCTTCTATGTTATGAAATATCATATGTGTTTTCTTATAATTCTTAAAAGAAAACAAGGAATAATACTATCAAAATTAGCTTAAATGCTCTCTGTTTTAACTATTTTCTTATTTAATGTTTTGTACTAAATTGCTTAAGTCCAGGAATTCTTAGTTGCTCCCTTACTTCTGTAATTCATTCCCTTTATTGGCCCTTAGTATAGGATTCTTAATTTCCTTTGCTATTTTCCAATCTTCCCTTCTTCACCTTGATCCCTACTAAGGATTCTTCATTGCCCATGGCCCTGGTTAAGTTCTCCATCCGTTGAGACCTTCATATTTGTCGTTGCTATGCTATCTTGCCTTGTGAACTCTTACCCCAATGATTAATCAAATCCTGTTAAACCTTTCCTACTTGACTCCATAGCCTAATGGCCTGAATACCTTCTCTACCCATTTGTTTTCTTGATTCCACCAAACAAGTAAAAAAAAAATTACTTAAGCATTAATAGCTAGCCTAATATCATATTAAAACAATGCTAAATTATAAAGAGAGATCCCTCTCTGAAGATAGATCGACTAGGATATATACTTAAAAGATTGGTTTGTAGTTACCTTGGATCCTTTCCTTCTTTTAAATAACTTCTAAGGAAAACCTGAGTGATAACAAGCTGTCTGAGACCTCTTCCTAGTCCCCCTCCACCTCGGCCTTGTCCACGCCCCTAAAATTTGGTGCATGCCATTCTTATGTTTTGATCGAGGGCCTGTGTTTCAGCCTAAACTCTATATGTAGGTGTTTGATCCATCGTCAATTCAAAACTTATACAGGTGCGCTCATCATGTCCTACCAACCTACAGAAATTACATAACAACTGCTATTAATTCTGCGTATACTTCTATAATAAATGGCAGTTATCTGTAGCATGATTTCCGCCTATCTAACAAATTGTGCACCACTATGCAAGCACCACGCTTGGTCCTTCTTGTGCCTCTAGTCTTAGTGGCATTGGCCATCCTCCCGCAAGGTAATTCGCAAACACTAGGTAGTGGTCCTTATTGTGCCCCTGGCCCTTGCATTTTACGCACCATACCTCATCGCGCATCTCTGGGCGGGTTGTCCTATCTTGTTTCAAACTCTGCATCTCCAGGCACAAGTTTTTCAACTGCACATGAATATGCTAAACTCCCAGGTTAGGATCTTATATCAAAGTCTCGTGCAATCTCATCACGATCTCCAAAGCCCCAGCCTGAGTGGTTAGCCTTTGTTGTGACAACGTGTTCTGTAGATGCAATGTAACAATGCTACAAACCACTCACAGTGTTTCCCAATTGTTAATGTCATGTTCGCTTTGAGAATTGTGCACTTCAATCTTGTTGAGCCTCAAAACTACTCTTTCCCTAGAAACTCTTCCCATCCCTTTTCTTTGTTTTTCCATGAAGAAAATGCATCCTTAACATCAATGACCAATATATATTGCCTTAGGGATGACATTTAGTGATTTACATGTTATGCTTTTATGTTTTGCTATTTGAATAAGTTTTTGTCTTTTAGCTACGGAATGCAGCCTATTTTGCAGCTAATCGACTGTTCCACAGCCACTTCCATGCTCTAACAGGTTCCAAGTGTCAGAAGGAGAAACTAACTACATGGGAAGCTTGGAAATCATCATGACATGGACCATGTCCTATTCACCTAGCCCAGGTAGACAAGGAAGATGGTACAAGACTCCGATAAATGGAGAATTCAAACATAGACACCGAAGGCAATAGGACTCGATTTCATGGTTAATCAACACGTTTCACAATGATGGGAAGAATTATCCGAAACAACTTTTTGAACCCACGGACTCCAACAACCATTTTTGCAACCAAATCCAATAGCCACCATCTTGGATTTATGTCTCCAGCAGTCGAGGAAGAAAATTCTGTGTGCCTATCTTCTACGTATTTTTGGTTGTAGCTTATTTTTCTCCACAAACAGTTGCATAATTTTCTTATAAATACCTATGTAAATAACTCGGAAGGAGTTCAAATTTCCTCATGTATTAAGCACAAACTTACCACTTTGTAATTTTGAAACTTATTTCCCTATTTTTAATATGAAGATCATGTGTTTTATGGATATCTGAAAGAGTTTCTTGGAGATTGATTGAGCACTCATAACCTGATCAGTTACAGAGGGCCCCTATGCTGAATGAGTTTTTATTTCATTTTGTTTTTCCTTTTATAGTTAAACTATAAATTCATCATTTTCTCTCATAGTGTTCATAATCATTTTCATACTAACCTTGTTTATAATGCAATTTTTGTCATTTCCTCACTAATGCAGAATAGCTTCTTTTTGTGCAGAATAGCTTATTTTTGTTTAATTTCTTTCTAGTTTTTATCAGTAGTTAGAAGTTGAAATTTAGTAGTGTAATTTAGTTTGTTTAATTTACTGCTTTACTAGATAAACTGATCAGTACCATTACTATTCTTTCCATTTTATTACTAGTTTATCGACTCATGGTGTTAATGAATTTTTATGAAGAGCCCTTCTAGTTGATAAATCATCTTAAACTAAGTGGTTGAATACTTCATTCATGCAATGAGTCATTTCTGCATTTTTGCATTTATCTTGTCTTAGAATAATGAAGTACATAATTCCTCAAAATGTCATCACAAGGAGGTTTTTCTCCCAAAATTGAGAGGCAGAGTAACTAAGTATTTCATTTAGTTTTGTTTCCATAATAGATTAGACATTAGTTGCAATTTCACTTTCAATTTTAGTATTTCATTTAGTTTTGTTTCCATAATAGATTAGACATTAGTTGCAATTTCACTTTTAGTTTTAGTATTTCATTTCATTTTGTTTCCATAACAGATTAGACATTAGTTGCAATTTCACTTTCAATTTTAGTATTTCATTTAGATTTGTTTTTGTAATTGATTAGACAGTAGTTTCAATTTTACATTTTATTTTTTAGTTTATGATTTGGAAATAATGATAAGATCATAAATAGAAACTCTGTTTTCATTTCTTGATTAAACTTTTCTTTCAAATCTTACTTAAAATCTTTTAATTCTCATTTCTTTAGGTTCTTAGCAGTCTTTACAGAAGTTAGATTTAAGATTTTTGTTTGTCATATTGTAAATGATTAGGGAATAAAGGACTAAAATCCCCCAAAACAACATAAAAAACAAAAACAATGAAGTAAGAAGGGTTATCTAGCACAAACAGTGCACTACACTTCATCAGATTATGATACCCGGATTGATAATTCATGTAGAGAAATTTAGGACACTAAATTGATCAAACATTTTGGTGCCATTGCTAGGGACGTGTAACTAGGTAGCCTTATCTCATACATTCAATTTTGTTTTTTTTAAAATGACATGCATAGAGAAAGAGACTCTAGGGGTAGATTTATAGCTAGGGGCAGAAGTTCAATTCCTATAACTCCACCTACTCCACCAATAACAAGAAAAGGCACACCTCCATCCCAAACTCATACTCCCAACCATAGGACTCTTGGAATTCCAAGGGAAAAAATCCAATCAATAGAATCTCCTACCTCATCTACCAAGGTAGTCTTAGGAGAGGAACAATTTGAATCTCCAGTAGTAGGAAAAGCCTTTTTCACCTCCACAGGAGAGCACATTGTAATTGAAGAATTAGGAATACCTGGTGAGGAAGAAGAAGTAGAACCTCTCTCCCATATTCCATTAAAATAAGAACTAGAGCAAGTAACCTTGCAGGTTGAACCCTATACTGACACTAAAGAAACTATAATGGCAGAAGAAGAACAAGATTGATCTGGATCTTGAGGGGAGGCCCCCAAGATCTAAAATATTGAAATGGATCTTGGGGTAAAGATACCCCCAAGATCTGAAAACTTGAAATGCCAGAAGAAAATTAAAGGAGAATGCCCAATAAACAAAACCACAAAGAAAGTTTTATTTAAAATAGTAATGGAAATAAACCAGCTAGGGCGATGGTAGCTTATCTCTGAGAAGAGATGTGTGGCTACATGCCTCTGAACTGTAAAGGCTACATTGTGGCGGACAATCTCCCTTTTACAAAATGTGACTTGTTACTTATAGTATTTTTCAGTTACAATACCACGGGTCAATTCCATGGGTGAATGAATACCATGGGTGGATTTTACAATACCACGTGCGGATGCCATTTACAATACCATGGGTAAATTCCATGGGTCGATGAATAATATGGGTGGATGAGTACCATGGGTGGATTTTACAATACCACGGGCGGATTCCATTTACAATACCATGGGTAAATTCCATGTGTCGATCAATAATATGGGTGGATTAGTACCATGGATTGATGCCTGAGTACCATGGGTTGATGCCATTTTCCATTCGGATCAAAGATGGAGAATTATCACTGTTTGGAGGAGGGGGTAGATGGAGGAGGTAGAGGAAACAATGGAGGAGGTAGAGGAAATAATGAAGGAGGTAGAGGAAATAGGGAAATAGAAAATTCTTTTGGATTCCCTATAGTGTATGAGGAAACAAATGCCACAATGAAAAACATCTCACCTTCTGTCTTCCCTAACTTCCATGGGTTGAGAAGTGAGGATCCTAAAACATTGTTATTTGAGTTCGAAGTGTTATGTAGAACCTATGATTATCTAGATGACTCTAAAAAACTCAAATTGTTTCCTTAAACACTAAAAGGAGCTGATTTGAAATTGTTTATGGGGTTCGTTACTCAGTCCATTAGAACTTGGAATTACATGAAAAAAGCATTTTTGGATAGGTACTTGGATTATTGCATGCCTACCAATCACAAAGATGAGGTGTTCAAAATGATGCAAACAGAGGATGAAAAGTTAGAATATTTGATTGAGAGGTTCAACTATAATTTGAAAAGAGCAGAAATGAATGATTTAGATGAAGAAACCTTGAAACCTCTCTTATTAAAGGCCATTAGAGATGAGTGAATATATATCCTTAACATGATGGGGAAGGGAGATATTTCTCAACTCCCATTGAATGATATAGGAGAATTGTGTGTTCAACTATCAAGAGGGAAATCTAAAACAGGGAAAGGGCCAAGAGATCCTTCTCTTGTTAGAGTAAACAAATCTGCCACAGGATCTATAAGTAGGGTAGAAATTGGTAATATGCTTGATGAATTTAAAATTGACATTCTAGGGAGCCTTAGCAAGCAACTAGACAACCTTAAAATCCAAGACAAGCAGAAAACAGAGGCTGGTGCTCTAGCCATCTTTTGTCCAAGATGCAGAGAAAAACATGGTCTAAGGGAATGCCCTTTATATGCAAAAATTGTAGAAACTTGTATGATTTGTTAAGAAAGTCATGAGACCAAGGGTTGTCCCTCCATCCCGAGCCTTAAGGTTGTCTTTCAAGAGGAAACAGTCCCAAATTCTATAGAATCTCTTTGTTTTGTTGCTAGAAGACCTTGGTAGGGGCCACAAAATCAGGGATTTAACAATCAAAAGTATCTTCATCCCCCACTAAACTAGAATCCTTGGCAGCGACCTTGGCCTCAAACTCAACCACAGTTTCAATCCCAATGATGGTCACAAGGAGTAAAAAATCCTTATGGGAGATTTTCTCAATATTATCAATATCCTCCATCTTATTAGAATTATCCTCCCCCACACATTCAGCAACAAAATCAGTAGCCTCAACTTCAAAATCAGAACCCTCAACTTTCATTGCCATTTCCACAACAACCTCCACAACAAAACCAAAATCCTCAACTCTTGTTGCCATTCCAGTAGAAACAAAATCAACTACCTGCTCAACCATTACCGAACCTCAACAATAAAAACCCTCAGAATGCTTACATAGTAGAAGGACAGCAATTTCCAACTTACATGGTTACTCCTTTAGATCTTAATGATGTTCAACTAAGATCTGGGAGGATATTAGAAAAGGAAATACCTTCTATAGTTATTGAAGAACAAGACACTTCTAAGGAAGATTCTCTAAAAGTCAATAAAAGTTTTGAGGAAACATCTCTCAAAAACCAAAACATTGAAAAAGGAAAACAAAAAGAACCTGTGAACACAACTCCTATTATTGAGCAACCAGCATCTACTTCTACACCTTCTTTTCCTAAAAGACTACAAATCAATAGAGGGGTAGAAAAATAGATCATGTTCCCCAACTATGATTTCCTAGCTGAATTGAAGAATGTTTGTATCAAAATTCGTTTGCTACAAGCCATTAGAGAAATTCCCATTCTAGCCAAAGCAATAAAGGAGTTGAGCATAAAAAGACCAGGAAGAAAAGCAAAAGAAACAAAAAGAATTCACCTGGTAGGAAAAATAGCAGACATAATGATGGGAAAAATTGCCATATAGAAATATGTGGATCCAGGGAGTCCAATTGTTAAGACACATCTAAATGGAATTGAAATTTGAAATACATTGATTGACTTAGGGGTAGCAATAAACATCATGAGTAGACAAACTATGGAGCAGCTTACACTTCCTAATCTTCTTTACACACCTACTTTACTGCAACTTGCAGATAGATCAGTAATCAAACCAGATGGTGTATTAGAATATATTTTAGTATCCTTAGATTCTTGGGAATGTCCTGTTAATTTCATTGTCTTAACTCCCAAGGATAATCTAGGGGGACATCCACTCATATTAGGAAGACCTTGGCTGGCCACAACGGATGATTTTATTAGTTGTAGATCTGGTGACATGTAGATTTCTGATGGTAATTCAACAAAGAAATTTACTCTGTATCCTCCAGCAAAATCAATCACAAAAATAGATGACAAGGAATGGATAGATGATGAAGATGATATTCATCCTCTCTTTACTATTTCATAAATTAGTGAAGATAGTCAAATTTTGAATACATTGGAAAATTTTGAAACATCTTCAGAATATGATCATGCACAATTTCAAGAAAAATATAATATTGAATACTTGTCATCTAGGAAAATGTCTCTCTATTCTATGGAAGAGTTTGGTAGCTCTATAATTGAAATTTTCCCAGGTAGGACATTGCACATAAGAAAAAACTTGGAGAAACTACAACAAGAAGAGCTAACAAAAACACTACAAAAGCATTCTGCTGCATTTATATGGGAATACACCGACATGAAAGGCATTGATCCTAAGACTTGTATCCATCATATCTATATTGAGGAAAACAATAGACCTATCAGACAACCTCAAAGAAGGATGAATTCAAATCCTAGGGAGATTGTAAAAGAAGAGCTCCAAAAATTACTGAATGTAAACTTCATTTACCCAATTTCAGATAGCCAATGGGTTTCTCCTTTGGCAATTGTGCCTAAAAGGAATGGTAAATGGAGGGTGTGCATTGATTACCGAGAATTGAATAAATAAACCCTTAAATATCACTTTCCTTTTCCCTTTATAGATCAAGTGTTAGATACTTTAGCAGGTAAGAAGTATTTTTCATTCTTGGATGGTTTTAGTGCTTATAATCAAATTCAGGTGGCACCTGAGGATCAGGATAAAACCACATTTACTTGTCCATGGGGAACTTTTGCCTACCGAGTACTTCCTTTTGGGTTGTATAATGCACCTGCAACATTCCAAAGAGTAGTACTAGGCATTTTTCTGATCTAATACATGATTGTGTATAGGTATATATGGATGATTTTACAGTCTATGGAAACACATTTGAAGAAGCTTTGGGAAATTTGGAAAAATTTCTTAAAAGATGTAAAGAAACAAACCTTTCACTAAGCCATGAAAAATGTTTTATGATGTTTACAGAAGATATTGTTTTAGGACATTAGATTTCGGGAGATGGGATTAAAGTTTACAAATCTAAAGTTGAAGTCATCTCTAAGTTATCAATTCCAAATTGCACTAGGATGTTAGAAGTTTTCTAGAATTTACAGGATACTATAGAAGGTTTATAGAAAACTTCACTATTATAGCATCTCCACTCTTCAAATTGCTTACAAAAGATTGTGAATTCAGTTGGAATACTCATTGCCAACTAGCATTTGAAACCTTTGTTACACTAAAAAATGTCACCATGACTATTTACAGTTAGTATGGCTCTATCAACAGTCATGCTATCCTCCTGGGCAAGTCTTATGCCTCTGCTCTCCATGTCAAACTCCAAAAGGAGAGAAAGTCTTTATAAATGTATTTATCTCTGGGTACGCAGGTTCTCTCAACCTTACCTGCGGATACGCACCTAATGTTCACAAAAGCTGCGTACTTGTACGCTCTGTATGTAAAGGGGCAGGTGTGTACCCCTGTAAAGGTCAAAATGCGCAAGTTTCATCTTTAAAAAGTTACTTGTGGTCATTTCTAGAGCATTCTAGAAGGTTGTTCGACGTGTAATGAGCGCCTCCAGATGGTTCATGTACCCCTACCAAAGAGGAACTTATCCCATCAATAAGGGATCTATCCCATCCAAAGAGGGGATTATCCCATTGATGGTGGACCTGAATAACTTCCTCTAGACCACTATAAATACAGGCATTGGGCCAGAAGGAGGAGAGGTTGGAAGCTAAACATTTCTAAGGGTAGATGCTGCTGGAATTAGGACTCCCATTTAGAAGCTTGTGAGGAGAGATTGCCATCTTTGCTTGTTCTATTTGGAAGTGGGTGAGCTTTGTCAAAGTAAAGGAGAACTCTTGATGGACCCTGGGAGGGACTTGCACAACACCAAGGCTCAGGTTGTAATTGTTCCTTTTGTTTCCTGTTAATGCAAATGAGTCCATTCTTCTCAATAACTTGTTATTTATGAGTTATTTCATGTACTCCTTGCTCTATGTGTTAAACATGTTTTATTTTATGAGATTATCAAGTGCTATTTAATCGTTTGATTGTTAGTGAATGCAGGTTTCGAAGTGAAGGAGGAGCTCATCCGGATCAGCGAGGCTGGACTACTACAACAGCATTGGATTACATGTAGGATCTAAATACTTGATTTCTTATATAGTAAATGCATGTTTAGAGAAGGATTGCTCTCGTTTGTCTTGTTTGTCGCTAGAGAGTCTTTGGCTCCTAGGGAGGTTGGTTGTGTCCGCACTATCGACTCTTTCCGCCTGACAAAATGGCGACTCCACTGGGGAATCCATTGATGTGAAAGTCTTTTCCTTTGTATGCTACTTTGATCTGAGAAAAGTCATTTATTTTCTGATTTTTGGCTCTGTGACTTTGTATTTGGGTGGGTTAGCTTAGGGTTAGATTGAATTTAGTTTTTCTTGGCTTTTTCAGTAGTACGCACCCTCTGAGTATTGCACAGTACGTACTTGTACGCACTGTTGCCGTGTGCACAGAGTGGGCCCGCACCTGTCTTAACGGGTTGCCTGCGTATCCTGCTAAAAATTAAGAAATTTCCATTTTTTACATGTTTTCCTCTTAGATTTTGCTTTTTCTTAGGTTTTACTGCCCAGATCCATTAGTCTCTTGTCAAAGATCTTCACCTGAACTTGTTTCGATAGCATTGAGTGTTTTAGTGGATTTCATAGAAGTTTAAGCCCTAGGATTTGATTTTTGAGTAGGTCCTGTAGTGACTTTGGCGGTAGAAGTTGTCGAGCCTTAGATCTCTCTGGTTTTGTCAGCCTTCTTAGAAGTCAGACCTGTCATAAAGTCTACCTGTGAGAGCAGCTTACCTTTGAGTGGTCTCTTTGGCAAATTTTGAAGTGCTTGTTGATTAAGTATTGAACTCCATTTTACAAAAAGAACAAAAAGATTTGAGTTTTGTTTTGACTGGTCTTTCGATTCTGCATTAGCTGGTCCTTGGCTTGATTGTGGTCAAGTAAAACAACCTAGAATCATCTTTGTAGGCTTTTGCCTCGTTAGGTTTGCTTAGAGTAAATTTCTTTTTGATTTGCTTGTGAGTCAAGTTTTCATAGATTTTATAACTTTTGAGATTGATTTTCGTTAAAATAGATTTATATGCTTTATTAAATAAGAGAAAATACAAAAAAATCTCCTTTGAAAAGTTTTGTTTCAAGTAGATTTGAGGGGTTTTGAAAGAAAAAGAGTTTTTCGTGCACATAAGGAGTGGTCATGTTTGTATGCTTGGAAAGATAAAGAGAATTGATTCTTTGATTGTCTTTACTAAGAAAGTTGTTTTCTATAAAATTTTCATTTCTCAACTCTCTTAGTTAGGAATTTCATTGAAAGAGAAAAGTAGCGTAAATCATCTTAGGTGCATCTTTGTAGTGGTTTGAGTCGAGTCTACACACCATTGGTTTCATTTCCGCTAACTTTTGTCTTTAAGAAAAACCATAAAATTAACGCTTAAAGTAAAATCAACGTAGTAACTTTTATTTACTAGGGCTTTGAAACACCAATTTAGATCAAGCTAGTGTCTTGGAGTAGGAGAGTAATTAACTCTCCAAGACAACAAAACCAAACAAGTAGCTTATCTTGTGATAGAATAAATCCAATTGTCTCATTTGTACTCTGGGAAAGCTCCTCTTAAAGGAGAAGCACGAGCTCGTGTCTGAACCAGTGAGGGGATCAATCCTCCCTCGTTGGGAACGACGCCAGACACGCACGTATTACAAACGGTAAACCTCGGATTAACCATTGTCGAGGAGCCAAGGGTCACTTGTCGGTAAACCTTGGATTATTGTCAAGGAACCGGCAAGGGGATTGAGCTTGATACTCTGCCCTTGCGTGCTGTCGGAGTGTAGACTGTTACCCTAGGTGCATTTGTTGCGGTTGGTAACCTTAGTGACCATTATCTTTAGTATTCTACCGAGGTGACGGTGGAGGGAAGATCCCACTGTACCTGGAGCAGATGTCGGCTAGACTCACTTGGATTTTCCGGGGGGTTCACTTCACTCGAGACGGTTAAAGTGGAGGAACTTGTGCCGGTCTATTCATTAAGCAGGTTGCCGGGGTAACTGTTCCACCCGCCACTTCTGTACTAAATCCGGCGATGTTGGGTTTCATCTCCAACTAGCATTTTCGGTCTGGAAGGCTATTGTTTGTGCTTGGTTTGACGCCCTAGATTCTTTAGGCGTGTGATTCAAATTTGTTTGGTTCTTTAGAGACTTTAGGTGGTTTGATTTGAGATTTTACTTTGTTTTCGTGTGTAGTAGTTAAAAGTTTTTAGCTGTGGCGGAATTACCGAGACAGTCCCGTAGACTTCGGGGCCAGTCTCCTGAAGTTGTTTCTGTGGCCTAATTGTTGAGGAGATCCCGTAGACTTCGGGGTGAGCCTCCTCGAGACGACCCCAGTAATCTAGAAGGTTTGAAGGTCCTTGTAACTCCTCCTAGTGGCAGTAGAGTAGGTTCACCTGAAGAAGGAGAATCTTCCTTGGTAGTCCATCCAGATTACCAAAGTCTAGAGACAGGTTATAATCCCGAAGCTGTTACAGTTTCTGAGCTTGTTGGTAGTTTTTCGTCTACTAGTGATATAGGCGAAGAACCTGAAATATCTGAACCTGTTACTCCGACTTCTAGTGTTCCAGATTCACCAAGAGTAGAACGAGTTATCACCGAAAATCTTCCTACTGGTTTGATTGCTATTGAAGAACTTGCTCCAGAGGAAGAAATAGGCGTCTCTAACCTTGAAGATCAACTTACTATTGAGCTCAGGGAGCGTGAATCTATCTTTTACAGTCCTCCTAGAAGTACCACTTGGTACCTTTCGTTAACCAATTATTTAGACAACTCAGGGGTAGGTTTTTCTACACCTCGTACTCCTTTTCCACCTGGAGGTATTTATACTCCTGTAAATATGTCTGGTTAGTCGTCCGTGTTTACTCAAACTCCTGAATCTTTCTTACATGGCGGTCCTTCTGTTCCCACCGGGCATCAATCACTTTCTGGTACCTTTGCGGGGGCATCTCCTCAACCCGTTGATCATGGGTTATTAGCTGGAAACAATGGTAATATACCATTGGGTGTAGGAGACATTTACATGATGTCAGGTTCAGTTCCCATTTCTCAACCTCAAGGTGGCCAATTACCACCTGGGGGCAGCCTCAATTAACCCCTGGGGGGCAACCTCAAGGTCAGTATGTACCTATGGTGCAATACATGCCTCAAGGTCAACCCCAGCCTCAATATGTACCCCAGGGTCAACCTCAGTATCAATATTTACCTCAAGGGTATCAACCCCAAGGGTATCAACCTCAAGGGTATCAACCTCAAGGTCAAGGTCAACCCCAGTATCCGTATTTACCTCAAGGTTATCAACCTCAAGGTCAATACTCGAGTCAAGGTTATCAACCACCTCAAGGTCAGTCATATGTTCAAGGTATGGGAACTGCACCTTTCAATTATCAATCCTATCCTCAATCCGGTTATGGATCTCAGTATCCTCAACCTGTTATGGGTCAATACCCCGGAATGATAGTGTGGGATCCATCACAGGGTCAACAGGTGTTGCGGCCAAGTATACAGTTGGTACCTCAAGCTGGACAACCCGTAGTTTCTGGTCCACCCCAGCAACCGCAACCTGTCCAGTCAAATGTTCAAACTTCTGTAACTTCGGTAGTTACTCAGCCGCCAATTGCACCTAGTACTCCATCTCAAACGGCTGCTGCAACTACCGCTACATCTGCCGCTCTTACTTCTGGAGTATCGACAACTCCGGTTTCTACTGTCTCTGCAACCACTCCTCAGACATCTTTACCGTTGTCTGGATCTACGATTCAAACCACGGTCCAGATGCCTATAGGTCAGCCTGGTATAAGTACGGTTGTCACTACTCAACCTCAATTTGTTCATCAACCGTACCAGGGACAGTACCAACATGGGCAAGCTGTCCAACAGCCGGTTTACCAGTATCAACCGTATCCTGGGTACACTTATCAACAACCTCAACAACCCCAGTACGGTCCGGTTAATCCTGGTTTTCCAGGAGGATATAATATCCCTAATGCGACTCCTGTTCCTAGTTATCTTGGATATCCTCCTCCTGGGACTGGTCTTGTGACCCAGAGTTTTAGAGATCCTAACCGGCAATTACCGTTTATCGCAACTTTGGATTTACCAGACTTGACGCGCCTAACGAACGATCCAATTCAATATCTTCCGTTCTGGCCGCCAATGCCAAATAAGTTGCCCAGTGATATACCCAAGTTCGAAGGTAAGTCTGGAGAGGATCCGTCCAATCATGTGATGACTTACCATCTCTGGTGTGCTTCAAATTCTATCTCGGATGATTCGATCCGCTTACGTCTTTTCGAGCGTACACTCATTGGTCTCGCGGCCAAGTGGCACATTGAGTTACCACGAGCCTCTTTTTACAATTTTAGCCAGTTAGCTACCTCGTTCTTAACTCACTTTCAGTTGCTGGTCAGATACGATAACAGCACGGAGTTATTAACTTCACTGAAACAATCAACGTCCACGTATATTTCTGATCACATTCATGAGTGGAGACGTCGAAGAAGACTAGTGAAAGTTTTTATTCCGGACCAAATCTTAGCTGAATGGTTTTTTAAATCATTATTACCGAAGATTACTGAAGATGTAGCTAAGGCCGGAGTAGTTACTGAGGAGCAAGTCATTGCTCAGGCGCAGTACCTTGACTTAGTTTATACTCAGTTGGGTACGTTACACGAGAAGATTCCAAATCTTCCAAAATCGAATCAAATCGCTGCTGCTCCTTCGGGATCTCTTGAACTTTCCGCCGATATTCACGCTGTAGAATCATCTACGGCCAAATCAAAAAACGGTGGAAAGAAGAAAGGAAAGAAGAAGGCTAAAGCAGACAAGGCTCCGAAGGAAACGGAAAAGTCGGAAACCAATGACGAAAAGCGCAAACCTCGATATCCTTGTCTTATTTGTGAAGAGGATCATTTTACAAGAGATTGCCCTCATCGGGCCGAGGTTGTAAAAATAGTCAAAGGTTCTCCCACTCCTGCTGTGTTAAAAGATCCATTTCCAAAGCAGGAGAGTAAGATGATAGGTTCTTCCTCGACTGCCAGTGAAGAACCCATCTTGATGATGTCTCATGTGCGGATTGCGACTCGATCGCAAGATTATGGTAGTAAGAATCCTGTTGATGGTAAGGAAGCAGAATCTTCTCATTCTAATCCATCAACCTCATCTCCTGGTTCCGATCCACTACAGATCGAAAAACCTAACCCGGACTTAGTAATTAAACCGCCCGCCAAGGGTGTACTTCGAAGGTCTGCTTTCAATCCACATGCGAGAGCAGCCCAGAATTACAACATTGTTGAGGACTTAGCTGTTTCACCCTCAGCAATGTCGGCTTTAGAAGTGCTGCAATCATGCCCAGCACAACGAAAATTACTTTTGTCGGCTATCGAAGCTGTTGATGTTCAGGACCCGAATCTGATAATCTTCGATCTAGAAAGTAGTACACCGCGTCTACCCCATCAAATGGCTTTCCAAATTCCAGTGATAGTCAAAAACAGGCCTATTCATCGGACTGTGATTGATGAGGGAGCTTCTACGTGTATTATGTCGATTCAATGTTGGATATCGCTTGGTTCTCCTTCGTTGAACCAATCCCCGACCATCCTTAAGGCCTTTATGGCCGTGGGTTCCGTCCGTTTGGTATTCTACAGGAATTGCCTATAGGGGTAGAAGGTAAAACCGTTAGTCTGGATGTGGAGGTGGTTGATGCCCCTCTAGACTACAACCTTCTTTTGGGTCGAAGTTGGTCATATGCTATGACAGCGGTCGTTTCATCGGTCTTCAGAGTAATTAAGTTTCCACATAACGGTAAGATCGTGACGATTGATCAGCTGACATACTTTTCATCCGACCCAGCCTCTTCAGAGAGTATCCAGCATGTCGGTAAGACGACAATCCCTTATAGGGACGTTGGCGTAGGATTAGTTAAATATTCTGGTTTACTGGGAACTTTTCCTTTCCCTCCAATCAACGCAGACCCTTCATTTGCATCAATTCATATGATTACATCAGACAACATTATTTATGATGATCCTTGGATTGTCCCATCTGAATCTGAGATAGACTCATTCGGTCATGCTATGCCTTTGAGTCCATATGAAATTGCTTATGAAGCCGTCATGTCTTTTACCGACTCGCGTTCAACCCAAATCAACCAAATGAATGTGGTCAGTGAAGAATCACTTTTCACATCAACCTTAGAACGGATAGCGTTTCCCGAAGTCGTGTCATCTGACGAGCAACTTCGCGAAATCCTAAGTGTAGACGATCTACCATGGGAAGATCTCCATCACAGATCTTCGTTTTTACCTAAGGATGATCCTTTTGAAAATGATTTTTCATCTATCTTTACCGCTGAATATGTCAAAGACGCTCAGAATCCAACGAAACATTCTGATTCAGAGTTGAATTTAGGGAATATTTCTCGCACTATTCCCATTGATATTTCAGTGAAGCCGGGAATTGAGGAAAACATTCATATAGGTGCCTCATGTATAGAAGAAGAAATTCAAACTTACAAGGCCCTATTCCAAGAATTCCACGATGTGTTTGCCTGGTCTTACAAGGAAATGCCAGAAATCGACCCTGCCATTGTTGTTCATGAAATAAAGACCTACCCGGACGCTAAACCCGTCCGGCAACGGTTGCGTCAGATTCACCCTCGGAAAGCGGCTACGATTAAAGCAGAAGTCGATAAGTTGTTAAAAGCAGGTTTCATTTATCCAATCTCGTTAACGGATTGGGTATCGAATATTGTTCCGGTCAACAAGAAACAAGGAACAATAAGAATCTGTATCGACTATAGGGATATAAATCGAGCTTGTCCAAAAGACAACTATCCTACGCCTTATATCGATCAAATTATTGATGATTGTGCCGGAAGTGAAATGTTTTCCTTCATGGATGGTTTTTCGGGCTATAATCAAATCAATATTCTACCTGCCGACCAACCAAAAACGGCATTCATTTGTCCATGGGGGACATTTGCTTATTGCAAATTACCTTTTGGGCTTAAGAATGCCGGAGCCACTTTTCAACGGGCGATGTCTTACGCATTTCATGACATCAAGCACATTGTGCAACCGTACCTCGATGATTTGCCTGCTCATTCTTTACATCGAGCTGATCACCTTGTCCACTTACGAGCAATCTTTATGAGGTGTAGGCATTATCGAATTCGGTTGAATCCCCACAAGTGTGTGTTTTGTATAGAGACGGGTCGATTGCTGGGATTTGTTGTTTCAAAAGCCGGCATTCGCGTCGATCCCTCGAAGGTCGAAGCTATCATCAAATTGCCTCCTCCTTCGAGTTTGCGCCAACTCCAAAGTTTGCAAGGGAAAGCGAACTTTTTACGCCGATTCATTCCAAATTACGCCGAGGTCACTAAAGGTTTTACACGGTTGTTGAAACAGAACGCTCAATTCTTTTGGGACGAGATTGCCCAACAATCTTTTGATGCACTTAAGCACGCGTTGACCCATGCACCGTTGTTGCATCCTCCCAACTACAACCAGGACTACTTCTTATACCTCGCAGCTTCGCATTCCACCATTGGAATGGTGTTAGTTCAAGAAGATGAATTCGGAGCGGAACATGTGATATATTATCTTAGTAGGACATTAAACCCCACTGAGCTAAAATATTCGCATGTGGAGAAATTGGCCCTGGCAGCCGTTCAAGCTGTCCAGCGTTTTCGTCACTACATTCTTCTCCGTAAAACTACAGTTATTTCGGATTGCAACCCTATGATTTATATTTTGACAAAACAACTGCTAGGGGGAAAGTACTCTAAATGGATCGTTATCCTGCAAGAGTTCGACTTGGAGTTTGAGAAGTCCAAGTCTAAGAAATCCTTAGTTTTTGCGGAATTGATGTGTGATTTCCCGCGTGCTGACACAAAAACTGTGGCAGAGGAGTCCATTGCGGACGAATCTTTGTTTCTTATCAGTACTTTAGATCCGTGGTACGGGGATATAATCATCTATCTCCAAACCCAAACCTTTCGGCCTGAAGCTTCAAAGTCGGAACGTCGAAAAATTCGGTTTCAATCCCAGCAATACAAGATTATTGGAGATACACTTTATCGCCGGGGGGCAGACTTAGTTTTTCGACGTTGTTTAACTCACGAAGAGGCTGAGAGGGTTTTGAATGATTGTCACTCTGGAGCATGTGGCGGTCATATGTCTGGGTATGCCACAGCTCAGAAGGTGTTGCGCGCTGGCTATTTCTGGCCGTCCATGTTTAAAGATTGTATCATTGCGGTCCGGAAGTGCCACAACTGTCAAGTGTTTGATCGCAAGATGCGCGCACCACCTGCTCCTCTCCATCCTATAATTGCCGTTGGTCCTTTCGCCAAATGGGGTATCGATTTTATTACTTGTAACCCTCACTCGGCCGGGGGGCATGCGTATATCATCCTCGCGGTTGATTATTTTACTAAATGGGCCGAGGCGATGCCTACATTCGACGCAAGCGGCAAAACAGCTGCAGTTTTCGTATTCAATCATATTATAACTAGGTTTGGTGTCCCACAAGCAATCATCACTGACCATGGGAGCCATTTTCGAAACATCATGATGACTGAGCTTACAAGCCAGCTTGGTTTGCGCCACGATAGCTCTACTCCTTATTATCCGCAAGCCAACGGTTTGGTTGAGTCTATCAACAAAGTTCTGGTTATCATGATCCGACGAACCATTGGTATTCATCGGTCGAATTGGCACAACATGTTATTTTCAGCGCTATGGGCATACCGAACCTCAGTGAAAACTTCAACAGGGTTCACTCCTTTCCAGCTAGTTTATGGCTTGGAAGCTGTGTTACCCATTGAATGCGAAATCCCATCACTTCAAATGGCTGTCGAATTACTCCCAGCTACTTCCGAAGAGGAGAAACGTTTATTATACTTAGCTCAATTAGATGAGACTCGACGTGACGCTGCATTGGCAATCGAGACTCACGCGAAGCGAATGAAAGCTCAGTATGATAGAAATGTGACCCCTCGAAGTTTTTCGGAGGGAGACCTAGTGCTATTATATGATCAAGCTAACGATAAGCTAGGTGCTGGAAAATTCGTTCCTATGTGGCATGGACCCTACATTGTAAAGCGAAAGCTAGCAAAAGGGGCCTATGAGCTGGTAGATTTTGATGGGGACTCTTTGGGTAAACCCAGAAATGGACTTTACCTTAAGAGGTATTATGCTTAAATGATGGGTATGGAGAATGTTAGTTAGGTTAGGTTTTCTTTCTAGCTAGTATGTTTGTTAGTTTAGATAGTGTGCTTAGCTTAGAAAGTGTGTTTTTAGTCGTTATTCTGGCTTATCTTGGTTTTACTCTTGATATTGCAGATGTCGACGCCTCTCCAAACATACATTGGATTTGCTGATGGTGCTTGTCGTAGTACACGGAATATCTCTTCCGCAGCTTGGGTTATCTATTCACCCTCTGACGAGTTAGTTTCTATGCATGGGGTAAGCCTCGGTCAAACGACGAACAACATTGCAGAATACAGTGCAGTGGTTGAATTATTATCTGAATCTATTTCATTTGGAATTCGACGTTTGATAGTGAGGTTAGATTCTGAACTTGTTGTATTACAGCTTAATAGAGTATATGCCATTAGAAATCCTGTGTTATTAAGGTTGTTTTTGAGAGTGCGTCTCTTGGAACGTGAATTTGATTACATTGAATATCAGCATATTCCAAGGTCTTTAAATACATTAGCAGATGCAATTGCTTCTCGAATGTTGGACAGACATTTACGATAATCATGCAAGTAAATTTAAAAACATTTCATCACATATGTTAAACAAAATGAGCCGGTAATAATGATATATATATAGATAGGAGTGTGTCAAAAATATACATCGTCTTCGATCATAGGTTGAAAAACACCTTATGATCGGCAAAAATGATAAGTACAAAAAACCAAAAATGTCATATGTGTCTACAAAAGTGACTAGCCAATCACTGGTGGTGCTCTCTATACGAGACCACTGCCCGCGCTACCCTACACAAGAACCTCCTAAAAGGTCCTAGGACTGCGACCACATAGCGCTGAAGTCGAATGGGAATGTCATCTATGGTGGTCTCTGGTATATCCGCTGTCAGACGCTCTAGATCCTGTTCCAGCTCGGCTAAGGTCTCTGCGGCCGCATCCTGTGGGGCTGGTGCTGGTACAGCTGGTACTCTCCTCTCAAAAGCCCGGAGGTTGGCTGGACGCCATGGACCTACATCTGCATTTTGAAAATTTGTGCTGTCAGTTTGAGGCGATATATAAAAACAAAAAAATATATATAAATTTGAAAACTCGTGAAAAATGAGATACCTCTGTCGTCCCACTGTTCTCCCTGTGGAAGAACCATGTCCGGATCATTCCGAAAATCCATTCCGGCATAAGGAAAGTCCTGAATAGCAAAGACCTGGCTCTCTAGCCAGTGAAAGTAACCATCAGGAAATCGAACAACTGCTGCGCCCTCATCAGGATGCCGGGCCATTACCGCAACCCATCTCGTCAACTTAGGCTCCCGAGGCGCCCCAACTGGAACTGTAAGATGCTGGGGGACCAGCATTGGAACTCTCTCTAAGGCAAAGCTTACAACTATAGGCCCATATCCAAAGGTCTTCAGTTGTCCTCTCTTTGCCCTGGTTAGTTGGCCCTTCAAATTAGCCAACACAGCATCGCACCAGTTGAAAATGGTGCCGTAGAAGCAGTCTATAGCCCTCCGCATTTGGGACCCGGTGTCTTGGTGCAAAGCGGCCGTGCCGCAAAGTCTGGTAACAGTAAAGGCTATCACCATAAGTTCAGGTCGGGATATGTACTTGATTTCTATCCCCTTCTCATGGTTTTGATTGTTGCACCACTCTAGCCGGAGACTAGCAAGGGATTGGCCACCCGGCCTAGTCCCGAATAGAGAAAGTTGCTCGCCCCTGTTAGGCAAGCCAGTGAGAAAATATATGTCGGAGGGCTCTATCTCGAGCTGGTGCTCTCCGATGTAGAAACATTGCTCCTGAATGTTCCACCTTTCAACCAGCCACTCAAGAAAAGGCACTTGGCCCCTCATGCCAGGTATAGCCCAGTATTTGTACAGTCCGCATGCTTTTAATGCATCAATGGAAGGTTGATGACCTATCGCGGCCAAATCAACATCCTCGTGCTCTCTTTCACGCCAATCAAGCATGGTGTGCTCCCTGCACATCATAAAACATCAGTTAGAATCCATAAAATTTAAAAATTTTGGTCTATTTTGGAGGTGTAAGGGTTTCAATTTATGTTTTGCGGGGTACGCACCCCGGCCTTTAGGGACAGAGCGCCCAGACGCAGCTTCCCTTAAGGCCGGGTGCGTACACCCCGTAATTTTCCCATTGGGAAAATATCGGGGTACGCAGGTCAGCAGTGCATGACCTGCGTACCCCGAAGGGCACATCTTGAAACCCCAATGCCCCCAAAAAATCAAATAAAAGCTTAAAAATGAATTCTAAATGGATGGAAAACAAGAGAGGGGTGTTGTAGAATACCTGGTGAAACGGCGTTCGATTCTGACGGTCGGATTCTCCGCAATCTCCACGGGAAGTTTCTTGTCAAAAGCCCTTTTCTCAACCTCAACAGTAAAATGGTAAAAATGACATGGTAAGAAGTCTTTTTATAGGTTTTTTGGATAAATAAATGCTAGATTTGTTTATTTTTCACCATGAAAGGACATTTTCGATGAATTTTTGCCAATCTTAAACAGGTATGAGTAATGTGTTGTTTCTGTGCAGGACAAAGGGACTTTAGGGTAAATTATCATTTTTCACGTCAGAGTCATCTTTTAAGCTCTTTTCTGACTCCTAAAATATGAAAAGATCACCGAGCGTTTCTTTTACACTCGTTAAAACGGAATTAAAAGACGGTCCCCTTATAGCTCTTTTCTGACTGTAAAATCAGGAAAAGATTGTCGGGTTTTTGTCATTTCAAACTCAATACGGAAATAAAACGACGTGTCCTTGATCGCTTTTTACTTTTGAGGTCAGAGACACTAATCATGAAAGTACTCCTTGGTCGCAAGATCAAGCGGTTCTCCCAGGTATTATTTTATACTTTTTCGGGCTTGGGAGACACAAATTTACGAAAAAGATTAACCTGGAGTCTTCTTAAGTTTTTCAGACTCTCTAAAATTGAAAAACGCCAAGTTTCTCCTATACTGGTCTCGTTAAAATTTCACAGTAAAGGACCTGTTCAATTACAAATAGGAACGAACCACTCCTTCCTAGGGTTCGAATCAAAACTAGGTTGGACTCATCCGAAGGATGAGCTTATAATCAAGCATATGTTATCCTCCTCAAGCTTGTTAAAAATAAAGAGGTACTTGCCAGAAATGGTGGGGGAAAAGAGAGAAGAATGAGCCTATTTGTTATCTTTTGTCTCAGAAGAAACTTTATTACCACTCTTGAACACGACACTTTTCATTCACCTGGGTTGGGAAATCCTTTACCTCACAGTTGATCAAACCACATTGAAAGTCTTTAGCCGGGTTCCAGGGATTAACTTTGAGTCGTTTATCACCAAGCCATCTGTTGTGTTGTTATGTGTTCAAGAGGTCTGCAAGAAAAACTTTCATCTGCAAAATACTTGTCATCCATTTGACCATCCCTGAGTCAGTCCTTACAGCAACATTTCTTCAACTTGAACAATGATTTCGTGTTGTGGGCTTGCCTGCAACGCGTCGCTTTCTATCGACATCAGCACATTATCTAGAGAGATGACTTAGAAATCGTCAGTACCTTGAAGTCTGCATGCATCAATGGCAGGTTTCTCGCCTTTGACGTCAGTTTACATCATTGACTTTCGATCGAAGGATTCCGTGAAATGTTCGACATCAACTCATTCATTCACATCTCATGGATTGTACTGGGTACTTTGAGAACCATTGACATTACTGGTGGTCTCTCTCACACTTGTTAACAGTTTACATCATCGACTAGTAATCAAGTGGTTTCTACCATGTTCGACATCAACCCATTTAATCGCATGGCTAGAATCGTACCAATTCGGGAAGCAGAAATGAAGACCCTGGATCTAGTTTCCACCATCCAGGCTACGAGGAGTTTTGTATTCATTATCTAAGTAGACTAATCATAAACAGATGGCTGCGCCCATACTGTGTCTACAAAAGTCTATAATTATGATGTACTGCAAGATCATTCCTGTATCATAGTAGTTAGTCTGTTAGTTAAAGTTTTGATCTGAGTATAGGAATGCCTACCTCAGTGATGATATAATCTTATACATGTATTTTGTGTTGAAAATTGCAGGTTCTGACTAGGCTCTCCACGAGATAATCCTTGAAATGATAAAGTGCTTCACCCTTCCTAGATAATACAAAACCCTAATCTACTACAGGCTTCGCACTTTAGGGGGCAATCTGTTACACTAAAAAATGTCACCATGACTATTTACAGTTAGTATGGCTCTATCAACAATCATGCTATCCTCCTGGGCAAGTCTTATGCCTCTGCTCTCCATGTCAAACTCCAAAAAGAGAGAAAGTCTTTATAAATGTATTTATCTCTAGGTACGCAGGTTCTCTCAACCTTACCTGCAGATACGCACCTAATGTTCACAAAAGCTGCGTACTTGTACGCTCTGTATGTAAAGGGGCAGGTGCGTACCCCTGTAAAGGTCAAAATGCGCAGGTTTCATCTTTAAAAAGTTACTTGTGGTCATTTCTAGAGCATTCTAGAAGGTTGTTCGACGTGTAATGAGCGCCTCCAGATGATTCATGTACCCCTACCAAAGAGGAACTTATCCCATCAATAAGGGAGCTATCCCATCCAAAGAGGGGATTATCCCATTGATGGTGGACCTGAATAACTTCCTCTAGACCACTATAAATACAGGCATTGGGCCAGAAGGAGGAGAGGTTGGAAGCTAAACATTTCTAAGGGTAGATGTTGTTGGAATTAGGACTCCCATTTAGAAGCTTGTGAGGAGAGATTGCCATCTTTGCTTGTTCTATTTGGAAGTGGGTGAGCTTTGTCAAAGTAAAGGAGAACTATTGATGGACCCTGGGAGGGACTTGCACAACACCAAGGCTCAGGTTGTAATTGTTCCTTTTGTTTCCTGGTAATGCAAATGAGTCCATTCTTCTCAATAACTTGTTATTTATGAGTTATTTCATGTACTCCTTGGTCTATGTGTTAAACATGTTTTATTTTATGAGATTATCAAGTGCTATTTAATCGTTTGATTGTTAGTGAATGCAGGTTTCGAAGTGAAGGAGGAGCTCATCCGGATCAGCGAGGTTGGACTACTACAACAGCGTTGGATTACAGGTAGGATCTAAATACTTGATTTCTTATATAGTAAATGCATGTTTAGAGAAGGATTGCTCTCGTTTGTCTTGTTTGTCACTAGAGAGTCTTCGGCTCCTAGGGAGGTTGGTTGTGTCCGCACTATCGACTCTTTCCGCCTGACAACCTTGAAAGCAAAAATTTCTGAAGCACCTATTTTAAGAGGTCTAAATTGGAAACTTCCTTTCCATATTTCCACAGATGCTTCAGATACATCTTTGGGAGCTGTATTGTGACAAAAATATTTGATTCCTTATGCCATTTACAATACAATTAAGAATTTGACTCCCACTGAATTAAATTATACTGTGACTAAAAAGGAATTTTTAACTATTGTTCATGCAATTAACAAGTTCAAACATTATATAACAGGCTATGAAACCTTTGTTCATACAGATCACTCTGTAATTAGATATTTGATGAATAAACCCATTACTAATGGCAGAGTTACAAGATAGCTTTTACTTTTGCAAGAATTCAACATTATTGTGCTAGATAGACCTAGAAAGCAAAACCCAGTTGTTGATTTCTTGTACAGGATTCAAAATATCAAAGAAGATTCTGTTAGTGCCTAGATTTACCTCAGGCTAAAAAGGTAGGATCCAGGGCCAACATCAAATCATGCTCAGCCTGGTAGCTAGCCCTACCAGGTCAAGAGAGGGCTCTCTCTGGGTCAATCTCAGCAAATAATGATCAATGATGGCTTGAGATGACTGATACAAATATTGATTTTAGGCTAGGTATGGGTGCAATAGGGTTTGATTTGATAAAATGATGATTTGTTGCCTCAGAGGGAAAGGCACATTTTGGGGTGCGGAGATTGAGGCTCAGTTCTGCAGAGATCTCAATAGGGCAAGGTAGGCAATCGTTTTGGCACTTAAATTTGAGTGAGATGGAAGGAATAGAAATGTGAGGTGTTGAAGAGGGCAAAAGCAATCATGGATCCTCCCCAAACAACTGAAAACATCAAATAACTAAAGCAAACTTCAAGTAGAGCACTGCACTTTCAATGGATTCTACTTACACTTTTGTTTGCTTAGTTTAGAAGAAATAAGATAGATAATGGCATGGAATCACATAAAAAAATTCAAAATTACGAAGAGAAGAACTGTACCAAGACAAATTGCCACATGAATCCCAAAGAGTGCTGCAAATCCTGGTCTCAATTCCTTAGCCAAAATGAAAATACAAGTGTACAATGAAGCTCAATGCTTTCTCGAGAGTCCAACCCTGCTAATGACTGAAAAACAACATAATATAGAAAAACATAGTTCATCCTTGCCTCTAGGGGTCGAGTTCACATGTTTAGGAGCTGATCCAACTGATTCTAAACTGAGAACTCGAAACTAGGCAACATAACAGCATGCCTCTAGAAACAAGGGAACCGATTCATTCAGTTTCAAACAACCTTTAAACTGATGAATCTATCTCTACAAGTGAAAATCTAACATATTTACATTATGATCCATCAATATACATCAAATTACATAAACAATCTTCCATTAGGAAAGTAAAAAAATCAAACTAGGCAAAACTGGGCGAAAAACAGAGCAAACCTTAGTCAAACTGGCAATTTTTCTTGTATGCGCCATGCCTGATTCTCTATGCGTCGTGCCTGTTTGGACCCACTTTTGGAGGCCTTCCCGATGTCCAAATGAGCTCTAAGTGTGCTTTCTGGAAAGGTATACCTGTCTACTTTCAAAACCAAGTATAATTTTTCAATTTGGCCTCCATTTACCCCTCCAAAAGTCCATTCTCCCAACACTGCTTCCTGTGTGTCAAAATAGGGGCAGTGAGGTCATTTGTTGAGTGTTTTTGACCTTTTTGAGGGCTCAAAACCTGCCCAATTTTCTTTGCCATAGGTAGGAAAGCATAATTTTTCATGTCAAATCCAAAAATTCTGATTTTTTGTGATTTGGATGCCCCTAGCAAAAGCGAGCACTGGGTGGCGCAGCGCATAGAGCAGAAATTTCTATGTTTTAGTGCCAAAAATTCCAAAAATGCAAAAAGTGCCCCAAATTTTTTGAAATTTGGGCTAAGTCTTCTCTATCAAGAGCGATGTTGGGCTAAGGAAGCCTCAGCCAACATCTGAAATCGATCATGCTCCTTTTGCCTCTTTGATGCCTTCTTCAATTTTGCTTTCGAATTCTTGATTCTCGCCTTGCAAACTTTGTTCCTCGCCATATAATGAACAACCATGTGTCTCAACAAGTTTTTCTCCTTGTTGGCCTTCTCCAACAATCTCTATAAGTGGATGTTGGCTCTTTCAAGCCATGACTCCTGATCAGAATTGATCTCTCATTCAAGTGAAGTGAACTCCACCCTCCTCCTTTGGGTAGCTTAGCGATTTTCCCACATGTTTTGTAACTCCATGATTGCTTGCTAATCTTCAAGCTGCTTATTTCTTTGCTCTAGCATATGTCTCTTCATCACGGTCATATGAAGGATCAGATGCCATCTTTGCTAGTGGATGAACTATCTTGGAGCTTTCTTGATGAGAAGTAAGTGATTGTGATGTTTCTTGACTTTTTCCACCAAGGGAAAAGTGAGATAAGGGATTGTGGAGGGAGAAAACAATGAGGGATTTAGGGATTGTTGGGGTAGGGTTTAGTTAAGGGAATAGGGAATTAGAGAATAGTTTGGGATTTTTTAGTATAGGACTAGGGTTTGGGAATTTGCATGTGGGATTTTGGGAAATGGGAATGGGGATATGGGATTAGTGAATTTAGGGATATGTAGGTTTAAGGAATAGGGAAATGAGGAAAAAATGGAGTGAGGGAGTAGAAAAGTGAGGGAATAACTTGGCAGCCAAATAATTGATACAAACCCTAGCACTGTTTTCTTTGGAGTGAGAGGTAGGGTTTTATTTTCTTAGCCAACCACCATAAGACAACCACCATCAAACAAGCACCAAAATTGGATGAAAAGCAGTGATAGAGGCTCAACCTACTTGCAAAAATGATGATCCAAGCATATTGGGAAATTTGGAATGAATTGGTGAAGATTTTGGGCTTGGAAGCTCTACGCACCATGCCTCAAACCCAACGCACTATGCCTTCTCTATGCACCGCACCAGTGTAAATTTGCACTGGAAATTGCAGCCCAATGCACCGCGCCAGTTATGTGCGCTGCGTCAGTTGCCCAATGCACCGCGCCACCACCCAGTGCATAGTGCTTTTTGCAGGAGAATTTTGGAGGCCTTCCCACTGTCCAAATTGGTCATGTGATAGCTCGTTGGAAATTTCCTTGAGTATACTTTCCAACCCAACTGGAGTTTTTCAATTTTGAGTTCATTTTGCCTGTCAAAAATCAAATCACCCAAGACTGGTCAAAATGTGCCAAATGAGGTTTCCTAAAGGCAGAGTGTTGTTGTAGTCAACGTTTGAAGGTCTTCCTCAACTCCAAATTGAGCTCATGATAACTCCTTGGAAATCTATTTGTGTCTAGTTATCATTTGACTCATCAAGAAAGTAATTTGGCCAACCAAGCTAGGAGAAAAATTGATCTTTCCAAGGTCACTTCAGAGGTGCATCAATTCTCCCAAGGCAACTGTATTTTTTGACATTTCTCTAAAACCATGACACCTTTGTAAAACATGAAGTAATTGTTTCTTCCTTGGCCTATTTTGGACAAAAACCTTTCTCAGTTTTCCAAAATTCATCTTTCCTTTCTCAGAAACATCATTTTAGTAAAACCTACCCCAATGTGTGGAACAAGGGATTTGTTGAAATGAAGTGAAATGAAGGGGATAAGGGGCTTTTAAATTCTTGAGAAAATTTTTGGAAGTAGGTAGGGATGTTAGGAAGTAGGGGAAAGTGGTATTTCAAATATTTAGTGAGGGGAAGGGGTCCAGAAAGGCTAAACACAGGCCCAACCTAGAAAATTGTCAAGTTGTAGCAAGAAACTAGGGTTTGTGGGAAAATGAGGAATTTGGGGGATCTCAGTGATGGGAAGTGTTTAATAAGGTACATTAAGGATAGGGGAAGGTGTATGAACATCAAGATACATGTTTTGCTAATGATTTGACCATCCAAGAGAAATTACCTTCAAAACCCTAGGAGAGGGAAATGAACCTTGCCTAGGCACAACTGAAGCATGAACAAGGTGAAAAATGACCGAGTGGAACCTGACATGATGATGAAAACCCTCTGAATGATGGTACACTCAGCTGAATGGTGACATGGACCTACATTTAGACAACTTTGACAAGAGTAAAAGCAAACCCTAGACCTAATACCTAGCGACCAAATTTTGCTTGAAGACTCACTGAAATAACAAACTTTGACCTTGACACCTTAAAATCACTTTGTAAGGGCATGTTTTATCACTAGAGGAAGGCTGCAAAGACTGACACTAACAGATTCTTCAGTTGAAGATAAGTTTCCTGATGAATCTATTTTTCAGTAACTACTCAAACTCCTTGGTTTGCAGATGTTGCTAATTACTTGGTTATAGGGAAGTTACCTTCACATTTTTTTCTCAGAGAGAAAAGAAAGATTATTCAAGAAAGTGCAAGATATTCATGGATCACTAACGAATTGTATAAAACAGGGCCAGATTTTATGATTAGAAGGTGTGTCAGGGAAGATGAAATGCTTGAGATTCTCAAAGTATGTCATGATGAGCCATGTGGTGGACACTTCGCTGATAAGAGGACAGCCTATAAAATCCTTTCTTTAGGATATTATTGGCCATCCATCTTCAAAGATGCTAAAGAATATGTTAGGAGGTGTGACAACTGCCAAAGGGTAGGGAAACCTGCTCCCTCAAATGAAATTCCATTACAAACTCAGGTACTTATTGAACCCTTTGAAAAGTGGGCTTTAGACTTTATTGGACCAATTAATCCTCCATCTAAGAAGAAAAAGTATATATTGGTATGCACTGATTATGTCACTAAAAGGGTAGAAGCCAAAACATTACCTTTTGCCAACGAAAAATCTATAGTTAATTTTCTTTTTGAGGACATCTTCACTCGTTTTGGTGTTCCAAGAGAAATTTTGATATATCAGGGATCTCAATTCACATCCAACATGGTGGAAAGGCTTGTGGAGTAATACAAGATCAAGCATAGGAAATATACTCCCTATCATCCACAAGCAAATGGTTAAGTGGAGTCTACAAATAAAGTGATTGAAGGAATCCTCACCGAGACTGTGTGTCTACATAGAAAAGATTGGGCAGAAAGGCTTCCTAAAACCTTATGGGCCTATAGAACTACATGGAAGAACACAACGGGACATACACCCTATGAACTTGTTTATGGGAAACAAGTCTTGTTCCCTATAGAGTTCCAAATCAGAACTTTCAAGATGGCAATTTAGTTGGGGATGGATTTATCAGAAGCTCAAAAAACATAGACTGGAGCAATTAAATGAAATTGATGAAATTAGGCATGAGGCAATTCAAAGGACTGGTATAGTCCAACAACAGAGGGCTAAATGGCATGATAAACACATCAAGGACAAGAGGTTTCAAGAGGGAGATTGGGCACTGTTATTTGATTCAAAGTTTAAATATTTTCAAGGGAAGTTTCAAACTCATTGGCTTGGGCCATATGAGATTGAAAAAGTCTTTAGTAATGGAGCAGTGAGGATTAGAACAATAGATGAAAGTAAAACTCCTCTTCTTGTGAATGGTCATAGATTGAAAATATATCAAAAACCATTTTCAAAGGAGGAGTTCATTAAGATCTTCTAGAACAATTCTAAAATGAAGTTAGTGAAGAAGAATCCTTCTTCTCCACCAACTTAGTCTTTATTTTTCCTATCTAACAAAAAAAGAAAAAAAAATTGTATAAGGTTGAAAACTAATCATTGATTGGCATTCTTATACAAAAATATAGGGTGAAAATCAGAAGATTCTGAGACCCTACATTTTCCATTTCCATTCTATAAACAATGGTGACAAAAATACACAATCACTCTGCATTCTACAAAATTCATTATTTCATCTCACTTCACTCTGTTTTTCTTTAACAGTTTCACTTCTTTCCATTACCATATTTCACCAATAAATTTTCCCTTTCCCAGTATTTCTTTCATCTCCATTCTTCATTTATCATCTTGTCTTATTTTCACTTACACAGCGTGTTATGAAACCAGCTCAAGAAAAGATCGAAAAGATAGATCAACACCTTAGAATTCAGCCTCTTTGAGGGGGCAACCTCCTTTACATTACATAAATGAACAATTCTTCGATGATACAAATGACAAAACCTCCTTTTTATATATAGGAGTCTAAGGAGTCACAATATAACCTAGCCAACCTAACAATAATAATATAAAGCCACAAAAATAACAATAGAGGGATTCTATGGGGCACAGTAATAGCAATATGGGGATAACAGAGGCACAAAAATATTAATAAGGGATGCAACTACAATATTAATGGGGTAATCACTAGTATTATAGGGACCCAACATGCCCCTCTCCTTCAAAAAAGTGTTGTTCTCAACGCTTGAGTAGTTCTGGATGCTTCTGTATAAAATTCTCATCCTCCCATGTGGAATCTTCAGCGGATAAGTTCTTCCACTTGATAAGATACGCCGAAGTTGATCGATTTCGTAGCTGTCAAGTTCTTGTTTTTGTGATTGCTTCCGATTCCAATATAATTTTTCCTTCCTAGTCAAGCTCTGGCAATATTGTTTGAACTGGGATCTTTTCGCATATAACCTTCTTTAAACATGAAACATGGAAAACTGGGTGCAATCGAGAAGCTGCAGGAAGCTCCAATTTGTATGCCATAGTACCAATCTTTTGCAACACCTTGCATGGACCATAATACTTTGGTGATAATTTATTATCCTTCTTAGCTTTCTTGAGGAACATTTGCTTATATGGTTGTAGCCATAGGAATACCCAATCACCTACATCAAAACTTCTTTCATTACGATGTTGATTTGCCTGTTGTTTCATTCTATTCTGTGCCAACACGAGGTTATCCTTTAAGAGTTAGAGGACTTGTTTTTGATGTTCGATGTGATGTTCCACTGCTTGAACCTTAGAATTTTCTCTTAAATATGATGTGACGGATGGTGGATGATATCCATAAAATGCCATAAATGGGGTCATTTTTGTTGCTGTATGAAAGGAAGTGTTATACCACCATTCAGCTAGAGGCAACCATTTGACCCATTGTGTCTGTTTATCAGATACAAAGCAATGAAGATATCCTTCCAAACATTCGTTTACTATCTCAGTTTGCCCATCAGATTGAGGATGATAAGATGAACTATGAGTTAACTGAGTACCAAGACAAGAAAATAATTATGTCCAAAAATTTCCAGTGAAAATGGGATCTCTGTCACTTACAATAATCTTTGGGTTTCCATGTAGCTTTTGAATTGTTTCCATAAATGAGTAGATACTGTACTGGCCTTAAATGGATGTGATAATGCACAAAAGTGTGCATACTTGGTAAGTCTATCAACTACCACCATGATGACACTCTTTCCCTCAGACTTGGGTAAACCTGTGATAAAATCCATTGAAACCTCCTCCCAACATTGGCTTGGAGTGGATAAAGGTTGTAATAGACCTAGGGTCTTAATTGTTTCAACTTTATTTTGTTGGCAAACCAAACATTCTGCCATAAACTTTTGAATATCCGATTTAAGGCCATCCCAAAAAAATTCCTTCTTAACCTTGTGGTAAGTTTTTAAAAATCCTGAGTGCCCTCCTAAGGGAGAAGTGCGCAATTCCATAAGAATCTTTTGTTTTAGTTGGGAATTCTTACAGAGGTATAAGCGATCTTTGTACCATAAAGAATCGTTTTTCCAGCTAAATGTATCAGATGTACTAGAATCTTGTTGTAACTTTCGAATAAGTTCGCACACTTCTTCATCATTCTTCCATTCCTCCCTTGCTTCGTCTATCCAATCTGGTTGGATAATAGAAATGGCGCACAACAATTCTTCCACATCCTCATCCTTTCTTGAGAGTGCATCTACCAGCACATTTTGCTTCCCGTTTTTGTAGATGATTTCAAAGTCATAACCCAACATCTTTGTGACCCACTTTTGTTACTTCAGAGGATAATCTTTGTTCTAAGAAGTATTTAAGGCTATCATGATCTGTTTTTACCTTGAAGTGTCTTCCCATTAGGTAGGGTCACCATTTCTTAAGTGCATGGAGTATTTCCAACATTTCCTTCTAATAAATAGCTTTGTGTAAGAACTTTCCCTTGATTGGACGACTTTCAAAAGAAATGGATCTTTCATCTTGCATTAAAATAGCACCAATTCCATTTCCTGAAGCATCACATTCCACAATAAAGGTTTTTGTGAAGTCTAGTGTAGCTAGGACCGGTGCTTGGCACATTGCCTCTTTAAGATGTTCGAAGGCCTTTGCTGCTTCTGGAGTCCATGAAAATGAATCTTTCTTCAATAATGTTGTTAGAGGTGCTGCTATTCTCCCATAATTCTTAACAAACTTGCGATAATACCCTGTCAACCCAAGAAATCCTCGCAGATGCTTTATGGATGTGGGGATTTTCCATTCCTTAATGGCTTTAATTTTGCTAGGGTCTACCTTAACTCCTTCGTGAGATACAATATGACCCAGATATTCCACCTCTTGTACTCCAAAGAAACATTTGGATCTTTTTGCATATAATTGTTTCTCCTCCAATAGTTGTAGCACCCTGTCAACATGTTCAACATGATCCTTCCAAGACTTGTTGTAGATTAGTATATCATCAAAAAATACTAACACAAATTTTCTAAGGAATGGTTTGAAAATGGAATTCATCAAACCTTGAAATGTTGAAGGTGCATTGGTAAGGCCAAAAGGCATGACCAAAAATTCATAATGACCCTCATGAGTTCTAAATGCGGTTTTCGGAATGTCTTCAGTCTTCATTCTGATATCATGATATCCTGAACGAAGATCCAACTTGGTGAAGTAAATTGGTCCATGCAATTCATCCAGTAATTCATCAATGACAGGAATGGGAAACTTATCTTTAATAGTGAGCTTGTTGAGCTCCCTATAATCTGGACACATGCACCATGATCCATCCTTCTTGTGCACTAATACTACTGGAGTAGAGAAAGAACTTTGACTTGGTTGAATTATACCAGCCTCTAGCATTTCTACAACCATACGTTCAATTTCACTCTTTTGGGCATAGGGATATCTGTACGACCTGATGTTTGGAGGAACACTTCCTGGAATTAGATGAATAGCATGATCATGATCATGAATAGGTGGGAGACCTTTGAGAGTCTCAAATACCTTGGAATAAGTGTTCAAGACTTTTTGGAGATCTGGAGAAATAGATGATTCCAATGTGGAAACATCTAGCGAACATAATTCTCCAATTACACCCCTTTTTTCCTTTTTTAGAAGCTTTGTCATACCGTTAGAGCTAATTATCTTTCTTGGTTTCCCTGAAATACCCCTTAATTCAACTTCCTTTCCTTCCATAGAAATTTCAAGAAAAGTTCTTGAAAATTAAAAGCTATTGTACCCAAGGATTGTAACCATTGGACTCCTAGTACAACATCAACACCTCCCATTGGAATGGAAAGCGTTGGGCTAGTCAATACATATTCTCCCATCAATAGCTTGATATTATGGCACTTTCCAGAGAAATTTATTGTTCCTCCATTTGCCACCATCACTTGACACTCTGGTGCTGGATATAAGAAGCAATTCAATTCTTTTGCTACCTTTCAAATAATAAAATTGTGGGTACTTCCTGAATCAATCAACACTATTAACTTTTTCTTCTTGATTTGTCCTTCTATCTTGATGGTTTGAGGTGTCAATTCCAGCCAATGCACTACAAGATATGGTTGGATTCATTTCTTCTTTATCTAGGCTTCGTTCCTGGAGTATATCCTCTTCTTTTAACCTTTCTTGCTCCTTTTCTTCTTCCTCTTCGCAATCTATGTAGAATAATTTCTTCTCAGCACACTTATGACCTTTAGTGTATTTGCTATCACAACTGTAACAAAGCCCTTTTGCTCTTTTTTCTTCCAATTGTTGTGGTGTCAACCTTATAGGTTGTGGAAGACTAGGGGAAAAAACACTTCCATCTTTATAGTTGTGAGTGGTATGCTTCCTAGTTTCCATAATTTTGCTTTCCATTTTTCTTGCTAACCTGAATGCCTTCTCTAATGAATCAGGTTCCCAAAGGCGAACATCATGTTGGATATTATCCTTTAAAGACCCTATGAACACATAAATCCTATGCTCCTCTGGAATATTTTTTACCCTTATGTTCAATTTTTGGAACTCTTCAATGTGCTCCATTATTGAACCCTTTTGTTTGAGACTTATCAATTGGCTAAAAAAGGTGTTGCTTTTTGTATCCTCATAATGTGCTGTCAATTCTTCCGTAAAAATTGCCCAAGTGATAATTTGTTTATGAGAGCAAAGCCATTGATACCACACAAACTGATTTGGTTCCAAATATAAAGTTGCAATACGTACCTTTTGCATGTTTTGCACATGATTGAGATCGAAAAATTGCTCCATTTGTAATATCCATGTTGTGGGATCCTTGCCATCAAACTTCCTCATATCAATTTTTGGAATATGGTGGGTCTTTGATCCCACATTAGAGTCTATGAAATCATGATTCACATTTTTTTTGTTTGCATCATGAGTTTCCTTTACAACCTTTTCACCATTAGTAAGTATTTCTTGTAGAAAATCTGTCAAATCTGTCTTCCTACCATATCTGTCTTCAAATCTATCTTCAAATCATCCATCTTAGCTTCCATGCCCTTTATCTTAGATTCCACACCATTTATATTAGCTTCTGTTAGATTTTGTGAGCGTGACATTTTTTGCACTTGTTCTTGTAATTTTGATATATCATGTAGCATTTCTTCCTCTTCTTCATAAGTCATGCTAGGGCTTTCAGGTTGCTTACTAGGTGTTTGGATTTTCTTTCCTCGGGGTATCCGTTACCGATAATAATGCTCTACTATGCCCTTTGAATTCCTTCAAAATAGATTTTCAAACCAATCTTAAGCAAAAATTTAAGAGAATCTACACACCTTTTTTCACTTTGTAGGAGCTCAATATTGCCTTTGATGTATCTATGTAATTTTGGATTATCCAGTTCTGAAATTGTGACCTGTAGTAGCCCTCTGTGTCCTCTTTCCAATGCCACCAGTCTGATGCCAATTGGATTCTCCAAGGAAGAGTTATGTCAAATCTACCACAGTGACCTGATTATAGACTACTTCAGTAGAGTGAACTTGTACGACGTGCCACATGTCCCTGTTTCACCCTTTGGCTTTAAAAAAGATATACAAGAAACTACAGTCTGTCCTCTTTCTATACCTTCTTATGAAATTCCAATCCGATGCTCAGAGAGAAATTTATGACAATTTTCCCCAGGTCACCTGTTTGGAATGTAATTCAGGAGTTTGCAAAAAGACCAACTTCCTCAAATCATATCTCCACAAATATAGCGTGAAAAGATCTGAAATTTGGACCTGCGATTCAGTGTGATTTCTTCTCAAATGGGTTTTTTTTTAGCTTCTGAAACGTCGTAGAAAAATAGTTGTAGCGAAAATTCCACGATGACCTGTTTGGAGCAGCGAAACCCTAGAATCCAAAGCTCTGATACCAAATGTTATGAAACCAGCTCAAGAAAAGATATAAAAGATAGATCAACGCCTTAGAATTCAGCCTCTTCGAGGGGCAACCTCCTTTACATTACAGAAATGAACAATTCTTCGATGATACAAATGACAAAACATCCTTTCTATATATATGAGTCTAAGGAGTCACAATATAAACTAGCCGACCTAACAATAATAATATAAAACCACAAAAATTACAATAGAGGGATTCTATGGGGCACAGTAATAACAATATGGGGATAACAGGGGCATAACAATATTAATAAGGAATGCAACTACAATATTAATGGGGTAATCACTAGTATTATAGGGACCCAACACAGTGATTTCAATTTCATTCATTCATAAACCATATTTTACTCTCTGTTTCACATTCTGTAGCTGATTCCATAGCTGATTCTGTTCTCCAGCTAATCTGATTCTGCAGCAACAATTTGTTTATCAATCCAAGCACAAGTGTCCAGTTCATAATAAAATCTTCTATGCAAGTATTTGAAGAAAAATCAAATTTGAAGACAAATCATGCCTAAAGTACCTGTGGATCAAACATCAAAATATTGTCAAGTGGAAGGTAAAGGTTCCAAAGGTAAATGCAAAAAATTATTTCAAAAAGCAGTTTGAAAACATAAGCTTGTATAACATGTATGATCACATGTCTCCTTAATTAACCATCATGTGATTTGACCGCCATGATGTCTCCACCATATCTTTTGCCTTCAATGACAAACAGTCCAATGATTACTTCATAACTAATCTCTGCTTCAAACTCCATAACTTGTACTTAACCAGTCCTCCACAACTACACCTATTAACGGTTAGAATAACAACATGACCTGTTAGTGTCAATGTCTTCACACTGCCATCAGTGATCAAAATTAATCTTTTGCATTTCATACTAGGTGTCCCATTCTGATGATTTTCATTCCATTAGGTCATGGATCAACTAATGGTAGGGTTGAATTCAACTTTTTCCCTCATGACATATATCCACTGACCTCTGTTCATACTTTTCAGGCCAATGGTTCATGTTTAAATAGGTCGTAGGTTTTAGAGTTTCAGTCTCATTAGGTCTAGGGTTTCCTCCAAGGTCAAATTTCAGTGATTATTGCTAATAATGGTCAACAAAGACATGAGGAGGTTAATAACATTCAGAAAAGTCAACATGTGTTAATTTGTAAGCATAATGAAGGGCTCACCTCAAAACTAGTTTTGAGGTGAAAATAGAGCATTTGGATTTAATAGTTAAATTTAATGTAATTTTATCATTCTCATATGTAATAAATGGTTCCATGCTACTCCTGGTCACCCGGTGATATTGCCAAGCACTTGCCACTACAAAAATCAAGTCATCTTGAGTAGCAATCCGCCTGCAAAAGAAAAAGAGAACAAACCCTAATTTCCTCTCCCACTGAGCTAGGGTTGGATATGGGATCAGAGATATCTGAGTAGAGGAGTCATGAGAGATATCAAAAGGAATGAGCCCATCTTATATCATCAAACATCAGGTCTCCACCATTTTTCGAGAAGTCATTCCAAGGAACAAGCCATTCATCAAACATAAGGGACGTTTTTTCTTCAAACTATGTTTCTGAGAAAGACAAGATGAATTTGGAAAACATGAGAGAGGTTTTTTTCCAAAATAGGCCAAGGAAGAAAAACCTTCTTCACTTTTTACATAGGTGTCATGGTTTTAGAGAAATGTCAAAAATACAGTTGCCTCAAGAGAGTTAATACATCTCTGGAGTGACCTTGGGAAAGTCAAGATTTCTCCTAGCCTGGTTGGCCAAATGACATGCTTGATGAGTGAAATGATAACTAGACACAAATATGTTTCCAATGAGCTATCATGAGATCAATTTGGAGTTGAGGAAGACCTTCGAAAGTTGACTGCAACAACACTCTTCATTTAGGTAGCCTCATTCTGCACATTTTGACCAATCTTGGGCGATTGGACTTTTGACAATGAAAATGAACTCCAAATTGGAAAATTCAAGATGTTTTGGAAAGTAGACTCGATCCGATTTTGAACTATCTATCACACACCCAATTTGGACACTGGGAAGGCCTCCAAAAGTGGTCTGAAAATGGCACTATGCATTGGGAGGTTGGTACTGTGCATTGGGTAGGCGCTGTACATCAGAGCCATTTCTCCTTCACAAAATTGCACTAGCGCTGCGCATTGGGAAGGGGCTGTACATTGGGTGGAATGCATTGTGCATTGAGTTGCCAAGCTTGTAAATCACCCAAATTCATCCTCCATCACTTCTTTTGCTGCATTCACCTCCCAACAAGTAAGTATCAACATATCTTGAGCTTAAATAGGGTTTTCATGTATGGTTCATGATTTTTGTCTCCTAAAAGTCAAACCCTAGTTTGCTTCTATAAACTATTTCATACCATTGAAAACCATAATCCCTTGTCCCTTTTCCCAACTTCATTTTCCCTAAATCTACCCCTTGATCCCATCTTCCCTAAGTCCTATTCCCTTCCCCCATTTTCCCAAAAACCTAATCCCTTTATGAAAACCTAAGCCCCTCATACATCAAAACCCTATTTCCTATATCAATGCCGCTCACTCCCTTACCTCACCCCATCACTATTTTTACTTTTACAAATCTCTTCATACTCATATTTTCCCCCATTTATTAATCCACCATTCATCACATCATCCCAAAGAGACAAGCATGGAGAGAGACAGTGACTCTGATTTTGAGGAGGACACCCTAAATGACAGCTATAGGGAAAGGATTTTGCAAAAGAGAAAACCTCACAAAGGTGGAAAGATTATCAGGGAAAAGTCCATCAGTATGAGTGAACTACTTGCTTGCCCATTAGCCACCTCATGCTTTAGACATCAGTCATGTTTTGATTTTTTATGCAACATGAGGATTAAGCAACTTAAGGCAAGATTAAGGAGGGCCTTAAAAAGAAGAAAGAGGGAGGATAAGCTTAATATCTAGGCTGATTTTACATTAGCCTAACAAAGTAACCCATGAAGTAGCTTTGAGACAAAATTGGGAAAATTTTGAAACAATTTTGTCAATTTCAAACTTTTGAATTATGCAACACAAGAAATTCCGGTGGGTGGCACTGCGCATTGGATTGACACACCCATTTGCAAAATGGCTTGTATTTATGGATTCATCATCAAAATTACATCAATCACTGAAAGTTTCATCTCATTTGGAGCAAAAATAGGTCTCCTAAAAGGCAAAAAACACTCGAAAAGTGCCCTCTCTACCACTTTTTGCACCCATACGAAACAGTCTTGGGAGAATTCATTTTTGAAGGGGCAAATGACCTCCAAATCAAGAAATTCAAGATGTTTCAGAAACTAGACAGACATATCTTTCCAAAAATCTATCTTAGGCTTGATTTGGTGGAGTGGAAGGCCTTCAAAAGTAGGCTTGAAGTGGTGTTGCGCATTGGGCTGATGGTGCTGCGCATAGGGCAGATTTTGCTAGTTTTTCTCAGAACTTCGAATTTCTCCTAGATTGACTACCAATTGAATTTTTATCTCTTCCTTGGTAAATTTATGATTTCAAATGATGTAATTCAATGTAGATATGAATTTAAAGTGACTTGAGGGGGTATATACATCAGTTAAAAGTGGTTTGGAAGTGAATGAATCAGTTTCCATGGTTTTAGAGGCAAGTTGTTCCACTGCCTATATTCATGTTCTTAGTTTAGATATGGTTGAAACTACCCCTTTTCTCATTGATTCGACCCCTGAAGGTCAGAATGAGTTGTTTGATTCCTATATTATGTAATTTCTTAGTCATTTTTAAAGGTTGGACTCTTTTGGAAGTGGTGCACACATTGTATACTTGTATCAACAGATTGGCAAGGAATAAAACTAGATTTTGTAGCTATTTTTGTGAGATTCTTGTGATACTATGATTTTGTATTGTTTATTGTTTTATAATAAGTAATTCTTATGTGTTATATGTTTCAAAACGTTTTCCATTCTTCTTAACTAAATGAATCAAGAGAAATAGGAAAAATACATTGATAACAGTGCTTTGCCTTGGGAATGCATTTAGTTCTTAATGTATTCAGTAGTTTGAAGAGGATTCATGGTCCCTACATGCCCTCCTCAACCCCTAAAAAATATTCAACCAACCATCTCACTCGATTACTAGTACATAAACACTTATTTATCTTGCCCCACAGAACATGTCTACATCCCTAATTTGATTTCCCAGACCTAAGCTGCCCGCTCCATTTGATCGAGCAACCAAACCTTCAAAATCAATCAAAAACCCTAGAGCTACTATACCTAACCTAAAATCTATTCTTATTTTAGTCATCTCCATTGGGATTGACAAGGAGAGAGCCCTCTCCTGACCTGTTAGGGCTAGCTACCAAGTTAAGTGTGGTTTGTGGTTATCCTAAGATTGCCTCTCTTTAGCCTAAGGTTGATCTAGGCTCTCACATAGTGGCAACCATACTGGGGAATGTAGAATTATGTTCCTCAACAAAATGTATCAAGTTTAGATCTGATTGTTGATGGTGGACAACGATCAGACACCGGAAGGCTGAAATCATTCACCTGGTGACTCTAAATCAGTTTCAAGATTAGATCCAAGGACTCCACTGGAGGATGAACCTGACCAGAAAAAACATGAAAGGACAATATGGAAAGATCAAGTATTCAAGTTGGAATTTCATCCAAGACATTATGTTCTTTGTTATCAATTATTTCTTCTCTTTTCCCGAGAATGTCAAGAAGGCTCTACAAAGTATATTGTATTTGAGAGAAGATCTAAACCTGCATTTGATTCTTTCCCTTTGAAGATTGTGAATACCAAATATTCACATGCCTTTAATCTTGATCAAGACCCTTCTTCTGAATCTTATGATGACCGTCTTCAAACTGATGAGCCTAAAGAGACAAATATTGATTCTATACCTTCTGTATATACTCATACAGCTTGTCAAATTCCAGATTGATACAAACCTCTTATTTTACCTCCTATATCCCATGATTTCCCTAAAAATCATTACCTATATCTACCAAGATTTGATGGTGACTGTGAAAACATCACTGCTGAGAGACATGTACTGAATTTTGAGTCTTTTCTTGACCTTTTTGAAGTTGATGAAGAAGATGTCAATATTAGGCTTTTTTCTTTTTCTTTGTAAGGCAAAGTCAAGAGTTGGTTCAAAACCCTGCCTGATGCGAGCATCTCAGATTTCCAGCAATTCGTCAAAGTTTTCCTCGACAAGTGGGTTGTCAGACGAAACCTTTTCTTGATTCTAGAAGAATATAACTAGATGAAGACACTGCCAGGGGAGACAGTGCAACAATTTTCTGCCAAGTTTAACCAAGTCTATTTTTCGATGCCTGTTAATATAAGACCTCCTCCTGGATGCGCTCTCTTGCACTACCCGAATGCCTTTGATCCGGAAATGGAGTTTCGGTAGAGAGAAAGGAACCTTGCAATGCTTGAAGAGATGTAGAATAGTGCAGTAGATGTAGAGGCTAATTTGTTGATCAGAAGGGAAAAGTTGAAGGAAGAAGAGATGAAGAACATAGATCCAGAGGAATCGACATCTTTAGAGGTAAAGCTTGACATTTTGGTAAGTGCAGTGGAAGAGATGATGCAAAGGATCACCACAAGGAATGAGTATAATTTTGAAGACCATGGATCGCTAATTGAAGAGGAACAAGTTGCTAATCCAAAACATTTTCTTTATTATCCCAGTTGTCATAGACCTGATAATGATTGTTTTATAGATCATCTTGGAGAAGAGAGATATGTTGATATGACATGTATGCTTGATGATGTGTTTTTTACTGATGATTTGCCTCGGTTTGATCAGTATGATGATGATTATGTCCTCTAAACAGAAGCTAGTTTTGCAGATAAATCAGCAGTTGGTTTGTGGAAGGAGGAAGTTCACTTTAAGCAGCTCGAATACAGTGATCAGCTGATTCATATCAGCTATGGAAGTGAGGAGGAAAGTGCAACAAATTTTGAAGTAAGTAAAGTATATTTTCCTTTTTGTTTTACTTCGTTTTAGTTCATCAAAGACAACTTTCATTCAATCAGAAATCAACTGTCGAAAAGTTTTCATCTGGACCATCTAGAGGGCAATGACATCCTTGTTCAAGACTTTTCATACCTAGATTTGCAACCCCCAAATGCCATTGATTTTCAAGTTGCATATGAATACTTGGAAGCTATAACATATGACCAAATGATGCAAGATGATTCCGTACCATTCTATTTTTGAATCATTTCAGTTTTTGAAGGGAAATTTGATATTACATCTTCAATAAAGGATGAGCAGCTTGTAGAAAATCATGCAATCTCATTAGAACCAATAGAAAATGGGTTACAATAGTCTTTTCAAGATTTTCATGATCCAATAGCTGATGTGTTGGATGATGTTTGTAGTCAAAGTCCTTATCCATTAGCTACCTATGAGCTTGAAAAACGTATTGGTACAAACTTGATCTGGCAGCCGGTTTCTTTGTCACTTTCAGCAGGACTCCCATCACAAAACTTAGATGAAAGTTTGCATTCATGGTATGAGGAGAAGAGAAGTAATCCATTGGATGAGCTAAGTCCCAGTGCACATGAATTTCAAGATCCTTATGCAGTATTTCTGGAGGCGGATAGAGAATCTATATTATTCAATTTGGGAAAATTTGGATCTGTTTACAAGTTTTCATGGGAGTTTCCTTTCAGTAGTTCTCTCTTGTTGTTCATAAGCAAGCACTTGTGGAGAATGCAAATAGCAGCCAGAATGCTTACTTGGTTGCATTGGTTATTTCACTTCACTTGATCAGGTGAGGAATGGAAAAGTTAGAGTAGGTTTTATTGAATAAGCTCTATTTTGAGCATATTTTCCAATTTGTCAATTGTGTTTTAGTATTGAGTCAGTTTCAAGTCGTTTGTGTCTTTGAGTCATCAGTATTCAGTTATGTAATTTCAGCTTGAGTTTTTGACTCCATGCCCAATGGATAAGGCTACTAGGTCTACGGTGTTCTTGGCACCTCCAAGGAGCTACCATCCCCATTGGAGCCAATGTTAGTGTCAGTGTCTTCACACTACCATTACTGATCAAAATTACTCTTTTGCATTTCATACTAGGTGTCCCATTCTGATGATTTGTATTCCATTAGGTCATGGATCAACTAATTGTAGGGTTCAATTCAATTTTTTCCCTCATGACATATATCTACTGACCTATGTTCATACTTTTCAGGCCAATGGTTCATGTATAAATAGGTCTTCGGTTTTAGGGTTTCAGTCTCATTAGGTCTAGGGTTTCCTCCATGGTCAAATTCCAGTGATTATTGCTAATAATGGTCAGCAAAGACATGAGGAGGTTAATAACGTTCAGAAAAGTAAAAATGTGTTAATTTGTAAGCGTAATGAAGGGCTCACCTCAAAACTAGTTTTGAGGTGAAAACAGAGCATCTGGATTCAATAGTTAAATTTAATGTAATTTTATCATTCTCATATGTAATAAATGGTTCAATGTTGCTCCTGGTCACCCAGTGATATTGCCAAGCACCTGCAACTGCAAAAATCAAGTCATCTTGAGCAGCAATCCGTCTGCAAAAGAAAAAGAGAACAAACCCTAATTTCCTCTCCCACTGAGCTAGGATCGGCGATGGGATCAGAGATATTTGAGTAGAGGAGGCAAGAGAGATATCAGAAGGAATGAGGCCATCTCATATCATCAAATATCAAATCTCCACCCTTTGTCAAGAAGTCATTCCAAGGAACAAGACATTCATCAGACATAAGGGATGGTTTTTCTTCAAACTGTGTTTCTAAGCAAGAAAAGACAAATTTGGAAAGAGTGAGAGAATTTTTTGTCCACAATAGACTAAGGAAGAAAATACTTCTTCACTTTTTACACAAGTGTAATGGTTTTAGAGAAATGTCAAAAATACATTTGCCTTAGGAGAGTTAATTCACCTCTAGAGTGACCTTGGGAAAATCAAGATTTCTCCTAGTTTGGTTGGCCAAATGACTTGCTTGATGAGTGAAATGATAACTAGACACAAAGAGATTTCAAATGAGCTATCATGAGATCAATTTGGAGTTGAGGAAGATGTTAGAAAGTTGTCTACAACAACACTCTTCTAGGCAGCCTCATTCTACAAATTTTTACCAGTCTTGGGATATTGGACTTTTGACAGGGAAGCTGAACTCCAAATTGGAAAATTCAAGATGTTCTTGAAAGTAGACTCAATAAGCTTTCCAACAAGCTATCACACACCCAATTGGAACACCAAGGAGTGTTATAGACATTTTTGTGCCTTACAGTTATAAGCATGAAATGTCCATAATCCAAGGGATCCAAAGTCCCTAAAAGTGTTGTTCCTGCCCCTAAAGGAACAAGGTCAACCAATGACAGCTTCTCCCGAAAGTTATCCACCAAAAACTACTCAGAATCAGTCAAATCAGGATCAATTCAAGTGCTCCACTAGCTGCCTACGTTGCAAATCACCCCAGTACACTAGCTAGGTGTGTTGCAACGCACCTAAATGCACTACGAGGGTGCGCTGAGTGATAAATTCCAAATGGCAGTGTCATTCCGCGAGGTTTATAGACAATGGAAGCTTCCAGAATCTTCCTCAATGACACTTGCCTCACTGAGTTCGACCAAATATGAGTAAGAGGCTCTCAGCCTCCAAGTGGAAGCAAGAACTGACAGAGAGAAGCCACAAGTCAAAACATAAGCTGACTCATCCTCTCTGCTTACATCTATATATGGATCCCTCATCCCAGAGATCCAGAGGATGGAATTTTGTACTTTGCAGAGAATTGTTGTTGGTTTGAGATTGAGATTAGTGCATTGGGTGATTTATGCTTTGTTGGAGGTGAGGAAGGGATTCCTTTGCTGGGAGGTAGATGCTGGATCGGGACTCACTTGGTTGTATCTCCTCTTGGACTTTCTTATCATATCAATAAAATTATTTGAGTTTCTCCTAAATGCTGTGTATCAATGATGTTTTGTTATATTTGCATGTTTAGCTTAATCTGATCCTAAGCTTTTTATGAATGTAAATCTATAACTTCATGTAGTTTCTCTCTTCTGTGATCTTGCAGGAATTTGGTGAAGCTGGGCCGGTAAGGGAGCAGGGAACTGGGGGCTATTGAAGAGAGGAGCGATTGGATCAACAAACTAGCGCAAGACACGGGTTAGTAAATCCTTCCTCTTCGTTTACATTTCATAAAGAAGAATACTCAAGTAGTTTTCCTTGTTTGTTGCTAAGGCATTGTCATACCTTAGAGTGGGATAGGGGCGTTCTGAATAGATACTTTTCCCAACAACAAATTGGCGACTCCGCTGGGGATCGTATCTAGTTAGTTTATTTGTGTTTCTATTGTTGTTCTTCTCATAAACTTAGGAGTGGCGAATCGAACTGCATTTGCCATTTACAAATGCAAAGTAGAGATCTGCTACTCTAGTCCATTCACTGGGCCTGTTTATGATCTGAAAAGCTGATCCACAAATGCCCTAACTGCCCTTTGTGATAGCTCTTAGTCCTCCTTTAAATCATCCCTCTAATTGTACCTTACTGATAGCTTTTATCCGGCCAAAAACCATAGGTTAAACTGCAAACCGTGACCCAGAACCCAGAGAAAATTCTCGTTTCTGCTCTAGCGCAGGCTCTGTGAAGAGGTTCTGCATTTCAACGCAGGTCCCGAGAGGGCTACCTGCGCTGCAATTCAGTTTCTCTGTGCAACAGGTGCGCTGATCAGCCTTTGCCCTGTGCAGCTGTGGTTCTTTGCTTCATTTTGTTCAGTTTTGTCTCTGATTTTTGCAGCCTATTATCAGTGTGTGTACCTATCTGAAAACCTCTTTTCTTTGCCTTAATTCCGCCTCAGTTGTATAAAAGAAACTGTATTTGTTTTTGTGTATTTGTTACATCATTTGCAGTTTCCCATTACAAAAGTAAACTAGTCATACTGTCGCCCTTAGATCTAGACATGTCGTAAGTGTCGTTTTCATCTTAGGAGTAAGTGTGTTTGTTGTTGACAATTGATTGCGCTTTTACTTTTGTCTTTTGGATTGAATTTGTGAATTTCCAGTGTCGAAACAAGTGTTTACTTCAAAATCATAAAGTGTCGTAATCGTCTTTTTGATTTCGAAAAGAAGCTTGTTTGTGTTTTTCACTTGAAATCGAATTCAAATTTGTAAAACAACTTTCTTTTTAGGCATCAATATTAAGAAAGTGAAAACAAATACATGCACAAGTGCATTTGCATTTTGACAGTTTGTATGGTTTGATTTAGGGAAAGTGCATTTACAGTGTGCTCTTTGCTCTTTGAGAAAATATTGTGTCTTTCTTTTCCCCTTGTAGCCATGATTTTCATTGTTGAAAGGAGATAAAAGCTTGCTTATCATCTTTAGACTGCATTTAGGAATTATATCTACATCTCGTGGTGATCCAAAAAGGAAAATTTCTAAGAAAGATCAACCTAAAATAAATTGAATGAACTTAACAACGCTTTGTAACTTAACGCACAACATAGAGGTCTAGGCTAGAGACGTGTTCCGGCGTCGTAAAACCTGGTGACTGTCGGTCTCACTGATGGTTGGGTGATTCCTCCTGAGAGACGATAAGTGCCAGTACGGATTGTGCTCCCACGTACCGTCGAGTATATATTGGGAGACCCCTATAGGCATAAAACCTTTATCCATAGGAAGCCGTGTCGGCCGCCCTACTGATCGCAATGCACTGAACACAACATTCGGGAAGATTGACCGCTCGTACCTTAAAAAGTATTCTGCGGTTTTGCGATTGGTTTGGCACACCCTCTACCTAGAACTCCAGAGCAGTCCCTTTCATTCCTTTTCAGACTCCTTAACGGAAAAGGTCTATCTGAGCACTTGTCACTTCAGGCTCATTAAAAATCGAAGGAGACTAGAGTCATCTTTTGTTTTTTCTCGACTCTTAAAAACTGAAAAAGCAAGTTGTGTCTAGAGCGTCTAAAATTCATTTAATTCGGAAACACATTTCCCATTTTGTATTTTAGTTGATCGAGTAATCCGCAATCATGGAAGAAAGTCAATTGAAACCTCGTCGTTCGCGGAGGCTTACGAGTCAACCGTCTTTGTCTCCGGAATCGAAAACAGTACGGACAAAGCGAACTCGTTTAACCGGCTCCAAATCTCCTATTAAAGTTAGAACAAGTGTTCCAACAACATCCGAGATTCCGGTTACTCCAAACATTTCTGGAAACCCTGCCTCTACAGAAGAAGTTCAACAGCCACAGAGGGACAGTGATACTGATCCTAGTCTGAGAGTAAACACTTGTGTTAATGAACCAGTTCCATCTGCAACTAGTTCAGAGAGTCTTGCTCTTCAAACATCTGTCGCTGTCGATTCAACCCCTTCTTCGGCACCAGAAATATTTTACGGACCTGACGGTCTTCCCCTTCCACCTACTTTGATTGCGATAGAGGAAATTGTAGAAGATCCGCAAGCAAGTACTCCAACACATTTTGGAGTCGAGGTCACTCTATTTCCTTCGACATCAGAAGTTAGTCTACCACCAGTGGAAGTTCCTGTAGAATCGCTAGGTAATCTTTTGGATAGACTCAAAATGTCTGAACAACCATCAACATCTAGGACTGTGTCGACTGACACAGTGACAGCAGAACTCCCTGTCGTCACTCCGACAATGTTTGCCGGCATACCATCTGTCCCGACTAGCTCACAATCGCTAGAAGGAGTCCATCCAGGGGCTATTTCGACAGTAAGGTCCGTTCCTGTTTGTTCCTCCGGAATAATATCCGGTAACTCTTATGTTGAGTCTCAACAAATTGATCCATTTGGAGGTCAATTTGGGCAATCCGATCCCCAAGGACAAACAATACCCTTGAGTTCCGGATTACCACCGTATGGGGGGCAGTATGCCCTTTCATAACCCCCTCCGGGAGGATATCCATACGGGAGTTCACAACAATATTCAGGTTATACTGGAATAACCTCAAGTGGTTGGGTACCTATGCTACCTCAACAACCAAGAGTTGTATATTCAATGCAACAATGTGTACCTATGTTGAACATCCCGACTACACCAGCTGTTGTGACGGTGTCACAAGTTCAAACGCTACCTGTTGTATGCCAACCTCAGATTTCTCAGGTTGTAATGCAACAGCCCCTTGACCTTGTGACTCAACCACAATCGCCAACTAGTGGGGCAACACAGGTCCAGACGGGTACAATTACCCCACACCTTGGTCCAACGGTTAGTATAACGCAACAGAACATGGCTTCACAACCGTGGCTGGTACAATACCAACAACCACAATTCCAACAAGTATACCAAGGTTCTGAGCAGCAGATCTTTGCGAAAAGTGGACAAATGTACATTCAAAACGGTCAAAATCAACCACTTTACAATGGTCATGTCCACCAACCGTATCAGTCGTACCAGCATCAGCTACATTATGTTGGTATGCAAAGGCCAACTGCTCAGGAAATTCCATCATATCCTGGGTATGCTTCACCTAACCTTAATCAATAGTTACCATTCGTGGCAACTTTAGAGTTACCTGATTTACACCGGTTAACAAACGATCCAATTGCTTACGCCCCTTGGTGGCCAGCGATCCCTCATAAACTTCCATCAGATATTCCTAAATTTAATGGAAATCCAGGTGAAGATCCATCGAATCACGTGATGAAATTTCATCTATGGTGTTCATCAAACACCCTAAACGATGATTCGATAAGGCTTCGCCTTTTTCAGAGGACGTTAACGGGTCCAACGACAAAATGGTATATTGAATTTCCTAGAGCTTCATTCGACAACTTCAGTACCTTAGCCACGACTTTCTTAACCCATTTTCAATTACCGATAAGGTATGAAACGGGAACGGAACTCCTAACCAACTTCAAACAGACAACGGCCACTCACATATCTGATCATATACATGAGTGGCGATGTCGTCGTAGGATGGTAAAAACGTACGTTCTCGATCAGCTATTAGCTGAATGGTTTATCAAATCCCTACTTCCTACAATCACGGAAGATGTGGCAAAGGGGGGAGTCGTAACGGAAGAGCAAGTCATCGCTCGTGCGCAATATCTGGACTTGGTCTATACTCAGTCTGGCACGCTCTACGACAAAATACCTGATGCCCCTAGACCGGAATTCTCAATTCCTCCTCCTCCTAAATCAAACAATGACTCTCACGCTGGAGATGGCGTGATTGGAATGACAAACGCGAAATCGACAAAGGCTACGTCCAAGAAAGCCCGTAAGATTTCAGATCAAAATTCAAAAGACGAAATTCTTGCTTCGGAAGTAAATGTCGTATCGACAGATAAGGGCAAAGAAACCAAACAACCAGGAAGCAAGAAGAAACAAGGCAAAGGGAAGAAGAAGAAACAGGATGAGTCATCTCCTGAAAAACCTTCTTCAAACCCTCCTGGAAATAGGAAACCAAAAAATCCATGCTACATATGCGATGAGGATCATTGGACTGCAGATTGTCCATACAAAGCTGAGCTTAAGAAATTCTTTAAAAGTTCGAAAACCTCAGCTGTGTTAACTGATCCGTTTCCAAATCCAGGAACAAATCTGGTTGATAGTGGAAATGCTTCACCGTCTCAAGTGCTAATCTTGTCGATCTCGAAACAGTAAAATGATGCTTTTATTTCGACAAGGAACAAAGATTATGGGAATCCGCAGCTGTCGAACGGCAAGGATAAAGATCAACCAAGTAGTTCGACAACAACTTTGACAGAAATTGTACCACCCATCATTCCTGAATTAACAATAAAACCGCCAAAGGGAGTAGTACACAAGTCAACATTTAATCCCCGCGCTAGAGCGGCGCAGCATTACAACATAGTGGAAGATTTGGCCCAATCGCCATCCGCTACGTCGACTCTTGAGGTACTGCAAAATTGCCCATCCCAAAGGCAGGCTTTGTTATCAGCCATTGGTGGGGTTGATCCTAAGGATTCCAATCTTGTATCCTTCGACCACAAAGGATACGATCCTCAGTTACCAGCCCAACTAGCTTTCATTATTCAAGTGAAGGCCCTCAACAAAACTGTTCATCGAACAATTATTGATGAGGGGGCATCTACATGTATTATGTCGATGAGTTGCTGGAAAAATTTAGGATCTCCAACCTTGTAGCGATCTTCGACGACATTAAAAGCATTTGATGGATGGACATATACCCCATATGGTATCCTAAATAACTTGAAAGTTGAACTAGGAGGGAAAACGATAGAAATAGATGTTGAAGTCATCGATGGGAATCTTGATTACAACATCCTGCTAGGAAGACCATGGATATATGCCATGGCAGCCGTTGTATCGACCTATTTTCAAAAGATTGCATTTCCCTTTCAAGGAGGGATTACAATCGTCGACCAACAAAATTTCCTCCCCAATGGTTCTCAAGTTACTGGAAGCATTCCAATGATCCATGGAAACAATCATTCGCTCCAAAACATCGGAGTAGGTCTCCTAAAAGACCCTGCCTTAATGGGTACTTTTGCCCTACCGCCTCTGAGTAATCTGGTGGAAGTGGCCACAGTGGAATATGAAACCTTCTATATCTAATGGATTTGGACTCCGAGGACGGTTCTTATCTCGTGTCAACCTCGTTAAAAAATGAAACAAGGAGTCATGAGGATAGTTCTTTTACTGTGTCAACCTCATTAAAAAATGAAACAAATCCCCTTTTCAAATCTCAAAGGTAAACCTTCATTCCAACCACCGAGTTGAATGCAATGAAGCTTGGGGGGCATGCACCTCGTTTTGCGTTATTATGCTGGGGGCATACAAACTTATCATCGAGCAGTTTTAGCACATAGTTCATGCTCGTTAAAAAATAAACATAAGATCGAGCAAGTGTTTCAACCCGCGTTTAAGCTCGTTAAAAAATGAACTATCCTCCAGTAAATAACCACTGTGAATGTAACATTATCAGCCATTAAAGCCTTGGTTGTGTTTGCACCGTCACCTCCACTTTTCCATTGGCCGATCATTCACCTCCATTTGATTGTTTACCCATTTTGAGGAACAGCTGCGAAGAGTGATTTCACTAGCCATCCTTGTGATACTGCCATGCTTGGAAAATTCCAACCCTTACCTGGAATCATCTGCTACCCATTTTATCACTCGTTCCTCAAAAGACGAGTCTTCTTTAAGTGTTGTTGGGAAAAGTATCTATTCAGAACGCCCCTATCCCACTCTAAGGTGTGATAGTGCCTTAGCAACAAACAAGGAAAACTACTTGAGTATTCTTCTTTATGAAATGTAAATGAGGAGAAAGTATGTAACTAACCCGTGTCTTTCGCTAGTTTGTTGATCCAATCGCTCCTCTCTTCAATGGCTCCCAGCTCCTTGCTCCCTTACCGGCCCAGCTTCACCGAATTCCTACAATATCACAAGAGAGAGAAACTACACGAAGATATAGATATACATTCATAAAAAGCTCAGGATCAGATTAAGCTAAACATGCAAATATAACAAAACATCATTGATACACAGCATGTAGGAGAAACTCAAATAATTTTATTGATATGATAAGAAAGTCCAAGAGGAGATACAACCAAGTGAGTCCTGATCCAGCATCTACCTCCTAGCAAAGGAATCCCTTCCTCTCCTCCAACAAAGCATAAATCACCCAATGTACTAATCTCAACCTCAAACCAACAGCAATTCTCTGCAAAGTACAAAATTCCAGCCTCTGGATCTCTGGGATGAGGGATCCATATATATATGTAAGCAGAGAGGACGAGTCAGCTTATGTTTTGACTTGTGGCTTCTCTCTGTCAGTTCTTGCTTCCACTTGGAGACTGAGAGCCTCTTACTCATCACTTGGTCGAATTCAGTGAGGCAAGTGTCATTGGAGAAGATTCTGGAAGCTTCCAAGGTCTTTCCACCTCGTTGAATGACTCTGCCAGTTGTCATTTCCCGCTCAACGCACCTGGGTAGTGCATTCAAGTGCGTTGCAACGCACCTAGCCAGTGTATTTGGGTGCTTTGCAACGCAGGAAGCTAGTGGAGCTTCTGAATTGATCCTGATTTGACTAGTTCTGAGTGGTTTTTGGTGGAGAACTTCTGGGAGAAGCTGTCATTGGTTGACCTTGTTCCTTTAGGAGCTGTAACAACATCTTTAGGGACTTTGGATCCCTTGGATTATGGACATTTCATGCTCAAAGTTGTAAGGCACAAAAATGTCTATAACAGTTGCCCCCTAAAGTATGAGGCCGTTTATCGGGTGAAATGCTTTATTAGGAGGATCCGAAGTTCATTCAATGCTGGGAGGAGACCTGTAATAAGATACAATACAATACATTATTTTTCATATTGTTTTCATGATCTAGCTGAGGCGGGCATTCCCATGCTCAGATTTGTAAATTCATTTTTATGTACATAGGACAGACAATCGTCTGATGGTAGACTGATGATTCTGATGAAATCATCATCCTTTTGGTAGGATGATTATCTGTTCTACAATGTTGTACATGTCAATGTCTTTATTTTTCCTGAATATATATCGCAGCCCGGATGGACGAAACTAGATCCGGGGTCTTCAATCTCGTCCGATCTTCACTCTAGGTACAAGTCGATCCATGTGAGAAATGTTTTGAAGTCGAACATGGAAAGACATCGCTTGATTACCAGTCAATGATGTAAACTGTTAACAAGCGCGAGAGGAATCACCGATAATGATAATGAACCTCAAGGTACTACAGTACAATTCACGTGGTGTGAATAAAGGACTTGGCGTCGAACACCACGCAAAATCTTTCGGTCGAAGGTCATTGATGTATACCTGTCCCCGGAAGTGAGAAACTTGCCATTGAGGCATGCAAGCTTCAAAGTACTGAAGGGGGTGTTCCTAGATCAACTTCTTGGATAATGAGCTGATGTCGACAAGAAGCGATCCGTCAAAGGAGGGCCTTAATGTATCCCACATCAATGACACGGAACGGAGCAAATGATTTTTATGGAGGTGAAAACGATCAGATGATATATGGTTCAGGGTGGCAGTCATGAAAGAATGAAGTATAATGTATGGTAGTGGATGGGACACGGTTGACTTCTTTGGATGACTTCTCTTGAACATATCGGCGACACTTATATGATGGATTGGTAGCATTTACCCCAAAGGTGGATGGTATGGCAAGACCATGGTGATGTGACCGGTGAATGAAACAACCCAACCCGACTCAGGCACGGAGTGGAAGTGTCATGTTCAAGAGCGACTTGCTACCAATAAAGATTCTTTGAGTTTCTTCCCAATTTTCCCCAGTCATTGCTGACCAATACCTCTTTATTTTTGTCAAGCTTGAGGAGGATAACATATGCTTGTTCTATAATTTGCCCTTCGGGAAAACCCATCGCTATGTTTTAACGAGCCTAGCGATAGTGAAACTCGTTCTCCTCTAAAGACAAGTTTGTTGCTATTAATCTTTTTAACGAGTCTAACGACAAAGATAACTCGGTCCTTTTCATTTTTAGAGAGTCTAAAAAGGTACGTAAAGTTAACTCCGGAATTCCTTTTTTGTCATCTAATCCCTTAAGTCCGAAAAAGTATAAAACAATACAGAAGGGATGAATTTTCGATAGTTTTAACGAGCCGAACAAAACAAGCGCTCGATCGTTTTGTGCAATAATCCCTCAAGTCCAAAAAGATTAAAATCTAGAGGAGGGATAGCACTTCCGGTCACTTTAACAAGCTGGAAGGCCAAAACTCGGCAATCTTTTCATATTTTACGAGTCAGATGAAAAGAGCTTAAAGAAGACTCGTCTTTTGAGGAACGAGTGATAAAATGGGTAGCAGCTGATTCCAGGTAAGGGTTGGAATTTTCCAAGCACGGCAGTGTCACAAGGATGGCTAGTGAAATCACTCTTCGCAGCTGTTCCTCAAAATGAGTAAACAATCATATGGAGGTGAATGATCGGCCAATGGAAAAGTGGAGGTGACGGTGCAAACACGACCAAGGCTTTAATGGCTGATAATGTTACATTCACGGTGGTTATTTACCGGAGGATAGTTCATTTTTTAACGAGCTTAAACGCAGGTTGAAACACTTGCTCGGTCTTATGTTTATTTTTTAACGAGCATGAACTATGCGCTAAAACTGCTCGATTAATCCAGTCATATGATAAGAATGTCTCATGTAAGATGCCATTTTTTATGGAGCTTGCGCCTTACAAAGCTATGCCCCGCATCCTTTTGTTATGCAAGTTCGGAAACGACTAATCCTACGAGTTTAAAGGGTTAGACCTACGCGTTTAAAGGGAGGACCTAAAAATTTAAAAAATAAATAGCCGCCCCTTGCTTGCATTCCAAAAGGTTTGCATGCCCCCAGGTATAAAATAGAGTTTCAAGGTTACCCCTCAATTTGTAGGAAAAACATTTGTTTAACCGGGAGAGGCCTACCTCTTTCAGGTTACCAAAGATTGTTCTATTAATCTTTCAAACAAAACACTTCTTCGGCGATGTCTACCGAGATAGACAAAGGTGAGTGACAACGAGCGCCAGACACATAACTTTGACAAAAGAATCTTATTCTAAAACAACCCCTCTTCCAATCACGGACGGGGTACGGACTAGTCATATTCTCCCGCGGAAACCTACCCTATACCCAAATTTTTCCTGCCGAAGCAGACCAGGACGCATGCCCCCTGGGTTCCAGTCATATCCCTCTGAATTACTCGCGCTCATCGGGAGGACGGACCGTGGGTTGTGACATTTCTTGCATGAAGAGACCATTTAGGGATGGTATATGACTATTTGCGATGCGTGATCTGGGAAATGAAAGCTGGTCCACGATATTGACCACTCTTCCTTCGTGCGGAAAACACATTACTCTAAAGAGTGAGGAGACGATGGCTCCCATGCAATAAATATAGTCTCATCCAAGGAGTAGGTTATAATCCAAGGGTCCTTCAACGACCATCACGTTCATTTGAACGGCCTTCCCTTTCAATGTTATGGGCACATTGGGGAGGATCCCTAAAGGCCGACTGGTTCCTTTATCAAAGCCTGTCAGATTTCTCATCTCAGGCAAAAGCAATGGCGAACCAAGCGCTTTCCAAGCAGTAGAGGAAAGGATACTCACAGAAGCCCCCTCATCTATGATGGTACCAGCCATGACCATTCTATATATTTGGACGATAATTCTGAATGGTATGCTTGCTGGTAAACGGGGTCTGCCTAGTTGATTCCAATCGAAGGAGACAACTAGGTTGCTTGGAGGTGGGACCGAGTAGACGGCTGGGTACGGCTCTGACGAACTCCCTTCCTGCGATAAAGGAATGGGTAGGTTGCCCCCGTGTTCATCGAAGTCTGTGTTGATGAAGAGAATTTGGACGGTGTCATCCTTATTCTCCATAGTGACTGTGTCATTTGAAGATAAATCCTCTGAAGGCAAGACCGGGTCAACTGCCGCCTTGACCTTTTGACTTTCGTCGGATATGGATTCAGCTGGTTCACCTTCAATGACCGGCGCTTCAGCTGACCACTTGAGCGAGCTAGCTGGATTCTCAACTAACAAAGGACTCGGCAAGAGTTTTTTATATCCAGGAGGAAGTCGTAACGGTAAAACCGGACGATCATCTAAAACTCTTTTAGCTTCGTCTAAGAAGGGACAACGGTGGATGGCGTGATTGCCTTCGCACAGTTTACAGGGAGATATAGCTCTCCCTTTTTTTCCTGGGACTTCACTTTCGCTAGTTGACGGTGTGCTTTCAACATGGCAATCAGAGGTTGATGCCACCGGATTGTGCAAACGGGGAGACCAGTCCCTTAGTATCCGGGGGATGCAAGGACAATCTCTGTGAAATTGGTCTCCCTTGCAAATGACACATGGCGATTTAGGCCTGGTCAGTGCAGTGTGTGGATTTTTGTTAGACGACACTCGTTTGCCCCCAGTCGCTTTTGGCTCCTTCTTCTTCTTCTCTTTCTTCTTCTTTTCCTTCCTCTCCTTAGGAACTTGACTTTTGTCTTGGCCAACCCCATCAAGCGAAGAGGAAGGAGGAGAGGAAGAATTATAGGAAGTAGAAGGCTGGTGGGTAACTTTGGACTGGTCTAACTGCTGATTCGACTATTCAGGAATAGTGGTGTTCTGAACGACATTGGTTGAGAAGAGCCAGACTGGCAAGCCAATTGTCAGTCCTGGAAGCGACAATGTGGCCATATGGGGTGCACCAACAACTCCCCAAGAGGAGAAGGGACTAGGATTTCCACCAAGGGGAATTCCTTGGTTGGTAGGCTCCATTTTCTCAACCTAAAGATCAACGCGGAAAAAGGGTATGAATATTCCGTTTAAAATAAATTTTAACGATGCTTGGACACAACTCGCTTTTTCAATTTTAAAGAGTTGAGAAAAAGCAAAAGATGACTCTAGTCTCCTTCGATTTTTAATGAGCCTGAAGTGACAAGTGCTCAGATGGACCTTTTCCGTTAAGGAGTCTTAAAAGGAACGAAAGGGACTGCTCTGGAGTTCTAGGTAGAGGGTGTGCCAAACCAATCGCAAAACCACAGAATACTTTTTAAGGTACGGGCGGTCAATCTTCCCGAATGCTGTGTTCAGTGCATTGCGATCAGTAGGGTGGCCGACACGGCTTCCTATGGATAAAGGTTTTATGCCTATAGGGGTCTCCCAATATATACTCGACGGTACGTGGGAGCACAATCCGTACTGGTACTTATCGTCTCTCAGTAGGAATCACCCAACCATCAGTGAGGCCGACAGTCACCAGGTTTTACGACGCCGAAACACGTCTCTAGCCTAGACCTCTATGTTGTGTGTTAAGTTACAAAGCGTTGTTAAGTTCATTCAATTTATTTTAGGTTGATCTTTCTTAGAAGTTTGCCTTTTTGGATCACCACGAGATGTAGATACAATTCCTAAATGCAGTCTAAAGATGATAAGCAAGCTTTTATCTCTTTTCAACAATGAAAATCCTAGCTACAAGGGGAAAAGAAAGACACAATCTTTTCTCAAAGAGCATAGAGCACACTGTAAATGCACTTTTCCTAAATCAAACCATACAAACTATCAATATGCAAATGCATAAATGCATGTATTTGTTTTCACTTTCTTAATATTGATGCCCAAAAAGAAAGCTGTTGTACAAATTTGAATTCGATTTCAAGTGAAAACACAAACAAGTTTCTTTTTGAAATCAAAAAGACGATTACGACACTTTATGATTTTGAAGTAAACACTTGTTTCGACACTATAAATTCACAAATTCAAACCAAAAGACAAAAGTAAAAGCCCAATCAACTGTCAACAGCAAACAAACTTACTCCTAAGATCAAAACGACACTTACGACAGGTCTAGATCTAAGGGCGATAGTATGACTAGTCTACTTTTGTAATGGGAAACTGCAAATGATGTAACAAATACACAAAAACAAATACAGTTTCTTTTATAAAACTGAGGCGGAATTAAGGCAGAGAAAAGGGGTTTTCAGATAGGTACACACACTGATAACAGGCTGCAAAAAAAAGAGATAAAACTGAACACAAGGATGCAAAGAACCACAGCTGCACAGGGCAAAGGCTGATTAGCGCACCTGTTGTACAGAGAAACTGAATTGTAGCGCAGGTAGCCCTCTCGGGACCTGCGTTGAAATGCAGAGTCTCTTCACAGAGCCTGTGCTGAAGTAGAAACGAGAATTGTCTCTGAGTTCTGGGTCAGAGTTTGCAGTTTGATCTTAAGGTTTTTGACCGGATAAAAGCTATCAATAAGGTACAATTAGAAGGATGATTTAAAGGAGGACTAAGAGCTATCACAAAGGGCAGTTAGAGCATTTGTGGATCAGATGTTCAGATCATAAACAGGCCCAGTGAATGGGCTAGAGTAGCAGATCTCTACTTTGCATTTGTAAATGGCAAATGCAGTTCGATTCGCCACTCCTAAGTTTATGAGAAGAACAACAATAGAAACACAAATAAACTAACTAGATACGATCCCCAGTGGAGTCGCCAATTTGTTGTTGGGAAAAGTATCTATTCAGAACGCCCCTATCCCACTCTAAGGTGTGATAGTGCCTTAGCAACAAACAAGGAAAACTACTTGAGTATTCTTCTTTATGAAATGTAAATGAGGAGAAAGGATGTAACTAACCCGTGTCTTTCGCTAGTTTGTTGATCCAATCGCTCCTCTCTTCAATGGCTCCCAGCTCCCTGCTCCCTTACCGGCCCAGCTTCACCGAATTCCTGCAATACCACAAGAGAGAGAAACTACACGAAGATATAGATATACATTCATAAAAAGCTCAGGATCAGGTTAAGCTAAACATGCAAATATAACAAAACATCATTGATACACAGCATGTAGGAGAAACTCAAATAATTTTATTGATATGATAAGAAAGTCCAAGAGGAGATACAACCAAGTGAGTCCTGATCCAGCATCTACCTCCCAGCAAAGGAATCCCTTCCTCTCCTCCAACAAAGCATAAATCACCCAATGTACTAATCTCAACCTCAAACCAACAGCAATTCTCTGCAAAGTACAAAATTCCAGCCTCTGGATCTCTGGGATGAGGGATCCATATATAGATGTAAGCAGAGAGGATGAGTCAGCTTATGTTTTGACTTGTGGCTTCTCTCTGTCAATTCTTGCTTCCACTTGGAGACTGAGAGCCTCTTACTCATCACTTGGTCGAATTCAGTGAGGCAAGTGTCATTGGAGAAGATTCTGGAAGCTTCCATGGTCTTTCCACCTCGTTGAATGACTCTGCCACTTGTCATTTCCCGCTCAACGCACCTGGGTAGTGCATTCAAGTGCGTTGCAACGCACCTAGCTAGTGTATTTGGGTGCTTTGCAACGCAGGCAGCTAGTGGAGCTTCTGAATTGATCCTGATTTGACTAGTTCTGAGTGGTTTTTGGTGGAGAACTTCTGGGAGAAGCTGTCATTGGTTGACCTTGTTCCTTTAGGAGCTGTAACAACATCTTTAGGGACTTTGGATCCCTTGGATTATGGACATTTCATGCTCAAAGCTGTAAGGCACAAAAATGTCTATAACATTAAGCTCTTTTCATCTGACTTGTAAAATATGAAAAGATTGCCGAGTTTTGGCCTTCCAGCTCGAAAAAGTGACCGGAAGTGCTATCCCTCCTCTAGATTTTAATCTTTTTGGACCTGAGGGATTATTGCACAAAAAGATCGAGCGCTTGTTTTGTTCGGCTCGTTAAAACTATCGAAATTTCATCCCTTCTGTATTGTTTTATACTTTTTCGGACTTAAGGGATTAGATGACGAAAAAGGACTTCCGGAGTTACCTTTACGTTCCTTTTCAGACTCCCTAAAAAGGAAAAGGACCGAGTTATCTTTGTCATTAAACTTGTTAAAAACATTAATAGCGACAAACTTGTCTTTAGACGAGAACGAGTTTCACTATCGCTAGGCTCGTTAAAACATAGCGATGGGTTTGCCCGAAGGGAAAATTATAGAACAAGCATATGTTATCCTCCTCAAGCTTGACAAAAATAAAGAGGTACTGGTCAGCAATGACTGGGGAAAAATTGGGAAAAACTCAAAGAACCTTTATTGGTAGCAAGTCGCTCTTGAACATGACACTTCCACTCCCTGCCTGAGTCGGGTTGGGTTGTTTCATTCACCGGTCACATCACCATGGTCTCGCAATACCATCCACATTTGGGGTAAATGCTACCGATCCATCACATAAGTGTCGCCGACATGTTCAAGAGAAGTCATCCAGAGAAGTCACCCGTGTCCCATCCACTACCATACATTATATTTCATTCTTTCATGACCGCCACCCTGAACCATATATCATCAGATCGTTTTCACCTCCATCAAAATCATTTGCTCCGCTCCATGTCATTGATGTGGGATTCATCAAGGCCCTCCTTTGACGGATCGCTTCTTGTCGACATCAGCTCATTATCCAAGAAGTTGGTCTAGGAACACCCCATTCAGTACTTTGAAGCTTGCATGCCTCAATGGCAAGTTTCTCACTTCCGGCGACAGGTATACATCAATGACCTTTGACCGAAAGATTTTGCGTGGTGTTCGACGCCAAGTCCTTTATTCACACCACGTGAATTGTACTGCAGTACCTTGAGGGTCATTATCATTATCGGTGATTCCTCTCGCGCTTGTTAACAGTTTACATCATTGACTGGTAATCAAGCGATGTCCTTCCATGTTCGACTTCAAAACATTTCTCACATGGATCGACTTGTACTTCGAGTGAAGATCGGACGAGATTGAAGACCCCGGATCTAGTTTCATCAATCCGGGCTGCGATATATATTCAGGAAAAATAAAGACATTGACATGTACAGCACTGCAGCACAGATGATCATCCTACCAAAAGGATGATGACTTCATCAGAATCATCAGTCTACCATCAGACGATTGTCTGTCCTGTGTACATAAAAATGAATTTATAAAGCTAAGCATGGGAATGCCCACCTCAGCAAGATCATGAAAACACTATGAAAATAATGTATTGTATTGTATCTTATTACAGGTCTCCTCCCAGCATTGAAAGAACTTCGGATCCTCCTAATAAAGCATTTCACCCGATAAACGACCTCATACTTTAGGGGGCAACTGTTATAGACATTTTTGTGCCTTACAGCTATAAGCATGAAATGTCCATAATCCAATGGATCCAAAGTCCCTAAAAGTGTTGTTCCTGCCCCTAAAGGAATAAGGTCAACCAATGACAACTTCTCCCGAAAGTTCTCCACCAAAAACTACTCAGAATCAGTCAAATCAGGATCAATTCAAGTGCTCCACTAGCTGCCTGCATTGCAAAGCACCCCAGTACACTAGCTAGGTGCGTTGCAACACACCTAAATGCACTACCAGGGTGCGCTGAGCGAGAAATTCCAAATGGCAGTGTCATTCCGTGAGGTGTACAGACAATGGAAGCTTCCAGAATCTTCCTCAATGACACTTGCCTCACTGAGTTCGACCAAAGATGAGTAAGAGGCTCTCAGCCTCCAAGTGGAAGCAAGAACTGATAGAGAGAAGCCACAAGTCAAAACATAAGCTGACTCATCCTCTCTGCTTACATCTATATATGGATCCCTCATCCCAGAGATCCAGAGGCTGGAATTTTGTACTTTGCAGAGAATTGCTGTTGGTTTGAGATTGAGATTAGTGCATTGGGTGATTTATGCTTTGTTGGAGGTGAGGAAGGGATTCCTTTGCTGGGAGGTAGATGCTAGATCGGGACTCACTTGGTTGTATCTCCTCTTGGACTTTCTTATCATATCAATAAAATTATTTGAGTTTCTCCTACATGCTGTGTATCAATGATGTTTTGTTATATTTGCATGTTTAGCTTAATCTGATCCTAAGCTTTTTATGAATCTAAATCTATATCTTCGTGTAGTTTCTCTCTTCTGTGATCTTGCAGGAATTTGGTGAAGCTGGGCCGGTAGGGGAGCAGGGAGCTGGGAGCTATTGAAGAGAGGAGCGATTGGATCAACAAACTAGCGCAAGACATAGGTTAGTTTATCCTTCCTCTTCGTTTACATTTCATAAAGAAGAATACTCAAGTAGTTTTCCTTGTTTGTTGCTAAGGCACTGTCACACCTTAGAGTGGGATAGGGGCATTCTGAATAGATACTTTTCCCAAGAACAAGGAGGCATCCAAAAGTGGTCTACAAATGGCACTGTGCATTGGGAGGCTGGCGCTATGCATTAGGTAGCCGCTGCACATCACAGCCATTTCTCCTTCACAAAATTGCACGGGCGCTGCGCATTGGGAAGGCACTACGCATTGCGTTTCCAAGCTTGTAAATCACCCAAATTCATCCTCCATCACTTCTTTTGCTGCATTCGCCTCCCAACAAGTAAATATCAACATATCTTGAGCTTAAATATGGTTTTCATGTATGGTTCATGATTTTTGTCTTTTAAAAGTCAAACCCTAGTTTGCTTCTATACATTGTTTCATACCATTGCAAACCATAATCCCCTGTCCCTTTTTCCAACATCATTTGCCCTAAATCTACCCCTTAATAGCATATTCCCTAAGTCCTATTCCCTTCCCACATTTTCCCAAAAACCTAATCCCTTTATGAAACCCTAAGCCCCTCATACATCAAAACCCTATTTCCTATATCAATTCCGCTCACTCCCTTACCTCACCCCATCACTATTTTTCCTTTTACAAATCTCTTCATACTCATCTTTTCCCCCATATATTAATCCACTATTCATCACATCATCCCAATGAGACAAGCATGGAGAGGGACAGTGACTCTGATTTTGAGGAGGACACCCTAAGTGACAGCTCTAGGGAAAGGATTTTGCAGCAGAGAAAACATCACAATGGTGGCAAGATTATCAGGGAGGATCCCATCAGTATGAGTGAACTACTTGCTTGCCCATTAGCCACCTCATGCTTTAGACATCAGCCATGTTTTGATTTTTTATGCAGCATGAGGATTAAGCAACCTAAGGCAAGATTAAGGAGGGCCTTAAAAAGCAAAAAGAGGGAGAATAATATTAATATCTGAGTTGATGTTAAACTAGCCTAAAAAAGTAACCCATGAAGCAGCTTTGAGCCAAAACTAGGAAAATTTTGAAACAATTTTGTCAATTTCAAAATTTTCAATTATGCAACACAGAAAATTCCAGTGGATGTGCAATGCCATTGGTGTGGTGCTACACATTGGATTGACACACCCATTTGCAAAATGGCTTGTAGTTCTGGATTTAGCATAAAAAGTTACATCAATCCCTGAAAATTGCATCTCATTTGGAGCAAAACTAGGTCTCCTAAAAGCAAAAAGAACACTCAAAAAGTGCCATCTCTGCCACTTTTTGCACCCACAGGAAGCAGTCTTGGGAGAATTCATTTTTGAAGGGACAAATGACTTCCAAATCAAGAAATTCAAGATTTTTCATAAACTAGATAGATAGAGCTTTCTAATAAACTATCTTGGCGCTGATTTTCCGGAGTGGAAGGCCTCCAAAAGTAGGCTTGAAGCGGCACTACGCATTGGGTTGATGGCGCTGCGCATAGGGTAGATTTTGCTAGTTTTGCTCAAAACTTTGAATTTCTCCTAGTTTGACTACTAGTTGACTTTTTCTGTCTTCCTTGGTAAACTTATGATTGTATGATGTAATGCAATGTAAATATGAATGTAAAATGACTTTAGGGGGTAGATACATCAATTAAAAGCGGTTTGGAAGTGAATGAATTAGTTTCCATGGTTTTAGACGTAAGTTGTTCCACTGCCTATATTCATGTTCTTAGTTTAGATATGATTGAAACTGCCCCTTTTCTCATGGATTTGACCCCTGAAGGTTAGCATGATTTTTTTGATGCCTATATTATTTACTTTCTTAGTTATTTGTAAAGGTGGGACTCTTTTGGAAGTGGTGCACACATTGTATACTTGTATCAGCAGATTGGCAAGGAATAAAACCAGGTTTTGCAGCTATTTTTGTGGGATTCTTGTGATACTATGTTTTTGTATTGTTTCTTCTTCTGTAATAAGTTATTCTTATGTGTTATATGTTTCAAAACCTTTTCCATTCTTCTTAACTAAATGAATAAAGAGAAATAGGCAAAATACATTGATAACAATGCTTTTCCTTGGGAATGCATTTAGTTCTTAATGTTTTCAGCAGTTTGAAGAGGATTCATGGTCTCTACATGCCCTCCTCAACCCCTCAGCAGTCTTAAACCAACCATCTCACTCGATTACTAGTGCATAAACACTTATCTATCTCACCCCACAGAACATGTCTGCATCCCTGATTTGATTTCCCAGACCTAAGCTGCCTGCTCCATTTGATCCAGCAACCAAACCTTCAAAATCAATCAAAAACCCTGGAGCTACTATACCTAGCCTAAAATCTATTCTTATTTTAGTCATCTCCACTGGGATTGACAAGGAGAGAGCCCTCTCCCAACCTGGTAGGGCTAGCTACTAGGTTAAGTGTGGTTTGTGGTTATCATAAGATTGCCTCTCTTCAGTCTGAGGTTGATCTAGGCTCTTACATGACCTACCTATCTACAACTCTCCAAACCCTGACTGTTTATTTATTATATTCCACCTCCGAAGTTTATCTCTCATATTTACACAACAATTTTGTGTATATAGTCATTTTGTTTCCATATACCCAGTCATCCTGATTCTGTATCCATAGTCGTTCTGTTTCCATATACCCAGCCACTCCATTTCCATATAAACAGTCATTCCATTTCTTAGACAGTGAGAGTAGTTTTGAAGGGTAACCAAGAAGAAAGGATATGGGGCTTATTGTCAAAACTGAGCCCGTAATGGTAAAATATATGGAGGGGTATCCAAAACTTAAGGGGATATTACAGAAGGCCGAATGCTTATGTTTTATTGAAAAATTTGACAGCTACCACAAGGAAATCACTAAATCCTTTGCAAGGTCATTTGATGCCACGGAAGTGGAAATAGGGGATATCAAGTTTGCAGTCATATAATCCTCCATAGTAGAAGCAACAAAGCTCCCAAGACTAGGAGAAATATGGTTTGAAAATAAGGAATTTCATGATGAAACTTGGAAGGTGATCCTTAAAAACCCAGGTATGGATGTTACAGTATTTAGAAAGGGGATTCCTATTTCAGCTCTCAAGAATAAATGGAGTAGCATGTTGTTAATATTGCAAAAATTCATTACATGTGAAGGAAGGTTTGGGTCTATGTATGTTTATCAGATGTGCTTGTTGATGAATTTTCTAGAGAATGGAACCATCAATCTTCCCTTTTTCCTTATGAATAGTCTGAGAATAATGGCAAAAAATGTCCAAAAGAAAGTTGAATCAATAGAAACAACTCTATATCATCATGGATTAGTGAAGATTCTAGTTGAATTCCATTTGATAAGTATAGGGGATACATGGGAAGACTTATTGGTAAGGAATTTCTTCCAGGATTCTCCAGATGCATATGAGGGAAGTCATGTTAAGAGAAGTAGAAAGAGAAAGACCAGCATTCATATTCAAAGCTCCTCACAAAATGATGATGCATAGATAGCTCCTAAACCAGAGGTTAGGAAGCAGACTAAACAGAAGAGAAAAAATAAAGAGAGGGTTGAATAAATCAATGAGGACATTCCTGAACCTTCATCACCTCAAGAAGATGAACAACTACTTTCTGAAAGAATTACCAAGATCAAGGAGCAAATCAAGAAAGATAAGGAGAAAGGAAAGAAGAAGAAGAAGAACACAAAGGAAGAAACCATAAGCTTTCAAAACTTGAGGAGGATTTCTAGACTCCGAGGTAAGGTGAAGAGGGTGAAATCAAAAGTGGCCCAATTTATAAACTTAGAGGAAGAAACCCCAGTTCAGTCTCCTGACAGTATTCCATCTAAACATAGTCCACAAGACTCCCCTCAACAAAATTTTGAAGGCAACCCAACTAGAGCTTCTCCTGGTATAGATCCAGTACAACAACAAATATATGACTATATAGAGTCATTAGAGAAAAAGAATAACTCAATAGAGCTAGGAACTTTAGCTAATCCAGAGCAGCCTGACACCCCACAAGAAACTTTAACTAGCTCTCTCAAACAAGAAAATTTTGAACTAGAAATTTTGAACAGGCACATCCAAAAAGAAAATGAAACCTTGAGGGAACATAACAAGCTTGATAGAGCTATTCATGACAACAAAATGCTACACTTCGGATTATGGTACAAGAAAAACAGGAAGCTAAAAAAGGAAAAATAAGAAATTGAGCAGAAAACTTATTAACCTCAAATACAGAATTCTTATGAGGAAGCCAAGGATGGCAATCAGTGCAAAGAGAAGAAAGAAGAGGAAGTTGGATGTGCTAGCAGAAGTGTTAGAAAAAATGCAGTAGGAGGGAGAAGTTCACATTTTTTATTCCATGGGGACATGCAACAGTCTTGCAGTGGGGGTATGTTGAACCTCAAAACTACTCTTTCCCTAGCAACTCTTCTCATCCCTTTTCTTTGTTTTTCGATGAAGAAAATGCATCCTTATCATCAATGAATAGTATATATTGCCTTAAAGATGACATTTAGTGATTTACATGTTATGCTTTTATGTTTTGTTGTTTGAATAAGTTTTTGTCTTTTAGCTATGGAATGCAACCTATTCTGTAGCTAATCGGTTGTTCCGCAGCCACTTCCATGCTTTAATAGTTTCCAGGTGTCAGAAGGAGAAACTAACTACATGGGAATCTTGGAAATCATCATGACATGGACCGTGTCCTATTCACCTAGCCCAGGTTGACAAGGAAGATGGTACAAGACTCTGGTCAATGGAGAAGTCAAATGTAGAGACTGAAGGCAACAAGACTCTGTTTCATGCGTAATCAACACGTTTCATAGTGATGGGAAGCATTATCTGAAACAAATTCTTGAACCCATAGACTCCAATAGCCATCTGTGCAACTGAATCCAATAGCCACCATCTTGGATTTATGTCTCCAACAGCCGAGGAAGAAAATTTTGTGTGCCTGTCTTCTACGTGTTTTTGGCTGTAGCTTATTTTTCTCCACAAACAGTTACATAATTTTCTTATAAATACCTGTGTAAAGAACTCAGAAGGAGTTTGAATTTCCTCATGTATTAAGCACAGGCTTACCACTTTGTGATTTTGAAACTTATTTCCCTATTTTTAATATGAAGACCGAGTGTTTTAGGGATATCTGAAAGAGTTTCTTGGAGATTGATTTAGCACTCATAACATAATCAGTTGTAGAGGACCCCTGCACTGAATGATGTTTTATTTCATTTTGTTTTGTCCTTTATAGTTAAACTGTAAATTCATCATTTTTCTCTCACGGTGTTCATAATCATTTTCATACTAACCTTGTTTATAATGCAATTTTTGTCATTTCCTCACTAATGCAGAATAGCTTCTTTTTGTTTAATCTCTTTCTAGTTTTTATGAATAGTTAGAAGTTGAAATTCAATAGTGTAATTTAGTTTGTTTCATTTACTACTTTACTAGATAAACTGATCAGTGCCATTACTGTTCTTTCCATTTTATTACTAGTTTATTGACTCATAGTGTTAATGAATGTTTCTGAAGAGCCCTTCTAGTTGATAACTCATCTTAAACTAAGTGGTTGAATACTTCATTCATGCAATGAGTCTTTTTTGCATTTTTGCATTTATCTTCTCTTAGAATAATGAAGTACATGATTCCTCAAAATGTCATCACACGGAGGTTTCTATCGTAAAATTGAGAGGCAGAGTAATCAAATATTTCATTTAGTTTTGTTTCCATAATAGATTAGACATTAGTTGCAATTTCACTTTCAGTTTTAGTATTTCATTTAGTTTTGTTTCCATAATAGATTAGACATTAGTTGCAATTTCACTTTCAGTTTTAGTATTTCATTTAGTTTTGTTTCCATAATAGATTAGACATTAGTTGCAATTTCACTTTAAGTTTTAGTATTTCATTTAGATTTGTTTCTATAATTGATTAGACAATAGTTGCAATTTTACTTTTCAGCTTTAGTTCATGATTTGGAAATAATGATAAGAGCAGAAATAGAAACCCTGTTTTCATTTCTTGATTAAAATTTGCTTCCAAATCTTACTTAATCTCTTTTAATTCTCATTTCTTTAGGTTCTTAGTAGTTTTTTCAGAAGTTAGATTTGATATTTTTGTTAGTTATATTGTAAATCATTAGGGATCAAAGGACTAAAACCCCCCAAAACAACATAAAACACAAAAACAATGAAGTAAGAGGGGTTATCTAGTATAAACAGTGCACTACACTTCATCAGTTTACGATACCTAGAATGATAATTTATGTAGAGCAATTTAGGACACTAAATTGACCAAACAAGTCTTTTATCCAACTCCCACAGGGTCTTGCCTAGTAGCATTGTGATTTCCTTGAAACTAATGATAAACTGTGCCTCTGACTTTGGCCTGCTAAATTCTTTGTTTAGCACAGCTTGGATATCCGTGACCCCCGCATTTGGATTGTCATTGGAATGCTTAATGTACCAGGTCAATACACAATCTTGCATAGCGCTAACCAACGTTGCCTTCTTTATATTGTCTGTTGTGACACCCTGTGCTTCCCATACAACTTTTATTATGAACCAAAACTGGTCTACATCTTCATTCCCTACTCCCTTGAACACTGGTAGCTTTATTGTGCTTTCCATACTACTTCGCGGTGCTGGCGGAGGTGGTCTGGGAAAAGATGGGGGTGAAGACGATGAAACTGGTGGTGGTGTGTGCGTAATTATCTACCGTATTAGATTGATCACACTTCTTGGCGAGACCTTTGCGAGCTCTTCTTTGCCTCCTCAAGGAGGTGAAATAAAGGGGCTAGTTTCTAGTTTTGTGCTACCTTCATTTCTGTAGATTCTCCCACTCTGTGTAGCCCCAAACATCAACTTATTCATGTAACCCACTTTCCACACAGTAGCATTTTAATCGAAGTGTTCAAAGACTTAACGTACTTACCTCGCAATCCCTTGAGGAAGCATCATTCTGTCTCGCTATAGCTGACTAAAGTATATATCGCGAATTTGGGGATGAATCCTCCTATGATTCAATTGAGCCAGTGATCGACAATGTGCATGATCTTATCTTTCTTTACCTCCAATCTGCGCACCAATTTAGGATTCCACACAATAGGTTTGTCGATTTTACACCTTCCTTGGCTATCTTTTAGCTTCACAATCCAATCATACAACTTCGTGGGTAAGGATGCAAAGAAAATTTCTTGGATCTCCGTATATAAGTACCAGTATAACCACTCTTCCTTTGACAGTTGTGAATTCATGTTTTCCTGTGCTGCGAACTCGTGAATCTTTCTGTCCAACCAATCTTCCATTCCTTTCTTTATTGAATTCCAGCAATACGAAATCAGACATCTCTATGTAAATCCCACTCCCAACAACGGAACCATTTGTTGGCTTGTTGGGGCCTAACCTAGGTTTGGAGTTAATTAGCCAAACAAATCCCTATACTACTGGCCCTTTTGGCAACAGTCTACGGAGCGCAGACTGAGGTCTCACCTGAAGTAGTATGGGAGGGTGCTATAACCAGGTTTTCGCACTCTTGAGATGTCTGAGAGGTTCGACTGGTCCATTTTTTGTTCCTACGCGGAGGTTGCCTCACGTACTTTCCCATTTCTCATGAAGTAATACACTACCTTCGTGTAGCCATAACCAAGGGTTGTGGAGCTCTTATGCCACACTCTATGCTATTACTCGATATCGTACTTATCTTCCAGTACTAGTTAATTACCTTTGCCTATTTGAATGGCTTAATTTATGATTAGTTATACAAAATGTTCATATAGGTTCACGTAGTAAATAAAGAGTATACTTACAAATTATATCCAATCATGAATTAAACCAGGAAAAGATACACAGAAATATCGTAAAACTTCTCTTTATTGATTCTCCCAATAGTTATAGACTCGACTTGCCCTGCGCACTGAGTTGCAGGGGTCCGCACATTCAAATGCGGACTACTAGGCCTCTGCGCACTCAGCTGCAAAGCCTTCTTCTACTCTATGACCCACAGACACACTTTAAACTTAGACTCAATTACTTAGACTTCTCATCCTCCTTTATTCTATCTTCCATTAATTATCTTATGCACTTACAGCCTTACTCTATTTATACAGTCCCATGGTCTGTGGACCATCGGTAGGTCTATGTAGCCGACATTACATTACAAAAACTAGGGTGGACAACCCTATGACTCTATTATAATTTCACGCTCTACGCCCACAATTCACGGAGCTTTTACAAGAAGAATCAGTCAAAACTTGGGCTTTAAGCCCGAAAACATGCCTTGGGGGGATTCCATGTCCAACAAAAGGGTAATAAATGTGCAATGTTAGGGGCAACTATGTTATGACAAAGCTTGATTTATATAAAAAAAGGAAACAAAATATAGGATAGTCATAAATGTGATTATTGGTCATGCTAGTAGAATCATATAGTGAGGTTAATGTGAAGGGATTAATTTTTGAGGGATAATTAAGGGGATCGAGGTGGTGATGGTGAACAATTATTGGAGGAGTGATGGTGAACAATTTGGCCGTGTAGACCTTGGGATACTACGCTTGAACCAAAAAATTATAGCAGTGTAGCAAAGAGGGGTAGTACTGCTCAGGATAGTTTTGAAATCTTTGGGTAATAAGTTGGAAGATTAGAGCTAGATTGGAAGAAAAGAGTTAGAGCTTCAGATAGCGAGTAGGTCTAGAGAGAAAGTGTATACTAGGTTTATGGGTAAGGATGTATGAATTTCATCCATGCGTAAGTTGTGGTGTAACAATCCATTCATTCCACTACAACCTGAGAGAATGTGAGAGGAGTTTGAGATCATAGGAGAAGGGGCATTTGCCAAAGATGTTGAGTCATCATCCTAGCCTAAGGGGTGTGGGTTGAGTTAGAATTATAGCCCACCCCACACACTTGATGCCTAACTAGCTAATATGAAAAATGATGTGAAATATACCATAGTTGTTTCAGAAATCCATAAGGGGATGTTGCTAAAGAAAGATATGGTAGAGTGCATAGGGATAATTATACATTTTGACCATGGTATTATAGACCAATAAAATTTTCTAGAGTTACAAGATTATTTGCAGAGGAAGGAAACTAATGACCCTAATTTAGTTTTTCTTGAACCACAACAATGGTCTTTAGGGTTAGGGAAAGTCGATATTTTGAATATTTGAACTTCCTCACTTTGGAAATCATAGTGAGATTACTACAATTACCAAGCTATATCTAAGTTTTGTGCATGGGGTTAATTTATGGTTATATAAGACCATTGCAATTACTCCACAAGTAATTAAGAAGATCACCTGTTTTCCCATGGAAGGTGAGGATAATAAACCTCTCTTAGAGGATAAATCTAAGACTTTAGGAGCAAATATTTTTCGGAAGTATGGTAATATGAGGGGTAAATAGGTATTTTTAGTTGCATAGATAAATGACCAAGGTTTTTGATTATCAACACAATTATTAGCCTGTAAAATTCTTAGGAAATGTAGGAAGGACAAGGTGTTGATAGGATTTATTCTAGTAGCATATAAGTATGAGAAGGGTGCAATAATGAACTGGGATACATTCATGCTCGATCAATTTGCAACATATTGTAAAGCTATCCAAAATTTAGTTACAAAATTTCATTATGCTCGACTACTTATTCTTGTAGGTTTTCACTGTGTGCAAAAATTGCCCGCAAACGAATTCCTAAAAAATATAAAATATAAAATGGCGAGAAACACAAAACAAATGAATAGATATTTTCCCCTAGATCCCAAAACTAGCACTACCATATTGATTTTTCATTATATTCCTTTCAATGTTATAATACGTACATATACATTTTGAAGCACTCATAAAACCCCAATCCATTAAACCTAGATTAGAACATAATTGTAGTTCCCTTGGCCGGATCTACAAAATACCATGGGAAAAAAACCATCATGCCCAAAGCCATGTGTGAAAACCATGGAGAAAAAAATAGGTAGGTCTGCCCACCTAATATAGGGTACAAGAAAAAAATTTCCGAAGGTGCTGCCCTAGGCCCCATATAGGGGTCGGCCCCTAAAAACCCCCAATAATCTTGGATAATTTCTATATTATTTCCAATCAGTAACATATCATCCACATACATGACCAAATAATAACATGGTCTCCAATTAATTTAAAATATGCATAGTGATCTGCTTTTCTTATGGTGAAGTCAAGTCCTAATATATATGTATCAAATTTCTAATACCACATCCTTGGCGACTTTTAACCCATACAGAAACATTTTTAACCTACATACTATTTCTTTCCTACCCTTGACCATAAAGCCTTTGGGGTGCTTCATGCAGATCTCTTCTTCTAGATCCCTATGAAGAAATGTTGTCCTCACATCCATCTGTTCAACCTCAAAATCAAAAGCAAAAACAACAAATAAAAGTAATCTAATGGAACCTACCTTGGCAACATGAGAAAAAATATCACCAAAGTCAATTCTCGCCTCCTGGGAATAACCTTTTTCTACCAACCGAGCTTGGTATTTCACCACATTTCTTTCTGCATTCATCTTCTTCTTAAATACCCATTTTCTTCCAATGGGTTTTCTTTCAGCTGACAACTCCACCAGGTCCCAAGCCTCCTTCCTTACTTTTCCATCCTTTGAATCTACTGCCTCCCTTACAGTTATCGGATTATCATCAATATTAGATAATAAAAAAAATGAATAGAAAGCAGATCGAATATACCTTTATGGCCACCTTCTTTCTTGAACTTGTCTTCTCACAACTAGAGTTTGTGGCTCTTCATCTTCTTATTCATATTCTACTGTAGAGCATGGTTCTTCCTCCTTTAGCTCTATCTCTATCTTCTCAGGGTCCTTTGGTAGGACTTCATGTTTAATAACATCTTTCACCTCTTTAAACACCAAATCTCGGTTGTACACAACCTTCCTTGTTTTTGAGTTCCAAATCTTATAACCTTTTAAACCATCCTTATACCCAATAAATATGCACCTTTCAAATTTACTATCCAACATGGTTCTTTTCTTCTTTGGAACATCTACATATGCATCACAACCAAATACCCTCATATGTGAAGGAGAGGGTTTCTAAATAGTCCATAACTCATATAGATTCTTATCCTCCAACGTTGATGAAGGTGATCTATTAACTAGGTAACATGCAGTCTCCACCACCTCTACCCAAATTTCTTATCCTAACTCGACACCACTAAGCATGCTTCTTGTCTTTTCCATCAACTTCTTGTTCATTCTTTCTGTAAATCCATTTTTCTAAGGTGTGTATGGAGTATTATTCTATAATTCTACACCAAAATTCTTATAGAACCCTTCAAGTTCCTTCTTGCAAAACTCCCCACCATTACCTATCCTTGGCACCTTTATCTTTTTCTCTGTTTGATTTTCCACTAGAGCCTTAAATTCTTTAAACTTGCCAAAGACTTAATATTTATTCCTGAGGAAATATGACCATGTATTCCTTGATAAGTCATCTATAAATCATAAATAATACACAGACTTACCTAGTGATGGAACCAACACATGTCCAAACACATCACTGTGAATGAGCTCTAATATCCCTTTCACCCTCTTAGCACCAGAGGGGAAAATCAACCGATTATGCTTCCCATATACACAATGTTCACATAAATTGAAATCCAAAGAGAAATTAGACATACCTTATACCATACCTTTACCATGAAGTACTCGAAGGCCCTTGTCTCCAATATGTCCAAGCCTTTGATGCCAAAGCATGGTCTTTTCTCCAGAGACCACTAGATTTTCTCCTCCACTTTCAGGAACCATAGAATGGTTACACCCATCAATAAAATTACTATCCAGAAGCTCATACAGATTTCCAATCTGAACTCCCCACATCAATACGAGTGCTCCCAAACCATCTTGCAAGTACCTTTCTCGAACATTGTTTTAAAAATGCATCATCCATCTTCCTTATAGAAATTATATTTCTGTCCAATGCAAAAATATGCACAACACCCGAAAGTGTTCTAATCCTTCCACCTTGCACCTTTAGCTTGACTTTTCCACGTTCGAAAATTCTAGCCTTCCTATCATCCCCTAAGAAGACATCACCACCATCATATTTATCATACTCACAGAACCAATCCCTATGGGGGGTGAAGTGAAAGGATGCAACTGATTCAATAAACCATGCCTCATGGTCTACATGTGTACTTGAATAACAAGCTAAGTACACATCCCCACCTTCATATAAGGTGGTTTCACCTCTGTAGAAGGAGCATCATCATATCCCTTTCCTTTCTCAAGAGCTTTAGATCTACAACCCTTTTTTGAAGTGCCCTTCCTTTCTGCATTTCCAACACACCTTTAGAGGTTTTCCTAGAGATTTAGATCTCCCTCTAAATTTATATCTCCCACTTGAGGAATTATTTGTATTTCTATTCTGGTAACATCCTCATATAGAAAATTTATCTCCATTATGGCTCTCCATATTTGTCCATATCATCTCCCCCTACAGCAAGGATGAGACTATTTCATCAAACTTCAAGGAAATTGTATTACTACCTATTTCAATAACTAGACTATCCCACGAATGTGGTAGAGAGAACATAAAACTCATGCACTTATATTCATTTTCAGTTTTAATATTAACAGATAAAAATTAGATTACCATAGAATTAAAGGCATTAAGATGCTCTGTCACTAAGCCTCCATCCTTCATCCTCAGGTTATATAACATTTTCTGCAAGAACAATTTTTCACCAAAGACGTAGATTGGTACAAATTCCCTAACTTGACCAACAAATCCTTCTCCATATCTTCCCCTGATACATTCAATAATACTAAATCTAAGTTACACAACCGTATTTTTCTCTTTGCCTTCCGATCCAACTTCGCCCAGTCTTCTACTAAAATTGTCGTTGGTTTAGTACATGGATCTACCGTGATCCACTGATCTTTATCCACCAAAAAATCCTGATTTTCCAAAACTCAAAACTCTAACCAGTAAATTTCTCGATCTATATCTTCCCACTGCTCGTCATCTTCTTTCATTGTAAGAATTGATCCTGTAGATCTCCCACTGAATAGGTTCTACCATAGGCCTGAGAAAAATCCCTCAACAACAAAGGAATCCCCTTGAAGTTGAAATAGATTTGATACCAAATGTAGATTTTAACCCGATACAGAAATAACTTGCAAACAAATTCTTAAAAAAAGGAAAATAAACAGTGTAAGAAGCACAAAAAAAGCACACATATATTTACCCCTAGATCCCAAAACCGAGACTACGAGATTGATTTTCATTATATTAATTTTAATGTTACAATACATATACACATTTTGAAACATTCATAAACCCCAATCCATTAATACTAGACTAGAACATAATCATATTTCCCTTGACCAGATCTACAAAATACCATGGGCAGAAAATCATCATGCCCAAAACCATGTGTGAAACCCATGCACAAAACCATTGGTAGGTCCGCCCACCTAATATAGGGTACAAAAAAAAAAAAATCTCAGGGGCTTTCAAGAGGGCTACACGCCCCCATTATGACCCCCCCCCCCCCCCCCCCACATGTGCGACTAATCCTAGAAAGAATATAAAACGCACCCAACAATTCTAATATCTTTGTGCAAATAGGGGATGCCTCTAAACCTACAAATTATCAAATAAACATGTGTCCCTATTGAGGCCATGCAATTTCACATTTACGGGCCACATCAATTCCTCTATGGAAGATCAGCAGTAATGTTAATTTCTTTCTTATCATTAGATGATTTGGAAATCCATCAAAGTGAATTTGTTCATTCTTGTGTAGGTGGTTTGAAAGTATGAGAGCACCACATGATTCAAAGATGACATGCATCATTTATTCATTCAGGCCAAGCAAGGTCCATATAAATGATGGAAAACATGCAATTTCTAGCTAAATGATGAAAATGTACAAGCACATATCACTATCTAGAAGGATGGATGGGAGCTTCCATCAATAGAGGTGTGGGATATCGTGAATTTAGAAAGAAGTGTTGAATAGGAAGGGAAATAGGACCTACAAGGTGGAACTTCTGCCCAAACTCTGATTCTTTCCATAAGTGATAGAGTGTCTTGTGGAAGAAGTTTCATAACAAGTGAAAGGTTTGAATCATGTTAATTTGATTTTTACCCAGATAACTTTAGATACCTTACTTCAATTACAAGATAACATGTTTTTGAATTATAGTTATGTGCTATTGCTACTACTTTAGAATTAATATAGGCATTGGGAGGAAATGAGGTTGGGCAACATGAAAGATCACATTCACTTGAATAAAAAAAAAAATTAGCATACAAGGAGATGGAATTAAGGGTGACCGTTAAAATAATTTATAAGCAAATTGTAAATAAATCTATTGAGGAAGGCACCCAAGTAGAAACCCAAGTTGTGAATATTGGTAAGTTAGAACAAGCATTAAATGGCTAGGTCAAAGAGCTAAAACAATGGCCATCTACACCTCCTAAGTGGTGATATCAACATGCATAAGCTAAGAAGGCATTTACATGTTATAAGAAGCTATGGAAATTACATCATTAATGTCAACCTCTATCTGTCAAATAGGTGACCTTAAGGACTATTATGGTGTGGAATCAAGAGCTGAAGCATGTTTTTTTCCAGGTTTAGAGTGCATAACATAGAAGGACACAATTTGTTTCCAAATTGAGTCAATTTTGCTTCAATGATCAAAACAATGTTATAACCTAAAATGTGTACTTGGTTCAAGAGATTAACAAAATAAAAAGTACCCAATAAGAGCTATAATGCTAAGTATAAGGGTTATAGGAGGGATCACTTTGAGTTATGAATATTTTTGGAACCACCTTCCAAGAGATTAAATCGATACTCAATGACATGGTAAAATGGGTAACCTTTGAGCTTTCACAACTTTAGATTTTGTGCACCTTTTATTTCACAAGTGTTTCTTTCATTTTCGTGGTTATTTATTTTGTGTTCTTTCACTTTAACAAGTGTCATTTCATATTATATCTTCTATGGCATGTGTCACCTTCAATTCCTTAGCTTTTACAAGTGTTATTTTCATGTTTTCCTACTATCGCAAGTGTTTCTTCTCATTTTTTTTTCCTCCTTTAGCGTTGCACCTTTGAACATCACTAGAGGTCGTTCTAGCACACTCTTTTAGATTATATGGTCCTATATATCATTGGAATATATGATAGACATATTCCTACAACTTAGCACACTTTTAGGTCATAGTCAATACTTATATCACAACTTTGTGTTCTAAGTGTGGAAATGTGTTGTCGTAATAGTGACACTAAGAAATACGTGTGGATTTGTTGTCGTTTGAAGGTACAATTGTTTTTCATGAGTCTTTTGCATTCTCTTGGCCTGTATTTATGGAAATCATCTGTGTTATTCATGTTTGATTCTTTTTCAAATGCTTTTCCCTCTCTTACTCTAATGATCCCACACTGAGCCATTTAGGAGCTCTTCTTGGTCCGCCTACCCAGTGCAAGTTATGAAGGCATTAGCTCTCTTACTAGGTGACGATGAAATATTATTCATGAGCCAAATTTATGCAACCTCTTCATCCTAAAATTGAACATTAATTCCTTCTTAATGCCATCTCCAATGATTTCACATAGAGAACCTTTCAAAGCATAGTCACCTAACCCTTCTTTCATGTATTGACTCACTGCATTGAGTTTTGAGCAATTCTTCCTTGTATAGTGCATGGAGAATTTATAGTGGCCCTCTACAAAAGAAATGTTTTCCATAAAATGTCTCATACCTATCATAGTGCCTCTTCTTGGGTAAAGTGACTTGCCTTCCACTACTTATCTTAGCCATTTGTGCAATCTCCTCTTCTAGTGAGCCCTCATAGGTGCATAGTGCATATTTAAGGAATAGTCAACCACTATTGAAGAAAATTGTTCCTAAAAGAAGGATATCCATCTGACTACACTTGTGTACAATAAGGTTCCTTTGAGTGTACTTCTAGAAAAAAAGGGACCCTTTGAGCACACTTCTAGAGAACAAGGACCCTCTAAGCACACTTCTGGAGAACAAGGACCCACTAAGTGCACTTCTGGAAAAGAAAGCAACATATGTCCCTTTCAGAGTGTACAACACACTCTCAAGTAGTATTCAGGCATCCTTGTCTACTATCACTGTGCCCTACACCTGCAATCAGCCTTTGTGGTGCACTATGCACTCTTAAGTAACAATGTGACCCCCTTGTCTCTTATGACTATGCCTTGTACCCAAGCAACCTCTCTCTCTCTCCCTCAGTGCATGCCACAGTTTTAGTCCATAATCGTGCCCTTCCATAGTCATTGTGAAGCTCAATTGTGCTCTCATTGTTTCCTTCTGCCTTGTACCTAACACATGGCACAGTTTCAATTAACAAGCCTCATCACATTGTCTCTTTGAACTTGCCCACTGCACTGGAGCTTAAAGAATGTTGGGTGTGGAGGCTAATTATCTTCCTTATTCAGGGGTATTGCTGCATTGGACCCTAATTCATAATGTGACAAAAAATTTTCCTGCAAAATGTACGATGCTACGTGGGTTTGGGGGGGGGATGAATATTATTTGGATCCCCCCTGGCAGGGAATAGGGGGCAGCACTCCCGCACCTAAAAATAGATGTAAAATTTCCTTGTAAAATGTTGTAATTTCTTAGTCAATCTGGTTCATTCATTAGGTGGAGATCCGACGATAGAAGTTATGTTTAATTTAGGGGTTTTTTCCCTAGAAGGAAACCCCTCACTATATATGAGGGAATTGTATTGCATCTATGTAGATCTGTATTTTGAGTGAGAAAGAAAGAGGAGATTGTGTGAGAACAAAGATGAAATTACAACAGATCTGCTGTAGGTTGTATCTCTTCAGTTTGTTGGATAATATAAAAGGAAGGACTCGCTGTTTCTTCATGGAAGTAGCCCAAATTGGGTGAACCACATATATTTGTGTCTCTCTTTTTTTATGTATTTTCTATTTTTATATTTCTGCAATATATTTTATATGTTCCAGTGCTCTGTAATATATTGTTTTCTAACAAATAACTCCTCCTCTTAGTGCATCACACAATCTTAGCGAGCCGTGGTGCCTTCCTCAACCACTGTTAAGCTCAACTACACTCTCCTCATCAAGCCTTTCCTTCTCAATTCCTTTCATAGGCCTTCACAAGTAGCCTCTTCCAAGAGAAATGTAGAGATACAATAGATGATTTCAAGACTGATTTTTCCTTCTAATGAGGGATTTTCTTTCGCTGGTGTACCACCTCAACAAGGAAAAGTTATGCTCAATGAAGATAATAAGGACAAAGAACAAAGAATAACTTACAGAGAAGAATCACAAAGAAGGACCATCATGAAGACATGAATATATCCTAGATTAATACAAAATGAGGAAATTGCATGATGACTAGGATGATTCCAATATTAATCCAATACCCTTTGGAGGGTGAGGATGAGCAACAAAGTAGATCCTTTATGAAAATGAAGTATAGATAAAATCTATCATGAAGAATGCGAGACATAGTAGCTAAAAGAATAGCTTGGCCTTGCCTCCTCATCATGAAGCCCATGTCATCAAGACCAAGTTGTGGCTTGTACAAGTGTCATCACAGTGCCATGTCTGTCCATGTGCTTTGCCACATCATTTATGGATGTAATGATGTACTTATCTAAATAAAAATGACAAAGTGTAATGTGTGGAAGTCCAAGAGTCATATGTGGAATATGATAGGTCACATGTGGAAAAATGAGTAAAATAGAAGTTCAAAGGTCACGTTAGGAGCCCAAGTGTCATGAGGGTACCTCAAGAGTCATAGGGGATATGAAAGGTCATTCCTCTTATTAAAGAAACCTCATAGCTCAAACAAGAGGCCTTTAGAGTCATAGGCTTTGGAGAGCTAAATTTTTCTTCTCTAGCTTGACACATGAGAGAAGATTATTCCTTGGAGAAGAAAGAAGTGAATTAATTTTCCACTATTGGAACTAGTGTCTCATCATTGTAACTGTGTACTTTGGAATTTTCACTTAATAATAAAAAGGTTAGAGGGACAACACAATTTCATGCTTGTACCATGAATTTTGTAATATTATTCTTTATATGTTTACGGTATATGTTATCTTCCTATGTACTAATGAAATTGAACCACCTGATTGTATTTGCCACTTATCTTGTTCAATGTGTGTTATAGTTGCTTTAATTATCATTGTGTATATGTGAATTATTTCACGATATAAGTAACAAATATTTTATTGAACTCATGTGTCTCTCTTAGGTTAGTACTATTGATTCCTTCTAGAGACTCACTCCTATCTCCCCTCCAGTGAAGGTCTCATTTTACACATTGTAATTGGTGCTTCACAATGTCAACTTACTTGTGGATTTCAAAGGATATGTGCATTATCTCTTATATTATTTCTTTAAAATAAGGAAAACCTAAAGTTATGGTGGTTGGGCCAATACTCTGGATGGGGCTCCTACTCCAAACGATGTGAGTTATAATTGGGACTTCCCATCAGGGAGACCCCTTGTATGTCAGTGGTAGCCAACACTGTCAACATTCTAGCACTAGAAGGAGGGAAGATGACAATTTGTGCCCATTGAGTCTATTTTGAATCTCTTATCGTAAATGGCTCATTCCCAAATTATTCTTATGGGGTTTTTTTCAAATAGATCCATTTGTAAAATTTTAACCCTCGACGAACCTCTTTATGACTTGTCTCGATTGAAATTTGATGGTGAGGGTAATACATCAATAGTCGAGCATATCTTTCAATTTCTCAAGTTTTGTGAATATTATGAAATAAATTGTGAAGATCTTTCTTGTGTGATTTTCTTCCTCACTCTTGAAGGTCATGTTAACCAATTGTGTCATTCCCTACCACCTTCTTCCATTCATTCATTTGATCAATTCCTCAAGAATCTTCATCAAGCTTTTGATAGGTATGGTTACCGAGATGTTTTTACAAGGATTAATCATCTAATAATGAACTGTAATGAATCAATAGAGGATTTTCTAATAGATTCCTTCACCTATGTTATGAGTTTCGTGAAGAAGATATGGATTGGGATTTGTTTAAAGAAAATTTTGAGTGTTCAGTTCATATCTCTTTGAAGAAATTTGAATATAAATCCCAATACTATTGCGCTCTCCCAAATTTCACAAACCATGAGACACCTCCAATTTCAAAGGAGGAACCTACTATTCCTTTTGTTCCTTGTCCTCCTCCTTTACAACTACCAATTTGGGTTCATCCCGGTAATGATGTCGAAGTTGGGAAATTTGAAAACCAAATGGTTGATCCATCTCTTCAATCTTCATCTACTTTTCATGATTTAGATACAGTGGAGGAAAGTTTGTAATCATTCGTGGAGCCTAAGGTGAAAACTAATCCCTTTAATTTTTAGGATGATATTAAAACTCATAACTTCAGTCTTGAATATGATTTGGATGTTTTTCCTCCTCTTTCATCTCATTCTCATGATCTCAAACCTCTTGATATGCTTGATTGGTCTCTTTCAAACTCTTATGATTCTCATTTTGCTAATCTAAATAGTGATCATGTGTAAGTTAGTCACATTTAATAGACTAATAAAAAATGGCTAATTAGTTACTAAAAAAAAGACTAAAATTTGCATATAAACGACCATTTTTCGGTAAGTGACCAATAGTAGCTATTTTAAAATATCTTATAACAAATTTTATTCATTTTTAGCTTGCTCATTAACTGGTTATCTCAATTTTATTGCCTAGTAGTATATTTAGTCATAAATTTAGTCATTAATTTTACATTGATTTAGTAATTAATTTCCACAATTAATGAAAAAATATACAACAAAATATGTTACTATATTATTGCCCAAGAAAACCAATTAATGACCAAACAAATATGACCAAAATATTGGTCATGTTATAAGATACTGTAAATTTGCTACTAATAGTCATATCTATGCAAACTTTAGTCTTCACTTGAAACCAATTAATGACCAAAGAAATATAACTAAATTTTCATCGTGTTATAAGATACTGTAAATTAGATACTAATAGGTGTATATATGCAAAATTTAGTTGTCATTTGTAATAACAATTTATCATTTGCAGTAGCCATTTATATATATTTTTGGTAGTTTCATATTCATTAAATAAATGGATAATTTAGTAGTTTATATTCATTTCATTTATTTTCATTAATCATGCGACTAAATTAAAAAAAAAGAGCACACAATGTGCATGTTCATCTAATATGAAAATACAATGTTACATATGTTAATTACAATACTATATAGTATCATGTGCAACTATAAATAATTTCAACCACATAAATTATAGTATATAAAATGTCAAGTATTACAATATGAGTTTCCCACTTAACATCGATTGGACTACAATTTACACATGAAATATTGTTTAATCACTTCAAAATGTTATCATTATGTTGCCAAGGAATTGCAGGTGAATTTGCTAACTCTAAAGACTTGACCATCAATCACTATTTGTGTGTCTTATGTAGGATATTGGTTCTATGGGTATCACTACACCAATTCTCTTCTCTCTCTCTCTCTCTCTTTTCGTTTGCCTCTGTAGTGTTTTTTTCTCCTCTTTCTTCAATTCTCGATTCTTACCATCAATATTGAGTTCTTTTTCTAGAAAGGAAAGAAGATACAATGCAGAGTATAAGACATGAAAGACGATGAACACTAGAATATAAACTAAAGTAGACTATAAATGTTTTATACAACATATACCTCAACATCAGCAATATCAATTCCATTTTCCCCATAAAATCAAGAAACTTGAATAAGTTTTATTCATTTGGGTGATAGTAGTCGTTATGTGGCCAAATGACATGTATAAACAAAGCAAATAAAATGTCACCATAGAAAAGAACACCTTAGTAAACTTAGTATTCAACCTTCAGGGAAAGTTTAGGAATAATCATGCCAACTAAGTTACATGCTAAAACGCTCAAGTTGTATATTACTTATACAATGTGGGAGTACAAACACAACTCATAGAAAATGCCAAACCTAAGTCTAGAATAAAATGAAATGAAGTAAAAAGGATACAATAATAGGATAGCCTCGTATACATGTATATAGCCAGATAATATGGAAGGCTAAGTGAATAAGTCTAGGGCTGGAGGTTGATGATGTCAAGAATTCCCAAGTATGATGAGAATTTCTTTAGATAAGAACTACTATTTGGGTCCATTGTCACATATTATGAACAAGAAAACTAGTCTATATCAAATTATTAATGAGTTTCTTATATTTATGGATCACTACAGTATAAGTGGATAAATTACAAAGGAATTTCCCTTCCCATTGTCTTCCTAACTTGTGGAATAATATATCCAACATTGAAAATATGTAGTAATCACCACTAGTATCCCAAATAAGAATAAAAAAATATGTAGCAATCACTGCAAGTAATCCACCAAATAGGATTATTTTGGAATGTAACTTTCATATTCCAGTTGCTATATGATTCTTGAATGGAAAATCCACATTGAATTCCAACACCAAACTTCCAATTTGAGGGGACACCTGTTGCCATCCTAGTGTATTTTGGAGGCTAGATATTTCACTCCCTCGAGCCAAGACCTCTATATTGATTAACAAATGCAATCACTCAACTCAAAACATCAGTGGTGATTATAATGAAAAGATAAAATAAGAGTAGTTTTGATCTATTTTTCATATTTACATTCAAAGCACCAATAGTTTTCCCATATTTACCATACTTGTAATTTCCAAGGTATAACACATCGATTGATATTTTACAACAAATACTTGATTCAATACAAATAAGGAATTAATATATTACAAAAATACCACCAATGTTTTATCCTCAATTAGTTCAAACTAGTTAGCACAAAAACTTCAAGAAAGAGAAACAAGTAGAAATAACAAATCCATCAATTTATAATCAATCAAAAAAGGATAAGATTTTTGTTGAAGCTTGATAAACAACTACAAATATTGACAATTCACTGCACTAGTGGTCTTGTTCAAAGAGAAATACTACATGGAGAAATCATC